>OX459112.1:20660383-21910383 GCA_949775065.1 Brachyopa scutellaris
CACAAAAATAACCTCTTTTCTTATTTTTTTTAAAAACCACTGATTGATCACTTCTGAAATTTTCTGACTTTATTAACAACCTTATATTTCAATAAGAAAACGTATTTCCCCGTGAAAAAAGTTCATGACGGTTGTTATCGCCGTAATTACGTTGTCTACCTTCATGTGTAGATTACTACACATATGGAAACTTAGTGCATTTCATATAAAATTTCATTTGCATTGAATCTTTTCCCAAGTGAACAACGTTCGAATATATATTGTGAATTCAATAATAATAAAAAAGAACTATGTCGGGAGCAAGATAGTTGCAAATGGAAGCATTTTTGAATGAAAGTGATGGTGACGATGATGATAGTGGCATTTCTGGAGACAGAGATGGCAAAAAAATTCATAGATAGAAATCCGGTTAATGCAAAAGTGTGATTGCTGTCGGTACTTTGTCTACTAAAAGAAGTGAAGGAATTTCGGTTGAATGTTAAATTGTTTCTCAATTTAAAAAGGGTCCCTTTTTTCAAAAAGGGTCCGAATTCGATGATTTTCAAAAAGGCGGATCCTGGGGTCCGTGCCATCAAAAAAGGGTCCATTTGACCCCAAAGGGTCCCAAAGGTAACCCTGATTGAAAGTATAACTTTGAAAGATTCTAATGTGTATTCACAAGCTCAATGCGCTAATGTTTTCAAACTAATCGTTTCGAATACAACACTTGTTTCGTACATTGGAATGTAAAATAAATGTTCTTTACTGCATAGTACAATGCTTTACTCTATTGAAATCGGATCTGGTGAAACATCAATAATAGAGTAATATAGAGAACTTCATTGTTCATTACCAGGGAACGAATTTTGTTGACTTTGCCTTTTTTTTACTTTTTTTACTCATATTGCCTTTTTTTGCCTTTTTGGTACTATTTGTCAAAGTAGCTGTGCACTTTCTTCTTAACTATACGATTTATCCTTGCTCACACGAAAAAAATGTCAGTGTCCACACGTATGACAGCAGGTTTTTCTCTTGTATGAACATGCACATAACTGCACGCGGTGTTTACACTAGCGCGCATAAATAAATCCCTACACACCAATACATACACCAATAAATACATTTATATCAACTCAATATACATGCGCTTCTTCTTGTGCCGTAAGTGCAATCTCAAGCATTCGCCGCAGTTTCATCTGACAAAAACCGTTAGACATCTGGGAAGTATTTTTTTTTCGTAACTGTGCGCCTTTTCATCTAGATTCTAGATTCATATTCTGTGACATTATACGGTCATACTTAGTGCTGGTCTGTTGAATATTGCGTGCTGCTTCCAAAATATTTTGTTGCTTGTCATTGAAAGTAAAAATGCCCCAAGGCCCGTGTAAAGATTCAAGCCAATTGCAAAAGTTTGTGGAAATTGGAAAAAGATTTTTAGTCGACCCGAAAGACCGCATATTTAAGAGTTTACAAATTACAGGTGACTCCTAGTAGTTGTAGGTATTTTAATTTGAGCACTTGATCTTAGTGCTCTGCGTATTTTTTAGAAGAAGAGGTGTTAAAGACTTTGAACGGATTCGAGGAGAAATTAGAATTAGCTGAAGATGGGATGAAAAAATTGTACGCGGTTTTTTCAGCAAATTAACGAAATGGCGCTGCAAACTCTAAATTGGACTCAAATATTAAAGTCAAGAATGTGACATGTCTTATCTTGGCTCCACTAGGCTCTGCCCATGTTGTAATGTCCTTTATTTCTCTCAAGACTATCCTGAGAAATAATCGCAGGCGATTGTGACATACCAAAGAACTTCAAAATGTTTTGGGTTACAATGTTAATAATAATTCATAAAAACCTTTATTATTAAATGCCTTTTTTTTGCCTTTTTTTACGGTATTATTTTGCCTTTTTTTGGTCAACAAAATCCGAGCCCTGTTCATTACACACTGCACTTTCAAATTTCAAGTCCTCCAATGTTTTGTTTTCATTCGATATATCATACATAATGTAAATAGGCAGTGTAGCTACAGTTGGCAAAATACTTCCTTGCTACAGCTGAAAAAGAAAGACAAGTGGAAGGCCAATGGCTGTATTTGCAAATATAGTTGATATTTCTGATATGAATTCATTAATTGTTTTCAAGGAAGTGACAAAAAACAGCAATATGAAGGAATTTTCTAGGTGAATTAAGATTTCACTTGCAAAACCACATATGCCAGCTAGAAGAAGAAGATCGGAATTATCAGCATCTTTGCTTGCAAAAGTTTCAGGAGAACGTTCACCAGCACAATCTTTAGAGCGAGTATGGTATAACTCGCGGATTTGTACTCGCATTTTGTTATTTCGCTGCGATCATTTCGCAGTTTATTATTTCGCATATAAACAGCTCGCGTTTTGTTTTTCGCATTTGTTATTTCTCAAACTTTTATTTCGATTTGTAATTATTTTGCCATAAGTTATTCTGCATTTATTATTCCTCATTATTTTATTTGGCAAAATATTATTTTGTATTTTCGCGCGAAATTCTTAATGTATTTCAAAAGTGACACAAAAATTAAGTTCTTCAGAAAAGGTGAAAAACTGTTTTAGAAGCGTACTGGCAAATAAGCAACCTAAACTGTTTCAATTCGAAATTTAAAGTGCACACTGTTAACTTACGGTTAAGAAAAATGGCACAACACCAACTAATGCACTTTTTATATAAAATATACACACCCGTTAGCTATGGGATCGGACCATAATTGAGAATTTGTCACTTTTTTCGAAGGTACTTTGATCTATATTTGAAAATTTATAGTTACATAAGTGTCATTTGCAGGGTTAATGCACTTTTTATAAATATGTTCGGTGGAAGTTTAACGTGTTTTTGCTGGTGATAACTCAGATATTGGGTTTTTTGAGTTGTGTCACTTTTGAAATACATGTGCGATATGATAAAATGAAAGCCAAACAAATTAAAAATACATAATAATATTTTGCCAAATAAAATATAGCAAAACGGGTTAAGCATGCTGCAAAAAAAAAACCGGAAACAAAAAATAAATAATAAACAATGGTTTTTGATTACCTTTACAATTTTCTATTAAAAAAAAAGAAAAACAAAAAAACCTATTCAATATAAATTATCCTTATTTACATAAAATTAAATTCGAACACAACGGAACAAGCTACTAAATAGCATTGCGTGAATTAACGGTTGGCCAGATAACCAAATGCAAAAACACCAAATGCCAGTTGATAGAACCGCTAAATACAGAAATGCGAAACAAGTAATGCGAGTTAATCTTACAGCGAGATGAACGCAAGACGACGTGATAATGTGCCACATGAGTTCTGCGAAATAAAGGAAATATATTATTTAGACAGTCGCGAGAGAGCTAACAGTTTGCGAAGTGAAAACCGCGAATTGTCGGTTACCCCTTTAGAGCATATGTATACTTCTGCATCCTCTTTATCATCTTCATCAAATCCATCAAAACGATCACGTCGCGTTCTACTACAAATAAAAGGCAGTACAAAATGTCACGTTTACAATGAAGAAATTTCCACCAAAAATAATTGTTGTTGTTTTTGCACAAAAGCTGATTGTAAAAACCAACATAATGGAAATGTTTGTATGCATACAAGAAGACTAATTTGAATTTATTTTCACTCATATCTTTTTTTTAAACCAAAAAAATAAAAAATTCAAATTCATGGAAAACACACTAAAATCCCATATGTCGTCGCCCCAGAATTGGTTTGCCGTATACGCCATTTGCACTTTTTTTGGGAAATAGCATTTTGAAGTTCACGGTTCAATAAAAAAAAAAAACTAGTCTAGTCGATTATTTTTTTAAAAAATATTATTCAGAATATCTTCTTTCAAATCAGAGTTAAAGAAAAGCTCAGTCTCTTTTAGTTTTTGAAAAATTCAAAGTTTTCCTCAGAATGGCTTTGCCGTATACGCCACAAAAATCACTTATTTTTTGGGCACTCATACACTACACGTACGTCAAAATAAAAATGCACGTACGTCATTCCAATAATAAGCGAAGATTTGGATCGAATCGTATTTTAAAGTTCACGGTTCAATAAAAATAAAACAAGTCGATAAATTTTTTTTATTTTTTTTACTAATTATTCTTCAGAATATCTACTTTCAAATCAGAGTTAAAGAAACGCGCAGTCTCTTTTAGTTTTTTAAAAATTCAAAGTTTTCCTCTGACTGAACCGACTTTTTCATTATATTTTCATTTCTCGCCCGTTAAAGCTCATGTGCACATACAGCAAACCAAAACTAATTATCTTTTTTTTGCCGATTGGTACGTGAATACGACTAAATACACTTATTTTCTTAGTAATGTATCTACATGCACGAACGTTTAAACAATACTGAATATAATTTTTAATTTTTATGACGTATCATTGAAGCCCATGGATATACGGCAAAACAATACTTAACAAAAAAATAATGTGAATTGTATGGGAAATTCGACGTATATCCACAAAAATGGCGTTTACGTCAAATCAATACTACAAATTGATTATTTTGATGGATATATGTACGTCAAAAATGATACTCGATATCTCAGGATTGGCTACAGATAGGTTAAAATAGGTGTGTTTGGTATATTTTTTGGCACACGGAATTGAGATCTGTCAAATACTAGAATCCTCTCAAAGAGAGAGAACTCCTCTCAAAGACAGAAAACTTGCACAAAAGTAAACAAACGCTTTTCAAACAACACTTGGTCAAACCTATCAAATTGTTTTTGTTTTCCACTAGCAATGAAGATAATGACATTTCGCAAACTGTCAGATGGCTGGTTTGACAGAGTTGGCTCGGCCCACCCCGAGGAATTGGTCTTGCAGATAATTCATCGCAAAGAGAGAGCCAAATGAGAGTAAAAAAAATTGAGAGCCATGAAACTGTCAGATTCTATGTAGTTTACGTAGAACTTTCCAAAACTAGCATGTTACCAAACAGACCTAATGGATGACATATTCGAAAAGAGCACACGCAAAAACATAAGACTGCATTCACAGCTAAAAAAGTGCATTTTGGCGTTTACGTCAAACCAATTCTAGGGCTACGATGTGTAGAAAACTACACACGTGAGTATACAACGTAATTTTTTTTGAGGTTGAGATGAAGGTAGTCAGAAACGAGTCGATACATTTATGAAGCACAAAATAAAGTGCGACTATGCCTTGCAAATTCCAGCTGACATACTGGCGAATTAAAAGTACTTCTGCAGAAATCCACCAGTCTATCCATATAAACTTATCGGAGACATCTACCCCAATCACATGAGAGCTTTAATAAAGGGAACATTTTAACAGGAATTGCAAAGCGAGCTTTATTTTCCTTTTATAGCAAGGCACAGGAGTTACCTGTTATACTATCTTGTATAACACTTTAACCATTTTCTGTTACATATACATACATATATGTTTTTAATTAATTGCACTTCTGGTTTGGGTGGTTTTTAAAGTTTTAATAAAATGAGAAAGGAAAAAACTTTTTGACTTACTTCTGTGGAGGGGATACACGTAGGTACAAGGTACTCCATAAAGTGGATGGCCGCATTATTTTTTTTATTTATTTTTATCGTGCACCTGTGTTGTCATGCTCCAACTTTAACAAGTAACTCCCTGCATAATGATCCTTTAGTAATTACAGAAAAAAATTTGAGTCAACTGTGTCTTGTAGACGACACTGCTGTTTCTTATTCACTCGAAGCAAACTGGAGTGGCAACGTTCAAGTGACCGACTTTTAATTTTCAGGTCATAATGATTTCGCCATGGTTTTGTACAAGAAGTCATTAACCGGCGATTTAACTTAACAGGGACGACATCGACACAAGTGAAAAGGGTTTCGGATCTGCGTTGTAGTCCGGCATAACATTTTTGGAATAATTCCGGTTCTGACTGAATAATTTTACTTTTTCTGAATAATTACCATTTCTTTCGATATCCTGTTGGCTGTGTTATCTGCAAAAGTAATCGAACGAATTACATCGCCGACAAGTAAACGAATTCCTAAGCACATATTTGCACTGCAATCTATAAAGCTGGTGGCACTTTATACGGCGTCACCATAGCCTTGAGGGGGGTTTTTAGCTGGCGTGTACGTTTGTCCCGCTCAAGGAAATTAAATGTGCACTGCTTTCCATTCGAGTAACGGAAGCTAATGGATGTGATTTTCCAATTTCGAACTTCAAGGCGCGTCCGGTGCCAGGTGGGACGCGAACGCGAAAGCTGATGGCTGAATGTTTGTAAATTGTTCACTTGGACCGGAACAAATTGACGACTGTTAGTAAATTGCACCGTAAGTTGCTGTGCTTTGCCAGGATTTATCTCTTAGTGAAAATATTTTTGTTCTACTTTTCGCCTTAAATGGAAATAAATCACTCGTGGCGCGCGTGTCCTGATCCCGAGATATTGGATTTTTTTTTTGTATTTCTTTCTATCACAGTTTGCGCTCTGGATTGAAAAATGATGAGCTGCATGAAACATTGTCGTTGTCGCCGATCAACGTAAACTCAAAGTTCGCCGTTGAGTGATAACATTAGTGGGGGGGCGATGGGGGATACCAACACGTTCTGTAAAAAAGTGTTCTCGTAAGGGAGAGGAGAATAAAAGTTTTTCACTTTTAGTCACATGAAGCAGGAATAAAAATAAAAACTTTCTGGCAGTTGATTTAATTTTCATTCGATTCCGATACCTTTTCTCATTTAAAAGGTGACAGGTGAAAGGATATCAATTTAATTCTCAGTTAAGAGCTCGGATGAGTAGTGTTCGCTTGGTTGTACAAATGGCATGGTACATTGTTCAGTACAGCTACAGTTATGTACATAAGTACATGCATAGGATGTTAGGGTAATGAAAAATACGAAAAACTTTAGATGCAATGTTTCACATGGCACAAACCGATCACGGGGCAATATTTTAGCTTGGATACATTATGTCGGTACAAAGGCATGGGCGCATTATCTGCGCAATAATTTGTTTCCCCTGAAATGGTGGTAAAAGTCCAACGAAAAGTCTAATCATCTAACGTGATTATTTTGTGCATACGAAAACTTGTGTATATTTATAAAATGTTTCAGGGACTTCGAAAGCTCATTACAGCAGGAAAATTGAAAAAAAAAGAAAAAAAAGGAAAAAAAAAAGATAAATAAATGAATAAAAAAAAATTGAAATTAAATGTATGAAGAAGTGTGTCCGGTTATGGGAGAGAAAAATAAATTGAGATTCTTTAAAAAAGAAATGCAATAGACATATGGTATTAATTTTAATTTATAAAGGAATTCATTTTTATGTGATAAAGACAAATTACCAAAAAATACTAATTTCTGACTATACAATCAAGCATAAAATTACACATTAAAAAATGCAACGAGATTGAAAAATTCCCCACCGAAAATCATGTGTCCGCAAACGTGATAATGACGCAAAGGCACACTCCACAGCTTACATTTTTGTTTTGTTTCTTTGCAAAGTGTAAAGAAGAGGAGAACACAACAAAAACAAAATAAAGTCTGTTAAAAGCTTGCCATACGTAGATGTGTTTTGTCCATTGAAGAGAGAGCGACATTCTATTGCTGTTAAGAAAATTGGTGTCCGTGTCCGGTTATGAGAGAGTCCGAATTTTTATTTGAAAAATCGTGTATTTATTTCCGTTCGTTGAAATCTGTCCGGTTATAAGAGGTGTCCGGTTATAAGAGGTGTCCTTAAGGAGAGAGTACACTGTACTTAGTTTATTCCTTTCTGTTGAATGTTGTATGTAAATACATTATTAAGTATTTGTAACACTTCGAATTTTTACTCCATATCGTTTGCTCAACAAAAAAACAAGGAGATATGTAGTACATGTACATACATTATGTATGTTATACACTAGCTGTTGCCTGCCCGGCGTTGCCCGTGCTAAAAATCAGTCGCGTCATTTGATTGTAAATAGTATGATAGAAAGGAAGTAGTAGGAATCGATATTATTTAAATTAAGATTCTAAAGAATTCTAAAGCCAATACATTATTATCTGAACTAAGTGGTTGTTCCCTATAGATGAAACGATTGCATAAAAAATTTATGGAAATGTAATATTCCTGTGTACAAACACGTCTACACACATATGTACATAATATGTATTTTATGAGCATCAAATAATGGTACTTTCTGGTTTCTTGTCTCTAATAGTTGTACTTAATGTTTATATTTAAAGTACAATAGTATTATGTAAACACCGAAGATATTAGGCTTTGTTGTAAGCATTGATCGTGGAGTAACTGGTGAGGTTTGTCTGAAATCCAACCAACTATTTACTAATTTTAAGACTCAACATCGCCTGCCTACCCCTACTACAATATAATATGTATTTGTGAATTTAAAAAAAAGGAAAAACTTTATTCTAAGGTGTCCACTGACTTAACCTTAAGGTAACCAAATACCGCTGTAAAGTGACAAAAAAAAAGAAAGTAAAAAAAATCGTACATTTCCCCCTTTCTGTAGATCTAGATCCGCACGCTGATGAAGCAGAAACACAACTAACAAAAGTCGGTAGCAAATATCAGCAAAATCATCCCTCCTCTACTTTGTGTCACAATCCCAAAAAGGAGCATTAATTATTAACACGAACAACCCTCTCTCAACAGAATGACGATCAATGGCAATGGTTTACCCATCATTCAATGCGCGTATGGGTAGAAAGAAAATGAAAGAATAAGCGATAGCGATGGATTTGCGGCGAAGAGAAGATCATAATATCTACACGAACAACCCTCTCCTAACAGAACGACAATCAATGGCAATGGTTTACCCATCGTTCAATGCGCGTATGGGTAGAAAGAGAATTAAAGAATAAGCGATAGCGATGGATTTGTGGCGAAGAGAAGAGCATAACATCTACAAAAACAACCCTCTCCCAACAGACTGACGATCAATGACAATGGTGTACCCAAAAATAATGACCAAGTAATAAAAGCGGAAATTGGAATAACTCGAATTATGGAATCAAGGAATTGTATGTTTTGATTAAAAAGTAGCCTAATCTCTAATCCAGGAAGTAGACTATCTATTCCCGAAAGTTTCATTCAAGTCTGTTAAACCGTTAAGGTGTTATAGAGCAACAAACATCCAAACATCCAAACATCCAAACATCCAAACATCCAAACATCCAAACTTTCACATTTATATATTAGTAGGAGTAGGATAGGATATTAAATATTCTAGTGGATATTTCGGTACAACTTAATTTCGAAATATTGTACCTAAAATATACTCGTATGTCGTATGTGTATAGATTCCGTCTGACCTGACTACTACCAATCCACAAAGAACCTTTCGCCAAACGCATAAACAGATTGAAGCACGAGGGTAGTTGATATTTTAAGCACAAAATTGTTTTACTGAGAACTTCAAAATGGTTGGGGTTTTCATTTTTTTCTTTCGTACGAGACGGAAACTTTGACTTATAAAATAATGTTTTTTTTTTTTTTAATCTATAATTCAAAAACAAATGTCAATCAAAGTCTCAGATGCCTCCTTATTCTTCTCAACCTTTATTCTTCGAATTCAACTGATTTATTTTTGTTTGTACTTGTGCTGCAAAAAAAAAAAAAAAATATGTATGGGCGTACCCCGGTTTATGACAAGGTTAAGGTTGCAAAAAAGTTGCTTTATTTGTTGGTGATTTCACATTTTTATATATTTTTTTGTGTCTACATACGTGTACATTGCACATATGATTTTGCAAATAAGTGTGATATGAACGTGGTAAATTTTGAATGGTTGACCTTTTTCAAGTGACGTACATACAATGTATGAATGTATGTACACATATAAAAGTCTGGGACAAAGTCTTCGTCAATATTGGCAAGATGGGCATTTTCCACAACTTACATATGAACATAATATGTACATATGTAGGTAAATAGTCAAAAAATTCCCACAATATTGTTTACGACTTACATAGGCGTATACTCGTAGACCAGGAAATAAGACTCTTCACTGATGGCTCAAAAATGAACTCAGGTACTGGAGCAGGGTTCTACTCACGGGAATTCTTAAGATCACCGGATGCATGCAGTGTCTTCCAGGCGGAACTACTGGCGATTGGAAAACCTGCAATATTCATAAAATAAAGATGGAGATAGCCATTCTGGTGGATAGTCAGTCAGCTCTAAAATCAATTGGATCAAATACAAAAAAAACAAAGGCTGTCCAAAAATGTCGCAATTCACTAAATACCATAAGGCACTACAAGGTTAGACTGTACTGGGTACCCGAACATAGCAATATCGAAGGGAACGAGATAGCAGACGAACTAGTTAGAGTTAGATCGGCTATGAGCAATAGTGATGCTTGCAACACTATTTAACATAATTGACCATATAACCGAAAAAGAGACCAACGAGACCAAGAGACCTTGTGGCTCGTAAGAAGCGACTATGTCACATCCCGTTTTTTATGGCCGAAACTTGATCTTAATATGTAGAAAAAAGATGATGTTACGAGTATATATGTATGTACATATCTGGATAAATCCTCCTTATGTTTTATCACAGGACACTGCGCCATAAGTCATATGACAAGCAAATCGCTACCTGAGCCCAACGATATCTTACGAAGCTGCGGAGATGTGGAAGACATTGATTCGATTCAGCATCAACTTTGCTACTGCTCACCATCCAAGAACAACGCCTCTGTACATAAGGCCATAGATGCCAAGGGGCAGATATTGCAGAGCTAGGAAATTCACACATCCTTCCTAACCTTACCAAACCTACATAGGCGTGAAACGAATTTAAACGAAACAACTTAAACCGGGGTACAACTGTTTTTTCGAAGGTTCCTTTTCATTGAAGTTGTATGCAAACACGTTGTAAATGGTGATCGTATTAGCACAGACAATAAATATTTATTTTCTGTGGTATTAGGTAGAGCTTAAGCTAAGCAAAAATGATTTTATAGAATCTGTAAAAAGTGCTACTTCTAGGTGACTGCGTAATTTCTTTCACTTCCTTCGAGCATTGTATAGTAACCAGTGTGACCATAGTGGAATATAATATTCCACTAGTGGAACATTTTAGACCTGCAGAGAATATTTTTTTTTTTTTCAGAAAATATGCGCATATTAAAGTAGAATATTTTTTTCTCCAAAAGGAATATTTAGATAAAAAAATTATTCTCCATAGATTAGAATTAAATTCTTCATAAGTTTTATTACTTCTAAGTCACAAAATTCACGAAGTTTTGAGTTCTGGCAGCACTATTTTATGTTTATTTGCTTCTGAAGTAACCGTAGTACAGTAACAGGCTTTTTTCTAGGCAGGTGTTCATTTTGCACTATACATAGTCCGTTTCAAATCACGGTGGAATTTTTTCCCGCATATTTTTTTCTTTTCTGTATATAAGAAAGGTTCACTCGAAAAGAAAAAAACATGCACGTGGCATCAACAAAGACTGAGATTAGTCGAAAAAAAAATTAACATATGAAGTTTTTTTTTAAATGAATAACATAATAATAATTTTACTTTGTTCGACAGTGTAAGAAAAGTTTTTCTTTAATTTTCAGAGGTTTTCAATTTTTTCATTCGGTTATTGCAACAACTTCAATGTAAACAACTGTTCGAATTTCGATTATGTAGTTGATTTTATTGAGGTCGTACTGTACCAAGTGGAATTTTAAAGTGGAATATAAATATTCCACTTTCGGAGTAACTATTCTTCGACCAAGCTAAAGGTTTGTTTGAGGTCCTTATCGTTTTGGAAACAGAAAGAGTTGTTGCTAGATCCAATGAAGTTTGGCTCCACACCATAGGACGTCCATCGGATCCGAAAATGATGTGATGGCGTCGCTAAATATGAGTGTATCCCAAAATCAGTTATCCTTATTGACATTTTCAATAGCGTACTGCAATTCAGCTTACTGGTTCTGTTTCCTGATGATTAGCTTCCCGGCGCGGCGGCTGGCCCGATCATTAAAACCATTTCTTGTCAACACTTTTCTTACTGTCTGCTCATAAACGCTTTTTTCATCATTTGTTTGAAGATTTCCATTTATTGCACAAGCACTAGGTTTCAGTTCCTTGTTCCCTGTACCCTGATAATTATTATCTTCACGAGCGATGATCAACTTTTCTAAATCGTCCAGATCTTGGTTTAATTGTTCGAATTTTGGTTTTTAACTGCTGGACAACAATATTTGAAATGTCTGCCAAGGATTTGCCGTCCTCATTAGATGAAAAATAATTTTTTTGGTTGTGATAGCAATGTGCTTATTTTTGGACTCCATATGAAAAATAAAAAATTCACTTTAACCAAAAATGGGAGAACACAGTTAAGATCGATTCCGAAAATCTTTACAACTCAACTTTCAGCAAGACTTATCATCCAGTAAAAGATCCTTCGGACGATAGCTTCAACGAAACTTTCCTGCTTCTTAGAAACGGACGCAACAGATTAGTCGATACACTTCTATACTGATGGCTCTTAAACCAATGATGGTGTAGGAGGAGGTGTTTTCTCAGACAGATTAAAACTAAATCTCTCCTTTCGCCTCCCTGATCACTGTAGCGTGTTTCAAGCGGAGATCATGGGGATTTCGGAAGCACTGTTTTGGATCAAGAGGAATGTAATATCAATTAGCATTTTCTCGGATAGCCAGGCGGCCTTGAAATCTCTGGAATCAGTCTCATCCACTTCTAAGACCACCTCCAACTGCCGTTTATCTCTTATAGAGATGGCTAAGCAGTTAAACATTCACCTTTGCTGAGTGCCGGGGCACAGAGACATTCCAGGGGATTGCAAAGCTGACGAGCTCGCTAAAATAGGAACAACAATACCTATTCTACCCGATAAGAAAAATATAGGTATGCCACTCGCTACTTATAAGCTAGCACTCAAACTTGACACAGTCAATAAAACCAACGCTAGATGGGAAGGTGGAACTACCTGCCTTGCTACAAAGCAAATCTGGCCTAGATTAGATCGAAACCGCTCTAGATACCTTTTGTCACTAAAAAGACTACATATCAGTACGATTATCGGTGTCAACACAGGACACTGCCTTATAGGCAAACACGCTACTAGACTTGGCGTCATTTCGAATGCCTTCTGCAGAAGCTGTAAAGACGAAGAGGAGGAGGAAAGTCCAACACATCTCCTCTGTTCGTGCCCAGCTCTTTCTCGTAGTAGGAATATTCACCTAGCAGAATACTTCTTCGATGATCTAAGTGATCTAACACAAAAAGACGTAAGAAGCCTTCTTCGCTTTGTACAAAGCTCCAAATTGTTCTCTTGAGCAGCGGGGAAATTATCCCCAAGATCCTTGGTATCACAACGGGCCTCTATAGGCCTAAGTGTGCTGGTACTTGTTACCGGCAGCCACTGCTACCTAACCTACCTAACCTAGAAACGGACGTTCAGGACGTTCGTGATCAGATTATATTGCGAAAGTACATAGTATAGAATTTGATAGACAAAAGAAGAAAAGATTCCTTTCCTAGAAATGCCTCTTTTTAAATTATTCGTTGTAGCTATGTATTTGCATTTCATTGAAGCATTTATTGGGGAAGTGTGCCAATGTACGTAGACTTTTCAAATCATAACAAGAGACAATACAATCAATGTATATGATTCTTTGAAATCCACATTATAATCTAAAATGGATAAAATTCATATTAGAATAACGATTCCGGATAATTTTGTCTGGTAACTCTGTTAAACCCCCAAAAGTAGATTAAACATTTTTCTTTTGGACCACTTTTAATTGAGAATTATAATTATGCCAAGTCGATAGAAAATACACCCGTAGCTTCGACAGTCAACAACATCTTAACATTAGGGATCCTGTTCAGTAAAAGATTTAATGAATCATCCACCCTTTTTTATTAAATTCACAGCAGAAGCTCTCAAGATTGTCACTTTAAGCAAAATTCGTTTATGCTGACCACAATTAGCTCCTCTCATTATTCTCTCGTATTTGTTTGTCGCAAATTATAATTATCTTCTCGCAACCATAAATCCTAAATGTGTCATCACAAGCAGTTCCAAATGATGAGACTCATAAATTAAAATTCATTATATACCTACGTAGATATAACACGGTAGTCAAACTCCATGGACGGTTCATGTTTTATTCGTGAGATATTTTATTTACTTTTATTTTTCATTTGCAGTGAAAAGGTGCAGGAAATCCTTTTCTTACTGCAGATGTGTCTCAAAGAAAACCTCTTCTTACTCGTAAACTCAAAGTTTGAACACACATCCGTACCTTAAAGATTAACGCACGAGGTTGGAGATGCACGAAGCAGCAAACAGCTTTCACTTGTGTTCAGTGCATTCATGCATGAAATTGTGTTCACTTTCGTGGTCATAGTTCTCCACAGGTCCGTGGGTTCGGGTTGTTATAAAATGTTTAAGCTTTAAGCATTTTTAACATTTCTGTGGATGTCTGCTAAACGGGTTTCTAGGGTTTCTAGTTTAAATTTGCGTGCGAGGTTTTTAAATTGTAAATTGTATGCCATTAAAAGAAAATATCATTAAGGAATTTATTCATAGAAAAATTGCATGTTTTATGCGACATTTATGTGAACATGAAAAGGAAAATGCAGTTTTGTTCAACATACGACATGAGGGCATATAAAACTAAATCCAAAGTTTATTTCTTGCAACAGTTGAGCAAAATGAGGCAATAACACTTAAGCACGAAATATTAAGCCGACGCGACGGTGGTAAAAGTACGAGTAACTAAGGTGCATTTTATATTTATTAATAGGTTAATTGCTGTAGTTAAATATAAGTTAGTTGCCCACTTAGTTTTTATGGCATGCGTGGGGTTTGGCCGGTATATTTGTTTTATGGTACAGAGTTTGATTTTACTATGTACATACTCTTATATGCAAATTGCAAACCAGGGGAATACAGGTAAACCAATATGCCATACTGATACTATTGACATACATACATATGGGAATATGTACATATGTACGTATTTATTTTTAGTAATGTTACAATCAACGATGAACTTAGGTCTAGTATCACTTTTTTCACGTCGTTGTTACACTGAAAACATTTGAAAGTGAGATGTTACATTGGGAACATTCGAATACCGCTCGGACCACAGTGTTGAAGGTATGTCATTCTAACAGACGCTAGCCATTTCATCCGACCTTCAAAGATCGGCGTTAAATTTTCTTCTTCACATCCTGTCAATAAAACTGTGACTAAAAATTATCTAATCATTTTCTTCAAAAGAGTCAAGGAGTCTTTCAGAATGAGCAAGCTCTTGCAAACTACCTCTAGTGTTGACATACGGGCTTAGACGTTTAGAGCAATCCTTTAAAATAACATACTTTGTTACATAAATCTCATAATTCGATGATCTTTTCCGTGACAGAGATGTATTGGGGGGTCAACGTGTTTGGGTTCCCAACTTTTAAGAGAAGGTGTATTCTGTTGACACGCTTGCAACAGTCACTATTGGACGTCTAAAAAAAAAGGATTTCTATTTCAGATAACAATTTCCGAACTAAGATCAAATAAGAAAAGACTTCATCATTTTACGAAAAATTACCTTTCGGATTTTCTACATCAATATACGTACCAAGAGGTAGAGATGTGACGAATGATTATTTTTCCTAATACTGGCGGTGGCGTGGCGGTCGAATATATGCGGTTAAGGAAATGAAGGCGAACTTAGTATAACTGGCGATTGGTACGTATTCATAGTTTTGGGACTGTGTTGACGAAGTGACGAAGGACGAAAATGAGGTATCCGAAAAAAGTGGTACTATGACGGAGCTGGAACAGTTTTTAAAAACAGTTCGGTCGATTGGAAATGAGCTTCAGTTCCCTTTCTAATCCAAATTGGTGAAGTTACATTGTGTTTCTTTCATCACCAAGTTGCAGCGTATATAGCGAGGTTCTTTTTGAAGCTGGGATTGTCTACGAAAACGCAACTGTCAGCTAGTATGTATTGAATGCCAAAAAATTAGTTTTCGTTCATTACAGTAGCTACTACTGTAATGTTCATTACATGAACTACTTTCACGACAGCAACAACGTGGATTTAATTTCAACAATTTTCAAAGCAAGACGCGAGCTATTATACTTCAATTACAGACCATGCAGTAGTGAAGTAAATACTGACTGTACTTTGTGCAATCAAAGAGCTAAGGAAAACATCCATCATTTTATTGGAATTTGCCCAATTCTTTCTGAAATCAGAAGATCTAGTTAGATAAAAAGTACTCTTACCTGTGAAGAAATTATTTGCATTTTAAATGGAGAAAATTGGACAGTCCTGTACAAATACTTGAAGCATGCTATGAATTACCAAAATTAAATAATGAACGAGGCTTTTTAATATTTTTTAATATTGTAAAAGAAATGATTAACAAAATTAGTTAGCTTAGCTTTAAACTTAAAATTTAATTTAAACTTTAACTCACTTTCACGGCTGACAGCAACAGCCAATGCTATTATTGTGAACTTATGTAAGAAAAAAAATTAAATCTTGTTATGGTATTAATAAAGTCACTACCACTACTATGTACTAAAGTTTTACTTTAAAGCGTTTAAAAACTAAAACAGTTAAATTTACTGGTAGCTCACCCCTATTCTGGGCCCCAACTATGTAACTCGATTCTACTTTCGATTCTTTTCTAAAGTTGTTTCCGATTCTACTTTCAAACCATACTACGTATGATATTAGAATCGAACGTTAGTAATGCCAACTTTTTCCCACAAAATTTCCGAATTTCAAACGAGTCTCGCCTTGTGTTTGTGATAAACGAAAACTAAAGTAATTTATTATTTATTGTGATTTGTGAAACATGGAAATAATAATAGTTTTCGTATATTAACATGCACCATGCATGTCGTATTTTGGGTTTTAAACGAAAAAAAAAAACAGGATCGCAGTGGTCAAATTGAGCAGACGAATTCGAGATAAATCCAATAATGGAGCTGAGTGAAAAAGTGTACAAAAAGGATATTTAATAATCAAAACATTTGTAATAAAATGACTTAATTTTAGTGTAATAAAAAATATGTCCAACTTTCAACAGATGCATTTTTGTATTTGCTGTGTGGATTTTCATCTAGCCTCCGCAAGAATCTTAAATTGAGACGGGTTGTTTGCTCATTTTAATTGATTAGCTAGGCACAAAATATATTTTAATAGTTCTATGCAATGTATGATAAAATATGAAAAAATGTTCACCTACGTTTTTGAAAATTTCACAGTCCAACAGCTTGCTCGCAAACACATTTGCATTAGAACGATTATTTGCGAATTCGAACGATTTTGACATTTACTTTAGAATAAGGTAGTACCAAATTTCCGAAAACAAATATGAAGTTCGAGATTCGTTCCATTTTTAAATACTTGGGCTTGCTTTAGAATTATGGAGTACGCATTTTGCGAATTCGAACATTTTTATTGTAGAATCGAGTTACATAGTTGGGCCCCTGGAATCCGTCGGCGGGAATCTTCCACCGAAATTTGAAATTTCCTATCATTGAATCCGTTCGAAGGGATATGAATGAGATGCACATGATTATTCAAAACGACCGGATCGAATCTCCCCATACATTTGACATCCGCAACTATTTCAGTGCGGATTTGGTTGTTGCGAGGGATACATAAATGATTGAACTGTGCTGAGCAAGGCTTTTAATTTTGATTAAATTTTTTTTATTATTGCAAAATGTTTTAAAACAAATTCAGACATTTTCTCATTTTGATCAAAAAATAGTGCCACAGTATCAATTTTGGTTAATTTCAGCTATTATTTTACAAATAAAAATAAATTTCCTTTCAACAATGCAAGACAGCTGTGTTAGAAAGAATAAACCGACGTGTCGGTAAGACAGTTCATCCGACAAATTCAGTGGACACGTTCACGTGGATCTAACTAGTGAAGTGAATCTCAGATCCGACGGATTCCAGAATAAGGGTGTATGTCAGCGGTAATAATTTTTCAGCTTCTGAATTTTTTCTTAAAAAAATAAATAAAGCCTTTAATGATCATTGAATATGTTCTTTTCATTGATTTGTTGGACCTGGCCGACCACTAGAACTTTTATGGCCGACCACTAAAATTTGGCGGCCGACTAATAGTGCAATATGACAATCTGACAATATGACTAGAGAACAGTGAGGGTTTAATTAAAAATTCTCTTTTTTATCGATTAATATTTGTTTCGACATTCAATGAAATTCTGTTTAAACGGTTTTCATCAAATAATTTAGTAACTGGAGAAGGGCAAAGTGAAAAGCAAAGTGAACTAGTGCCTTTACCCTAATGGTGGCTTTGTGATTCGTGAATCACGTGAATATTTACCTCGTCAATATGTGGCAATTTCGCTTATTTACATGCCCACAGATGTGGAAATCAGCATCAACTTCCAGCTACTCTAACACACAATATGCGTAGTGATACAAGCTCCAAAGCTGCGAAGTTTGACAAATCGACAATTTTAGCAATATTTTCGTCTGAACGGATGCCACGATGATGAAATGCACCATCTACAATGCTGCCAGTATCTCCAAATTGTTGCGCTACGTCGGCAATTGAAAATAAAAGCTTATTGACAGCTGCTGGATTAACAATGATACAAAACTCAAATTGGATCACCATTTATGTCGGCTGTGAGTTTTTGGATGAAGTCAAAACCACCTGATGGAACTTTCTGTGAGCCTTAAACAGTCCTTAAATTGAAAAGTGATTCCATTCGAGTACATTTAAAAAACAGCGTGTACTTGAACCTTAAACCTTCAAACCGACAAATGGAACGCGCCATAATATTCCCTCAATTTTTTAATTCATTGTCCCTTTATTGGAATTAAAACAAAAGTATGTGACGTAATGATTTCGTTTTCACTTTCTTAGAATTCTATTAATGGATAACGAATCCTCTCGCCCAGCAATCGATAGTCCGAGCAACAACCAACAAAGTTATGTGCCGTGATTTGTGCTGCTATCACTGGCACCATCATTCGGCGTACTAGGTAGGTACCCTCTCCTCATTTATTTTCACTTTACAGGAGGGCAATTTTGCCAGAGATTCGATTTCCTGGCATCCATAAAATTTCAATCACGTTCCTGATTCTCGAATTTCAACGATTTCTCTTCTCCGACTATCCATCCACCTATCCATGTTGATGTGTATGTGTTGTGGGGTGGCTAATTCCAAAAGGGAATACAGCAAGAGAAAAAGAAAGTTCACTATACGAGTATATCAATTGTTTGGGTTGCTTACGAGTTACGACTAAACCGAGTATACTCGAACTTGTAGTCCCAAAGTGTGCGATACTTTAAATTAAAGTTTCACTCCAATTCAGTTTAACGTTTCTAACTTTGATCCTGATTGATTTAGAGATGTCTATTGAACAAAGAAATACAAGCATATTCCATTTGCTATGACAACGAACAGTGACAGCAGAAGGAAACAAGTTCCAGCGAAGTTCGCACTTAAAAGGGTAAAGCGTGATAATTGAAATTAGCAACAATTCGTTACTTTAACGCAGAAAACTTCTTAGAACATCTCTGAAGGGGAAAAAAGGGAAGCATCCTTATTTGTATTCGAGTGCGTAGATTAAATTACGTGTGCACATCACCTATGGATTGCTTTGTCATCTTTTAATTGTGTGTATAGGTGTACTATTGAATTACAAGCTCCTGGATCCTGTGAATCGATGGATTGGATACACTACTGCGAACTGCGAGTCACGTACTAGATTACGTGAAAAAGCAAAGTGGTAATGGTAATGAATTCGTTGAATTTTTGATTAGTATCAATTATTTGAAAATTGGATTTCCTACTTTCGTACGAGTTGGTATGTGTGGTATGTACTCGTATACTCGTATATATAAGTGAAATCCTGTGGAGGTGGTTCTTGACAGTCGTGGTTAGTCTGTACATGTAAATATTAAAAAAAAAAAATGGACATGCATCAGGGTACTCGTAATAACGTTTTTATTTTCCAAGCGATGCGATATTCCGAGTATGCTTGAAATCGGTTGATCGGATTTTGATGATTTTTTTTAATTGATAAAATAATTATTGAAAGCTGGTTCATATAAAGCCACTCATTGACTTTGGAATTCGGAAGAGCTAAAAAAATATTTTGTTTTGTACGTACCTAGGTGAAGATCGCCATAGACACAATGAGCCCGGAGCCCGGACGTCGAAGTCGATTTTCCACGCCAACGCTTCTTTAAGGAGGCAATGCAGCGTATTAAAGGCTGTTATGCTAACGAAGTTTATCGATGGATAAGGACGTCCTTTTGCTTCTCTTGTAACTCATTATGCTTGCCTCCCATTTATTGCTCGGCTTCAGGTGAAGCAGGCTTCTCTCTGCGATTTGATTCGTTTCCCGCAAAAGTCCCTATTCAAATACATAATAATCATGACCGGCTTTGTTTTTTTTTTATGGAGATGCAAATCTTCTTAGGACCTTATTCTCTTCTCATAGTACCTAAATCAATATCTTTCTTAATCTATTGGTAGAGCAGCTACATTTCTTTAAGCTTGATACAGAGTTCGTTGTGTTCCTTCTTAACCCATTAGATCCCAGCGATCTCGTTTGAGTTCGATGCAAACATGATTTTTTAAATTTAAAAAAAAAAAAATCATGTTTGCATATCAATCTCAAACGAGATCGCTGGGACCTAATGGATTTTAAAGCTGTTGCTTTTTTCTTCAGTTTCATGTGTACTTCTTATCGGGAAGACATTCGATTTCAATGGTGGAGATCGGGACACCTATGTATGTATAAACTTTTTAAAAATAAATCAGTGGCTGTTCGCAGAATCCTTAGAGCCGACCGAGGGTGCATTTTCCTATTAGACTGCTACTATTATCTTTTCGTTTTTATAATTGCATATTTGATATACTCGATAGCCAGATTGGGCTGAATGGCAATGTAGTCGTATCTTCATGGATGAATCTAAAAGCAAACGAGGGTCCGGCTCTGGAGTCTTCGGGAAATGAGACAACATCAGACTTCACCACTCTTTTGGTAAATTGGCATCTGTTATCCAACCGGAAATTGATGCTACTCAAGTGGCTGGAGATGATACCCATATTAAGGAACAAGTAAAAGTAGGAATTATTTGCATCTATAGTGATGATAGTCAGTCTTGCAGTGGAGATTCCATAGACATGACAGAGTAACAGCTGAGCTTAGAAAAGGTCCCCCTTTTAATTTTTTTTTATTTATGTCGTTACGCTTCATTTTGGCATATTATTCGCTATGTTGTTCGGCCCGTAAAAAAACTTCTGTTCATTATCAACTCGGTTCCTTATTTGATCGACTTGTCGTCTAACGATCCTCTTTTCCATCATCTTAATGACATAAGATACCGGTTCAGTTATTTCCAAATTTTTCCACTTATCCATCTTGGTCCATGGGAACGATTGCGGACTAACAATGAATCTACGATATTGAAATACATAATTTTTAACCCCGGATTTCAAGCTGCTATATAATTTCGACCGTTTATGTTATCCGGCTGTAAGTTGTTGCACCTTCACTTGTGTGTAAATAATAGACTTGACTTTTTAATTCATAGGAAATAGTTCATTTATTAATATTATGCTTAGTAACTTAAATGTACAGTTTGGGTTGAGAGAGTAATTATAATTGGAGTGTTAACTCATTCGTGGTTGGCAATCGACTGACCTTTATGTTGCTATACACATGACTCATACTAACGCATGTTAGTATGATTCTTGTATATGTCTCTTATATACTTCATTAATACATAACAATCTTCCCCACTTTAAATAAGTCATCCACTATTTCAATAATTAACTTTCCCCAATTTCTTTAACCGTTCAGATCTTCTAAGTTTGTCATTTACTAAGTGTTTATTTCTATTCAATTTAGCATATTTCTTTTTTATACGTGCTGAACTTTTTATTTCAGCTTTATTGTTTAATGATGAGGATGATATATTTAAACTTGGAGAAGACAGTTTATCTTGACTTACATTAGAATTTTCATTTACATTTTGTAAATAAGGATTACTATAATATGTATTATTTTTTCTGTTTACACATTTTTTTATTTGGTTAAAATGAACAAATCGAACTGTACCCTCTATTTTTATCAAACAAGTTAAAGCACTTAATTCTTTTAAAAATGTGCCTGGGATCCAATTTACGTAATCGTTTTTAAAAACATTTTGAAACAAAATCTTTTCTCCCTCCAGGAACTTAATATTTTTAAATGAATTAATTGCTTTTAAACCAATTTCTGGTTGGATTAACATTTTATTGTCTACTTTTTGTACAATTTTAGGAATCTTTTTACTACTATCTTGTTTTTTACTATTTAAGTTATCTAATAAAATTTTTGGTTTGAAGGCGAAAATCAGTTCCGAAGGTGTTTGCAAATTTTTATTTATTGGAGTATTACGTTGGTTAAAAAGAAATTTGGAGATTATTTTCTGCATATCCATGTTTTTATTTTCTAAAAAATACTTTTTTAAAACTTTCTTTACCGTTTGTACATTACGCTCAGCCAAACCATTGCTTTGTGGATGATATGGAGGAGACTTACTAACCTTAATGCCAAGGCTTTTACAGAAATTGACGAATTTAAATGACCCAAATGGTGGGCCATTGTCGGTGACTATTTCCCCTGGAAGACCAAAGGTCGCAAAAAAATTTTCCAATAATTTAATCAAATTTTCCGCCGTGTTACTGCGAATGGGTACCACATCTGGAAATTTACTAAATGCATCCACGATTATTAAAAATTGAAATTTTGAAAAATAGAAGGAATCCAAATGGATACGTTGAAATGGATATTCACATGTGTACCACTTTGACTCGACCTTTTCCTTTGGAGTGTTCATTGTTGACTGGCAAATGTTACATTCTTTTATAAATTGTTCAATGCCTTTTTCAATACAAGGCCACCAGACGTAAGACCTTGCAATTGACTTCATTTTAACCATGCCTACATGGTTCATACTGTGAAGTAATTTCAGGACTTCGTTCCTTAACTTCATAGGAATGACTAACCTATCTCCATAAAACAACTTATTCTCCTCTGAAGAAAGACTACTTCTGACTCTAAAATAATTTTTTAATGGGCTAGGTAGTTTATTTGGCCATTTGTTACTTTTGACACAATCATATATCAATGATAAAACTTCATCCCGAACAGTTTCTTTCTGCACAAGTTCTGTATCAATGATTAATTCATTAGGCGACTCTAAGTTCACTGAGTTAATTAAGCATACACTATCCACATTCGTTGACTCGGTAAGGGGCAAGCGAGATAGAGCATCAGCATGTTGCATTTGTGAGCTTTTACGATATTCAATGCTGTAGTCATACATGGACAGAATTACAGCCCATCTTTGCAAACGTGCAGCTGCAACACCCGCTGTTCCCTTACGTGGACTTAAAATTTCTCTAAGCGCTTGATGGTCAGTGTATATTTTAAAAGGTTTCCCAAAAATATATTTATGAAACTTTCGGACGGCAAATATAATTGCTAGAGCTTCCCGGTGAAGCTGTGAATAATTTCTCTCAGCTGGAGAGAGTGAGCTCGATGCAAACAATACTGGTTTTTCGACACCATCAATCAAGTGTGAAAGAACCGCACCCACACCGTATGGGCTCGCATCGGTCGCGACTATAACAAGTTTGTTTGGATCAAACAATTCTAAGACATTATTCTTTGTAATTAAAAGCTTGCTGGTTTCAAATGCTTTTTGACACTCTGTTGACCATATGAAATCAGTGTTTTTCTTTAAAAGAAAATGAAAATCTTTTAAATGCGAAGATAGGTTTGGTATAAACTTACCATAATAGTTTAATAATCCTAAATAGGATTGGAGTTGTTGCAAGTTAGTAGGGGCTGGAGCATCCACTATTGCTCGAACTTTTTCGGGATTTGGAAACACTTTCCCGTTTGACAATATGTGGCCCAAATAGGGTACACTTTTCTCAAGGAATCGGCACTTGCTTAGATTAATTTTGACATTATACTCATTTAATTTCTTTAACACCTCAATGCAATTCTGCTTGCATTCTACTTCGTCCTTACCCCCGACAACAATATCATCCACAAAGCAACGCGTATTTTTTAAATTTTTTAGAATTTCATCCATTGTACTCTGGAACGCAGATGGTGCCATTGAAACACCAAACGGCAACACTGTGTATTGTAATAATCCTATGTGCGTATTAATAGTTAATAGCTGTCGACTAGCCGGAGCGACTCGCAGCTGGTTGTATGCACCTGACATATCAATTACACAAAACACATTGCAATTCGCGAAGCTTGCGAATATTTCCTCTGTTAGAGGCAATGGATGATAATATGATTCAATGAATTTATTTATTGTCACACGGCAATCCATGCAAATTCGTATGTCTCCGTTTGACTTCGGGACACAAACTATGGGACTTGCCCACACACTAGACTTGACCGGAATCAGGATACCATTTTGAACTAAGCGGTATAACTCTTGTTCTACCTTATCCTTAATTCTTAGTGGCACTGAATATGCCTTGTGAAAAATGGGCGAAGCATTTTCCTTAAGAACGATACTTATTTCGAAATTCTTAATTGTTTCATTTGGCTTTGACGTAAGCACATTCGGAAAGTTAGTTTTAATAAAATCAACAAATTTTACCTCGACTTTGTGTACTGAACCTGGACAATCTCCAAATAACTTTTCTTTCCAACACGGTGTTAAAATTTGTAGCCACGCTCGACCCATTAATGGTATGAAATTTTGGGGACTTTCGACCACTATCAGCTCTAAATCATATGTGTGTTCTTGAAACTCCACTCGGACTCTGATTTTCCCTTGAACATCCAGTTTTTGACCTGTAACAGTAATAAGAGTATTTAATTCTGGTTGCAATGTTAAATACGAAAATTTCGATTTATATTCACTAAGACTTATTAGACTATGACAAGCTCCAGTATCTAGTTCCATTGCTAACGGTTGACCTTCGACAATAATGTTCCGAATGACACATTCAGACTCGACTTTCGCAATTGTTTTGATGACTTTAACTGTGTTAGACTTTTGATGAGTGCAGACCACGGATGTATGTCCGATTCGATTGCAATTATAGCACTTCCAATTCTTCGCTGGACAAGATTTGCAATCATGATGACGACCACACCTTTGACATTTTCCCCATTTACCACTATTATTGTTGGACTTTGACTGATGACTTTCGCGATGATGTTTATGCTGCGGACTTGATGATGATGTTTTGACAGAAAATTGGTTTGAGACTCTCGGATGTATCGCCTTGGATTCTTTCGTGGACATTTCCATAGTGAGCGCCACATTGCAGCATTTTTCAAAATTGAGTGAAGAGTCATTTAATAAGGCACGTTGTATTTCTTCATTCCTTATACCTGCTATAAATCGATCTGTCAGGGCGTCATCCAACGCAAACGACTTTAATTGTATTGGTTTAAATTCTTCCATATTTTCACAGCACTTTGTTCTAGTCAGACTAATTTCCTTTGCGAAATCTCCAAAACCACATGTTTGCGCAACTTCTTTAAGGTGAATGATAAACTCCTGTACACTTTGCCCTTCTTCTTGAACGATTTTATTGAATTTGTAGCGCTCCGCCCGAATATTTAATCGCGGTGCAAAATACTTTTCAAGAGCTTCGATTAAATAACTGTAAGAGCACTCTGATGGACTTTTCGGTTGCACGAGTGATTTGAGTATTTTAAATGTGTTTTTGCCAATCAGACTCAATAAAATGAGAGCTTTTTTGGTATCTTCAATACCATTTATTTTGAAATAAATTTCTAGACGTTCTCTGTACGTATCAAAATCTTCACCCGGCTCAAACTCTTCTAATTTACCCATGCTGTGACTATTAGACATCGTGCAACTGTATTTTGAGGTTATTAATTTTTTGACATTCACGTGCTTGCTTTTTTTTTTTTTTTTGTTTTTCCTCGTCGCCACTTTGTTGCACCTTCACTTGTGTGTAAATAATAGACTTGACTTTTTAATTCATAGGAAATAGTTCATTTATTAATATTATGCTTAGTAACTTAAATGTACAGTTTGGGTTGAGAGAGTAATTATAATTGGAGTGTTAACTCATTCGTGGTTGGCAATCGACTGACCTTTATGTTGCTATACACATGACTCATACTAACGCATGTTAGTATGATTCTTGTATATGTCTCTTATATACTTCATTAATACATAACATAAGTCAAACGAACAAACGCGGTCCCATTGTCCGAAATGATACTTTTTTTTCTCACCACCTCCTTCGACTATTGATTAGATACGATTTTAACTTCGAGCCATTTAGACATAGAATCCAAGACTATCAAAAATAAATGGCCCTTGTAAGGAACTGCAAAATCGATAGTAAGGCATGACTTCTTATAAACTGTGGTGGATTTGGGCGATTTCTCTGGCACTGGTCGCAAAACCTAACCTTTTTGTCGATATGTTGATTAAATTAGGCTACCAGCAGTAGCTTCGAGCCAAGGCTTTCATAAAAGTCATTCCTGGATGATTACCTTGCAGCAAATTTGAAATCTGTGTCTGACAAGTTGGTGGTACTACGACACGACTACCCCACAAAATACATCCCTTCTGTGTGGACTACTCCATTTTTCTTTGAAACAAAGGCACAGACAGCACTAATTTTAAAAGGCCAGCCATGTAGCATCTATTGTATAACTTTTGAGTATTCGTGATCATTTACCGTCTCCTCTGAAATTTCCTCTGCTTGGATTGATGGAATATTACCCTTGCTTATCACGCATCCGCAGTACATTTTAAAGGCCATCTACTTAAACAATCAGCGTTGGCTTTTAATTTTTCTTTTTGATGCTCTTTATCATAATCGTAAGCCGCCAACAACAAACACCATCTCAACATCCATGGTGAAATCATAACTGGAGTAGTTTTTTGTCTTATTAAATAGTTAACACATCCCCGCCGGCTATGCACTGATGAAAATGCTTAACGCCAGAAATTATTACCAAAACCTCCTTATCAATCTGAGCATAGTTGTGCTGGCACAACCAAATACCACAGCGTGCCGGGTTTAAGTGACTCCTTCTATGCGACTCCTGTGGAAAAGGCGATGACACTTCGGGACATTTCCTATGTGACTGTCCTGCCTTTGGCCGGATAAGCGAGATTGCGAGTTTTCGATTCAGCCGTGGTAACTGGTGTTAACCTAAGCTCCCTGTCGCTGAAGTAAGTACCTACTCACCTTTCCCCGTAGGACAAAAAAAAAATCTTTATAAAATACAAAAAATTATAGATTACACTTTGTTTGGTCTTTTTCGACTTTTTGAACTTAAACTACAACCTTTTGCCTGATTACTTGCAGGCTTGTTCAAGTGTTAGTGGGCTGGGCAGACCGGTTTTTTTTATTAACTTCCCTTACCTCTATAGCAATAAATCCATAAAAGAAGTCCACGTGATCATGTTTTCGGTACTTACTCTATTTCCTCCTTAGTTGTTATGACTAAACCTTACACAAATAAATCTCAGAGACCTTTTATGGTATACTCGTACTAAAAACGATATCAATTCTAATCTTTGACACTCATAATTCATGGACAAAATGATAACAGTAATTCCATTGCTATTTGTACCTGACATACGAGCACATTGACAAACCTTGTTTATAACAAGACACTGAAGACTTCTGACTAAAAACATTATCTTCCTCATTATCAAAACCTAAAAGACTGTGCCTCGCTTGAGCTCACATTACAAAAGCATTTGGGTATTATTTCCTTTTTTTGTAATTTTTACGACTTTTCTTTCACATACAAGTCGTTGTCGGTTGTCGGACTGCTGGCAACTATGCAGCGTGCCAACAAAAGTGCCTGCTTGCCGTGCACATAGAGGTTTGATTCACCAGTTGGTCGGTACTACGAGTACTACCCTCATCCAGTATAGCAATGGCAGTAGCTCTAATGCATTAAAACTTTCCTCTTACAAATTAATTCAGTTCACGTTCCTGAATAACTCTATAACGCTCTCGTAGAGATGTGTCCTTTCGCGGGAGAGGATGTAACATTTCGGGGGAGGTGGAACGTGTGCCACCGGACACCTATTCAGCGTACTTTGTTGGTCCTTTCCAATTTTTTTAATGGCAGAATTAAGCGCTAAATAAAAGCTTCATTTTACGACTTGCTTCGTTCCTTTTATGTGTCCTTCGTTCGTTAGTTTGTTCGTTGGGATTGACCCTTAAATAAAAGGATGACAAAATTACACCTTCAATGGTGAAGATGAAAAAAATTACTTAGGTGTACAACGAGGTCGAATGTATTTGCTCATATAGGTATATAGGTATATCCTGGTGAGTTTTCATTTCCAGCTTAAAAACCTGATCGATTCAGGGATGCCAATCATCTGTTTAAGGGTTGGTTTTAGAATTTCCTTTTTATCTTGAAATGTGAAATGTGAAATGTCCCAGGGGTAAAATACAGAAAGACTGACCTATTCTTATTCAATGAAACCAAATACTTGCGCCTCAGTACAGAAACGGGACAGAGGAACAACAAACTGTCATTCGTAGTCATGACAACGTGACGGTGGTCTCTCCTCTTCCTGTAAGGAAAATAAAATAAAATTTCGTGTATGGACGAATTGTAACGGCAGTGTCCGTGTTTGGCTTTCGAAGTTATAAGGTATACTTTCGTCTGGTTTAGGAGTACACGACCTTCTTCCTCCCCAGGACTCGCTTCCACCATCTCTGTCGTTCGCTTGCAGCTGTAGTTTCCAGGAGAAGTGCCTTCAATGGATAAACTTAACGCTTTATGGGGGACACGAGCGATGAGCACTGTGTTCGAGTTGGGAATTAAGTAATTCGGTTAATCCTTTGCAGGAAAGTTTGGCATACATTTGTCGAATGCGAATTTAAATGGACAATGTTGGCAATTGCAATGTTCCCTGGTGTTTCAGCAATGATAACGACTAAAACGCGTGATGCACGGTGTATTGCAGGCACTTAAGGAACCTTATGCTTGTCGGTCTTTTGTTTTTTTTTTTTCTTTTGTTGGTAATTCTCATTCTCACTAAGTAGGACTGACTGAACTGAGATTTTACGAAGAACCAGGGTCAGGAATGAATGGAAATGCAATTAAAGTGATTTAATGTTTTTTTTTTTTTTGTGATTTTTGCAGATCCAGTGCATCAGGAGTGTTCGGGATAACTTGTGATGGAAAATGCGATGAAATGATACATTTTTTGACAGTTGTTCTGTACAGGGAAGTCGTTTTATGACGAACAATCTTGTCAGCACCGTGGCGTAATGTTTAGTGCTTTGGAAGCATGCTGCCCTGGGTTCGATCCCAGCACACACCTTAAAGTTTTTTCACGGTGCCACCTCTTTCGAATGTCTGACAAGCATTCAAAGAGTATCATTGTGGGGCTTTTCTCTATATCATTACCGGAAGGATAAACCTAAAGTTTAAAAGACTTCATTTAAATAAACTACTTTTTGAGGATGAAAAATGTCGAAAAACAGTATAAAATGTGAACATTTTATTAAAGAGCGTAAGTACCTAATTTTTAATTTTATACTTTTTAATGATTTTATAGGTTTATCTTTCCCATGCATTTGTCAGAAATAGAAAGTAATTTTCTTTTTGGTAAGAAGATAAATAGAGAAAGACTGACAAATGCAGCACTTTTGGACCTCGCGCCAAAGACACCTGAAGAGAAATTGAGCTGAGCCGCCATTTTGTGAAAAAAAAAAAAATGTTTTTATATTTTTCATAGTTCGAATAAAATTATGTTACAACTTCAAAATGATACAATTATTTTACCACCTTTAAAAATACTATTAAAAAATGAGTTATTTTGAAGGGTTCTAAACGGATTGGCCCCCTTAAACGAGCACCATACGAGTAGGTTCTTTAAGTGAAAAGTGAAACTACACTGCAATTATGAGACGTGGTAAACAAAGTAAAAATGGCAGCGCACCCCCCCCCCTCCCACCCCCCACGGCCGCTCGCGTTACCTCACAGTCCCCCCTTAACGTAATAAATTCTTTCATCCTTTGACTATCAAGTAATGTAACTGAATTTTAAATGCAGTTATTAGATTCGGACCTGCAATGACAAACTTTATGCCCCGATTTGGTTATCATTAGGTTTTCAGGATTGCCTATTACTATAGTAGCAATTTGTAAAGACATATTCACTTCCAAATAAAGCTTCAAACCTTCTTCGCACCTTAATTCATTTTTAGTTCAGAGGGAGACTATGTTACAGACAATAGAAAAATCGGATATGAAGTTTAAAATAAGTTTGATTTGGATATCGAAAACGGATGGACTTTCTTGGAATGCTATTTCCTGTACCCTCTCGTACCTTTTTTATACAGTTATACATATTTATATATTATTATTATTATAATTTTCATAACAAAGAATATCTCGTCAAATAATATAAAAGTAGAAGAAGGGCCAGATCTTGATTCGGACCACTCTACAGTACTTCTAACACTTGGCGGCAAAATAAAGATGAAAGAAAACAGTCTAAATTAGTCAATAGGCTGACTGACTGGAACTATTTCAGACAAAATTTGGAAGAAAGCATTCATCTGACGGAATCCATAGAAAGTGAAGATCAGTTAGAAGAAGCAGTGCAGACATTAACATTAAACATACAAAAAGCTGCATGGGCTGCAACTCCTACGACAAAAGAAAGACTTAAACAAAACTACTATCCTAAAGAAATATGAAAATATATATTAATACAGAAAAAAGGAAAGCTAGAAAACGGTGGCAGCAATTAAGAGCACCAAGCGACAAAAAAGTACTCAATACTTTAAATAATAAGCTTAGAAGATTAATAAGAGAATTTAAAAATGAGTCCTTCAAAACATACCTCATCAATCTGAAAAATGATGCTAGTACCGAATACTCCCTTTGGAAAGCGACAAAGAAAATGAAAAGGCCAACAGCCCACATTCCACCTGTGAAAAATAAAGAAGGTTACTGGGCAAAAAGCAACCAAGAGAAGGCATATACATTTGCTGCATATCTGGAAGATGTCTTCCAACCATATGAAGATAAGGATTATCAAGGAGCGGAAGAATTGTGCGAAGAGGTTAGACACATTGCACCGGTAACAGCTAAAGAGATTTCGAAAGAAATAAAAGAAGGCATTAATATAAAAAAGGCTCCGGGATTTGATCTCATCACAGGAGAAATCTTGAAAAAACTACCAATGAGAGGTTTAAAAAAGCTAGCACAGATAATAAACGCTGCATTCAGGATAAGATATGTACCTAGCATGTGGAAAGTTGCTGAGGTTATTATGATACCGAAACCAGGCAAATCACCTAGCGAGATAGCATCATATCGCCCAATATCGATTCTACCTATGCTGTCGAAATTATTTGAGAAAATGTTGATAAAACGTTTAAATAAAATAATTGAAGAAAAATCACTTATTCCAAATCATCAATTTGGTTTCAGAAATAAGCACTCAACGATCGATCAAGTGCATAGAATCACTGATAATTTTGAAAGAGCATTTGAAGAGAAAAAAATCTGCTCGACAATATTTCTCGATGTAGCACAAGCTTTTGATAAAGTATGGCATAAGGGTCTGATCTATAAGCTACAAAAGTATCTGCCTAAGCAATATTCAGAAATTCTAGAATCCTACATAACTGGACGATTCTTCAGAGTAAAACAAGAAAATGAGTACTCAACATTAAGAGAAATTAAGGCTGGTGTACCACAAGGCAGTGTGCTAGGCCCTGTGCTGTATCTACTATTCACCAGCGATTTACCAGAATGTGAAGAAGCAACTGTGGCAACATTTGCAGATGATACTGCTGTGCTTGCTGTGGGGGAAACTGTCGAAATAGCAACAAAAAAGCTACAAAAGGCAGTAGACAAAATATCTAACTGGACAAAAAAATGGCAAATTAAATTAAATGACCTGAAGTCAGTTCATATAAATTTTACTAATAAAAATGTACAATATGTTTCAGTATACATTAACAACAATGTAATAAAATACTCGAACGTAGCTAAATACCTAGGTATGACCCTAGATACTAAACTGCGATGGAAAGTGCATGTAAAGAAAAAAAAAGAGGAGCTGAACGTGCGTTACAATAAAATGTATTGGCTAGTTGGGAGATACTCCTTACTGTCCAACTACAACAAACTACTGCTTTATAAGCAAGTTATGAAACCAGTTTGGACATATGGACTCCAACTATGGGCATGTACTAGCAAAACAAACTTACAGAGCATACAAACTTTCCAAAACAAAGTACTACGCGGCATAGTAAATGCACCCTGGTACATAAGAAACGCCGATCTACATAGAGATCTAGAAGTTGAAATGGTTGAAGACGAAGTCAAAAAAGTAGCTAGAAGTCATAAACTTAGACTCCTCAACCATGTCAACTTGAAAATAACAAATTTATTAAATAACGACAACCACATTAGGAGATTAAGAAGGGTGAAACCTTTTGACCTAGTTAACTAAATTAAATTACAAAAAAATTGACAGTATTATTCTAACCAAGAAAAAAAGATAACCAACAAACGGTGGTTTATTAATAAACTTAACATAACATAATTACGAAAAATAAATTGCTGATTAGTCGAACGACTAGGTGCGATTCTCTGAAGACCGACGTCAGTCAGCCTTCGGGAGGTTTTTTAGATTGAGCTAAAGTCCCTCACTATTGCAGACGGTTCCCTCGCGTATCTGCCTCTGCAATGTCTTTTGATGATTTTTCCTTCCAGCGATAAAATAAAAAAAAAAAAAAAAAAAATATAATTTATTAATAAGTAATTAAATTACATTATTAACTTAAAATAAGTGCACTAGCTGCTAGCGCCTTCGGCGTATATTTATATATATTTACATATATTTATATATCTTGACCATATTAATCTGGACACTGGTGTTTTGTATCGCCACCTACGCCGATTATACGTGTATTTAAGTTTCGGTATTTCTTATTATTTACGCAACCATTTAAATCCCTTAAAAAGGTCGCATTTTATATATTTAGTTACGTCTTTAGTACTTAAATATAGATATCATTGAATATTTATATACAACTACGCCTATCTAATTATTTATTTACATACATCTTGAACCGTTGTATTTTATTTTTAGAAAAAAAGCGGATCACCTATAGAGATTTGGTAATCCTATAAGTCCATTTATTTTGCTCACTATGAAACGGTGAAACAAAATCAATAAGAAATACACTGAATCTCTTGAACTGAATGAAAAACAATTCCCAAAAGTTTGCAATCACTGTTGGTCCTTTTATACGAATATGTGACAAAGAGCCACCCACGTTCAGTATCCGCAAATGGCATCCTTAAAGAGTCACTATTAATGATTCATTCATTTCGGGTACACCAAAAGCCTTAATCAGGTGAACTATTTATTACTTTCGTATTCTCTCCCATCCGAACTTTATTACGATTTAAATTGATATGGATACATGTCCGTGTATGTACAAACATACATAGGTATATGTTCTCTCTATGTTCTTCTCTCGGGTACGAGCAAAGTTGAATTGGGATGTCACCTCCTTTTGAAGGGACGTCGCGTCGGTTGTTAATTTATGTATTATTACTTTTTTCATTACACTCATAGGAGCATACATATGTATACAATATACATACATACATTCCAAGTATACCTGATCTCATATCACAGGATATATCACAACGAAATGAGAATAGTATCATATTTCCAGGTAAAATTTAAAATAATTAAAAAATGCAATCTGCGCAACTTTTAAAAATGCCATAAAAAAACTTCGTTTCCCCGGTGCTTAAAGTTTATATTTTTTTTTTGCAGCACAAAGTTGAATTTTGTTCGTCCTTTCAAATTTGTGGAAACTTTAAAGTAAACACTTCCATCCCATCGAAACAATAACTCTTACTTGTGAAGTCGCTAAGTTTCGATAACGTGCTAAGACGATTGTAAAGGTGTTCGGCGATAGTATTCAGATGTCACCTACTTTTCTAACTACATTTTGGATAATCCACGGATTAGATTTCGGAACTGGTGGCGATTGGATTTTGAAGTTACGAAGTTTCTATTGGCGAGATGTTTTTTGAACTCGGTGACCGATATCATTTTAGCCGAAGAAGCTATTCTGAAGTTATGACGATGTACAGTGAACCCAAAAAAAGTTGGACGGTAGCTAGACTGCATTTGTCACTTGACCATTCTTGCAGTATGTAGAAAATTGGAAAATGCAATTACATTCAATTGACTTAACCCTAGAAGCATAATCTACGTCAATTTGACGTGTGCTCTCGGAATTATTAGTTGTCACGCTTTAGTCGATGCGTAGATCGGGATGAAACTTTAAGAATTCTCATTTGGCGCTCAGAGCTTGCATGGGGTTGTCGTTTCATTGAGGTAAGTCACGTTGAAATTGAGATATAGCTTTGGTCTACGTCGCGAAGACGTTTGTTCCAACTGCATATAATTTTATTATATTTATTTTTTTTTGTTATTTTATAAAAAATACATACATATGTACCTATACCTTAGACCTAAATTTAAAATAAAAAATTTGTTAAAGTACAAACTTATTATTTTTGGAAGTCCGAAGAAAATAATTTGATCTTTTAGTTTGCTTTGTTATATAAAAAATAAATAAAAGTTCAATAAAAAAAATAAATATGTTTCCTTTATAAATATATAAATTCATCTTATAGTTATTTTAGGCATTCATATTTATAAATAAAATAGTTAATATAGCCGATTTTAAAGTAGACGTAAATTTGGCGTATGATTATCCTTAACGTACATAAAAATTTGATTATGTTTCTAGGGTTAAGAGCTGAAACAATCCCCCTTTGTCTGCTAAAAATATTAAGAAATTCGTAGATTGAGTAAATAAACAAATAAAGAAATAAATAAACGCCTTGAATATGCCCAAATGCATGTCAGCCTGGAACGACGCGTCTAATGGATGCCGACTTGTTTGGAGGAGAAAAAGTTTAGCCTGAAGTCCGGCGCATGTAAGTATGTACATACATACATAATATGCCACTGTTTTATAATGTGAAGAAAGTTCTTTCCATTCTCCATAAAGCCCGGATTTAAACCCTATAGAGCACTTGTTGCGCATATGGGAAAAGAATTAAGGGTAATGGCCAATGTGCAGCAGAAACGACTTAAAAAGCTTCCTTTAGGAATTCTTTACGTATCCAAGTTTTTGTCTTTGCTTTGACAACATTTTTTTGTGTGTCTTAAATATAACTCTAAAATGTATGTCACGATCAAAACATCAAGAACCGTTTTCCTAGAAACTTGAACACTTATCCATTACGGTGGTCCATTATTCAAAAATATTGTGAAACAAATGTAATCTCAAAAAAAAACTTTGGGAGTTATTGCCAAAAATGTGTGCAAAATATCATACAAAAATGACCATAGTGTTTCCTCGGAAACTACTGAAGCCAAAAGTATGCAAAAATCATAGTTTGTAGGTGATTGACTATATTTTTAAAGACTATAACTATAACTCGAACATGAGCATTGATTTTTCGTTGCATTTGTCACATATTTCTAACTCCTTAATATCTGTCCGACATTGAAGTCTGCAGACCAATCTGACAGTGGATGGCCCTGTTGGATGGTCTGTCAGACGGTCTGACCGGCGGTCGGATGGAGATCAAACAATGTTTGATATTTTGGGGTGGGGCCAAGCAAGTCGGCCGACCGACTGTCCGTGTGTGGGGAAATCTGTCAGACTTCAGTGTTCACTTTGATTTAAATTCTGAAGGGGATAGGTCGTGTGCTGAAAATATAATTTGGCATTATGTATTACGATAATGGAGCGCTGAAGTTTGAAAATGCCATTTTGTAGATTTCGGTGAAATAAGTAATATTGATTAATCGCTTAGTTAAGGAGATATCGTATGGAAACTCCATTAAAATTAATAATTTATTTTTGACTCGGTACAAAAAAGTGTTGCATACGTCTAGGCGTAAACATGCGCATGCGGAACCAGGGAATTAAAGAAAGAAAGGTAAAAAAATTAATTTTTTTAGTTTAATTTTGTCAAATTCTGAAATCCTCTAAAACAAAAATTTTATAAATCTCTTCTCCAATTCTTAAACATCAATCGAATTATCCATTTTCGATATTGAGCCTACGAGAGCCAAACGAGCACTGAAGTGAAGTCGGTTCCGTGTGTGGGGTCAGACCGTTGGATCGTGTGTGGGCAAATAGAAATACGGTCTGCAGACCCAAGTCGGCAGTCGGATATACTCATTGAACCTCGAGAATCTGCCGATTTAACCGATGAAGATGGAGGCGGATTGGTGGATAACTTGGCAGCACGACAGCTATTAGCAACTGCACAGTTTGCCGCAAATAACTTGTTATTGATGTGTGACGTAATGAATCACATCTTTTCATTCCCTGATGTGCTTCAGTTGTAACAACTGTATGGGATCTGATTCGTCCTGTCTTTCAAACCACTTAAAAGCAACATCTAGAGCTTCAAAAGCTTCTGCGTAAGATGGTACCTACTTGAAATACATCCCAAAATATTCGTAAAAGAGAGAGCCAAATGTGAGTTCAAATAAATTTCCCTCAACTGAGAGCGTATACAAAAGCTCTGCTCCCGTACTTTCTGCACTAAAATTTGAAGATTCTCAAATTTCAACGAGTGGGGGCAAAAATCTGTCAGAGAGGGGGAAAAGTGTGCAAAAGTACAGGAACGCATTAACAACAAAAAACGAAAAATGTAGGACCTTTGACAGATTTGACAGTTCCATAAAGCTGCCTAAAGAAATTTCTTGGGCTAAAATCGGCAGCATGGGGAAATTTCTTACTCTCGTGTTAGCGCTCTCTTCTGTCGGAAACTACGGAAAATCTTCGTACGGGAACGTAGTTTTGCGCTGTTTTGGAGAGGTACGGGAACAGACCTAATCTTACACCGTCTTTTTCTTCGCGTGGTTGAATAACTCTGTCAAACTAGCCATCTGACAATTGTGAAATGTCATAATCTTCATTGTTACTGGAAAACAAAAACAAATTTACAGGTTTTACGCACAACGTGTTTGGTTACTTTTCTTACGAATTTTCCACTGCTGAGAGGATTTCGCCCCACTTTTCAAATTATGCATTTATTATTTGACAGCGATGTTAAGCCTTACACAGAAAAGATACCAAACAGACCTACTATCGCGCAAAAAAATTACAGCGGGAGTACACGGTCAGAGGCGTTAATAAACTCGTCGTAACATTTCTCGTTGCGCCGTAAAAACATTTTTAAGTCGGCAATTGGAGCCGTGACGAATGAGTTCGGATAATCGGATATTTGTATAATCGATGTTCGGATAATCTGGATTCTACTGTATATTTATGCAGATGCATAATGCATAATATGCATAATAAAATCAAATCACAAGACACTTTATAATATGGAATTTTTGTACACGTTATGGCCTATCGTTGCCATATGGCAACGGCTCAAAACTCTTTAACTATCAAAAAATTAAAGCTTTTTGCAGCGGATTTGTCTTAATAGATGCATTTGGACATGGATTCATAGAAAATTTTAAAATTATCGCGTAAAAAAAGGACGCCAGGCTATAATGGGTTAACTTAAAAAATTCAATGCATTTTTCTTTATTTTACTCATATATTCGTATGAAAACTGAATATGATTTTTAGTTTAATTTTAACACTAATTTTTGAAGTAGCTCATGAATATTTTTTATGTTTTGCAGACATAAGATTGATTTATTTAAATAAATAAAATAGTTCCCTATAAGCTTGCTCTTCCTTTTGTGTCATTTGAATTCGTGTCGAAGTCACTAGAAAGACGACTTTTTTCGACTTTTTGAAGTAGTTTTTAAAAGTATTTTTTATAAACAATTGGGGTTGAGTAAGGTCTTTATGATTTACGAATTTCTTTAGTACGATTATCAGAGCTTCAAATTAAATAAAAACTTATATATAATATTCATTTTATAAAAAGTTTTAGGGAATCTACAGAAAATGTGTCGAATCTGCCCCACCCTACCATATTACGGTTTGAGATGTTATTCAATTCTGTAATTGCATCCAGTTCCTGTGCAAATTTTGTTTTGGTTCTTTGTGAATTATGATTTCAGTACACACAAACTACCAACAGAATCCATAAAAATAGAATAATTAAAATCCGTTTAGCCGTTTGCAAGTGTTTTCGGAACAAAAAACAAGGAACTGAGTTTCACACTTGTAAGGATAGCAGGCAGGCAAATCAAGTGAAAAATGACCCATAAACTGTGGGAAAAGTCAACATTAACTGTTACATCCGTTAGACAATGACCATCGCTCTACTCCCGACTTTGACCCAAAACCTCACATTACGCGAATGTAGTCGAATAACCGTCCGCATTAAATGGCATATGTACAATTGTACGATGTACATGTTGGTAGAATAAATTTTGCGTGCCTTCGATTTGAAATGCAGCGGCCAAGTAATTAACTTCGGTGTTCATAGCTCGGGGGCATTGTGTACTGCATTTCTGATGTGCGGTTTGAATGCAATGTTCGTGGTTGCCCACAAAGGATACTTTTGTGGAATTCGCACCATACATGTGCGTTGAAATTAATTTCATTTATTTAGAGCGCCTCCGGTTTTTAATTTCGCTAAAAAAACGAGGCGTCAACAAAGTTAAAAGCTGGTTAGTTTCATTAGGGGCACCATTGACTGTTTGAAGCTTGCTCATACATACTCGTATGTGAACGGTGTTCATGTTCGCCCGTGCATTTCATTTAAAAAACAGCAAACATATGAATATCAATAATACCTGCATAAATGTTGTTAGAGGTACATACATAGATTAATGATTGTTCCTTTCAGATATAATAGATGGCATACAGTTGACGATAAATAGGCTGGAAAACTACAACAAGACATATTGTTGTTTGTCTATTAACTTAAGTCAAAAACCATCTTCAGAAAAATAACAGCTAGACTCGCTCGAAGGGAAAAGTTGATGGTTAAGCGGGACCACATCCAAATCGTACAAGTTTTGATATCCTCTGGTCAAACCTAAAAATGAGCAACCAATTACAAATGAACGCGCTGTTGGTTGGGATAATTGCTTTAACATTAAGGATTTTACGTACAGTTTAAAGTACGAGCTATCTCATGGAACCTTAATGTCGATGCTTCTTTATGGAGTCAAGTATTATTCGTTCGAAGGCATGAGGAAGTCTCTGCGCCTCTGCGGTACCTTATTAGGAGCAATTTTAGACTGTCAAGCATCTCAGAACTCACCCAACTATATAAGCTACACTTTGAGTACGGCATAGTACCTCTCTATATGGATGCTCTCATGTTGCACTTTAAATACGTGGTGGCGATGAAACAAGCAAGGTTGCCGAAATTAGTTCTCTTTCCATTGCAGGAGTGGGATAGGTTTTCACCTGAGTGAGTATGCTTTTAACTCAATAATTGAACCCAATGAGCCTACATATCTGAAGATAAAGCTCAAGCGCATTGGTCGCCACCGTGGTGTAGTGGTAAGTGCGTTGGACTACTACGCAATGCTGCCCTGGTTCAACACCTAAAATTTTTTTCACGGTGCCACCTCTTTCGAATGTCTGACAAGCAATTTGTCAATGAGCTTCTCAACTCGCCGTTCGGAGTCGGCAACAAATTGTAGGGCCCTTCTATTCGTGCAAAAATATAGCACGCACACGCAAATGGTTGCGAGAAGCAGGCCCAGGTTCACACCGAGCTGTAGCGTCACACAAAGTAAGTAAGCATTGGTTAAGAAAATGACTCAACGACTATACGAAGTAACAAGCCAACTAGACTTACATATGTAAATGATCAGCATAATTTTTAAAATGATAGGAGAATATTGGTAAGCCTATATTTTACGCAGAGTTTATAAGTTTTGAGCTGGAGGATGTGATCCACTTCTTAGCAAAGATGTCCCATGCTTGCGTCTGGATTTGTTCGGGTCACAAATTTTCGAGTTAAATGAATAAATGAACATCGTTAACAGGAGCCGAGGTTGGGATAAATTACTTAGTTTACGGCTTTTAACTACGGGCGCCGTAGTTTTAACCGTCGGACTACTGAGCCAGCGGTCCAGGGTTCGAATCCCGCCGCAAACACATTAAAACTTTTTCACAATGCCCACCTCTTCCGAATGCCTGACAAGCATTCAATAGTATCATTTGTCATGTAAAGCTTCCCAACTCGCCGTTCGGAGACGGCAGAAAACTGTAGGTCCCTTCCATTCGTTCAAAAATATAGCACGCACACGCAAATGGTTGCGAGAGGCAGGCCCAGGTTCACACCGAGCTGTAGCGTCACCTAAAGTAAGTAAGCATTGGTTAAGAAAATGACTCAATGACTATACGAAGTAACAAGTCAACTAGACTTATGTAAATGATCAGCATGATTTTTAAAATGAGAGGAGAATTGGTAAGCCTATATTTTACACAGATTTTATGTGATTTTATAAGCTTTAAGCTGGAGGATGTGATCCACTTCTTAGCAAAGATGCCCCGCGCTTGCGTCTGGATTTTTTCGTGTCACGAATATAATGGAATAAGCATCTTTAACAGGAACAAACTTTTTTAACAGGAGCCGAGTGTACGGCTTTAAGCCAAACTAAAATAGATTAAGAAACTGAAGTCAAGAAATTGTTAAAATTGGGGTGAAATACAACCACAATAAATCTAACTACATACATAGTATATCTATACATATGAGTATCAAATGGTAATATTTTTGAACAATATAGCAATATATATATATATAACAATATATATATATATAACACGGTTGCCTTTTTTGGGAAAATTGTTAAATCCTTCCATTTTAAGTTATCGTAAAGCCCCATTTAGCTGTTAAGGCTTCATTTCGAGGTACTAGATACGGTCAGGTCAGCTTGAATCTCTTTTATAATAATCAAAACTTTTAAAACCAAAATCTTCACAAAACCAATACATGCTCTTTATGAAAAGGATTCAATAAAATTCAAAACTTTAAAATTGTTTAGATAAACGTTCCATTAATGTGTGGGTGCTTAGTTTTTAATAAATTGTGTTGTCGAAATTTTAAGTGCACGGAAACTATGGAACGTAATTTATTGTAATGCCCACAATACTTAAATATGTATGAATAAATGTCTGTTGGTAAATGTTTTCATTTTAGAGACGTTTAATGAAATTATAACTACGGGTATATCAACTGATTTATTAACAAGTTTTTTTTCTGCGTAATGGCAAAGCTGTGCATTTAAATTAATTTATGAGCCTAAGTCTTTAAGTTGGTGTTTATGTATATACATATATGTAGGTCTTTTCAATTTATTTAATATATTTATTTATTTATTTATACATACTATTTCTTTTTCACAAATGAAGAATTTTATTTAAAAATTTGAATTCAGGTGACCAAGATGCTGTATTAGTGTATAAAATAATAATAAATAGAATCTTAGTTTCTAGCATCATTATTGTGCTGCCTGATCTCAATTTGCCAATATTACATTCTAACAACCGAAGTTGACGACGATGTTAGTCCTCTGAAGGAGAAGTAAACCTGAGAGGTCATATCATGTTAAATTTAGAGGTTTTCTTTCAGACTCCATTTTCTATCCGACGTACCTCAAGGGAGTCACATACATAGGACCACTTTTTTTTAATTTTGCTATAATATATAAAAAATATATGTATAATATAACGCTCCATCTTTCCTTAACCCTCACACGTTCTTTACTAACCGGGGTTAATATGGGCACTTTCATTATATCATATCTTGGATACTTTTGAATTAAATGTCTTTCCATTCAGACTCAGTGACTAAATATTTGATATTTTTCGAAAAATATAGAAAAAAATAAATTTTGACAGTTTTTCGACTGATTTTTCGTCAAATTGTAGCAAACGTACCTTATTAACTCAGGTTAATATTTTAACTTTTGTATGAAAAAATTCTAAATTTGTCCTATAGTTATACTTTTTTTTAGGAAAACATAGCTACATACATACATACATACATACATGCCTACGAGTTTGTATGTATATATATAAACATATAGATATATATGCACATATGTATATACCGATGTTTTTACATATGAGTATGTTGCACATACAGTTTCAGTTGGGTGGTATCTGCAAGCTACATCTTCAAATTTGTGAACGAAAGAAACCAATTTGTTGTTTATTACATTGCAGTACCTCTATGAACATGCATAGGTAAGGTACTATGTACAGTACATTGTACATATTACATTTATAGATTAGTAGTTTCGAACTTTGTCATTGTCAAACTACGCACTTAGGCTTCCTTCACTGTATGCAACTCTTTCGTGTTGCTTTCGTTGTGCTGATAACATAATATGAAGCAAGAACCTCTAATTTTTTGGCCACCTGAAGATTCTTCCTGAGAAGCATCATCAGGCAAAAATGGCTAGAAGGTCTAGGTATTGTGTTCAATTTGATCAATTGGAATACCTAAAATGCGATTTTTAGTGTTACTTTGCCCACATTTCGAGGAATTCGAGCTCTTCTAGTTATTGTAGGCGTACAAAAATGCTTCCTCAACTCTTCAAGAAACTCTCTGCGTTGGCTCGACTGTCCTAGACAATCGTATTATTGGACCAGAAGATTAAGTCAGCTACATATGAATATGTGTGTATGTCCATGATGTTGTAAAATAGAGCCAGCGGTTTGTTTTCATCTTAGTTGTGTTTTGACCAAGCATTTGATTAATCACATCCACACCTCCTTTTGTTAAAGACTGTATGCTATCTTCTTCATCATCAGAATGAAGTGTATCAAGAATCGATATTAAGTATTGGTGTTGTACTTCGTGTGCCAATCTTGAAGAAAAATCATATCATGTATCAAATTGCACACCCTAAATCTACCTATCTAATTGTATGTGATGTGTTAATACTTTACATGGATAATGCCCACACTTGAAAGAAATTTAAACTTTATTTTGATCCATTTTCACACAAATGAAATTCACAAATGTACTGATTGAATATGATTGTCAAATAAATTTGATAAGGAAATTCGCTCAATTCACATAAAATTTAATTTTCCAATGTAAATCGATTTCCCTTGTTATTTTACAGGTGCGCAAAAAATATAATTTACAAAATTTATTCAAAAAACAACAAAGATCAATTAAAAGGAAGACAGGAAGTAAGAATTTTGTTTTTGTAGACCATAGAGCCTATAAAAAGAGGAAGGGAATAAAAATATTAACCTGGGTTAATATGGTACGGTATATGGTAAGGGGCAAAAATTGTCGCCCGTGTGAGGGTTAAACATAGCACCCTCCTTATATTTTTTTGGCAACAATATGAAGATCAGTAAAACCATTACATCCAAAAATAAATGCAGACTTTTACAATGACATATTGACAACTTCAGTAGCTGGTGTAGTAAAAATGGTTTAACCCTTAACCCACTCAAGGGTCAGCTCATTCTTCAGAAATTATAACTTAGGTTTTTTTTTTTTCAATCTTTGCTTCTGGCGCTTTCAGGTGATCCCGCAATAATGTATTATTCTAAATTTCTATGTTTGAACTTTACATTCTTCCAGTTTTACAAGGAAGCAAGCAGTATCCGTTATTGTTCTGACTACCTACAAAAATCGATACCAACTGATGTGGGTGCAGATTGCTTGTGTAATGTGTACTATGTAGAGAAAGTCTGTTTTCACACACATAAATGTACAGTCATATTTTTGTGTCATGTATTAGTGAATAAATTAAAAGAACCCAAATAGTAAATGCATTTATCGGTCAGCTCAGGACAATATTGACAACTCAAAGACGCTTTTGCTAAGAGAAATTCTAGAGGAAGAAGAACTTTAGGTGATCCAAAAAGCAAAAACAAATTAAAGACTTTATTTCCAATTGTTGTTTGTAGCGAGCTGGTTAAATTTAAGGGGATTTAAATTTTCTGAGACGGCTTTTGTCCCACGAGTATGCCGTCCAAAAACTTCAGTACTCGTTGAGATAAGAACACGACGAAAGTAGAACATGCGGAGAGTGTAGCACTTTTCAATTGATAGGCGGTAGTATACCCCCGTACGTATGAAACGTGTGAAACTCCCGAATCAGATTAGGGTAGTCTTTTTATATGTACAACTCTGTGAGATACTTTCTTTTGTTGACCACAGCTGTTAACGCTTTTGCAATTGTTTCTTACATTTGTTTTTTTATACTTTACAGTACGATCAAATATGTTATGGGTTTTAAAAATTATTTTAAATACATTTTTTTAAGATAAAATAAAAATTTATTTAATGACGAAACTAAATAATGCCATGTAAATATGTAAACAAAATAAAAAGTAATTCAATAAGAGAAATTGAATGACATTGAAAAATTATAAAAATTAGGTTGTTACAATGTTCTACATATATTTTTATAATAAACACATTTCATTGTAAATCTCACACTACTTCATATTCTGGTATTACAAGGTAGTTAGAAAACAAATTACGATCGATGACGAATGTCCTTTTTGTTTTCCATTTAGAAACTGACAGATGGCTATTTTGACAGGTTTTACATTTTTTCTATACGAATTCGTACAAAATTTCACAAGCTACAAAATGTACTTAATAAGATAAATCACAGACAACGTCAAGAAACAGAACTTTCATCGATATTGAAACATGTGATAATGATATACATATAATGATGTTAGTAGAGAGGTGTTTTTAAAGACAGTGACATTTCAAGAAGGCAGTCGAAGAGAACCCGACGCTCGCAAAGCATATGCGGACCATATGCGACACCCAGTTCGCAAACCAATTTGCGACTTTTCCGCATATCGTGTGAACACTTTCGCATATCATTTGTGACAATTTGCGAGCATATGCGATCATTTGCAAGCGTCCCAACTGCAGACAAAATAAAACTGAGCAAGCAAGATCTCAAAAATTTGAAAATTTGGTTTGGACTGTGTAGGTACTTTTTTTACTTTTATTTTACATTTAGCTTTGGTTGGGTTGTCTTCTGACAGTTATTGTGAAGATAATTATTATGTGTATGTAACATAGTTGTGTAAGGCCCTTAATTCCCAGAACAAAAATCGTTGCGAGAAAAATAGTCGTAGCGCAAAATGTCAAAATTCTCGCACCTTCATTGCGAGAAACCATTCTTTCTCGCAACGAGAAAATGAATGGTCCGGACTCTTCCTCGCAACGATTTATTTTTCGATGCGATTTTTTGACATTGTTTTCAGTGAAACAATTGTATTAATTTTGAGTAGCAAAAACAGAAACTACACATTTTCGCGCCTTTAAACGTCATTTCCTCTTTTACCGCCGTTTTAGTGAAAAAAAAAAATTGAATTTGTTGTTCAAAATACTTTTGCTAGTACTCGCACTCGCATGTAATATGAGACTTTTGCATATCGTCTGCTCGTAGCTTAAGTGACTTGAGAAATTCTAAGAACACAGGCTTTGGACCTGAGGTTTGGGTGGCCCTTATGATAAGTAATATTTGCTGAAGTCAAAAAATTTGCTTCTTAAATATTCCCATACTTCCTATAATCATAAACATACATACCTACTTTTAACTCAAAACTGATATTTTCAGATTACTCCTTCACAACATTTTTAATTTCATAAATAGGTTATGCAGAGAATTAAAAACAAATACAGGAAATTAAGAGCTTTGTTTGTGCAGAACAGAAACCAATTATAAATGCGGAGCTGTCCAAATGATAATTTCTGTTCGAGTTTGACAGTTTTAAGTATGATTCATATTTTCAGTATTTTTAAATTTTATTTAATAAGTATGAAGTTATGTATTAAAAATGCACAGGTGACGTGAATTCAATTTTCACCTTTTGCGGTGTCATCATGAATGCATATTCATACCCGTGTACTACATCTTCATGCTGAAATACTGCCGTCAGTTAATTTCCGCTCAGTCAGTGTTATAGTAATTGAGTTATTGTATCTGAAGGCACTTTATTTTCAGTTGAAAATCCACCATCCACATGGGGGCATTCTTACTCCATCACGTCACATTTTATCCAGAAGCGCACCTGATTGTGTGCAAACTTGCTACTGCATTCTGAAAATTGCTACATTGCCAAACAATAATTACTTCCGACAGCTTTGGCATGTCCTCCGTTGCTACTCGTACGAGTATATTATCCATCCAAGGGATGCACGATACCATGTGCAAATTACTATACATGCTGATAATGCTGTCATCAAAAATTCCTTCTTCTCCTGCTGTAGTAGGCCAAGGAGTGAAAGTGCTGAACTTTTCATTTCAATCAAAAAAAAAAGAGGAAAGAACAAACAAACAAGAAGACTGTAAAACGATTGTTGTTATACATACATACATAGAATGTATGTATACGAGAACATTAACAAGCTTGTATACTGTCAGCGTCACCGGGATACAACGTGCCCACGAGCAAAACTTGAAATTCAGCATTCGTCTATCCCCAGTGACATATTGGGCCATCTAGCAACTCCAATAAATCAATCAAATGCCCCGCTTAGGCACCCGAAAATTCCACAAGCAACACCATTATTCGATTAAACGTAAACTTTATCCTGATCCTTGCTCCTGGGTTGCTCCACGCAGAAGGAGTACAAGTTTACCATTAAAATGGTATGCGAATCGTATTCATCATTTTCGTTTTCCTTTTCGATTCGGAAAGCATTTCACATTTTTTAACCGAATTCCAATCCTATTCTGCGGGACAGGCAGTGCTCAAGCTCATCCCTTATCCCATTATATACTGACACCGAATACAAGCATTGATATGCCGTCGTTCGCCGTAAGTGCCCAACAACGTGTGACGATTATTCATAATCCGTTTTGGAATATCGACACATATCCTTGCATTTATCACCATACCCACCCATCGTCGAACTGAATAATGTGTCATTGGGTTCGATTCAACACAAGCCAATTACAATTGGCTGTGTGTGTGTGTGTTTGCATGCGAGTTCGCATGTTAGTGTTATACATGAAGGGATAACAATTTTATTACATCCATGGGACACATTTCTCGCACTGTTTTGAATGCTGAACCATTTTTCTGCTCCACCAGCTGCCATTACTCATCCGAAGGACCAAAGTAGATGGATAGTGTGGCAACGCACGTAATATACATATTTGTTTTATCGATGGTGTTGAATATGTTTGCTCCTTTTATTATTCAAGTCCATAGTGGATTGTGCAACTCAATTTGAATACGAATACAGCTTTGTATTGATCAGCAATTTCAATAGCGGACTTTTAATTACTGCTGTCATTTGATTCGATTTCAATCATTTATTTAAATATGTATGATTTTATTTTTAACTAATGGGGTGGATCTGATCTGACTATCATAGGTAGGGAAACCCAGAGTTTGAAATTAGGGCGCGATTAGTAAAGCAACATGCGAGTTTGCATCTTCTGCATGTGTACGAGTATTAACATAGGTACACTGAACCAAAAAGGTACATGATATACATAAATGAAAAAATTCATATTCTTAATGAAAAAAATTCATTAAAATTGAGCTAAACATCAAATTCTTACAGAACATGAATCACCATATGATGATGAATTGCTATGAATTGTTCATAAAAAGTAAGAATCTGTGCATAAAATTAATGAATGACATTCATAAGTTAGCGCGAGCACATGAAGGACAAGAACAAAAAATCAGATCGGCGGCGTAGTGATGGGGAACTCAATGTTAGATTTCAACTAACTCAATGGGTTGGTGTCCAGGATAACTGAAGAGCTTTTTTGTACTTGTTGTTTTTTTCCAGATGTTTCTTATTATAGTTGCTGTGCGATCAATTTCATACCCAAAATCTCCCAAAGAAATATTTTTTTGAACGCAATTTCATCCAACCAATGAATCGTTCATAAAATCTGCATTTTTTTATATGATTTTGTACATAAAATCAATGAATTTTTTTTTAAAAATTAATGAATTTTGCTGTATGAATGCCGTTCACTGATATCATGTACAATAATTTTTTCGGTATACTGAATCTAAAAAGTCTCCATACAGATACCAGGTTTTAGTACTCGCATTGAAAATTTAAAACATTTTTTATTTTTTTTTGTTAGGCTAGATTTCCACCTGTCGATTTGAAATTGACAAACGACATATTTTTTTCATCAATAAGTACATTGGAAAGTGGAAATAATGAAAAACTGCTTATTTATTATTCTCATTTTACAATCTATGTCTACATTCATAATAATATAATTTTAATACTTCATCAAAATTTACAATAGATAGTAAGTAAGAGAATTGTTAGTGGCATTTATATTTATATAAATAGAGTTAATACCACTTCATAAGAACAATTCATTGTGGGGTGAACAATTCTAAGAGAAAGAGTGAAAAAAAAATTTTTTTTTTAACTTTTTAGTTTCAGAAAATATGTAGAATGTAAATTGTAGGTAAGCAATGTCGTGTTCTACTTTGCAAACCCTTTCATTTGATAACCATATTAACCCTGAGAAGATAATCTGCGTCAAAAATACGCATGCGCGAGCGAAATATACCGCTCTTTTTCTAATTACAGTAGACGCTCGATATAGTGAACTAATAAAAACCGGCCAAGTGCGAGTCATACTCGCGCTCAAAGGGTTCCGTAGTTTTAAGACTCCATAGTTACATACATATATTTTGTTTAAATAACTGTTTCGTTTCGTTACCACAAAAAACGAAAACGACCCACCTCTATATTCACTTTACAAACTTATAATAACTAATATTATGCACTTTGAGAAATTGGATAAACATTAAGAACGCGGCTGAGTGTGTAGCTGAGTTCAGGGGTCTCAGGTCCGTTTCCTGGCAAAATCCGTATTTTTATTAATTTTTTTTTGTATAGCAGCACAATTTTGGACAGCCTTCAATTTTCCAAAATTATTGTTAATCGAATAGTGATAATTTCAGTGAAATTGGTCCAGTAGTTTACGAATTAATCGGTTGAGAAATTGAATTTTTCGAAATAAAATTGAATTTTTCGACGTGAATTTCTCTAAAACTATACAACTTAGGAGACTCGCTATATTTTTCTTCAAAAATATGGTTAATCACCTACGAACTATGATTTTTTCATATTTTTGACTTAAGTAGTTTCCGAGAAAAAGTTCTGGTGCTTTTTGTATGATATTTTTCACACATTTTTGGCAATAACTCCCAAAGTTTCTAACGGAAAAAACTGAGCAAAATAGTTTTGGAATCTTTGTTTCGAGCCCTTTTGGATGATGTCCCACATGATATATTTTTCAGATTTTTTTTTTCGAGTTCACATTTTGCCCACCCTGTTTCACAAAATTTTTGAGTATTCAGCTGTCTTATATATGTAAACCATCGGAATGTATAAGTGTGCCAAATTTCAAGTTTCTAGCTGAAACGGTTCTTGATGTTTTTATCGTGACAGACACATTAAATCGAACCTATTTTGTTTTCCGAGTTCACATTACGCCGTCCTGTGAAGTTGTTCCACAATATTTTTTAGTGATAATTACGGAAACAGGTGTGGATCACCGTTATGTATAACTATGCCAAATCTTAAGATTCTTCGGCAAACGGTTTCTGAGATAAAAATATAAAATCATGAGTCTGACAGTCATTTCGGCAGATATACCTAAGGTAGTTTCCATAATTATTTCCCTTTGTAACTTATATTCGAAATTTGCAACCGATATTTTACAAGTAGCGGTGGTGCTGAGGGTGAAACTCTGACTGCCAATTCGAGTGCACTGGGATCGAATCCTGGGCACTGCGATTTTTTTCCTTTTTCTTTTGTTCTTTTCTTCTTCATTCAGTATTTTATATGTATATGTATATTAAAATAGATGTGTTTTTCTTTTCTTTTTTGGTTTTGTTGTTGTTTTTATTAGTATGTTTCTTTTGTTTTCTTTTCTTGTTTGTGATGAAGATGATAGAGCCGAGTATCTGTCTGATATTATTTTTTGTGTATGAACTTAGACATCGAATTTTTGTAACAGCGAGGGCTGGGCGTGTAGCACGTCCGTTTTCCCCTTTTTAATGCTGTACTACTGAATTTTGAGGTCCCAGGTTCGTTTCCTGTCAAAATCCGTATTTTCATTTATTTTTTTTATATGACAGCACAATTTTAGATAGACTTTAATTTTCCCAAAATTATTGTTAATCGAATAGTGATAATTTCAGTGAAATTGGTCTAGTAGTTTACGAGTTAATCGGTTGAGAAATTGAATTTTTCGACATAAAATTGAATTTTTCGACGTGAATTTCTCAAAAACTATACAACTTACGATACTCGTTATATTTTTCTTCAAAAATATCTTTTATCACCTTACGAACTATGATTTTTTCATATTTTTGACTTAAGTAGTTTCCGAGAAAAAGTTCTGGTGCTTTTTGTATGATATTTTTCACACATTTTTGGCAATAACTCCCAAAGTTTTTAACGGAAAAAACTAAGCAAAATAGTTTTGGAATCTTTGTTTCGAGCCCTTTCGGATGATGTCCCACATTTTGAGCTCACATTTTACCCACCCTGTATAGTTGTTTCACAATATTTTTGAGTAATATTTTGTCCATGTATGTGGACCACCATAATGTATAAGTGTGCCAAATTTCAAGTTTCTAGGAAGTACGGTTCTTGATGTTTTTATCGTGACAGACATTTTTGAGTTAGAGCGAACTTATAATGGTTCCGTATTACCATATGGGTACGGAACCCTAAAAACCAGTAAATTCTATACATGAGTATCATTTTATACATCAAAATACTCTAGGATTAAGGAAGTAGTAAAGCTAACGGTAATCCGTCATTTTGGAGCAACCGGCATATTGAATTTAGAGTGCCGTCTTGTGTATCGTATTCTACTCACCAAGCCCTTTCATTTTATGATATCTCTACTATCAAGGCAGTTGTGAAGGAGTAAAAAAAAAGTAGTCCGCCATCTTGCTTGGTGCGTCCGCCATTTTGAATTTTCTGTGACGTCATATAGCCTAGGATATTCTACACCTCATTTGTTGAAATCGGCTCCATAGTTTAGGCTGTACGAGGTGAGATCCTTACAAACAAGCAAACAAACAAATCCAGCCTGTGAAAATCATAACCCTTCCTTTTGCTTAGTCGGGTAATGAAATTCAAAGAAAAGCCGGAAACTCGGGGTCTCAAGCCAAAAACTTCCCAAATTGATGACAGGCGAGCACGAAATGCCGTAAGAATGCGCATTGAGGTTATGCGATGGTCATCACAGTCATTCGACTTCAATCTCATAAAAAGTCTGTTGGCCGACGCGACGTTATAAGAGGTTCCAGATGCCTAACTATCCAATAATCAGGAGTTTTGGCAAGTGATTCAAAATGCAAGTAACATTTCTCCAAAATAGTTTTATGATCTAGTCGACTCCATACAACGTCGATGTAAGGTAATTTTGGACAGTAGTGAAACTTCAAAAACATATTGAATTAAACTTTAGTTGCCTGATGATGAATTTAGGCGTTATTGACCTTTCCTGCTTTTTAACACATACTACTATTATTTTGGACAACCTTTATTTCTATATTATACATAAATATTATAAATAATTTTTTCTTGCTAAATTTTTTATGTAATCTTTTGTATGAGATTTAAAATAATGACTTAAATATTTATTAATATTGTGTTTTTACTAAAAATATGTTTAAATAAATTTAAACTTTCCTTAAAATCCACTTTAAAGAAAATGCTACATGATTCACTACTATTATTTTGAACACATACGTACATACGAAAAAAAAGCTAATAATTGCATTTGCCAACATTAATCAATAATTGTGCACCAGCAGTTAGTTTATGACTTATTTCCGTGTTTAAAGTACTATGATTTATTTCAGATGATAAATTAATAATTATACTCACATACAGTCATGTGCAGTATTGCGATAGAACGTCGGTCATGACCTACATAGTACACCAACTTATGAAATTTATGGTGACCTTCATAATGCAAGTTTGAAAATTTGTTTATGGCGGAACTGAAACTGACTGACTTTAAGTGGAAGAAACTCTTAAACTGAATTTTTTTAAAGGTTACCGCGAAGGTATGTAATCGATTTGCAGAAGCTCCAAATCGGTATTTTAAAAGGGTGCCGTGAAATACCGCCAAGTGAAATAAGACAAAACGCATAGCATATACGTGAACAGTGAACATTGGAAAACGTGAACCCCCCAAAATGTGAACTACCCCAAAACGTGAACACTGTATTTTTTACATTGACTGCTCAAAAAACGTGAACAAATCTTAAAGGTCTAAAACGTGAACAGAAATTTTTTCCACATTTTTACATAAAAATGCACTGAATTAATTTTCAAGACTTCGGGGGATCCCATAACATTGACAATGCGTAGTATTCGGGGTATCCCATAATATTGACGTGTGTAGTATTCGGGGAATTTCATAATATTGACAATGCGGTCCTATAGTAAGCATGTATTTGGCACCACGCGTGCGTGTATGTATTGCTATCTTTTTTTTGTTAAATAAACCTTTTATTTTTAAACGTTCTATAATGTAAAAAAAAAATCTAATCCATTTTGTTAGTGAGCCGTACCAGTATGTTTAAATATGTAAAAACATTCATGAATTGAAGCAAAAAGGAGATAAAACCGAAGAAAATGTGTTTTATTTTAAGAGCAATAGGAAGACAATACGGTAGGAATACAATTTAAATCATAAAATGTTACATTCCAAAACACGAACAATCTCAAAAACATGAACACCCTCGGTTTTAATTAGTTCACAGTATAATAACAACACAGGGGGTGAGCACAGACCACCCTTACCATACGATTTTTTGTTGGCCGGAACTTCAGAAATCTCCAAGTAAGAGAACATACCTCTAAACTGGGACACCCTGTATGTGCATACATAATGATACCAACTCTTGCTAGATGAAATCCAGTATATATTTAGTATAAATACTTTTTTATTATGAAAACCCAGTATAAATCCAGTTCAGTTCAACTATTTTTTTATTACCTCATTTAAAAAAAAAAGTACAACACTTTTTTTATTAATCCGAGCCTGTGCTCAATTCAGCGTACTGCATTAACATCACACTAACATCAACTGACTGCGGCTCTGTCTGGGTTTGTTTGAAAGCATACTTGTCCTGAGACGAGATTTTTCACAACAAATCATTGGATCGAATAAAACCGCTACTGAACGTTGAGCGAGAACAAAACGATAAAAAAAACATGCAAAAATTTACATTTGACAATCACATGTGAGCACAGCTTTATTTGACATCTTAGGTCTGTTTGGTAACTGGTATTCGTACGAATTCTGACAAATTCCTGTTTGTTAACCCAAAATATTCGTAACAATTCGTTAAATAGAGAGCCAAATGGGAGTGTCAAAAATTTCCCCTCAACTAAGAAGCCTTACGAATTCTTACACCAACTTTTTCTTTGGATGAAGTGGGCTAACGCTGTCAAACCAGCCATTTGGCAGTTTCTTTCAGTGAACTTAGCTGTCATATATTCATTGTAAAGTGGAAAATAAAAATAAATTGACAATTTTTACCCAAATGTGGTTCAACGCGATTGGTTACTTTCTTATGAATTTTCCACTCTCTGAGAGGATTTTCCCCCACTTTTTAAATTATTTACTATTTGACAGCGTTGACCGGCCCACTTGACTCAAAAAAGTTACCAAATAGACCTCTTGTATGTTGTGAAAGAGTGCGTTCGACAAGCGTGCGAGTGTTGATTTTGAAAAGAGCTTGTTCAATATTCGTTGTACGTACAAACTGATAACATTTATGAAATTTCAGTATAAATCCAGTACGAAAATTCATTCAGTATCTGGACCTCGAATCCAGTATGGTATTGGAAAATCCAGTATAGTTGGTATTATTATGCATACACTAGAGTGTAGGTCGTCGCTCCAAAATAGGTGATGCACCCTCGAAATGCCATTTTGGATATAAAAATAAGAAGTTATTTCCTAATTAGGAATGTTAAAAATATTATTTATTGCAATGATTGTAATGAAATGAACAACAACTAAATTTTGGGTTAAAACTTTTTTTTCATTTTATCGACGCAATTCAAAAACGATACGAATTGAAACGATGAAACTCGAGGCCCTAGTTTACAAACATTTTTTAAAAGATTTAAAGGGTTAAATAATTAAAGATTTTTCTTGACTTGACTCTTCACGGATTCAACATCTTATGAAATCGCATACTTTTCGGTCTCGAACAGCAACGAATTGCACTTATAGTAACCCAGTAAAATGAGAAAAACTAGAACAACGCTTGCTCAAATGCTCACAACCAGAATAAGATTGTTGTAAGCACTTCATGCAACAATTATGTGCCAAAGCTCTTAAAAGTTGCAACAGTTACCTTCTCCCACTTCGCACCACCACTGAAATTAAAAAAAGAAAAAGAAAATCCCATTCATGCAATTCATCTTTATGCTGAGCAGCACAGCTCGCAAACAATTTATTTTCGGAACGAGAATGGGAATAATTTTAAAAATACCCACACAGCCATTAACACCGTGTAACTAAAGTGTATGCAAATGAAGATTACCTAACGCCGAGAGACTGAAAGGCTTAAGCGGTGAATGACTTCCACCAGTCGCAAGTATTCTCTTTGCAGTCAGTTCCTAGTCAACAATGGACTGAGCTCTCAAAGTCCTCCTCTTCCTTCGTGGGGATGTAAGCAAAGCTGCATTTGTATGGAAAACGAACCGTGAGAGAGGGAACAGCAAGGGAATGGGCATACAAAAGCATATCCTTTCGAGTCGACTGGGGCTGAAAGAAAAGTATTCTCGCCCCAGGCCGCCATCCTTCCGCACCGAAGTTTAAGACATACCCTACCCATAGTGATAGATTATGTTAAGGACCTATCGAGGACACACAGCTGGAACTGATTTTGTTTACCTCTTTGTTTCAATTCAGGAAGTACAAAGATACTGTAATTCTTGCAATCCAGCAAATCTTATCTTTCTCCTTTTTTGCTGCCAATGGCCAAAGGACATCATTTGATTGGTGTGATGTGCGTTTCAAATACTCCTAGTAGCTGGCATCGGCACGGAGCCGGAGTAGTGCGGAGAAATTGGCCAACCAACAAAACTAACTACCTCCTTTTCTATGGTGTAAAAAAGGGAAGAAAAAAGTGCGACAATTTCATAAAACCGAAGCACCCTACGAAAGTACGGATCCAGCCAGACTTTTGTAGCGTACAACTCTTTTGTTCCCTTCCCAACATTGGACTTCGTCGCTAGCGCTGCAACCATAAGACCTCTCGAGAAGTCCTCAACGTTGAAATAAACATTCAGAAGTGCACTTTGAAGGGATTCTATTTGGAGCACCTTCAACGGGAGCGGGTGGCTGTGTACACGACTACCTACTCGTATGTGATTGTGAAGTACGAGTAGGTGGGTATGTGTGAAAGTGTCCTTTCTAGTCATTGTACCTCATGGAATGAAGTGAGATTAAAATTATCCGTGACATGATGAAGTACATTCATGGAGCACATATTCTTGTGTCCTCTAGAAAATGGGCCTCCATTCACTAAATGCACCGGAAAATGGGAACCGAATTGGGGGAAAACTCATATGTACATGTCCCCGAGCGTATATCATCCCATTTCTAAGGAACTTTCGTTTTTGTTTACCTTATTTCGGAGCTTGTGTATGGGCGTGCTTGTCTAAACTGTTTTGTTAGTGTAGAATGTAGAAGTTTTAATCAATTCAAAATAGTGGGTCATCCATACGTACGTTGGGGTTGGGATTTTCAAATGAAATCTTTTAAGTGAATAACTCATGCTGGTGTTAGTAATTTATTTGATTTAATGGTTATCCTGCTGACGCAAGTTATGCATAACAAAGGAGAATACATTTTTGTGGATTGAAAATGAAGAAAAAGGAGAGTAAACGGAGCCAGTCCTGTGTGATTTTAAAATTGTGGAATGTTTACCAGATTTGGTTGAAGTAGAAATGGCTGGATATGGAATTGTTTTCTGATCAAAATCAGTTTCTTGGACATAGAGAATGTTTTTTGTTTTCAAAGCTTTTTGATACTCAATATTCATGGTCTGCATAGTGCTCCTCAGGATAACGAAGCTGCTTGGAGCTGAGCGGATAGACCGGAGATGCAGGTGTGGACAGATCATCAGGCAGATTGCATAGACAATCATAGGCCAAAGAATCCCTCGGTAAATTCCCTTTGTAGGATTTTTGCTGGAATGATAATGGGCGATTACAATGCAAGAGTAGGAGACTCGCTGCTATTTGAAGTGGAATCGGGTTTTATAAACGACGCAACGGGTCCAGCCAGCTAGGTGCGCTGTAGAAAAAATTATTGACCGCATGATGGGATAAGATATTTTTATGTTAATCAGTTGTAGTTTTATTAAAAGTCGACTGAACTAAAAGTAGCGAGCAGGGCCACATTACATTTTGTAGAGGCACTGGCTGCTCAACCATCGACTGCCGCCTACGCGGGAAGTGGCTATAACCTATGATAGACATAAGCGTAAGAGAGGAAATCTTTTTGGATCACCTACAGTGAACATTTGGATTTGAAATGGAAGCAGTTCGAAACTCCCCGCCACGAAGACCGGGGTTAATACCCAAAGGTCGATGGGAAAACGAATGAAATTTTAACTCGCCAAGTGGACACTTTGGTTGCCTGTATCAACAGCTACTTATGAGAACACGGGATAATATTTACGAAAGTCACTCTTTTAGGAAGCTGGCTTCTGGCATCTTCTCACAATAGTACGGAGTTTGCAGTTTGCACCAAAGTCTTGAGATCTCAATTTTCGCCGGTCCGCTTGAGCAAACTTTGAAACATTAACCATTAGAATGTCTGCAGTGTACTGCACAAATGATCGTTTCCCATACGAATTTTCAACTAGGGAATTCATGGAAAAGCTTACACTTCAATCTCACGGCTGAAATACCTGACAGTTGTGATTTTTTTTTTGGTAAAGCATAAAGCTACTGCATCCAAGTTAAAACACAATAAGAAATACATGAGGCACTCGAAAGTTTTCGGTCCCAGGTGTATATCTTACCGATTTCGAGTGTTAAGAGTTAGTCACGTCATCGCTGAGAATGGTTACATGACGTAGATTGGTGCCCTGTGACTAATCAGCCACTGCTCACTAAGACCACTCTTCAGTTCAACTTTGTTTAAGTTCAGCAGCCAGCGCATAAAAGAATCAACTACTATTCTTCTGTCAACCAGGGCAGGACAGTCGCACAGCAGGCGAAGAAAATATTCAATTTCCTCTTCGTCTGCAGTAGTCATTACACAGTGCTACCACTAATCTCCGGCCTAAGATTTGAGCATTGTTCCTAAAAGTACTTACCAAAACTAGAAACTCTGCTTCATCCTTTTTGCCAGATTGGCTGCCTAACGTATTTTATAGCCTCGTGAATATTTTGGCTCAAACCTTATTTTGAAATGGCTATATCTTGGTTAACGATAAGGATTTTTTTCTGTCTTCAACAAAGTTATAGATATTGATTAGGAGAAAAAAAGTCCAAAAAAACTGCATCCAGGGCTTCAAAATCGTAAAAATTCCCTTTTTCCCATTTTTGTCCCATAACTCGTTCGTATTTGCACTAACAACAAATTGAAAAAAAATCAGCCGAAGCCTTTTCTTACATTTAGTTGACAAACAAAAAAAAAACGTATTTTCTATGTAAAATGAATTGAAACATAATATTGTTACAATATATTTGTGGACAATGTGGCGTATACGTAATTTTTTTTTCTTTTTTCATTTTTCGCTCTGACGCTTTTTCTATCTCTGGGCATTTTTACGATTTTGAGGCCCTGAATGCAGCTTTTTGGGTCAGTTTGTTTTGCACTTTTTTTCTCCTAATCAATATCTATAACTTTGCTGAAACAGAAAAAAAAAATAATACCTACGGTTAACCAAGCATATAGCCATGAGGAAAAACCAAAAAGTGCTTAATATAAGGTTTGAGCTAAAATATTCATGAGGCTATAAAATACGTTAAGCAGCCAATCTGGCAAATCGAATAATGCGGAGTTTCTGGTTTTGGTAAGTACTTTCAGGATCAATGCTCAAATCATAGGCCCGAGACGATGACCTGAAAAATGCCACACAGTGTTATGAAAGGTTACGAGGAGTTCCGCTGAAAACCAATGGCACAGTGCATAGTGGTGATGCCAGATACAAAACTTGTATTTTTGCGGCTAAGCTTAATTAAGTTAAGCGATTTTTTCTTCTCGAAGACCGGCTGTAGGGTTTTGGTTCACCGAATGTCGCCTTTTTTTAAATTACTTCATCATTAACGAATTATTGCATTAAGCCTAACGGAATACTGAAGAAGGAGAGCAAGTAATTCCTTCCTTGTCCGTTTTTCATTGCCTGTGATGGTCAAGTGACCCGGTCCACAGCATGGGTCACCGTTTTATGTTAACCCATTTTGGCCCGGTACCAGTTCCTGTAGACATTTTTTTACGATATTTTTAAAAGTAGCTCATACGGACCCCATCAAGCCAAAAATGTTAAAAAAAAATTTTCTCTTTAACCGTTTACCTGTTATGACCTGGGTAGTTTACTACCCACTGGGCCAATAAGTATACAAAAAAAAAAATTATTTCAAGAAAATCAACATTGCATAAATTAAATAGCTAAGTTATAAGTAATACGTAGGCGTAAATAACTATGTGCATATATGTTTGTAGTATATTTTTCGAAGCATTTAGAATGCAAACTAGCTAAAAATACACTTTATACAAATGAAAGGCGCCTTTCTGTGACAGACTTTGCAGCGCTTTTGCCACTAAGGCTACCATTGAAATATTGTATTTTGCATGTGGATGGGCGATTGCGGTCTGCTCTCAAAAGCTCCTTAGGCACATAGTCTCTTAGCTCCAACTGTGGCTTGACATTTCCCGATTTCTTGACGAAAAGAAGCCATTTTCATGCATTGAACATCATGTTGGAAGATTTATTGACAAAAAGTGGTCACCACTACTTTTTACTGTGAATACCTCAATAATCGCCTACGTTGATTGATAAGCTGTCTTATTTTGGCAAATGTATCCGATCTATCGAACTTCGTGTTGTCTGATAAATGAATAAGTCGTTTGATTGACTCAAATATCGATATTGAAAGATTCTTCGCAATTGAAACTCAAAATGTATGCTGAATTGACCAGTACAATTTCCATGAAGGAAGTGTATGGTATTCACTGCGGAACAGTGTATCTAAGAATCTCTTCAATTCGTGCAGTTTAAGTTGAAGCCGTGCATTATTTTGTGCCACATATTGGTTATTATATGCTTTTATCATCTCGGTAATGCTATCAGTATAAAAAAGAGAAAACAACTGAGATGACGATTTACCACCTAACCTACGACAATGATAGGTAATAATAAAGCGTTTTAGCATATTTTATACTTGCTTTAGCGGATTATAGTACACAATAGTTGTGAACTGTGATATAGATTCAATTCTGGTTCCTCAACTCAAAGATACGTTATCCTGACAATGATTAAAAATTTTACAAGGTGGCTCCAATCTGGTCTACTCTGCCTCATAAACATGTAGTAAACCAACCTCCGCTGAATATTCCAGCTCCAAAGTTCTGCCAAAATCTATTGAAAGGAGTGCATTGTCGACTCTTGAATGTACATACACAACATTCACGTATTCCGTTCTGTGCGCCTTTTTGACCACATAATCTTCTTCATCAGGTGACTAAAGCAAGGCCATAATCTCTTCCATTTGCATTGTTGTTTTTTTTATTGTATGATATCTACTAGTACATAATTTCTTTTCTTGACTAAATACTGAATCTGGATGAATCACCTCGAAATGCGGAACAAATAAATAAACAAAAAACGGTTATTTCAAACTGTATCAATTTTATACATGACTTGTCCTAAAATAGAAAAAAATTTTACTTATTGGCCCGTTGGGTAGAAAACTATCCATCAATTTTTGAACGTTGATCTGTCAGGTCTGATACACGGAACGCATAAAGTAATGATACAAATGTTTAGTACTTTATATTGACGTCATATAATAGACATTATTTAAATGTTTATATTTTTTTAAATATTTTTTTTATTTTTTCTTGTAAATGCTTTTTTGAAGCCTACATTTTAGGCCCCAATCATAGTGTTAAAAGAGAAGGGTGGGGGGAAGAATGAAAAAAAAAATGGTAACTAACACTACTAAGATTATATTTAAATAGAAACATTTTGCAAACAGTCATTAATCCTCTGGAGAAAAAATCATAAAAATCTGGGTAGAAAACTACCCACTCGGGCCAAAATGGGTTAAGTTACCTCATTTACATTTTCTTGCTTGTTTCGTTCTTATTACAAAAGCTTTAACGGCTGTTCTGGTTATCTGAGTACACGGTATGAACCTTGGCAATAGTAGATATTGTTGTCTGCAGCCTGTATAATGGCTGTGACCTCAGCTTGTACAACACTACAGTCGCTGGAAGGCATTCAAATAGTTTAAATTGGAATTTAAATTGGTTAGGAAAAAAAACTATTTTGATAAATACAAGTACTATTGCAATGGTCCTTGAGAATAAGCCAAAAAAAAGTCAATGAAATAAATATCTAGTCCTTGACAATAGATACGCCATGTTCCGTTCGGTAAAGCTAGTATTTCAGGACATCCTCGTACACTCACATGATGTCTGCCACCCTTCAAAATTTATTACATTTCCGTATGACAACGTTGGGACATGCATTCCAGAAGCTCATCCTGGATGATGATAACAACCCGCTATTTACGCGTTGGACATCATCCAAGCACATTCACACACACAAACCATTCTCTTCACACTAATTGATACAAATCTGTGCAAAATAAATCAAAAAGTTGTTGAAAACTTTTTTGCTTTGCCACCCTCTTAAGGCTACTTTTTTGGTTTCTGACCAAATTCCACTTTTAAAGAGTTTTTCATCTAATTTATTTTTCCGTTTCGTTTTACCGGTATGGTAGTTGGGAGAGAATACAGGATTAAGTGCAGCAATTCAATGTCATCACCCCCAGATCACACAATTAGAAATTAACAAAAATCAGTCAGGACCAGAGAACCCAAGGACTATGCGTTATTGTGTCTAGACGAAGGATCATAATACAAAAGCGACGACGAATTCAAAAGAAACATTTATAAATGAATATTTGTGTCATTTCAAAAGGTAAACAAAAATTAAATCAATTGAGCTGACTGATCTGACTCTTAAGGTATTTTTATTTATATTTTAACAGAATTACCCATTCTTGTGCCTGAGTTGAAAAAAATTCAAAAATCGTAACTTCAAACGGCAGTTGATTTTATAGATAAATCGTAGGGATTTTGATTGTATTTAAAAGGTTTTAAAATGCTCGACAAATAAAGGACTTACCGTCTTCCCGAAATCGAAAATAAACATCAAAGGTTGCCGCTGAAGAATTTAAAAGACGCAAATAAGAATTATTTTACTAGCCGTTATTTTCTAAATGCGCATCTATACGCTTATATTGCGATTTGTATACTCATGTAAAATAAAACAGCAACATTTCTTAGATCCTGCTTTTCATGCTTTTAATGTCGATTGGTTGAATCACCAAGCACTTAACCTATGCTGTAATGTAATGCAATCGCAATGGGCCCTAATGTTGTGCTGGCATTTATTTCTTTAACACAGGGATGTGCTGATATTCTTTATAGGCGTCATAACTTTTCTGGGAAAAATGCTTTTTGTATATCACCTTGTTACTCCCGCAATAGCCAACGTGTGATGCACTCGGCCGAACTATTTGAATTCGTTTCGTTTTTGTTATAATTGGTACAATTGTCTTTGACATTTCCATCAAACTGTTGTGTTTACATCGATTTTGGAAATGGATTATTAAATTAACGGCACAAAAACATGAAAATGTTGAAAATTTCATGCACCCTTTAGAAGCGATCGTAAGGCTGTCCAACCAATCAATTGGGCTTGAGACATGTCGCAGCAAAGCTGGTGGGCTTACGAGTTCGACATACATAAAAACCAGGAATCATTGGAAGGAATGTTTACTTTAAATGAGCCAAGACCAAAGAAACACGTCGGAAAAATGCTTTTTGTATATCACCTTGTTACTCCCGCAATAGCCAACGTGTGATGCACTCGGCCGAACTATTTGAATTCGTTTCGTTTCTGTTATAATTGGTACAACTGTCTTTGACATTTCCATCAAACTGTTGTGTTTACATCGATTTTGGAAATGGATTATTAAATTAACGGCACAAAAACATGAAAATGTTGAAAATTTCATGCACCCTTTAGAAGCGATCGTAAGGCTGTCCAACCAATCAATTGGGCTTGAGACATGTCGCAGCAAAGCTGGTGGGCTTACGAGTTCGACATACATAAAAACCAGGAATCATTGGAAGGAATGTTTACTTTAAATGAGCCAAGACCAAAGAAACACGTCGGTTAAAAGTCAAAAAAGAAATTCAGATGATCTGGCATGCCATTGTTTTCTTGTTTGCCTCTCATTATTATTATTTGTAGAATAGTAAGTAAATAAAATTGTACTAAACTAAAAGAGTATTCAATGTAACCGGAGTCACAGTGTATCCAACTTCAAGACGGTTCGGCCATCTTTGAGTCGGCCATTCTCTTTTCTTCCACTGATCTAAACAGACTGACATTTCTCAACTTATTTTAATTGCCGATGTTTTTATTTGGCTTGCATCGTCAAAAAAAATCTCAAAATAAGTGTTTCGGTAATTTTTGTCTTTTTTTAATCTGAAATTTGTTTCTTTTATTAAAATGAATTAAAAACTGTTAATTTCAAAAATTTATTAATATGTTTACAAATAAAATGCCGCGCAGTGTAACATTGTTTATATTTGTTCCTAGTAGTCACTAGAAAACTAGATTAAGACTGTATAATGGCTCGCCAAAGGCAGTTCAAATTATTTATTTTTTGTAAAATGGCACCAGGCTCTAAAAAGGTTCGCCATCCCTGCAGTAGAGGGTTAAGGGGTTACATGGTTACAACATCTATAGAAAATTGTCCTGAATTTTCAAGTTGATCGGAGTAATAGTTTCGGAGATAGAGCCTTGGGAAATTGCGCACTCAACGCCAGTTGGGTTCAGTTTTATTGTCACTCAAAACTCGAAACGCATTTTTCTCGAAACTGTATTTTCAAAGTCGGTTGTCAAGATTTCTCGAAAACTACTGAACCGATCTTGATGAAACTTAACACACGTCTTCAAGATATTATTGAAAGGAACTTGGATGGAGGATTTAATTTTTTTTCTAATGCAACTATTTTTAAAAAAGAAATGTAGAGCAAATTTTACCGAATTTTTTTAATTTTTTTGTAAAAATGTCTGCCAAAAATCCAATTTTTACCTTTTTGTTTTTTCTTTCGTCCTAGTTCTAGACTGAGGTATAGACTTAAACATGTATCTTTTTTTTGACTTCAGTTGATCCTGTCATGAGTTCTGCTGTCAACGCGCAAGCACCTTTTTTCCGACGGGTCACCGGATATGACGTCGCAATGGCAGAGTTTTAAATATTTTTCTACAAAATTTTCAGAAACTCTTTGTTAAATGTGTATTTATTAAAAAGTTTGACTGAAATATTTCATTTTTGAAATAAAAAACAAATTGTTAAAAATAAGCTGTTTTTTACCCGAGGAAACCCATGTAACCCCTTAAGCGGCGATTTGCGCTTTTTTGCGCATTTTTATTTTGGGCTTGTTTAAACGTCTAAGTAAATTTTTATAAATTATGTGCTCGTTTAAGGAACTGAATCCTGTGACTAGCCCCGTTAGGGTTTTAAAGTCAGAGAAATTTCGTTCTATTTGCCTTGGGTGCTGGAATTAAGCTTTAGTCTGTAAGATTATATTTAGTTGTACAAGTCTGCTTGATGAATAAATAAATAAATAAATTTGCTAAAATAATAATCGAAAAGACTGAGGTCCTATTTCATTTCACAAACCCTAAGGAAACGATTCGTAATATGTTAACGTCATATCCTTCATTCTGCACAAATTCTTACGTTCTAATAACAGGCCTTTGTATCAAATTACACTTTCTTTTTATTGTACGAAAAGCACGTTACCTCTTATATACAAAAAATATATATTTGCAGACGTAGGTTATGAACCTACATGTATGTCAATTACACCATATAAAGGCAAAGTTAGAGTACATCTTTGCTTAGAAGTAAACAATCTTCAAGACTTTCGCTTCATGTCACACAACACGTTTCTGTGCAAAATCAAATATTTTGAAGCAGTATACCTACCGAAATCATGTGAATCGTTACACCCCGATTCAATTGGCCTTTTTTTCCAACGAGCAAACAAAATTGTCATATCGCAAAGGAATAGCCCGGATACATGCATAGCATTATGTATGTATTTTGAAAATCAAATATTAAATCAAACTTTACTGAGAACATACATATGTATATACAGAATTTCGCTTCATATAATATTGTTTCAGTAAACAGATAGGCGGACTGTGACTACTAAATGTACGACTTCCAATTACACATGCATAAATAAAAACATCAACTCTGTACGCGTATTCTCCTGCTGCTACTCTATTTATCTGAATAAACAAATCAATATGTATTTGAAAACAAATTAAATTGTCGCCATTTTTTTCTATCCCTACATGTCGATTACATACACATATTAACCTTTTTATTTTAGTTTAGTTGACATAATTCTAAAAGCCATCTCCAACCGGAAAACAATGTGCAAAATACTTTCGAACTGCAGCTACAAAAAAAAAAATAAATAAAATAAAATCGCAAAAAGTAAAAAGGAAGCGGAAGTAAAATTCACTTTGTGCCAATTCTCAGTTAAATGTTCGATCGATTTTTTTATGCGGATGTAAAAAAAAAATCGCACTAAAAAGTCGGTAGAATCTGTTAACGAATTGAAGTGCAAATAACAATAAATTAGGGGCGCATCTGAGTCGCATGTACTTGTCCGTATATTGTCCGTATACATGCATTCCGTTCCTCGAAGATCGAACATTGCAACAACAAAGTCATACTTGCTATGTGGACCAAAGTTAGTACATTATGTAGGTACTGTACAAATATCAAGAGCGGTAGGTGAGGTCCCATTTTGTTAAATATTCGTCTTTTTGTATTGTACACAATAAACTCGACACGAATGATTTGATTTAATTCAATCCGACTTTTACGGTTGTGTAATATTTATTGATGTGTAAACATCTTAGCTCTCGGTATGGGAACCTTTTTCGCCGTCGTCCGTCACGCGTAACCAAACTTAGTATAAATGCGTTCTCTGTATATGATTCTCTTTGTTGATGTGTAGTATTATGGCGTTCTCTGAATTTGATTCTCTTTGTTTATTTCTCATTCGCATGAAGTAATAGCAAGAGAATAGCAATGTCAACGTTCTCTGTATACATTTACATACTTATGTTTACACAACAAATTTCACGAGTACCTGGTACTGGTACTCACGCCTTTTTGAAGTGAAACTTCTTACTCGACTTCAGAAGGTTGCGTTAAACGGTCCACAGAAGGTAGGTATACAGAAGCTTTTTTTAATTTTTTTCTTTTGCTGCAACCCGTCTCGTCCGATTCGATCACCGAAATCAAGCAGCATCGAGCGCGGTTAGTGCTTAGATGGGGGGATTACTAACTAAAGAAGCTTCTTAACCCGTTTCGGCCCAAATGGCATATTTTTTTTTACTGTTTCAATCTTTTGCTTTTTAGTGAGTCAGTCAAATAAAGCTTTCTAAGAAACACATTCTATCGTATTTTGTCTGCCCTTTCCGAATCCGGGGACAGAATTGTTTTATCTGCCGCCATTTTTGATATATGGCAGCTGAAAGCAGAAGAAATGTGAAATTTCAATTGTTTTTTTTTTCAAACAATCGTAAATTTTAACATAAGCCACCTACGATAGGAGGCTAATACTTCGTATGTGGTGGCATAATCGATTTTTCTAAAAGATAGGACTGATAAAGTAACGAAATTCAATATGGCGGATTTAAAATTTAATATGGCGGCCATTTTGACAAAGTCAACCGATTTGGACCAAATTTGGTATAAAAGGGTTTTCGGGGTCTCTGATCACAAATCTGAAGTCAGACTTGCAAAATCCAAGATGGCGGATCCGATATCCGCCATATCGGATTATAATATAATTTAATGTCAAAATAATCTGAAAGCCCAGAAGTCTATGTAAATGAAGAAGAAGGTCACAACCATCCCCAAAATTAATTTTGGATTTAGTCACAAAAAACTGGATTATCATGTCGCGATAGCAAGGACCATTTACTGCCTGACCAGCTGCATTTAAAAAAAAAAGTGTCTTTAGCCCAAAATCCAAACAAAACAGTGGCACGTTGTGGATTTATTGCTTTCTCAATAATCACTTGTGGATATTTTCAACACTGAACGATTAACAAAGCCATCAAGATGAAAATGTGCCTCATATTCGTCTAAACCAAATTTTTCAAAAATTTAATAAGCAAAGACTGACATAACAAAGTATTGAATGTTGAAAAACTTTAGCTTCGCAGTTTGTAATAAATCTGCGCTAACTTGTTGATGATCTATAGTGTGACCGACATTTGGGATCATTTTCCAGTTTAACAGGCTGTTTAATTTTTACATTTTTCGGTTTCATCAATCTTTTTAATTTTGATACTGTTTTACCGCTTAAACCACTTTTAGTGAATGTTAGTTAAACCACGTTCAAATGTTTTAAAAACTTTCAACAAACCAATATTTGCCCTTTATGGATGTCAGTTAAAAAAAGTGAATGAATGACAGCATCCGAGTTACAGCGCGCGGGCGGAAAATAAAGCAAAAAATTAAAGTATTTTCGAACGGTTCAATTCCGAAAAAAAGGAATTTAACCAAATAATGCTGTGAAATTTTATTTTCAAGTTGGGCAACTTGAAGTTCGAGTTGTGGAAATGAAATGCTGACATCAATTAATGCAAATTCAATGTTCCGCAAAAGAATGAGATTGAATGGCGTCCGATTGATTGGTAGGAAGTTTTGTTGTTGTGTCCGAATTCAATTTCCCTTTTGGTACGAGTTATGTTGATATTAAGAAATCAATGATGAACTCAATATCGCGTACGCATTCTGCAATTCAGTGCTATGGGTAGGATGCAGTGTCATGCAAAGCAAAACAAGACCTACGAGCAAATTAATACTTCATATTTTTCAGGTAATTTGCTATTTGGTACAAAAAAGTAAAAAGGATCCTAAAGAAATAAAATATTGTTTAAGCTATATTACCGAGAATCTGAAAAACATAGCTCATTGGTTTGAGGCAAATGAACTCTTATTAAACACTAACAGTGGACATATTGTATTTCCCTCTGTTGTTCTTATAATATGTAGTTCACCAACAGTGTATGTTCAACCGATCGCTAACTTGAAACAACCATAATAAGAGCGCAGCGCTTGAGGTAGGGATGTTCATACAAAAAATACATCGATCGTTCATTCCATGTACCTAATACATCGAAACGTTTCATCGATTTATAATGATGCATCGATTAAAACATCGATGTTTTCGATGAATGGAATAAAAATATCGACGTATTTATCAGTTAAATATATAGCATAGGAAACAAAAAAGAATTGACATTCTCCAAGGCTTTTAATTCAATTGAATTTTATTAAATTTTAGAATATGTACCTGTTACATTTGTACTTACATATTTTGAAATTAGAAATCCCATTACCTCTCTAAACTTTGCATAAATAAAATTTTATTAACACGCTTTTATTGAATTCTGTTGCGTTGCTGATTGAAGACGTGTGAAGCTTTTGAAAAAAGTATAACTGATGAAACTGAGCTGGCTACCACAGTTTAATATTTAAGCGCAATTTTGTAAAGTTTTGGACGTTTTAGTTTGTACTCGGACCATACTTCCAACAGATTTTAACTAATGCGACGAACAGGTGTCCTCAAGAAGACCGAAGGAACATCACAAACACTTTCTTCACTTTTCAATCATTAAAGTTAGGCGTGTTTTTTTTTTCAAATCTGTATAGGCTAAACATGTTTCCGCAACATGTTTTCAATGTAAAATATGACAAAACCTTAGCCTGGATAATTGTCCAGTCTTATTTTTACTTGGAAAGCTTCTTCGAAGTCTATATAGCTTTGAAAAGAAAACACGCCTGTTCATAAATTCAAAGCGAAGCGAGCGTATGAAACGAATTGAACTTGAAATTCGGTACTGTGTACAATGCGTGCTTTGATTAGATACATCGAATGAAATACATCGATGCAACGTTAAACATCGAAAGTATCCGATGCATCGGATTGATTCAATACATCGATTAGTAAACATCGATGTTTTCGATGTATCGAATCGATTCGATGTTTATCCCTAGTTTGGGGTACGACGTCTGGTAGCGGAGACCGGGGTTGGTTGTTACTTAGTTGGCGCTACAGCTCGAGGTGAACCTGGGCCTGCTTCTCGCGACCATTTGTGTGTGCGTGTTATATTTTTGCACGAATGGAAGGGATCTACAGTTTTTTGCCGACTCCGAATGGCGAGTTGAGAAGCTCAATCGTGACAAATGATACTCTTTGATGCTTGTCAGACATTCGAAAGAGGTGAGCACTGTGAAAAACTTTTAGGTGTTTGCGGCGGGATTCGAACCCAAGACCGCTGGCTTAGTAGTCCGACGCACTAACCACTTGGTTGGTTGTTACATTTTTTAGAAAATTCGTCCACACACCTTATATATTGCAAGCTATTCAAATAAAGCATTTTCATTCCAAAGATGCATATCTTACCTATAAAGCGCCTATTAGAAACTGAGTTGATTCCAAGTGGAACAATATCTTATTTTTAATAATGTAAGATTTGGCGAGTGTTATTTTAAGCCCCGACCTTGGGGTTGGTTGTAACTTGTAACACTGCCCGGGGTAAAAAGTAACAATAATCGTAATTGGATTATTTCTTGCTATTTAATTTTTATTTTTTACTAGCTGACCCGTACTCGCCTTGCTTCGCCCGCCTGGCATGTTTTTCTGATTTTCAAAACTTGACCTATTTCCTCGTATTTAAATGCTTTTTTGAAAGGTTCAAATGATTTTTCGATTCGAAGCTGAAGTGTTAAAAAAATGTTCTTTAACTTTCTAACATACCAGGAAATCGGAAACTCTAATAGACCGGTACTTTGTATCACAAATTATTCTTTTATTAATTAATGATCCTTAAAAGTTTTTCTTCTTTCTGTTTTTTGTCAACATCCACTATAAATAAATTGGTTTTCAAAAAAAGTATTAATCGTTCTAGCTCAATTTTCGCAAAAATCGCTCTAACTTGCACTAATTTTGATCGCCCGTGAAAAAGCTGCACGGCTGTTGGCTGTGGTCTCCACTGATGAAAAATTGTTGGCGAACATTTCATGAACTATTTTGAGCATAGCTCAGCTCCGGGATAACGGGGAAGGATGATTTATACCTCAAATGAATCAGTGGAGAATTTACTAAATTAACATATGTTTTTGTTTTTCAATCCGATAAGCTACTATTGAGCTAGGGCTGAATAATTATAATTTTCATTACAGATATGCAGTTTTTTTCAATATTTTGTAAAAACAATATCATTTTCGGGGATAAAGAGTATACAAAATGTTGAAAATCACCATGTTAAGTTTCATTAAAATCCGTTCATTAGTTTCTGCGTGATGCGCGTTCAAACAGATATCCTCAATTCCTCGCCACTTCAAAATATGTCATTTCTAATTAAATGTTAATTTTAATTTAATGCTTATTGTTCAACTTCTGTACAACGTACGAAGATGATTTATATCTTAAAATGTTTGTATGAAATGGAATTTTATAATAAAAGAAATTCCATTCCCATCAGCCAAGGCATTCTAAAGCTAGGAGCTAGAAGGTATTCGTAAAAATAGTCTCTGCTCAGATATCAGCTTAGATCTCCGCTTCTGGATAGCAGATAACGATAAAAAAATATCATCGCCTGTATTCCTCACATTTTGCAATCCTACTGTGGAAACCGGATTCAATTTCGTGCAGTAGTTTTAAAGATAAATGGGAACAAAGTCTTTGCAGTCGAAAAAAAGTTACATTTTTATTATAGTAAGGATAAATGTTTAATTTAAGAAAAAAGGAAAAATTAGGTGAAACAAAAATAAATAAATAGGAGCTTTATAAAATTTGGACTTTTGGGTAAATTAATCCCATTACTCATCCGATATTCTTCTTGAATATTTAAATCCTGAAAAAAAAAACTACAAAATAGTAGGCGAAAAAAGTATGAATATCTGAATTGTGGAAAAATAAAAATATTAGAATGTTAGCGGCAGCTTGTAACATGGTACAACCTACCCCAGTGTCATGTTACTTTTAGCCTCTACCCCAGAAATGAATAATAGAGGCACAGTAACAAAAGAAAACTAAAGCTTTTCTTAACAACTACATCCACATACGGCTAAGACACGAAGGTATTAAAAAAAATATAACACGTTACTGTGCACCTCAAATTCGAAAGAATATTACAAAAAAACAGAGAACACAAAAAGTTACAAACCTATTGATTTTGGCACCTGCATATACAACTTGGTCTTGTGACAACTGGGGTACTATTGAGTTTTATTTTCTTATAAAATATGTAAATACAAACACTTCTGTGTATTAGACTCTATGATGTGGCTACTGTGATTCTTTACTTTGTAGCTGTTACAACCTACCCCTGTTACAACCAGCCTCGTCCTCCCCTATCCATGGGACCTTATGGCCGACTCAATCGTTTACCCACATAGAATGGCGTATGATGCTAATAAAAATGCGTTTTATACCCACCATATTTATTGGTTCTGAGATACATGCTAATTGTGACTCGCTTCCTCTTACCTCCTCTCCTCCTAAATAGTAGAGAGGATTTCCAATTTATCACAACGTCTGTTTCAGTTTAGTGTGTTGCTATTGTGTACTAAAACTAGTGATTTTTTTTAAGATAAAAAGAACCATAAGGAAGCGCAACTTTTCAATAAAAAAGAAAAATTAATATTTCAGTCCATCCTCGTTGAACGACAAATCCAATATTCAATATGTACTCGTATTCTGAGTTTTTTGTTTCCCTATCCCTAATGGAAAAAAGAACACCTCTTCACCCCACTACAATATACAAATCAAAATATAAATGAAAACTTTTTATACCAAAGCTAATAAGAACAACATGGTCTCACAAACGAAGGATATTGTGCGTGGATGTTCGCATAGTATACACATACAAGAGAAGAAAGCGAAATCAAAATCTCAAAAAGAATAAGAATGAAATTATTGACACGTGAAATTCTCCTCCCTCGCTCCCTTTCCATTCCATTCCAGCACTCTAAACAAATAGGTCCTTTCCACACCTATTGGTATAATTCATGCATCTGCACGCCGAACATGCGATTACATTCCAATCACGTTCGATCTAAATTCGTACGTGTACGTCCGTACGAAGTGCGGAATGGAAAAACCATCCTCGTCACATACTAGATACAGTAACATTATACCGCACTGACAACACCAGGACCCTGACTCACCTGTAAAAGTCCGTTTGTAAAATTACAGAAAAAAAAATCCCAACAATATTACGGAAGCAGTGCTGGTGGAACCTCGTGACGCGCTAAAGTTTTGTCCTTTGATAGAAACGAAGTCACCAGGACGAAGTATGCCAGTACAAGTACTTGTTCGTAGCCAAAAAGGATCTAACAAAAAAGTAATAATAATAGTAATAAGCAGAGAAAATGTTTTGGAGACGTTTCTGCAAAATCTTAAAGAATTTAGGAGATACTTACTTTTCTCAGCGGCTTGTTTACATAGAAGCTTAAGCCGTTCCGTTACCGCAAACGCCACCATTTCCAATCCTTTGTAGCAGGTAAATTATTTCTTTTACAACGAATGCAGGTGTTGTAAGTTAAAACGATTCCAAGTTCACATTTCTTTAATTTTTTTCCGCTCTGTGGAATATTGTGTTCCTGATGCTATGGTGAAGAATTCGTCCTGAATGCCAAAGCGCCGGTGAGGAGGAGAATTTTATTGCTATCAACTCTATGGATGAGCGCTGTTGTGTTGTGACACCTTGAAGTCAATGTGCCAAGCTTACGTAGAAATTTAAATTATATTGAAAATGCAAAATGATTGTGTTTCAGATAGAGGCACACGCTTCACGCACAACGATGCCATTTGAATAAAACTCAAATTTCGAATGGAATTGCAAGACGTTTCGTTTTATTTGCGGAATTAATCTATAAGTGCCAAGCCAACAGAGTGCGTAGGCATCGTTTGCGAGTTGATGACTGCGATCTGCGACTGCGAAGCAAATTGAATTCGATAAATTCTAAGATATTGAGGTAATAAAAAGGCTTACACGCGACCAAAGCGAATGAGTACTTAAATTACGTTAGATGGTAAGTGAATATAGTAATAACCGTAAAAGGAGGTAACGAGTAAATATTTGCAATTCAATCAGTGTAATCAAATGGACAATGGACCTGACTGCAAGCGAAATACATAATCTCAATCAATGATCCATTACATTTCGATTACCCAAATGTTGTAGGTCCCTCTCCGTCTCAGTTTTTAAAGATGGAGTAACAGATGAAATCGGTTGATATGACCTTTTTTGTTAAGGATGTTTTAATTAAGGAACCATGTATGTATCAGTAAATGAAAGATAACTATATTTGTTACCGCAATTCGCATTGGCGATTTTTTTTTTCTATCAAACCGATGCATTCTGATTAACAAAATTGTCAAAAAATGTTAAAAATAAATACATAAGAGCCAAAAGTTCGCGGGCATGTGAATGGATTTGAATTCGTTCTTGACATTCCCACCAATAACATAAACTGTGAATATGATTCATTTCGGTCAATTAATATAGAAGCTGTTAATAACTTGACTCCAACGCCACCTATCAGGTCCAGAATTTATAATTTTCTCTTTTGGCACTGAATCAACATATATTGTGAATATGAGCCTTTTTGGTCCATAAATATAGAAGTTAGTAACAACTAACTTGATATCTAAGAGGATGGGCCATAAAAAATAAATGGACCAATAAACCTCCTGGCAACATCCTGAATCATAATCTGCAAGCTTTTCTGAGTTCAAAATTATAAACAGAATGCGGTTCTCGGATTTTGCATACTCAACGCCATCCAGCTCCCGGTCTACAGCTTCAATTCTATTTCAATCGAATTATTTTACATATTTTTACGTGATTCATTTTACAATACACTTTTGGTAGTGTCGAGTTCCGTAGTAACCGTAGTGCAAGTGGTTAGTGCGTCGGACTACTGAGCCAGCGGTCTTGGGTTCGAATCCCGCCGCAAACACCTAAAAGTTTTTCACAGTGCCCGCCTCTTTCGAATGTCTGACAAGCATCAAAGAGTATCATTTGTCACGATTAAGCTTCTCAACTCGCCGTTCGGAGTCGGCGAAAAACTGCAGGCCCAGGTTCACCTCGAGCTGTAGCGCCAACTAAGTAAGTAAGTAAGGCCAAGGAAGAGAAAGGAAAATTAAGGCCGTAATTTAATTGGCTCGACAAAACTTAAAATCACTAAAATTGAATTGGTTGCTGAACAATATTGCTACTATAAAAAATTATTTGTCTTGCCAAACCCTTTTATTTGATGTAGTGGAGGTCGTGAAGATAACGGTAGTCCATCATCTTGGTAAACCTCCAGGTTGAATTTCGAATGACGTCACTTAGCGGATTGTTTGTCTTGTCAAACCCTTTCATCGTGAAGATAACGGTAATCCGCCATCTTGGTGGACCGCCACGCTGAATTTCGAATGACGTCACTTAGCGGATTGTTGGTCTTGTCAAACCGCCATCTTGGGGTTTCCGCCGTATTGAATATTTCTATGACGTCAAATAACCTAGGATACTCTCCGGGTCAAATCGAATCCAACGACACTCTATTTATTGAAATCGGTTGAATAGTTTAGGGCTTAGGCTGTAGCGGTAGCGCTTTGCACTTTCTTTTTCCCGCTCTCTACCATCGCTTATCCCTCCGAATGCGTCCCCCACCCCGAGCGCTTTTTCTTTTCTGTATTGAAAAAGTCGGTTCAGTCAGAGGAAAACTTTGAATTTTTAAAAAAACTTAAAGAGACTGAGCTTTTCTTTAACTCTGATTTGAAAGTAGAAATTCTGAATAATATTTTTTTAAAAAATAAAAAAATCTTATCGACTAGTTTTGTTTTTATTGAACCGTGAACTTTAAAATGCGATTTCCCAAAAAAGTGCAAATGGCGTATACGGCAAACCAATTCTGGGGCGATGAGGTATTTCCGAACTCTTTGTTTTTGCAGTTGATTGGTGAAGAAATTTGGATTCGTCTTAAACCTGGGATCTAACAAAGTCGCTCTTCATGTTCCTGGTGGATTTGTTAACTCTGAATGATGTTCGAGTGAAAATGGATTTTTCGTGGAAGAACGCGAACCAAATGGAGCGATGAGAATCGTGTTAAGTCTACACTATTAAACTATTAAATACACTATTAAATATCTATGTTTACGAACACAAATGCAAAATCTCGCTTCCATTATGGCTATTTAATTTAGTATTTACTTCATTTTCTGTTAAATCAAATTTAAGTTCAAAATTAAAAAAAAATCATCTATTTTCGTTGGCAAAATACCTCAGCAATGTCGGCTTTACTCGGAAATACAATCGATTTTAGAAGTGGATTACTAAGCATCGCTTAAAAATTAAAACCTCACAAATTGTACGAGAATATACATAAATACAACAACTACTCCACGTCGTCATCTTGTATGTATTTTTGTACTCGTATATAAAACGATGTGTCTAATCGTTTCTAGAACAACCAATCATCCCCATGATAAAAACGCGAGGTTTTCATTACTGGCGTTTTCAGGTCACGGGGAAAATTTACGACGTGCAATAAATATAAAAGTCACGTTCGTTGTTCCCGTAAAATGTCATTACAATGAAATAAAGTCTACAAATAGAAAAAAAGTGCAAATATGTTCCTTCCCCATCGTTTGTAGTCGTATTATATAAATTTTTTTGATCCTGACAGAAAATGTATCCGAACAACACTTGTGGGAAAAAATGTTGACAGAAATATATAAAACTTGTTTTTTTTTCATTCGATTCAGGATCTCAGTAAAACAATTCAATATTTGCTTATGATATTTGTTTCAGGATTTTTCTATTGATTCCTCATTACGGTATGTACATGCATACATAAATATTTGTACATGTATGAAAAACAAATCCTTTTCGGATATGATTTATGCATATGAACATGGAGCACGTACAGAGATGAACTGCTCCTAATACGGTTCCGTTGTGCTACCAAACTTTCGGCAAAAAGAGCCGAGTGTGTTGACATATTATTTGACCGTTTTACGTAGATCCGGTGGATGTCACTTAATGTGAAGAAATCCACTTTAGAGCTCTTGCAATAGCAGCAGCTGTCAATGATTTTAAGTGCGGCGCTTACGGCACTGATGGAGGAGCTCCTCGCGCTATCATGTACTATGCGTTTTGTGACGACGCGTAGGGAATGAAAAGACGGATGTGTAACCAGCTCACGTAATTTATTGCAGGGGAGGATCCGGCAATTTGTACTTTGTTTGGGTACGTAAATTATTATGTGTACCAAAGTCATTAGAGAAATCACTGGCACACTGGAAGTGCTGTGATAAGCGTTGTCTGCTAGTACCACGAATTCAATAGCTTTGCACTTACAAGTATCTTTGGGGAGGACATTCGCGCATTAGCTATTTGTTTTCACTCTGTAACTCAGTTTGGTATTCGGTTGTCCTTTCAGTTATTTTATGGTTAATTCTACATAAAGGACTTAAGGATGAAGTTTTATTGTGGATTTATAAATACAGTGAACTCTCAATTTTTACCCGACTACGCAGAGGAAGGGTTATGATTTTAACAGGCTGGGTTTGTTTGTTTGTTTGTATGTGTGTAAGGATGTCACCTCGTACAGCCTAAACTATGGAACCGACATCAAAAAATGAGGTGTCGTTAGATTCGCCTTTATCCGGGAGTGTCCTAGGCTATGTGACGTCACAGAAAAATTCAATATGGGGGGCGCACCATGTAAAATGGCGGACTACCTCTTCTTTTTTTTCTTTTTTACCCGACTAGTCTTTAGAACCGCATTGATAGTGATATCAAATGAAAGGGCTTGGTGAGTAGAATACAATACGATATGACGTAATTCTAAATTCAAAATGGCGGACACCCCAAGATGGCGGATTTCTATTATCTTTACTACATCCCTTATATGGGTATCAAATGAAAGAGTTTGACAAGTAGAACACAACAGTGCTTACTTATACATACACTACATATTTTTTGAAACTAAAAAGTTGTAAATAAAAACTAAAGTTTAAAAAACTAAAACCCGACTACCGACTAAAAAGTACGAAACAAGATGAAACGAAACAATGATTTTCAGAGTACAGCTGTAGTCGCATGCCGCTTTGTCCAACGAATGCGTCATTATATAAATACGTTATTGTAACGGCATGCGACTACGGCTACACTCTGAAAATCATTGTTTCGTTGCATCTTGTTTCGTACTTTTTAGTTGGTTTTTCCCGTAGTCGGATTTTAGTTTTTTAAACTTAATTTTTTATTGCAACTAATGAAAACAGACGTTGTTGCAAAAATCGAAAAGTTGCACAAATCGAACAGCAAATTAAAACTCTTTAAAAAGGCAATTTAACAATTTAATTTTTATTAAAAAAAAAAAATTATGCATTCAAAAATATTTTCAGAAAAAAGAAATCATTTATTTGAAGAAAAAAATTAAAATTTTGGTTTGCAGTTGTTTTGTGGAAGATCGCTTCGCAACAGCCTTATCGCTCATTTTCTGGAGTTGCATAATTTCTTCAATGTTAAGGTCATTTTATACTGCCCACTGCAAACATGTGGTGAAGCATTTTATGACGTCTTCTAATTTTACTTTGGGTCATGTATTCTTCTTCTTCTTGGACGAGACGGACGGAGATCCACTCAGAGATGTTGTCGGTGTTGAAGTTCTCATCTGGAAACATCTGGTTAAGCTTTGTTGAGATTTCAGAAGTTTCTGAGAAAATTCTATCCCGAATTAGGAACACAGTCTTCTTCCTCCCAATGATCAGGAGTTTTGATTACTTTTTTCCAACAGCTAACAATATTGTATTCGCTTTTAACTCTTTCCAAGCGTTCGAGAAACAGATGACATGTTTCAAAATATAAGCTTTTCAGTGGTTCTTCATAATTGTAAGAAGAAACAAGATGGCTCAACAAATTGTTTTTGTAGTTGAGTTTAGTCAGCCATATTACGTTTTTATCGATGAAAGAAAGACAAATGTTATCTCGGGGATCATCGTATTTAAAACAATAAGTAATCTAGACGCGTTGTTATTACTACACTGCGTCATGACGAGTGGGCACCGTAGCGCAAGTGGTTAGTGCGTCGGACTACTGAGCCAGCGGTCTTGGGTGCCCACCTCTTTCGAATGTCTGACAATCATCAAAGAGTATCATTTGTCACGATTGAGCTTCTCAACTCGCCGTTCGGAGTCGGAAAAAAAACTGTAGGTCCCTTCCATTCGTGCAAAAATATAACACGCACACACAAATGGTTGCGAGAAGCAGGCCCAGGTTCACCTCGAGCTGTAGCGCCAACTAAGTAAGTAAGTAAGTCATGACGATTTATGAGGTTTGCTCTTGCCTGCAACATTGCATAGTAAAACTTACACACATAACTTTTGAATGTTGCGAAAATCAAATCTCAAATTTGCAAAAACCGAGAATTTTTTTGGAATCTACTGCAAATATCGATAAAGAAAATCCTTTTACGTAGGTTGCAAATATCGAGGTTTGCAAAAATCGAGAGTGCAAATATCGAGAGTGCAATGTATCTCAAAACATAAGAATCAATAGGTTCTTCATTTGGAGGCTTTATTCTACGTAAATATTAGTAAAAGTCATTGAAGTGTACCTACCAAGTTTTAAGGATTCTGCATTCAAAATTTCCGAATATATGTAAATTAGTTATAAGCCTCTGAACCGCTGCAGTTCCTACCGTTGCTAAAATCAACCAATAACGGCTCGAAAACATTTTCATGAGATCCTCATTAATAAAAGCATTTGCATTTTCATTTCACTGCAATACACAATGAATCTTTGAAATTCGATTATAAATATACAAACCATTTCGTTGAACATGTTGGAAAATACTCGTGTGTTCCCTTAATGAACTACCACCAGAGAATGTGTTGATGTTTACTGAAAACGTTTCAAGGACGTCGTCCCCCTTCATTGATGGAATTAACATCATTATTGCCTATATCACATCTACTACTAAAATACTCGTATGTATCCATGTTGCACACCTCTGATATCATGTGCTTATAATGGAAAATTCTGGATGCAATTTCAAGAGCTTTCGAATTTTCCAACAACATTAATAAACAGAAGAAAAAAAAAGGATACAGTGCGGCTGCATGCACCCATTCTGAACCGTAGGCATGCCAACCAACCAAACATAATGAATTTCATTATACGAGTATCCTTAGATGTGTAGAGCTGATATGATACTGCGCCTCGTCGTCAATGACAACACATAAAATACATCGAACCACATGTCACCTGGAAACGGTGAAAAATCCAATTACTAAGGTGAGAGCGTGTGTGTGTTAGGCTTAGCACGACAAACACAAAGCTGGAATATTATCAACGATGATACCACCAAAAGGCATGTATTCAAGCGTAAGGAAGTGTTATTAAGTAGAATCCTTGTATCAAAAATTAATTTAAAATGAAACAACAACAAGAAAAGACATTAAGGTCCATCATTCCACTCTTTTTTTCCCACCTGCCAAATTTTGGATGTGGTTGCTCTGCACATATGCATGTTCTCCTCCCTTTTTGCCTCCCCCAGTTTGTAGATAACAAGGTTCGTTATTCTCCTTGAATGTACCTATACATACATATGGTATGCAACAGCGCAAGAGAGATACAAACCGTCTATGAACTATGCCACAGGGTTGTATCTATCGTTCTGAAAAATCCTCTAACAGCTCCTTATTAGTTGTGAACATGGTTAGATGCATGTTTGTTTACCAATAAGCTGCATAAATGCGCTATGAACAGGAAACGCTATTTGAGTTTTGCCTTAGAAATGTTTATAATTTGTAGTTGTTAGTTGGAGAGCGCATGTTGTAGATACTTTTAGGATCCACGGGAATGGATGGCGTTTCAAATTTTCCCCAACAAATATGTATGCTATGTATGATAGCGATTATTCGAAAAGTTTTCGAGCTTATAGTTGGGTTAAAGTATTTTTTAATTAGGTACGAAATGAACTAGATACGAGTATTTTATGCTATTTAGGCGACTGCAGAATTTAACATTTTGATATATGTACGTGTTTGTGGATTTGTTTTTTTGGATATTCCACACTGTCGAGGAAATTAATTAATGAACAATTTCGCCGATTACCGGAACCCGATTGAATAAGTCTGAATACCTTTCGAATAACCAAACAGCTATGAAATCATTCCAAGTCAGCATTTTCAAGGGCGACAAACTTTAGGGCCTCGTTTATACAACTTAAGAAAATATATTTTTTTTATTTTTCCTTATCTCTGTATACAGCACAGGTGGCCAAACTTTTAAGCTATGCATTCGACTTTTTGCTGAAATTGATTACGCGTGCTACTTATCCATTATTTTTACCTGGAAGAAAATATAAATACATATGTGTATATACCAACTATTCAGTATCAGTTGCAATATTTTATCTTTTTATTTTTTTTATTATTACAAGAGTTAACAAAACAAGTAATAAAACAAAGTTTTTGGAACAAGAATTTCTAAATCAAGTTTAAATTATATGCTGGGCAAAAGTTTATATTCGAGTCTGACGTCATTTTTGCGTTATCATTTGCGATTATTGCTCGCATATCGTCTGAACACCTACATATCTGGGACAGTCCGCATATGCTCGCAAAGTATATGCGGACAATATGCGACACCCAGTTCGCAAACCAATTTGCGACTTTTTCGCATATCATTTGTGACAATTTGCGAGCGTTTGCAAGCATTTGCAAGCGTCCCAACGTCTATATGCGAGTTTGCGAGCATTGCCTACTTTATAGAATTTGCGATAAATTTGCGAGTTTTTTCATATATATGCGACTTTTGCATATCGTCTGCTCGTAGCTTTAAGCTTAAGCTACGAACAGAAACAGACGATATGCAAAAGTCGCATATATATGCGAGTGCTGACGTCACGAAAAAACTCGCAAATTTATCGCAAATGCTATAAAGTAGGCATTGCTTGCAAACTCGCATATAGACGTGTTCACACGATATGCGACTTTTGTCCCAAAACTCGCAAATGCATTTGCGAACATGGTGTTCGCATATGATATGTTCGCAAATGGGGTCGCAAATGTTGTGGCCTATATGCGAGGTGTTCACACGATATGCGACACAATTTGCAGATCACATATTTTCAATCATATGCAGATTTGCGAGCATTATCAATCTTTTGACGTTTTGTATTTTCTGTAATGTGTTGGTGATTTGTGACAATTTAAAGTGTGGGAATGTATCAAAAATGTCAAAAAGGAAATGGGCTGCTATTGCTATTTTGGCAATAGATATTATGGAAAATGACGACGATGATGGAAGCCACGAAGAAGCGAGTGTGCAAGTGCAAAGGATTCGTCGTGTATTTGCTAAAGATTGGGTGCGACTTCGAGAGACTGAAGGCTTCTGCGCAGAATTGTTGCTAGAACTGCATGGCGATGAACCGGAATTATATCACGGTCTCGTTCGCATGTCATCCGATCAATTTGGTCATCTACTAAGTTTGGTAGAACCGCGAATTCAAAAAGCGGACAGGAACATGCGATTAAGCACTCCCGCGTCAGATGGCCCGTTGCTGATGCTGCGCTTCTTGTCCACTGACGAAAATGTTTGGTCTTTGCAATACCATTTCCGTATTCCAGTTAACGCGTTCGATTATTTTTTCGTGATTTTTCTGTCCTTGAGAGAATTTTGACCCTACTCTTCGAGATTTGACAGAAAACCCATATTAAGTGCAAAAAGTACGCGAACCTACTATGTAAACTTTCATAGAATCATGACTCTCAATTTTTTTTACCAAGTGTTGTTTCAAAGCGATTGGTAACTTTTGTTCAAGTTTTCTATCTTTGAGAGGATTTTACTATTTGACAGGTCTCAATTCCTTATGCAAAAAAAAGTTACCAAAGAGACCTACTATTTCGACTATAATAACATGGCGACACGTACTTTTTTCGTGTACCGCTAGGTAGCCTACGTATTGATTACTTACACAATAACATATAAAAGGTCTGTTTGGTATCTTTTTTGTGCACAAGCGACGACAACTCAAAGACAGAAAACTTGCACAAAAGTAAACAAACACAGTTTTGGTCAAACCTTTCGATTTGTTTTAGTTTTTCACTAACAATGAAGATCTATGAAATTTCACAAACTGTCAGATGGTCTGATTTGACAGAGTTGTCCAGCTCATCACAAGCAAAAGATGTTGCGTACAATTTCATCGCTCTTTATTTTTTACGCTCTCATTTCGCTCTCAGCTTGCGATGTACCGTGATTTTTTCGAGTTAACAAACACAGATTCATGTGATTCTATGTAATTTTACAAAGTATTACGAAAAGTAACGTGTTACCAAACAGACCTAATAATTATCTTCACAATTTAACTGTCACAACTCACAACACAACCCAACCAAAGCAAAATGTAAAGCTACGAGCAGACGATATGCAAAAGTCGCATATATATGCGAGTGCTGACGTCACGAAAAAACTCGCAAATATATCGCAAATGCTATAAAGTAGACATTGCTTGCAAACTCGCATATAGACGTGTTCACACGATATGCGACTTTTGTCCCAAAACTCGCAAATGCATTTGCGAACATGGTGTTCGCATATGATATGTTCGCAAATGGGGTCGCAAATGTTGTGGCCTATATGCGAGGTGTTCACACGATATGCGACACAATTTGCAGATCACATATTTTCAATCATATGCAGATTTGCGAGCATTATCAATCTTTTGACGTTTTGTATTTTCTGTAATGTGTTGGTGATTTGTGACAATTTAAAGTGTGGGAATGTATCAAAAATGTCAAAAAGGAAATGGGCTGCTATTGCTATTTTGGCAATAGATATTATGGAAAATGACGACGATGATGGAAGCCACGAAGAAGCGAGTGTGCAAGTGCAAAGGATTCGTCGTGTATTTGCTAAAGATTGGGTGCGACTTCGAGAGACTGAAGGCTTCTGCGCAGAATTGTTGCTAGAACTGCGTGGCGATGAACCGGAATTATATCACGGTCTCGTTCGCATGTCATCCGATCAATTTGGTCATCTACTAAGTTTGGTAGAACCGCGAATTCAAAAAGCGGACAGGAACATGCGATTAAGCATTCCCGCGTCAGATGGCCCGTTGCTGATGCTGCGCTTCTTGTCCACTGACGAAAATGTTTGGTCTTTGCAATACCATTTCCGTATTCCAGTTAACGCGTTCGATTATTTTTTCGTGATTTTTCTGTCCTTGAGAGAATTTTGACCCTACTCTTCGAGATTTGACAGAAAACCCATATTAAGTGCAAAAAGTACGCGAACCTACTATGTAAACTTTCATAGAATCATGACAGTTTCATGGCTCTCAATTTTTTTTACCAAGTGTTGTTTCAAAGCGATTGGTAACTTTTGTTCAAGTTTTCTATCTTTGAGAGGATTTTACTATTTGACAGGTCTCAATTCCTTATGCAAAAAAAAGTTACCAAAGAGACCTACTATTTCGACTATAATAACATGGCGACACGTACTTTTTTCGTGTACCGCTAGGTAGCCTACGTATTGATTACTTACACAATAACATATAAAAGGTCTGTTTGGTATCTTTTTTGTGCACAAGCGACGACAACTCAAAGACAGAAAACTTGCACAAAAGTAAACAAACACAGTTTTGGTCAAACCTTTCGATTTGTTTTAGTTTTTCACTAACAATGAAGATCTATGAAATTTCACAAACTGTCAGATGGTCTGATTTGACAGAGTTGTCCAGCTCATCACAAGCAAAAGATGTTGCGTACAATTTCATCGCTCTTTATTTTTTACGCTCTCATTTCGCTCTCAGCTTGCGATGTACCGTGATTTTTTCGAGTTAACAAACACAGATTCATGTGATTCTATGTAATTTTACAAAGTATTACGAAAAGTAACGTGTTACCAAACAGACCTAATAATTATCTTCACAATTTAACTGTCACAACTCGCAACACAACCCAACCAAAGCAAAATGTAAGATAAAAATAAAAAAAAGTACCTACACACACCCGAAACTAAATTTTCAAACTTTTGAGATCTCGGAATTGTTCGCAAATATGCGGTCATATGCAATGTAAGGTTTTCGTCCGTTCGCATATGGTTGGGACGTTTGCAAATGATCGCATATGCTCGCAAATTGTCACAAATGATATGCGAAAGTGTTCACACGATATGCGGAAAAGTCGCAAATTGGTTTGCGAACTGGGTGTCGCATATCGTCCGCATATGCTTTGCGAGCATATGCGGGCTGTCCTAAATTGGTGTTCAGACGATATGCGAGCATTAATCGCATATGATGACGCAAAAATTACGTCAGACTCGCATATATATGCGACTTTTGCATATCGTCTGCTCGTAGCTTAAGGCTCTGTTATACATATGCACATATGCACTCATTTCAGCTGAAAAAATACTGCTCTCTATTTGACATAGGGTAGGCACTCGTATACAAGGGGAAGAAGGGCATTGCATTTTTTTCTTTGCTGTATACATTTGCACGTTGTAACATTTTTATTTTTTTATTAATGATACTCATATAATGCATATTTTTAATAATGTATCAATTTATAGCACATGGGTTGGGGTCGACTGTAAATGCCTTCTACGGTTTGGCCACTCATGATATACAGGTTCAACTCAAAAGATTTAAGCCTATAAGAAAACTTTCGTTGTCAATGCATCCTTAGACACCTTCGGCATCTGTGCATTTTGTTTTACTCAAATGTCGTACAGTTCTCGAGACCCCGATTTATAGAATCCGTTGGTGCGTTACTGAGTCCGTTTTACCTGACAGGTCGATAGAATACACGCATTCTTATGGAAGGTGGCCCATAACCAACGCATATACGAACATTGACGTGGAAAGTAGGTTTACTTTCTAGTTTTGGAAGTGCGTTTTGTGCGCAAGATGTTCACACATTAACGCCTAAAAGTTCACACATTTACATATTATGGTTCACGCATTCACAAAATCGCAAATTGATAGTATGGATATTAATTGGTGGAAGCATAAAGAGAATGTAGAGAAACTGTCATCGCTGTTGTTATTCAGCTGACATCAGCTTGAAAACAAAACATTTTCAGCAATAGCAAAATGTCATCGCCATTGGCTGTCATCTGTCATCTCTCAAAGTAGGTATGCGATGCATTCTATGGGACAGCTCTCGGCAGTTAACGCTAGCGTCAACGTCAACGTTCAACGCAACGACATTGACACATTTCATGGGTCGGCGCCTTTACTTTCTACTTTTTTTATGGCGTTTTGGTTTGGGTGTTCACTGTTCATACATTCACATATAATAGTTCACGCATTCACAAATTGGGAGTAAGCGCATTCATCGGTGGAAGCATTTAGAGAAAATTGAGAACTGTCATCGCCGTTGACAATCGGCGCACGAGTTGCTATTGGCGATTTGAAAAGAAAATGTTTGTTTTTTGTTTTTGCCATCTCTCAACGTAGGTATGTGATGGATTTTATTGTATGGTTCTTTTCGTCATACGATAACGTCAGCGTCAACGTTCAACGCTACGACGTCGACGGAGTCTATGGGTCGGGGCCTTAAGTGCGTTGGCTGTTCACACATTCACGCATTGAAGTTCACACATTCACATATTATAGTTCACGCATTCTCAAATTGAGAGTAAGCACATTCATAGGTGAACGCACTGAGAGAAAATTGAGAAACTGTCATTGCCGTTAACAATCGGTTGACATTTCAAAATTGCAATTAATTTGAAAAAACACTGCTATCGAAGAAAATGTCATCAGCTGTCGTCTCTCAACGTAGGTATGCAACGAATTTTATGGACCGGCCTCTCTGGGAAACGTTAACGTCAACATCAACGTCAACGCTTAACGCAACGATGTCGACGCATTCTATGGGTCGGTGCCTTCACTCTGTCGTGCGGTCCTGCATAGTAATTTGTTAAACTCACTTTGTTCACCGTCATCACTGCTTAATCTTACGCTATCCATCCCACATACCTACAGATGCTCATGTCCTTATATTTCTGGAAAAAAAAAAAACACTTAAAAACACATTTATACTCGTACCTAGCCTAGGTAAGAGTAAGCCAAAAAAAAAATTCAATCCAACTCGCAAGAGGTAAGGCAAACTAATCACAGATTGGAGCCAACTGCGACGCAAGAGTCACATGAAGAACAATCAGGAAGGTGAAAAAAATCCACCAAAGGTTAAGAAAGAAAAATAGTGGCATAAAGGTAGCAAAATAGGTGTGTACCCTTCAATGACATCAGTGTGTCCTCTGGGACCGGAAGGATTACAGCTTTCGCTCACACTGAAATTCTCTAAAGGAAGGATTTTTCGCCACCCTCCCTCACCGTGGCTCCAGCACAGAGATCAAATTGAATGTTTTCATTTTTACGGTCCAAAGCTATTCCGAAGTTCGGTCAGGTTATGCGATCCATTTGATTGCTGTGTGAAACACACTGGGGAAGCAGAGGCCGGATCGTAAGAGATTTTGTAGCCATTGTTTGTGAAGTTTTACCTTTTCCTCTTTTTTACTCTGGGTTCGTTTTTACGACATGAATGGTCGCCTTGCTGTAAGGAGAATACCAGGTACGAGGACGATGACGACGTCGACAACGTGCACCTGAAAGGATTTTCAATTAGAGGATGATTCTTCGTCTTGTGGCATCTCCTAGGAGGTGCTTCAATTGTATCCAATTTTCCGGTTATGTTGTTGTGCCATGTGGTCGAGAGAAGCAATCGTACATGTACTCGTATATTTGATTTGGGTAATAGTGTTTTCCAGAGCCTTGATGTGATGATTAAAATTCAAACATCGATATCCGGCTGTTCTTTGAGCACCGGAATGAGATTAATGGAATACCATCAAAGCTACGTACAACGAGAATCAGTGTCCTGCTTTGATGGAGAATTGATGGCCCCAAATGTCGTGTGTGCTTGAATTTTATAGTATTCGGAAACTTACTCTTATTAACTACTTGAGCCTTTGTTGTTGAATATTTGTAAGATATGGGTAATGAATATTGTGGTCAGTTGAGACTGTCAGATTGTACGAAGATGTTTAGTACTATGGGCTTAGTCAGGTCAGGGTTCTACCTCAGATTTGTGTTGTGTTGGTCCATGAAATACTTTGGAAATAGATGTTGCTAAAAAAAATGATTTCATAATTATCCATGTATACCAGCCAGGAGTGTGCAATCACACGCTTTACAGTGTGCTTTGGAATTGCAATCCTTTACTGGATTCAACTAGTCCTTGAACTCTGAAATTTGCAGCCAGGAACATTGAAACATTTTTATCTCTTCTCAGCCATCTAAAATATTTTTATTTGTCATTATTTTCTTTCTCGGCCCTAGGAATTATTCATTCAACTAATCTTTAATTTAATTTGAATGTACCAGTGCGAGAAATCTCGCATGAAAAAACCCTACCAGCTTTAAGGGCTGGCACTTTGTGGCCTCTCTCTATTTTTCGTGATTGTTAAAATAAAAAAACTGATAAAATTCAGATTAATTGTTCACAAATTGTTAAGATTTATAAAAAGACAGTGCAAGCTTGAGTGCTAGCGATCTAATGTTTAACATCTTCGCCCCGGTGGTTTTTTGTACTTACAATATACTGTTTCCATTTGCTTCGATTTCTTAAAATTTAAAGGTAATTTCTTGCGCGAAGTAATCCCGAAGAGAAGAGAGCCTTTTTTAAAACAAAAAAAGTTTACTTTGAGTGCGTTCCGTAAATAGTTTCTTTTTAACTTAAATTAATAAAAGCTGAGCATTTTTGCCGGAAGTGCACGTATGTGCACTTGAAGCCTGAAGAGGCTAATATAGGTCATGTAATAATAATCTACTTTTTATTTACTAAACTAGTATCATTATATAAATAGACGAGGGAAAAACAGTTCACCCCCTTTTTAACTGCCTTAAACACAACATATTCGCTTGATTATTTTTTTTTGGCTGGAAAGGTTGTGAAGAGGAGCAGTGCAGTATGTAATGTGTTTTTTTAAATGTTACGTGTTTTGTCTAAGCCAGATTAAAAAAATAAATATTAGTACGCGCGTTTCTCTCGCACAATTGGTCGCATTTTGACCACAGGCGATACTAGTCCTTACATAGTATAAAGCAAAGTCCCGATCGGTGTCATATTACGTTTGAAGTAAAGGATCTCAGAACCGCTGAATAGATTTTAACGATTCTTTTGGTATAAGATTACTAATTTCTCGGAGAAGGTTTATCAATTTGCTTTGAATTAGATAAATTTTTAGTTGTAGAGTTTAAGGATCTTCAAATGAGAAACGAAAATTCAATTTAAAACAAACGGCTATTACTTCAGAACAGCTTCTCCCATGTGATTGGTATTTATTCTCAGCTTAATTACATTCAATACGCAGATTTAAAGACCAAAATCATATCTGTGCAATTACTAGAAGCTGAATAATAGTACAAATGCATTCCAAAGTCGTTTATTTTTTAAATTTTTTTTCAAGCAGAAGCTGAATCACAGCACTCAGTGGCAATCGTGTGGCGTTGATGACGAGTTTTTTTTTTTTTAATTGTCTCATTGCACTCCTTTTCGTATTTCTAGCATTTGTTTTTGATTTTTTTTTTCAAAGCATACTGAGTGACTTTTAATGTGTATCCAGGGTTGCCGCGAGTGAATTTCAAAAAGCGTCCAAAAAAGGGGTCCAGAAGCAAAAAAGGGGTCCCACTTATATTTGTATGAAAAAATTCAATTTTTCGAACAACTTTTTGCTGAACTTAAAATAAAATAAATATTGGGAAAAAATAACAAATATAAAAAAGCATGTATGCAGAACGAATCTTTGGAAGGGAAATTCTGACTAACAATAATACTTTGTTGATTTCATCACTGGTTGTACAAAATGGGTGTGTTTTAAGAGTAAAGTACCACGTTTTACAAGTAAATGAAAATAAATTGAAAAAAGTTTCCTATATTTTCAAAATGCGTCAAAATCGGAGTTTTATTGAAAAGTGGGGTCCCGGGTCCCATCGCCGAAAAAGCGTCAAAATGACGCAAAAGCGTTCCAAACAGCAACGCTGTGTGTTTCACAGTCGCAGCACACAGTGGCATTGTGGCAATCGTGTGGAGTTGGTGATGATTTTTTTTGTAAGTCGCGCTCCTCCGAAACGGCTCGACCGATTTACATGAAATTTTTTGTGTATGCATATTTGGTAGGTAAGGTAGAATAATAGGTTGTAAAGTACATTTCATCTCGCTAGGTAACGCTGGAATCAAGTTATTAATAACTTCTATATTTATTGACCAAAAATGCTCATATTAACAATATAGGTATGTTGGTTCAATGCCAAAAGAGAAAATTATAAAATCTGGACCAGATAGGTAGCGCCGGAGTCAAATTATTAGATCTATATATCCCAACCGATTTTGGTAAAATTTTCAGAGTACGTTTTTCTTATATTTACATAGAATACAACATAGCATCAGTGCGGTTACTCAACAACCGGTGGTGTTGGTACCTGTCATACAAAATTTCGTAATTTCAAGTGAAATGTGAATATGAAAGATTTTGGTCAATTAATATAGACAGACAGACAGACAGACAGACAGAGCGTCCGATTCCTTGAACTCAATGACAATGTATGTATTGTAAGTAACACTATATTTTTTCGACACGGGCGAAGCCGGGCGGACAGCTAGTTTATATATAAATGAACTAGCTGGTCCAGCGGCAGACGTTGTTCAGCCCTTCCCGGTATGTTGCGCGATGAGATTAGTTTCCTAATTAAATTTACTGTCCTAGTTAAGATTAAGAAAATAGGAATTTGATCTTACTTTGATTGCTGGATTACTGTAGTAGAAGAATGCGGACAAAAAATCCTATGACAGTGGGGGGTTCTATTTCCACATCTCTCTAAGTAATAGCCGGTCAAGTGGAACACCTCAGATTTGGAGATTCAACCACCTTAACTGATATAATTTCTGAACTGTTCAGCTATATAAACAGTTTTGTACATTTTGGAGAGGCAATTCAGTAGCACATAAAAAATGTTTAATTTTGTGTTATTTTATTCAGCCGCAAAAAAGTTATGGCTCTTAAACTCAAATTTATGAAAATTTGTTGTTCCAATTTTTTACTTAAAATGCACTTTTAATTATTAAAATTTGTTGTTCCGATTTTTTAATTAATTGCATTTTTCTCAAAACTTTTATTTAATATTTTTTTTTTATTTTACATGTCACTTTTATGTTAATTGCGTTGCGATAAATTATTTTCATATATGTATTTGTTCGTCAATTGAAAAGTCTATGTTTTTCCAATATTACAAAATCAAACTTTATTAAGTCAACTAAACTTGTTACACAAAAAACAATCACTTTATCGGTGCGTTTAAAAGTCTCGTTTAATATCTCTCGGCAAAAAATCCAACAAGTGAATAAAATAAATCTGAAGAATCTTCATCAAAGCTGCGTTTTTATTGGTCCTCCTGAAACTGACATCTCAACGTGTGATGTTGCCAGCTGTTGTTGCCCTTTAAGTCTTAACCACCCGCCACATGTATAAATATAAATTAAATTAGAGATAAATTATTGAATCAATTTGTTTAAGCGCACGGTTTAACTACATGCAATTATTCTAATAAAGTGTCACCTTTCAGAATTCAACATAGTTTTAAACATTTTAATAATAATAATCATAGCCAACGTACCTATCTCCATTCTGATATGAAGAAATACCAGTAAATAGTTTCTCGTAAATATCTCGACCCAACCGCCACTTAGGAAGTTTAAATTTTACCAGCAAACTTATTTTTATTTAAGCAATTAATTTTTTAAACTTGAGCCAAATCGTACAATAAATGTTAAATAATTGAAATATAACGACTACAGCGCCACCAATCGGGATTAAAAGAAACCTTCCTACAGTTAAAGTAACATCAAGTTTGGTAGGTGTCAATTAGTCTAGCGGTTCTCGAGTTTTAGACGTTCGTACGCAGAACGAATATCATATAACATTATAATATGTATTATTTCTGTAGTATAGGTACAATTTGCGGCTCTCATACTTAACCAATCTCAAGAAATGAGGTGAAGAGAATTTCCCGGAGCGCTGACGGATTGCACTTTCAGTTTATAAATTTTAAAAAATTAAAAAACTGTTAACAAAAAATATTTTACCCAAAATGAACTCCCAAAAGAATAAACAATTCCCGTATGATTTCCTGGGAAGTGTTTGATGTTTTAAGAGTTAATTCCTTTTGGTTAATATAATTACTATAAGGAAATCATATGGGAAATATTTGCTGACAGATGGAAATCATATGGGAACAGCGTTGCCGCTGGTAAAATTTAAAAAGTGTCCAAAAAGGTGTCCCGGATTTAAAAAAGTGTTCACATGTATAATTCGAATATGATAATTGTATTTATCAAAGGAAAAAAACCCCTCTTTAAAAATTATGAAAAATACTATTTTTACTACATACGAGGGTGGGTCAATAAGTCCCTAAATATTTAAACAGATGGCGTTGCCACCTTAAATCCAACTAATGATTGCCTCGTTTCGTAACCGTGGACGAAACGTTGCTTCTTCACAGTCGAAACCGTGGACTTCTCCAGGTGAATCGAAGCCGAAGATGGCCAAGATTTCTTTTTTTTTTTTTATAATCTACACACGCTAAAGGGGATATGAATACCCTTATAATGTTTACACACAGCGCGAGCACATAAAGGACGAGAACGAGAGACAGACGATTACCTTGAAAAGGGTAAAACGATCACTGATTTGAAGCAAAAACGACCACATTTGGCGAGGAAAAAAGGACAACGCACCGGCCGGCGCGGCGCACAGATCCGCAGTCGCAATGGCAAAATCCCATGAATTACGCTACGAATTGCTGCCTTATTACTATATATTCCTGTTTCTAAACATAAAGAAACGTCTCGGCGCCGGCGGTAAGAGATTAGAGTCGAATGAAGAGGTCATCAATGAAACAAACGCCTATTTTGAACGCCTCGAGAAATTGTATTATTTGGAGGGCATCAACAAATTGGAAAAATGTTGGACGAAGTTCAAAGAGCTAAAAGGAGACTTCTCGTATATTGAAAAATAAAATGTTCTTTTGCCGAAAAGATTGTTCCTTATTTCAATTTTCAGTGACTTAATTGACCCACCCTCGAACATATAGTACATTTGTATGTATGCTTTTATCTGTAATTTTCTGTTGACATGGTCATGTCTTCTATAATTTAATGGTAATATTTAGTGGTTGTAAATTATTTAAATCGATTGAAAATATTTAAATAACGCAGAAGTAAAAAAAGTAATTTGATGGTTTTTATTGAAATATTAGAAAAGCGTCCAAAAGTGTCCACGATTTTCAAAAAGCGTCGATTTTAGCTAATTATCAAAAATGGTGTCCAGGTGTCCAAATGGACACCTTAGCGTCCCAGCGGCAACGCTGATGGGAAGTTAAGATTGTCTCTTGCGAGAGTTCTCACTCGGGCACACTAGTTTTTATATAATTAAGATAATCTAAAATAGAAATAAATCACTTCATAGGACAGTTGATTGGTTTCGTAAATGGGGAATTGAGAGTACATGGATTTAGCTTCCCCCATTTAAAGTAGGGATGTTAATCTACCACAGTTTGCGGGTTAGGGCACAATCGCTAGTATTACGCCATCACTCCTCGGCTAAATGAGTGGTGATGCGGTCTAGTAAATTTTTAGCTGTGTTGAAGGCCGGAAATACCTCTTTCATGTCAGCGCCGTTCCTGGCCAGTTCGTCGGCTGTTTTGTTACCTTCTATTCCCCTATGTCCGGGTACCCAGCAGAGTAAAACTGTGTGTCATGAGGCAGTCCTGCAGTTCGAATGCGCGGAAGTGGATTCCAGTGCTTTAAGTGCGGCTTGGCTGTCCACGCAAATAGCGTATACCTCTGATTCTCCGAGTTAGTAGTGAAAAAAACTGTCAAGAAACCGAGCTGTCAGTTTCATTTCATCGGAATCAAGTTGGTAAATATTAATCCTACTAATATATAAATGTGAAAGTTTGGATGTTTGGATGTTTGGATGTTTGTTGCTCTATAACACCTTAACGGTTTAACAGACTTGAATGAAACTTTCGTGAATAGATAGTCTACTTCCTGGATTAGAGATTAGGCTACTTTTTAAGCAAAACATACAATTCCTTGATTCCATAATTCGAGTTATTCCAATTTCCGCTTTTATTATTTGGTCATTATTTTTGGGTACACCATTGTCATTGATCGTCACTCTGTTGGGAGAGGGTTGTTTTTGTAGATGTTATGCTCTTCTCTTCGCCACAAATCCATCGCTATCCCTTATTTTTTATTTTCTTTCTACCCATACGCGCATTGAATGATGGGTAAACCATTGCCATTGATCGTCATTCTGTTGAGAGAGGGTTGTTCGTGTTAATATTAATGCTTTGTAGGATTGTGTAGAGGGGGGATGATTTTGCTGATATTTGCTACCGACTTTAGTTAGTTGTATTTCTGCTTCATCAGCGCGCGGATGTAGACCGGCGGAATGGGGGAAATGTACGATTCGTTTTACTTTCTTTCTTTTTGTCACTTTACAGCGGTATTTGGTTACCATAAGGTTAAGTCGTTGAGTCAGTGGATACCTTAGAATAAAGTTTCACCTTTTATTTCAATTCACAAATACATATGTAAATATATTGTAGTAGGGGTAGGTAGGCGTTGCTGAGTTTTAAAATCAGTAAATAGTTGGTGATTTTAGACAAACCTTACCAGTTACTCTACGATTATTGCTTACATCAAAGCCTAATATCTTCGGCGTTTACATAATGTTACTTTAACTATGAACATTAAGTACAACTCTTAGATATAAGAAACCAAAAAGTACCATTATTTGATGCCCATAAAATACATATTATGTAGGTACATATGTGTGTAGATGTGTTTGTACACAGGTATACTACATTTCCATTAATTTTTTATGTAATCGTTTCATCTATAGGGAACAGCCACTAAGTTCAGATTATAATGTATTGATTTCAGAATTCTTTAGAATCTTAATTTAAATAATATCGCTTCCTACTACTTCCTTTCTATCATACTACAATCAAACAACTATACTACAATCTACTACTGATTTAAAGCACGGGCAACGCCGGGCAGGCAACAGCTAGTTATTAAATAAGCTGCAAATGTATCCATAGGATGTGTCACGCTTGACATTTATACACAAATGTGATTTAACGCGTTTACCTTGTTGTATGTCTCCCTATTTCTGAGGCAACTTGCTGCAACTTTTAAAAGTTGATTGATCTTACCCAGCTGACTATAAAAAGTTCCCAAACAAACAGACTTATTCTGGCTTTGTTTTTGTAGTAGATTTCTTGTTAGTGGAAATACAGATAGAAGCGTTTTATAAATGATTGAAACTTATTGTTTTTCTAGTAGTCAGAACACAAAGTAGGTAATTATTGAATGTTAGTAACTCGCACTTATGGTAGAAATCCCACGATATCCTAACACTGTTTCAAAACTCCGATGGTGGTTGTTTTAGCTTATTTTACAAGTGATGTCAGAATTTATGTAATGAGAGGAAATTGTTTTAGCTTCCTAGTATTTTTGTTTCCACTGTAAAATTTAGTTGAAGCTTGAGGTACATAAATGTATAATACAGCAATATTTTTTATTTGTACAGCAAAAGAGAAAAAAAATTATTTAGCTTTCCGGGTAAACATTTGAAACAATTTACCCAGCAAAGCATGCAACAAATAAATTATATATTACTCGTGCATACGAGTGTGTGTGTGTGTGTGCATTGATATATTGTATGTATATATCCTTTGTATGGGAATACAATGAGGACAAAATGTGGTGTCTATACATGCATAAATTGGTATACCAAACGCATCCTATCGGAATTAATCCTTGCCGCTGCTCTGCACTGATGTCGGTGTCCCAATTTAAATATCCCATCATGCACATTAAAGGCGACATGCGGGCATGGGCATGGAATCTAAACTTTTTATATGGTTTATATTTTTTTATGCTACCAGCTTTTCGACATACTGAACTACAATTTTGCAATGGCGTTTTGCAAATCGTTCAACCCTTTACCACGAGGGTGCATTCACCTACACATACTCACATTCCGCTTGAAAAGTGCTCTACAGAGATGGCTGGTTATACGAGTATTATACCCCAACAATTGGTTAATGTAAAATAAACATTTCAATTTTATGCAGGTAATGTGAGGTATCTAATGGCGTTGACGTTGGGGTGGTGAGTGAGTTTTTTTTTTGTGGATGCCAACAACCACGTCGTGCGTCGTCCACTCGACGGCAAACGTTGACAACTCCCCAACGTGTAAACTGATGAATTGCTTCTGCTGGTTGGCTGTATTGTTGAGTAGATTTGGATGCTTGTTAGTCGCGTGACTTTGTTCTAAAAACTTCAGTTGTTATGGTATCGCTATCGACATATCATCATTCCATGGGGGGCTATAATTAGGAGGTCATGTGGCGTCGTATATGGTCTACAGCAGCCAATCTTTACACAACTACAGCTGAGAGGAATTATTATATTATAGTTGGGTGGTTTTAGTGGTGCTGTATGCTTACACTACTGTTGGAGTGTATATTTTGGTTATGTGGTTACTTGCATTGAAAGGAGAAAATAATTATACTTGTTTGAGGTTTTGCGTATTGTGTAAAGTGTCTGCAGGATGACTATAGAGGAACAGATTTGCATATTAGAAAGCTAGTCTTACTTTATATCTGTGTTAGTGGTGAACTTGTATAATTTCTAAAGCATTCTATCCTAATTCAATTCGTCTGCAGATGATGATTAGATTACATACTAAGCTTAGTATTGAGAACGTCTTAAATTTCTATTGTGGATTCTTTAAAGATAAAAAGAGTTTTAACAACAGATCTCTCAGGTGAAAAGGTTAATAGCGCTTAGCCGAAAACCTACAAATTCTACTAAAAAATTCAGAAATAACTTATTCGGGCATAACTGCCAAGATTCGTAGAACTTCGGTTTTGAGTAAAACGATTCAAAAGATAAAACTGCCTTCATGCGGTCGTTTTGAGCAAGCTTTAAGGCGGGGTTACTTCTTACATACTCGTATTTTCTCAAAACACAGAATAGTAGTTTTTTGTAACTTGACAGGCGTCCATTTAAACAGCTCAGAGTCTAAAATGATAAACCTTTTTAGTACGCCTTGAAATAGAGCCAGGTTGAACGTAGTAAGAATATTTCTTTATCCTTTCTTTAAGCAAAGTAACCTCTCAATGACAAAATTCACAATAAAATCTCTATGATCGATTTCACAGTGATAGCTGTTGGGTTAGTTACGTGTAAGGTCAAACGAAAACTTCACTTAAGAAGATTTCGTTCACACAGTCAACATTTAACGGTGGTTTAGTTTAGCCATTATTTGAGTGTCATTGAGAACCATTTAGGGAAAATATTTATTGTGAATGATCATGAAATGTTAATTGATATTTGATTTTCATTTCCTCCGTGTCATGTGCTTTTTTCAAAATACCGAAAATTAAGGAGATACGAAGAAGAAGAAGCCACTGCATGGTTGGAAATAGAAAAATAATTCAGCTGTGCTTCCGGCAACAGATTAAGAACGGCTGGTGTGCTTAAAAAAATACGAATATTTCAAAAATATAATATCTAGTTAAAAAATTTACCGATACCGATTAACCGGGATGGTCGGGACCAGCGTTGCCACTTTTTCCCAAGCAAATGTAGTGTACTGACAACAAAAATGTAGTATTTTCAAAAAAAATGAAGCAAAATAAAAATGTTCGGAAGTAAATGTCAAAACCTACTGCGAAGGCATAACACTGGCAGTAGGATAGTGGTATGGCCGAAGAAATCGATCTCTCAACCACTGAGTAATAAGAAACATCTGGAAAAAAATACTATAACCTAACATCTGAGTTTCCTGCCGATGTATCTGTCTCTCTGTCCTGTCCTTTACGTGCTCGCACTGTGTGTGCCATTCTAAGGGTATTCATAACCCATTTGTCGTAATATGTATTTATAATACAATAGAAATCGGTTATAACAATACCTGATAAAGCGATGAACCGGATATAACAAAATAGCAATTTTCAAGGTCCAGGAAAAACTCAGTTTAACTCGAAAGTATTTTGCAATCGGATACAACGATGCCGAATATAACAATGAAACCTTTTATAACTATGAAAATGTATCAGATTTAAGTCGAAAAACTGTTTGTAGAAAAATGGTTAAAAATCGTGTTCTTACAAATACAGCTCGTTATTTCCATCCTATTTCTAAATATGTATCGATGTGATTAAGAAACAAAATAGTTTTGAAAATAAAAAAAATGCTATCTGCTATTTGCTTTCTACAAGTAGAAGCACCGTATGTACTTGCAATATATTTTTTCTTCTTTTTTTCATTGCTACGAAAGATTAAAAAGCAACTAATTATTAAATTTCACCTTCAGTAGGGCCTAATTAAATTTCAGCTCATGCCCTGTGTTATTTCCATATCTCTTATCTGCAAAGTTCAGTAAGTGTGAATTTTTTTTTTTTTTGAACAAAATGGTGACAATAAATATAAACGAAAATCATTTCCCTTTGCCCTAAAATATGTTATTATTTCAAGAACCGAAAGTTGTGTAAAAATGTATTGTACCCGATATAACGATGAAGCGGTTATAACGATGAAATTCTAAGGTCCTTTAGACATTGTTATAACTGACTTCTACTGTAGATATTGAATCGCACAGAGAAGTATCTTTTATAGCTGTTGAAATTGCAAATAACATCGAAAATGACATTCAATTCAAACAATTCAAGTTTCATTCAAATTCGAATTTTTTTTTTTAAAAATGTAGTATAGTGAGGTAGTATGTAGCATGGCACTGCAATATGTAGTAGTTTTGCTACATATGTAGCAAAAGTGGCAACGCTGGTCGGGACCGAGCTCATCACGGAAAATCGAAAATCCCGGATGAACGAATGTTTTTCCTATGAAGCAAAAATAACCAAAACTTAACAAAAAATAATTTATTATAAAACAATAAAACAAGAACTATAAGACAATAACTACAAGAAAATAAATAACAATTCATAAAAAAATGTACATGTATATGTGCGAACGCAAACAAGATTTAACATGCTAAACAAATCATTTTCATCAATAATGTGCGAAATATCTTCACGATTGGACATGTAACACAAGTGTTTCGTTTTTCTTCTTAACTGAATTTTTGCTTGCAACACGGATAATAGAGTTTTTCCCGATTAATCGAATTTCAATAGGAATGCAAAGTTTTTAAAAGCTTTCCGGTTAATTGGGCTTACCGGTGAATTGGACCCGGTTAATAGGTATCACACTGCAATGAATTTGATCTAACCTTGATTGATTAATTGGAGAAGGGTTTTGTGGACGAAGAGAAAGGTTTTTGTTCCAGGTTTCGCGAAGAAAATTACCTTGCCGTATTGTTCCCTTCGTTAACCTTTAAGTAGGTAGGTGAGAAATAGTAACGGAAGTACATAGGTAGTGGGGTGCTAACAACACCCCACCATGATTTCGTTTTATTACGCTTATCATTCCTCTGGTAAGTGGTTCTATGATCAAATCGTCATTATAATATCGTTCTGGGGTAGAACAATGTTAAAGGAATTAACTTTAAGATGTCTTTATAGAGTTTTTAGTCATCCTTTCCAAAATAGTGCTTTCCGTATTAATTTTTGAAAAAAAAATTCGTTTTAACAAATTCGCCATCATCTGTATCAATTAAGTCCGGCTCTTCACTTGAATCTTCACTTATATAGTGTCAATAAAATTTTCAAATTACCTATGCAAATTCAACCAATAAAAAAAATTACACAACTGGTTAGGTGGGGTGTTGACAGCACCCTTGCAGCTTGAAGAGTCTGTCACGGCTTACTTGTGCAACCAAACTTTTTTAAAATCATCTGAATCTGTATAATAGAAAACAACAGGAAGGTACTGTACCGACAACGGGTGTTATCAGTCGCAAAGTATAATATTTTTGAAAAATAAGGGCTGGGGTGTTGTCAGCACTCCACCTACCCAGTTAAAGGTGGTTAAAGGTTAAGCACGAATGTAAATCGATTTTGATTTGGGGAGCATTTTTCTTTCAGCGGAACTAGCGATCTCATTCGTATCGAAGTTATAAGCTATAGAACCATTTTAAATAATAGTGCTATTCCGAGTGGTACTCGGAAATTGAGGAACGGTTCTCTTTCGACTAGATGACGACTTTAAACACACTTCGGCGTTGTAATTAAGCTTACTCCAAAGAAGTTATATTAATCAACCACTGTTTGGCCAGCAAAGTCGCCGGATTTGACAACCATTGTGCTTTTACTTGGACTTCGCCAAATGTCTGCTTCGTCGGCCTTGAATAGCATTTCAGCGGAAACAACGTCATAATTGATAGAAAGGACAACCAGACTTGTTAAAGCTGCTATAAAATCTTAAAGTGTCCGTCTGTCTGTACAGACTTTACTTACTTTGATGAAGTAAAAGTTTAGTGATTTATTTTTTTTTTTAAAGTAACTTATTTTGCTTGCTAATGTTTTCTAATTTCATTAAAATACTATTGCAAATGTATCTATCATACATAAACTTCTCATATTAAACGGTTTTGTCCATATGCATTCAGATCATAAAGTTCAAGGTCGTTTATTCTTCCCCATCTGCCCCTCTCGCATATGGGACCGAGTTGGAATCTTTGTTTGCATAGTTAGGAGCATTAAATTGAGTTGCTTCGTCAAAACAAGAAAGCGGCAGTCAGTACTCGCTTTTGTTTACTCCGAGGTATGTTTACTCCTTTACTTCATGGCAACTAAAACACTGACATTTTATCCTAGGTTGTGTACAGCTTCTTCACAAAGACTGAATATGATTCACCTAATCTTCTTCAATCGGCATGAAAGCTTCTAAATTGGTACTTAGGGAACGCCTGATGTTGATATCGTCTGCGCATCCCATTAGCTGAGAAGAGTTGTTCTTTCAGGACTGAGATACAATTCAAACATTATTAGCTCCTTCTCGAATATGGATGCAAACAAAATTGAATCAGGTATAATTCAAACGTTGCAATGAATTACAAGATGAGCGAAGGGATATCATCGAATAATTTACTCCCAGAATAAAACTGGCCCCTTAAGTTGAAACTAACATTACAAAACGTTTAAATTTGCTATAGATTCTGTTCTGTACTTGTTTACGGATTTCGATTAAAAAAAACATCCGCCATTTTGTCAATGATTTCTGCCAAGCAAATTATTAAATAAGCTTATTATTCGCTTGAGGGACATATAATTTGTACGCGGATGATTTTTTTCAATTTTATTTTTATTTATTTTTTGTTACAGACATTTAAATTGCCGGATACCTACAGCTTAAATGTATTATACGTTAGGTACCTACTCAAAAAATAAAATTATTGGTAAATGGAAATTGGAAATCTATAATCTATAAATATTATAAAAATGTAGAGGTTTTTTTGTTGGTTACCTAATAGCGTGAAAACCGCTGGATAGATTTCGATGAAAATTTTTTTTGAAATGTTTCTTAAGTACCCGGGATGATCACAAGCTATGTAATTTTTGGTTCAGGCTACTGGTTTTTACATAAAAGTCAAAATAACTGTATATCGGTGAGGAATATTATGATTATACAGCCCTAACTCAATAATGGCTTATCGGATTGAAAAACAAAAAACTTAGGTGAAATTAGTAGATTTGTCCCTCAATCATTTGAGATATAAAACATCCTTCTGGGTTGCCCTGAAGCTGAGCAGTTTTCAAAACAATTATTCAAAGCATCGCCCACAATTTTCCTTCAGTGGTGACCACTGCCAGCAGCCGGCAGCAGTGGGTATCGTTGCAATAGTGTGCGTGTGAGTATATGTGCGCGCTCTAACGTGATCATATGGCTTGCACTTCAATGTGCTCTACAACCATTTGCGGCTCTCACACTCAAGCAACCTTAACAATTGAGATGTCAAAAGAAAGAGAATTTTCTACAGCAGTCAATTGCATTTTTAGTTTATTAATGTTATTAACAGATTAAAAAAAAAAGATCAAAAATAAATATTCTACCCAAAATGAACTTCTGTTGCTTTAAGATTTTGGTTCATATATGTACATACATATACATATACATAAATAATCATCTGGGAAGTATTGGTTGTTCATTGATACGAAGCCAAGGTAATATTGCCCTTGGATGTCGCGTCGCGTCGTCAAGGTTAGTAGCTACATTATTCCCCGGAATAGTGATAATGTTCGAGTTTTCTGTGACTGTTGTCTAATTGTGTGGGACGAATGCACCGTAAGGCAGTGGAAAATGTTAACAGAACCTAACAGGATAAACTTTAGGCACACGTTATCAGTAGTACCATGAGGCACAAAAGCTGATGAAGTAAATGCCTGTCTGAAAAAGTCAAGTCTCTGGGGTCCAATGTTACTTAAATGCACTTGACCGTCAATATGCGGGCACGAACAGGCGGCAATCCAAACGCACAAAATTTTCTCATTTGTTACTTAAAATTGGTGGAAGAACGCTTGCAGAAGAAAATGGAAAAGTAAATTTATCCTTTTACGGTTACATATCACAACTAACAAACCGTGAGAATTCTTAGCTTTGTGAGCGAGCTATTTTGTTGCCTCGGAATGATCAATACCAGCAAATGATAGCGAGATATTTTCACGTGTTGATGGTCAAAGTGCAGAATGTAAGTATTTCAATCAACCGGGTTGTAGACCAAGAAGTAACAACCAGCTATCTGGTCGAATTTTCAAATTTTCTATCTGCTCCATCCAGGGCTTCCATCATATAAATTAAAACTAAAAGTGGGTGTACCTACTATTCTTCTAAGAAACTTGAGCCCGCCTAAATTGTATAACGGCAACCGACCTAGAGTTACAATTCTGCAACGACATCTGGTAGAGGCGGAAGTGTTGACGGGCTACGGTGCGGTGCGGTTTTTGAGAACTATGAAATCTGCATTTAGGGCCTGAAAGTTACATATTGAAACGTTTTTGATATTGACGCAGTTAATCAACAAAACTTATTAAACTTTTTTGTGGACTTAGACAAATACGTTGATATTTCTTCGCTCCCACTGAAATTGCATATTAGTATGAATGAGAAAGCCCTTAGAATAGAATGCTAAGCAAGGCGAGCACGGGTTCAACTAGTATAAAATAAAACTAAACAGTGTCTGTAGAGATACTCGTAGATACATATTGGAGCATTAACTTAAAATATTTCCAACAATGGCGAAACTTTATTAAAGTCTGTTTGTTCTATGGGATATTTTAAACACATTATTTTGTACATATAATTTCTTTAAGAATAAATATTTAATATTCTCTTGAACAAGAAGTTTACGGGTACATCCGCTCTGTAGGAAGGAAGCTTTCACGCATTCTGGATGATTCCGTTTCACTCTCAATAGAAACAATTTTCAGAAAGCTGGAAATGTTGGTAATTTGGTGTACAAAAAATATACATATGATATATAATAAGGACTTAAAATTAATCACAATTGAAGGGCAAGATAGTTAACGATAATGAAAAGGAACCAAAACCCAACCAGGATTCAATTAGGCAAACAAAAAAGTTGAAAATTCAATATTTCAAAAAGCGCGTGTGTCATTCTTTTTAGGTTAGGTTGGTTGGGTTGGGTTGGATGGCCATCCCCATATTTGGTAGGATTCACTTTAGATCAAAGCAAGTCCATTGTGTTGCATGATCCGATTCTTATCGATACTCGTGGAACCATTTTGAGAGTTGGATGAATTTCCATATTTTATTGATATCCGTTGAGGAAATATCTTGAAGGTATACAATTTTCCAGATTATTTTTTCTTCAGGATGAGAGTGCTGGGAAACTGCATAGGAGGTGGTAGAGGGATTCCTCCTCCTCTTCATCCATGGAGCTGTGACAGAAGTCATTGGGTCATAATGGATTACCAGTCTTCTGGCATGCCTGCCTATTGCGCAATGACCCGTCAATACCTAATTTTTAGCAGGCTGCGAGTTGGTTTAGCTGTGGCCAGTTTTGTCTGGCGCAGCTAAACGTGACAAGATAACGCCATCTTTCATTAGCCTTTTGCAGTGCTTGCGTAAAGATTCTGTTTTTTTTTTTTGTTTCTATTGGTACATGGGGTTCACTTTCTGTGATAAAACTTCCCAGTTTTGTATATCACTATAACTAGGCACTCAGCACAGCGTGAGCATGCATCTGTTCGATATCTCATTTAGAAATGCGCGGCAGTACCTATCCAATTTTGATAATTATAATTTGTGATTCGAGTCCTTTTATAGCTGCTTGGCTACCACCGGTGTAAATGAAAATGTCGCGATTGTACATCGCCACTCAGCGGCTCCAGGAATAGCCATCACCTCCTCTTGAAAGACCCTAGAGTGATCTGGAAGTCTCAAGGACAAGTTGAGGCTAAGCTGGCACAAAAAGATATCGGCTCCTATACCATCACCTGTCTTGGATCCATCCGTGTAGATCTCCAATGCGGATTTGTCATTTAGACAGATATTTCCTACCCAGCCTACAGGAGCTGGGAATATTAGTCCTATATTTTATATTGAAATCTGGGAGGTGAGGCATAGAGACCATACTTCCCGTATTTAGATTATCCATTGGGAGTATTCTGGCGTGCCCTAAGTTAGAAGTTTCCCACTGTGAGGTTTTTTTTAAGTCGCAACGCCGTCCTGCTATGTCCCTACCATAAATGTCCAACGGAAGCATATTTAACATTGTTTCAGAGCAGCGGTTGAGGTGGTTCGCATGGATCGTGTAACGCTTATGCAGGCCGCTCTCTGGATTTTACTAAGCATATTCACGTAGCCAACTTTGTCTAGTGCTGTCCACCAGACTACAATTCCATACATAAGTATGGGTCTGACCACCGCAGTATAATGCCAGTGCATAATCTGAGGTCGAATTCCCCATTTACAGCCTAAGGCTTTCTTGCACGAATACAAAGCGGCACCGGATATTTTCACTCGTTCAAGAGTGTTCAACTTCCAGCTCAGTTTCCTATTTAAAATCAAACGGCGTGATCTGAGAAGCTGAGCTGAGTATCCTTTTAAAATCATGCAAATTGTTTTAACCTCTCGAGCTCCAACCCTTATTGTTTTGGTCTTTGCAAAGTTTAACAATCTTTGCAGGCGTTTGGCCCCTTCTTGACTGAAGCATAACACACACAGTTACACTCTTTCCCAATTTCAGCCATCATTTTTGAACGCACTCAAATTTTGATATCCTGATTCGATAACCAAGTCGTACATTTTTTCGATCAGTAATTCATATTTGATTGCCGTCTCTCAATACCCAGAGTCCATTTTTTTTTTGTGTTAACTCTATTAAAACCTTGTTTTTCCATCGCTTTTAGTGTTGCAGTATGTTTTTGTCCTTTTTATAGATTAACTTTTGAATTTTCCATTTGATTACACAACTGTCGAGCGAGCGAAATAAAAAGAAGTCTCAACAGCCTCTTAATTCTACAAGCAGTTAAACAGTTGTCAACATCCTTTTTGTCGTCGAAAGAAAGGAGTAAAACGGTAGATCTCCTTTTGGAAAGGCAATGAGTCGTTCTCCTTCCACCTCTTTTTTTTACATCTTTCTCTTTTGAATTTCAGTATGTACGGGTACGAGTATTTACCAAAAGCAAATAGAAAATATTGAAAAGGAGCATGGGCCTTTTACATTCTCTCACATAGGCTACTATCCGTGTTGCCATCATGTGCTCAAAATGCAATGACTGACAGCAATCCTCTTGAGAAATGCGTGTACATATGTATGTGTTGTGTACTCGTATGTACGATATACAAGTACATGTAGATGCTAATTTGTTGCTTTGAGGTTCTATCCTCATTCAGAGAGTAAGTCTTTGCGGAGGGTCCTGTTTAATATTTAAAACTTGATTCGTCCTTTCTTCACATTCTAAGGATCTTACTTCAGGTGATGATGTTTGTACACTCGCCACCCAACTGCCTCCACTATCACCTTTTCTGGAACGTGGTGAAAGGCTATTATGCAGGAGAACGTGAGCCCCAAAGCAATTACGGCTTTTTGTTTAGGCTTTTTTTTTGTGCGAAAACATCACGGGAATACGTAAGCGTGATATATATATGAAGACAACTATCGCTATAGTGATGACAAATTCATCTGCCGTACAGGGTAGGGTACGCTACAAAAGGTCGAGAGATGACATGTCACCACATCTATAGAAGTTCACCCTTTTGCCCTCCTGAGAACTTTTAATTTTTCCCCCAGATCCGTTTGCCTCCCATGAATTCTTTGTGGTAGTTAATTATTTCCATTTCCTCTTTCTTATCCTTCGAACAGGGAAGTAGCCGAGTAGACAAGCATACTGAAAGGTTACAATTCATGCCGAATGCATTGTGTGTTACACTATGGGGTTTTGTGTTTCTTTTATTTTAAGGCTTCTATGCATTTAAAGCCTATCTCCATACAAAGGGATGGTGATGAAGGGATGCCCTCGGTTGGAGCCAGCGAGGTCAAAATAAGAAATGACTTCGACCTGAAGGGCCTTCGATAAAAGATATCTTATACCAGAGACAGGCTAGAAGCTATGATCACAAAGTTGCACATTATTTCACAAGTTAGTCTTCATGCATACCCTAGCTTATAGGGACACAGCATTGCATAATGAAAAATACGAAAACTTAACAGAACACCGTCGTCGTCGTCGTCGTCCCCAAGAGCTAATTACTATTACACTAAACTGTTTCCAGCTAAATACTTTGGGGTTCTTTTTTTCACGTTTAATTAGCCGTGCTTTCTGCACTCTGCGAGGTCCTTCTTGCGTGAACCATTCATAAGGGTATATTCAGTATCCGCCTTCCTCTTTTTTGCTGCGGTTATGTGTCATTTACTGGCGGCGAACATTTTTTATTCATAGGTGTGTTAAAGGCCTCGTTGATTCCCCCTAGATCGTGGTGTATTCGTACATAAAAAAAAGAAATACTCGTAAAAGATGTATGTTTCTGCTTCTTATTTTAATTTCACGAAAGAAGGACGAAAACTGTCAATCGCGACGTGGTTTTAAAAAAATTCGTACCTTTAACAGAAAAAGAAGAAGGAAGTCTTTAATATTTTAGAATGTACGTAATGTGAACATATGTACGAGAAGAACGTAAAATGTTGTTTTATGGTGATCCTTCTCGAAATGCAGAAGGACATACAGTTTTAGAGCCATTTTATTGCGACCCAAGTGAATTGGATTGGGAAGAACGCACTGCGTGTAGGTTGCTATATAACCAACAGTCACATTGCTGGCATCTCTCACGTCTTTATGGAATTGGGGTGGGTTAAAATCTCTCATACAAATTGGCGCGAGGCTAAAGCCTACCCTAATGCAGGGTGCTTACATTATTAATTACGTTAACATGCTCTGACGCAAACTGACTTTGATGGTACCGAATACGTGACTGTAGCTGCGAATCCTTGGAAGCGACAAAATACATAAATGTCAAAAAGTCAATATGTTCACATATACTGAATAACAAACATGGAATTGTTATTCCAAATGCTGAACTATGGCTTTTCTTTAGTTCTGTTCGTCGTACTCGAAAAGTCTACAGCTAAGAAACTTTAATATTTTATTTTTCTTGTCTTGGTATTACCCGTGCTATGCACACCGGCCCTTGAGCATCGCTAGAAGCTACATATAACGTGCCAAATGGTCAAACGGCGGACCTATCCTAGACCCAAAAAGTCTAGTATGGTACACTGGTGGATCGCAAATAGCTTCTGGTGTTTGTGCTGGGATCTTTGGCCCCGATGCTAGAAACTCCGAGTCTCTTGGAACATTTCCCAGCGTGTTTCAAGCTGAAGTCTATGCCAGATCTGCGCCTTGAATAATCTACAGAGAGGAATCAAGGGCGCTAACATAAATGTCTTTTCGTACAGCCAAGTCACACTAAAAGCTCTGGGCTCCCACCCTTTGGATTCGAGACTCTGCTCTTCAATCCCTAACCACTCACAATAAAGTCAAACTTTGGTGAGTGCCTGGTCATAGAGGCTTTGAAATAAATGAGATTGCGGATGAGCTGTCCCATTCAGGTCAAATTCTGAGACCCGAAACACTCTGTGGCATAAACTGAGCAACAATCTCAGCCTTAATTAACAAATGGGAACATTCGTCTCTCTCATCGGACAAATATGTCGCCGCAATATTCTTCCACCGCCGGGCGCCAATTAAAAAATAAATAAATAAAGATTGACATAAGACTGAATTAGATTAGAAGTTGAAGAATACTACAAAGGTGAATTGCATAGAAAAAAAAACATATACATACATATATAATGCCATAAAATCTTCTTTATTTTGACTTAAAGTCCATCCGCCTTCATTTGTCATATCTACACATAACTTTAACCACATGTATTATTTTTTTCCACTTTAACATTAAAGCCATCCAAGTCGTGGCATATTAATTACGGAAAATTGCCATCCCATCAAATGCCTTGCATATAGAGTTTTTCATACAAATCCACAATCAGACCGAAAAGAAAACTTATAAAACTCGGCCATTCTGTGCGAATGCTCTGTGCACATACCACACCAACTGTTGGCAGAACACAGAGTCGAAAGTGAAGAAAAAAAAAAAACTTCTTCTTCGGTTCCATTCACAAATGTTTTGGTTTTTTCTCCTTTCTCCTTTTGTTTGTGAACAACTTTTTTCCCTGACAGGACCTTCCTTACACAAACTATGGTAGAGGAGTCTACGTTTTTGTATTTATTTTTCTTGTTGCACCATGCCACTTGGAAAAGTTGTTTTTAGTTTTCACTTATCTTTCTGCCTTTTGCCTTAGTATTCTTTTTCTTATCTTCTTCCTTTGCATTCAGCATTTGTTGGTAAAAAGGAAGATGACACTCTTTTTTCTGCGAGTATTCGATTCTTTTTTTTCTATTCTAAGATCGTAATAGGGTCAGTAGGAGGTTTGTAGAAAGGCGAATAAAAATCAATATAGGCACTCCCCGCCTAGGACGAATTAGCCAGAAGATAAAGGACTCGCAAAGTGAAAGAAACTTTCATTTTCGATTTGTATTCAAAGAAAACTCTTTTATTTTCTTTTCGCGTTTTCTTTAAGAACTTTTCTCCCAAATAGATTTAAACTTGTCAATCGGATTGTAGTTGTATTTTCTTTATTTTTGATATTCCCAGGACCTAACACATTTAAGACTTTCCATAGTTATTGCAGATGTTAAAAACAATACAAATTTAGTAACAAAGTCTTACACAATGTTTTACAAGGGGGCATCGCATAAGTCATAAAATATCTCTTTTTAATAACAATGAAACACATATGAGGTGTGCACACAAAGCATCGATCAATAAACAAAGCACAGGACATACGAAAACATACATATATTCATGGCACACTTTGTTCAAATTATTGTCTTGAACATGTAAGCTGATTTGTATGAGTACCTCACAACTTTCAAAAAAGGACCCCAATTTCTGCAAATAAAGACTTGTTTTCGGGTAGAGTGGCACAAGACTGTGGAGCTTTTGTATATACAATACAACATTTAGTATTTCATTCGCATGGATGGTGTGGAACTCTCCACAAATTTTGGAATACTGCAAAATATTTCTCATTTGACAAAGACAAAAGAGGTAAAACTGTAATTGACTTTTCTTTTTTTTTTTTGCTTAAAGGATGCATTTTTAAATGTGGTCTATTTTCTATTCAAGTTGTACATACGTTCTTGAAAATACTAAACAGGAGAACGTGTTAGGTTAGGTCAAACCTAAATGCCGATAGATATAATATATTCATATACAGGAGGAGGGTTTTCATTTTGTTTTAGGTCCATCCGTTGACAACTACAGTGCTGGACAAAATAATTCATACATCTAACTTTTCTTTTGACTCAAAAATGCTATTTGCTGTGCTAAATTCAATGCTTATAATTAGAGACCGGATTATATGCATTTGCATATTTGCATATGCATTTGCATATTTTGACCATTTTGCCCGTTTGTAGCATATTTTTGCATATTATACTGAAAATCTAGTGAAGATTCATATTTTCGCTACAAACCTACTTGGCGGCACCATGATTCACGCGGGAAAAGGTAGAGCAGACGTACATATAGTCCAGTCTCTAGTTTGACAGTGTAAATAGACTCATTTCATCGACAAAGAAAGTGTTTCTTAAGGCAGCTGCTCGCATTAAAGCCTTTAAAGAAAAACTGCCAAATGTGCCTTTACCTCCTGAATCAGAGATAACTCGATGAGGAACGTGGATTGAGGCTGTGCTGTTTTACAGTGAACATTTTGAGGACATCAAAGGCATAATTACAGACTTCGATAGTATGGAGGCTGTAGCAGTTTGTAAATCCAAGGAAACGTTTAACAACCCCAGCAAAAAACATTGCTGTGATTAGCACTCCTTTTCCCAATACCTGCGAGTTTTAAAAAGCTCGAAACTCAGGGTATGGCGTTGATGGAATTTGTTGAGAATAAACAAAATACGCCGAATATACTCCGCATTGCCAGATATATTCACCGCTTAACTTAAAGAGAAATATGAAAACAAATTTGAGCAATAAACCAGGCTTTGAATCTTTGTGCCAATTAAATAGTTTTATCAATGGGGCGGGTGAACTTTTGCCAGAAACGATAAGTGCTAACCTAGCACCACAATTCAAGTACTGCCCAGTTACCTCAACGGATGTGGGAACGGTCCATTTCCACTTACAAAAATATTTTCATTGATCTAAGTTTTTTAGTAATCGCAAAGAAAAATTGTAATTATATTCTATTTTCGATGAAATGTACGTAAAAACATACACATTTTGATAAAAATTGCTTCAAGGAGTCCACGCTCGTTACAATGAACAATCTCGCTTCAGTGAACAGGCCTGGTTTTTATTAGTTCACTATTTCGAGCGTCTACTGTATTTCTATTACTAATACTACACAGAATTAGAAATAAAATTTTTAAAACTAATATTTTTTTAGTTTTTAATGTTGCATATTTTGACACTTTTCATGCATATTTTAAGTATTTTTCATGCATGTTTGCATGCATATTTCAAGGTTTTTATGTTGCATATAATCCGGTCTCTACTTATAATAAATAGTACAGACGAACCCGCTTAGATGAAATTAGGAAAAATCTTGGTTTTTATGTCAATTAACCGGGTTTTTCATTTAAGGGGACTTCGGGTAATTGAAAGCAAACATTTTTTAAATGGGCTTCGGATAACAGACAAATGTTTCATATAAAGCAAACCTAGAACTTTTCGTCAATAAATACGAACAAGTAGAATCTGTTAACGAATCAAAATTAATTTATACATTATAAAAAAAACACAAACACAAGAAAATTCATACATAATAAAAAGGAACAGTTTCTCCTTCTGCAAGCCGTTTTAAAATTGTAAGATTGTCTTTGAAAGACAAACTTTTGTGTTTCTTAGAATCATGCGACTGGAATTGTTGATCAATTTTATTTTCTGTTATTTCATTGTTTTCTTAGTTACCTTTTGGACCAATACATTTTTAAATATATTGTTTTATTTTTAAATAATCAGAATTGCAAATAAAAGTTAAGACGAGGAGGAGTAGCAGATGAAATCGTTTGAAATTAAGAAAACATGAAATGTGCTGTCAGTACTGATATCTGTTACAATGAGTGAATGAGAGGTGAACTTCAGTGATGAAGGTTCACAGAAAAAATTACAAAATAAATGGATGCATTTAAAGCCTGTCTCATCACTTTTTTTTCTTTTTTGTGATGAATTTTAATTTTTTTCATTTGAGCGGAGTCTTTTTTATAAAAAAAAGCTATAAGATTTTAAGGTCGTTTTTTACAGTTATTCGATAAAACGGAGTAGTTTGTATGAAAGTTGTAAAAGAGTCGACGGGGTCAGAATACATTTTTCATTTAAGCGGGTTTTTTCAACTAAACGGGTTTCAAATAAGCGAGTTCGATTGTAGTTTAATACTGAAGAAATTAAACGTTTAAACATGTATTTTTAAATAAATTTATTTTGGAATATTTTAACATTTTGACTTGTTAAAATCAATAGAAATCATCTAGGAAATTTGCTGACAAGTAGGTATTCTATACCTATCTATTGAAGCAATCCAATACATTTGGAAAAAAGTTGCTGCCAACAGGGAATATCAAACAGAATTGGCCTTATCGATACGGCTATCTGTACCAACTGCGAAGAGGAGGTGGAAACCCAAGAAAACTTCCACTTGGTGACATCGTTAAGTTTGCCAAGAACACCAGATGACGATCAACGTAATCAACAACTTCCGCACACCGAAAAACCCCACATCCTTCCCATAACAACCCACCAAGAATACTATTCCGGTCAGCTCTGATAACAAGAGGAGAACGAAACGACGGGCCCAACAGAGGCCAACGCTTATAGCTCATCCTCTCCAACCAATCAACCAACCATGACATTAACCCTTAAATGTATAATGGCCCATATCTGGCACAATCAATTTTTCTGTCAATATACCTACCAACATACATTGTAAAAAAAATATTGATGTTACCGCGAGTACCACCTTTGGCACATTCGGTGAATACAACGATACTACTTACTACTTTTCATTTGGGTCCCGTTAGAATTTTCAAAGGAAAACACATATTCGTAACGGTAATTTCAGTTTTTTGGAAAATCATGCATTTACGGGTTAGATAGACATGCTTCAGAAAAAAGAAGCTTTAGACCAAGTTTGAGATAGTCTGATATTTTAAGCCCGACGGTATCAGAAGTTTTACAGACTGTAGGTCAATGGCCACTAAAGGAAGGTAACGGTGATGGTTTTTCTTCATCGCTTTCGCCTTCTAATTTAATAGTTGAAGCGCTGTCACTAATGAATTCTTTCAAATTACGAGGGCCGGTCGTAATAAGGTCACTATCAAAAGAAGCATAATCAAGAAGCTCCTGTTATTCTTCAATATTCTTTGTCTCTCTTCGTTAGCCGTGGCCGTGGGCGTTAGTGCGTTGGGCCACTATGCATGCTGCCCGGGTTCAATCCCAGCAAAAATACCTAAAAGTTTTTTCGCGGTGCCACCTCTTTCGAATATCTGACAAGCAATCAAAGAGTATCATTTGTCATGAGAAGCTTCTCAGCTCGCCGTTCGGAGTCGGCAAAAAACTGCAGGTCCCTTCCATTTCGTGGAAAAAAAACACGCACACACAAATGGTTGCGAGAAGTTAGGCTTGGTTCTATATAGGGCTGCCGACGCCGTATATATATATTTTTTTATATATTCTGACAGGATATCAGAGCAATCTGGGCCAGGAACGTCTGTCCCACCAAAACCGGCTTTTATATTATGTACTTATGTACTTTTGTGGGGTGCTCAATCCACCTTACTTCGTTGGCGCTACAGCTCGAGGTGAACCTGGGCCTGCTTCTCGCAACCATTTGTGTGTGCGTGTTATATTTTTGCACGAATGGAAGGGACCTACAGTTTTTTGCCGACTCCGAACGGCGAGTTGAGAAGCTCAATCGTGACAAATGATACTCTTTGATGTTTGTCAGACATTCGAAAGAGGTGGGCACTGTGAAAAACTTTTAGGTGTTTGCGGCGGGATTCGAACCCAAGACCGCTGGCTCAGTAGTCCGACGCACTAACCACTTGCGCTACGGTGCCCACCAATCCACCTACCAAAAGTAATTAAATAAATAGTAGTCTCATAAGATGGATCTTAACTTCTGACTCAAGTAAAAAAAAATTACACAGAGCCAACATACTCGTCCATCCAACAATTCGTTTAATTTTCTAATAATTATGTGCTAATAAATCTTAATCCGGCTGAAGATGAATACATATACTCCTACATGCGAGTATCCTTAAGACAAATTGCGTACGTTTATCAATACCTAATATGGTTGAAAGGGACGAGATAAAACCACATGTGTATTCGTACAAACTTTCCCGAATTGATCTTGACTATTTTATTTGCGGTCTCAGTTGCTAAGAGCCCAGCTAAGCGGCCCGAAATTTCTCCGGAACAAAATATGTATTCGCTGCACGTTCTATGGACAATAAGTGAAACAAAAAATACGCTTCCGCACGTTTGTCGGAATAAGTAATTCTCGCAGCGAAATGCAAAAAAGGATACGAAATTACGACTATGTACTACGAGTACGAGTATCTTTTATTCCTTTTTATACCGATTATTTGCGGTAGACATGAGAAATGAAAAAACGAAAGAAAGAAACAAAGAAAAAGCCGAAATGAGCAGCGTCGTCGGTGTTTGTTTTTCTCTTGTGTCAAGAAATTAATTTCGCCTTCAATGTGGATCCCGGAAGGTCGTTCTGCTTCGCAGTGAGTGATTTTTTTTTTTTATTTAAACAACGGTCCCTTGTGTCATTCATTTGAGTATATGCATGAGCGTCACGCTTTTTTGTGTCGAGAATAATATCAAATTATTGTCACATTAAGACGGGAAGTGTCATAATGTCATATGGAATCAGTGATGGAAATCAAGTGTTAGAGAGGATAACCAGAACTAGGCTAAAATGCCGAGATTAAGTTGAATAACGACAGTCCTTATAAGTTGAACTCGAAGGTAAGCTAATCACTTGAGTTTTGCATGTCCTCCTTACCAATTAAATACACCTATAATATAAGCTTTTTAGGGTCTGAATCTGCGTTGGACTTCCCAGCGTTGTTGGTCAGATCTTCCATTGACCATTAACCCATTAATGACCAATGGCACATAAAGTTGCCACTCCCAAATTTTCACTTTAAACTTTTCTGCTGCAACACCAAGGAAGAACATTGAAAATCGCAACGGATTATATGAATCATTACTAATAATTGACAGAGGTCCGCTTTGAGATGCTTTTAAAATATTGAGTTGTTTTGCAAAAAAGAAATTGGTATCATCTTTATCTTTATTACATAAGTTTACAATGGGAACTCCGCATATGTTTTTTTTTTTTTGTGTGAAATGTTGGTAACTAATGTTAGATTTTGGTGTTTGGTGGAAAACTACGGTTACATGCTTTATGAAGAACCTTACTGTGGATCTTCAACGAAAATTGAAATTCTGGGTAATGTCGTTTTAGGACAATTTATTTACAAGTGACAATTTCTGTAAGAACCTTTAAAGCGTGGCATTGGTGGAACTGGGACTTTGAGAGAAAATTGGGGATCCAAAATTTTAATTTTCAATCAAAGGAGTTCTCCATGTTAGAGAGCGGTACTTTCTCTATGTCATCAACCGATAATCTTCTGGCCTTTAGATTGATAACGCTGTTGTTACAATGTTTGTTGACAAATTGCTTTCTGGTAGAGCCAGTAAAAATTGCAACGAGGTACATAGATACCTACTCTAGATAAGAAAAAAATCATAACCCTTCCTCTGCGTAGTCGGGTAAAAAGCGTTTTAATGTGGTAATATGTCTTTGTATAATAAATATACATAGGGGTGGCGTTGATCTTTGTAACCAGTTTCTGAAGACATATACATACATAGGTGCAAGACTCGTACAAAGAAATAGTGGTAAGCCCACCACATGGCCAGTTTCCGGAAATTAAACAGCATTCCGCTCCTTGGATTTAGAAGGCAATGTGTTCTCTTTCTTTTGAAGTAATTTGCAAAGTTTAAGTCAAGGGTAGGACTGACTGCAACAGTGGTGGTACTAAGCTTACAGGTTGATTGATAACTTAGAGGGGAGAAAATATAGAATTTAGATGTAAGGAATGCGACAATCAGTCATCGTTTACGTGTACTTGGTGCAATGCTTAATTTCACCCAAAAGATTGGTTCATCAATTTCGAAATTCTTAAACCTGGCAACGATGCACCAAAGATTACCTCATATAGGCCGATAAGTTTACTACCAGTAGTATGAAAAATATTCGAAAAGCTTCTACTTAATCGTAATGACAAAGTTGTAATAAAACACAGACTAATAACGGACCACTAATTTGGTTTTCGACAAAAACACTCGACTATACAACAAGTCCATCGAGTTACCAATATTTTGAACGACTTAGATGAAAAAAAAAAAACTGCGTATCAGTTTGGTGCAGTGCAATAACCTACACGAAAATTCGAGCGAATTTTTTACTATTGCTCCATCTTATGCTCGAAAACTAAATATCTAATTTTTAAATTGAATCTTTAGTTCTGGACCATGCTGCCGGACTTCTTTGAGCTAATTAACCCTAGGATGGGCAACTGGGTCTTACTTAGTTGGCGCTACAGCTCGAGGTGAACCTGGGCCTGCTTCTCGCAACCATTTGTGTGTGCGTGTTATATTTTTTTGCACGAATGGAAGGGACCTACAGTTTTTTGCCGACTCCGAACGGCGAGTTGAGAAGCTCAATCGTGACAAATGATACTCTTTGATGCTTTTCAGACATTCGAAAGAGGTGGGCACTGTGAAAAACTCTTAGGTGTTTGCGGCGGGATTCGAACCCAAGACCGCTGGCTCAGTAGTCCGACGCACTAACCACTTACGCTACGGTGCCCACCTGCATGCATTGCTATATTTTTTAAAAATTAAATAAAAATTAATTATAATAACTTCTTTCATACAAAACAGAAGATGAACTTTATTTGCCAGTTGCCGCCCAAATTCACCAACCAAATTCGTGTCTTATGGTATAAGAACAATGTTTTTAAAGTTTCATATCGAAATCCGCTGATAATAGTTTCGGGCAGTAATGGGTTAAGAACCATCAAGTGTGGCCTTACTTTCTAAAAACGAGTTCTCAAGCATTATTGGTATCTGCAAGTAATTTAATAGTATGAGGCACAAATAAGTAACAAACACCTTATGGTTCTCTTTTAAAATGGGCGAGGATATTCTGCCTTTGCTTAAAATTGAATCTTGCGGCACTGTTTGATCAGAGACAAGTCAGCTATTTTTGAATTATCTAACTCTAAAAAGCTGTTAACGTGGCTGCAAATAAGTAGTTTGTTCTTTAAAAATAATAACATATAGACGTCGCTTTTCTAAGAACTTTTGTGTTCATCTGTGAAGTATCTTGAAAGCTTACTTTTTTTCTATTTCTAGTCGACGAACCGAACCGTAAATTTGATCAACAATATCCCACAACTCACAGTCATTGACCAGTAGTCAGCAAGTGTTTCTACAGTCTACTGGAGAGTTTACTTTTAGAAAAGAAAAAAAAACCTACTGAAACAGTTCAGTGAAACACAAAACGATTAATTAACGTAGCGTTGTCTGCCTTGCTTCTACTGCCGTTTATCCAGATGAAGCATTTATGCAGATATGCACTCATATCATCCATCGAAGGAGTCCGCACTATCATCAGTTGCAGCATCGGCAGGATGTGTGTACGGTTAGCGGGCGGTCGTTGAAACATGAATTTTCAAAGTAAGCACTTGCAAGGAATGTGTTTTAATTAATATTTTGCATTCATGCATTACTTGCAATCGATAGCTGTAGCTGCGTATATCTCCCTTTATCACTCATCACTTCTTCCGTGGCCTCTATGGCAGAATTAATTGATTCCTCGTATAGAGATACAGGGGGCAACCGGGTAAAGTGAACTTTGTGTTACGTTGTTGGCACGGATTACGATATGGATACGAGCACGAGCATGCATGTGTGCCTGTGCATATTTATGAGTGCTATTAATATAGGAAGCTGATTCGTATCCTTTAGCTTTTCGAGTGAAATGGTATTCGGTCGCATTCGACAATTAAGTGCGGCTGCTGGTGCAGTCAAAGAGCCCAACGAAGTGCAACAGCTCTGCTGCAACTGCAATACAACACACATGGATTAATGAGCACCAATCAGAGATAAAAAGCGATTGCACTATTGCTTTGGCACTGCACAACGAGTACAGGAGATACATAAGTTAGGCTAGTTGAATGCACAAAGTTCAGGTCCTGAATGAAATTTACGGAAAACTTTTGTTAATGCATAATTAGGAGATTTAAGCTCAACCAATTCCCAATAGTGTATAAATCGGAATATAGTTTCAATTCTACTATATCAGATAAATAATGTTGCATGATGTTATGATTTCACCGATGATTACAGGCTTACGATGGTGAATTTTCCTGGTTTCGGCTAGATCCTATATAAGCTCTGCATATATGTAAGTAGGCTAAGAGGTTAAAGTCATGTGTTTGTAAGCATGTTCGGAGATGACATATAGAACTGTCAAGGGAATGGCGAAACACGTATTCCGTAGTTTTGAGCTGTTAAGAGTGTCGATTTAGCTTGCTCTTAGCGTATTTTATAACTGCACTTGTTTATGAGCATATACCTACGATACATTTCTATGTACATATAAAGTTTGACATAATAACCAAATTCGGTGGTTTTCAAATGACTTTCTTTTTCCAACGTAATGTCTTTAGAGCACAATATTCCTCACCCGTTTCTGAAGCCATTACCAGTTTTAAAAAATGTTTCGCCGAGGCTTTAAAAACGCGTTTCGGTAGCTATAGCCATAAAGTCATCTCAAATGTAATTTTTTTATTTCTTAGAACAAAAGAAAGTCACACAAAGGCTGTGATTCAAACCTGAAGTTATCGATTCCAGCTACGGTCTGACGGTCGGATTTTTCATTGACATTTCTGGACGTTTTGGTTTTTCGGGACTGTGGCCTAAATTTTCTTCACTTTTTTGATTCTTGTTTAGTCGCAGGATCATTAGCTATTACTCATTACATATTGGGTCAACAAATAGGCTAGATCGATTTGTAACATCTATGTACAAGTACTTGCGAGACATCGTCATTCAATTGCGCTTTTATGCAACTGAGAGCAGTTTCGGAACCCGACTTGTAGAATCGAAGTTTGGATCCTTTTCTTTCCTACAAGATACTGATGCTCTCAGCAATCTGCCGTCTCATTTTTTCTTCATACTTAAGTGAAGGTTAAAATATGTCTTCGTTTCAACTCATGCTTTCGATGGGGAAGATTCATCTAAAGTGGCCAACATATCCTTATGAATCTTGTTTAATCATCCTATATCCGCGTATTGGTCTGTCAGGTTTTTTTTCAAAAAAAAAGAAAAAAAAAGAACTTACAGCAGCTAAGTAAGCAAATATTTTCTATGAAGCACAAAATTATAAATAAATAGGCTCTAGAGAACTTTTGGTGGCAGGCCCCGTCTGCGGGTTCCATTTGGCGCGGGTATAGGAAGGTTAAAGAAATAGTGCCTGTAGAACGTGTAGAAGTTACGCACGACAAAAGTGAAACTTTTTAGCTGTAATCGTGGATATTCATCATTTTCCGCAAATTTTTTTTAACTTTTCATTTAACCCACCAAATGCCAAATTCAACTTTTGAAATTCAATCTGATTGTGGGCCACTAATTATTACTATAGCAACTGTTTCAAATTTCAACTGTCTATTTCAAATAGTATCTGCAAAAAAAAAAAAACACCTGTGACAGACACCGAGGTGATTTACTAAAAACCGGCCAAGTGCGAGTCAGACTCGCGCTCAAAGGGTTCCGTAGTTTTAAAACTAGTTACATTTTGCTAAAATAACTGTTTCGTTTCGTTAACACAAAAAACGAAAACGACGCACCTCTAAACTCACTTTACAAACTTATAAGTAATATTATTCACTTTGAGAAATTGGATAAACATTAAGAACGCGGCTGAGTGTGTAGCGCATCCATTAACCTTCTTTGCGCTGTTCTCTGAGTTCAGGGGTCTCAGGTTCGTTTCCTAGCAAAATCCGTACTTTTATTTTTTTTTTTTTTTTAATTTTTTATTATATGGCAGCACAATTTCGGATGGCCTTTAATTTTCCCAAAATTATTGTTAATCGAATAGTGGTAATTTACGAATTAATCGGTTGAGAAATTAAATTGTTCGACATAAAATTGAATTTTTCAACGTGCATTTTTCAAAAACTATGCAACTTACGAAATTCGCTAAGTTATTTTTAAATATATGGTTAACTATCTACAAACTATGATTTTTTCATATTTTTGACTTCAGTAGTTTCCGAAAAAAATTGTAGGGGGCTTTTTGGTCTGATATTTTTCACATATTTTTGGCAATAACTTCCAAAGTTTCTAACAGAAAAAATTAAGAAAAACATGTTTGGAATCTTTGTTTCGAGATGTTCCACATGATATATTTTTCAGAATTTTTTTTTTGTGAGATTACATTTAACCCACCCTTTATAGTTGTTTCACAATATTTTTGAGTAATATGTTGTCCATGTGTGTGATGTACGGACCAATTATTCCACCAACCAGTCAGTTTTTGTGGATGTAACGGTGTCTCAACATACACTTGAGGTTTATCAGCATTTCAAATACGAAAGTTTTGTTTATTGACGCATCCATTCAACCAAAAGTGAGCTTCATCGCTAAACAAAATTCGCTTGGAAAAAGTAATCGAAAATGGGACCTCCAGATTAGACTACGTCCGAGCCAGCCGTGGCGGTCATATGCCAAAAATCATATTTAAATTATAATGCCAGAAGATTATCTTTCGAATAAAGTTAATTTCATGCCAATTTAAAAAAATCATCTTTGTTTTATTCCATTTCAAAGTTCTATACCTCTAAAAAAAAACACCCTGTATTACGCCGCCCTGTGAAGTTGTTTCACAATATTTTTGAGTGAAAATTAATGAAACAGGTGTGGACCACCGTAATGTATTATTATGCCAAATCTCAAGATTCTACGTCAAACGGGTTCTAAGATAAAAATTTAAAAACAAGAGTATGTGTATAACAGACATTTCGGCAGATATACCTGTGGTCGTTTCGAAATACGAAATTAGCAATCCGAATTTCACAGCAGCGCACAGTGTTCCATTTCACACCAATAAGTGGACAAAATTCAAAAAATTCATGACAAAATTGAGAGTAATTGCTAACGCAATTCTTATAAAGGATAACTGAAAGATAAGTAAATCACATTTTCTCTTTATTTTAGAGCGTGAAAATGATTTTAGAGCAAGTCAAAGTGGAGTGTGTTACCATAACAGGTCGAGTGCACAATTAGTGTTCAATTTGTATTTAATTAATTTTTTAATTTTTTTGTGTGCAAAGTTAAACCAAATTGGTATGGTATTATGGTGAATAGATTATTCTAATAAATTTTGAAAGTCTTTTTAACTATTTTTTAAAGATTTTTTTAACTATAAGATGTAAGTTTTTTTTGAGACATTTTTTATTTTTATTGCATAAACTTTTAAATATGAGCCCCACCTTGCCCCAGGCCAATTTTTATTTTAGTACAAAACACGACTTCTAAATTATAGGCCGTGAAAAAATCAGGGTGCGCAAACGTGCGCAAAAAAAGTAATCCTTTTTTTGGTAGGTCACCCCAATAGCCCAAGTTATGGCTGTGTTAGTCGGCGCTGCTGTCCCACCAGAAGCGAAAAATTGAATTAGATAAAGACTTCGATTCTGAAGACTCACTCAATAATAGCAGCAGTGATGATGAATATGATATACACAATATAAAAAAAAAATATCAAAGAAATTTAAATTTTTTGATTTTTTTTGTTTTTTTACTCTATAAAGAAGTTAGTATTAAAACGTAAATAAAGCACTTAAAACATAAGTTTTTTATTACAATATACTTAACTCATAAGAATAACATGAAATAGTCAAAAAAATATTTTTGTCCACTTAATATGTACTACGCGGAACACTGTGCAGCGGTGTTGCTGAGGGTAAAGCTGTGGTGTGCCAGCTCGGCGGTACTGGGATCGAATCTTGGGCGCGGAGGCTTTTTTTTCTTTATTCTTTTTCTTTTTCAGTATGTATCGGAGTTTGCAATTACTGCCCAACCAAGTTCCACATCTACTTCAAAAACTGCAGCAATATACAATGCAATATCTTAAATCATACTCTTCTATCAGGAGACTTTATGTCGGGCTAAGGATGAAAGAACAAAATATCTGTGCTTTACTTTTAATCCACATATAAACATTTTACTCGTAAAGCATTATGGAAATTAGCCCCAAATGTAATGACGAAAACCTCAAAAATATTGTCAATATTTTTATCCACAAAAAAGCGAAAAACAAAACATCCTCCAAAAGATAAGCAATGCGACTTTATGTTGCATACCAAGTAAAGTTTTAATCATTTGCACAGAAATATTATTTGCCTGAAATTCTCTAGCAAGAAAAGGTACTGAAACTTCTGCTTTGCAGAATAGTTCTACTTGCATTTCAAAAGTGTTTTCCTTTGAAATTATGTTAACGCAACGCAACACGGTTGTGCCCACCACAAATTTACAATGTTGAACGTCAAACTTTTTCCTTTTTACACACACACAAGAAGCATCAGCTATTTGGAGAAACTTTTCATCACAAATATCTCTGGCAATATTTGGAAAGCGTCACATTTGCGTTTGCAATACGCCAAACATTCCATTATAAATCGTCTGCTTAATAGATATAATTTAGACTTACTTTAAATCGGTATTGGAAAGACTGTTTCTCTCAAACCAGGATTATAGTTATGATGAAGGACTCCCCTTTGGAATGTCTAAGATAACAACAAAATCGGTAGTGAAACTTTAATGTCGACTGCATATTTCTTCATTTCACCCAAATTTCAGTACCATAACTCAAATAATGCCTCCCTGCGGGATTGTCCCATCGTTAACAAAACCAATAATTTAGGTTTTGTTAGGCAGTTAGAAACATCATCTTGGTTTGAATTGGCAGTTAAGGAGGCTTCTCAATAATTCTCTTCGAAACAATAAATAACACAGCGACTTATAGGTTGCAAGATTTCATACCAGGGTAAAAGGGAGTTCAAGGACACAAATGACATATCGTTTCAAATTTAAATTTCCCTTTTTAGGTATGAAACCTTAAACCATAAACAGGATACACTCCCTATTGGGCAACGAACTTGAAAGTGATGTGAAAAATGTTCAAGTTGACACATAAATCTTGCATTACCATATGTGGATGCAGTATGTCCTTACATCCTCTTTGATGTTTGTTTGGATTTTTCAAGGCTTTTTCCAAACCAATCTGTACTTTGGCATCCGTGATTTATAAATTATTACATGAACATTTATTTTCCCTGCCAACAGAGTAACTTTTCAAGTCAATATACTTATGTATGTACATATGTATGTACGTGTGTATGTGTGAAAAAAATGTAGGTACTTATAAATAATATTTTCCGCATGCTTTACGGTCACGTTGTGTGACGTTTAATACGTTACCGGCTTATTCGAATTTTAAAAGTTTTTCTTCCGCTTTATCGAACTTTACGACTCTTTCGAAGGGTGGACTCAACTTCATTATCGAGCTTCATGTATGATTAAATCACTCAATGACTGAAAATGGACATTGGGAAATACTCGTATCTGTGTACATGTACGGGAATTATGCTCGGTTCGTTATGTTGCGTACATGTGGATCGCATTATATCGGATACTGAAGCTGAATAAGCATGAAACCTAAAACCTCTCACATGCGCTCAACTGGAAAATAATGAAATTCGGTGTTGCTTATCCTTGAAAAGGCGATAATCATATGGTTCTCAATATTATAATGCAATTAGGCTATGTACGACTGAATTTACTGGCAGAAAATCGAGCCAAGATACGCGTCATAATTGCAAATCTGTTTTCGTTTTATTGGAGTACTGTTTAAGTGCTTTCGATTGATATGCCTACGTAGGCAGAGAAGGTGGAGATTTGAGCAAATTATTGTCTCCAGATGGATTTCTAATCTGCACTTGCTAGTGCTTTAATGCCTGCATGATGGGGTGGTTATTATGATAATGTTCTACAGGAATGGCAATAGTCGCTTTGTAGTTGTTCTTTGGTTAAACATACTTAAAAAACCTTCAAAGCTCGACTAATTGAACGATGAACTCTTTGCAGCCACGGACTTAGATAGATCTAGTATCACATTTTTATTTAAGGGGTATTCGAGACTTTATATTGAGCTCTGACGAAGACTTTCTTTGAATGAAGAGTTTACTTACTTACTTAGTTGGCGCTACAGCTCGAGGTGAACCTGGCTCAGTAGTCCGACGCATTAACCACTTGCGCTACGGTGCCCACTGAATGAAGACTTTCTACAATGAAAAGCCAGCGACAGAAGTCTGGAAAACTGAGTAAACACAAACACCTTGTATAGAACTATTTAATCCTCGAAGCAGCGCTCTGTGCTTTCATTTCAGTTTGGCCAGTCCAAATTTTTGCACGAAAATGTTAAATGACGTTGGCCACATTGATACGAGGTTTAAGGATTTTTTTTTAATGGTCATATGGACCTACATATTTTGTCTGTTAAAAAAAATGTTCATCGTTTCGATCAGTTGGTTGGCTGGTTTATGAGGGTGAGGAAACAAAGAAGAAAGAAAATCACGTAGGCCATGATTGTGTTGTGTTCCTTTCTAGAAACTAAGCTAGGAAAGAAAAGTGTTGGGGTTGGTGTGAGTGAAAGCGGTTTATGCAGAGGAATGTAGAGGTTAGAAGGGATATGTTGTTTCAAAAAAAAGGGCTCTGTGGGTCATGTTAACTCCAGTGTTTTCGAGAACACGATGTCAACCCAGGTAGGATGTGTCTTCCCAGGTGTTTGTGCCTTATTGAGCAAAAAACCAGACAATCGCAGAGGAAGTGTTTGATAGTTCCGTCCTCTTCTTCGCAACCCGGGCAGGTGCTGTGCTGTACTATTCCCAGTCGGCTTGCGTGTTTGTTCAAGTTGATGTATCCCAATCGCTGTTCCATGTTGACATTTTTCACGGCTAGGGAATTCGACAGAGTAGTCGGTTTTGAAAATGTATTCTAACCCCTATGAGATTACTCGGGTTGCTGATAAATTAAGACGACTCTGAAATATCTTTCCAGATGACTCTATGTCCCGTGAGCCTCTCATCTTTAAAGCCACACATGGTCCACAATCTGATTGCAAAAAGCTTCGCTGTCCTTTAGACCTCAAGTCTCTCTATCGGAAGAATATTACGAATAGTCTCTATGGCTGCCGTGTATGTGCTGGATTGAGCTCCAGTTATCCCTATAGACATGCCATTTGTTGGGTGCTTGTTTGTAGTGTTTAAGGGTAGTTGTTGTTCACAGCTAGCCACCAAAACAATATTCCGTAGAGTAATATAGGTTTGACTACACCAGAGAAGATCTTAAACTAGTTTTGGTTTCTAACCCCACGTTTTGCTGAAAGCCCTCCGGCAGATCCAAAGGCTCTTTTGGCTTTGCTTATTCTAGTTTTCACACCAGTAAGTGCTATTTTAACCTTTATAACTATTAAATTAAATAAATAAAAATAAAACTTAATATAAATTTAGTACAAAATGAAATCATTGTTTTGAACGGTCTTCCCACGCAAGAAAACTGCATATATGATTAAAGGGCAGTCTGTAGTGGCATATGAATTACTTTAGCTTTTGTTGTTTTAAATTTGAGGAGCGTTTAAGTTTAATCGAACGAAATTTACATGAACTAAGTAAAAATTAAAATTAAATCTACTAGCTTGACTAGTTACTTGAGTTGGAACATAAGATTACTGCGAATCTACACAATAGCCTTACATCTGTAAAAGTCAGGAAAGGACTAAAGTAAACCACCCACTCATTCCACCGAAATAAAATCAGTTTCAAACCAAATAAAACCACACTCTACCCCTAAACAAATATTGATTTGAATATCATCCCCTCACGAGAAAAAAAATTGACAAAAAAATCCTACACCCACAGCCACACACAACAGGCAACGATTAAATCAAACCTAACCCAGTTGCAATGGCATTACAGATGGCACAACATTTTCGCAAGAATACCTGCTGGACACCTGGACTCCTTAGGCATATAACAAACTACTACAAAACCCAGCATCGTCCTCTTCCTGGGAAACTTCAAAATTCATGATATATGTTTTAGCAAACAGCCATTCATAAATATTTGTGTTTCCATTTCTATTGCCCGGTGCTCGGTGAATCGTGTTTTCTTTCTTTCGTCCCAACTTAAAGATACCACCGACCGACGGCGGATAAGCCCGGTAGACGTTTCATCCGATACTCAAAGGAGCTCACTCGAACCCATGTTTGTTGAAATTGTTCGTAAAAAAAAACTATATGGAAGAAGGTGGGCGGATGTTGAATAAGTATCGAATAGAAATGCCCCAGAGAATGGGGGGATGCTCTTTTTGAATATCGTGGGAGTGATATATTACATTACCTTTACTTGAAATACAACCCATGATTTGCTCTGTTATTTATCATGAAATTCAAATTTGAATTTAAACAATTTAATGTAAACTTCACGATTGACGTATACAAGCACAGTCAACGTTCATATGCAAATGGCAATAGTTTCAGTCAACAGTGCGGCAAGGACGTACAAATGTAGACACAGAGGAAGCAGTACGAGTTCATAATAATTACACCGGATTTATTAGTCAAGCGACCTACCAATGTTGTAGACCTACGGGACTTATGGTATCAAATTGACCTTTGCAGAAGGCCAACCTGCGCAAATTCAAATTATCCATTAACATCCATTAACATGGATATAGCGTCTAACTGAAAGAAACTATATTTCATTAATATGAGCAGGATATTCTGCATATGAGTTCGATATTTTGCCACCAGTGTAGGTGGTATTTCTTTAGTTTCTAAATTCAAATTCCTTTTTTGTTTTAGAATTATTAAAAAAAAAAAAAATAAATATTTGGCTTCAGCAGTCCTAGGTAGAACCAAGCCTAGCTGCCCGCTACCATTTGTGTGTGCGTGTTATATTTTTGCACGAATGGAAGGGACCTACAGTTTTCTGCCGTCTCCGAACGGCGAGTTGGGAAGCTTTACATGACAAATGATACTCTTGAATGCTTGTCAGGCATTCGGAAGAGGTGGGCACTGTGAAAAACTTTTAGGTGTTTGCGGCGCGATACGAACCCACGACCGCTGGCTCAGTAGTCCGACGCACTAACCACTTGCGCTACGGTGCCCAGCATTAATTAATAATATAATTATTAATTTTTTTTTATTTTTAACCTTAAGAATGTAACGGTCATAATTTGAGTTTCCATTTAATCTTATTATACATTGGCCTCTTTGTTTTAAGTTCTTTATTAATTTAAAACTAAACAAAAATATCGTAGATTTTCGTTAAAGGGAATGCGAACTGGAAACTCATGTTTATTGCAATTGACCAGCGAATTGCGGGAACTTTTAAAATAGCCAAAAATCTCCACCAAAAGAAAAGTATGACAGCTCAAAATTTTGGTCGATAGGTAGGTCGATAGCTATAGGTAGGTACAACGAAGGATGCTGAATATATCCTTTGCTAATTTCAGGTTATTATCAGTACTCGTTCTCGGAAAACATTTTCAAGGAGTTACTACTTTGATACAGTCACAGCCGTATTAGTAAACGCTAGCTATCTCTAACTAATGGTTTACGCAATGGATAACTCCAAATCATTATTAATAAAACTTTTCGTGAGTTAACTGACGTTTATTAGCTCATGGATTACTAAGGCCGTCCGCGATGTACGAGAGGTATACGATTTGTTGTCGCACACTTGTATTCAAGGGGAGATACGCACACTACTCGTTCGCTACGCGTAATCGTCGCAGCATGCACGCTTCATGACGACTATCGTCAAGCAATGTCAGTCGCTTATCGGCGTGTACGACTGTACGCTTGAAGTTTGTTTTAAATTTGTATGTGTTTCTTTTTTAAAATGTCCGGCGAAATTATTTAATTCGTGCAGTTGATAGAAAACAGCGAGTATATAAAAATAACACTCAAGAATTTTCTAATAAGGATATTACTGAAAGCGACTGGACCGGAATAGCTCAGCAGATGAATATTTTTTCATGCATTTCTTTTTTTTCGGTGACAGAGATAACTAAGCGTCGTACGCTTTGTATTTTGACGATTGAAAATTACGTCGTGTGCGATTCAGTAGGCGTACCGTTATCGTAGCTGCACGGCAAAAAGCAAACGGCAATGACGATACGAGCCATGTGCGGGTGGCCTAACTCACCGATTTCGGCTCGATAAGCTGATAAAAAAAAACAAGGCTTATTCATTATTTAAATCAACTATTAAGCAACCATTGGAATTTAAATTCAAAATAAATTAACTGCTGTCAATTTTAAAAACATTTGAATTATTTCAGAATTTTTTTTTCAATTCCCGTTGTACAACTCGTACAAAACCGACATTTTTGCAGTCAGTTATTGTGACGTTTCACTCGAATGTAATAGATTTGCCCTTTTTATGTCAGATAGTTATTGTATATAGAAAATATTTTGATTAATAAGGAAATCTAACTAGTGGATAAGCTTACTAACTACGAGTTAGTTAACTCAATGGTTATCCGTGTGTTATTAATAAGGAGGTCAAAGTTTAAAATTTTAGCAGGGACATCAAATGTGAAAAGCGGAAATTTTTCGGTTAATGTTACCATCATTAGATGCCCCCAGGGGATCATTACCCCTTTTAACCGTACCTAACCCAACCCACATTCAAACAATTTATGCACGTCAGTACTTGATTTAGGTACCTACTTACCCAGTTTGAATGCAAGCATGCACGTAATATCTATTCGGAGGGCTACCACCATATTATTATATTATACCCAGAGGGACACTGGGTTTCCCCACAGTTCTTTTTCAGCTAGGATTATTTCCCAGCATCTACATATTTAAAACAAATCTATTTCATTCTGTGTGTTTCTTCCACTCAGTAATACCCCAAGATACATATACAGTGGACTCTCCCTTCCCTTTCCATACCCTTCCCATCAATTTCCATACAAAATCCATTCCCTAAGTTGAACTCCCTCTAAGTCGAAACTCTCTCTAACTCGAACACATTCCCTCGATTATTAGCATCTTTTTTCACCCCTTACGTCCAATTTTGTTTAGCGCAAAACAGGGAGAGTCGACTGTATATACCGCTGCCTCATCTAGTTTTCATCTTCCATAAGGCCAATGATCCTTAGATGATTCTCATAATGCCCAGACCCATCGATAAATCTACTATTTCAACGTTCCTCATGCTTAGAGTAACCCGACAAATTAATTTAATTGCTGATCATCCTACGAATGGTTCTTTTAAATCTGGCTCTTGTTAGCCCAACACCAAAGCTGTGTGCGATATGATAAGCTTGTTTTAAGTTAAGCGATATTATTGATCTTCATCCAATAAGCTCATGTCTTCTTATTTTTCCAATTAGACTTATTTTTCGACAATTTAAATATTACGGGCTTTCAGTTATTTTGACTCTGAGCTATCATCTGCATTTGTCAGCAAAAGTAGCTTATTTAGCATTTATTATTGTTTGAGAAGATAAAGTATGGGTATTCTATTCTTCCCCCGGGAGCTCCAGTTTTTATTTTTGCAATTAATGTGTAAAACTGGAAATATTGTTGAGCGAGTTTCAGTTCTAGCAGAATTTGTGAAAATTACTTTTTTGATACACCACTACTTTAGTGACAACAATATCATTAGCATAGTTCACAATCACGGCCCGCGGAAAAGGGGAGCGCGACAGATTTGTTTTGTTTTATATTAAAAGGTTCTGATCTGCCAGTTGCGGAGGGAACTGCCACCTAAGTGATCTTTTGTACCATAATATCAGTTTAGCGGACCTTTATAGGGCACCGTAGCGCAAGTGGTTAGTGGGCCGGACTACTGTGCCAGCGGTCTTGGATTCGAATCCCGCCGCAAACACCTAAAAGTTTTTCACAGTGCCCACCTCTTTCGAATGCCTGACAAGCATCAAAGAGTATCATTTGTCACGATTGAGCTTCTCAACTCGCCGTTCGGAGTCGGCAAAAAACTGTAGGTCCCTTCCATTCGTGCAAAAATATAACACGCACACACAAATGGTTGCGAGAAGCAGGCCCAGGTTCACCTCGAGCTGTAGCGCCAACTAAGTAAGTAAGGACCTTTATATGTTCAATTACTCGGATGAAATTGAGGAAATCTCTGGTGGAGACTTTAAGAATGTCTTCTTTATCCAGATAGTGGCATGCAGTCACATGGTTTTGTCGTATTCCATGCAGAGACAAGATTCAGTTTCTTGAATATATTTAAAAATTACATTAAATTCTTCCGTTTAAGGGCGAGGCAGATAAAATTTAAGTAAATTTAAGTACAGGCACTTGTTTGAGAGAAAATCAGTTCGATTTTTCTGGTCACAGTATTGGAGCATACCAAGCGCCTTAAATGCTTTTGATGCAAACCAGTTTTCAGAGTTCTACAGCTCTTCAATTAAGAAGGAATGAAAAGGGTTTGGAAAAACATTATGTGCCCGAATACATTTTTGGCATTCACGGCTAAGACCAGTCAAGTTTTTCTTTACAATTTAAGTATCTCTTGCGGACTCTGTAAGGGCAACTTTTTGTTATCAATGCTCCTAAACAGTCAGTCTTTGGCAAATCAGTGGCTAACAGCTTACAGTTGGTGACGGTTCTGATGTTACGCTAGCTTAGACTCCTGTAGCGACGCTGGATAGAATCTAAGATCTTTTCCGTTTAAAAATACCGAGAAGTACCTTTGTTTGCCTTTGCTTTATTAATTTATTTCAGACTTTTGTTCCTTCTTCAGAAAGTCTTCCAGAAAATGAAATATTTTAGCTTCGGCTTAAATTTAGATTAGGTAGGAGGCTAAGGCTTCCGTAGACCGATGTCGATATTACTAAAGAATTCCCCACATATAATTATAATATCTGTATTATACCTCTGGCGCACATTTGTTGCGTTCGTGTTATTTCGCACCACACAAATCAATCAAAGAACATAAATTAGCCCTCAAGTGCCTCTAATTAATTGGCAATATTCCTTGTGGATTGGCAACATTCCCCTCCTGGACATTTTTATGCGTCTACTATTAAATACAAATTTAATTAAAGTTTCCATTTAAACTGCCACAAAACACTTCCAATTAAAAACATAACATTATATTTGGAATTTAAAAAAAAAGAACTCTCTCTCGGTTTTCTATACCAAATCCACTCAGCTAATTGCATCAAATAAACTCCAAGATCTCTGTCCACCGGTGCCATTCGAAAGCCACCCTCATCACATTCCAGGCTCTCAAGAGCAAAACAGAAAAATAATTAATGTTCTTCCTTCGCTGGCAAAATTTCTCACTCCTTTGAATTAACACAGGAATCCTTAGAAACACACCCAACCCACTCACTACCGCACCGCAGAATAACTCGCACAACTTTCAAAAGTTCTGTCCCTGTATCTGTATACTCGTACAGTTCACAGAACGCTCCGAGTTAGCATTGTGAATTGTGATTTTGAGTTTATGAACAGAACACAATGGGAATTAAAAATTCCTCATTTTTTTTTTGGTCCTTGTTGTGTTTTTTCCATTTTCCAAGCTTTATAGTTTTTAGTTTGATCTGCAGATACATTTTAAATATTCGTACAATAATTATTTTTCCTCTTCAAAAAATCGTTGTGTGTGTCCCCTCTAGTAGTTGTACATTAATTCGAATTCAATCAAAAATTAATTATGTCTCCTGCCCCAGTGTCCAGTGTCCAGCATCAAAAGCAATCGTTTTTGTATAGTCATGAACAAAGTACATACATATGTATGTATGTATGTGTGGAAAATGTTCATATGTCACACATTTCCATAGAAATTAAACGCCAAATTTGTGCACGTCTGTTGTAAGGATGTGTGTCCTGTGAGTGGTGAGTTTAGAACGATAATAGTGGCACTGTCTCACATCATTAATCCTGACACCATTTGTGAAAAGGACCCACTGGGTGGTGTATGTAACTTTTTTTTAGTCTCAAAATAAAGGAAAATAGAGAAAAAACTCCCCTCCTTCATATCCTTTTTTCGTTCGAGTTCGAGGTGTTAGCTTTGGTAATAGTATACTTTCGCTAATAAAGCGGAGCCGAACAATAGGATGACAGGAGACAATCCTTCTTTTTTTTTTTTTTTGTGCTGATGTGGGTTCAAAGTCGTTGTTGTCGTCAGTCGGCTCAGTTGGGAGCTTTTATTATCCTCGCAATTTTCTAATGAAGATTCATAATAGCTTCTTTGAATATCTCTTCACCAACAGCCGAGAAAATTCGCTACTTCCAATTACTGTGTGCGAATTTTAAAGGATGTGCGATGCGAGTGTGTGTGTGTCAGCGGCGCGGCGGGCACTGGAATTTGCATGAAAAATTCATTATGCTCTTTCTCTCTCCCCCGATTTGACTGTCAAAATATCGTCAAATCGTAAAAGAAGGATAATAACGAATCCTTATGCGATTGTTTTTGAGTTTTCATTAAAAAAAAAGAAAAGATATGTTAATTACGGTAATACTGATAAGAAATTGTAATGGAGCATGCTCAATGAGCAATCAAAATAGTATTGAATATATTATTACCTAATATACATTCAAAGGCTTTATGTATATCGGTTCGTTTAAGTTGAACAAATGCTTAGTGTTGCCGAAGAATGATGTATCCTTTCGAAAAAGAAGTTTGCATGAGTGCATGCATTAAGGCTAATGCCTGATATTTGACAAAATTGTTTTATTTGTTTGCATAATTAGTAAGGAAAACAAATAAAATAAACCATAAGACTAGGGAAAGCGGTTGATCGGGGTGATGGGGTTATGTCAGGCAAACGTAGAAAATACCATAAGGACGGCAAGGGTCTCATAAGATGTGTCAAACAGTGCCGTATTCGAATCATCCCCGAGGAACTTAGATATTATGGTACCTATATGAAACAGAGAGTTGTTGATCAGTTTAATTGTAATAAGCTCATTAGTTGAGGCTTAGTCCAATGGCGGACTGTAACGCCAACAAACTGAAAAATGCAGCGACTTTGGAATCTATGCTTAGTCTCATAGAACTAAAGGTCAACTGTAAGAGTTTGAAAGTCCATATGTAGTTTACTTGTTTCACGGCAGGATAGTTGTGACCTAACATAACGAAATATCAAAAGTATCGAACGGTTTGTATGAAATGCATTGAATTGTGGCTGAGAGTGTGTGTCCATTTTTAAGCGATCACAGATATAATGTCCATCCGCAACCACTTGGCACCGCATTTGGCATAAATAACTTGGTCTACATGCTTGCCTATAAGGTTCAAATATACTATGTATATTGAATGACTTTGCTGCAAACAACTGACCTAATCTTCCAAGATTTTTATATCTACTATCATACATAATCCACATAATAACGTGAGCACCATGGTGTGATGGTAAGTGCGTTGGACCACTAAGCAATGCTGCCCGGGCTCAATCCCAGCCCGGGTCTAACACCTAAAAGTTTTTTCGCGGTGCCACCTTTTTCGAATGTCTGACAAGTAATCAAAGGGTATCATTTGTCAATGAGCTTTTCAACTTGCCGTTCGGAGTTGGCAAAAACTGTAGGTCCCTTCACACGTCCGTGCTATGGCGCCACCTAAAGTAAACTAATTCACATAATGCAATTTACCATGAGTAGCATAATGTGTGCTTATGTATACTACACACGAGTTGAAGGTACATATCGATGTTCAAGGAGACTGATAGGATTAGTCCTTTTTAGTTCTATACCACTATATCCACAATGAGGATTATTTGGTAATTATTATACATTTTTTATGTACGACAATTGGAGCAAGGATCTTACTTCTTGGACGAAACATTTTTTTTTAATCCATCAAAAATACACAAATACATATCTCATAATCCAAACAAAAACAAGAACAAAAAAGGTAAAGTCTGAACAATTTTATTACCAGTTTATCTTCACTCTTGTTCCTAATGAAAAGCATCGCGTCTTCCCCATAAAATACGACCCACTTAAGTCCAACATTAAACGTGCGAAATAAATTTATAATTTGGAAAACGCAAACAAAAAAATAAAGAAATACATTCCCATTCCCATCTATGTATATATGTATATGTTTGTATGTATACTCTCTTAATTGAAACATCGCGTCTTCAGTAAGATGCTTAATAGAATCAATATTAGATATCAGTCAGTTAAGTGTTCCAAGAGATAAAGCTAAAGCAGTACTTAGTACCTCTCACAACATTTTTACGAGCACCCAATCATAAAGCAATTCGCCACCCATATCTCTGCCACCCCTTCTCTTTCATCCACAAATTGTCTTTAAAGCAACTAATAAGCTTTACAAAAAGTATCTACGATACGCAGTGTCACGTTTCGTATCGTTACATTGTACATAGATACTTTCGTCGTACTCATTACAGTACAAACAATAACTTCGTACTGAAAACAAATGTGCCATGTACGAGTACGAGAGCATCCACTTCTCACTTATCTTCGCAGTGGGTTATTTATGACGTATAGAAAGGTTTCTGTTTCGGCGAGAGAAAGTATCTCAATCTAACCTCAGGAATGCGCAAAAAAGATATGCAACATCGAAACTCTTATACAACTCCAAGCTTTTCTACCATCAAGAGAGAAAAGAGAGTTAGTGAGCGAAATTAAATCATGGAAAGCTTTTTTGTTAACTAAAATAAACCGCCAGGACGAAAAATACGGTCAAAGCTACGTAAAGGTTTTCATTTTTATCCCCACAATTAGTTTACGTCGAAATTTTGATAAGAACCGTTCGTTTGTCGGATTAATCCGTCTTCATCGTTTATCAAAATCTGATAAGACGGCGCGCGTGAGCTTTTTGTTTTTGTGTGCGTTTCTCTTTAGTCGTGGATAGGTCGTTCGTAGCCATATATTTGCACTGTGTCAAATGGAAAGGATTCGCAACGGTGGTGGAGAGCGCTGAAGTGTATTTTATTAATGCAAATTATCCAGCTACTGTAGTGAAAATCTACTTAGAAGGACTAATGGATTATTGGATTACATGGAGCACCCACTGGATTGCCACGTTTAAAAATAGCTATTTGTATCCTTAGTGAGCGGTTTATCAAAAATAACTTTCGAACCATAATCATTAGTGTCGGTCGGTCTCATCTCACTACAGTTTTTTTTTTTTTTTTTGTCTCTTGGTGCAGGATGTAGAAAATAGAATACCTCTGTGTGTGTTAACAAATCATCGGTGTTTCTTAACGTTACGTGAACGTGTATCTGCGGCTAATAAATCGCGTTTAGTATCTGTAAGCATTGTTATTTGTTTGAAATGAGTGTTCTCCATTTCTGCACGTGTCCTTAATGAAAACCAGTGAACCTGAAATAATTTTCCCACACACAAAAAAGGATAATGCCATAGTTTACAACTTGCATTAAAATGTTCCCCTTCACAATGGTGCTGAAGATAATGCTGTTGGCACCTCACACTGCCCGCCCCAATTAATATCAATTTGTATACATACCACCACCGTACGATACGAGTCCTGTTGTGTGAGTATATTCCCTCTCGTGCACAACAAAATAAAAAATAAATAAAAATAAAAGTAAAAAGCCAACAAATTGATTTATTCTTATGAAATAATTGGATTAAGTGATGTGCTGTGTCATACCATTTATGGGATTTATAGGATACTACAACAAAACCACCACCATAACGGATAAAAAGGATACCGTCCAGCAATTAATCTTACCAGTTAAAGTATACTCGTATCAACACTAAAACGAGATGCTGCTGCTATCTGATGTCTCATCAACATTTTAACGGTAAGTTATCTACTTATTCTTCAAGGACTCTCCATGGGCATCCTTTTTCAAGTTCATAAACAATTCACACACTGACCAGCTCAGGTCATGGCTGTTAAATTGGTATTACCCTCCTCCCCTTCACACAGATTAACGAGTACCCGTGCCTATACACAGTGCGCGGATCACTTAATTTAGCCATTGTATCCTTCGGCACAGTCTTTGTAGTTTGTGTGTGTGTAGTACCACCATTCGATGTTGCAATAAACCAAATAAATAAATAATTTCATTAAGCTCTAAAATGCCTGGCAATAAAAATTGTGTTAACAAGCGGAAAAGTCCTTTTCGTTTCGCCATCCGAAAATTTCCTGTTTTAAGGACACGAAACCGATCGCTGCTATCCGTCGTGACCCATACTGCTGCTGCTGCTTACAGTCATTGAACAAAAAACAAACACAACAGGCACAACGAAAGGCAACAAAAACAAAAACAGCCAACCAACAAGAAAACGTATCGTACCGCACATCGGTGCGATGACGATAAAACTTTTATGGGTAATTCCCGGAGCTTAATGGGAGAAATTTGTTTTTCACCCTCAAGTCATAATGAATAAGTGTGATGTGTATCTGCGGTTGCATGTGTATGTATGTATGTATATCTGTTTAGCGCCGGAAGTGGGTGGAATCGACGGTTCATATACGAGTGGGAAATTAAAAGAACAGCCAGGATTGTAAAGCGGTGTATCGGTATATCGGGGCGGCATATGGTCCATACATGACCGCCCATCCACCCCTTTTGTTTGGGGTGTGGGCGCGATGATTTGTTTACATTTGGCTTTGTTCGGTTCGCACTTTAGCGGTGTGATGTTGTTTTGTCAATTAACCTGTTTTTTGACCAATTCAGCCCTACGTTGAAGTGTTAATGTGGTTTTAGCAGATACTGGATGGGAAACCCGAAGGGGATGACGTCTCCGTTTTGTGGTTTATTTCTATTTCAAACGATCAAACGACGTGTAAAGGATAACTGCGGACTTTGTTTGAAAAAAAAGTCAACAAAGACTATTTTGTTATATTTTTAACACAAAAGAAAGCTGAAATTTCAAAATATCTTCCTGTATACAAACAAATAAAACATTCAGATTCAGCATAGATACGTTGTGTGTTTTTGTTTGCAGGACAATGGAATTCACTGAATCTCAACCAGATTTTATGGTATATTATTTTCTATTTCATCGAATACTCGTATAATCGATCTGTGACTGCTTTCGCCAAGATACGAGTAACGTGGTTCATCTGATGTTTCTGACAGCTTTTCGATATAAATGTTTGTTAACGATTTCGGGATGAGCATTCATGAAATATTTTTGAATGAATATTTTGTCTGGCATTGAAAGTAACGCTGCAGCACAGCTTGTTCGTCAACATTCTTTATCTGTATTATGAACTCCTACAACGATTCCAGAAAATTGACTCCTGTGTTGATTTTCTCTTAAGATGTTCCGAGATGGATCTAAAATTGAGGGATACCCTCAGTTTTCGTTATGAGTGTGTTTCTCATCTCGGTTGTGCTAACGCTACTGGTATCGATATCTGAGCGTTGTTATCCAGCGATCGAATAACAAATCACTTCTTGTGCATTTCGGTTTTGGACATTTGCACAATGGCTTTACCATCTTACTTATATAACTCCATTAAAGCATAGTCTTCCAGACTCATCTCATCTTGTTTAGTTTTCATGACAGCGAACATCTTCCATTTCCGTTTTATAGGGCTCCCTAAGAAAAACAATCCTCATGTCATATTTTAGCATACTCGAATACCATATCGATTTATTTAGAACGAATGCGAAGGAAGGTCCCACTGTATTAAGAAATCATAGCTCTATTAAGTGCTCGTAAGTAGCTCCGTCAAATTCATTATTAAGGATAGCGGTTATCTGTCAGTCTTCGCTTTAGCATTAAGTTGCCTGTTTACTTTTATTTGAAAATACTTGCTCAAGGATTGCTTGACAGATATCCTTTGATGACATTTCCCGCCAAAAATGAATCCTACTTCTTGACACTACAAGGTGATGATGTAACATTGCGCTGCGCAGTGCCGAACATTTTTAAGTAGGTTAGGTTAGGTTAGAAACCATATCCATAATAGATAACAAACAAACGAGAACGTAGATAACATTGGCAGATATACTTCAACATCGGACTATTGGCGTCGGCCAATATCGAACTCTTGAAGAAGTTTTTGTCTAGCCATCAGCATTATCTGAGGAGTTTTCATTACAATCTCATAGCCCGCATTCTTTGCTTACTGTCCCGGTTTCTATTTCACTGGAGTCAACTGTGTTGATGTACGAATACTAGAGGCCTTACTTTCCATCAAATATAATGCAGTTGAGCCAGGGTGTTCAAATTAACTGTTTCTCAAAAGTATTCTTCCAATTTTATTGTCCTATATAAACCACATTTTTGAATACTGTACCCACCGCAAACACCTAAAAAGTGTTTCACAGTGCCCACCTCTTCCGAATGCCTGACAAGCATCCAAGAGTATCATTTGTCATGTAAAGCTTCCCAACTCGCCGTTCGGAGACGGCAGAAAACTGTAGGTCCCTTCCATTCGTGCAAAAATATAACGCGCACACACAAATGACTGCGGGAAGCTAGGCTTAGCGCTACCAAGGACTGCTGAAGCCAAATATTTTACTAGTGACGTGGGTATTTCTCCTAAAAATAACTTGTTTAAGGCAATATATATGTTCCTAGAAGTCCGCAAGGAGATGATTTTATTTGAGAAGCTCCTGACGACAAGTTGAGCTTGTCAGACATCCGGAAGAGGTGGCACGGTGAACATTTTTTGCTGGAATAGAACCAATCCGGACAGCATGCGAGGTAACCCACCGCACTAACGAATACGCCAAAGAGCCATAGGGTTGGTATCGTCCTATTTGACTTATGAAGCTGTTGGATCAAATAATATACCCTTTTTAGACCTTTTATCTATATACTATAAGCGGTGTAAAAGCCATCTAAACATACATACGTCTAGAAAACCGCTCGACCAGCCTTATTTCCCGACTATTAGGTTGAACAACGGCCAAAATCAGTACGTTAATATCGCTCTTATCCTTGGGGTAACCTTGAATCGAAAAAAAACCCACGGTTCTCTTCGTATATTTAAGCCATTTCTCCCGTCAAAATTATTATCGCGAAAATCGCCTGATCGCCTGATTATGTCCGTATTCAGTTATAATTATTATTTTATTATTTATTATTTAGTTGGCGCTACAGCTCGAGGTGAACCTGGGCCTGCTTCTCGCAACCATTTGTGTGTGCGTGTTATATTTTTTGCACGAATGGAAGGGACCTACAGTTTTTTGCCGACTCCGAACGGCGAGTTGAGAAGCTCAATCGTGACAAATGATACTCTTTGATGCTTGTCAGACATTCGAAAGAGGTGGGCACTGTGAAAAACTTTTAGGTGTTTGCGGCGGGATTCGAACCCAAGACCGCTGGATCAGTAGTCCGACGCACTAACCACTTGCGCTACGGTGCCCAGTTCAGTTATAATGGTATAACATTTTTTTCTCTATAAAATAAATATGAAATAGGTAGGTGCTAAATAAGACTAGAGTAGTAGTGCAGTCCTGGACAAACTACTAAATGGTCTGGTTATGTCTCCAACGGATTACAATATCCCCAAGCTTAACTTCAAGAAGCTCTTCGTTGCAAGCTTTCCAGCTTTCCAAGCAATGGAAGCGAGGGAGACTGGTGACAGATTTCGATACAACGGTATTCACCGATGGCTCAAAGATGGAATGCCGGGTAGTCACGTTAATTTTATCGGAAAAACTCGGCATATCAAAGTCCTATCGCCTTTCGAATTTCGTAAGCATTTTCCAGGCCTCTCACAACTTATGCCCCTATTCCGTAAGACAACTTTTGTTAAGTTGAGTTGAAATTTGGTTGAAATTTGAAATTCGGTATTACTGAACACAACTCTGAGAAAAAGAGTTGCCTGTCAACATAAAACCAAGATGGCGAATCCTCTCTAGAGTTGTGTGGGAATTTTTCTGGTATTATGGTAGACAACGCAGTTATGTTTTGGTTGCTAGAGCTGTCAAAAACTAACAACTGGGTTTAAGCAGTTGTTTGAGAGTAAATGTTGAGATACGAAAGATGGAAAATGGACAAAAAGACGTATATCGGACAAATGAAATAATGCAATATTATTAATAACGTCATTAAAAAAATGTGTGCAGCTTAAAAGCATATAGTCCACATTAGTTGGAGAAAATAGTTTTACATCTTCAGCACTCGGAACTGGTAGTGGTATTGCAATTGCAATCGAGCGTCCATGCAATTTTAACAAATCTTTGGTTTCGATTTGAACGAAGCAAAATGCTTCTGTGTTCAGTACAAAAACACTTGTAAATATTTAAAAATAACAGAAGTAATTTACACATTGCAAATGCATATTCTTTACTTAGCATTTTTTCTAGTTGGAATTGGAATATGTCACGGATAGATTTTCATATGCGCACAACAATAACAATATTATCTTCATCATTATTATCATTAAAAAAAACACATCAAAACTTCTTTTCATTCTGTTTTTATTGAATATTGAGTTTCTGTTGGCAAAATTATTTTCTACTTCGACCACCAGAGGTCAGATTTACGTTAAATAGTCAATTTGTAGTTGTTATTCGCATCTAAAAGTATGCAATTTTTTATACAATCACAACTGAAAAAGGTTGTTTTATGTAATATGAAAAATTCGTTGAGTTGCGCAAAAGTGGAGTTGAATGACAGCCAACTCGAATAAATTGAGTTGTGTTATGGAATAGGGGCATTAATGAACGACTCAACACCCAAACATAATATCGCTATTACTATAGATAGCCAAGTCATAATTAGAGTCATAAATTCGGCAATCACCTCATCGAAACTAGTAGATCAATGCCAGGAACAACTCAATCGCTTGTTCAGTCAGCCTAGAGTCACGCTTCTCTGGATTACAGGGCATAGCGCTATTGAAGGAAACGAGAACTGACGAACTTGCCATGGTCAGCCCTAAACAGCTCACTAGCGGAAAACGTTTATATTTCTATAGGTTCTGTTAATGGCAATATACATCTTAAAACTAGCCAGTCTTAGGTGGACCAGAGATATCCGGGATATGGCCAAGTTACAACTGGTCAAAAACAAGCGAACTGCTATAATGAACCTGCGTAGATATCGCTAAAGTAGTCGTAGTCAGTACCGGGCACTGGCCATAATAGGGGACCACGCAGCCAAACTGGCGATCCCACACAACAGTTTCTGCCGAAGCTGCAAAGATGAAAATGATTCTGTGCAAATGTCCAGCTCTAGCAAGAGCCAGGCAACGTATACTGGGCAAACTCTTCTTCGATGACCTTAAAGAGATATCCGGGAAAAAATGAGTGAACTAATCCTCTTCCTAAACTAAAAGTGTAGATATAAATATCTCAATATTACATCCGAATAAACGGGTCACCTGAGGTTGTGGTATCAAAACGGCCTCTAAAAGTAATATGTCATCGGATATCCTTTGTTTTTAAAACCGAGTTGCATTTATATACGAGTATGTAATAAGATGGTATCGCTACTATTCCAAACGTTCCTTAAGTTTGGCCTGGTTAGCAACCAATTTAATCGTCTGTAGGCCGCTTAAAGGTTGTTAAATGCAAGCAATAAAAAAATATCAATTTCAAAATGAGTGTTTATGACCATTTTCATAGAGAGTACATATGTACACATGTACATCATGTAGCTAGTCAGTATGAAATAACTATTAATACATACGTAGTTATATACAGCTGCGAGCAAAAAAATAGCAGTGCCGCTGAAGAAAAGGCATTAATCAAAAAAACAAAAAATTAAGCAATAGTTTTTAAAAAATTTTACCAGTAGCCTAAAATGCGTTATTTTCTTATAATATCTACATTAATTAGTTTTTGATTTAATTAAAATAAACTAACTTTAATGCATTTTGTCGAAAAGAACTTTAAAATAGGGCGAGCAAAAAAAATAGCAGTGCTCTTTCTTCACCAGCTTACTTGATCAAAAAAGTAAAAAAAAAAAATACTGAATCTAAATAAATTAGTATGAGGTGTTTTTAACGATATACTAGTCCTTAGTGGCATGGCCTTTATTAATTACTACAGCCGCTCAAAGCCGTCTTACAGAGTCTACAAGATGCTGGAACCTTTCGGGTGATATTGATCTCCAAGACTACTTAACTACCCCACACAACTCGTCATTTTTTGGTTTTTTGTGCAGTACAGTATCTCTTTTATATCTATAGATTTTCAATCGAATGGAGATCGGGATATTGAGCAGGTCACTCCATGAACTCAATCATATTATCCTGAAACCATTGTTTAGCTGTTCCGCTAGTGCTTTTCGGGTCGTTGTCCTGCTGGAAAACCGGTTTTTGTAGCATTTCGTGTTCGGCATATGAAAACATGATGTTCTGCAATATATCAACGTACGAGTGCTGGTCCATTATAGTATATTGGATCAATACCATACTATGAAAAGCATCCCCAAATCATGGTACTAGATCCACTGAGTTTTTTTTAGTTTTTATTGTGAATTTTGGATCATATTTTGTATTGGGTGGATGCCTGACATACAGTCGAGATACTTTTCAGCCATACAGAAAGGTTTTGGTCTCATCAGTACACATTATATTCCTCCACTTCGCAGGAGGCACGACAAATGCTTTTTCGCAAACCTCAGCCCTTTGGATACATGCATTTTCTTAAGAAGTGGGAATTGTCGTGGACTTCAAGCACTGAGATTGTGTTCCCTCAGCCGTCTTCTAAAAGTGTGAGTACCACATGTCAAGTAAAACAAATCCACCATCTGGGTAACTGCTGCAGAAAGATGGGTTCTAGAATAACTTACAACACGTTTCACCATTGACGGATGTAGTATTTTGTTTCGGCTTTGTAGTTGTTATAAAGCCTCTTTAGCGAATCGCTGTTCCTAAAGCATGATCCCGACTGGCTGTTAAATTTGTTCTCAATTCGATTCCAAGCATTTTCTTTATCTCTCCACGTTGCGCCATCGGTTTTTTTTATTTTCGATGACTTCTTTTTCATCAAAAGCACAATGAAGAAGAAGCGTTTTTTCATTTTGCGAAAAATTTGGGTTTCTTTTTTTATTTCCAGACATTTTTCAAATCAAAATATGTACCGCAAAATACGTTCGAACAAAAACAAACCAAAACTCACAATAATTTGACATTTGCAGAAACCGACTTGAAGATAGTTATAATTCAAAAGTGGTCGCTTACTATGTCGAACATAAATTTGTTCGTGCAACTCACATACATTTAAGTATCGCATAGAATTTATGTGGAACTTAGCTATGCATAAGATTTATGTTCCGAATCAGCAAACGGGCCTAAGACTTTTATAAGTAATTGAATTAGATCGCGCTTCTATGGCGTGCAGTGTATTCCACTACCCACTTTTATCGAATCAAATCAATCAGTTTTACTACAGTTTGATAAAAAATAAAAAGTAGAAGGTTTTTACTTACTTTTCTATAATTAAGATCCAAAAATCAAGTCAAAACAAAATTTGTATACCGAATTCTAATAAGCACTGCTATTATTTTGCTCCTTTAAGAAAGTATGAGATGTACTACTACTGATTGATATTTCAACGCAAAAGTGAGGGCTTACCATTGCAATGACGTCACGTGAGCGACATATTGTTGATAAGTATAGTATTAAAGTAAAAGTCGGAAAAAATATTAAGGAAAATGGTGCTTTCAAAGTAGCACTGCTATTATTTTGTTCGCCACTGTAAATACATTTATAACACAAAGTTGGAGAGAATGAAAAATAAATAAATAAGTAAACTGCGGAACCCTATCATGTGCAATACGATCTTGGCCAAAGAGTTCTTTATACAAACACCAGCAAAAAAAAATTTAATAAATAAAACATTTCGCATTTATGTATGCTGTATGTACATACTTACTTTTTGAAATAAGAAGAAAATTCTATTTTAAATTTGGCTTCAATATTTGCATTATTTGTCAAAGGCCATTTTAAGGATTCCATTTATTTAAATTTCTCGAGATTCGATTTCAACAACAATTTTCTACTATTAACCTAAAAGTATTGCAGACGAACAAGTTCATTACCTTTGAAATCGAAAATTATGTATATGAGTATTGGCGTATATTCATGAGGGGGCGTGTTTCATATTCAATAGAAAACGATAAGATTCAAGGAACGGGTTATTATTTTTTATATTACATTTAGTAATGGAGATGGCAACGCTACCAAAAGACAATTAAACTTTGATGACCGAGTTTCTGTTTTTTTAAATTGTTCACTCATTATTTTTTGAAATAAAAACGTGTGTAATTCAGAACACACAAAAGAGGTCTTATTTCAGTTCAGTTTCATATACATATGTATGTATATCGCTGACTTATAGAGTGGGAAATGGAAATAAAGGACGATTTTTACTAATGAGTCTGTGCATTGCTGGAAACCTGATCCAAGCAGATTCGTAGGTGTCGTTTTATTAAAATAATTAATCGAGACAGTGAAACACACCTTCGGGATAAACTTGAATAAACAAAAGCTTAACCCAATTCGAGGGGATTTTAATATCTACTAATTGTTTTTTAATTGGTTGCTCATAAATTTGGTCGTTGGCGTTATTTTTAATTATGTATGGTTTAATCTTACATTCGGAACGTTTATTTGATAATGCATTTAAATTGATCCTTGTATGCTTAAAAAGCAAAATTATGACAAAAAAACTTTCTGCTTAGATTTCATAGAATTTGGTGTGTGAAACCGCTAGAATTGAGGTTTGAAATCGATTCTATTTGGCATAAGACACAGTAGGAGTCCTTTAGGCAAGACTTTTAAATTTAAAAAATTATGATCTCAAGTCACTAGAACTTTTACAATTCTTTCTTCTTTCTCTAAGAAAGTACAAATATACTTTAATCCAAATTTGAAATGTTTTCATCCAATTACTGAGCTTGGTTATCAGGTAGATGTCAGTTATGCATTCTGATTTCTCAAAAGTATTCGATAGAGTCCAGTATGATATCTTGTTTAGAAGGTTAAATTGATTAGGTTTTCACTCAAATCGCAGGTGCAATAACTACTTGACGAATCGCAAACAAAAAGTCAAAATTGGGTCAGTGATATTTAAGGTGATCCGTAACTATTAAGGTGTTCCGCAGGTTGCCAAAGAGGACAACTTTTCTTCATATTTCCATTAAAGCCGAGTTAGATTATCGGAGACTGCATTTAGATGCAGAAGAGGTCTCAAAATGGTGTACTGAAAATCGATTATACTTAAATGTAAAAGTATATATTACATTAACGAGATCCGTAGGACCAATTAAATTCACATATTGCGCTACCGACTTACCACTTGAGGTAGTGCATAATCAAAAAGGATCTATGAGTGCTCTTTGTTGTAAGATTTAGCTTAAAACTACATTTAGACTATTTAAGTTTTAATGCCAATATATAACGAGGGTTCATAATAAGTAGCACTAGATAAAAACTTTGTATGTATATGAATACATATATATGTAGGATCAACATTGGAATACGATTTCTCTATATGGTGCCCATCTTATATGTTGGATAAAAGTCATCTAGAGTTAGTACAAAGAAAATTCTTAAGAGAGAAAGCTTTACTATGTAAATTGGCGGTATTTTGTTGTGATATAGAGATATATGTTCTTACATGGATGTCTTTTTATTGATTTAAAATCTCTCAAAGCTAGAAGAAAGTAATATCTTGTAATGCTAGTTAACGATACTCTCTGTAATCGTATCAAATGCTCGACACGGCTCTCTTTTTTCTTTTTATATGCTCCTATGCTCCTCCTACGCCGCATTACCTCACATTCGTACGGTAATGCCTTCAACTTTTCTTAAGTATATACAAATTCCGTCCTGCATTACTCTTCACTAGTTCGGTAATGCCTTCAATTTCACTAGTTCTAGGCTCGATGAACAGTTTTGCATTATGGAAGGACTTCTTTTATAATTGAAACATTTCATTGCTTGTAATGCGGCCTAATTCTATATTCACTACTTCTAGAAGTAGTTCCAGAGGTAAGACCTTGCAAAACAGCGACTGGGTACATCGATCTGTCTGTCTCTCGTTCTTGTCCTTCATGTGCTCACGCTGTGTGTAAACATTATAAGGGTATTCATATCCCCTTTAGCGTTTCTTTTTCTTCTAATCCGCACAAGTACTTATGTGCAGATTAATTTTACCCAAGTTTTATAAAATAAAAAAGCACAGTCCCTTACCACGGAGCTAATAAACTTGTGACTTATTTTTTATAAATTATTCGTAATTATGTATGTACCGTTATGTAATTATGTAATGTTGGTAATTTTTTTTAATTTATATTTATGTATTCCCTCATTTATCCTTCAATAATTTTTTTGCGTACGTAAGTAATAAATTGCATAATTAGCCTAACTGTTGACTACAAAAATTCATCGCATTCTACTAATATTTTAGGTAAACTTAAAATGTTTTTATGTGTACATATATATGTATGTATGTATGTACCTAGTATAATATTCTTGTATGCATACACATTTGCGCTTAAAAATTTCTCTCCACTAAACATTAATAAATTGATCTTACCTAGGTACTATAATTAAAATTAGCCAATTGTGGCAGAAAATATGTGCTCTTATTTAGAACCTAAAATGCAAACGACCCGACAAGCAATATTGTGCAACCTACTGCACAATAATATTGATCGTCTAGAGGCCGCTTAAGCGTGCTATCATTAGCAAATCGGTTTCCGGTTAACATCTACAAAGTGCAGTAAAATACATTTTTACTGCTGTGAAAAATAATAGTAACAGCTTAACTGTTGGACTTGAAATGACTGCAGGAAATATTTTCCTATATTGCACTCCTGTTAGACCAAAAGTATTATATGTACACAATATAAGAAGCTACTGGCTTACAGATTTCTGTAAGAGTCGATATTAGGTGTCCCTGAAAAAGTGAAGACATTTTCAAGAATAAAAAAGAAAATTATATTTTTCTATTTAAACACCCAACTGGATGTTAAATTTTTCAATTTGTCCACCTCCTCGATAATATCCAGTTATTAACTTTTATTTCGTGTACCTTTCTTAAGCACTTAACTTACGTATTTGTTTCTGTCTTTTGCAAGCAAGTACTTAGACCATTTTCAAGTAAACAACAATTCTGGCAATTTTACTGTTCCACCGAAATTGACACCCACTATAAACCGTTTGTAGCTTCTTGTCCTGCATAATAAATATAAAAATAACAGCTTACATTACCTCAAAGGTACTAATTAAAATAAAGCACAAAAACATTTCGCAGACGACTTACAGCTGTCAATCAAAATGTGGAAAGGTTTTCCAATCATTCAGTATCGGCCCCAGGGGAATCCTGACGAATTTGACAGTGTGAAAATAAAAGTGACAGAGCTCCATCCCTGTCCCCGCCCCTTTCGTTTTATTTATTCCATTAGATTGTAAGAAAGAACCATTATGCATATATAAATACATCCTCATAAAGCTGTTACTTATTTCCGGGGAATTTAACCGACAGCTGCAGTGGGTGGCAGGAATTAAATTATTCACACATACAGATTCCACCAAAAAGAGGAATAGGGATGAAAATCTTAAAATTCCGTGATGGAATAGATGAGTTTTCTCACTCCCAAAATCGGTGCGGCGCGGGGGTGATGTAGAGACTGCTGCCTTTGCAAGCTCTGTATCTGTTTATATCTCTTTGACTTGGTCCTGGGATGGAAGTGAGGCCATGCAAAAAAAAGGATATTGAAGAAGGATGAAACAAAGGGTGGCTGGAGGCAAACAGAAAGAAAACTGTCAAATTATTATTTTGGCAGCTATCAAAGCTTGTTGTTTACTGCTGGATGTCTCCGAAGGATTGTCGATTAATGTTTGATTTGATGGTGAAGTCAATGAAGGACGAATTGAATCCTTGGAAATATAAAATAAATCCAAAAACGACTTTTTATGCTGAATTTGAATTTGATGTAGATTAACTCAATAAAGCTTATAGCTAACGCGTACGTTTTGTTGTTGGGGTTGTTTGATGTTTGACAGAACATTTCATGGTATTCAGCAATCAATTGAACAGTAGAACTAGCACAATACGCCAACCTAGAAACTCAGTGCGATAAGTTCCAGCTCCCTCCCAACTCTTTCCACATCTGCTTTTCTGTGCATAATATTTCTCGGTCCAACCGCATTTCTTTCATCCTGTGTTTCCATAGAGTTAGTGGTGGAAGTGTAGCCTTTTTAAAACATACTGCCACTTCCATCGTTAGATGATTGTGTCTGATGGTATCTGACTCGTTCGCTAGTCACAAAAGGAACGGTTGGGCAGACAACCTATATCTATACATGGAACAAAATGGAACATTTGGAGATTGAGACTAATAATTTTAGCCTTCTCTGTATTGAATCTATTAACCGCACCCGCTGTCAGATGACGGAGGTCCATAATCCTGTGGGAGGGGAGTACAAATCAGTTGTCAACATATAATGCAGACTAGTGTGCCCGTGCGTGAGAGAAAATCCAACCCCCAAAATCCAAAATTATAAAGTTAAAGTACAATTCGTCAGTGCCCCAGGAAATTCTCTTTCTTTTGATTTTTTAAGATTGGTTAAGTGTGAGAGCCACAAATGTTACCTATACTACTATATACTACTATATATATATGATGTTGTACAACAAAAAAACAAATTGGCATAAAGAACATCGCGAAAAGCCAACAGAAACAATATTGGCCAAACAACGTAGTCTTGAAGTCAATTTGGATGTCGGGTTCTTCAGATAGCCTTTTTTCTTCATATAGACCCATCGTAGCTTACGAGAGGTAATCAAAACCGACCACCGGGCTCTTTTTCGTCCCTCTTTCTCGATTACATTTGTTAATATAGTACTTCGCTGGCTCTGATTCCTTATAAAATTATAAGTATCAGACCTTTTTCTTAGGGTAGAGTCAGTAAACCTCAACCTCAATGCACAAGGTAGGCCAAATGAATTCTCTACTGATGCTTTCAAATATCTTCTCAAAGGCGATTAACGGCAAATGAAGTTGCGACTGATATTCAATGCACCGCAAGGTGTTAATGTGGTCGACACTTCTTTATGTAGCGCTTCAGTTTGGCGCCTGCTTCTCGCGGTACAGGGAAATAACTTCACGGGCAACTACACATGGGAAATAACTTCACCTCTAGTGGGAAATAATTTCACATTTTTGATGTGAAGTTATTTCACACTGGAGGTGGGCAATAACAATAACACTTTTAATGATTATTTAAAAATTCGCGCGAATTTTTTACTATTACTCTATTACTCTATCATCTATCTTATGCTCAAAAACTAAAGATTCCATTTCAAAATTAGATATTTGCTAAATGCCAAATTTGTCTTCATTTGGCCTTATTTCCACTTAAAAATAGAGATAATGCCAAATTCGGCCTTATTTCGCTCGGCTTTATTCCATGGTCCCCCTGTATTTTTCGAAAAAATCATAGGTGGGAAATAATTTCACAAAATTTCGGGTTAAATTATTGCCCACCTTCAGTGAGAAATAACTTCACATCAAAAATATGCATTTATTTCCCACTCGAGGTGAAGTTATTTCCCATGTGAAGTTACTGCCCGTGAATTTATTTCCCTGCACCGCTTCTCGCAACCATTTATGTGTGCCTGTTATATTTTTGTACCGACTCCGAATGGCGAGTTGAGAAGCTCATCTTGACAAATGATACTCTTTGAATGCTTGTCAGACATTCGGAAAAGGTGGCACCGTGAAAAATCGTTTTGGTGTTTGCTGGGATTGAACCCGAGGGAGCATGCGTAGTAGTCCAAAGCACTCACCACTACTCCACGGTACTCACAATGTGGTCGACAATGGAGTTTTTTTTCGCGTAGAATTTAGGCAGGTACAGTGTCCTCCAGATGTTTCCTTATTAATTTTTACTATTTTAGATACATGTTTTCACAGTCCGTTAAGTTTATGGGGAAATATTCTTTGCCATATGCCCTCAACTGATCCTCATTTTTTTGGCTGAAGTTTCCATTATGAACATTGCGGTACAATTTTTTTTTATGATTTTTGTTTAAATTGATTTATTTTAAGATATTCTGCATACAAATTTTTGCGGGGAAACTTGTTTTTCTATTTTTTATTTTTTTTAAAGTTTTGGGTTTTCCCTACAAAAATGCATGCAATTTCATTTAAAACTGCAGAAATGGGCGCTATGTGCTACATTGGCAATGGCGACATTGTTCTTCAACATAAACAAATGAAACACAATTGAAAATATAGTAGGCAGTCATGTGTGATTTGCTTACGGACCAACAGCCATATAGGACCCGACCACTTCTTAATGGTTTTTATTTTAAACGCGCGCAGCGCGCCACTTACCCAACTGTTTACATTATTTATTGATTGCAAATACATATATATTTCACTATATTTCCTCATAAAATTTACCACTTTCATTCAATAAAATGTAAGTCTCAGTAGGTATTTTGAGGTTAGATTTCAAAAAAAAGGAATTTTCCTCGCAAAAAAATTATTATATTTGTGCTATTTCGACCCTAAATAGACAAGAAAAAAATAAAAAAAAAAATTTTACCGTAATGTTCATATTGGAAACCCGCCCCTTTGTTTTCCTTTTCCAGATTAGTATCAGAAATTATTGCACCTAAAATCTCAGTTCCGAAGATACGCGAACAACAAAATCAGAAAATCTAATGATGCAGTTTTGTTCGCCGCTGCTTTGTTATTTTTAAGCAGAACAATTTTCGAATATTGTTTAAAATAAAAGAAAAAATATATTTTACGAGTCGAAAATCGATTATTTGAATTAAAAAAAATGACAAAAAAATCGAAATGGGTCACAAAAGATCAATCCGCCGAATTCACTCTGTAGCATCTGAACAGCACTCATACGTAATATGTTTTTATCATGGCGCACCGGAGCAACAAAATTCTTGCATTTATTGCATTTGGTCGAGTGTTTATTGGCGATAAGCAAATCCGGACAAATGTTGCATCGACCACGTTTACGTCATTTTTAGTCAACTGAACTCCCACAACGCTTCGCAAAGCATGTAGTCGACGGTCATCAGCAACATTTGCCGCACCGAGCGAGCAAACTTGCCACATGCCTCCTGCTGTTGTATTCGAAGCTATATGTGGCCGATTCACCATTAGAATATATTGCTACGGCATAGCTCCCATGCTATGTATCTTCTCCGTATTCAATAATGGAATACGTTTCTTATAAATAATGTGAATGTACGCATTGAGTTCAGATATAACGAACAAATGCAAAACCGCTGGCTCTGAGGTAGTATACTAGATTTTGCCATCTTTCGATTTACACAGTACAATTGGATCAGCAGCAGAAGGCTCAAACCTTGTCTCGCCCAATTCGTCTGCACTCTTTCCACTGCCAATCGAATAATGTTCTGCTGCGGCGTCTGCAATTTCTGCTGCTGTTGGCTCATGTAAATCTTCGTCGTCTTGAAAGTAGAAATCCAACGCTTCTTTCACTTCATTTCAAATTTTGGCCAATGTAAGTCGATTTCGACGTCTCATTTTCAAACAACATCAAACTTAAATTTTTTTTTAAATTTAACGTGTATTTATGCGCGGTTGACCTCAAACAAACACATAATAGTCCATATGACTTATGCTATGCACCATGCGTATATCAATATCAGACAAAAAAGCTTAAAGCCCAATTCAAAATGTCACGTTCGGGCGCTCTCGCGTTGACAGATAAAGTAGAATCAATGCAAACATATAGGGTGCTCTTAAATGTGACTTCAGGCGTTATATAGTAGATATCGTAAAGTTCTGGGCAATGGCCGAGTAGAAATACTTTCTTCTAGGGCGTGCGTTGTGACAACTTACAGCTGTATTGACATTATACTATTCGATGGCGTGTTCGATTAAAGTAAATTTTTTTTAACATTTAATATGTGTAATTTCAATTTTTTTCAACACATATTAATTGTGTGGGGTCTTTTTTTTAATTTACATATTCTCACAATCTTGCTTACAAAGTAATTTCTTACATTTTTGTTTCTTAATAAAACAATAAAAATAAAAATAAAAATAAATACATTTCAAATCTTCTTTCTATCATAAATTCTTGAATGGGAGAATTGGGGAAACAGTACATATTATTTGTCATATTCCTAACCTATGAACGCCAGAAGCTTGAAGCGGTATTTAGTTTTGCTAATTTGGAGTTCGTGCGTTGGACAGAAATGATCGTAAAGTCGATGTAAAGCCCATTAACGCGAGAGCGCCCAAATGCGACATTGTGAATTGGGCTTACATTTTTTTTATGCTCTTTCCATTTAGTATTGAAAATATCAAAATTGATAAAAGTTCCGTTGAGGGTTAAGTATAAAGTGCCAACCATTAAATAAAATTCAATATTCACAAAGATTCTAAAATACTTATGCTCGTAGAAGATGACGATTATTATGACATTTTGAATTTCAACTACATCAAGTTCATTTGACATAATGTTTGACAGTTACAGTACTTCAAACTCTCATGGCCTCGCTGAAGAGATCTGAGGTTTTGTTTTTTGTTTGTGATAAAGTCTACGCATCACGCATGCCCAAACGAAGTTGAAAACTGTCAGTTGCTGACAAAAGGTAACCGTTCTTCTATATTTCATTCGAATACATATTTTTATTTTGACAATATACATATGTATGTACATTTGTATGCATGTTCTAGTAGCGCAAACATTTTTTCTGCCAACGTTTTATTCGTGGAGTGGTTGTTTCATTCCAGGATAAATCCTGTTTATACCCAAATCCATCTTAGCCACTTTTCATTCGATCCTAACTAAGGTCGCAGCGATTTTCAACCTAAAAATGCTGTCAAAATTGGTTACATATGAATGATTTATGCAACATCTTAGAATTTTAATATCACATTCATGGAACACACCTACACCGTTCTCATGCTCAGTCCTTTTGGAACTCCCAGATTTACATCTGTATTCTACTGCAGATACTCGTACAGTGTCGTAACGTAACTTGTATAACAGATAGAATGATGGCTGTGCTATCGCTTTGACAGGCATGTGTTTATAATCCACATCAATCTGAAAAACAAATTTCGAAACTCTATGGCACCTCACACTCTTGTACAATTTCGAATCTATAGAACCTCGCATAGATATTTCGCGTGGCGGGCGTCTCGCTTGACAAATTTCGCTGTTTGATTGATTGAAAAAGGAACTAAAAGAAACGAGGGTAGGTGTGGGTGGAAGAGTTGCCTTTGCCTTGGCGGCTGTGTGCCAAACGACTGTTTGGAGTGAAGTTTTCTAACGCGTAATGAATAAAAGGGAACAGCGTGCGCTGGATCGTGAGATTCATTTTCCGCGCGAGATTTGTGATATATTTGCGCTTTTCCTCTATTTTCCGACAGCGAACAGCTTCGTTTGATATTATTCATTTCGTTAGAATGTATTACGTACATACATATGTTTATACATATGCAGTCTTGTATCTCTTTACGAAGCGTCTAAATTAATATCAACGCTACGGGCAGTCTAATACAGATTAAAGTGGATAAAGCGATAAAAGTTAGGCAATTTTACATAACCTTCAGCAATATATATTATATATGCTTGGAACTGGGATATGTGTACAAATATAGTCGCTGACAAAAGAAGGATACAATCTTTTCATTTATTCTCTACATGGATTTGGGAAAATTTAATAAACTGTTCAATCAATGGCGGCTTTTTTGAAACACCGCTATAGGGGGTTGGATAATATTGCAAATATTGCGTTTAGAGGTTTGCTTCGCCATTTCCAACTAATTCAAAGCAATCTACTATCGCATGAAAATTGTTCCCTTGTATGAAATAAATGATATGAAATATTTTTGTATGGCCCCAGTCCATACATTAATTTTTTTTCTGGAATTCATACGAACATAATTGTCCTTTGTTTTTTTAAATACATAAAAAATAACCGCTGTTTCAAAAATAGCCGCGATAAAATGAAACTAAAATCGATATTGGTATTTTCTAAGTTCGACATAAGTATATCTACGAGTACCTACATATATGCAATGTAAGCCATAGATGGCGCTAAAAAATATAAAAGTGCAATTGATGTTCGTTTTTACTCCAATACTGATGAGTTGTTTAACCGAAGGATTCTCGGTTGTTTTAAGGGCTCCGTACACATATTATGGGAATACGGAACCATTATAAGTTCGCTCTAACTCTAAAATGTCTATCACGATAACAACCTCAGGAACCATTCTAACTAGAAACTTGAAATTTAGCACGATTACGATAGTCCACAAATTTTAGACTACTTATCACTCAAAAATATTATGAAAGATACAGGACGACCTAATGCAAACTCGAAAATAAATCTGAAAAATATATAATGTAGTATTTCATTCGAAAGGGCTCAAAGCAAAAATATTTTATTTATTATTATGTAGTTGATTTTTTTTATTAATCTCCACTGTGTTCGTACACGCTTATCTCCGAAACCGCCTAACTAACCGTCGATTTCGATGAAGCTTTGCGAACATAATATGGTTGGTTTCAGCTTGCAAGATAGGATAGTCCTGGACCCGATAGATGGCGCTGGAGTCAAGTAATTAACAAATTCTATATTTATTGACCGAAATGACTCATATACACAGTTTGTCAGATAATATCTCGGACATGAGATTTGGTTGAAATTTACCAATTATAAAAATTTTTTTTCCAAGACACCTTTCAATTTGATGTTAAAATTTTACCATGAACAAATAGCGGTCATTAAATTCCACGCGAAACTAGGTAAAAGTGCATCAGAAACATTCCGATTAATGAAACAAGTTTACCGTAATAATTGTCTGAGGAGGCGCTAGAGTCAAGATATTAACAAACTCTATTTTTATTGAGCAAAATGACACATATTCATAAATTGACTATTCATTATTTCATACAAACACTGTTTACTTTTGTGTTTTCGATAAATTCCGAAACTACTCGGCCCATTGAGCTCAAACTTGGACATAGAGTCTGTTTGTTTGTTAATATATTTTATATAAAACTATATAGCGAAATCAGAAGCTTCAAAGCTAATTCATCAATCAAAGTATGTAAGATCAAATTTATACATATTTCCTTAACATAACGGAAAGGGCAGAACAACGTTTACCGCCGGGTCAACTAGTTCAATCTTTAAATTTTCAATACACAGTTAAAAGTAAATAGGCGTTGCGTCAAAAATAGCTATTGTTCTTGATTTTTTCTTTCAGAAACTTTGAGAGTGATTGCCGTAAATTTGTGATACAACCCTCCCTCCCCTCCCCGCCCTGCCTCTTAATTCTGAGTAAGAAGGGAAACTATGCGAACGATCAAAACTCGCTAACTCCCGGACCGATTATAATAAAATGATCACTATTCGTCCAACAATTCCGAAGTTGTACTGAAACAAATGCGTTTTCTGGATTTATTTTATTCAAACGCAGTATATAGTATCTATTATTTTATATAATTAAATCGATAGCACAAGAGCTTGTGATTCCTCCTGAGAGTTTTTTTCTGCACCGATTTCAATGATTCGAACACTGATCGAAAGCTTATTAACTTTGTTCATCAGTATAAATAATTTTTAAAAAGTGCATATGACATAATAAGTAAAGTTATTACATATTTTATGTACCTACGTTCTCTTTTTCTTCTCTTGCCTCTTTTTCACTTGCCTCTGCGAAGAGTGCACATTTTATAAATTATTAAACATTTGTTTAATATTTTTCAGGTCCACGATCAGGAAACGTAGCTTTAACTTTTTGCTACAATGTGTCAGTAGGTAGCCATTTAATTCGTAACCTGTAAATGGTTGTAGGGTTTCTACATGCGAGATGTCTCGCACTGGTCCACTAGTACCTCTTTAATGCAATAACATACATCAACAATCATTGATTTTACAAGTATTTAAAATTTCAACATCTTGTAATTCAACATATCTTTAAACAGCTGAATTCTAAAATACACCTGCATCTGAAAGAGTTCTAGAAAGAGTGGAAAAGCTCATATTTTTCATATTATTAGAGTCAAAATGGCCGGTTCAGATGTCTAAAGCTGGCTTTATACTTTTGTTCTTCATTCAGTGTTCTTTGTTCCTTGTATATTGCTCGGTTAATGTACACTGAAGCATTCACATTATACGGTTTTTTTTTATCCATTTCTCTCTTTGTATTGAAATAGATAACATTATTGGCAGTGGCAGTGTTTGGGTTAAACCGTATACCGAAAATTCCAAACAGCTTGGAACTTCTGGCGTACGTGTTCATTCTTCATTCGTTCTTTGATCGTTGTTCGGTTTTGTCATTTACACTTTTGTTGTTCCGCGTACGTTTGTCGACGAACAACGAACACCGGACAAAATAACGAATTGGTAAAGCCAGCTTAACACATCCGTGGATGTCAGGAGCAGGCAGTGAAATTAGTCGCAACAATACTAAAGTGTCTACGTTTTATTATTTCTTGTATTTTTCCCAATCCCTTCTTGGTGACTTTTAGGACTACCAATGAATGTTTGATCGGACCACTGAGTTTTTCTCCCTTACATTGTACTCAAAAGTGACACTCAATTTTCTTATATTTTATACTAAATGTTGAGACAACTTAAACCATCACATATTTAATGACTGTCATTAGTTTAATACTACCAACTAAGTGAAACGTGCCGTCTACACGTATGCACATATTTAGGTGTCATATGTTACAGATTTGCTTGACCAATAGCTCACCAACCATTATACATTTTTTTTTTCTTATATGTACTATGGCTTAATGGAATTTTGACTTTTGGTACGTGACAATGGGCGGAAAAGCTACACTGTAATTTAGTCTCTGCTGATGACCGTAAAGGGATGGCAATATAATAGCCATTAGCATCGCACGTAGGCATTAAGCGTTCCCCTGGACGAAAAAAACAAGCATGGGAACTGGGAACCTCATCTGTGTTCCCAACATTGTAATTATAAACCTTTTGGTGCACAAAACAATTACAAGCTAAATCCTGGGGACTATATCTAGCATGAATGGTTAGAAGTTGAGGAATGAATGAAAAAATGCAATAAGCAGGTTGAATAAGGTAAAGACCAATGTCAGTGATCAAATTATCACTTCAGATGGGTTTTTCGTTATGGTTGACACTTGGAAGAAAAATTTGCTATCAAAATGGGAAAAAACGTACCAAATGAAGTAAAAAATTACCAATGTGTTGGAAACGTTGATAAAACACAAAAAAAGATGTAGTTTGCGTTGTCCTGCAAATCGTAAGATGCCATCCTATTCCTTATTGAGACTTATCTCGGGGTTATAGGTTTAATATTAAAAATAACGCGGCAGTGTAAAAATTTCAAAATATTTAGTCTTCAAAGAAATCAGGCATTTAAAGCTTTGTTTTACAACATTTTAGCCCTCATTGTTCATGTACATAGGTATAGATGTATACTTATAAAGAACGCAACAGAAATACATTTTTATAAATCTGTCAAAAGAAAAAGACTATTTTTAAAATATTAATAATTTTGTTATGTTAGTTAAAGTTGAAATAAAATGAATAAAAAAAAAAACAAAATACAAAAAATACAAAAGATTAGGGCAAAGCGAATTAAGGAATTAAGGGAATATGCAAAGATAAAATTGCAGCAATTCAATGTTGCAATGAATCCAATGTTTTTATAAAAAAAAATTTTGAACTGGTGTTAGCATAATTTTCGCGATGCGTAGTTCTCCCACTCAAGACTAGTGTCCATCGACAATGGTTTGGAAAAACAGAAACAAACACAAAGCTCTCGACCTCTCTCTCACTCCCTTATGGGTGTATACAAATGTCAAAAATTAGCCACTGGATAAATTTGTATGCAGCTCCTGGACCGGCTTAATTTTTGAAGTTTATATTTATCAAACTACTGTCAAAAATCAGCCAGCGGATGCAATTTGAACGCAATTGACCGACAGCCTAAATGACTGTATTGAATGATGTTGGAACATGGAACATGTTCTGTGGAGATTGGAGATGCAAAACGTTCACTCAAATACATTAAGTCAACCCTTGACCTTCATAGAGGCAAATACTAACAAATCTACTACCAAATTGACAAAAGGTGACACAAAAAGGTATTGGCATAACAAGAAACATCATTCCGGTCCTAAAAAGACCACTGCACGAACCACAGTGCTTCACCCAAAATTAATCCTTTCATTATCAAAAGGACACTGCAAAATATGTACCTTCAGGAAATATATTCTTATCACATTTTTTATCGATGTTATTCAAAGGTCAATAGAAGTTAAAAGAACAAGGAATACAAAATGTTTAACTTGAGTTTGGTTATTGTACTATCCTTTAGACTTTAGACTATTCTTTCCGAATGTCGGATAAGCATTCAAGAGTATCATTTTTCATGATGAGCACGCATTTGTTTCTAAATAAAATGTTACCTCCGTAAGTGCAACAGCCTCGGTTATTGCATTTGGTTGACATTTTTTAAGCTGTATACATAAACCGAATTCAGTTTCGGAGTCCTGAAGTCATAATCATAATATTTCCAATATTTTGAGTGCCATTGAAGATTGTGTATTGCATATTGAAAACAACTAGCTACTAACACAAAATGTCTCAAGATAACCGTTAAAAGCATCCTTTTCTGAGAACTTTAGAAAATGGAGAAGAAATTGAAAATCATGAATGCATCATTCAACAATGACAACACGCCAAAAAATTTCATTTCCATAATATGCTCACTTTCACCAGTGTGTACATGTAGGTATAGGTAGGTGTAGTAAAATGCAAAAAAAAAAAAAAACTTATTCAAGGAAATGTTTACAAGCTTTCACATCACGCATTGACATGGAAGTTTTTTTTTGCTAAAATGAAAAGAAGTAAACGTCCCCATTCGTCTTCGTAGGTTTATAAGCCTTGTTAGGGTAAAAAAAAAGTCAACGGGAGCATGTGTGCGCGCAAAATATTCGCATTCCGTTGACATCTAAACGTGTCTTTAAAAATGATTTAACTTCAAATTCATGAAATTTAATTCGTGAAATTTATGCTTGTGTTCGTCTTGGAATTATTTTTAAATCAATCCTCGATTATCCTTGTACATCATCATTTCATATATTTTACACACAAGCTTTATTTTTGGTTTGAAAAAACATTCTCTTTGGTATCACAATTGCCGACTTCAAAAAGTTGATATAAAAGACTGTTTTTTGTTTAAGTATTTTGCGTGTTTTTTCAAACAGCAATCATCAGTCGGAGTGTAAAATCCTAAAAATTAAGTTATATATCTTTAGTCGATTTGATGGTATCATTTAAGATTAAAAGAAGATACTAATAAGTATCTAGAAAATCACAAATGGAGTGAAACATCAGGCGTTGACGTTCACGTTCAAAGATTTTTTATCGAAACAGACCTTATTGTGGTGAGCTTTTCTCGTGTGTATCCAACAGTCAATTCAGTCAAAAATACAATTAACTTTTTTTGAAAGTTTATTTCGTCAAGTTTCCAGCGGATTACCACTCTCTTATTATATCTATAACAAACATATCTGTACCAGTCCCTGGGTTAACACGAACTGTAGCGCCACCTAAAGAAGAAGAAAGATGTTCTGCAGATATTATTGTACCTTCTAGAAGACCCGTCTATATCAGAACTTAAGCTAGCAGGTTTCGGAAATAAAGTTACTATCCATTGGAACATTTGTTTTCCTTTTAATACAATTTAATGTTCAGTTTTGAAAAATGTACCTTATCAATTTTCGGGCTAAGGTAGCAGGAGACTGGAGAGTCAACTTCTGATAGGGTATTACGATGCCCCACGGCAACACTTAATTTTCTGTTATGGTTGTAAACATTGTTTAAGTGTAAGTGTTTGTAGGCACTACCAAACAGTAAGTGAATCTGCCTTCTCGTTTCAATACCTTACTAGCCATATTCATATACCAACACTACCAACACTTACACACAGTAAGTTTGTAGTACAAGAATATAATATCTAATGTTCAGCATGGTTTCATTTGTGGAACGTCTTTTCACTATTGATGCTTCACCTTGTCTGCCTTAAAAGCTATATTGACAAAATGATGTCAAGTAGATATAAATTCAATTGAATTTGCAGTTACTTCAATAAAGCATTGTGAGAACTCTCCGTAAATTGGTAAATCTTAAATTGGATTGATTTCATTGCACACGGTGTACCACAAGGCAGCCACTTTGGGAGCCTGTCGAATTATAATTGTACAGAGAACATTCTCGAGTAAATGTGAAATAATCGGCATCATACTACTGAGAATTCACAAGTGACTAATGAAGTACAGTGATGGTCCAATAGAACGAATGATATAATGTCCAGTTGCATTCGCTACATCGAAAAATTCGTTATATCGAGCACATTTTCCTTTTACGAGAAATTAAATAAATGTATAAATATTGTTTCCAATTAATAACATTTCATTTTATATATTCATAAATTAAACAAAATAAAACTATTCAAGTTAAAAAGTAGAAAAGGAGTAAAAGAAACCCGAACAACATTATTTACTTCCTTTTATTAGTTTTTCGGAAATAAATCGCTAATAAGGGTTTGATTTTGCCAACGCAGACATTTACAGCTATGTCCCGTAGACATCTTAGAACAAGTATTTTAGAATTTTCAACGTTGTTCTGTTCGGCCCAATTAATCAATTAATACACTTGTCAAAACTCTGAATGGCCCCGCTGTGCTTTACTTTTTGAACAGTGCTTGAGCACATTTCTGAGGCGTTAGCGTCTTCCTCGTTACCAATGTCAATAACATAATTTTCCTGACATAGGGCGTTCGATTTTCTTGTTACGTGAAGTAAACACTTAGTCGATCGGTCGATTGGACGAGAGAGGATTTTTGAGTCAACGTGAAGCATCGCTATCGTTAACGATATCGAAAACGAAGACGACTGTCTTACATGATGAGGGCCCTGAAAAGAAAGAAAATGGACTCTATTGACTGTAGTACAGACACCTTCGTTGGAAAGCAATCTCCATTCCAACTTCTTTTGGAAATAGCCATAGTTGTGAATCGATTTTATTATAAACAAAAAAAAAAAAAAAGCTAAAAGAATAAAAACACAGAACGAGCGTCAAGAGAATCCGAGAGGACTGCGAGCTTGGCATAATACCAATGTTCATTTTGTTTTACGCTGATGCTGAGAAATTGAATTTAGTGCGCAAGCTTAAGACTTAGCTTCAAAATCTCATAGAGCAGTGATGTCTAAGGGGCGCTTGAGCAAATCGAACGTGCGAAGTTGCGAGCAGTATTACCTGCTCAAATTCAAACAAAGGCCTTTCAGATTATGAATGTACTGACGAGGATGATACTCCATCAAGATCAGGTCCATCCAAGGTCCAATATACATTAAACCAAATAAAATTATTCAATAATGAGTAATATTAATATATAAAATATACTGGGGAGTACAACTCCCCAAACACGGAAATAGGTTGGTCAGAGGGTACACGGTTCTAAGGTTAAACAAACCTATGCATACCAGTTGTGGACTACCCTGTACTATTACAGATATTTTGAACCCATAATCTTGGTCTACTTAATTTTTTTTTTTGTTTTTGTTAAATAGATTAGTTTTGCCACATGGTCTTGCTCATCAGACCTGTCCATCCTGACTAAGCGAACTTATCTGCAGTTAAAATTCAGGTGTAATTTGTTTTTGCATTTTATTACCTACATTAAATGATCTTAATATTACTTTCAGTTGAGTAGGCCCAACCTTCCTATCCGAAGAGATGTTCCTGCCATTGGGGTTGTTTGTGGATTGTGGTGAACAATTCTATTCCTTTGCGTATGGCAGGGACATCTGATACAAACGATTTCAAATGTCCCCTCTGGATAAAGGGCTATTTTAAAACCATCTGTGTGTATAGTTTTCTTCTATGAAGATATTGGCCTGTTGGACTTGGTAAATGTTAAAGCTATCATTAGAATGATCGATTTGTGGTGAAACTTATCTAACCATTTGAATATTATTGCAATGGTTTGCGGTTTTTCTTTCAAATAAACCTTGACCTTTTATACTTTTGGCAAAAGGTTAATTGAATTCATCCGTAGATTCTGAATGTGAATCTTCGAAACTTGGTCGTTAGTAGGTACATACTTAATATATTTTTAAATGTTTTTCTATGGGTTGGGTTCGATATCCCGCTTTTTATAATCCCGTTTTTTAAAATCCCGACTTTAAAATCCCGATTTTAAAATCCCGCTTTTTATAATCCTGTTTCTTATAATCCCGCTTTCTTATAATCCCGCTTCTCATAAGTTCTGATTGCAAAAGCGAGATTATAAAAAAAATAGAAATATGTAAGTGAAATAAAAACAGAGGTAATAATATGCACTAAGCTTTTATTAATAACTCATACGTATAACAATTCAACGAATATGCAAATAAATTAACAATATTCATTTAAAAATAAAAAACTAAATGAAATAAAACTCAGAAGTTGTATATTAAATATTTACATACATTGAAATATTAATGGAACAACAAGGTTTTTTTTATTTAATTAGTTCAATTGTATATTGTGAGCGATACGACGCATAAAACCTGATTTGGACATATTTTTCATAATTTTCCGTTTATTTTTTTGTTTAAAGGAACTTTTCTTATTTCTTTCCTAGAAAATGGAACAAGCAATATTAAATTTTGAAAGATGAATTTGTTGAAATACTAAATTGGGATGCTGAGAAACAGGCAAAGCGGGATTAAACGGGTAATTAAAAAAAACGGGATTTTAAGACTCGGTATTTAAAAAAACGGGGTTTTAGAAGACGGTATTTTAAAACTTTTTTTTCGGGATTCTTAAAAAGCGGGATTCCGATACGCTCCCTTTCTCTATAGAAGAAGAAGAACGTACTCCAAAGATGAAAAAGTTTAGGTCTCCATAAAAAGTATTCCTCTTTCAAAAGCTCCCTTGTTATTCCCACTTAAAACGAACATTTTAAGACATTTAAACCCAACTTCGTACATGATCAACTTCCATTTTATAACCGCAGTTCATACGAGCCTCATAAAGTTTACGTCGCGAGTATCCACGTCACGTTTCTAAAATTCTCATAGCAATTAGGAAATGTTTCAATTCGCTGACGATAATGACAACGAAGACGTCGTTCCGTCACATAAAATCCCTTCAGGGAAAGGGAAATGTAATAACCATCTAAGGAACTTAAAGACGTATCTATCGCTAATCGCTCCAAATGGAGAAAAGCAAAAAGAAAAAAGAAAATTCTTAAACGGCATATATTTTGTCTTTACAGTCAATTTGCTAAATCCTGATTTCGTTTCGCCAGCCATGTCACCTTTCACCAGGGTGATCCATATCCGTGTATGTAGCAGAACATACTACAACCACCGTCATTGACAGAGGAGAGCAATGTAGAAAAAAAATCCATAACACCCGAGATTGTAATTTACGATGTGTATTAGCTGTCCATTATCACTCATGCAAGTTCACATAGCATAGCATAGCTAGCCCCCATCTGACGCAGCGAACCCTCCACAGAAGAGTCCTTGGGGGCAAATAATTCGCTCGCATAAGAGCACACCGAGGATAACCGAGATAACAGAAAATCTACACGAGACCAACTCGAACAACAGAAACAACGACAACTTAGGTGTCGGAGATACACGACACGGGCTGAAGTAAAAACAGAAAAAAAGAGCATACAGAAACAGATACAAAACAAAAAGTCAAGAGTCAATGCCGGAACGGATGTGAAGAAAATTAAGTTAATTCGAGAAGAAAGATAAATGACATCCTATCTATGAATGTTGTGTTCTCGAGTTGTGCTCGTTTGAAGAGATTTAACAAATAGCGGTGTGGGTGACAGTGCCGGATTAAGCTCTTCCAAGATCCTAAGCACTGGAAATTAAGTACCCTACCACTTCTCCAACAGTATGTGAAAGTCAACGAAACAATATTGAGATACCATACTATACTATCTTCGTTACTGTATGTATCCGACAAATCGATGAGTTTATGGATTTTCAAGGGTAATTCCTGCTTTTCTTTTGTCAGAAGAAAACTTGGTTATTCCAAGAGAAAATATTTATTGAATTAACTTGTGAAAATATCTACTATTCCGATTAGTATGCTTAATTAACCCCTTCCACTTCCGCTCATATGTGTTACAAGCAGCGATGCCAGATGTGGGGATTTTTTCACTTAATGGGGAAAATGGGAAAAAGTGCTCCTAAAATGGATAAAAAACCAAATTCACACATATTTATTAATTTTACATATTTAAAAATAAAACTTGGGTACTTAACCTTCAAATAAATACCAAACACGAAAAAATGACCGCGTTTATAGCACCACAGCCGTTCATAGCTTTAAACATATTTCGAACTCAACACAACCTTCACTCACAGGCGTGATTAACTTCAACCACTTCAACCCTTTTGCAAAGTCAATATCAGCTGTGAAGTTCGCTGTGAATTTTCTGCGCTCAACATTTTCAAAACACAAAAGTTATAATTCTTCGTTTTTTTGTACGAGTATATTTAAAAGAAAATGGGTGTTTTTATATACAATAAATACATATTTGTAATTGTAATACTATTATATGTACAGTGGCGACAAAATAAATAGCACATTAAGGGTTATTTTTTCATTTGTAGAATTTGGGTATTGAACTAATAATAATGTCAATACAATTTATGTTTCCTGTTGCAATATTAACTAGTATAAAATAAATAACACAGATTTCCTTTACCAAAAAATAAAAAAATAAAATATAATATTCCTAATAACAAAATAAAACTTTTATTTTTTTATTACTTTTTATTCTTAACAAAATCCTACAACATTTTAGAATAGTCTGGTTAATATTATTTCACAATACTAGTACTTAGTAGGGTAACCCTTTATTTTTAATAACGGCAACACACCCAGGTCATAGTACCGATATTTAGGCTTGACAACGTTCTAAAGGTATGACATTCCAGGCTTTCTTAATTCTATCCAAAGTTGGTCCAACTTTGTAGATCCGTCAATTTTGCTGTCCACGTCATTTCACAAGTTCTCAATCGGATTAAGATTAGGGGGATTATGCTGACCAACTTAAAATATTAATCTTTGGGGCTAGTAACCATTGCTTCACAGATTCAAAATCAGCGATATTTCCTCTTTTGCATACGGAAGTACAAATTGCTCAGGATTTCCATGTAACTTTGGTCCATAAGACCCTCAGTATGATGTATGGATCAAACACCGAACCATGTAAGAACACCCCAAGCCCAAACAATGATGCCGCCACCACCATGTTTAGGATTGTATTCTAGGTTAATGTCGTGTCTAGACTAAGTTAACCAACTTTTACAAAATTACGTTTATTTTGTTATGGTACACAAATTTAAAGTGTATAATATGCCGGTAGTTTACTACTGTAAAGTGGACAAAAAAGTCCCATTATCTAATTGCTTCTTCAAAACACGTTATATGATCTTAAGTGTCTTGAAAAGACATATTTTGTCGCCACTGTATATATGTATATTTTTATAAAATTTTAGTAAAACCGAAATGCACCAACAGCGGGTTATTTCAGATGAATTATTAACAGTTGCAGATCTGGGAAAACGTATGACCAAAAACCTAGTGGATAGGAAATACAATAATTATTATTATTATTATATTATTATTATAATTTTAGTATTAAATTATATTTTAATAAAAGAAAAGAAACTTGCATTAAAATTAAATGTTCTTCTTAACATTTCTATAACGACTCAAAATGGGACAAAATGCTTATAGAATGGGAAAACTTTTCAAAAATATTCCCCAAAATGGGGAATTTCAGCAAAAAAAATCTGCCATCACTGGTTACAAGTTAACAACGGAATATATATAATGTACCTTTATGCATACTCATACGCCCTTAAGAATTACATCAAAATTATACTATCACATCTCCAAAAAAGGAGGCTTGCGTCTTTTTAAAATTCTTTGGGCATTTTGATCCAACTATTAATTGCAGATGACTTCAGTACCACTTTATCCCAAAGCAGTCTCGAAGGTTCATATGATTGATTATATAATTATGTAAATATACAAAAGCTGTATCTGGAGCGCATATTTGTATATATGTACTGTACATATATAGACGTCGCTGTTGATGACAATTTGGCTGCACTTGATGCTACACTGATATTGGACTTCTTAATAGACAAATGAAGCGGAAACAAGAATGCCCAAGGATCTGTTGGCATACCAGCGGCAGCTTGGATCTGCCACCAGTTTCGGTTGAACATGTACAACAGCTGTTTCTTTCTTTCTTTATGTGGTGCTACAGCTCGGGATGAACAAGGACCTGCTGTTTTATTTTTGCACGAATGGAAGGCTCTTTAGTAGCTCTTTTTAAGAACTTGAGAACACAACGCACATTGCTTATCGGGAAAGGAAAACGCGACCCGAATCCCCCTTCAGCCTATAGACCGCTATGCTTACTGGTTACGGCAGGAAAACTACTCGAAACATTGTAAAAAACCACGGCTCGCCGCAGCAATTCAGAGAGCAAGAAACCTATCGCAAAGACAACATAGATTCTGAAGAGGATAGTTAACAATCGTAGATATCGAGGAGGTGATCTAAACAGTGCAAGCAAAACAGTCTCGAGAAAAGTTTTCGTGTTAGCCACTCTGGACAGCCAGATGAACATGTGAACTAGTAACTAGTTTTTATTTGCAGTCTGAGACTACCTCAGCGCACGGAGGTTAATATACACCATCACATAAGACTTTCGGGTAAAGCAAATCACAGCAGAGCTTAATTCTGATACCCGACCTCTGAAATATCTTCTACGATGGCATCTCTCACATGACCATACACAACGATATCTTTTTGATTTGGCACGTGAACGACATCGGTCGGTGATAACTGCAAGAGTTATATAGGATGTACGAAGGAAGCTAAACCAAATAATGAGACGTATCTACGTCTGGATGAAAAACCGCGATCCTAGTTTTGCGTCGGAAGAGACTGACTCTGCTGACTAGAAAATATATCCCGACACGAGTTGACCAGAAGTGATCACTAGCACTCACCTTCTAGAATCATACATAGTAGGCTCGCATCCGAGCGAATTGCTAAAGTCACATTGTTGGAGGTCCAAAAGACAGCAAACAAAGACTTTGCATTATAATCGCGCACGCCATCCTTCTGTATGGCAGCAGGTTGACCGCGGGAATTTAATTTAATTTTGAACGAACTCATTGGCAAGTTGCTTGAGACCATAACCTATATTCTAAAATTTGAAATTTAACAGGCATTCTGAGCCATATCAGCATCATAGGTTTGTCTTTCGTAAGCCAATATTATCAAGAAAGTTTAAAACTTCACTCTTAAGGACATGCCTTGGATTCTGTATTTAAAGTTTGTCCGGTTTATGTAACTAATTTGTGATCATGCATTTATTTATTTGTTTGAAATTCGGGACTTCTTATCTAAGCCTTCCATTTTATAAGAAATTGGATTTTTTGTTAACACTGTCTTTTTCATCGACTGTGATGCGATGTCCGCAGTCTATAGATTGTGACAACTCGTTCAGTTAAAAATAAGTTTTGCATGTAATACACAAATTGAACTTTTTGTAGCGTCGATGACTTATTTGTTTATTAATAAAAATTTTGATTGAAGATTGGAGGCGGATTGAGGAATGATGACTGGGTGAAGAAAACAGAAGATTAAAGATGATATTGGGTACCAGAATATGTAGGGATAGATGGTAATGATTAGGCGGAACAACTGTCCATATTAATTCCAGTGTCTATGTGAAGCGAAGGAACTCATTAGTAATGACAGTTCAATGAGATTCAGAGACTGTATTAGTCTTGAGAAAAACAAACTTCGCATCATTACTGGGTTACTTACGGAACTCATGATACATCTTAGAAAGTCGGGTATTCCACATAAAGAGATTTTTTTTTAAATTTTACAATCAATCCAGTGAAACTCCGGACCCAAATGTGTTTGGGTTAGTACCAACTTACGACAGAGAATCTGACACTTATAGCACCGACTCTTTTAACGCGATTTCTTACTCTGGATGAGGTGCTCTGATTCACGCAATTCTAAGCTGAGCTTAGATATAACCAATTCTGACAGGAATAAGGACGAAAATGATGTTCCTTCGTCTATCGCTCGTAGGTGGTACAATAGACCTCAAGGTCGCAGTAGACCAGACCCCTCAGTAATAATTATATAATAATTTTTGAGTTTGAGCCTCACTTCGGATATCCATGAAACTTTATTCCATTCCACTTTCATTACATGACACAGATTACTCGCTCTTAATTCAATGCTTCGACAAACTAGGAAATTTAAATTAACATCTGCAATCGTGGTTGTTTCTTCTTTTGTTTTATAAAATTATATTCGTTCGTATGAAAGTAATTCTGCATAAACAATGAAGCTGAGAGGATGGGTAATCAGTTTGCATGTCAATTTAAAATGTTGCCCAATACGAAACTTACTATTAAACTAGTCAGGGATACAAATTTGTTTGCGTACACACTACACACATAAATTACTTAAAGCAATACCACTGGGAAAACACATCCTGCACACAGAATATTATCCAAGGACGCGCGAGGTACTGCGGGTATCATGTTCCATTTCTGTCTTACACTGAACTGATTTACTGAATAATGAAGTGCCTGAGCTCCTATTAACTCAGGATAAAGGATATATGTAACGTATTGTCAGGATATAGAGAGTACCTTATGCCAAATGTTACTCCTAGATGTTTCATAGATTGTGTAATCCGAATTTGCTACGATACTTATTTGATGTTGACAGCTTACAGCTTCTTTATGAAATAAACGTTTTTTTGACACAAATCCCTGGCAATAGTGGTGCCAGATGCCAGCTATAATGTCAAGAAACGTCAAATTCAACAAGTAACAGTCTACAATACAGCTAAGAACTCTTTTTGTACATATTTCGCACGTAAACTCCATAGGTCAGTAATTGTTGCGGTAGGTTCCAATTTTAAAATAAATGCCCACGACTGGCGGCTGTAAATATTCTTTTATTTACATAAAAAACCGATCTCCACAACACACTTTCATCACGTGAACTCATTTGGAGCTTTGATTTTGTTCTGCACACCAACACGAAAAGGATCTTTAGACCTGGTCGCAGCGTTCCAAATTTGTTTCCGAATCTGAAAGTAGAGTTTATTATAAAACAGGGAGTGTTGATGAAATTGTAGAATAGTTATCTGAAACAACGAATACAAAGGTCATTATTTTTTGTATAGTTGAAAACTATAAACTATCTCTATAAGCAATCTTGTAATGCAGCTCAGGGCCGGTTTTAATAGTTTAAGTAGCCGGCGCGGACAGAAACACAGTATCATAGGATAATGTCAATTTATGATTGAACATCATCGGGAAATATTGAAAACTTATTTGCAAAGTGAGTGCTGTGTTGCCGAAAAAGGGCAAATTTGATTGAATTAATGATCTAACCGAGCCTGCTTTGAGTTGGAGAGATTGGCATTCTAATTGATATCCTTATGTTCGTCCTCTGCGTTCAGCCGAGAATATTGCTGCTGTTACCGAAAGCGGAATGACGGCATTATTGGCCTATTTTTCGAAGATGGATGTGACAACAACATTTCGGGTAACGTAGAGCGCTACACTAGCATTACACCCATTTTCGTTGGCCAGAAACTGGGGGAATGAACTTGAACGATCTCTGATTCAATCAAGATGTACCATACAAATCGCCCAATCGAGTATTTCTGCAACCACTTTACACCACACTTTTAATAAAGATTTTGGCCTAAATGCTTACGAGGTCCCAATATACTAATCATAAGCTACACTCCGAAACTAAAGAAACTAAAGTGGACGACGACCAAAAAAGTACTTTGCAAGCGAATATTTTAGGAGTGAAGAGCAGCGTTGCCGTTTGGGACGCTTTTACGTCATTTTGACACTTTTTCGGCGATGTGACCCGGGACCCCACTTTTCAATAAAATTCCGATTTTGACGCCTTTTGAAAATATAGGACTTTTAAGACACGGTACTTCACTCTTAAAACACACCCATTTTGTTTAACCAGTGATGAAATCAACAAAGTATTTTTGTTAGTTAGAATTTTCTTTCCAAAACTCGTTCTGCATACATGCTTTTTTTCATCTTTGTTATTTGTTTTCCCAATATTTATGTTATTTTAAGTTCAGCAATAAGATACAGTTCTTCGAAAAAATTGCATTTTTCATACATATACATATGTAAAAATGTTTATTTTAATACGAACAAATGAACAATTCACAGTAAGTATAGTGATGATAATTAATTCATAGTTAATATAATATTTTGAAAACAAAGCAGACAACATTAATTTACAGTTATTAGTATTTAGAAAAAAAGCAAAGACAACTAATTCCAACTGAGCGGCTTGACAACTCGACTACTTGACGACTCGACTGCTTCTGTTTCATCTTCGTTTGACGTACGTGTCTACTACATACTTGACAACTTCACGCCACCAGTGATAACATCTTTAACCGACACTGCCCTTTAGATATATAAGTGGTACCCCTTTTTTGCTTCTGGACCCATTTTTTGGACGCTTTTTGAATTTTGCTCGCGGCAACGCTAGTGAAGAGGTCCCAGCGCATTATTAGTTGCATTTAAAAAGACCTATCAAAGACACCCCACTCGATAGCGTAAGTGTTAATTTTTTTAACCACTGAGCAAAAACGGTCCATTTCCGTTGTTGGGTCACCAATTCGTTTCCGTGTACAAAAAATGTAATCGCAATTGGTTTACAGTGAAAGGGCTGTGAAATGTAGGTAAATACCAGATTGTTCAAGTTTTGTCGTTCGAAATGGAAAACCAGATTTTAAGGTTTGAAATACTGTTATTATTCAATGTAGTTTCCCTGAACTTCAATACACTTGTTCCAGTGATCTTCTAATTACTGGATTCGATTCCTGAAGTGAGTATCCGAAAGACGTTCGAAATACGATTCCACGGCTGCTATCACCTCTTCGTTCGAAGAAAATCATATTTCACGAATTTATTTTTTGTGATGTGAGAACAGTCAGAAGTCACAGGGAGTTAAGTCTGGCAGCCTTCGGTTTTGATACAGGGTTATGGTGGCAGATCCAATTCATGAAACAACGCACAAAATCCTTCTTTTCCTTTATAAAACGCTCCAAATGTTGCTGAGAAACGCGCATTACATTGTGTGTTAGCGAATGCGGCATCCATTGTGTAAACAGCTTTCTGACACCAAAAACTTCAGCCAAAATATTATTACTAAGAATTTTCTTACTGCACGTTTTTTAATTTTTTTCATTGTAAAAAAAAAAAAAAACACTATGACACGTCAACTTTGAACAGCTATAAATATACGAATTAGTTAACAGATCTAGCTACATGAAACTTCACACATTCTCATGAAGAAGTTCTATCCTTTTAAGAAATGTAAAACGACGAACCTAATAGCGCCATCTCTTATCGAATGCCAAAACTTATTTAACAACCTGGTATAGATATCGAAACTATAAGTGTTCCTTGTACTCGGCGGGAGCCTTAAAAATGGGATTGTTTTCTATGGATCTAATTTGTTTGTAACATGTCTGTCCCCCTACATACTATTAGCCACAACTATCTGAATAATTTCTCCATATGCCAAACTCCAAGTCTCTAGCTTATACTGTTTGGCTTTGGGAGCTTGTGATACGCAAACGTATGTTCAAAGAGACACCGGAGTTAGTTCATTCTAAAGAGACAATTTAAAAATCAATAACGAAAGTAAAATAAATAAGCCAAGTGCTATAGTGTTAATAATAATTTGACACTATTTTCAAACAATCTCTGCTACTTGCGCGGACTAAACCTCGTCCTTTTACTTGTACAAACAATCACAACTATTAGTGTTTGCTTATAGTTCAACTCTCGTGCTCTTGAGTGTTTTTAGCTAGAAGTTATTTTGATCGAATCCGGTCGATGGAAACTATCCACCCACGAAATTAATTAAAAAATATTAACAAAACTTTCCAATGGATTACTTGAACAATCCATAATTTTGAAATGAAGCGAATTGTTGTCAGTGGGGTAGGGTGGTCCAATGCAAATGAACTCCAACAATGTACAAGTACAACCACTTCTATTAAATAAATTCCATGTTTATGGTTTCACAGAAAACATGAGCATAAATAATAGCAAATTCCAACCCTCATCTTGGTGTTAAGAATTTATCCGAGAGCTGAGAGGCATTTATGTAAAAGCACCATCATCGTAGTTCAGAAGTATTCATTATAGTTGCCAGCAGTGTTGAATGGGTAACTTCTGAAAGGGTTAAACAAACACGATTTTTCAATGTTTACAAATTCCATTCCAATTTGTTTTTGTTTGTTGAAGTGAGCTTCACGAAGCCTGAAGCCGGGTTTATGGCGGTTTTATGGTAATCTCTGTCTCCTTTGGCTGTCAAATTTGTTCAAAAATTGTTGATAGTTCGAATCAACTAAATTAATTTTTCTCAAGTAGCATGACTAAGATTTTAGATATTCGCATTCGTAAGTGCATACTCGCATGTACTTGTATATATATGTAAATATTGTAGTTTGCTACGTTGCCTTTATGGCGCTAAGGCATTTGCCTTTGCCACCGCGTAACTTGACGACTATAGAACACATGTGTGTATCGTAAAAGGCAAGACATAAAAGTACAATAATATAATATCACACAAAAGAACCTCTTTGAGTGTCACTCTCAGTGAAGACTTGGCGGAAAAGATGTTTCTGACATTGTGACGGCTGAGTGATTATGTTAGAAAATTTGCAAAAAAACGACTTCCATGTGCATACAATGACGTACATACACGAGTACTTGTTACAATAATAATTTCTGATATCCTTGCGAGATTTTGCGTATAGTTGTACTACACACACATGAACAGAATGTTTAACAATCGTAAAAGCAAATGGCGTCACACATCATTGAAACTTTAACAGTTTTGCGATTTGCGCAAAAAAAAAAAAACAAAACAAATATAATCTTTGTCCCGACTGACGGTTTTGTCAACACAAAGCATTTCATCCATAGATGTTGGGAGTGAGGACAGATCTTTTATAATGATGTAGAAATTCACAGAGAATTTTCAAGGTTTTTCCAATCCCGATAGAACTTCGGTTTTTCTAAAAATGATATCCATACAAATGTGTAAAAGTAACTTTCGTGTTTTACCCTTATCAACATCCAAGAACAGGTCGAATCCGGAAGGAAAAAGAATCTTTGAATCTCCTATAATTGATGAACTTGAATATTTGTTTGGCATACATACATTATGTATATGCATGTAGATGTTTTATTTTTGTAGACTCGAAAGGCAGTTTGAAAAGGATTTAAGCTTTTTGTAATAAGGTCAAAATGTTTTTTCTTCTGGCTCTTAGCTGTTATATTATTCATAAGTGCTGCTTGGTTACCTGAAAAACGTGGATAAAGCTGTTATTCTAAATTTACCCTCACACTGTTGGAATGCGTCTTAATTACGAAACAATTGAAGGGTTTGGGAAAAGAACGAATGGAGTATTAGAATTCTATTCAGACCCATACAGCCTGTTTTACAAAAAGTTGTCAGTTAAAAAAGTCTATTTAAAAGCATGGCCTGGGGGAAATGATCTGAACTGAAAATTTCTCCAAATAAACTTCGATGGACTTAAATCGTTTTTCCCTATGGCGAAATATAATATAGTATAGTAATAATAGTAACTAGTATAGTATATAAAAGTAACTTAGAAAAGGCTTCTATAGTCTTGTGCAAGTTAATGTGAACAAAAACTTGTATTATTTATTTAAAGTAGCAAATAGCAAGAAATGGATTTATAAAATTTATATTTAATTTGTCCACTGTCCACCCTTGGCCTTAATCACCATTTTTATTCGTTTTGGCATGGATTCCACCAGTTTTTGACAGTTTTTAAGAATTTTTAGATCTCGGTATCATACTTGAATAACTGATTCAATCAGCTTCGTTTTGGTGGTACAGTTCATTTTCTTCAATTTAGTTTTGCATGTAGCCCACAAATTTTCTATAAGATTGAGGTCTGGCGAGTTGCCAGGCCAATACAAGCTGTAGCCTCTTCTGCAAAATATTTTTTAACTTTTTTTGACGCATGGCACGTCATCTTGTTAAAAAATTGGGGCTTCTGCATTCACTTTTGACAGCTCAGAAACCAGATGACTTTCCAATATCTCGATATATTTGTCACTGTTCATCATTCCTGTTATTGGAACTAACGATCCTGTGCCAAAATAAGAGAAACAACTCCAAAAAATTTGCTTTACAGAATGTTTTACAGTCTGCTGGATATAGGCTGTTGAAATTGGTTCACCATAGGATCTTCAAACATATTGAGGCTGCATACCCTGCACGAAAAATGACTCTCGTCCGAAAATAGCACCTTTTTCCATTCATCCGCTGTCCATTCTTTATATTTTCGAGCCCAAGCCATTCTGTTCTTTTTCATAATACCATTTAGGAATTTTTTCTTCAGAGGTTTTTTTGCTTCGCCCAACTTCTAGAAGAAAGACGTCGCCGAACTGTTGAGGCATCCACAACAGCTCCTGCAGCCGCAAGATCTTTTGTAAGTAGTCACTGGTTTTACTAGGGTTAATCTTACTGTTTCTTATAAGAGGGCATCTTCTTTCTTTATGGTTTTATGTTTTCGACCACGTTTTCCTATTCGTTGCAGTAAAATCACCCCAGTTTCTTTATGGCATTTGATGATGTTTGAAGACAATTTACCCAAAGATTAAGCTGATTTTTTGAGCGAACATTTACACGAAGACATCACAATAGGCCCAAAACCAATCTTGTTTACCTTTTTGATTTTAAAGATTCATATCCTGCCCCAATGCTGCAACCTAAAAAGGTATTTTGTATCATAGGATACTAGTTTCTCAAAGAGGCAAACCATCTTCCAAATGAAGGCTAGCATGTCTTTGGATGGCGTATTTCTTAAATCGTAAGGCCCGAGAGGATGTGTGTGGTCATTTCGGATGGATGCTTTCGGCCTAGCGGTCGATCCTTGTAAGTAAAATCTACAGTCCATTTTCGTAGATAGGCTCAACTTGTTTAGTTGCTATGGTAGAGTTTTTATCTACCCTACTTTCCTGTACTTTTGTTTGTCCAAATGGCTAGTGTCCAACCTCCTTAGTCCTAATACGTAGGATAGACATCGTTCTCCTAAAATCAAGTACTCTGCTAGTTTGGTCTTAGATTAAGCTGACAAAAGAGTAGGTTTTGGGTACCTTTAAAGGAAAAAAATTTTCGGTCAGATATTTTTTTCTGTCTGTCAGGAAGTCGAAAAGCCGCAACCGCGAAAACTATAAACCATATAAAGATGTGGATATAGTCCGTCACTGCCTAAGCTCGCCCACAGAATATTAAATTTACCGGAGGTAAGAGCATCCCGAATTCCAGCCACATTGCTTGAGGAAAACTCGAAATACTGATATAAAGATCAAGCTATCGAGAAAGTTCGGTTTAGTGGTGATGGATACAACTCAAGGTTAAGGCCCGAGTCATTAGTAAAGTTGGACATACTAGCCTTCAACATAAACCCTCATCGACAACCTGTCAAAATACCATAGTTTCATTTCCATTTTGCCAATATCTTATCCAGATATAGGTAGTACCGTGTGATTGATGGGGCTATTTTCTCCTTTAAAAGAAGGCGAACACAGGACTCTAATGGCGGCTTACACCTAAAAGTAATGTCAGACTAGCAACCGTTGATATGAGATCAACTCTGCTAACTTAGAATATTATTTTGTGATTACCTTGAAGTTGTAGTCAGACCATTCTGTATTACATACCATGAATTATAATAAGTGTCCTGCGGGATAGAATCTAATTACCAAACTGCAATGAGTTATATTCGCATGTTATTATCGGTCAGACCTTTTTCCTCTATCTCTTCGAAGATAAATTCAGCTATCTGTCTAAACTTGTTTTCTTGTTTTACAAAGGTGGAAAAAAAAACAAATAATACCCCTTCGCATTAGCAAACAACAAAAAGAAAAACGCTATTACCATCTTTGAACGTTAAAATACAATACCTACTTAACCTAAACCTGAACCTTCCTCAAATGAATACTATTTCCCCCTGCCGACTGAAAGTCTTTTTCTTATTTATATTGCAAATTTTCTTCAAATTACCAGAAGCATGCTGAAATCTTATCGTGGATAGATATTCATCGCACATATCTCACATTACCTTTATGCCAAATAGCGTCCATCTATTCTACTCAAAGACTGGCCGCCCAGTCTTCCGGTCACACACATATAAATAAATACTCGCACATATTGAAACAATAAATATACCCTCGACTTAGGGGCCGTATGCATTCAATTAATGGCCCACATTTATCTCTTTCTTAGACGGCCTACTATCTACGGAATACTGCCCCAACAAGTCACAAAACACAATTCACATGTCGACCCTTGGTGTCATGCTACAAGTCGCCCACTGGGGAATATTGAAGGACACACTTGCACTTAGCATGAATTTATTATCAGCTATACCTTTTATTGTAATTAAGATTTCGAGAAAAGGTAGATTAGCAATTACACCCCCCATTCGTCCACCACACTCAAACACACACACACAAACAGCCTACGTGTCGTTTATTTAGTATGCCAGATACACATTCATATTATTGGTCATATACGAAATACGAGTACTGGGAACCACGAACACAGGAAGCCAGAACGAAGCTCCCAATTCATGCCGGAACGAATACAGTAGTACCAATGTGTAAAGACAAGTATAAAGATGAATCCTTCCACCTAATCCTTAACCGAGTTCGCATACAAAAAGCTAGGCACATAGCTCAGCATGTCCATTTGCTATTAACTATTATGCTCAGTCCAAGGAGCAAATGGGTACGGACCCGTGACCCACTAAGGTCCTTTTAATTGTTATTCTCTCGTACTGCCTCTGTGCTTGTGTATGTGTGCATGTTTGACACAAAGTCTCCTTTGGATAATTGGCTTGTGAATGGTTACATGGCCTCCTTGTTTGCTGGCATCATAAACAACATAGAAAAACATCAGCAATGGGAGAAGAACATTAGCAAAAGTGGGCGGCGGCAATGGCAACCACGAACGACGGGACGGGACGGAATCTGAGAGAATGATGAACCTCTATGTAACAAATATTGCGGTCATCCACAAAAGAAACAAACAAAAATCTCTTTATCTTTTCATTTCTGTCCCGCTGCTGTGGAGATGTCCTACGAGTACCTATCTACTCCCTGGCATCCAAACAAGAGGACACAGGCAAGTGAAATAAATGGGAAATTTTCAATCATTTAGGGATTCATTATGTTGAAGTTTACCGTTTTTTTTTGTTCCTTGTGACGCCATTGTGTTTAGACTTTTGGAGTTTTTTTTTCCTTATATTCTCCAAAACAACAAAACATCTAATTGAGATAATTCATCTTTGTTGGTCACTGGGAAAAGTGAAATTTAATAAAGACAAAAATCTTATGTGATTCGTACTTATCAGCACCGCAGCAGGAAGGAGAGCATATTTCCTAAAAAGATGGATCATTGAATTAGGGAGGCTTACACGTCATAGTGTGTACAGAGTCGGTAGATTCATTAATCGATTAATGCCTGTTCTTATTCCACTAAGGCGTTCATAAGCTGTTAATGCGCGCGAATGAAAAAAAAAGCATAACCACATGGAAGTACTGAAGAGGAAATAGAGGGAACAGGACATAACCCTTTTTCGGCCACAAGAGATTAAAGCCATACAAACAAAATTTGTGGAAAAATCGTGTACGTACACGCTAATCTCCGAAACCGCCCAATCGATATCGATGAAATGTGAATATGTGCGGTTGGTTCCAACTAAAAAGATAGCATAGTTTTGGACCCGTTAGGTGGCACTGGAGTCAAGTTATTATTAAGAAATTCTATATTTATCGACCAAAATGACTCATGTTCACAACATTATGTTATGTTGGTTTCATGCCAAAAGAGAATTTTACAAAATCTGTACCCGATAGATGGCGCTGTAGTCAAGTTATTAACAATTTTTAAATTTTTGTTGAAAAAAAATGACTCATATTCACAAAGTCTGCTGGTTTAGTGCCAACGGAGAAAATTACAAACGTCGGCGCTGGAGTCAAGTTATTAACAAATTCTAAACTCCGAAACTACCTATTGAGCTTTGTTTTGTGGAGAGAAAAACTTTATTTGTTGATGCCCGGGTTCAATCCCAACATAAAGTTTTTCACGATGCCACCTCTTTCCAATTTCTAACAAACACTCAAAGAGTATCGTTTGTCATGGGGGGCTTCTCAACTCGCCGTTCGGAGTCGGCAAAAAACTATAGGTCCCTTCCATTCGTGCGAAAATAAAACACGCACACACAAATGGTTTCGAGAAGCAGGCCCAGGTTCGCCCCGAGCTGTAGCTCCACCTAAAGTAGGTAACATTTTGTGTATTTTTTTTTGAAGTGAATACTTCTTTAGCGACGTATTGTTTTTGAAAACGAGTGACGATAACGAGTTACGATAAATGAGTTACGATAAATTTCGATAAATGTGTTTCGATAACGGGGAAATGATTCTATACCGGGGAACGTCTGTCTGTGTGTCTGTCTGTCCATCCGTCTGTCTGTCTGTCCATCCATCCGTCTGTATGTCTGTCTGTCCGTCCGTCCGTCTGTCTGTCTATCTGTCCGTCCGTCCGTTTGTCTGACTGTCTGTCTACCTTTTAACATCTAAACCGCTGTAATGTAATTTGTCAAAGAGATAGTCTGGGACCTGGGGAAGGACATAGGTGAAAAACCCGCTCGCTAGGGTGCGCTGGAGTCAAGTTATTAACAAAACATTTTCACGCCTAAACCGCTAAACCAATTATAATGTAATTCGGCAAAGAGATAGCCTGGGATCTGAGGAAGGACATAGGCAGGAAAACCGCTCGCTAGGGGGCGCTGGAGTCAACTTATCAACAAAGCCTTTCAACGCCTAAACCACTGAACCAATTGTAATGTAATTTGGTAAAGAGATAGTCTGGGACCTAAGGAAGGACTTAGGTGGAAAAACCGCTCGCTAGGGGGCGCTGCAGTCAAGCTACTAACAAAATCTTTTCACGCCTAAACCGCTTAACTAATTATAATGTAATTTGGCAAAGAGATAGTCTGGGACCTTAGGAAGGACTTAGGTAGAAAAACCGCTCGCTAGGCAGCCCTGGAGTTAAGTTATTAGCAACTTCTTTACTAACTGACCAAAATGATTCATATAAAATTTATGTTGGTATAGTACCAAAAGAAAAAGCAACAAAAATCGGACCCGATGGGTGGCGCTGGAGTCGAGTAATTAAGAAATTCTATATTTAATGAAATTTTGAATAGCTGTTTGTTTTATAATTTGTCGATCTATCGATTGTACTAGACAAATTTCTTCTTCTCTTACATATTACACATATATTTACAACTGCTTTGGATTGGATAAGTGTTTACTTCCCCCGTGAGCTTATGCGGATGAGGCTCACATATATTTTTTTATGAAAACGAAGTTTTAAAATATCCAACTGAAATTTCAAATTCACTAGATATGCCAGGAATGCCATCACATAATCTTCGATTGAAGTTTGGGTCGCTGATAATTCTGTTTCGTAATTTAAACCCACCCAGATTATGCATCGGCAGACGTTTTGTAATTAAATGGATCACAGCAAAATAAAAGCTCAACTGAATACCGAACTGAAGTCTAAATGCACTACCTCTTTTTAACTGAAATGTCAACTGAACTGACAACTGAAACTGAAACTGATCATCTAAACTGACAACTGAACTAAAAACTGATAGGAATTCCATAAGTTTTCAGTCTCAGTTTCAGTTTCAGTTAAATGTTTCAGTTCTTGCATTTACACAGCAGTTTAACTGAAAGCTCAATTGAGACTGAAACTGAACTGATCATTTACGAGTTAATAGGGCTTAATGAAGAAATGTTTTCATTTTTCCGTGAAACTCACGTGACGCTATAGTCCGGAGAGGCAGATCCTATTGTTATGACCACTTAAAACTCGCTGGAAGAGATAATTCGACATCCATTTTGGAAGTCACAGTTCACTTATGCCGACAACACTTTCATCAAAATTAATTAAAAAAATTTCTATTCATTTTTAACTCCAGCCACGACAGTTCTGGGTCAAAAATCCGTATAAATTTAAAAGGATTGTATTTTTTGCCTAATTCTCGACTGTCGTTACTGACCCCATTTGTAGAGGGAAAAGTCTTCAGTGTTATTTAATTCAATGGCCAACCTTTTCGGGCTGTCAGCATTCATTCAGCGACATAATATACATACATACAGCGACGATACACGTTACTGATGGTAGATGGTTTTAAAAGCAGACCGAGATGGATGTTACCTTGAAGTGAAGTGTGCTTTGAGAGTGTTCCTTTGGCTACAAAGCACGTATGGTATGTGTATTTGGGTCCATTCGGGCAGAAAGTCCCCCTCCGGGAAATGTACTTTCAATTCACAATATTTTCCTTTTTTTTATACATCATCTGACACTATGTAGTTAAGTTTTTCTCCTTTTCCTTTTTATTTATTTGATGACTATTGACGACAGCAATGGAAAACGTACATGGGGTCGGGTATGTGTGTGGTTATTTAAGAACTTAATTCTTACATTTGACTTTTAGCACTTTAGTCCTTTTTGATTTAGTGTACATACTCGAGTGAGTTTTACTTGCATGTTCAACGTTCATACTCGTACGTCGACGTACTTGTGTTAATCCGAGAGTGCATTTCTGGGACAACAAAATTGTGTAAGAAGTTATTTTTGAATTTATTCTCTTAAGTCATACGATGTCGTGTTGCAGTTACATTAAGGATACGTTCGTTCGATATATACGAGTATTATTCTATTTTCGATTTATAGGAAGGATATACTCGTATGTTTATGTGTATACATATATATTTACTTACTTACTTACTTAGTTGGCGCTACAGCTCGAGGTGAACCTGGGCCTGCTTCTCGCAACCATTTGTGTGTGCGTATTATATTTTTTATTTTTGCACGAATGGAAGGGACCTACAGTTTTTTGCCGACTCCGAACGGCGAGTTGAGAAGCTCAATCGTAACAAATGATACTCTTTGATGCTTGTCAGACATTCGAAATATATATTTGGAATCGTGTATTCGTGCTGTGGAAGAAAGGTCTCAAACGCTACAGGAAATTAATTGCGGAACCATAATCTTAAAATAAATACATATGGCACAGATAAAGTTTACAATGAATCAACACCGTAAATACATGCAGAAGGGATGCAACAAGAGCCGCCTATGTAGGGTCCTATGTAGGTTTCTGACAAGCTCGATCGTTACAATTTTTGCTTTTTTTTTCAATTTCAGTTTATTTTAAAAATGAATTATTAAGTACAAGTAAAACCTGGTCTTTTAAGAGTACTAACAAAATTAATTCTACATTAATGATACACATAATCTATCTATTACAGTCGAACTTCCATATAACGAACTTCTATACAACGAAGCTCTCCCTATTATGAATTTTTTTCAAATACGCAGCTTTTTCGTTCTAATGTTAGTGTGTTTTGATCTCCTTATAACGAATTTCCATACAGCGAATTTTTCGCTACAATGATTCGCGGATTCGCTACAGGGAAGTGATTTTTATAAAAATATAAAAATTGTATGATGAATGTGTAATAATTCATCAATTGAGAACGGCTTGGCCGATTTGGCTCAAATGTTTTTTCAGTTGTTCGTAATTGCTAGGAGATTTTAAAATTTTGGAAAAACCCTCCGGAAAAGTCGGAAAATTGGAAAAATCCAATAGTGAAAAAAATCACTGTGAAATAAAACATAGCAACGCGCGCCGGGTATCCGCTAGTTACATATGAATGTTATAACACAAAAAAAATATTTTTTTAAAAAAGACAGAAAGAAAAGAAATCTAATCTACCTACTGTTCAAAAAAATATTTGAAAATGACTGTCCTGAATTGAGATGCTCCCGAGGTTCGCTTTATGTTTTCAGGCAAGAAATTCTATAGCATGGCGCAGGGTACAGTAGTCCATAAATGGTCAAAAAGCGGTTAGTCTGAAAAATATACAGAAGTGGCATTTTACATGACCGTTTATGCTTTTCATAAAATGTCATTTTCTCACAATGTATACATAGACACACATATACATATATGGTATATTCACAATTTCCAATTTGTTAATTTAAAAGATGTTCAATATAAAGTAAAAATTAACTTAAAAGTTCAGGAAAACTCACATACGAGTATTGTTTTTTTTTTTTTATTAGGTAAGTATGTACATATGTATATATACCTTGTCCCTGTACTGTAACTCTGTATGAAAGCGTGCGAACTTGTCATGAAAATTTTAACGAAAGTACTCTGTTAACGTAGACAGGAGCTAACTTTTTACTTAAGGTTGCGCTACAGTTCGGGATTAACCTGGGCCTGCTTCTCGCAACCATTTGTGTGTGCGTGTTTTATTATTGACGAATTAGTTATCAATCGGACTGCTCTATCACTGAAACCAAAAATAGGGACGAAGCTTTCTATATAAGATGCTATTGTTGACCCTGTCAAAAGCCTTGCAGAAGTCTAACCATTAGATAGCTTTGATCATACGGTTGCCTTATATCATCGAGGAATGCAGTAGTACAGTTATGGCCTAAGATCCGACTGAAAAGGAGAGAGTAGAAATGTCTGTATATTTGATCAACTTCAACTGTTTGCTTTGCTAAAATCTTCTAAAAGAATTTGGACAGGGTTGGAACTTGGAAAGACCAAAGTCAGAGAAGGCTGTTAATTAAAAAAAAATATATTTAGTATTTTTTGTCTTTGTCCTTTTCTCAGACAGATAGAGTAGGCCGGAGTCTTGCCGATAGTCGACAGAGCTCTATTTGAGTTGTGAAAGCAAAGTTTCGCTTAAGCCTTCTCATGCATCCCTTATGACCACAAAACTTTATGAGCCAGTCTGGACAGTGAAGACAGATAGGATTTCAAAGAGATTTTTTTTACAAATTGGAAACATAATATGACCTTGCTTGGTTGCTGGATCTCAGAATACATATGGACTAAAAGTACGAAATTGGATATGCAGTTTCAGAGATCTACTACATGCTGTAAAATTTCCTAAAATCGTTCAAAAAAAGAAATAAAAACAATTGAAAGGCATAATATCCTAGAGACCATCCTTACTATAATAAAAATGTAACTTTTTTTCGACTCCAAAGACTTTGTTCCCATTTGTCTTAATAACTACTGCAAGAAATGAAATCCGGTTTTCACAGTTGGATTGCAAAATGTCTGGAATACAGGCATAGGATATTTTTTTTGTTATCTGCTGTCCAGAAGCGGAAATCTACGCTGATATCTGGGCAGAGATTATTTTTATGAATACCTTCAAGCTCCTAGCTTTAGAATGCCTTGGCCGATGGAAATGGAATTTCTTTTATTATAAAGTTCAATTTTGTACAAACATTTTAAGATATAAATCATCTTCGTACGTTATACAGAAGTTGAACAATAAGCATTAAATTAAAATTAACGATCAATTAAAAATGACATACAATTCAAGAAAAGCTTAGATCGTTGGATTTTGCCAGCGACCAGTGGAGATTATTTCGTGTTTTCGCCAAAACCGGCTTTTTTTCTTCTGTACCTGCTGTGTTGTTTTTTTTTTTATTTTGAACTGGCCAGGAATTGAGGATATCTATTTGAACGCGCATTACGCAAAAACTAGGTGTGTTTGTTATCTTCTATTAACACAAATGGCACATCTGTCAAATAGTAAAACTGGGGGAAAATCCTCTCTTCTTCTTTTTTAACTATTGAATATTTTCACGAAAAAACTAATTTTTTGATGAAACTTGACATAGTGATTGCTTATGTTCTTGATCAACATTTTTTTATACTTTTTATCCCCGAAAATGATATGGTTCTTACAAAATATTGAAAAAAACTGCATATCTGTAAGGACAATTATAATTATTCAGCCCTAGCTCAATAGTAGCTTATCGGATTGAAAAACAAAAACATAGGTGAATTTAGTAAATTCTCCACTGATTCATTTGAGGCATGAATCATCCTTCCCCGTTATCCTGGAGCTGAGGTATGCTCAAAATAGTTCATGAAATATTCGCCAACCATTTTTCAGCAGCCAACAGCCGTGCAGCGGTGGGTGACGTCATAGTGTGTGAATGCGCGCTCAGTACATCTTATAAAAATAAGTTTGTATGCATATGTATCCTACTAATATATAAATGTGAAAGTTTGGATGTTTGGATGTTTGGATGTTTGGATGTTTGGATGTTTGGATGTTTGGATGTTTGGATGTTTGGATGTTTGTTGCTCTATAACACCTTAACGGTTAAACAGACTTGAATGAAACTTTCGGGAATAGATAGTCTACTTCCTGGATTAGAGATTAGGCTACTTTTTAATCAAAACATACAATTCCTTGATTCCATAATTCGAGTTATTCCAATTTCCGCTTTTATTACTTGGTCATTATTTTTGGGTACACCATTGCCATTGATCGTCATTCTGTTGGGAGAGGGTTGTTTTTGTAGATGTTATGCTCTTCTCTTCGCCACAAATCCATCGCTATCGCTTATTCTTTAATTCTCTTTCTACCCATACGCGCATTGAACGATGGGTAAACCATTGCCATTGATCGTCATTCTGTTGGGAGAGGGTTGTTTTTATAGATGTTATGCTCTTCTCTTCGCCACAAATCCATCGCTATCGCTTATTCTTTAATTTTCTTTCTACCCATACGCGCATTGAACGATGGGTAAACCATTGCCATTGATTGTCGTTCTGTTAGGAGAGGGTTGTTCGTGTAGATATTATGATCTTCTCTTCGCCGCAAATCCATCGCTATCGCTTATTCTTTCATTTTCTTTCTACCCATACGCGCATTGAACGATGGGTAAACCATTGCCATTGATCGTCATTCTGTTGGGAGAGGGTTGTTTCTGTAGATGTTATGCTCTTCTCTTCGCCGCAAATCCATCGCTATCGCTTATTCTTTAATTTTCTTTCTACCCATACGCGCATTGAGCGATGGGTAAACCATTGCCATTGATAGTGATTCTGTTGGGAGAGGGTTGTTTTTTTTAGATGTTATGCTCTTCTCTTCGCCACAAATCCATCGCTATCGCTTATTCTTTAATTTTCTTTCTACCCATACGCCAGTGCTGGGGGATCGTGGGAAAAATCCCTTTTTGTGGGAACTTGGACCTTAAAAGGGATCGAGGGGAAACCCTATGATTTTGCGCGAATTTTTTGATTGTGTGGGAATTTTTTTTATTTATAAAATTTAAACCAAGAAAGGGTATAAGCAAGAAAATTCCAAACTATTAATAGTTTTTATTCACTTATTCCAATTCGCGAAGATAAAAATAACGAAACTCGCTTTACAGTAACGCGTTTGAGGCCTTAATTTCTCTTCTTCTTTTTGTTTTCCCCAACACAATGTTTTAATAACACTACACAAAAGTAAAATATTATTTGAAATATGTAATTTCAACCAATTTTTACCTGTTTGATCATGTTAAATGCATATTCATTTATAACAGGTATTTATTAGGTCAGGTTTCCGCCATTCCAATCGAAAGATATCGATTTGATCGTTGGCATTATCGTTATGTTGGGGTGAGTTCATAATTGTAAAAATTTTGTTGTTAATTTACCGCAGCAAAATCTGTATATATTAAGCAATATAAAATAGCTGCTAATTTGCACAACAAAAGGGGTAATTTGACATTTATGAAAACAAGTCGAGAGTCGAGACACAAGTGCTGCCGGAACGTTTGCAATGGTAAGGCAGTTTTTCTACATTTGTGACCGCAGTAACTGCATTGCTGCGGTTTTTTTTTACCATTATGAACTCAACCTTGATGCTACTCAAATAATAAAGGCGTACTTCATACACATATTTTTCGTAATTCTCCAGTTAACTGAGTTATTTGGAGACAATAGGCGTATTTTTTTGAAACGTAGCTAGCCAGTCTTTCATTAAAACGATTCCCAGCCAGCCGAACCCAGCTGACCTACCTCCAAGTTGGTGCGTGTGATTTCGATCAGCTGTTAAGTGTGGACTGTCAAAGTAGGTATTCGGCATTCAACCAAATGGATTTTTGTTATTTTTTGTGAAAACAATTAATTTCGGTAATTTATTCAACGGATAATTCACATAAATTGATATGAAATCATAATATAGTGGATTATTTCTGTGAAACATCATTTAGTAATTGAAATTATATAATTTTCGTACACGGCAGTCTGTCAAATGTTCTACAAATCGCTTTAAGCGCCACCTTGCCATGAGATATCTCAACATTCCTAGCCAGCTGCTTTTGGTTGCGGATAAAATCAAGAGTTGTAGCCAGCTGGTTGTTGTATTTGTTTTACGTGTGAAATTTTACTTTGATAGCAACTACTGGCTAGCTACGTTTCAAAAAAACACGGCTTATACTGCGCCATTTTTTTTCTTTAATTATAAAACCTATTTATCTACGTTATTTGGCTTTGGAAATATGTATGTACAAATTAAAAATATCAAGTACAAACTTAACGGAAACTTTGTTTAATTTTTTTTCTGTGGGAAATAAAAAGGGAAAACGAGATGGTGTGTGGGAAAAAAAGGGAATTTTCGGCTCGGGTGATGGGACTTCTCTGAAAAATGCCCCCCAGCACTGCCATACGCGCATTGAACGATGGGTAAACCATTGCCATTGATCGTCATTCTGTTGAGAGAGGGTTGTTCGTGTTAATAATTAATGCTCCTTTTTGGGATTGTGACACAAAGTAGAGGAGGGATGATTTTGCTGATATTTGCTACCGACTTTTGTTAGTTGTGTTTCTGCTTCATCAGCGTGCGGATCTAGATCTACAGAAAGGGGGAAATGTACGATTTTTTTTACTTTCTTTTTTTTTGTCACTTTACAGCGGTATTTGGTTAGCTTAAGGTTAAGTCAGTGGACACCTTAGAATAAAGTTTTTCCTTTTTTTTAAATTCACAAATACATATTATATTGTAGTAGGGGTAGGCAGGCAATGTTGAGTCTTAAAATTAGTAAATAGTTGGTGATTTCAGACAAACCTCACCAGTTACTCCACGATCAATGCTTACAACAAAGCCTAATATCTTCGGCGTTTACATAATGCTATTGTACTTTAAATATAAACATTAAGTACAACTATTAGAGACAAGAAACCAGAAAGTACCATTATTTGATGCTCATAAAATACATATTATGTACATATGTGTGTAGACGTGTTTGTACACAGGAATATTACATTTCCATACATTTTTTATGCAATCGTTTCATCTATAGGGAACAACCACTTAGTTCAGATAATAATGTATTGGCTTTAGAATTCTTTAGAATCTTAATTTAAATAATATCGATTCCTACTACTTCCTTTCTATCATACTACAATCAAATGACGCGACTGATTTTTAGCACGGGCAACGCCGGGCAGGCAACAGCTAGTATATAATAAAAGTAATGTTTGTGTATTCCTCTTTTATTTGTTCGCGTATCGTTCAGCCGATCGCGGTAAAACTTGGGGAATGTGCAAAAAAAACATTGTTGATGTGCGCATGCCGGGGAAGATTCCTTCTACATTGGGGGAAGATTTCTACTTTATTGCAATCCTATTTTTATTTTATTTTTTTCCAAAAGCAAACGCATTAATCATGATCTCGACTCTGCATTCGGTGGAGACAATACAGGCGAATCCCTCTACATATCGCGAATTTTCACGGGCGATCAAAATTAGTGCAAGTTAGAGGGATTTTTGAGAAAATCGAGCTAGAACGATTAATCCTTTTTTTTTTTGAAAACCCATTTATTCATAGTGTATGTTAACAAAAAACCGAAAGAAGAAAAACTTTTAAGGAACATTAATTAATAATTTTGTAATACAAAGTACCGGTCTATTAGAGTTTCCGATTTCCTGGTATGTTAGAGAGTTAAAGAACATTTTGTTAACACTTCAGCTTCGTAAAATCATTTGGACCTCCAAAAAACATTAAAATACGAGGAAATAGGTCAAGTTTTGAAAATTTGAAAAACATGGCAGGCGGGCGAAGCAAGGCGAGTACGGGTCAGCTAGTTAAGAATAAAAAATAAGGTCAAACTCACGTAGTTATGTATATTACTTACTATCGGAAGGTTCCATGTTCTTGACGTCTGTATCTGCCTGGTCTCTTATGTGCTCATTGGGAAAAGATGCTCCCAAATAAGATCCACTTCAGGCAAGTTCTATGTACTTATATATCTACCTTTGTTTCGGTTTTTATTTCACATAGATCAACAGTTAAAAAAATATTTAATTAATTAGAAAAGGTTAGAAAAGAAAAATATTTAATAAATTAGAAAAGGATACTCATGGAGACTCAAGTGGCGGTACTTAATCGTCTGTAATTGCAAGAAAACTATTGAAAACAAATCTGACATACATACATCTTTTTAAAGACAACAAATGGATGCTTTTCCCTATAAGAATTATATTACCGGACAATAAGATTGAATGGAAATAATTTGTATAAAGAAGTTCACTTCATTTGTCACTGCTCAGGGCACCACTTTGAAGATTAAAAAAAACTCCGCAAAACCGATAAATGACATCTGCAGCTTTATCTTAACTTGGAGACAAGTTTATTCAAGAACCCCAGGGCAAAATATTTTCGCAAACAAGGAAACTAAACAGCAAGGGCATTACAATGTACCTACATATCTATACATTGATTTAAGTGGAACGTTTGAGAAATATTCATCGGCGTTTAAACTCATAGCTAACCTAACGTAACCCAGAGCATTTTAAATCCAACTTGGTGCCATTCGACGTCGACCATCTGCTGGTGGCCTTCTTTATTGCCATCTGCTGAAATAACAATTTGCAAGTACGCTTCTTAAATTGCTATTGTCTCGGTCTAAAAAGCGCCTTTCAAGATATTAGAGCTGAAAGGGATGTAAATATGTATCTGTGGAGATACTCTTCTCCTTCCCTGCTTTTTTCTATAGTCTTGCTTAAACAGGATGCATTAAAGTATTAAAGTTTCTCCAAGTATACTGGTAATAGCGTAGTAGCGTTTTTATTTTAAATCAAATGTATTTTTGTAAAACATAATATCCAGGATAGTGTTAGAAAAAAGGTTAAATAGGACAGATCTCTCCACAAGTGCTTGGCTTTGATTTTACCTCATGTTTCCACAAAGTTACATGGGTACTGGTATTATTATCAGGAAATATGGCCAGAGACTGCTTGCGAATATTTAATATGCAAGATTCCAATCACAATTCCACTGGACACTTTTAAGAGGTGGGAAACAAAACAACTATGGTTGATCCCATCAATCAATAAATCCTCAACACACATGCACCAAATCAGAGAGAGATTTAATGGACAACAGCTTGGCACGGACCACTCGCATGTGAGGTGAGTCAGCACACATCATGCATTTCATTGTTTACTTGTCAACAAAGCGGTCATCAGGATTTTTTTTCAAAAGCATGTGGAAGGCGATAGCAAGTGGAAAGGATTGAACTATGGTCAGATATGTGTATCACGATTCTGTATGCTGTGTGGGTCACAAGGTCATCGATTGCACTGTAGAGGAAGATGTAACAAAAACAAAGGGAAATATTGCTTTGTTCTGAGAAAATGATACTACTCCCAAAAATACAATCACACTCGTATTTCGTATACCTACCTAAAGGAAACATGGAGAAAATCAAACCAATTTCGCGCTCCTTATCATTTCAAGGATCATACAATTTATTATTTATTTGATGATTTATTGATTCATCTGATGATTGATTTATTATGATTTCATTATAACCTGAATCCTCGATGACTAATGTTCTTTTTGTCTTCTAAACAACTAATTTGCTTGCCGAACAAATCAGCCAGAACGACGACGTTTAGAGTACGTAGATACTTTTTTCTATTCACTTGAATGGCTTGCCAATAACATCGCATCTGGTTCAAATCGTTTGAATCTTCTTTTATAGCACATTTCTATTGGCCCAATAGGCACTCTCCTCCAAAATAATTTACGGCGCCATAAAATTATATATTTTGATGCTAGCATCCGTTTTTAAGTCCTTCCATGCAAACATATTCAAAAAATAAAAAATATAAAAATATACGAGTATTCCTTTTAGTGCCTGCAAATAATGAGCGGGTCAAATGGGTATCAACCCTATTTATCAAAATATCCTTACGCCTTTTTATTTGCTAATACTATCCTTCGAATATTTGGTTTCTTTGGTCCACTGCCATTAATCCCCTGGGGATGATGCGTCCCGTAAAATATTTTATTGCATCCTGCAAAGGAGCAATCGACCCGCTAAAAATCGATTCAATTAGGCGCAGTTAAGCACACTCACCACCAAAAAACACTGAAGGAATCCAGCTAAATTTCCATAAAAAGATTCTTTTTTTTTTTAAGTGATAATGTTGGTACTTCAAGGATATACGGGTATGAGGATATGCCAAGCTAAAATGGTTGGTTGAACATAGACGTCTTATCGAATGATGTATGTCTTCTCTTACTGATGGGATGATTCTGTCCATCTATCTATAGGTAGATATATTCATAGATGTATCATTGGTTGTCCAATTGGGAGGGGAAAAAAAGGAGTCCAGCTCATCGCCAAAAGAGGGTATAATCGTTGAAAGCACTAAGGAATTGGGACCATTTTCAGTTTTGCCCTCCACTTATATTGTTTACTTTTTTAGTTTTCATATCCCTTTTGCACAGTGAATGAGAGTATCCCCAAAAGAGACGGGATTAGGGCGGGAGGATATACACACAAAAAAAGTACAGTACGGAGAGGGCTAAAAAAAAAAACAACCAAATCACTCTAGATGTGGTTCGATTGGGAAGTGTGGCGTTTTTCATTTATCTTTTTGTCTAGGGACTTAAAAGGTACTTAACAAACAACTCGTCAAAGTTCCAAACAGTGGGCGGGTGCTGCTATCTGCAAATTTTTCAAATTCCCAGTTTATTTAAGTATTTAGATCCTTTTAATATGAACTAAATTCGGGTCCTTTTCGTTGTTTTTAGTCTTTTTTCCTGTTTGTTTTTTGACATAGAAATACAGGTCGATTGTGAATCGTTGTTGATAATGATATTTGCTAATGGACTTTGGAAACTTTGAAAAGGAGTGTTTATTGAGGTTTTTAGTTCTCTTCTCCTAGAATCGAAATATCAGCTCAGCGTTGTACATCCAAGCAAACTTTCGATAAGCAAAGTAATTGCTTGTCTCATCGATAATTTTTTGGATGTGTGTGTATTTCAAGGAAAGAATTTTGATAACTTGGGGAACAATGTTTTTTTTTTTTGTTTTTCGAATGAGAAAATTACCCTGATTCTGTTATACAATGTTATTATCTCGAGTATACGAGAATAACTCTTTTACTATCATTCTTCTACCTCTCATTTTCAAAAATTAGCATAGGTAAAACACCTAGGACCTAGTGATCGGCACTCTTAAGGTCTCGCACAAGTTTCTTGTTCGAAATATATTTGGTTTTGGGACTGCCGAGCATTCATTCTTACTAATCCGCTTCTTTTAGGTACCTATTACTGGATTTTTGATTTTGAGTTCAAAAAGAATTCGGATTTGTAGTTTTAAAATGTAAAATATCTATAAAGTGGCATTTTCTAGTCATCGGCACACAAATTTCATAAATCGGCTCACTTCAAAATCAGTTATCGGCACTGCATAAAATATAGAGTTGTGCGTAAGTAGGTATACATACTACCTATACTTCTTACTTACCTATTTTGGTGGGAATTTGCAATAAGACTAGAGGTATCAAAAGAAGGTAATTTAGTAAAATATTATATAAACTTTTACTTCTTAGCTTTTATTTATATTATTCGAAGTATGTCAGTTGACATTGACAATATGGGAAAAAATTAAATTAAATTAAAGATGCTGCTATTTCATTAACATTTATATTATTCTAATTTATTAAAATATAATAAAGATGAAAAGAAGCTAATTTAATATTTTGTATGTAAACATTTATTTCTTGGCTTTAGTATAAAAAGTTAAAAAATATGGGAAACAAATTAAATTAAATTAAATTATTTCATTAACAATTATATAGAACTAATTTATTAAAATATAATAATAATACAAATATTAAAATATAATAATAGTGTTGTGTTAGCTGACAATTAATAAAAACAAGGATGATAGTAACGTAAATCGGCACTGTGCCGATTACACAAGTTAATTCTATGATCGGCAGCATGTCGATTAATAAAAAGCACGGACAGTCGAATCTAATTGCCGGCACCGTTAGATATTAAAAATTAAATTAGCTTTTAGATTAAAATATACTTTGAATCGGATGAATAAACCTTAATACATTTACAAACTGAACACAGAACAGTTAAATTAAAATACTAGTGAAAATTGTAAAGAACTTACCTCACTTTCTTAACGAAATTCTCTAGTTTTTACAGTTTTGCGTGCTACACTCAATAGAGAATAGTTGAGCTAAGAACGAACTGAAGTATCACATTTGAAAGAAGCATGCAAAATACGTTAAACAGACTTGCCAGATTAATATATGTAAAAGGTTTAAAAATACAAATTATTTGTCGTTAATAAGACAAATTGTGAAGGTATATCACCAGAGGGAGTGCCGTTCACTGGGTAGTTTACCCTGCCTTAAATTTTCAAAAAATAAGATTTTTACAATTTAAAAGGGATGGACCTATAGTCGAATTTTCCTCTAACTCAAGTTAGTTGTCCTAGGCGCTTGGGCAGTAACAAAATTTCGCATCGCAAATAGACAACCATTTTTTTTGGAAAAATGAAATCGTCAAGAAAAATTAAAGCTGAACCGATTGCACAAAAAGTGAAGAATAGGGAGTTGATCGAATGAGGTTAGATTACAATAAGTATTAGCAGATAAGGACTTCGACTGTCCTTATTTATGAAAAAAAAAAAAAAAAAAAACAAATGGAGCTCGACCAAATGCACCGAAGCTAGAATCCCCTTATTTAAAAAATCTGCGATTGGTGTCATGTTTCTACAATTATTCACTGGCTAAGATTTTTTGAATTTAGATTATGAAAATTCTTGTAATTCAGTTTTAATCATCAATATAAAAAGAACACATCATCATCACGTTTGTCTGACATTGTTCTTAAAACTTATTCTTGTTTGAACAGTTTCTACTTTTCAGCCGGATATTGACTTTCTGTCGCAAATGATCGATACAATTTAGGTCCGGTGCTTGTGGTGCAGTTTTGAGCTGTTTTGAAATATTTTACACCAACCATTAGCTACGAAGTAGTGTGAGGTATTTTCTGGAATATATTTTCGTTATCTTGAAGAAAATAAAAACCAAAGAGGCAAGCTCAGATTCTCTGTGGAATTATGTTGATCTCCTTTGCGAATATCTAAAGACTTTTCTTTGTCCATTGTGGTCTCAATAAATTCCAAAATTCCCGATGACACTAGCTGCTGTATAACCTCATTATATAATGCATAATCAAAAAAACAAAAATAGAAATGTAACTATTGTCAATCTGGTAGACGGCCATAGGCCAAACCATAATAGACTTAGAATTATATTGAATGTTATGAATTAAAAATGAAAATAAAAGTCATATAAACTAACTAACTAATGCATAATCTTCCATGTTTTACTGACGGGCAAATAATTGTCATTTTTAGCTTTTTTAGTTTAGTTTAGTTTAGTTTATCTAAACTACGCTGAACTGAAAAAACCCGGTCAACTGAAGAAAATATTACGACCCAAATTAAAGAATTATACTAATTCAGCTTCGCTTAAGTGAAAATACCACTTAAGTGAAATAAAATTGGTGGCAAATTGCCGTTTCACTTAAGCGGAGTCGACTGTACATAAATTATTATAAATTCAGCAGTAAACATAACCTTCTCCCAAAAACATTATTTGTATAAATAATTGAGTAATGTAACTTTGTTTGGTTTTGGCTCTTATTATTACCTACTATTAAAATATGTGTGGTATGAACTCTGTAAATAAATTATTTGGAAAAATATTTCTTGATATTGAAAACAGAAAAAATATGTTTGGATCATGGGCGTACGCTCAAGTTTGAGAGCAACTGTACATGGGTACATAATATAAACAGATTCTATTTTTATTTCGAAAAACGTCAATAAAGAGAAAATCAAGTTGAACTTAGGAAGGTTTTAGATAAAGAGGTATCCAGGTAGGCCTAAGATAAAGAGGTACCTGGATAACTTTTCCTTTGAAAAAAACGCTTTAACCGAGACTTTCTGACTTTTGTAAGTGGAACTGCATCTTTTAATATTTATTTAACCCTGGGACTGACACATGAGTCTGGCTGGACCTTTTTTGGCTTTAATTGTAATAAAAACATATTTCTAATTGAGCTAACGACTTGGAATCCCATGAAGGTTCCTTAAATTTTATCTGCTAGCAATCTCCACAAAAATCAGAAAGAAAAAAAAATCCATACAAGGAAAATTAAAGGATATTATCATTTACACATCACATTTGTTACACATGAGGCCTTGCTCTCATGTTTTTCATATAAAAAATTATGTAATTTGACATTTTTACCACGCGTTTTATACTTTCGCTTTGCCTTGCATTCGTTGGTATCATATGATCCAATAAACGATATGTGCCTGACGAACTGAAAAATCAACCCTCTCGTGGTGTCCTTTAGTCTTTATCCGAATTTCATGAAAACTTGGTTTAAATTTGCATATGTTCCAAAAAAGTAAAAGTGTGTTAACTTACTTTCACTTACTAACACCGTACACTTAACGAATGTTTATGAAGGCGAAGAAAGGAAACCTGAAACGATTTTGTATTATCATACGAATAAAGCCGGGTGTGCATCACCAAAACAGCAATATTCCAATATAAATACATACGTATTTTATTTAAAAAACTGTAAATATCTGTAAATTGTAATTTTTTCATTTATTTATTCAGAAAAACCCATACACTTATAAATTAGTGATAAGTAATAAGCTTAATTAAATGCATGTACAATATATAAAAAAAGATAAATTGTGTTACCAAGAGCTTATGTTAAATTAACAAATCAAAAAAGAGAGGAGAAAAAAATTTAAAGTGCAGTACGTAAGATAGCGGAAAGAGAAAGGAGATTAGTAATGTTTTAGGAAGCGGAATAAAGTAGTCTTAGCTGGGTTTTAAATTTTGTTAAGTTATTAATTCGTTTAATATGGCGCGGCAACGAACTCCACAGGCGGGTAGCGTTAATAAAGATGTTAGAGAGGCGTAGCGTGGTTGACTCAGCTGATCAGATCTGGCACGGGAAAATCTTGTAATTCTCTCGAAAAGGTAGGGTGGTTGGTGTGTATGCAAAATATCCGAGAGCAATAATACGGTGCGAAACTGAAAATAGCTCCCAACAAGTGGCATATTAAGTAGTTGATTTAAAAAAAATTGAGGCTCTGTCGTATCGTGAGTCCGAAGATGTAACGAATGGTGCTATTGAAGACGACATTCAGCTTTCTTTTGCAAATTGTTACTTTTTTTATTTGAATTAATATCAATTGCTTGTCAATCTTCGCTTCTTTCTGAGACAGAAGTACATATTAATAAAGTAGTAGTAGTACATAAAAATAAATAAATAAATAAAATAAATAAATAAAGTAAATAGCCATCTTCACATTTGTCCATCTTGCTTACTTAGGTGGCGCTACGGTCGGTGGTGGACATATTACTTTAAAATACAGTGAAAACGACTCCAATATTTGTATTTAGACAGTTAAGACCTTGGAATCGGTAGTTTATTACAAAAATTTTTTAATTAAATTAAAAAACACAGCTAAAACTTTGATATCTTGATGTCTGTTTGCACTGCATACGTTTGTGTACTTGCAAAAACGTCCAACTTTTCAGTGACACCGTTGTCCATCAGAATTTTATCTTGAAATGTGAATCATTTTTTCACGGTTACTGCCAATATTTTGAAACGGATGTCCTACCTCCATCTCCGTAGGTATACTTGTCCGGGGTTGACAGAAACCTTCTTGGACAACAATTGTAGTTTTTAACCTCCTTTCGTTGTACAAATCTCGAGTTAAGAAAATCTCATTTAAGAATTTTTTCATTTCATTTAACGACTTGGAATCCAACAGGAAGGAAACAAAACTGTTTTAATAAAGAAAAAAACTATGTAATGAAAAAAGGAAGAAACCATTGAAATAGTGTCATTTAAACTGGTACCTCCGGAGTCCTAAAGCCTCACAGCAATGACTTTTGCTTACTTACCGCAATCAGGAACCGAAAGTCAAGTCTTATATCGTACTAAAAAAAAAAATCCGCAATTTCACCATAGCCGTCTTTTTTATTTCCTGCACTGATCCTAGTGTTCGGGTATGTGTGTGTCCAGTGCTCTATATAATGCGGGTTATTTCTTGTGTTTTTTTTTTTCACGAGCGAAAACATAAGACTTTCCACCGAGCTCAGAGGAGAACCTTAAAAAGGAAACAGGAAACAAGATGAAAACTCAAGTTATACGTATTTTATTTATGGACAGCGGCAAGCTATTTCTTGGCACGAGTACGGTTATATTTTTCTTTTTTAATATCATTCTTTCATCTTATGACGGGCTCCTTACTCTTCGCGCGTCATGTCATTTCGGGATGATTGCCTTTTCCACTCACACAAAAATCTGCACGCTGTTTGCTATAGCCAATATACAGATGTATATCCCATGGTACATCATACCCATGAAGGAAAAGAACACTTATACATACATACGCACAGGTACTATTATTCACGAAGTTCAATTCACGTAAAAATTCAGAACTGTACAAGGAACAAGGATCCACATCGGCCTCGTGGCCGCCTCCGTAATTTGTTGCTCAGTTTTTTATTAGTTTTTTTTTTGAAATTTTTTCTTAAACTCAAACCACAAGCGAAAATTCAAGAAATGATCTTCAGTATAAAACGAAGAACTAAAGATAAAGACGAACCAGAAGTAGAAGGATGAAGGAAATAGCCTCAGTCTACGACTTGGCGCTGCATTATGCCGGGAATTCTTCGAGAGTATTTTACACTCAACAAGAAAAGTTTGTGGCCCATACACACACTGTGCATACTCGTAGAGTGATTTTTTTAAACTGCACACTGATAAAAGTTACGTTGCCGAAGGCCATTTCCCATCGTCGTCATTGGCCCACCCTATAATCAGTAAAGGCAGAGCAGAGCATATAGCCAAAGTACTTGTATAGAAGGAAATTGCCGCATCCACATCGGCAGGAACATGCATTCCTTTTCCTAAACTGTTTCTGGTTAAAGTTTAAAACTTGGAATGGCTTCCAGTCAAAGAGGAGGAACTTTTTGACCTCATTTTCATGGTACACACGAAAAACAAATAACACGGACAGAAAAAAAAACAAAACACAAGAAATGGAAAAGAAAACTTGAAATGAACCACCATCCACACCAGGAGCAGGAGCCTCCAACTTCTAGCCATCCTGTTCCCTGGCCGACGGGAGAGGACTATCTTGTACCTACACTATCAACTATAATCTTGAGAATGCCCATAAAAAATATATTTCAGCTCTGTTCGCATTAAAAATAAATTCTCCCGCTCTTTTTCATTTTACAAACGAGATGTTGGTTCATGTTGATGTACCCGTACGTATGTAGGTATTTTCCTAGCACTACGACTACGACATCCGGCTTCAGTCCTGGTCAATGGCGGAAATTAATTTTCCAACTAATTTTGCAGAAAAGGTATAAAACTTTTAATAAGGTTATGCTGATTATTAGTCAGAGTTGTGGCCGGATGATGAAGGTGATGATCTTTGCGAAACGTAGTAAAATGTTCACAGTCCAACACTTTATTACGTTTTCCTTAAAAATAATGTTTTGTTGGGAAGTTTTATCACCAAATAACAGCAAAGAGCGGGTACAACGTAAAAAGGGTTGAAAGGGTTGGTTGTAGCCATGTCGGTATCGGTGTCGTCGTGGTAGACTTTTGTGAAATTAGCCAAAGTAAGTGCTTAAAAGGGGACCTCTGTCACATTTTTGGCCTTCGTTCTGGTTGAGTGACTTTTGGAAATGCTTTGTTTTCACTTTCACTTTCACGTGGTTGTTGATGTTTTGTTTTTATATTTATCTCTGTTAACGGCGCGCGGCACGATGTGATGGAAAAGTTATGTCTACGAGGTGATTTCTGTTTTATTATTTATTTGTTTTTTTTTTTTTGCAAAAATGGAAAGAAAGTAAATATATGTAGGTCTACGATAAGAAAAGAAGGAATAAGGTATTTTTTTTAAATGATTTTTTTTTACAAGTCTTCGAAATTACAGATTGTAGTGAAAACAGCGATGTAAAGAAAATGCACGGCCATTCAACTGCTTCTATTAAGTACATATGTATATGCATTTGATTTAATTTCCAGATGTTAAGACCAAAAAATTGTCAAACTCAGTTCAAAGTTTGACATTTCGCCGTTCATAATTTATATAAATGTTTCACGTCCAAAACTTAAAATTGCGTATTTGCTTTAGTTCTTCAAAGACGACTTAAAAAACATTTAATATTGCTGATATTTTCTATTTTTGTATTTTATTTTAAAGAAGTTAATGTTTCCAAATAAATTTAATGAATTAAATCTAAAGAGGGACTTCACTATGAATAAAATAAAAAGTTTAAAAAGAATTTGAACTTTACCGATACCGTCAGCCATATTATATATTTGATGTCATAAAATATACTATATTATATTGTGACCAAACTCATATACATACGTGTGCAAAATGTCAGCATAATCGGATATCTGGAAGTGGGTGTAAAATCGATTCCTAGATTTGGCCCTCACAGAAATTGAAGTTAAAAAAGCGTTCGCCATATTCGACTTACAACGTCATCAAATAACCTATGTTGTATTGTCTCCGGAACTTTACACGTGTGCAAAATTTCAGGATGATCGGATATCTGGAAGTGGGTGTAAGATCGATTCCCTGATTTGGCGGAAAGTGACGATAATATAAAGCTTCTAATTATGTATATTTGTTTATTAATTGCTAGTGGTAGTGTTGAAATGTAGTTTAGCCTAACCACTAATACCAGCACTAAATGATGAGCCTGTTGATGCATATTTTGCCCTGGCAAATTTCTGCTTATGTTGCTTGTATTAAGCACACCATGACACAGATCTGATAGTGTTTAACAAAAAAAAAAGAATAATAATTAAATGATGAATGATTAAACAATTTTTTGTTGTTGAATTTTTTGGAGTTTAAATACAGATATTTTCCTCTTTAAAAGAAAGTTAAAAAGCATCTCATTCACATCATCTGTATTATAGGAATGTTAATACATGTAAATTCATGTTCAGCACTCTAGTGGTTTTTGGATGCGAAGGGTATGGACAGCCAGACATGTACATATATACATAATACTCAAAGAACCCGAAAACAAATTATCGACATTCAAAATTATGGCTTCTACGTATGTATAATGTTCTGTACCAAAAAAACGGAAAATTCCAGACGGTAAATAAGAAAATAAGTAAAAAAAAAAATATATTATTGCTGAGTTGCTTAAGGACTTTTGAAAGTTATGAAAAGCCAGACACGCATTATATATGTATATAAATATGTACATGTGTATGTAATGTATGAATATCGCAATGGTCCCAGTGAGCCAATATTTGGTGTATTTTGAATGTGTATAAATACATATGTATGTACGTTAAATGCATATGGATGGCTGTGTAAATTATTCTATAAATATGTACTTTCTTGTTGCGAAATTATGTACATATTTTATTTGTATTTTTCTTATATCGAACCTGAGTGAAGCAGTAATAATGTGAAACTAACAATAAATACCTAAATCTTAATTTTAAACTTTTACGACAAATACGGCTTCAGTTTAGCACCAGCAGGTAAAAAAAACTGTCTGTCATACCAAGGTCAAGGATATACATGTAATACATACCCGTAGCCCGTAGGGCCGTAGGAACGTCTAATAGAAAATCAAACAATAAGGGTTGGAAATCTGTGTGATTTCACTGACTCTGGTCGGCGGTGCCAAGAGCGGGTCCTACGAGACTCCTTTTCTGAACCCTCCCGGCCACTCTCATGGCTTTGTTAAATCTATAATAATATATCGCTAAATGTAACCAAACAATTGTTTGATCTCTGCTGTAAAATCTCTAGTCATGAGTCTTTGTATTTATATGAGATTAAAAAAAAAAAATAATAAAAATATATTAGAAAATGGTGCTGGTGCTGACATTGACTGATGCCTGACGTCTATGGAATCTAAACAATTCTATAACAATATAATGTACATAGCTTTGAACTTGAACTTTTATTTCGACATTCGTAAGATAAACATAATGTGACGTAATAAAACATGAGCATGGACTAAGTAAATAAAGTTAGAAATTGTTCAATATTTGCTCGAATTTTTAGAAAATTAATTACAACCGATTAAAATTGTATGCAAACAAAACGAATTTCATTTAAAGCCTACGTAACGAACATACATATTTGAGTTTTGGCATTAACAATACAACCGTCAATAGTTTTGGATATTATGATTATGTCCGCGAAAGCTCCAGCTTACCATTTTTTTTTTTTTTTTATAATACACACACGCTAAAGGGGATATTTATGACAATATAGCTGGAAAAAAAAATACAAAAATACAATACAACGGCTAGTTGAGTTTTCGACTTTTAGAAAAATTTGTCAAGCACATACTTCTGGCTTCTGGCAATGATTAACGTCAACTGTCGACACACATCTACTAAGATACTGCAACCCGTATTACCACAAAAAAAAAATTTATATATATTTTATATTTTCGCTTTTATCATAATTTTTTTTAAAAGGTTTTATTTTTGAAGTGGTACTCTTTACACAAACAATAAGCGATTTATTCTATTTTGTTATGTTAAATTAAACTGACTTCAAATTACAAGTTTATATTTTTAGTGCTTGATATTTAAGTTGATATTAGCTGTGATTACCTATATACGCTTATTTTGCAAATTAACATGTTAAAAACAACAACAATAAAGTAAGCGGCGATAGCATTAACTGGGCGGATATAAAAACAGTGATACCAAAACCAAATTTCTACTCTGGCAATGAATTCCTATGAAAAAATTCATTCATAGGGAAAACCCTAAAAAGTAATTCGCTGGAAAACTTGGAATAACAGGGTGTTACAGCTTTTTTTGTTGCGCGGGATGTACTTACGTAATTATGTGTCTGAGGTTTGAAAATTTTGCTTCGTGAATGAAAAGTATTATTTTAAAATTCTGAAAAATTTTATAAAGAAAATCATAAGAATCGGCAACCCTGATTAATACCCTGAAAAAATAGCGAAAGCATTTAGTACCTCTCCAGAATTTGACACTTTGGAAAATTTGAATAGAAAAGCAAAAATCAATTTAAAATTTGATTTACAATTTTTTTTGAATATACATTGTCCTAAAAACCGCTATTCATTTATTTATTTTTTAAAGTAACTGCCAATCCAATTCTTCCGAATCTTAGCCCAGTCAAGGAAATACTTCAAAAGCACTCCTCTGACGACTCCAATCACTGTCGTTGCCATTATATGTGATAGAAATTATTTTTCTATTTTTTTTTTCGAATCCAGAGAATTACTTTATTATGCCATCATCATGGCCTTGTAGGTGGAATAGGGATGATGGTTGGTATACTCCATGATAGACCTGGACAAAGTAAACACTTAAACTAAAGCTAAGCCCATCGATAGGGGGGTTGTTGTGAGTGTGTGTGTCGCGTGGACTAGTGTATCAGCAGATGATTTCCGATGAAAGCCTAATGTCGCTATCGAGTAAATATTTCATTAGTCCTTGTTATTGTGATTGTTGGGTGGTCTTAAGCCTCCTAAGGATATTCAATAATAACAACAACAACAGCGGTAAATCGAAACCAATTCATTTTCGATGAGTTTTTTTTGGGTCACGGCGAAGGCAAAAATAATCATCATCTGTGTTTGCTTGAGCGGAGCTCGCCTCTTTATTTGTTTGATTGGGATCGGGATTGGGAGGCGTTCCTTGGACATAAAATCAATTTGGAAAATGCCCCAAAGAAAAGTAGGTACCTAAATGATTTTGGCGATGAACACCAATGGCAATGGTGGGCCGGCTGGCAGTCGCGGGACACATGACTTTCAAGGTCCTTGTGACAGTGTACCCTCTGATCGCTTAATCGTTACAGCGATAGATGGTTGATTTTTGTTTGTCAGTCTGGGTGTTGAAATGAAAAAAAAAAAACGAAAACAAAAACAAAACGTTGCCATTGCCGTTGGCTTAATTAACGGATTTGGCTAATTGCTCGGAGCCTATCAATTTCTATTCCCAGTTATTGTTTTTGTTTCAGTTTCGCTTTAATGGAACGACGTTAATAGAGCGTGTATGGATGTGTGTGCTTTTTTAAGGATACACGTGCGTCATTATGACAAGGTTCATCAATAATGATGGATATTTGCGGAATTGCTTTAAGTGCCATAGAAACGAATAGGAATACGAATACGCCGTTCGCGTCTAATGTGTTTGCTTTTGATTGATGTTTTCATAAGTTTGTGTTGCTTATATTGGCGGTCGTATTATTTAAGTGTCAATTCTTGTTTTTCCGAAGACTGTTACAAGCGTTTACAATGAGTGAAGGGAACTATTGAAGTATGTCACATATTTAGTCAGAAATACTTATTTATTAATGGAATCTTCAATAGATTCTCAGGTTCTAAGCCATTAGAGGCGAAACCAAATCTTCAGAAAGGCATCTTCGTGTGCATTGCCAGTAATGCAGTCGTCAAAGTTTTGGCGTCTTTACTAAATAATTCTGGGCTGAATACTGGGTATGTAAACACCGCTAGACATTATTTATGGCCACATTCTTAGGATGCCATCAAAATGGCTGAAAGAGACTCAAGATAAGGTCGATGGCACGCCACGTATAGATAAATTTCCAGCAAGCCATCGATAACCTGCTATTATATTTGACATTTCAGGAAAATTTTCATTGAGATGGATTGTGTGCGTTGTTTCCCTCAAAAAAAAAAAAATCCAGTCAAATGCAAGTCGTACTTGCGCAATACGTGTTCCGTACAATCAGTTTATTTTACATATGTAGGTATAGGTACTATGTATTAAACATATTTTCAAATATTGATAGACGAGCAATAAAGTACCTTTACAAGAAATTTATGCATGCGCAACAGATTCTATTCTTCGTCTCGTTATTTGTTGAATTGTATTAAATGCGTGTCTGTATCTGTTATTCTGTACACAAATTCAATTTTCCCAACGTATTGTTTATTTGAATGTACGAGTATTTATTATTAGATTAAAGAAAAAACAGGGCTCTTATCACGTAACTACACCGACGATTGGCGACCACACGATAGTACCAAACGATGTCGACGAAACGATGCTTCACGAAACACTACCAGTCTCGTGTCGTCCATCAATTTTTTTCAAGCTTGAGAACCAAAGTAAACAACATTTATAAGCGATTTGATATTTGCTGATGAAGTCATAATTTGAAATTTGTGGTTTTGGCGGCATTTTCATATTTCATATTTATTATTAATTAATATTAGGATCATTTGCAATAGAGTAATGAAATCTTTAAGTTATATTTAATTTTTTTTAAATGAAAAATGACAGTAAACAGAAAGGAGACTATATACAGTTTGTCAATAAAGTGTTTACACAAGGTAAAAAAACAACAACTTCAATTTTTTATTTGCAAATAGAGGCACTTCTATTAACTTTATTAAACTTTAGTTTTTTAATACATTATAATTCATAGTTCTTGAATCAAATAGCAAAGAAATAATACTTAATTATACTTACTTTAAAACAACAATAAAAGTAACAAAAACTAAAATGGGACACAAAAATTACTGTCAAGAAAGTGTTTACACATCTATACAGGGTGTCTCAATTAAGAGGTATAATCCGTTAACTGGAGATTCCTGAAGTTCTAACGAACAAAAAATCGTTGGCAGGGGGGGTCTATTTTCACCCCCCTCCAAGTTATAGCCCCTCAAAGTGGGTCACCTTCGATTTGGAGGTATAACCACTTAAAATGATATAACTTTTGAATTATTATAGCCACAAGAACAATTTTTTATTTCTTCAAGAGGTAGTTTAGTAGCGCATAAAAAGTGTCCAAGATTTGTTTAACCTTATGCAGCCACAAAAAAGCTATAGCTCCTTAAACTCAAAATTATGAAAATTTGTTGCTCTACTTTTTTACTTAAAATGCATTTTTCTCAAAACTTTTTTTTTTCAAAACTTTTATCTTTAACTAATTCTCTAAAAATTATGTAAAATAAACTTTCTTGACAAACTGTATGTATTTTCTCTTTAAATTTTGGAAATTATATTCGTTGTTTTACAAATGAAATTCGTATTTTTGCCAAAGAAACCAAATTCAATTTCCAAAAAAACGAATTTAAAGTGAAAATGCACCGAAATTGCATTAAACACTGGAGAACGACAGCTAAATAGCTATCTTGCTATCACGCTCGCCGAGACGATTGTACTTGACAGATTTGCTTGTTAAGTGAAGTCGATCGGTCGATTGGACGAGAGAGGATTTTTATGTCAACGTGAAGTGAAACCGATGACGACTGTCTTACGTGATGAGGACCCAGTAGATTCGTTTGGATTAAGAAAATACATAACTCTTTTGATAACTTCCAATCTTTTTATAACAAGTAAAAATTAAGGACACCTACTGTTTTACCGTCTCTCTGCCTTACCGCCGTTATCGCTGAAGTCCTCGGTAATCGTGATTGTTAGACAGTCAGTGCAGCCACAAAGTAGAGACACCTATTTTATAATGTACCTATAGGGAACTATCAAGATTCCTTTGTGTGCTTAAAATCATTGGTCTAAGTTTATAAGCTCAATGGTGCATATTTCAATGCAATTTTGAGGCATATTTCTACGATCAATCATTAAATTTTTACACTCGCACATTCAAATTTCCGCATATATATCTGCTTTTATGCAATTCTGATAGGAATACGTTATTCAAGGATATGAAAGCAGATGGGTACTTGAAATTAAAAACAAAATTATTAAAAAAAACTGTCAAACGTAGGGCAGTCCTGATAATTTTGGTTCCATCTACATTTTATTCTCAGTGTTTCGATTTTATTCAGATTTTTCTGACTGATATTTCAGAGATAAGGCTCGGGACAGCAATTTTTTAACGTTTTTTGAAAAAGTATTGAGAAAAGAGTAACACAAGAAACAATTTATATATTTTTGAATTCGTGCATTAACGAGCTTTCATTTGACATCCCACACGATGACGTCAAAATTAATTTTTTTTATTTCCTATTTGACCCCCCCAAAACTAGCCCCCCTCCGCACGGTCAAAATTCAGTGTTTGGGCCAGTAATTGCTACAACTGTTCCAAATTTTAATAGTCTACCTACGACTACGTCAAATAGTCTCTGAGAAAAAGGCCTGTGACAGTTTACAGACACCTCTTTTGTTACGAAATAATAAAAACAAACTGCAACGATTCGAAATTCAAAGTTCCTTTATTATTTGAACAAATCAAATTTGTTTGTCGATACCGAGCGCGAATCCTATGGTTCGCAAAATGTTTCGTCGATGGTGGTTGCTAGCAAAAGAGGACAGATAGACACCGAACTTATTTTATTTTTGAGTTGGGTACGGATCACGGAATACTAAGAACATACAATTATGGCTGGGCGAGAGAGTGCACAGGAAGCAATTTTAAAAATAATATATAATTACCGCCAGTTGCAATATTTGTGGAAAATCGGGCAAGTAATCAATATTTTTGCGTGGTCCTAGACTACAGAATACACATGAATACGTGTGAATTCGTATGAATGAATACATGAAGAATACATATGAATACGTGTGAATGTACTGTAATTCACCATGAATACGTACAGAAAAGTTCCTTGAATACACTGATTACTTGCCCCTCGGGAAAATCAGAAGTATTTCAGCCATAATATGCCCAATCGCAAATATGACAGTTTTTTTTTTCATAGCTTGCCTTGCAATATCTAACCTATATAGGTTAAGAAGAAGTTCGCATAAAAAAACGATTTCATTGCGATAACGTACATACATACAGTGACCGAAATATTTATAAAGGCATCTCGTTGCAACATAGAATTCATGCGAAATTTCTTTTCGACTTGGGGGAACCATAACGGTACTTTGCATTCAGCTGCTGTTGAGTATTACGCAACGCACACAAAAATTCTACTTCAGTTGAATTTTGGTTGCGCATGCGGAAACTAAGCGTGGTGTTTCTCACAGGCGACACAAATAAAGTATCTTTTTGGCGAAATAATTATAAAGGCAGTGCCGTTTTCTTTAATATTTTGGTAAAATTGTTGAACTGATTTACACTTTGTTGCATTGTTTTATCGTTGTGACATCATTTCAGTGATTTACAATAATGCCACGGGGAAAAAGTCTCTCTTCGGAGGAAAAAGCACAAGTAGAAGTTTTAAAGGAGCTTGGGCTCTCCAACAGGAAAATTGCGGCTGAGCTTAGACGATCTGCAACAGTTATCGACAATTTCGTTAATTTAGGCGAAAATTATGGGAAAATGGAGCATTCTGGAAGGCCTTGCTCCATCAGCAGAAGAGAGAAAGAAAAAATAAGAACAGAGGCAAGAAAAAATAAGTTCACTGCACCGGAAATAAAATTTAAATTAGACCTTCCTGTTTCTGTCCAACGTGTGCAACAGATTTTGCACGACACTCCCAACATGAAGTATAAAAAAAGATTAAAAAAACCACCTCTAACGACCCAACATAAGCAGGAAAGGCTTCAGTTTGCCATTAACCATATGTCTTGGACTGATGAGTGGAAAAGTGTCATATTTTCGGAAGAAAAGAAATTTAATCTGGATGGACCAGACGGATGACAATACTACTGGCATGATCTACGAGACAAATCAGAAGTAAAAATAAGCCGAAATTACGGTGGAGGCAGCGTAATGGTCTGGGGTGGTTTCGCATATAATGGCAAAGCTCCTCTCTTATGGGTTCCTCCGAAAATGAATGCGGAAAAGTGTAAGGAGCTATTGGAATTAGTTTTGGATGAACACGCGGAATGCATAGCTGGCGAAAAATTTATATTTCAGCAAGACAATGCGTCTATTCACCGTGCAAAAATTATTTAAACATGGTTCAACAACATCAGTTTGAACGTTTTGCCCTGGCCAGCACGAAGCCCCGACCTAAGTCCCATCGAAAACCTGTGGGCGATTCTCTCACGACAAGTTTATGCCAATGGAAAACAATATTCAAACGTCAAAGAGCTAAAAGAATCTCTGCAGAGATGCTGGTCCAGGATTGAAGGTTCAACACTTCAAAATCTCGCAAATTCTATGCCAAATAGAATTTGTCAAACCATCCAGGAAAAAGGAAGCAGCACGAAATAATGATTAATAAAAAAAAAATTGTTTTCTTTTTTCTATGAAAAATATTTAATTTCTTATCTTTTTTATGAATTGCCTTTATATTTATTTCGCCTTAATAAGCTTAATTTTGAAAAAATATAATAATATTCTCATCCAACTGTGATATGGACTAAAAAGTTGCATTAAATATTGCTTTTATAAGTAGCTTTTCATGTAAAAATAAGAAAAAATAAACAATTTATACTGAAAAATGATATTTTGATTAAGAATGTGCTGCCTTTATAATTATTTCGGTCACTGTATGTATATCTGGCAGCACTGGGCATAGTGACATAAATGACACTTCAGTTGCAGTGTTTACTTTTCTTTGGCTAATCAAAAACAGGAAATTAAGTACTAAGAATTTTTTTAATTTAGCCTTTATTCGAAAAACCTGGATAATCGATAAATCAAAGAAGAAATCCTCTTTATTTTATAATTATTTATCCATCAAAGTGAATAAATACATTAATAATTAATTAACACCGAGTGAGTGGAAAGTGCTTTGGACTACTACACAATGCTGCTCGGGTTCAATCCCAGAAAAACACCTAAAAGTTTTTCCACGGTGCCACCTCTTGTCTGACAAGCAATCAAAGAGTATCATTTGTCAATGAGCTTCTTGACCCGCCATTCGGGCCCCTGGCTCACCCCGAGCTGTAGCGCCACCTAAAGAAAGAAAGAAAAAGTAACTCAAAAACACACTTTTATTTATTTATTGGCATTACCAAAGCTTTCGATTTGGTCAACCACAATTTCTTGTTGAGAAAACTAATAAAAGGTGGATTTCGTGGTTTCATGCTGCTTGGGTTTAGATCGTACCTTGAAAATAGATAGCAGAGTCAAGATAGACGAAACAAGATTTTTTAACGTGGGTGTTCCACAAGGCTCTGTTTTAGGGCCTACTCTATTGCTGGTCTATATTAATTCTCTCTTTGCTCTAGATTTTAAGGGTTCAATAACTGCCTTTGCTGATGACATTGGTTTCTTATATGGGTTTAACAGTCCTTTGGACCTAATTCAATTGGGATGTCAATTGGGATCTCAGTTTATTGGGACACTGGTTTGCTGAACATGATTTGGTTATCAGCTCCAAAACTAAGATTATGTTCTACAGCTTATCCTCATCTTATAATCTGGAAGCAAATGTGTACTTCCACGCACCTGAGTGCCCTAGATATAAACTACCTAGTTGTTATTGTTCGTCTGTTTTTTCCTCTCCCACATTTTGTAGTAATCTTACCTGTAGTGATCAATGTTTCTTAGTGGAGAGAGTTGACGATTTTAAGTATTTAGGACTTACACTTGATTCCAGGATGAGCTTTGCGAATCACATAGATGCTTTGAAAAAATACTTTCGAAACACCCTTCGACATTTTTATTATTTGCGTAACGTATGCTCAACTAAGGTCTCAAAGATAATTTATTATGGTATTTTCCAGTCTAACAGTATGGTATTATGTGTGGGGGGGGGGGGGGGGGTCTGTATCGCAATAGAATACATCCACTGTTGATTTTACAGAAATATGTCTTAAGAAAAATTTTGAAAAATCTGGTAGACATACCAGCTTCCCTTTGTTCTGTGCGCTGAAAATTATTCCTGTTCGTCATCTGTACTGTTTTAAGGTCTTAAAAATATTTTTTATAAAATCTGGCAATCGCAATTTTCGATTAATCTCGTCTTACAATCTTCGTGGAAACCTTTCATATATTTCATATCTGTACCAAATTTCCGAACCACTGCTTATCGTAATTTTTGTTCTGTTCGATATTTCGGTTATTTAATAAACTGCCTCAGTCAATCAGAGCAATTACAATACCTGGAATATTCTTAGCCCGTATTAGGATGTGGACTATGTTGCGTTAGAATTGCGTATTTCTGATGTTTTGGTATAATTTGTTGTTTTCTTGATTTCTTGTTTCTCTTTTGTATTTGCACTTTTCACAATTGGATTTATTTTCTCAATAACTTAAATTTTTCAATTACTTAATTATTTTAATTACTTTCATCTCCATTTATTTTTCGAATTAAATAATTTTTTGTATTTTGTGCTTCTTGTAATATTTATTGTCTACTCTTTACTGTATTCTATCTACATTGAATTCTAAAGGGTCACCCCACCCAAAAAATTGTATTCTTAGTGTTTTTGCCTATTAGAAGTGGCATCAATTCTATTTATTAATTTTATATAAATACTGAATGTCACCAACCTTTCTTATATTTTTTTTCTTCTCTAAGAACTCGAATTGTAAATATCGAATGTATCCAAGAATTTAAAAGAAATAAATACATGAATACATACATACATACACTGTTGGTAATATTTTTGAACGGCTAATACCGTCATTCAATATTCTTACAACTTAAAATTCAAAATTTCCGTTGGATATGGGGAATTTCCCATTTTAAGGGTTAAACCCGAAAAATCGATTTCGAAATAAACAATTTGCTGAAAATCAATTTTCCGGTTAATCGAATGCTGAATAAATCGAGAGTTGATCGTACGTATGTATATGCTTTGTTTTTACAATTTATGCTTGAAGAAAGACTCCGGCTCACCTGTATCGTTCACTGTTGGCATTTGTATTCATCTTAGTTTTCGCAATCTTACCACCGCCTATCTCAAGTTGCGATTACGTAGTTCCAGGATCTGACACAGAAGACGACGGTTTTGTTACCTGCATTGATGACTCTTAACATTTCTCTCTCCTTAACCGCTGTTTCTGCCCTCCCCTTCTTTTCCTAGTCCATTCTTGGTTCTTATAGCTCGTTATCGAAACAAATTTCCTTCTAAGCGTTAAGTAAAAATCGTTTCTTTTATTTTTCTCTTTATGGAGCACCGCTTTCCAGGTCTAAACTAGCAGGGCCTGCTATTTAATAAAAACGGCTTCTAGTGAACAATAACTAGATTTCAGAGAAACCAGCAAATGGGTTTGGAACGTGCTTGGGTCTAAATTCTGTCAAAAGAAAGGAAATGTTTGAGCCTCAAACGTCCTTGCACCACTGCTCCACGATAAGAGTAAAATCAATTAGTAACACTAAAACCGAACAATAGCTGAAAAACACAAGAGGTTTACCACCTACTCCCACCCTGTGAAATGTCATATGTTTGGTATTTCAAAAATAGTCCCGTTGACAAAGTGCCAACGCAACAAAATTCCCACTTAAATAAATACTGAAACTACCAAATAGAATGAAGACAAAGCTTTTACAAGAACGAGTGCGTAATACTCGTGTGTGTGCACAAAAATACTCCATAACATTAAACATGTCAACCCACATGAATCTGAGATTCATTCATCGAAATATCATTGTCACCATTACTTAATCAAATTGACATGCCAACACAATTTCTATTCTACCGTTCGTGCTCCCTATACAAGGGCGGCTTTTTCGGTTCGACATTATTTCCTTCACACTATTAACTTCTACATCACGTCATGACGACACGAATTGTTAAACATTGTCCAAATGCTTCAAGACAGCTAACAAAATATTTCTTCCTTTAGCTAAGAAAAAAGAATGAGAAGAATAAGAATGTCAAAACTTAATGTCAGACTTATTAGGCGCGCGGGGGAGGTGTAGCTGCCTGGTAAAATACCAAATATAGAATCCTTCTGGCGAATCTCGCTGCAGTCACCGCAATATCCTTCGCCGTGCACCTTACTCTTAGAGTTGAATTCATGTTTAGCAAAAAAAAAGGACCCACCTACAAAGAAAGTAGCAAGGAGGCGAATATACTCGTTCATACTTTTAAAACATTCATGTCCTTCGGTTAATATTCTATACCGGCAACGAGTTCCTCGTCCTCCATGTACAATGTCTGTACATGTGGTAGGGCTATGTATGTCATAGCACTCCTGGTTATTGTTGGATATCACGAAAATAAACTTTCCTGGTTGTATCATAATAAATTGCAATCACGTATCCTTAATATATCTAACCTTTGGCTAAGTCCTACGAATGCGAGGCAACCGCCAAGTATAGGGCGAGCAATTTCTCTCTGGCCATGGTCATGTTCATGAGTTTAGCATGGCAACTCTCGACTCGAAGGCATGTTTCTTAACGCGAAATCGCGCGCGGATTTCCTTCAATGCACTAAAATAACTTGAGGGTAGGGGGAGTCCTTTTTTCCTTTTTTTTAACATCTTAACCTACTCTTGTCTGCAGCAACTTTGAATGGATTTTATGGTGGACTATGGGAGACACTTATCACTAACTGCCATTTAATGTACGGTCGCCGTTAAAATATTAACCAAAACTTAACGCGTCGGGAGTGGGATTCAGCCACTCCTTACCCCTTAATGAGATAAAACGAGCCCCATAAAGTAGTGAGGAATAAAGTAGGAGAGAGACTTTTAACGTTAATAGATGTTGCATAAGGAGAACTTGCCATACATACACACTTAAGTCTTTTCCGTCAGTTAATGGACTAGATCGGGGAAGCCTTTTACGCTTTTACGAATCCACTCTCGTAATAATAATACTCGTACTTTTAAGTGGACTTTAGACAATGAAATGGGCTACTGCTACAGCTACTGTTCTGTCGGTGTTCTGCTTTTTGTCTTCGTTCCGTTCAGGGCCGGACCTTACATAGGAGCGAGTGGCGCAGCCGCGCCAGGCGCTAGAAAGCAAGAGGCGTAAAAACTAAAAAAAAATTACCATCAAAAAAACAGATCTACTTGTTTGCTAATATGTATTTATATTCTTCACAAACAAATATTTCTCACCGTACTTCTCAAATAACAATACACACATTTCAATCACTGTACTTTAAAAAATACACACACATTAAAATCACCAAATTTCCATATAAAAATGCACATAATAATGTATTTTTTTTTTCTATCCCTTCCCGTTCCCACAACATTTCATTCTCTTTCTCTTCATAGCTGCTAATTGGTATAACAGACTAGTTAGCAGAATTTTTATCTGTACTCAAAACCCAACTACAACCAGAGACAAACATTTGTCTCTGCTGCAACCATAGTAGGCTCTGTTGTTTCATATTAAATATCCAGTCGACCCTTTCAGCCCATTGCCAAAAACGAAATTTTCACTGCCAACATGCTGTGGAGCAGTCTTATCATACCGCTCCATTTGCGCCTACCAAAATCCATACAAATCAACAAACATGTCGGATGTTGTGGAGCAGGATTCAAATTTCGCGCCAAGGCAATGCGCCTACCTAAAACGATGCGAACTTCAAATTTGGTTTCACAACCTTGTTCGATATTTCAAAACGTTCGATTTGACTGAAGAGAAAGAGAGTCAAACTCAGGTCATACGTATTCAAATTTATTGTTTATGTATGTACAGATCGCGATAGAAAGATAGCACATTTGCTTTTTTTTTTGGATCCCTTTTGCATTGTCGTGTTTTCAATCAATAAAAAACATTTCCTTCTTATATGTTGTGCATTTAATATTTAATTGATAATAAAACAAGACTACATGAAAAAATGCAACCTGCGGTTACGAAAACAAAAGATATTATTCAATTCAGAACATTAGCACTTCAAGTGGTAGATAGCACTTTTTTAAAAATATTGAAAATTAGTATGTAATATATATTCAATTTTCCCTGCGTTTATTAATGCCTTGATTCTTCTTGGCTTCGAATATAGTAGATTGTACGCTTGATATACATAAGTAGAAAGGAGCAATTAACTTTAGTAGTTAGAATAGTGGACCAAAATACGAAAAAGTTTAAAATTAGAGAATATTTTTTGGGACTGTTGTGAAAAAAACAACTGGGTCTGGCTTAACTGATTTAGTTTTGAATGAACTTGCTGATTTGGATATTCTATTAGTGAATTGTAGAGGACAAGGGTATGATAATGGTACTTATATGAGAGGGAAACATTGTGGTATGCAAGCGAGAACTAAGGTTTTGGAACCTAGAGCTTTGATGATGTTCAATACTCTACTGATGCAGTTGCATTCTTCGATAAAGTTGAGAGTATACATATATGTTTTCTATTCAAGTTCTGTAGGCAGATGGTCGGTATTAAAAAAAAAACATCTTAGTAGTTTGACTCTTAGGCTGCGGTTATATATGTAGCAAGCGTGTAATACAAGCGCTTGCTCGCGCGAGCTCGCGCTTTAAGTTATCAGAGCATTTTATCTCGCACTTGCTCGCGCTTACTCGCGCTCGTAAAAATTTGTTACACAACCACCATGCCCTAATAAAATGCATTTAATTTAAAGCGCGAGCAAGCGCTTGTATTACACCCTTGCTATATAACCGCAGCCTTAAGCAGAATAGATGCAATAAAACCACTAAAACTATACTTGGGAAATGTTTATGGGCTCTCGTTGAAATTTCAGTAAATGGCGACCAAAAAGTCCAAAATCTGCCTCAATCTCTTGGTAGTAAGCTTAGCGAATTTAAATTTATTTGTTGTGTTGTTATTTGGTACACAATACAAAGCAGTATTTGCCTTAAGCTTACAGTTGAAATTTTGTGCTCAATGAAAAAGTTTTTAGTCGAACTAAGAACTAATGACAAGTTTTTTTTTGAATTTTGAGATAAGGCGAGACTTATAGCAAATGAAATTAATGTTCCTTTTCCAGCAATTTCTTAACTTAACGGTCCCGAAAAAAAGTAGTTCAGTTTTCCTATGAGGATAGGAATGAGGTAATTTTAGACCATCAAGAAAGATTTAGGGTTGAATTTTATGTTAGCGCGTCAATTATTCTCTCTCCTCGGGAGATATGGAAAAGATCAAACATTTTTTAAGTTGCTTTTGGGGCGCTTATTTTTTTTCCTGCGCCAGGCGCCAAAACTGTTAAAACCGGCCCTGGTTCCGTTGAGCAAGTTTTATGGATGTGACCCAGTTACACATACGACCAGTATTCGTTTGCAACATTATTTTTTAATATTTTTTTTTTTTTTGAAACTTTGAGCGTGGTCTTGGAAGGATTTGCATTAATATCTGTTGCAGTTTTCTAGTCAATTCAGAAGAGATACTACTCCAAGGGGCGGCAATTACAATTAAATACGGTACCTATACGCACAAGCATAGAAAGGTTTCATGTAGTAAATGGATTCAAACACTGGTGTGAACTACCAGCAATGACAACACTGCAATTGCTTTTTTGTAACGTAGTTTCACTTCATAATCTGGTTAAGTGTATTTTACCACTTCATCGGAGCTCATTTCTGACTTGTAAGCATGAGTTTGTTTCAAAACAGTAGCAGCAGCAGAAGATTTTGTCTCTATATGATACATTATAATGATAATGGTAATGATATAATTTGTATTATTTTAGCACTTTCTGGTACTTTTCTAATACCATTTTGGATTCTGTTGTGAATTTCATTAAACGCAAATTTTGAATAAGGGTCGAAACTTTAGTGACATGTAAATGTATACATAATGTATATTGAAACAATGTTGCCTGAACATTAATGAGGTGGTAGTTAAAGAAGTGCCGTTTAACCTTCTCCTACATGAATGATTTTGCACAACAGTCGATACAATGAAAGCTGTCAGCTGTCGCTATCTGTGAATTATACATTGAGCCTTTTAAATCCAGAGATTATGAGAGAGCTTTTGAGCAAACAGTCAAAATTACTCAATAGAAACAGGACAATCCTCACACGGCGCGTAAAATAACTTTGCTCAATCTACAGGACCTGGAGTTGAGCACTCTTTGTCGTATTTCAATTCTACGTCATTCTTCTTAGCCTACGAAATGAAAGAATGTTCACTATACCGAATGATGTTCGTATCCTAGTTTTTAAGAATTTATTTTTATCGATGTCAACCTGTAGTGGGTGATCTGAACCTAATTAAAAACACGACTCCAACTGCATGTTGCTTCCTATGTGCCAGAGCAAACATTTGAAGATGAGGAATCGCTTGACCTGCATAGCGTAGGTTCAGGTTTTTTTTTAAACATAATCCTTTCGAACTCGAATTACGACATTCATAGGTTCATTGAATTTTCTAGGAAACGGGTACCGACTATGTTCAATTGAATCAATCGAATCACTCTCTTTGTCGGGTTTATAGTTTTAATGACCTCGGTATTTATTTTAGCCCTAAACTTGCTGCCCGGGTTCGATCCCAGCAAAACACCTAAAAGTTTTTTCACGGTACCACCTCTTTCGAATGTCTGACAAGCAATCAAAGAGTATCATTTGCCATGGGAAGCTTCTCAACTCGCCGTTCGGAGTCGACAAAAACTGTTGGTCCCTTCCATTTCGTGGAAAAATAGCACGCACACACAAATGGTTGCGAGAAGCTATAGGCATGGATCTGTATAGGACTGCTGACGCCGTATATTAATTTTTTTTAGACTTGATTTCAAAGTTCATATAAACCACATTGTGAATAAATCAAACTCATTGTTAGGTTTCGTTAAAGGATGGAGTAAAGAATTTAAAATTCCTTATATGTCACTCTATCACTATTTAACAGTCTTGTCTGCCCTCACCTCGAATATGCTTCGCAAATGAAGACATAAAAATGATAAGAATCGCAATACTCGCATTGAAGCTATTCAGTGCAGTTTCATTCGATTCGCTTTGAAAGGTCTTCCTTGGGACGATCCTTTTAACCTCCATCCATATTTGCATCAGTTAAAACTGTTGCAAATGCAACCTTTAGCTCAAAGACGGGTCAGTAATGATTTGATTTCTATGCATCAACTGATCTCAGGTCTGATTGATGCACCTGACCAATTATCCTCTTAAGGATTAAACTTACGGGATGCATGAGCCAATTAATCGCATGAGTAAACTCTATAATTTAAATCTAATCTTGACTTTAATTATTAATAAAAATAATCATAATTAATAATAAATTATATTTTTTGTAATTATTTGTTTCTTTAATGCTTGTGGTAGTGTTGAAATCTAGTGTTGCCTAAGCACTAATACCAGCTCTAAGTGATGAGCCTGTCGACACATATTTTGCCATGGTAAATCTCTGGGCACCGTAGCGCAAGTGGTTAATGCGTCGGACTACTAAGCCATCGGTCTTGGGTTCGAATCCCGCCGCAAACACCTAAAAGTTTTTTCACTGTGCCCACCTCTTCCGAATGCCTGACAAGCATTCAAGAGTATCATTTGTCATGTAAAGCTTCCCAACTCGCCGTTCGGAGACGGCGGAAAACTGTAGGTCCCTTCCATTCGTGCAAAAAAAATATAACGCGCACACACAAATGGTTGCGGGAAGCTAGGCTTGGTTCTACCTAGGACTGCTGAAGGACTGCTGAAGCCAAATATTTTATTTTTTAAATCTCTGCTTGTGGTTGTTGCTTGCATTAAGCATACCACTACACAGATCCGATATAAAAAACTGTGCTTAAAAAAATGCATTTGCAGATATCCATGACCTGTCTTATTTTCGAACCTAACCCGGAGCATTTGTGTTTATAGTCCGAAGTGATGAAGTGTGTTCATTTTTGTAACCTTTGCTCAAAATGCGAAATTTTCAAAGTCACATAACCTTGGTGATCCGTTTTCAACAAGTGTAACCAATTCCAAGCACTGCAATACTGCAAATAATTTAAATTTATTAAGTGTTTACCGAAAAAAATTAAAAATTCTCGAAATGGTGCTGAAAAAACATTCACCAATATTATATTCTCATCGCTTTGTACATTATACATAGCTTGTTCCAATTAAGTATCTATCGGTGAAAGTGCTTCGGGACATTTTGCAAAATGTCACACAACACAAATGTTTGCGGCATACACTGGTTCAACTCATAAATGGAAACTTTTCTTTGAGAACATCAAACACGCACACAATGACACAGTCCTTCTTCGGGTACCTTTATGAACTCTGTTGTACAGAGCGACAGGAGTGGAATCTGTGTTTAATGCCCCAGGAGGCATGAGCTATGTTTAAACTCGTAAAGGTAATGTGCTATCACCTAAAATAACAGCTATTTCCGTTTTCCTAAAAAGTTTTGAATTCCAATTTACTCCCGAATACACCGTTACACAGTCATTTTGCCTTAGACCCAAACCAATGTCGAGTCACCAGCATTTTATACCAGCACTCAAAGAGGCATGTTTTTATTTATTTGTGATTTTAATTTACACAAAAATCGGGTAACAAAATTTTACATTTAATTTTCAATATCGTGTCGATGCTAATATGCGTTTTAAACATTTTAATTCGAGTATTTGTATCATCTCTATCTATAGCTAATACTAGTCAAATCGAAATCAGTATGGACAAATCCGTAGCGAGATAAAAGTGTCATGACAACATAAGTCCAAGTGACATAAGACCAAATCAAAGACACTTTCAGAAACCGACATAAGGCCAAATTTGAACATTTGGCCGATTTAGCTTTCTGTCACTTTCTAATATGTTAATCATTCCCCCCTTATTGGATTACGGAACGATCCATTAATCGTGCACGCAGCGGATGGGTAAACTGTAGTCCTTAGGGTGGATTATGTAGGTCTGCCCGTTTATGTTTACTTACTTACTTAGGTGGCGCTACAGTTTGGGGTGAACCAACAGCCTCAACCAACAACCTCTTCCAGCTAGCCCGGTCCTTAGCTAGCCGCTTCCAGTTGCGCACGTCAAGTTGGCTAAGGTCTTGTTCTACTTGTGTGCGCAACCTTAGGCGAGGTCGTCCTCTGCTGCGCTGACCTTCCGGGTAAGAGTCAAATATTCTCCAAGCCGGAGCGTTGATGTCCATACGCTCTACATGTCCTAGCCATCTTAAAAGCCCAATGTGCAGTTTTTTGACCAGATTGATGTCGCTGTACAGCTCGTACAGTTCGTGGTTGAATCTTCTCCTTCAGAACCCGTCAACGCAAACGGGACCGAATCTCTTACGAAGGATTTTTCTCTCAAAGCGACCAAGGATATCTTCATCCGCTTTCGATAAAGTCCATGCGTCAGCTCCCTATAGCAAGACTGGGGTGATAAGGGTCTTATATAGACTCTCCTTAGTCGATCGAGAAAGGACTTTACTACTCAATTGCCTTCTTAGCCCAAAGAAACAGTGGTTGGCAAGAGTAATCCTTCGTTTGATTTCCGACGAGATGTCATTTTTTGAAGTTATGGCAGAGCCGAGGTAGACAAGGTCTTTTACTACCTCGAAGTTGTAGCTGTCTATTGTGACGTTTTGTCCAATTCGCCGATGTTGGGTGTCCCTTTTTGTTGACAGCATATATTTTGTTTTGCCCTCGTTTACCGCTAAACCCATTTTAGCCGCTTCCGTTTCTATACTCGCGAACGCACCGGTGACAGCTCGCTGTGTTCTACCAATGATGTCAATATCGTCGGCATATGCAAGTAGTTGAACGGACTTTTGAAAGATCGCCCGTTTATGTTTGTGTGCCATAAAAAATTCCTAAAGTTCCATAACCCACAGGGTGGCTGATGAAACGTGCTATACCATAAGGAAACGTAATTGTATTTAATTTTTCTACAGATTGACATTTCATTTAACAAAAATGGATGATGACACTAGGTTTTGGATAGTGCGTCGCTATCATCCTTCGGAGTCTGTAATTTTAGTCCAAAGAGAGTTAAGGCGGGTGTTTGGCGGCATTCCTCCGAGCTGCTAGACTGCGATTTGTTGCCGAGCGTGGGACAGGTACATCACAAGAAGGCCTTATCACCGAGATCCTTCAGTTAGGATACATGATACGATTGCTGCTGTAGCTGTTGCCATACAAACCAATCCTAGCGTTTCGTCCCGGGCTTTATCTGTTCAATGAGAATGAGCAGATAATCACTGCATTTAATTCTACATAAAGATTTGAGCTTATTTCTCTACAAACTTCAAATTATAATCAAATTAAACCCAGCGTTCTTGCCGATTCGCTTAGAATTTTGTCAGAAGATCATTCAAATGGCGGAAGAGGACAACAATATGTAAAACTTCATTTGTATGACTGACGAAGCCTTTTTTAATTTAAACGGCAATGTGAACAAGCAAAATTGTCGAATATGGAGTCACTCTAACCCGGAGATACTCCATGAGACGAGACTGCATCTGGCTCGAGTCACAGTGCGTGTTGTGCAGTTTTCATCAAGCTGCATTGTCGGGCCGTACTTTTTTGAAGAAAACGGTCGAACTGTAACGGACAATGGAAACCGTTATATAAAGATGTTAAAAGAGTTTTTCTTCCCAAAACTACGCCGAAAAAGAATCCCTTTCAAATCTGTGTGAATTGTAGGACTCAACATTCCGTTGTCCGTCAAGGTCTCCTGGCTTGACTGAGACTGTTTTTTTTTTTTTTTTTTTTTTTTTTTTGAATGATTGGAAGCAATCCAAAATTGAAGCAATACCCCGTTGCAACCCTTCAGGAAGTATTGAACAATTTTTTAATAAGATATCGCTCATGTTGTGTTACCGAGCGCGGGGGCCATATTTTGAAATCATAGTACTTTTCAAAAACCAAAAAAAAAAAAACAAAATAAAAACTAAGAATTTAATTGTATAAAGCTACTCAATTTTATTGAATTAATAACAAAAATATAAAATACAAAATTAAAAGTACATAAAAAAAAAAAAAAATCTCTTCACGACACGGCGCGGCAGCGCACAGTGGGACGAAACGGTAGATTTACTGGACATGGCATTTTCACTTAGTTATTTCCACTAAAAAATTTCACCGTGGATCATATTTTATGTATTTTTTCTGAATCGAATGGTGAAGTCTGTTTGGCTGTAGGAGTAGAGCAAAAGAAGCTACAGCCCACAGAATGTCCACCCTCGGTTTTATTTAGTTGTATAGGAAATAATATTTCATACGAATTGTAATAATTTTTAACTCTAATAAGCACTAATCAATTGTCTTTGAAATAAGAATACTTCGGTTGCTCTATGTTTAATACACTAGAAGTTATGATTGAATAACTGTTGGTACCTCTTTCTCCGAAGAAACTTTTTTAAACACCCTGTAGTAGATGTTCAAGATAGACCCCCCGCTCCCATACGATTTTTTTCATAACATGAACCAATGAATCAGATTCCAAAATATTTGTATTCCAAAACGGAACACCCTCTATACAGGCACTGCCTATGGTTGAATTTTACGATGGGAGGAACTTGTTCAAACATGAATAGCGGGCGTAGTCGGACCAAGTCGGATATAATTATTTCGTATATCTTTCACTAAAAACCTAAGATAAATATCTGTGAAATCCGTTTTTTGGAACAACTCGGAACTTTTTTGTACGGGTTTGATTTCTCGAAAATACTGTCAAAAATTACGTTATTTACAAGAAAAATTACATGCCCTGGCTAGTAAAGAACATAGAATGTTTCTATTTCCTGATATTATTTACTATTAAACTATGTAAAATGACAATATTAAAAATAAAGATTCAAATATTCTTCCCGACTTGATTATATTGCGATAAACGAAACACAATTTATCACGAATTTTCGTTAAAATGGCAGATTTTTATACTTGTTTTTGAGGTTGTTTATTTAAAAAAACTTGTGGAAAAACGAGACCGTGGGTGCCAAAATTTAATTGGCATGCCCTGCCCACCAGTGTCTATATAACAGCTGTATATACTTTGGAAAGCCATACTAGATACATGCAATTTCGACCCATGCCGCGATTCTTACATCATTCGTCCCACTGTGCGGCGCGGCGTTACTTCTAATAATAATTTGAAACATATCCGCCGAACATAAAATCTACTCCTCTCGCTCTAATCTCTCTGTCTCTCTCTCTAATCTAGAACAGCTTCGAATTTTTTTTACTGTACTAGATTTCACATCTTTTAATTGTATGAATTGAAAAAAGTAATCTAAGTTTCTCATCTAATACAGCAGTATTCATCAGTTACTGTGAATGCTGTATGTTGGTTCAAAAATCTGTCGAAATATAGATTCTATATTTCTACGCATAGAATTGCATTTACTTGTAAAAATTATTTCGAAACTATTTGGTAGTTTAAACATTTTTTGTTTATATACATATGTACATATGTATGTACACATGTAAGTGGCACCACAAAAAGACTTCTGTTTTAATTTCTAATTCAACACTTGAAGCATTACTAAACCGATTTAAATTAGATACATACATAGAATGCAAAGATTTAAAATATTCTTCTTTTCTTTTCAGGTGAGTGTCAATCTGTCGACTTTTTTTGTAAGTAAAGTGATTTCTATTTCTCCCATAAAATATTGTTCAAATGTGTGACAGGATTAAGTTTTACATGTAAATCAATATCTGTATCACCCGTTCCTCAGTTGTACATTGTTCTAATTATGTATTAAGCTTAATACGCACACTATCCCTAAGCTCAAATATGTTCAGTTCCTATACACACAAACATATGTACTATCCTCCATGTCCTTGTAGACAACTTTTTCTTTGCAGATCCATCCCATCATTAAAATCAAAAAGCACACAGACTATCATCAATTAATGACTAAAAGAGCAAACAAATGAAAAAGCAAGACGCGAAATCCATTTGCTGAATCCCCTTTCGTGGCATTAAAGAGCGCATCCAATTAAACGACTATTCCTTAGTGCGCCGTATTTCGTCGGAATTAATTTAGGTTAATCATATCTACTGTTTGCCGCTCAATCTAATTGTCATTAAATGAACGAGCGAAAGGACTTTGCTTCCAAAAAAATGCCTACAAAGGAAATCCCGAAAAAAATAATCGAAAAACGATGGTGGCGTCCTAATAGTCTACGACCTACGAGCTCCACTGAAATAGACCAGCCAAACTTTTGGTAATGCATGTCGGGGAGACCCACTAGTCACTTATCCAAACTTTCGCCTTCACTCATCATGACCGAGCGCCGCACTTAGGGAAACATCTTAGGCCACCGTGGCGGTTCCATGGATAAAGTTTCCCGTTTAACTGGGTCAAGGCTCACTTCAAACAGAAGTGAGAGGAGGTATTGCATTGTTAGCTACGCGCTCTCTTCATGAGTGGAATTCGTGCAACGACTGTGTGGGTTAGTGGTCTAAAGTTTAACTCACTTTAACGGTGTATAAAAACTAATAAAACTAAGCATCAATGGTGCAACCCTATTCGTATGCGATACCACCCCTTGGTAAAAGATCTTGGTCGACGGTTCGTAAGCCTTTCCTTCAGGCTGCTTGATATAAACACATTTATCGCAGACCATTAATTAACTCCTCCCCATCCGCTGCTGCGCTGCAAGAATGCAAGGATATTAACTGTGTGCAGGACATCACAACGGCAAGGATTTGCTTTTTCAATTTACTCGAACGAGTAGTGTGTATGTATGCTCGCAGGCAGACCCAAGTACTCACCAGGAGTAGCAATTAAATTCTGAGAATTTTAACTCTGCACAGCAAGCGCCTGTTTTAAAAGTTTAGTGGTATTGGTGTCGTTGTACTTACACAACACATTTACCACCGGCGCATACTGCGAACCAGTTTGAATTTCACTCGTATGGTAAGGCATCCTTTCGGATTCGGTATACGAGTATGATGTCGTCGTTGTAATTTGATAAATTTCCTTTTCGTTAGTGCAAAATAACTCGTTAGAACAAAATCTACAAATGGAACTCATCGTGACCTTCTTTTTGCAGTCTCGGTTATTCACAATGAGAGTGGGCCACAGGAAACACGAGTTGAAGAAGGACAAGTGTTTGTCGCAGGTAGTTTTTCTCGGTTCATACATTTGTATTGGATTGAGGGGGTAGTTAGCTTTTGTGCAATTATGTGGACAGCTTTGCTTTGGGGTGGGATTAAAATTTCAGCATTTTAATGGAGAAGAAGTTTGTCATGTTAGCCCTCTGGATTCGCAAAAAGTGAGAAGGCAACGATTGTGAACTTATTCCAACCGTAGATATGTACTTAAGTTTGAAATTTTGAAATTTAAACAAATTATATTTCATTTAATCCTTTGAGTGTTTATTTAGTCTTTTATTTATTTTGACAGTTTTATTGAGTTCTGTTGGGAGTCATTTCGACGGTTTTGGATATTTTGCATTACAGTCCACCAATTTGGTACATCTAAAGGTTTGGCCCTTTGAATTGAAACGTGTCCGTCTCATCGATTTTCGACTGTTGGATTATGGATATCGTTTTCTCTAATATATACATGCCATGGTGCATGATTGAACGATTGCTATTTATTCACTGCAAATGAGTAAATAAATCAACCAATTTTGAAATAAGCTCTGATATTATTATGTATGTTGTAGTGTTGTAGTGGATGTTCGCCTTTCGACGTCTCTTGGTTTCAATTCGTATGGGATCCGATTTCCTTGCTTTTGGATCATTCCCATGACTTTACGGCATTTTCTTACCCTTGACAAGTCAACCCCCGATGATTCAGATAGTTCTTGAATTGTTTGATATGGGTCTTTATCGCGCAGTTTCTCCAATTCCTCTTCTTCGAACTTTTACGGCTATCCAGGTCGTTCCTTGTCTTTCAAGTCGAAATCACCCCTTTAAAACCTGCAAAACACTTCCAAAGTGTTTGCTCAGATAGAGTATGGTCACCATAAACTTCCACTAAAATACGATGACTTTCGGCAGCACTTTTTTTCATATAAATGTAATAAAGTAAAACTCCCCGCGAAAACAGTTTATCCGGAAAAAAGTTAGATATTATATTCGATATAGTAAAGTAAAAGATAAAGAAAAGTAACAACACTTTTCACGCTCCAACCAAATGACATGTATTAAAACTGACGCCTAATGACAGCTGTTTCACGGAAAATATTTGGCGTAGGTAATACATACATAAAGAGTCTCTTAAAAGTTGTATGAAACTTGATTGGCGAAATATATAAATAAATAAATAAATAAATAAAGAATGCACTACCTACGCCATCTCTGGTAAAATGCTACGAATTTAGTAAAATAGGCAATGAAATTTGATTGGGCGAGTAAAAGGGATCAAATCGCTCAGAGGAAAATCTGCGGTCAGAAGATAACATTAGTTTTGTTTTTGGAACTATTCAGTTTTCAAGAATTCATTATAGCCATTTAACTAACTTGTAGTCCTTATTTCACAACCAAATTAAGATTTCCAAAGTTGCACTTTTTTTGCGTAGGTAGTTGAAAATCTTCATAGACACTATGAGTTACCCTGTACTAATTCAGGGTTCTTTTTTGGACTGCGGTCATGGCGTACATTTCCACTGATATTCTGATTGGCATGACATGGCATGTGGATACGAAACGGATCAACTTTAGACAAAACAAAGATTTGTAACATTTAGATATTGATGGCATTAACAGTACCTAACTGTTTCATCAGCGTCTATTTCGAAAAAAAAAATGTTCAATTATCCAACCAACCCAATTCGCACGCCAAGTAGTCACCCAAGTTAACCTTATCACGTATAATCAATTTTTGAAAACATTTAGAGTCATCTCTATTTAATTCATTTTAATCACTAAAACACGTCGTTGTGGCATCAAACTCTTTACAATAAAATTACAGTGACAGCTGAAAGAACACTGCTGCCACCTTTCATATAATTAAGCATCTCTGTGAGAAATGGCGCCAATTTCAAATCAGCCGCAGTCAAAAAAAAAAGGAACTGTGTAGTAATGTCACATTTATACTGACTAAAAACACCTCCCTTCTTCTTGTTAACGACTTAGTTAGTAGTTTAAGATTTAACAAATATTCAGATGGCAGGTAGGTATGTAGGTTTTCAGCAAAAGCACCTGATTAGACCGTCATTACATGGGGTTACTCCTTATTGCGCTCGATATCACTGTCTCTTTGAATCTGGCACACAAGGTTTGTCACGTCCAGAATTAATCGTATGTCATGCTCATGGTGGCAATGACTATGGAGAGGAATACGGAGCTTATGAGCAAAGTTTTTTATTTTATATTTCACGGTATCTATGACTTAGTCACTTTGGATATTATTGTTTTAAATGTACCAGCGAGCATTCTTTTCATTTTATTTTGGCTTTGGGTTTAGTACAACCCCATCCAAATAGGTTTAACCCTCCGATTGGCGATAGTCCCGATAGCAATATACAAACTGTAAGGTTCCTAGGGACTTAGAAGCATTTGTGTACAATTTTTGAAAAAATGTACTGTATTATCATTATGCTAGTTTTGCCTTAGTGCTCGCCGTGGTCAAATGTCATTTTATGTCATAAATATATCTGTGTTGCCAATTGTTTGTGATGAATTCGTTAAGCTGCGATAGGGTTTTTTTGTGCACTTTTATATACGCGTGCACATTATTATTTTATCACTATTACAAAAAAATTCATTTTAACGTATTTTTAATTTCATCTAGTACTTTTTTCTTTATCTTACAACTGAGCTCATAAAGTTATTGCACATACAGCTCTTTTATTTGAATTGTAACACAACGCAACGTGTGGTCGCCGTGGCCGTGGTGGTTAGTACGTTTGACTACTACGCAATGCTGCCCGGGTTCAACTCTTGGCCGGGTCTAACACCTAAAAGAGTTTTCTCATGGTACCACCCAGGGCCGGTTTTAACAGATTTGGCGCCTGGCGCAGGAAAAAAAATAAGCGCCCCAAAAGCAACTTAATAAATGTTTGGTCTTTTCCACATCACCCGAAGAGATAGAGTAAATGACGCGTTGACTATAACATAAAATTCAACCCTAAGTTTTTCTTGAGGGTCTAAAATTACCTCATCCCTATCCTCATAGGAAAACTGAATTACTTTTTTTTCGGGACCGTTAAGTTGAAATTGTTGGAAAAGTGCAAGGAACTTTAATTTCATTTGCTATAAGGCGGGACTTATCTAAATATTTAAAAAAAACTGGACATTAGTTCTTACTTCGACTAAAAAAATTTTCATTGAGCACAAAATTTCAACTGCAAGCTTAAGGCAAATACTGCTGTGTGTCTAATATTGTGTACCAAATAACAACACAACAAATAAATTTAAATTCGCTAAGCTGCAAAGAGATTGAGGCATATTTTGGACTTTTTGGTCATAATTTTCCGAAATTTCAACAAGAGCCTTGTAAACATCTCCCAAGTATAGTTTTAGTGGTTTTATTGCATCTATTCTGCTTAAGAGTCAAATTACTTAGATGTTTTTTTCTAAAACCGACCATCTGCCTATAGAACTTGAATAGAAAACAAAGAGACTCTCAATTGTATCGAAGAATGCAACTGCATCAGAAGAGCACTGAACATCATCATCATCAAAGCTCTAGGTTCCAAAACCTTACTTCTCGATTGCATACCACAATGTTTCCCTCTCATATTAGTACCATTATCATACCCTTGTCCTCTACAATTCACTGATAGAATATCTAAATCAGCAAGTTCATTCAAAACTGGGTCAGTTAAGCCAGACCCAGTTGTTTTTTTTGCAACTAACAATCCCAAAAAATATTCTCTAATTTTAAACTTTTTCGTATTTTGGTCCACTATTCTAACTACTAAAGTTAATTGCTCCTTTCTACTTATGTATATCAAGCGTACAATCTACTATAATCGAAGCCAACCAGAATCAAGGCATTAATAAACGCAGGGAAAATTGAATATATATTACATACTAATTTTCAATATTTTTAAAAATGTGCTAGCTACCACTTGAAGTGCTTATGTTCTGAATTGAATAATATCTTTTGTTTTCGTAAACGCAGGTTGCATTTTTGTATCTAGTCTTGTTTTGTTATCAATTAAATATTAAATGCACAACATATAAGAAGGAAATGTTTTTTATTGGTTGAAAACACGACAATGAAATTTGAAGTTCGCATCGTTTTAGGTAGGCGCATTGCCTTGGCGCAAAATTTGAATCCTGCTCCACAACTTCCGACATGTTTGATAATTTGTATGGATTTTGGTAGGCGCAAATGGAGCGGTATGATAAGACTGCTCCACAGCATGTTGGCAGTGAAAATTTAGTTTTTGGCAATGGGCTGAAATGGTCGACTGCATTTTTAATATGAAACAACAGAGTCTACTATGGTTGCAGCAGAGACAATGTTTGTCTCTGGTTCAAGTTGGGTACAGATAAAAATTCTGCTAACTGGTCTGTTATACCAATTAGCAGCTATAGAGAGAAAGAAAATAAAATATTGTGGGAACGGGAAGGGATAGAAAAAAAACATTATGTGCATATTTATATCGAAATTTGGTGATTTTAATGTGTGTGTATTTTTGAAAGTACAGTGATTGAAATGTGTGTATTGATATTTGAGAAGTACGGTGAGAAATATTTGTTTGTAAAGAATATAAATAAATATGTATTAGCAAACGAGTAGATCTGTTTTTTGGATAGTATTTTTTTTTAGTTTTTACGCCTCTTGCTTTCTAGCGCTTGGCGCAGCTGCGCCACTCACTCCTATGTAAGGTCCGGCCCTGGTACCACCTCTTTCGAATGCCTGACAAGCATCAAAGAGTATCAGTTGTCACGATTGAGCTTCTCAACTCGCCGTCCGGAGTCGGCAAAAAACTGTAGGTCCCTTCTATTGGTGCAAAAATATAACACGCACACACAAATGGTTGCGAGAAGCAGGCCCAGGTTCACCTCGAGCTGTAGCGCCAACTAAGTAAGTAAGTATGTTTTGCCTTAATAGTTTTGTATATTTGGTTCTAGAAAGTGCGCGAATGCATATTGTAGAGACAAATTTGTAAACATTAAAAAAAATCGAAAGGTCCATAGGAACCTTTTCGCCAATCGGAGGGTTAAGGACTTGTTTCTCCTCCCGAGACCCAAGCTAAAAACAAAATAACCATGTATTTGATGTTACTTATGGTCACTCATAGGGCTTATCTGAGAGTAAATTTCGACCTTAAAAAAGTGTGGTGCGAAAATTTCTCTGTATAAATGTAACCTTGGGATTCCTTCATAATATTCGATTGAACTATTGAATTAGCGAAGGTATCATAATATGATACCGGGGCTCTCAGGAGGTTATAGAAAAGCAGTTTGTTATATATTTGGATTATAGCCAATACATTTCTCTAAATCGATTTCCGAGCACGCCGCGTTTCTTTTTAACGTGCGGTTTCCACTTTAAGTTTCAGTCCTATATTTTTAGCTTCGTTCGAATACGGTATCTGTACCGCGTTAATGAAAACAATTTCCTATGACAGTGTATATAGATACGTGGATATGTACATATGTAGCTAAATAACTATCTATAGAATTAAATCGCTAGCGCACGGGCTTGTGATTCCTCTGAGAGATGATTGATGTGTAAGCATCTTAGCTCTCAGTATGGGCAAACTTTTCGCCGTCGTCCGTCACGCGTAACCAAACTTAGTATAATTGCGTTCTCTGCATATGATTCTTCTCAGTATTAGTGCATTCTTTGTTTATCTGCCATCATGCACAAACGTTTGTTTACGCATCAAATTTCACGAGTTTTTTTTTCTGTACCTACATAACATATTTCAATGATTCCAACACTGATCGAATGCTTATTTTTTTTGAAAAGTTACAAATGAGTAAAATTTTTACGAAAAAATATTATTTGAATGTATACTAACAACTGAGGTGTCCAAAGAAAGAGAACGTCCTGGGGAAGTGACGAGCTGCACTTTCATTTCATAAATATAACGATTTGTTAAAAGAAACTTAATATTTATCCGGATCCCGATCACTTTTTGCCACAAGATGCCAGTAGGTACCCATTTTTTTCGTAAACCACATACGGTTGTAGTGTTTCTACATGCGAGATTTCTCGCACTATTACACTAGTGAGTAATTAAAAAAACTGGTGGTGCTACAACGACAAAATGTCATATCCGAATGTTTGTATCAAAAAAAAAAAAATTCTGATTAATGAGAATAAGCCCTCATGACCGCAGCGCACCGCAACCATCCGCAATATTCCATGTAGGTACCTATAAATGGGGTACTACCATATTCTCGTTGTGGGTGGGGTGTGGGTGCTGTAGGGGATTGTATCTCGTAATTAATTTGGATTAACTCGGATAAGCATTGCTTACAATTGATTAAGCTGATTGTACGACGAGAGGGTTATCTATGAAACGAAATCAGCACAATTAATTAGACCGCTCTCTGTGGGTATTACACGTTTGTTAAAACTTTGTGCCATGTGCCATTGAATACAGTAAATTACATTCTTAAATTAATTGTCGTAGGGCCTCCTTGCTCTCCCGACACAGCATGGACCGCAGCTGTTTAAAGCCCACCACCAAGGGTGCAACATTTCACTGAACCGTAGTAGAATAAACAACTTATGCTAAATTAATACGAGCAATACCCTTACTGTGTTTATGTAATGGACCCATTTCCACCTCCGAAGGTAGTATTTCAATAGATCCCTCTCCTAAAGCAAACTTGAACGTAATTCTGTACAAACTTTGACCTGACTATAGGTATTCTCAATTTCCAAGTTCATATGCGGTGCAAACAACCACTTCGACACCTAGTTTAACCCTTTTAGAGTTCGGCGATGAAAATGTAAACAAATCTGAAAACGAAATCAGAGGAGACGAAGCTTCTGCATATGAGTGTGTGTGCGTGTGTAACAGTGGGGTTTGATTCGCATGCCCACCAAAACAATTTTGGACAAAGTACGGGGGATACGAGGACATGAACATGACGATTACGAGAGGAGCCCGAGCACAAGCACGAATACAACGAACAGAGAAATAATAATTTGCTATTCTCACACCCCTTCCGCCCACCCCCTGGAAGAAAACGCATAACTTTTAATCCAATTATAATTTAGGGAAGGTGGTGAATTTTAGACACAACGAAAACAGATGAGGATAACTCGGGACCACGTACATGAATAACACTTTTCGGTTTACCGTAACTATCTCAGTTTCTCGATTTAATTTCGTTTTTCTCATTTCCGCCAGCATTTTCAAAAGACGTGATTTCCGACCGAAAATTCTCAATTAAGTTTGCTGCTGGGGTGTGGGGCTGAGCACTTCACTGGCACCTGGGCCACGGCGAAATTCGAACATACATACATATGCATAGGTACTCGTAAGAAAATATCCTTCAAAGGAAAGAACCTTGGTGGATCCATTTTCTTGAATGAATGCTAATTTCCTGGGCATACGTCATCACCGGTTACATATACTCTCGTACTCGTATCTGAAAGGCAAGCAGCGAAAAGTATTCTAAAAGTATGTCTTCCTTGCGGAAAGGCCCGTTACATGTACAGAGCAACTCACGACTCCCGAGTGTCAAGAAGCCGGATTCGAGCAAGAAGGTCTGTGCCGAAAGTTCATACGTTCGTGATCTGATTAATCGGTGCGGTGGTGGTGGGAAGTGTCATACCTAATTCACTCAATTCTTCACAGAACGTGTTCACTATCATCGTGTAGGCGGTAAATCAAGGGAATCTTTGGGAACGTACGCGTACGAGGAACTACAAATATGTTTGGAATGGTGTCACACTCAAAGAACATTGTATGCAAATTGTTTCCTGTTTCGGTCGGAATGCAGTCGTGTCCATTTCCATGATTCTCAGCCAACAGGAAGGGGTGCACGAAGCACGGGTATAGGTAAGCCCGAAAGGCTTATGGGCTTGTAATAAACAACACTCGGTCGAGGTGTGAAGCAAATGGCATATGAACTCCTTGGTTTCGCAATAAAACTTCCTCATAAACATTTGTCATAAGGTGAGAGGTTCTATATGTATGTGCTCCTTTTTCTTTCCTGTGGCTCCGAGGTTATGGGGACATAAAACCGGCTCAAGGTGTGGTCTATCGTCTATGTTACCTTTTTTCGTATATAACATACGTTGTATAAGGATTGTAAACAAGTTGTTGTTGTTGATTCTGGTTGATGGGGAAATCCTTATTGGCGTTGGCCATGGCCAGTCGTAAAAGTTCTGAACCGTGGTGGTGGAGCAAAGAGTGTTTCAGCAAAAATTTATTAAAACTTTTACCAGTGCAGCGTTGGGTTGTTTTATTGGGTTAGAGGGCCAGTTAATGTCGATTCGGTGACCTGGTATGATTTTATTGCTCACTTTTTATGGTCTACACATAGGTAAACAGTGTTTCGAGAAATATCTTGATATCGCTTTAAAATCATTGGTTTAGATTAAATGAAAGCGGGACGTCCTTCGAATGGGATAAAGAAATAGCATGGTCGGGCATTCAAAGATCTTGTACTTAAAAATTATTTGTTCACATTCACTGCTTAAGGGTGAGAGTGTTGTCCTCTTTTCCTCACTAAAGTTAGCGCTTAAATTCGGTACAGCTAGAGGCTTGAAACCAATGACTTAAGGGAGTATTCTAGTCTAGCGGTACAAATTTTTAGTGTTTCTTTAAAATTCGATAAAAAAAAACTAAAAATATTTTAAATCTGTCAGTTTTAATAGAATGTCGCTATCGTCTGAATTACGGAAATTAAAAAAAAAATGTTTCACAAAATGGCGACTGTTTAAAAAAATTTATTTTTTGCCCTTTTTCAAAGTTTTTAATTTTTTAAAAATAGTAAAAAACAACATTTTTACATTATTCTAGAGGGATATATAAAGCCAAATTTCAAGTAAATCGGTTCATTAGAACTTGAGAAATCACGTTAGACGTGTTGGAAAAAGTAGTTTCGAGAAAAAACGCGTTTAAAGATTCAAGCACAGTTTCAGGCAGTCTGTACTTACATTTCGTTAATCGGCGATTTCTGCTCCATATATTGGGCCTTCTTCTACATAGTTGTAGAGTACGTACACAGAGTACGTACGTACTTAGAGTAAACTGAGCTTCACTGCACAATGACAATGACAATGACCTTCATATAATGATTTTCTTAGAATTCATGGTGTATAAAAGACTTTCTGTAGGATAATTCATCCTCAGGTAGTGTTACCGCTGAGAATTTTCAAAAAGTCGCGCAGACTTAAAAAAAGTCGCAAAGAAAGTCTCAGAGACTTCAAAGAAAGTCTCAACATATAAATTGAAATGCTCTTGGCTGTAGGACCTTTTTGGGGGGGTATTCAGTACGTCAGATGTTTTATTTAATCAAAACATTGGTTAATAACAAGCTAACAAATGCATATTTATTTTGAAGGAACTATGTACACATATTTATTTTATTTTGAAAATAATATAGACAAAGAATAAAAAAACGTAAATAAATATAATTACAGAACATATTTTTTTAACTCTTATAGCGCAGCTGGTATTCTATTTCGCGATGGTGGTACAAATTCTGAACCACTTAGATATTATTATTTTTTTTTTGAGTTTTTTGAGAAAGTCGTATCAAAGTCGCAAGCCAGTCAAAAAAGTCGCAAAATGCGACTTTAGTCGCACAAGGGTAACGCTGCCCTCAGGAGGTCAGGATATATTTTTGAAGGAATATGTATAATCTAAACATGAGAAAAACGATTTTTTCAAAATTCTAGACTAGAATACCCCCTAAATATTCCTTAAAACTAGTAATAATTCAAAGATAGTTAATTGTTGATTTCAAATGACTTCTGGACTTTATTGCCTAGTTTAAAATGGATCACTTAAAAATTAAAATCATACCTGTCCCCAAAAGCCGTGATTGTAAAGATTTTCGTCCTTTAGCAATTTCACCATTTCTGTCCATGGTGTTGGAAAGGCTTATGAACCATCAAATATGCACATTTCTCTACGACAATAAAATGATATGTATGTCCTAATCAGTCAGGCTTTCGTCCCAAACACAGTTGTACTACCGCTTTGATTCAGATTGTGGAAGACATCTCTTGGATTTTTCGAAAGCATTTGATACCGTCAATCACAATATACTTCGTGAAAAACTGAAAAATAAGTTTCACTTCTCATTGCCTGCGACAATTTTTTTCGTATTCATCCAATAGGTCTTATATAGTTCTTGCTAAAAAACTCTATGTCCTCATTTCTTTCTTTGCATGGAGGTGTTCCTCGGTGGTCAATTTTGGGCCCGTTGCTGTTTCCAATTTTCCAAATCTCTACATGGTATTGCACTAGACAATTTATTTAAGCTTAAAACATTAACCAAGCATGCCTCATAATATTTTAGAATGCCATCAACCTAAATATCTTTTGAATAAAATAAAAAAGCCCACTACACCCTCGTAGATTAACTTCATGGTGCGCCATTTGGGCCGGCGATATCATTCGGCCATATTTCTTCGAGAAATACATACATAGTATATGTAATGTGGTTTGGCATCTGATACATGACATTTTGAAGTTTATTGGTATTCTTGTTATAAAAAAGGACAGTGGTTTAGAAAACACCAGTTTTGCTCTACTTGGAATGGGGCTTCTCGAGTGTATCAAAAGCCCTAGTAAAGTCAACGAGTATCATAAGTATATTATGGCTCTAATTAAAGCACATGATCATCAGATTTGACTAATTCTGTCAGAAGTCTTCCCGTACTTTTTTCTTTTTGGAAACCATATTTATTTGGTTGCAGGACTTTTTCTACGAACAGTGTTAAATGTCGTACTACAACCTCTTCTAGGCACTTTTCTACGATGGGTAAACACTTTTATCAATCTGTTATCTAGAATATGCTCACATAGTTAGTGTGTTTCTTGACCTCGAAGATACTACATATTATTAAACCTACCTATTATATTAGGAAAATATCTAGATACAATGAGTGAAGAGAGGTAAAAAGAGGTCCTTATTTCTTAAAACAGCGATGTGCTGAAACTCAAAATAAACCTCAGAACTCTTCTCTTTGCATTTGGAGTACTCTGTCCTTTGCTACAGCAGGACTTTCATAAAATATTTACGTTATCTACGAATACATAATTAGAACTAAGACAATTTAGCAATTTAGACACAACATAGTCAACAGCGATGAAGAAGAGTATAGAACCTCGTCTGGAACATTTCAGATTAATTGAAAAACTGTTCTCTAGTACAAAATCTAGTAAAAAATAAAATCATAACCTAGATTAAGGAGGTGGGACCGAGTACCATTCTCACTGCATGTCATGTTGTAACCAGTGGGATACCTTCATAATATGTACTCGTACATACATATATATATTCGTGCATTTGTTTAATTGAAGTAGAAGGCTGGGAAAATAAAGCTGAAGCTGATTGTCTTTAATAAGACTCTATTTTGGTCACGTGTTTCTTTTGCATTCTACACGTCAAATCTTTGCCTTTTCCATGTTTACTTTTTCCTTCATTTTCATTCGTTTATTGGTGTTTTCATCGCTAGAGATTTCGTTCACAGATCTACAGAAAAAAAGAAAATATCATCCGCCCGAAAAGCTCTAAACTCTTTGCATCATTGGTCAAAAATTTGTTCAATTGATACAAATAGAAGTCGGGCTAGCCATTTATAGGAAAAATTCAAATTCTAGTCCAAAACAAGATAAACTTTGTACCTACTACATACTTTTCCCCAAAACCGTTCAATGAAATTCACTTGCTTTTAATTTCTAACAGAATACAAAACAAATATCTAAATAAAAAATCCAGTTTAATAACCACCGCCAACTCGTTCTATTTTAATCCTTTAAATACGTAAAATACAATTTTCCTAAGCAAAATTAAAAGCAAACACCAATATTGAAAGGAATAAAAATCTTTCGAAAAAATTAATTTCAAAAACTTCCCACAATATGTACCCACATAGGTTAGGTACCGACTACCTACTCCAATATCAGTCGAGAGCAACCGCAAACAGAAATCAAACAAAACACAATTAATTTCACAATCTCCAATCGATATCGAGCCCGCATCGTAAACCCCCAAGGTTTTTTTTCTCCTGGTCGGTATGCTTGCATGTGTATTAGATACGCCCAACGCTGGGAAAGCTTAGAGTTTATTTACTTTTACTATCCCACAACCTTTTTCGGTTTGTAAACCATAAACCATTTTACTAAATAAATATAGGGATAGACAGGCCACAAACAACAACCCAGAGATGACAGCCAAATAAATGAAATCTAACGCAAAAGCTCTGCCCAGAATAAATACCCCCTCCAAACCTGTCTAATTCGAAAAAAGAGTGTAACGTTACTTCAAATGCTAGGAGTATCGTATCCTAAAAAAATCCGATAGAAAAACAAGCACATACATACATATGAAAACAATCACAAATCGAATCGCATTTCGCATCTCGAACGAAAGCGAATTCAAGAACATGCTGATGCTGAATAAACCTCGATACACAGAAGCGCTAACAATCAAATATCGAATTCACACAGAAGCCACTTGAGGAGCAGCGAAAAGAACACAACAACAATAACAACAACAAAAAAAAAATACAGAAGATGAAAACTAAAACTCCACAAATGGGATCACGATTCACGATTCCCCGAACAGTGGCGAGGGGGGGAAATCCAAAATGAAATGCGAAATTTTTGAGAATTTTGCTCTTAGGCTACTTCTTGCATCCTTTGTGTACCAACTCACTCAGTCAGAAGGAACAACAGCTTTTCCTGAAAAGAAGAATTCCCTAAGCCTCTCGGGCAGGGTGGCCTGCGGACTATAGATACGGTCTGACCGCAGAGATACATCTGCACCAAGACCACCATAGTTTTGCAGCAGCTTGCATTCTTCTCGCCTTGAACGTGGAGTGGGGCCAGGGCAGCCGACCGGTATTATGTGCATATAAAAATGGGGCGGTCGTGGGGTCCTGTTGGGCCAAGTGGGACGAATTTGTATATTGCAGATGGAGGGGAAAAAAAGTTAGTAGAAACAAAATGTCCCGGTATCCTTTATTTTATTTTTTGCCAACACCACTCGACAACTCGTTCTGGACAGGCTGATGCCTTGTTAATACAAGTTCTACATAGCATCCCAAGGGGATGCATTCTATTTTTCTATTTATTTTTTTTCGGATCCTTTTCGTCTCACTCCTTAACCACACCACCATGACGTTATCATTTAACCAAGTTTTTCAACAGAAATTTGCATTTGCTTCGCCTGATTTTGGTGTGTTGCATCAGGGCAGGATCCTTTGTTCGTAAGGTGCAAGTTTGTTGATAACAAACGCCGCCGTGTGTTGTCTTTTCATTGTCCTTACGAGCATTTTTTTTTTTTTTTTGCTTTATTAGGTGTTGATATGTAAATGTTTTGGGGTTTTTCGTGTTTAATTTGTGAGTTTGGTTTTTAATGCAAAAAAAAAAAAAAAAAAATTTTGAAAGGGTTTTAAAGTACAGATACTAGTTGCGTTAAAGAAAACAACCACCCGCGGGACACCTCGGGGAGGAGGAGTATTCTCACCCCTGCTGTGAGTGCTCGTTGTCGAAAAAATCCTCAAGGACTTCATGGGAAAAGAAATACAAAATATAGCTTATTCGGATGATTGAGACATCAGGAACTCAGGCAAATCAGTGAACTCTTTGAATATGCTTGCGAATGGTCTAAAAGTGAATCCCGGAAAGATCGAGTTTGTACTCTTCATCAGCAAAAACTAATTGTTCCCTGCTACAACTCGACGTAGCCACTAGTCATCTCTCGAAATGAGAATGAAGAAACGATTATGCTTTTGATTCTTCATTACCTCACACTAGATATTTTCATCAAAGGTGCAGCAACAAAGGGAGCCCCATCTACCGATTCTGTTTTCCAGTATGGAAGACTGGCAGTCAAACAATGTGATTAAATTAAAGTTCTTTAAATTAAATTTTGGAGCAAACGGGAACCATTCAAACAACCAGACAAATGCAGTGTCTTCCCAGCAGAAGTAAGTTTGGCTATGCTAGAAGGTTGATGCTAAGGAATACCCATCTGGGGACACAAATACATACATATATGTATCAGTTCAGTACAGATCCATTGTGATGACCATCGTTTCCTTAATTGTTTGGGTGACGGCGACTTAGGGGTATCAAACCAACCTGAAGCCTTACTGAAGATGCTTTTATCGGAATTTCGAAGCGTTTTTTTCAGATCTTGGAGTAAATGCCTGCCTAGAGTTCTGTGTCGTATGTGGTAGAAGCCTGGGCAGTGATAGAAGAAGTGAAGTAAGAATCATGGACTTCCTCGTCACCGGTACCCTCTACACAGATCAGTTTGGTCAGTGAGTTCCTGTCTTTCAATAATATCTTGTTGGTTTAATTTTTGTCATAAAGGAACTCCACTTATCTTGTAATTATGTGTACCTGTCATTTGCTTTTATGAGTGATTTTTTTTCTATTTTTGCTTGATAATGCATAGAGAGATATGGAGTGAACGATCGGCCTAATGCTAACCCTGCCCTATCAAGTTCATAAGCTTTTCATTACACGGTAGGTTGACTGACCATTCTTCGCGACAGCAACTTCGATTTCAGTGGCAGAAATAGCTTTTAAACAGAATTACTTGCAATTGAAAAGGCTGCTTTATTCATAAAACAAAGTGACCTACCTTCTTTAGAGATTGTCGTTCTAGTGGGTAGTTTGAAATCGGTAGGATCACTTAATACTATAAGTCACCCCAAAATTAGACTGTGTTGAGTACCAGGACATAGCAATATAGAATGAAAACTAGTTAGAATGGAATTGGCAATAAACAATAGTAAAGCTGATACTTCTATACTCCCATCGATTAAAACTGTATTTAACATAATCAACCATATATTGTAAAAGAGACCAACGAACGCTCTGTGGCTTGCACGAAGCGACTCGTCTTTTATGACCGAAACCAGGGGTGGAATCGGCTAACGCGATAGTTGATAGTTGATAATCAAAATCGAAACTTTTGCTCTGTATAAGCAAGGTGATTATCAAATCGACAATCGTTTTTTTTGCGTTGATTTTAGGTGACAGCTATTTAGGTGTGCCAAACGACAATCAAAAAAGCGACAGTCAATTATCGCGTTAGCCGATTCCAGCCATGATCTAATTAGGACAAAATCGTTGATACACCTAGACAAAATCTTTTTATGTTTAATCTCCGGAATAATCATAGATCACTATGCAACGACTGGCAAATGGCAAACTGGGTACAATGATGTCTGCAGAAGCTGCGAAGATGAGGAGGAAAGTGTTTCGATCCAGTCGCGTCCACACCCTTGGAAAACAAAGCAGAGCTAGAGAGCTTCAAGTATCAGAACTCCTTAATTCACTAAGAGCACAAACTGGCTTACGAGTTGGTAAAAAAAGGATTAAACTTCCATACCATGAAGGATTCATAATGGAGCTTCGGCTCTATGATTTATACAATCACACACCTTTCCCAAGCTAACTTAACCTAACCTAACTGCGTCTTTGAAGTGATATTGAAATTTGATAATTTTATCTCAAGAAACCTTTTAAACTTGGTGAACAGAATATTTTAAGTAGAAATTTGTCGAAGATTTTCAGTTGAAAGTAGTCATGGAGCCAGAGTGGAGCTAGTAGCTACAGTCCCAGTTTTGTAAAATAGGGGACGAAAACACGCTTTTTCAACAGTAGATACTTTTTCGACATCATCACATTTAACCGTCGTTTTTAGGGTAATTAAATTAGAAATTTCCAACAATTTTCAATCGTTAGATTGCGTAATCAGTAAACATCCTGAACTCGTTACTTTGCCACTACATTTCCAAGAACATTTTAAAACAAATCACCTTGAAACAACGGTACAAGTATTCAAAACTGAGTTTCGAAAGATGTGGAAATCTTTCTACAAATATTTTCATTCCTGTCATTTGATTACTTTACCCTCAATGGGTGCATCCGCCAGCTCAATATGTGTTCACATTCACAATAAACTAAAACGATGCTTCCCATCAGTGAATGTGGGATTGCACCTCCCCCCCTCGAAAACTGCAAACACAAGTTACTCCTTCGTTGGAAAATGTCAGAAAAGTTACGTAACAAGGAAATGTACTCATACCTTAAACTCGAGAAGTTGCACCAAACAAGTGGTAGGGTAGCGACAACTGAAAGATTAAATCTGGGAAAGCATTTACTTAACAAGGATGCCACACTCTTCTGAGCACTTTGATGCAGCTCGTGTTAATAATTCAGTGCTATGCTATTGAGCGTCAGAATATGTACATATAGATTAGCACGTTTAAGCTTTAATCTAACTTTAACTATGTATCTAAGCTTTACATAAGTGATGTTAATTTATGGATTGGATTTGTTTTAACATCCTGTCTTGTAGTGGATAAGTTAATTTTAATGTACAGTTTTTGGCACACATAAGAAAATAAAGATTCTATTCGTAATATGCAGTACATCTCGACTTAGTAAGAATAATCTTTATGTATTTATTTACTAGCTGACCCGTGCTCGCCTCGCTTCGCCCGCCTGCAACTTTTTACTAATTATTTGCAAAACTTGACCTATTTCCGCTAAAGCGTATTTAAATCATTTTTTAGAAATTCTAAATGATTCTTCAAAGCTGAAGTGTTAAGAAAACATGTCCTTTAACTGTTTAATATACCAGGAAATCGGAAGCTCTAATAGACTGGTACGATCACAAATTATTCTGCGGGCACATGCTAAAGTATTCACAATAACAAACAATTTTATTATCTAACTACCTGAGCCCGTGCTTCGCATTCGCAGCCTAAAGGCTTTCTCAGGCGTACAAAATGTGAAATATCAGTAGGATCGAAGAGACATCAAAGTATTTGTGCAGGTCCAGAAAATTATGTAATAAATTTTGTTGATTGATTGCATTTTATCAATGTCGTTTCGATGTGTTTCAGCCCCTAAGTGCAGATTCCATAGTTCTCAAAAACCACCATGCTCTAAAATGTTATAAAACATCATCTTCTATAAATAATTGATAATAATTGCTATATTTTATAATGGAAATTTTTTTTTACAAAGTTTGAGGTTGCGTTGCCTGGTGCATAAACCGGCACCTCAGCCCGTAAACACTTTCGCTTCCACCAGATTTCGTTGCAGAGTCGTAACTCTAAATCTGGTGCCGTTTCATAACCAAAGAGGCCAACCCATGGAATCCGTGGACTTCGTTCCGTGGTACGTTGATGCTAAAGTTGGCGTATTGCCGGATAGCAGTCCCATAGAATCCGTCACATATCTACGTAGAAAATGTCAACGATTCATTTCATTCTCTATATTATGCTTCCACCAATGAAAATGCATAATCTCAATTTGTGATTTGTGAATCCGTGAACTCAGTATGTAAATGTGTGAACTTTGCGTGAATGTGTGTACTGACAGCAGAACAAAATCATTGTCAAACGAATGTCAACGGCGATGACAGTTTCTCTACATTTTCTCTATGCTTCGACCAATGAAAATGCATACTCTCAATTTGTCAATGCGTGAACTTCAATATGTGAATGTGTGAACTTAAATGCTTGAATATGTGAACTGACAACGGATCGAAGGAAGCAAAAGGTAGAAAGTAAACCTACTTCATCCGTCAAAGTTCATGCATCCGTTGGCTATGGGCCATCTCCCATAAAAATGTGTGTATTCTATCGAGCTGTCACTTAAAAATGAAGGAGCAACGGATCGACGGATTCTATGGGTTGGGGCCTTAAAAGGTGGGCACACCTATTATTCTTCACGTAAAACTCCAGCTTTATCACTATTTCGGGGAATGTTGCAAACTGGACTTTTAGTGGTGTCTAATTGTATGGCTATTTTAAACATTGCATGAGAACTTTTACCACCGACCGGGCAGTTACGTAACAACTATCGTAACTACTGACGACGCAATATTACCTTGACTTCGTACTAATGAACATCAAATGCTTCCCAGATGATTTCCATATAGCAAATACATATACATTACATTCATACATATCTAATAATACAAAACTGTTGTAACTCAAAATTTGTAAAATTTGAGATATCATCATATTCAAACGTAATATTCACTTCCCTATGCGTCAATAAGCTGTCGTTAGAATAGTGCAAGTGCATTTATTAACAATCCTAATAAGCTATTAATTTTTATTTATAATCTATAACAGGAAGTAAATACTCAGTTTTTGGATGATTCAGAAAGAAGAAAATAACAGGGAGTTCATTATATTATCAGGGCTCGGATTTTTATGCGCTAAAAAATACAAAATATGCGCATAAAATATGCGCCTAAAATGAGAAAATATGCTTTGAAAAATTTGGAAAAATAATAAAAAGACGTTGAAAATTAAATAAAATGCACTCTTTTATTTAACAACAATAACAAAAAAAACTTCAAAAATACATTAACAAAATAAACTTCATTTAATTGAAAAGAAAATGAAAATATTGCATTTCAATCTCATTTAAATAAGGTACTAATTGTCCAAATTCATTGAATATGCCTTATTAACATATGTGTAGCATAAAGTTTACATCTGCATTATGTGAAACATACTTGCACAAATAATCGGCAACAGAGGTCATAACTTTCGACATTTTATCTAAAAAAATAATTCACTTGAAGAGAATTGTAAACAAAATATTTATTGAAATAAATTCGTACCTTTAGGATATACAAAATTTTAATGTTTCTCATTCCAAGTTACAATTTGTAATGATCAGGTAGAGATAGCAAACAGCACAGGAATGGCATTGGAATAACATGACAGCTGGAATTGTGTTTAGTGCTGCCAAGTTATCAATAGAATTTTTTTCCATATGAAAGATAGAATTTTTAAGGTTCGTTTGCATTTCGGTGAAATCAATTTTTTAAGTGTTTAAAGTTAATTTTTTTGAAATAGGTATGTACGAAAAATATGCATTTCTAACAAAATATGCAAAAATATGCGCTAACGATTGAATGCCATTTTAAAGCAAATGTCTCAATTCGAAAAACTATCTGATTCATTTGCTTCTAAGGAATTCCAAAAAATATATGCATTTGCATAGAAATCCGGGCCCTGCTAATTATGATGATTGTACCACATTGAAGTGCAAGACAAATGATCACGTCAGAGCCCGCACATATACTCACACACACACTAATGTAACGATACCCAATGCCAACGCTTTTTCGGCGATGGGACCACACTGCAAAAAAACTGCGATTTTGACACATTTTGAAAATATAGGACCCTTATTTCGATATATTTTCATTTAATGTCTCTTTTTCTTATAAAACATAGTACATCGCTCTTTGAACACACCCATTTTGTTCAACCAGTAATGAAACCAACAAAGTCTTTTTGTTAATCAGAATTTTCTTCCCAAAAACTCGTTCTGCATACATGCTTGTTTTGTCTTTGTTATTTTTTTCTCAATATTTATTTTATTTTAAGTGCAGCAATAAAATACAGTTTTTCGAAAAATTGCATTTTTTCATACAAATATAAGCGGGACCCCTTTTTTTGTTTCTGGACCCCTTTTTCAAACGCTTTTTGAATTTTGCTCGCGGCAACCCTGCCCACTGCTGCACCACTGCTGGCAGTGCTCTCCACTGAAGGAAAATTGTGGGCGATGTTTTGAACATTGCTCAGCTTCAGGACAACGCGGAAGGATGTTTTATATCTCAAATTAATCAAGGACAAATTTACTAATTTCACTCATTTTTTTTATTTTTCAATCCGATAAGCCTATCTAGTTAGGGCTGTATAATTATAATTTTCGTTTCAGATATGAAGTTTTTTCAATATTTTCTTAAGACCATGCCATTTTTTGGGATAAAAAGTATAAATGATATTGACCAAGAACATAAGCAATCACTGTGTCAATGTTTCATCAAAATCCATCTAGTAGCTCTAGCGTGATGCACGAACAAACAGTTTTTAATCTACAGTTTTATTATATGTACAGAGGATTTATTTATTTGAAGTATCTTTTACATTACACTTGAAGTCCATTTAGAGCAAAAGTTAATATAATTTTAATTAATAAAGTATTTAAGTTTTTTTTTTACAATTTAGGTTAATAATTTAATTTAATTTAGTGACAAGTTAAAGCAAAAACAGAGAAATATTTATTTATGTACTGTACATTTAAAAAAGCAAAACAATATAATTTACTTGTATATGATATAAAACAATGAAAAATCAAAACGTAATAAATGAACAAATTATTTCTGATAGTGAAGTTTTATTGACTAGATAAGATAGATAATCTTTTCTAGTAAATTTACTGGAGTTGTGGAATTGTTCTTGAATTAATTAGTCACAACGTCGTTGGAGGCACTACTGCCCTATTTCATCAAGTTTAAATTTCAACTTAAGATGCTTTCTTGGAAAAATCATTATCAAATTCCCTGCACCCAATCAAGAAACACACTACGAACAGCCAGCAGGCTTGGATTATTGTGTTAATTGAATCTTATTGACGAACAAGTCCAGAGTGGATTGCGTCTTTAAATATTCATCGCTACGAGCAACGTTGAATTTGGCTGATTGGCTCTTAGATTGATTAAAAAGCTACCCAAAAGGCATATAAAAAAGCACAAAGACTTTGTCTAGCTGTTTGTCTGTTGTTGAATTTCAAAACAAAGTGGATTTGGGAATTGTTTATCTATGTCATTCTTCTAAAAGTTCGTTTCATCGTAAGGAGAGAATTTGCAGTCAGATCCTTGAATCAAGCATCTTTTTATTTTTGGTAAGTGAAGTTTTTCAAGTTAATTTCTTAAGAAGATCATGCTTCCGTTGGCTACACCGTGCAAGCCATCTAGGTTAGGTAAGGTAGTAGTGGTTACCGGTATTACGGATACCAGATCCCTTGGATCTTTGTGATATGTATCGCCACTACTCATGAGAATTATTTGGGTCTTTGTATAATGCGAGATAGGCTTCTTAGATCCGATTGTACAAGCTCACAAAGATTGTGAAAACAGTATTCACCTAGAGGTAGTTTTCTTTTCCGGGAAAGAGCTGGACATGAGCTGAGGAGAAGAACAGAACTTTCTTCCTTTTCCTCGCGAAAGCTTCCTAAGATGGATTTATTGTTTTAGTTATTTGTAAGTGGATAGCTAACATGATGGCCACTAGCAATCAATAAGTGCAGTTTTACCCAGAGCTACATTTGTACTTAACTCAGTGTCTTTGGTTTTTTTTTTTGTTGGGGAAAGTGAATAGAGAGCCTTGCGCCAGTTTAAGGCATCCCGGATCTCTGGTGTTTCTAATTTATATCAGATCTCTGACATTTCTTACCAAGTCTAAGTGAGTGTTCTTCTCAGAACATGCATTATGGACCGTGTATTTATAAGAGTGATAGTGATTTGGCCAAATACGTCATCCCCAAATAGCAGGTTCATTTCTGAAGCTGGTATTATCTACGAAAACACACGCAACTGTCAGAAATAAAAGAGATTGGTCCTTTCCTGCAACCACTATTAAGAATATTTTCATAGATTTTGGGAAGACTAGAGCCACATTTGAAGCAAGCATAATCTGAGATATAGCAGATATACGCATTTTGGCCGTTGGGCAGATATCCAATATTATTCCTCCACCAAATTGAAATCACTTTTTGCTAGGTGACATAGTTACTATGGATGTACTGTGCGATAGTCAGGCACATACTAACCTACGGAGGATTGGTCTGGTGGTATGCTGCCGCCAAAACCAGCAACCTCAAGGATTTGATCAATGTACAGAGAATAGCTTGCACTCGTACAACCAGCGGGATAAGTAAGGAATTCATATTCCCAAATTTGGTTCGGGGCGAAATGGACACCCGAATATATATTCGAGAGTGGGGTTAAATAGACACCTGAATAATTTGGTTCCATTCAAAAGCCAAGACAATTTCTGATGGAAAATACATACATACATATGTAATTATGTGACATACGACATACCCCACTCCTAAGTTTAAGCAAGGATTTTTTGAGGAGAAATAACGGAGAGTTTGAATCTTATTAATATATAAATCCCAGTGTGACGCTCTAACCTGTCAATCTTACGGTTAGACAAACACAAAAACTAATGCACACATTGAAGTAAAACTTCGTATTCCAGTTCATTAACATCCTGTGCCTATTATAGGCTAATTTTTAAATTAATTTATTCGCAATGTTATTTAAATTAATGCAAAAATAAAAACACTATAACAAATGCCACTTTCTTGCGAAATGTCATTTATTCAAACTACAAATACTTAGTATCCACACTTGTGGATTGTATATATCGATAGACTGCAAACCTTGGGGTGCGTTCGCACTGTCTTTGATTCTTCGAACAAAACGACAATGTATGTATTGTAAGTAACACATACGGGCGAAGCCCGGCGAGACAGCTAGTATCCAATAAATTCGAAAATTGTTTGAATGTCTCTTCCTTTTGTCACAAATTCATCTTCCTTTATCCACGATTATATATAGCTAAGAAGTTTCACTTCGGTCGCGCGTAACTTCTACACGTACTATTTTTTCTCTTTTTTTATGAACATACATACTCATAGACTTTTCTTTGAAGTGGATTTTAAACAAATTTAAGATTTATTCAAACATATTTATAGTAAAAACACCATACTCATATATTGTATTCATCATTTCAAAGTCAATACAAAAGATTACATAAATAGTTTAAGAAGAAAAAAATAAATTATAATATTAATACTATTATGTGCTGTTCAAAATAATAGTAGTGTATGTTTAAAAGCCAGAAAACTAACTAATTAAAGCCAAAATTATAACAGGCAACTTTAGTTGACATCAATATTTTATCGAAGTTTCATTATTGTCCAACTCTGCCGTGCACCTGCGTTCAAGGAGTCCATTTGACCATAACACCGTTTTGGAGGAATTTTACTCCTCGCATCTTGAATCAGTTGCCAAAGCTCCTGGTAATTGTATGGTTTGTCATCTGAAACCTCTTTTATATCGTCGGCCAACATATTTCTTATGAGATTGAGGTCAGATGACCATGGCATAACCTCAATCTCTTTTACCGGAAACTACTCTTTAACTCTTCGACAAGCATATTTCAGGTCCTTAACCTGTTGAGAGGCCCATTCTAACGACATCTCGTGCTCGGTGGAATGTAACATTACATTTTCTAATAGATCAACATACACTTGATGATCCTTCACTTGCTTTATCACATGGATTGACCCCACATCTTAGTACGAAATACCATCCCGTACTATTACTTTCGATCCACCATATTTTTCTTTCTTCATATTATATTTAGGGTGGAATTTGGTATTGGGCGATTGGGGCGCATATCACCCAGAGCCATTACCATTGTAAAAGATAATTTTTTTCTGTCCGTCCACAATATTTTATGCCATTCAAGGTGTTCTTTTGCAAAACTGTTCTCTTCTGACCATATATGTTTTTAAGTCAGCACTGGCGCTTTCAATGACCCCGTACAAGTATTTGATCTTCTATGATATGCCTACGAATATTTAGTACACTTACAGTAAGCTTTCGATCCTTTTTGATTACTTTCGCCGAGTCAAAAGGGTCGGTTTTGTTATGCAGCCTTATACACCTGTTATCAATTCTGTAAGTTTTTCGCTTGCGACCCCGGGTTCCCGGATTTTCTTTAAAAATTTTATTACACTATCAATCATAGTAGGGGATCATCCAAAAATATTTTGGGATTCGACACGTTTTTCCCTGCCCCCGCAGCTTTAAAATGAGTTATCGTTCTTCAATTGTGCAATATTTACGCAGCCCACTAAATTGTTAAAGCTAGTTTCTATTGTTTTTATTCCTTTCAATAACAAATTTACATGTTATTTTCTTAATGTTTGTAAACTTTTTAAACACAATTTTACAGTTCTGCATCAATTTACCAAATAATTTACCAAAGGACTACTATTGCACTACTATTTATTTGAACAGTTGATTTCGCATTCAAATCCAAACTTTTGGTAATATTTTCTTACCTTTATTTGATAACAATTGTTTTGGGAGTTGCATTTGTTAGTTAAACGCTTGTCCTAAAAATTGCATCAAAAAATGAATACATCGCATATAAAAAAATTTGATTTCTTGCTTTTTTAAATGTTTCGAGTGGAGCACTACTGTTATTTTGAACTCAACTGTACATACATATTATGTGTTCTCTTCTAATTTAATCCACCTCCACTCCAATTTGAAATCCTCTGATTCAGGGTTAATGCATACGCTGTTCTTCTTGAATTACCTAAACTTCGAATGCACAGATCTTTATCTGTTCCACACTTGCTTAAACTTCATTTTAAAAAATCGAATTAAAGTGAAATGAATTCTCACAAAATATCCTCTCGCACTAAATAATTCCACTACTTTTCAACGTCATCTCCTTTCATATAACAAGTTCATGAATACGGCAAAACCACATCCGCCGCCCACCCCCACACACACTCATTTTAAATTTCAATCTTTAATTGAGCCTCATCCGGCACTAAGCACACAAAAACTTTATGCCAAACGAGAAGAATTATTGAAATGTATCTGTATCTTTAATTAGAACATCCGAATAAATATTCATGAGCTGCTTTAAGTTTTAATTTCTCCTTCGATTTTAATAATTCCCAGTGTCACTTTCTCCTAATACTCGTTCCACATTAATTTCAATGGAAGTCGTTTCGTTGCCACTGCGCTGCTTTCATTCATTCGAAATCCTCCTCCTTTTTTTTGCTGCTTCATTTGGCAGCTAGCTTAAATGATCTAGGGCATAGATTTCAGTCAACTTCGACAGCATCTCTTACCATTCCATATGCCGGTGGGTGGGTATTGAGCACGATGAGTCTATGGGTATGCATTTAACTCTGCGAATGTTGATTTTGGGTAAATTTAGGTCAAATTACAATTTTTCCTAAAATTGTCATAATCCAGAGGGCATATGCATCGTCTGCTGTACTGTTGTATCGTGTATCGAGTGAGCATCTGCATATTTCTGCCAATGCCAAAAATGCAATTGAAGAATGATGGTACGAGTTGTCAAGGATTTTAATAGGTTAAGGGAGAGTCTTACTGGCGTTCACTCCGAACCATTAAGGATTCATCTGTTCTTTTTTTAAAACTATGCACCTGTCGATAGATGCACCTAGAGAAGTCTTTCGATTCTGCTTGAACTGAATCGTGTTAGGTACTTAAAAAGTCAAAAAAAGTTCTCGAACATTTTGAAGTTCATGAACAAAAATTCAGAATTCCATTCACGATATTAAGCTAGGTGTGTGTCGTTTGAGGGAACGGAACTAATGGACACCAGTCATAAGCATCTGCTGTTGTTCCAAGAAGCTCCGTGATGCGATACCAAAAAAAAAAAAAACAGATTACTTCTCCCAAGAACAAAACTTATGAACTTATGGACATTCATCAATTTGTCACTCATACGCCATACACCATGGAACGAGAGAAATTACTTTTTCTGTTGTTTTCTCAGGTTTCCTGTTGTGTATACGAGAGTACGAGTGAAAGGACATTCGTCTTTATCAGTAGAAATTCAAATTCAGAAACTTCTTCACATACAAAAAGGTCCTGACCTGGAAAACACTGCAGCACCGGCCGGAGGACGAGTGACTATAGAACAGACTTCACAGAGACAGACGGAGAAGGAAAAACTATCCAATAACTTTCGGGAGTCCAGTTTTGTCGGAGGAAATTATTTTATGATTTATAAGTTCTGTGAGCGAGTTTGCACCGACAACGAATCTGTACAATTGTTTTGTGGGTCACATTCGTAATTTAAATGTGTGCCAAAGGGGAAACATCTTGCCGCTCGGCGGTAGACAAAAAATAAAGGATATCCTTTTTGTGTCAGTTTTTGTGTGTGGGTTTGTTTTTGGGCCTAGTTTGTGGGTAAACCACTACTCGTTTCTCTTTGCGGAAAATTGTCATCGCGTGTGGCATCCTATATGAATGGATTCGGGCTGTTGGCATGGGCAGTTGTGGTCCTTAACATGGATGATGGAAATCCGGTCAAGAAGTGCACCCAGAGTGAAATTATTTTTCTTCATTTTACGAGTTTAGATATGTTTTTGTGTGCTACGAACGTACATACTCCGTGCTCGTGCATGTGCGTTGAGAAGCTGGTTGTTGAAGTCGTAAAAAGTGAAATGTGGTTAGGAAAGGTCGAGTTTGAGGGAATTTTTGCGAGCAGCACAGCCTGCAAACTGAAATTAAATTCTCAAATGGAAATTTATTAGATTGAATGTATAAAACCATAATGACGGACATGAACGTTTCGAGTTGAGTGTTTGTTTACAAAGTGTAAGTGGAACAAGTGGGAACGCTGCGAAACAATAACTTTTTGATTAAATGTTAAAGATAAAAGAATTTGTGGGGAGATATGAATTTATGTATGTACGTACTAACGTTGACCTAAATGTTAACCGTAAAAAAAGGAACCATAGTATGTTTTATCAAAAGAAGAAAACCGGACAAATTAAAAACACTAAAACTTTTCCACGAAACTATGTTATTTGTAAGTGAAGTGAAATTTCTAACCTTTACCCACAAACTCACTTGGAACTCTAACATTGAAAAGACTATCAAAAAAGTAAGGGTCTCGTTGCGAAGTTTTATTGGGTCTAAACCCCAAAATGACGTATGCAGAACCCTGTTGGTGGCAAAAAACAAAGATAAGGTCAGGCTGGACTCAGTAAACTGCAAAGAGAATAGCCCCCACCACAATGTTAGAGGTTCTAAGAAACCTCCCTCCCCTTCATATCCATATACAGAAAGAAGCAATGCCTACATGTTCATCAGTCATCTCAACAAATGACAAATGAAATCAACTTCAAACTAGCTTAAACAGACCTTGTCCAGGTAATCGATAAGAATTATTTATTAGGAATCACCTTTACAGACAACTTTACCCACAACTTAAAGGTTATATTTCCAGATCGATAGGACTGGGAATAGATTAGACCTAATTTTATTAAAGATTCACTGGTATGGTATACGGATGGATTCAAAACAGCTGAAAGAGCCTGGCAGGAGTCTACACTGTACAGAGTATACCTCTACACGAGTATGGAGAAAATCAACCCCGTATTTCAAGCTGAAATACATGCAAGAGAGCCCTTTATCAGTGAGAATTTTAGGTAGTAGAGTACTTGCCATTAACGCCTTTGAAACCACCTAAAAAATAGTCTGGGATTACTTCAAACTGCCCAAAACACTAGCCAACACTAATAGAATTCACTTGAGATGAGTGCCACGACATAGCCAGGGAAGGACCTGCATCATTATGTATGATGCTAAGACCGCTCTGCGGTGTGCCTATTACCGCATAATGGTCTTGGCATCATTCATAATGATGCAGATCCTTCTCTGGTAAAGGTACTTCATTACGGACAGAAGCTGAAGGTAACAGACCAAACACTTTCTTTCAACTCATTCCCTTAAAAGCACTTAACAACTCCTACAGTGGTCCATTGGTTTCTTCACGGGACACTACAGATTCAAAAAAAAAAAAAAAAACAACTTCCGTGCAACGAAGACAAAGAAACAGCGGAGCACATCCTATGCCAATGTAACTGCTTAGTAAGAACATGTCTAAATTTCTTAGATAAACCTTGAGGCAGATGACGTAATTACGCAAAAATTAAGCTGAATTTATTAAATAATCCGGCTTCTTGGGCGAACTTTAACACAATGATATATCACAATAGGCTCAATGTGGCTGCAGTGATAAGGGTACGAAGTATTACCTCTTATATTAATCTAATCTAATATGAGTCCTAGCAAATGTCTGTAAACTTGTTGGTGGACTTGCACAATTTGTACACAGTTAAACATACATATGTATATGTTAATTTAAAAAAAAAACACCCAACTGTTGCTCATATCTTATGAGGTGGCTGAGCAATTTAACATTCACCTATTCTGGGCGCCGCACAGTGTGAAATTTTCGCATTCTAGCGGAACTTTATTCCAAATCTTACTATTTGCATCTCTTGTAGCCTAATTTAGCTCAAAAAACCGTTTTGTGCTATAGCAATGCAGCAAATTGTGAATTGTACTATACTTCTATAGTGGTTCTAACCAATCTTCAAGTTGTTGCAGGATCCTTCTATTACTTTTTCCCCATTTGGCTTTTATTCTCCTAATCAAACTACTTATGTAAAGGGTGATTTTTTAAGAGGTTGAGAACTTTTTTTAAAAAAAAAACACAAAAAATTCGAAAAAATGAATGAAATATTTATTTGAATCGATAGTTTGAACCTTGCAATTTAATGTTTAAAGATAATTTCATGCAAATGTTGACCGCGGCTGCGTCTCAGGTAGCCCATCCGCTGAGTCCAATTTTGGCATACTCTTTCACACATATCGGCCGGTATCTCACGAATGAATGCATGGATGTTGGCTTCCAGTGCGTCAATCGAAGCGGGCTTGTCCCTATAGACATTAGCCTTGACATACCCCCACAAAAAATAATCTAATGGTGTCAAATCGCACGATCTAGGCGGCCAATTGACCGGCCCGAAACGTGAAATTAACTGTTCACCAAACTCGCCTCGCAATTGCGCCATTGTTTCGCGTGCTGTGTGGCATGTGGCACCGTCTTGTTGAAACCACATATCATGCAAGTCAAGAACTTCCATTTCGGGCAAAAAAAAGTGCTGTAACAAAGGCCTAACTGCTGGGAACGGCGCCGAATCGACATTTCGCGGTCTTCTGTCACACTAGCTGATACGGCCGCAATATTTTCTTCACTACGCACAGTACGTAAACGTGTTGGTGGTTTAATGTCCAACAAAGTAAATTTGGTGCGAAATTTGGTCACAATCTTCCGAATAGACTGCTCAGAAGGTCGAGAATGCCGATCATAAAATGGAAGCAGCGCGCGATGAACATTTCGAACCGAGCACGAATTTTGATAGTAAAATTCAATAATTTGCAAGCGTTGTTCATTTGTAAGACGATCCATGGTTAAATTGCAAACCAAACTGAAGCTGTTTGACAGTGACACAAGGTACTAAACACACGTCAGCTGTCAAAACCAGTGTTGCCAAAACCAAACCAGCTAAAAAATCACCCTTTATAAACATCTCCAATTCCCTAGTAGAACTCACTTTATCTTTCGGAGTCTTTCTTCTTTCGCAGTTTGTCGTCATAGCTAAAAAAAACACCTACCTACTTCATCTCGTTGTAATAATTAAAAAAAAAAATATATTTGGGGGTAGCAAAAAGGGGTACGAGATCACCTTTTATTCTGGTTTTAAAACAATCAGAGAAACAGAACATGTAGAAATTGGCGTGTCTACACGTGTCTAAAATTTTAAAACTCTATCCAAAGTGTAACCTTTCACCTTTGTTTTATTTTTCTTTAGCCTGAGTGGAAATCGAACAAAAAAGTATAAAAAAATTAAAAAGAAATAAAATCTACTTACTTCCGCGTAAAGTGTAAACGTTGTAGATATACAATTTTTGTTAAATTTTTTCAAAACCACTCAGGATTTAAAACTGGAATATTCAGTATATTATTTCAATAAACTGAACAATTTTATGTATAATTTTTTTTGACAGGAAAAGTTGACTTTAACGACTAATTAATTGATTTAAGCAAATATACAGCAAGAATAGGCTTTATCAAATGGTTCGTTATATTACGAGCTGAAACCTTCTTGCCTAGACTGGATCTAAACTGCTCTAACTACATTCTGCCCTAAGTTCCAAATGGTTCTCATAAGTAGCGGGGGAACATATCTCAAAGATCATTGGTATTATAATAGGCTCATTGGCAGCCACTGCTACATAGCTTATCATTGAGTCCAAGTTCTCTGTTGGAGTGATGCAATTCGAAAATCCTTAAACTCCTTACAAACTGTCACTATTTTTCCCACTCTGACAATGGCAGATGAACAACTACGCGTACTTTTGTACATGGATGGCGGTGAAACAATAATAAGAGAATGTGCGCACTGGAGTTGAGTACCGACTGTATTCCTGAATTCTATAGCTTCGGGTATGCTTTCACAAAAACACACAAACATAACAAAACTCCAATTTTCTTTGCGAATTATTCATCTCTTATCAATAAGATTCAAGGACACACAACAAATGTATTTTTTTCTTTTTGCTAAATTCAATCATGAGTTACATTCCGTGGTTGGTGAACAAAATTCTTCCAATATATTTGAAAAAAAAAGAGAAAATTAAGAAACTTCCAATTCAAATCCCAATAATCCCATAAAATGGCACTTTTCAAGGATTTGTGGAAACCATGAAAAGCTTTCATCGCTACAGAAACTGGATTAGAGGCTTCAAGAGTCCTCCTCTGTATCTCTATCGCACTTTATTTTAGTATTTTACAAAGCGAAAGGAAACAAAAAAAAAAAAAATAAACTGTACTAGAGCACGTCAACATCCTGTGAGAGGATCCAGCTTCCTTTCATAAATTATCATATTAATCCCTTGGGGTACGTTTTTCCGATATTTTCCAAAACATCTGCTGATATAAGGAAGAAGCGTTTAAAAAAAAAAGTGAAAACGTCTCCCTTCCGTTTTCGCCTCTGCCTAATGCTGGCCTAATTTCGAACAGATTTCCCAGATAATATTTATTCGAATTCATTTCAGAAATGAAAAACAAAAAAAAAAAAAACTTAAAGCATTAATCGATTACCCACATCGATTCTTGTTGAGAGCCAAATAAACAAACACCAGTGGAGAGGAGACATTTTCCCAAGTTATCCTTTAAGCAAAGTTAACCGCAAAGTTCTTGTGTCCTAATTCAGTGAAGACTTACTCGCCCCCCCTCCTTCAAGATAAGATACTTTTGCAAAATACGTACACATCACCCCCGTCCGTAATATAAATTCAAACAATGAAATCGAAATTTCGGAGAAACTTAAAAGCAGAACACCACACAGAGACCAGTTGTGGTCCCATTTACAGGATCTACGAGTATACATACGTATGCGGGGCTATAGCATTGTTTGCGTAGATAGTACCCACTGTGACACCTCATCGTATAATGGGGGAAATAAACCATGGATCTAACTTGTAAATGGTTACTCCGCAAAATAGATTTTAATTGGTGAATGAAAATCATTATCCTTTTTTTATTTTTTATTTTTTTTTGCAAGAGAAATAGAAATAGGTCACCAGCATCTACCAACACCGAAATTTATTTTGTGTACTTGATTAAAAACTTACAGGAGTTTGGTGATATTTTAAGAACATACCAGTATAGTGGCTGCACAAGGACATGGTTTGTGTTTGTGAAATAAGGACTTTCACAACCACACTTGATACTACAAATATGTATTTATTCGTGTCCTGTCTTGTGGTAGATTACTTTATCAAATTTTAATTCAGTAACATCCAACCAAAAAAAAAAAAAATAAAATTGCAAACGGAAGTGAAAGGATTGTATCTCAAAAATGTACAGCACAGTATACCAATAGATTAAAATTTCCAGAATACATCTCCTGTTTTAAACTGCTTCTATAATAAATGAACCGAGAAAATCAATAAAATCGACCTCCAACCATACAAGAGACAGACAATTTTGATTGTGCATCCAGGATGGCCTTGTACTCTCTTCACCCCCATAAGACTATTGTTATTGATCTGCTCCATGTATTTGAGTTGGGTCTCCATTGAAAGTACCTTAGTTATATTTTCATGTTCTCATGTCCTTTATAATTGTTTTTCTTCGTATTAAGTACATTTAACCTTTTTGCGGGTTTCAACCACATAATAGGAGCGAGGTTGTTGTCATCGTCCTTTACATAAAAGCGCAAAACTAGCATCCTACATGAATTAAAATACAATGGATTGACGTATACAAAGGATATACACAAAGTAAGACAAAATGAATGAAAAGAAAACAAAAGAGAATATAAATGGCAAGACGCTGCCGTTGCACCTAGCCGGGTTATTTTGTACTGTTTTCGAGGCAATAAAAACAAAATACCGCGACTTTTACAATAAACAACAGTCATACTCACAATGTAGAAAGTTCTATTGAAAGTAGCAAACACAAAAACCCGACTCCATTCACCGTCCGTCTGTTGTTGCCATTGTTTGGTATCGAGACTAGACTTGGAAAACTACGAAATCAGCGGAAAAATAAAACAGCACAATTAATGATAATAATACCTTTGTTTTTAAGCTTGCACAGGGTGTTGCAAAAATTGTAATTGGATTTTTTGTGGACTAAGTTTTACAAGATACAACAATACCATTCTGTAGTTTTTTTGTTTGATTTAAAAGAAACAAACTTCAAATAAAGCCTGTTTTATAAGGCTTCAAAGTATTATGATCTCAACCAATAGTGGCCTAAATGGCACCGATATCTTCATCTGTGCGCAATGTGGTAGTCCGAAATTATTCAATTGCGTTGTGATTGTGAATTGCCGACTTAGTTCGTCCATTATGTTGACCTTGAAATTGTAAACGCTGTTCAGATATATAAGTCTCCATGACCATGATAATTTGCCACACGAGACTAAATAAAAAGATTGTGTCAGCTGTCAGATAAACTATCAGATATCTGAGTGTTCCATATTTAACAAGAAAACCTCCTAAAACCAGTCTTTATAAGGTCTGTTCCCGTACTTTTTGCTTTCAGAGAAAGTAAGTAAGGGTACCATAAGTAACAGAACCTGAAACAAAATGTTAGCATCGTAGAAACTCGTATGTTCCTGGTTCAAAGTATTTCTTAACATATTGTACTGCGAAATAAGTGCTTTCAAAACAAGAATTAACTAGTATGCCCATGCGAGAACTCTCGCAAAAGAAAATCCAACAGCCAGAATCCAAACTTCCCATCCAACATCCAAACTTCCTATACGATTTCCATCTGTCAACTCATGGAAATCCCATGGAAACCATATAGATTTGATTTTTTGAAACTACATTTATGTGTGTATTTGGCCACTACCACTTGCATCAATAGCAAATATATCAACCAAAATTAACTTTTAAACAGCAAACACTTCCCATATGATTTCCATATAGCCAATATATTAACCAAAATGAATTAATTTCCATCAGTTGACAAATGGAAATCATACGGGAAGTGTTTGTTCCTTTGAGAGTTCATTTTGGGAAGAATATAAGTTCTGATCGGGTTTTACTTACATATTTACCTACTTACTTATTTGGCGCTACAGTCCGGGGTGGACCAAGGCCTCAACTAACAACCCCTTCCAGTTACCCCGGTGCTTAACTTACTGCCTCCAGTTGCTCACTCCAAGTTGGTTGAGGTCTTACTCTACTTGTGCGCCACATTAGGCTAAGTCGTCCTCAGCTGCGCTGACCCACCGGGTTAGAATAGAATATTCTCCGAGCCGGAGCGTTGATGTCCATACGCTCTACATGCCCTAGCCATCTTAAACGCGCAATGTGCAGTTTTTTGACCAGGTCGATGTCGCTGTACAGCTCGTATAGTTCGTGGTTGAATCTGCTCCTCCAAAACCCGTCAACGCAAACGGGACCGAATATCTTATGAAGGATTTTTCTCTCGAAGCGACCAAGGATATCTTCATCTGCTTTTGCTAAAGTTCATGTTTCAGCTCCGCACAGCAAGACTGGGATGACAATGGTCTTATATAGAGTCTTCTTAGTCAATCAGGAAAGAGCTTTACTACTCAATTGCTTTACTACTCAAGCAGTGATTGGCAAGAGTACTACGATTGGCAAGAGTACTACTACTACTCAAACAGCGATTGGCAAAAGTAATCCTTCGTTTGATTTCCGACGAGATGCCATTTTTTGATGTTATAGTAGAGCCTTTACTACCTCAAAGTTGTAGCTGTCTATTGTGACATTCTGTCTAATTCGTCGATGTTGGGTGTCCCTTTTCATTGACAGCATATACTTTGTTCTGCCCTCGTTTACCGCTAAACCAATTTTAGTCGCTTCCATTTCTATACTCGGGCACCGTAGCGCAAGTGGTTAGTGCGTCGGACTACTGAGCCAGCGGTCTTGGGTTCGAATCCCGCCGCAAACACCTAAAAGTTTTTCACAGTGCCCACCTTTTTCGAATACCTGATAAGCATCAAAGAGTATCATTTGTCACGATTAAGCTTCTCAACTCGACGTTCGGAGTCGGCAAAAAACTGTAGGTCCCTTCCATTCGTGCAAAAATATAACACGCACACACAAATGGTTGCGAGAAGCAGGCCCAGGTTCACCTCGAGCTGTAGCGCCAACTAAGTAAGTAAGTAAGTATTTCTATACTCGCAAGCGCACCGGTGACAGCTCGCTGTATTCTACCAATGATGCCAATATCGTCGGCACATACAAGTAGTTGAACGGACTTTTGAAAGATCGTTCGTTGTGCGTTGGCTTGTGATCGCTTTTGTAATTTGTTAAAATTTATGTAGTGAAAGTGCAATTCGTCACTGCTACAGGAAATTCTGTTTTTTTTGACAACTCACTTGTTAAGATTGGTTAAGTGTGAGATAAAAAATCATCCCGTGATCAATTCCGACCAGATTGAAAACGAACGAAACTACAAGGGATGAATTCAAAAAAATCAACAACAACATAACATTGAAAACGGCACGGATTGGAAATCGACCGAAATTGATCACAAGGTGATTATATGATTGTATGACAGAAATTTGATAGATTTAGGCGATAAAAAATTAAGAAATCTTAATGGGAATCTTATGGGAACAGCGCTATAACGTTTTCAACAAAATTTTGAATTTTAAGCTTGTATTATTTTTGCGCTTAAAATGCTAAATTCTTTATCGTCATGGCAATCCTGTTAAGCCTATTTAGTAATTTTTCATGTTTTTTCTGACAAATAAGCTTACCGATTTTTACAGAAAGACATTTTTACTAGATATACATATGTAGGTGACATCAATAATTTCAACCCCAGAAAAGTGGCATTAAGCTCAACTTGACTTTAATATGACGTCAAATTCTTAACAGGTCGTCTCTGAACCTTGTGTTACTGACTGTTGGTAATTTAACTTTTTTACTTTAGGCGCTACAGCTCGGGGTGAGCCTGGGCGTGCTTCTCGCAACCATTTGTGTATGTGTGTTATATTTTTTGCACGAATGGCAGGGACCTACAATTTTTTGCCGATTTCGAACGGCGAGTTGAGAAGCTCAATCGTGACAAATGATACTTTTTGACTTCTTGTCAAACATTCGATTAAGGTGGCACCGTGAAAAAACTGTTAGATGTTGGACCCGGGCTAAGATTGAACCCGGGCAGCATTGCGTAGTAGTCCAACGCACTCACCACTATACCACGGTGCTCACTGTTGGTAATACTCTTACATAATGTCTTTTCTTGAAGTCTAGAATGCAACGTTTTCTAGACAGACAGTATTAAAAACTTTAAAATCTCACAATTAACGCGATTATTTTAGTCTATAGTTCCTCAGATAAATTTAAAATAATTTGTGGGAAGTGCAAAAGTTTACAGGAAGCAATTTAAAATGAATATGCGACTCGTTAAGTCTAAGAGTGGTTTTAAGTGTCACCACCTAAAGAGGTGAAGATCCCGGCTGTGTGTTTAATTTATTCTTCAGTGTGAGAAGCAGTCAAACATTAACATTATTAAATAACATAGACACATACCTAACGTAGAATAGATAGTGTGACAACGCACACTTGAGGTGAGAATACAATTAAAAAGAAAATGTGCAGCTAATTAGCATAGTTGCAAGGACACACGGACACGTCGTCTTATAGGTATACTTTAAGGTTGTGGCTTTGAATCTATAAATGACAAAAATGAGGAATTTGCAAATGTTTAAGTGAACAATATCCAAGCGAACAATGTGAATGATAGGACAAGTTATGTTTGTAGACATTTTTTCAACTAAATGCTAAATAATACAGAAGGTTGGGCCTTTCAAAATAAATACAAAATACATTTTCTTCAGCTGGGAATCATCTACTTCCCTCCAAAACCTACCACCTCCTGTTATAAAGCTTTCTATTGAATGTCTTCCGGAAAACACTGCAGCTAATGGAGATCCCTTTTAATATCAAAACCAACAAATCTAAACCATATTATGTTACATTTACACTTTCGGAACACCTTCTACTTGTGTTGATGTTTTCACCATGCTTACAATGGAAATTCATTGAACAAATTTCTTATGTACATATCAGCACAAAAGGACAAAACGCCTATTCTTGAGTACCTACATTTAAGAATTTTGTTTACACGAAATACTCTTCTTCTTCTCTGCGCACAAACAGGCAGACAGACAAAATCAAATCATATTAAGAGCATAAGCAATTTCTCAAGCTAAACAATCTGTATCCTTTTCTCCCTTCATGCTTTCAAATTGACATAAAAGCCTCCTTCAGGTGAATAGATATCATTGTCAGCACTCGGCCCAAACTAGGAACAAGTCATTTTAATTGGAAAATACCTATTACAAGAGTATTTCCCACACGTCCTTTAGCTTCTAATTTGTATCCAGTTACGCACACGTGAGAGGTTATCTGAGGGTAAATGTACATGGGAACATCGTCACATGATTCTGTTCACCTATCACCTACGGTTCAACAAACGCATAGACGACGACACACACTCGTAGTAGACTTGAAACAACACTTTGATGTCACACTCAAGACTTTAAGCATCACAAAGAGGTGATAAATCAGTATCAGTATCGTCCTTGCGACAGATTTCCAATTTTGTTATTTTTGTTCTCTTCAGATGCCTTAAACTTATGCAGTCACACACATAGACACTCACACATTACATCGTATATAAAGAAGGTGCTACTGGCATGACAGTGGGCGAAGCCCGTTGCATGGTATTCTTGAGTTGGCAGGATGAAAATGTTTTACTTACCTGATTGATTTATTGCACTCAACTGTGTGACCCATATTTTGTATCAACAGATCTATACCGTGCCGTTTACAGCAAGAGGTGGTTGTGCTCTGGGCGGGCTTGGGGTTGGATGAATTATATCTGGATAAGGATTGATATTTATGTGACTATGTTTGCCACACATCCGGAGTCGGTCGTCGGCTCGTTGGTTGTGTGCATTTTTTTATCTTCGCCCCCCTTCTGCTTTGTTTCCTCGTTTTGGCAAGATTCAGTCCCTGGAGCGAGAAAATGTGTAAAATTTAATTTACGACCAAGTTGTTGGCAGGTCTTATGAAAGCACACCGGAGGAGCAATAATGATTGCCGTAATGGAGCTAATAGTTTGGTGAATTCGATATTTTAAGGAGCTTCAGATGTAATTCCTACACGAGTGTTTACCTGTCTTTAGTTTGTTAAACGAGTAGACTATGCTTGACGATCACAGATAATTTAAAAGGGAAGAAATTAAGGTGCTTTGCACCGGTTTCATTGACCGTCTCTCTTTTAAATATACACAATGTAATTCTTTTTATTTCATTCAATTAAAAAAATGTGATAAATTGCTGACCGTTTTGTTGTCGCATGCGCATACTTCTGTTTTTTTTTGCGATTGAAAGGTTTTTTTTTTGTTTTGAAATAAAAATAAAATATACATTGCAAAATCTGCATGAGTCTTCATCTAAAAGTCCTAGCTTCCTGAAATGATTCTTAGGTTTACCGTGCCCTGTAAGTAACGCAGTCAGGATACGGAGTTTATTTTTATCCAATCTTGAATCTGTTCAAGCTAAAGTTACCAACAAGTCTTATACCCTATTTTTATACCCAGAACTTGCTCCGTTTAGTCTTCTTCAATGTTTGGAACTCCTCTTTTACTGTGTGTCCTCGTATGCCACAGAAGGTTTCAGGACTCACGAAGGGTGTAGCAGTCCCTTTCGTGGGTAGTTTGTCAGCCTCTTCATTACATTCTATCCCCAGGTGTCCCAGGTGACTTTGTTTTCCTCGACCAGTCTTTTGGTTTTATCTAGGAGAGGAGGCATTTCCAGACAATTCTAGATTTGATGATCTGAGCTCCGATTGCCTTTTACTATCTAACATTATCATGTCGCTTTGTAGCGTTTATAGCGTTTACCAAAACTGAGTTGGGCCCATCTGTCAATAGTGCAGATTTCGACTTGAAAGATGCTGGTGCGGCTACCCATGCTCCCCTACTTTGCAAAAACGCATTACCTGCAATTTAGACTTTTTGAGAAAACGCTCATTGTTTATAAAGTGATCGTAATAAGGAACGGTAGAAAGAATGTTGATGAATGCATATACAAAAAGATAAATATATTTACGATTTTTTTTTTTTGGAACTATAAATTATAAAAACTTACGCATGCAGTAATTAGTATTAATCGTTCAGTGTTTCTTTTTTGTGATACATATGTAGATTGCGTATGGGTGCAATAAAAACACATTATTGCCCCTATTCCGTAAGACAACTTTTATTAAGTTGAGTTGAAATTTGGTTGAAATTTGAAATTCGGTATTACTGAACACAACTCTGAGAAAAAGAGTTGCCTGTCAACATAAAACCAAGATGGCGAATCCTCTCTAGAGTTGTGTGGGAATTTTTCTGGTATTATGGTAGACAACGCAGTTATGTTTTGGTTGCTAGAGCTGTCAAAAACTAACAACTGGGTTTAAGCAGTTGTTTGAGAGTAAATGTTGAGATACGAAAGATGGAAAATGGACAAAAAGACGTATATCGGACAAATGAAATAATGCAATATTATTAATAACGTCATTAAACAATGTGTGCAGCTTAAAAGCATATAGTCCACATTAGTTGGAGAAAATAGTTTTACATCTTCAGCACTCGGAACTGGTAGTGGTATTGCAATTGCAATCGAGCGTCCATGCAATTTTAACAAATCTTTGGTTTCGATTTGAACGAAGCAAAATGCTTCTGTGTTCAGTACAAAAACACTTGTAAATATTTAAAAATAACAGAAGTAATTTACACATTGCAAATGCATATTCTTTACTTAGCATTTTTTCTAGTTGGAATTGGAATATGTCACGGATAGATTTTCATATGCGCACAACAATAACAATATTATCTTCATCATTATTATCATTAAAAAAAACAAATCAAAACTTCTTTTCATTCTGTTTTTATTGAATATTGAGTTTCTGTTGGCAAAATTATTTTCTACTTCGACCACCAGAGGTCAGATTTACGTTAAATATGTAGCGTGTAATTAATACACGTCAATTTCCAGCTGTCATCCCAAAACCAAATAAACTTTCGAACACTCAAACTTCGAAACAGAGAAGAGAGAAATTCGACCAGTTCTGTTTGTTAGGAAATAAATAGAAAGTTCTACGACCAATCGAGAAAACATTCGACCAATGAGTGGAGGCTCGTTTTTCAAATCATTATTCTTACACTCTCAAACAAGACGGTTCAGTCTCAACGGAACACAGAAGACTGGGACAAGAATATAATTAACGACTATTAATTAAGGACTTTATATTCCATTGGATTATTATTTAATAAATATTGAATAATTTTTATAAATAACCGTTTTCAACTTATTTATCAAAATAATTATAGCTATCAAATTTGATCGCTATAAACTGGTGACCCCGACGTGATCCAGTGGAATTTGCAAAGCCCTTTTCAAACACATGAAGCGACCTAGAACTCGGGCAACAAATCCCATCGATACAAGCCCAGAACAATTTTCAAGCGACGAAAGCACGAAGATGGCTGAACCAAACGATTCATCAACCCTTGATCTCCTCAATCAGCTACGATGGGAACTCTCGTTGGCAAACGAAGCGATTCGGACTCTAAAAGACAACCAACTGAGACAGGAAGTACCTTTTCCCACGTCAATTAGAGTTCCACCAAGTCCCACACCTCAAGCTACAACCAACCAACTAGTGAGTTCCATTCCTACTATTTTAACGTTTCCCCCAGATGCTCAGAGGGTTTTGGCACAACGAACTCAACTGCCAAAATTCAATGCTGTGTATCCGGAACTATGGCTATCACAAGTAGAAATCGCTTTTCAACTTGGTGGTGTTTCAAACGACGCTGAACAATACGCCCACTTGTTAGTCAGCCTCGAAGGGGAAGCGTTAAGAGTAGTTGGGGATTTGGTCAGTAATCCACCGACCACTAACAAATTCCTAGCTTTGAGAGAGAGGCTAATCAGTAACTTCGCCCCAACACCTGAGTCCCAATTACAACGACTGCTGCGGGGTGAAGACACTGAAGGAAAAAAACCTACAGAGATCTTGGCACACATGAAGCATCTAGCTTCTGGAAGATGCGACCAAGCTATTATGCGCACACTTTTTTTCGATCGGTTGCCTGAAAACTTGCGTACCGTATTGTTAGCAACCGGTCAAGAAAACCTTGACAAACTGGCTGAAGTTGGCGATAAAATCTTTGATATGTCCAACTCTCGTCTATGCACAATCGCATCGCCAGCTCCAACAGAAGAGGTACAGGCTGTTTCAAAAACCAGTACCATGACCTTGAATGAAGTCGTTAAGTCCATTGAATCCCTACGCATGGATATAAACGCTCTTAAAGGTAACCAACAATTTTCAAAATGTTCTGTATCTCGTAAAAGATCAACCAGCCAAACCCGACGCACTGACTCCGGTAATAACAAGCTTTGTTACTATCACGACAGATTTGGCGATGAAGCACATAACTGTCGCCAAGGGTGTCCACGTTGGAATAAATCGGAAAACTAAATTTGCCGTTGCGCGAAATAGCGGTCGCGCACGGCAGCAACGACCGATTCCGCCTACAAGTTGCCGATAAGAAAACCCAAATCCCTTTCCTGATAGATACTGGTGCAGACGTTTCTGTTCTGCCAGAAAAATACACCAGCACTAAGAAACCTGCCCTGACTAAATTATTCGCCGCCAATGGTTCCACTATCTCGACGTATGGAAACAAAACAATCTCGATTGACCTCGGACTTCGTCGAGATTTCCGTTGGAGTTTCATCGTCGCTGATGTAACGCAGGCAATCATTGGCGCCGACTTCATTCATAACTTTGGCCTTGTTATAAATTTAAAACGTAAACTTCTTTTCGACAGCATCACTCATCTGAGTAAGTCAGGTAATATCGTCGATTCATCTCAACCTACACTCCACACTTTGGATTTATCAAACCCGTACTCTAATATCCTCAAGAAATATAGCAGTATCACCCACGAATCCACCAACAAGGTCGCAGATCATTCCGTACAACATCACATAATTGTACGAGGACACCCTGTCGCAGAACGACCGCGCCGTCTAGCTGGAGAAAAACTAAAAGCAGCCAAAGACGAGTTCCACAATATGATTCAACGCGGAATCTGCAGACCATCGGACAGCGAATGGGCATCACCACTACACCTTGTTGCTAAGAAATCAGGAGAATGGAGGCCTTGTGGTGACTATCGACGCCTTAACAGTATAACCGTCCCAGACAAATATCCTTTGCCATTCCTCAAGGATTTTGCCCACCAACTACCAGGACAAACGATTTTTACTGTGCTCGATCTAAAGAGGGCATATCATCAAATTCCTCTCGCACCAGAAGACATACCGAAGACGGCTGTTATCACACCCTTTGGTCTCTTTGAGTTTACGGTGATGACTTTTGGACTTTGCAACGCTGCACAAACAATGCAAAGATTCATGGACACTGTCCTACGAGGCCTCGAATTTGTCCACGCGTTCATTGACGACCTGCTTATCGCATCGACTAACGAAGTCGAACACCGAAAGCATCTTGAGCTCGTCATGGAACGACTTCAGAAATTCGGCCTAGTCATCAACACCGCGAAATGTGTCTTTGGACAATCCGAAGTCAAATATCTTGGTTACACGGTAAACAAAGACGGCATTAAGCCTCCTCAAGAGCGTGTCGATGCGATCACAAACTACCCCAAGCCAGACACAATGGACAAGCTGCGAAGATTCCTTGGCTCTTGGAATTTTTACCGAAGCTGTCTACCTGGTGCAGCCCAAACGCAAGCTCCACTCGTAGAACTCACAAAAGGAGCGAAAAAACATGACAAACGGCCCGTGCACTGGACACCAGAAGCTGACAAAGCCTTCGAAGAGTGCAAGCAAAAACTCAAGGACGCTGTGCAACTTGCACATCCAAGAGCCAATCTTCCACTTGTTCTTCGGTGTGACGCATCTGACATCGCAATAGGAGCAGCCTTAGATCAACGACTAAATGACGAGGTACAACCATTGGGTTTTTTCTCCCAAAAGCTTAGTGAGCGAGAAACGAAATACAAGACCTACGATAGAGAATTGCTAGCTATATATCGAGCGGTGAAACATTTTAAGCATATCATCGATGGAAGAGATCTGGTGATCCTTACAGACCACAAGCCGCTGATATATGCATTTCAAAAGAAGTCAGATCATGCCTGTGATCGTGTCGCAAGACAGCTTGAAGAAATTGGACAACTCACAACAAAAATTGTTCATATTTCTGGCAAAGAAAATGTTGTAGCGGATGCTCTCTCGCGTATCAACACTATCAACGTACCGGTTATTGTAAGTACACAAGAGCTGGCTGATATGCAAAATGTTGACGAAGAGTTGCGGAAACTTATCGAGTGCCCAACTGAAACATCTATGCAACTTCGAGGTCTAAGAGTTGATGGCACAAGCGCTATCGTTTACTGCGATATTGGAACCGCTACCATCCGTCCATATGTGCCCAAATCTTTACGAAGACGAGTGTTTGAAAACATGCATAACTTCTCTCATCCGAGTGGACGTTCGACAAAGAAGCTCGTGTGCAATACTTACGTTTGGCCACACATGGCCAAGGATATTCTCGAGTGGTGCAGAACGTGCTTGCCATGTCAACGTAGCAAAATTGGTCGTCATGTGAAAAACACTCCACACCACATCCCAATGCCAAGTGATCGATTTCGGCACGTACATATCGACCTAGTAATCATGCCACTCTCGCAGGGATATAGATATCTCCTTACAATGATTGACAGATTTACTCGTTGGCCTGAAGCAGTCCCACTAAAAGACATCACGGCCGATTCTGTCATCAAAGCGTTTTACACCAATTGGGTTTCTCGATTCGGAGCTCCAGCAACAATAACATCTGATAGAGGATCCCAATTCGAATCAGTTTTGTTTGACGCGCTAACAAAACTCATCGGCTGCACACGAACTAGGACAACTGCTTACCATCCCGCTTCTAACGGAATGATAGAGCGATGGCATAGATCGTTTAAATCTGCCGTCATGTGTCAAGATGATTCAGATTGGGTAAACACATTACCAACAGTGCTTCTCGGTCTACGAACATGCTTTAAAGAAGACATAAAAACTACTGCGGCGGAACTAGTCTATGGCACCACACTTAGACTTCCTGGAGAATTTTTCATTGATGAGGAAGTATCACCCGCGCCACAAATATTTTTGGAAACCTTTCGGGAACAGATGAGACAGTTACGAGCCACACCATCAGCCCATCACAACCGACGGAAACCATTTGCACACAAATCACTCTTCAACTGCACACACGTATTCATCCGAGTAGATGCCGTACGAAAACCATGCGAGCAACCCTACGATGGACCATACGAGATACTGGAGAGATTGTCTGACTTCGTCTTCAAAGTCAAAGTCAAAGGCGTACCGACGACAATCTCCACCGAAAGACTTAAGCCAGCATTTTTTGAGAACTTTCAGACTCAGGCTCTTGAGTCTCCTACTTCTTCATCAAGTCCAGTAACTGAATCGAATCAGCAACCGAACGGAACTTCTTCTTCTTTGACGACAGCACGCTTACAGAATCCGATGAAAACATATTCTGCAAAAGATGCACAAGCGAAAAGAGTTCGTTTTCAACAAAATACATAATTACCGTAACCTTGTCACTCGGGGAGGAGTACTTGTAGCGTGTAATTAATACACGTCAATTTCCAGCTGTCATCCCAAAACCAAATAAACTTTCGAACACTCAAACTTCGAAACAGAGAAGAGAGAAATTCGACCAGTTCTGTTTGTTAGGAAATAAATAGAAATTTCTACGACCAATCGAGAAAACATTCGACCAATGAGTGGAGGCTCGTTTTTCAAATCATTATTCTTACACTCTCAAACAAGACGGTTCAGTCTCAACGGAACACAGAAGACTGGGACAAGAATATAATTAACGACTATTAATTAAGGACTTTATATTCCATTGGATTATTATTTAATAAATATTGAATAATTTTTATAAATAACCGTTTTCAACTTATTTATCAAAATAATTATAGCTATCAAATTTGATCGCTATAAATAGTCAATTTGTAGTTGTTATTCGCATCTAAAAGTATGCAATTTTTTTACAATCACAAATGAAAAAGGTTGTTTTATGTAATATGAAAAATTCGTTGAGTTGCGCGAAAGTGGAGTTGAATGACAGCCAACTCGAATAAATTGAGTTGTGTTATGGAATAGGGGCATATAGTCGCTGAATGTTTTTTTTTTTATGTGCATCTCATTTGTATTCTTTGGAATTGATATTTCAAAAAAAAAAAACATTATCCGCTGATAATGCGTTTTTAGATTGTATTTCCATGTGGGAGACTATATCAATTAAAATTAAACCAACTTTTTAAGAAACCTATTTTACATTAAGTATATGCTCATAATGCGTTTTTGTATTGAATATCAACAAATTTCGTTGATATGGGCTCGTGAACGAAACCTGTATTTATTTCTCCTTTAGTGGACTAGTAGTTGAAAAGCACCTGTTATTCTTTACGACCCTAAAATAAAGTAATCCAGCATCCGAATAATCGATTTTAGGAAAATTCAGCGATAATTAGCATAAAATTTCTGCATAATTAAACCCGCAAAGTACCAGCACCCTATTTTCAGTTAAACCGCCAATCCAAGCGGCAACATGTTACGCAATTAGTTCAAGTCACGTATTCAATATAAAATGTTGAAAGTGGCAATATAAAGCGGTGTGTGAAATTCAGCTCGGATAATTGATTTCAGCAGTATTAAGATTCTGAGTGTTCAAAAGCAAGAACCTGCAATCTTAACAAAAGAATGCATTCAACGTTGAACGTGTAAGTAGCATCCCTGGCGTAGGAATATACATATATGTACATAGGTATGTATGGTAAACAGGGGCACATTCGGCAAGCCCGTTTTTAGTGTGAACCAGGTTTTATTAACTAACGCCCTTTCGGTTTAATACGTCCTTTAATGCTAAAATGGGATCCATTGTAGTATAAAAGCTGTAGTTAGGCACAAAAAAAAAAAAAATTAAAAATTAATTTTCTGGTTTTGTGTGTTTCGATGCTATTTTTCAATACGGATATATATTCATTTTGCATGGCCAATTTTATATGAATTGATAATAGATTTTGATTTTTAGCATATGTCTAGCATCCTACTGGTAGGATGCTTCTCACTTCCGCCATAAGGTCCAATGTTTAAAAAAAACAAAATGATGGTTTATTAAAAATTAATCGTAGTGAGTTTGGTAAACAGTGTTCGTTAAAACAAAATTATATGTACGTTGATTTAGTTCTTTTATATGGTGGTTGTGTTAGCATAGTTTTGAAAAAAAAAATTGTAATGCCCCCAAACAAAAGGTAAATTAAAAATGTGTTTACTTATTATTTTGCCACTAAAGTTATCAAATACTGTTAAATATGTAGAAGTATAACAATCTACTTCGTTTCTACCACCAAAACGAGGTGTAATACATTTTTATGCCAAAAGAAACGTTACTACCTTCCAGTAGGATGCTAGGCATATACCGCACTACAAATTAAAAAATATTATTATTGCAGAAAGTACTGTGGGAACGAAATTTTGGACACTATCGAAGAAGTTGACCGAGATAACAATCTTTTAGACAAATGTTATCGATAAACTCAATGAAAATTTTTTGTAAGAACTGTCCGAGCAATGATCTTCACGGTGTCAAGCGGTATAGCCACAGATAACCAATAAGATATGGTTTGAGCTTTTGGGTTGGAGCGACATCTAAAAGGTACATAGCATGGTTCCAGCTATATCTAGGAGCAGGTACTTTTAGTGCCAATAGTAATACAGTAGAATCCGCTTAAGACGCTCTTCAAGGGACCGACAGAAAATAGCGTCTTAAGCGGGAAAGCGTATTAAGCGGGAAAAACTGAAAAACAATATCCAGTTACAAAAAAGGTTTTTTTTTTGTGAAAAAAGTTGAAACTATACATATGTTTTATATACATTACTTTTACATATGTAGTTACAAGCTCTTGTAACTCTTCAATATTTTCTGATGGGATATCAGAGTCATCTGGGTTAGGATCATCTGCCCAACAGAAGCCAGGCTTACGGAAACAGTTTTTGATTACGTTTTGCATTTCCTCCCATGATGATGATATGTAGTGTATAGAGCCCAACACCGACATTGACGAACACAAAAATTACTTCATATGGTCTGCTTGCGAAAAAAATCCCTATAAGAGCGGCGGTGACTGTCAGCGCCGCCGTATATCCCAATGCACCGAATGGTTTTTCTGGGAAAACCTGCAAAAACAAGAAAATACTAATTTTGGCGTAGTCTATCGTGTCGCTTTGTGAGCGTATTAAGCGGGAAATAGAGCGTATTAACCGGATTTTTTTTCATACGAATTCTAGTCAGAATGAAGGGACCGGAGAAAAAGAGCGTTAAAAACGGGATAGCGTCTTAAGCGTGAGCGTCTTAAGCGGATTCTACTGCATATGATTAGCTGTTGGAAGTCGTCGTCGCATGTCACGCTGAAGGTCGATAGTCCAAGTCCAGATGCCTCCAGTAATTCTGAACAAGATTTTGACTTATGGTCGAAGCTCTGCCGACAATAACAATAAAAGCAGGCCTTCGTCATTATCTAAAGCATCTAGTTTCGAGCGGATGGATCATTTAATGGGCGCAATTCTACGAAATTTTTGGAACTATAAAGCAATTGCGATTTAGGCAATGCCATAAAAATACGTCAATTATGATGCTCCACTTCATGTTGTAGAGTTACATAATATATAATATACATATACATATGGATGTATGTACATTATATAAGATGAGCTAAGTCCTGGGATAGATAGGTCGAAGCCGAAAGGCAATAGTTTTTAAAAATAGAGTTACGTAAGTGTTATTTTACTTTATTAGTTCTAGATTTAAGCATTTTGGGCTATTAAGTAAATTATTATTTATAATTTAATTAAAAATAATGTTTCTAAAAGTAAAAAAAAAAAACTTACGTACTAACATATGTATATACATACATATATTAACTTCGTAACTACATATGTATGTATATTTTATTTATTATTAAAAACAATCTCATTTATGTATTATATAATATTATATTCCTGGAGCCAGGTGTCCAATTTGTATCAGATTATAAATACATATATGTACCTACAATTTAAAAAATCATAATAAAAGAGAAGTGTAATTTTCCTAGCGACCTACAGGAGGACGGGTCTATACCACCCGGCCCACTATCAATAATTTTTTTTTTAGATTTCGGATTCTGAACACCAAGGCAGTAGATTGCCGAAAAATGAACAGCTTCCATCGTCTGAATCCGGTTTAGGCATATCTGGGTTAAGTTTTAAGAAAAGAAACAAGAATCCATGTAGATTTTAAGACTTTATAAAACATTTCAATCGAAATACAATTTGAGAGATCGGGACACATTCGGCACCTGAAAAAGCATCATCTTCTTGGGGACACTTCCGATTCAGGGAACAAAATTCATTTAGAAGGTGGTTCTCATTCCATATAAAGGGTGATTTTTTAGCTGGTTTGGTTTTGGCAACACTGGTTTTGACAGCTGACGTGTGTTTAGTACCTTGTGTCACTGTCAAACAGCTTCAGTTTGGTTTGCAATTTAACCATGGATCGTCTTACAAATGAACAACGCTTGCAAATTATTGAATTTTACTATCAAAATTCGTGCTCGGTTCGAAATGTTCATCGCGCGCTGCTTCCATTTTATGATCGGCATTCTCGACCTTCTGAGCAGTCTATTCGGAAGATTGTGACCAAATTTCGCACCGAATTTACTTTGTTGGACATTAAACCACCAACACGTTTACGTACTGTGCGTAGTGAAGAAAATATTGCGGCCGTATCAGCTAGTGTGACAGAAGACCGCGAAATGTCGATTCGGCGCCGTTCCCAGCAGTTAGGCCTTTGTTACAGCACTTTTTTTTGCCCGAAATGGAAGTTCTTGACTTGCATGATATGTGGTTTCAACAAGACGGTGCCACATGCCACACAGCACGCGAAACAATGGCGCAATTGCGAGGCGAGTTTGGTGAACAGTTAATTTCACGTTTCGGGCCGGTCAATTGGCCGCCTAGATCGTGCGATTTGACACCATTAGATTATTTTTTGTGGGGGTATGTCAAGGCTAATGTCTATAGGGACAAGCCCGCTTCGATTGACGCACTGGAAGCCAACATCCATGCATTCATTCGTGAGATACCGGCCGATATGTGTGAAAGAGTATGCCAAAATTGGACTCAGCGGATGGGCTACCTGAGACGCAGCCGCGGTCAACATTTGCATGAAATTATCTTTAAACATTTAATTGCAAGGTTCAAACTATCGATTCAAATAAATATTTCATTCATTTTTTCGAATTTTTTGTGTTTTTTTTTTTAAAAAAAGTTCTCAGCCTCTTAAAAAATCACCCTTTACATATATGTATGTGCTTCGCGATAGATTTTGTTAAGAACCAAGGAGAAGAATCTGCAAAATAAATAAATATACGGCGTTTGCAGTTCTATACAGAACCAATCCTAGCTTTCTCGCAACCATTTGTGTGTGCGTGTTATTTTTCCACGAATGGAAGCGACCTACAATTTTTTGCCGACTCCGAACGGCGAGTTGAGAAGCTTCTCATGACACATGATACTCTTTGATTGCTTGTCAGGCATTCGAAAGAGGTGGCAACAATAGTTTAACAGGTTAATATTTAAAAAATTCAAGTTAAACAATTGAATCTATTATTTTTGACTAAAGAGTCTTTTGCCGAAGTGTCAAATGTGCCCCGGGCTGCGGGGTACATTCAGCAATACGACTTATTGTTTTTGAATTAAAAAAAAAAATTTCCATTAATCTTAAGATTAAAATTTGTATGAGGTTTCATAGCTTAAAAATCCAAATCTCTTCCATCATCAAAAATTTTGGAATTCGATGATAAATTTTGCCACAGCATGACTTAGTAAAAAAGATGCCGAATGTGCCCCCGTTTACCATATGTATGTACATGAAGATATTAAAGAAGCTCAAAATTATGAAAGTAAGTTTCCGAGCATTTGATGGGAAAAAAATAAATAAACAGATAAGGAAAACATTGAAGGAAATGTTCTCTGTTTGAGAAGAAAAATGTTGCTGTTGGGCAATTTGAACCTATGAACCCTTTTCAAAATATCTAGCGGTTTTTGAACCTTCTTAGAAATAAACAAATATTTCTATCAAGTTAACTCCAGTCAAGATAAAAACAAGGGAAATGCAGATTTTTCAAGTGGTCGATCGCACTTGAAAAATGCGTTTTCGGCTTTCGCCAGACAATGACAAATTCTTGGAAAGGATATACCTTACTTTGAGTATGCCACTTGTTTTTTGTCTTTTTATCCTAATATTTGCGACTTATTTAAATTAGCTACCTAGTGGCACGGAAGAAATAGAGACCATACGACTTTCCATCTGAAGGATGTTCAAAAATATTTGAACAGATAATCGTTAGGCTTTTTTGATTCTAGGCATCCGCATTTCAAAAAGATAGACAAAGGAACCTCGCAGCCAATTTTCTCCGAATTTTTGAAGTTGTATGTTGAATCTGATACAATTGTTGAGTTTACTTACCCGCACCTCAGAATCACAAATATTTGATTGTATCTATGTATATCTAAAAGGCAAGGGATTGGGTGTGACCCAATTGTTTACCCAGTCGAGTGGGGTTTTATACATAAAGGGCACCCCACATTAAATGTACTTCCCATCAATTTGCAGGACTATCAACAAAAGAAAAATCTGCACTCGAGATAGCCGCACTTGGACGCTTTGATTTATCCATTCGATGAACGCATAATTTAAAATTGGTCGAGTTTTATTTTTATTTCCAAAACAAATAGAATAAATTTCATTGTTTTGTGTCTTAACTGTTAATGAAAAGGCAAATGAACTAGTAAAAAAAAATACCAACAACATTAACCTTGACTTCAAATTCCTTCTACTTTCCATGGCGCTACAGTCCGGGATTGACATGGCCCTCAGCAATTTTAAGCACCACCTGACCTGGTGTGAGGTTTGCCTTTTCAACGCTGTTCCTTTGATGTAGATTTGAATCTCTCAACAATTAGGGTCCCTTCGCATGATAAAGCCGTCAATTTCTATGAATTCCAACTTTTCTGGTGAGGTCAATTTCATATAGTCCGTTCTTATGTCTTCTTATCTATTCTCCGTCGAGAACATAGCCATAGAATTCCTATACCTATACTTTTATAAGGCTATCGATTCAAAGAATATCCATTAGCCAAAACAATTCTTAAGACTAAGCTTTTTTCCACCCTAAGTGTCTTCTAAGAAGGCATCAATGTCACCTAGCTACCTTTTACCTTTAACCAGAAAACGTATCTTCCAACTCACACAAAGTACTGGTCAACATCATGGGCGACTTTTACTCATGATGACCTATGTTGTGGTCTTTCACTTTGAACCCATTCATATCGTCACAAAAAAAAAAAGGAATAAATCCATAGAATATGAAGCAATTAACAAAACATACATACTCGTACATACATGTATCTACAATTTCTCAGAATAAGAACTTTCAATTTCTCACACCACAAAGTCCGTTTATTAACCTCCATGACGGGCGGCTAGACTTTGAAGGTTACCAAATTCGATAGAAATAAAATGTCATAGATTGATTTGCACTTTCATTACTCAGAACTCATTTGTGGTAGCTTAAATAATTAATTATAATTCCTTTGGCCGATGTAAAGAAAGTGGATAATTTAGAAGTAACAAAAACGAAATGAGTAAGCAGATGAAAATATAATGGCACAAAGGTGTGACTGTAAAAATGCCATTAAGGCGAATGACCAGCTCAGAAGATAGTGAAAGTTCGTCTGTTATCGGGGAGGTGACTTCCATTTTGTATCTTTAGTTCCCAGATAAAGATACTAATGATATTCTCAAATACGAAAGTGTGAACGAAAGCTTTTAATTAAAAAAAAACAGAACAAGCCCATAGCAAAGGACTTTAAAAAAAGACAAATTCAGAAAATCACCCTACCTGGAAAATGTTACCCATATTTTCCAAACGACAAAGTAGAAAAACGACACAAAAAGGAAATCAAGTAACAATCTAAATTATAATTTAACCCTATGGCCATCAGCAGCCCCATTAGGTAATAACCTTTAATTAGAGTCATTTATGACAGCGCCAGTGTAGTATAAAACAGGACAGTTTTCTACGGATGAACCCTTTTTCGGGTCTCTTATTATTATTATTATTATTTATTTTTTTGTTCAACTAACCAACGGCAATAAGGACATTCACACACATTCACAAGGCGAATTTCCACCAAAAGGACACTAATAAATTACAATTAGAAGAAACAACTTCCATCAGTCTTTTTTAGGGGTGCTGTTCCGTTTTTTTTTTTTACCTATTTATTATTCTTAAATAAACAGGAAGCTGCCTTCTTTCCATATTTTTAAAATAAGGGTAAACGGTATATAAATCTAATTTGGTATTCTTCTCCTTTTTTTTGCAGTTATCATGTACAACATGCTCGACATTTCGTAATTAGCCGTATCCGAGTTGTAACTGTAGACGGAAAGGAACGTAATTTTCGACATGTCGAGTCATTCCGGAACGATTGGCCGGAAACGCGGCAGCGAATATTACTTTGGCGGAGAACAAATGCGCCGCCAGAGGTCAGCCGAATGGCATAGTCGTCACGGTTACAGCAGCAGTGAGGATGAGTACCAGAATAATACGCAAACGTCAGCGTTTGATACGCAGTTGTTGGCGTCGCTGCTCATTCAAAGTCAACAGTTGGCAAGTAAGTTGGAAAATGTGCAAAATTTTGTAACCGCAACTATTCTAAATTCCGTTCCGTTTGTGTTTTCTTTTATAGATATGGACCGCTATGCATCTGACTGTGATAACGAGGGGGTGACGGAATCTCTTCTAACCGAATATCCAACAGCATCAGCACTGCAGCACCAACAGCAACAGAACCACCAACAACTGTATCACCATCAAAGTACTGATTTAAACTCGCCATTGCATTCAGCGGCTAATTCCAAAAATAGCACATCACTAGCCACGGCGAGTAGCCGAAATCCGTTTAGTTTAAAATATGATATTCACGCGCCGGCAAGCTCGTTCACAGAGCCTATTGATCGTCTTCCGTATTCGGGTAGTTCGGCGATGCTCGATCGTCTGCAGGCCGCTGTCGAATTAAATGCCACGAATTCCGCTGTCGCAGCATACTTACAGGCCAGTGCGGCCTTAAATGAAAGATCAATGGCCGGGTTAAATTCGTTAAGGTCGAGTCGGTCTAAGAGCAACCGGTTGAATAGGGTCAGCGGTATGACCTCGTCGAGTAGTGCCACGTCGTCGAATAGTGCGGCCACATCGGGCGCCAGTCGTAGTGAGCGTGAAAAACAAAAGTTACAACAAATCCAAAAGGAGTTACGCGAATACGCGCAATGTGAATCGGAAGTGGAGGCGTTTGGCTCAGAGCCACCTCCGGAGCCGGCACCACCGGAGATACCGCCGCGTACACAGTCGTTGGTAATGTCGTTACGTAAAAGATCGGATTATCAGTTAAAATACGAGGGTAACGGTGAGCAAAAACACGAGGAGTACATTTTAACTTCCCAACAAAAGGGTATGTATTTTCACTGTATTTCATTGTTTTTTTTCTTATCACTGTAACATGACTGTTATTTTTAACAGTTCGTTCGCATCCCAATTGATGGTAACAAATGTAGGTACGAGTATGCAACAGAGTTTCGGAATTTCCCTCTATTTTTATACAAAATGGTTGTTGTTACGGATGATGGAGCTAAAAGCTCGGTTTTACTATAAAAAGCTTGAGGGTCATGATTTTTGATAATTTTCGGAATCTTAGTACATTCTTGACAAAAACCTTGTAGCTTAAAGCTTATTCGATGGATACGCATTCCTGCAGAAAGCTACCGGACAAAAAGCTTTTCCCGAAAAGCTTAAGGAATACTTTTCTAAGCTTAATTCTTGTTTAGAATTCGTTGGGAGTTTTATATGAATTTGAATTTTTGTGCACATACAAAGGATGCATAAAATAGAATGTCCTTTAGTTACATGAGTCTCAACAGTTGCTTGGAAACATGATGCTCACGAAAGCTTCTTTGGTTGAATATCTATATAATTAAATCGCTAGCGCAAAGCTTGTGATTCCTACTGAGAGTTTATTTCTGCACCGATTTCAATGATTCTAACACTGATCGAAAGATTATCATATAATATAACTTTGTTCATCAGTATAAAGAATTTTGAAAAAGTGCATATAAGTAAGATGAGATGAGATGAGATGGGACAAAATTATATGGAGCTTGGGCCAACAGCGTACATCAATGAAATAAGTATCAAAATAAAGCTGATCTTCAGTACATTAAAACTACAAAGTTTTATTAAAATCATATGTGGGGATTTTGAGATTTTTGTGTGTGAAGTTAATATTGCGGATAGATCTTCTGATGATTTTTGTCCGTTTCTATGCATATAAAATCATAATACCATAAGAACCGTAATGCGCATATACATGTATTTATTATGAAATGAAAGGTGATTCTACTATCTTTCTTATGACCTTAAAATAATGGGCCTAAGATTTTCAGTTTTAAAATAATCAATTAATCTCGGAAGACTTTAAAAGTAAAGTGGTTTTTCTTTGAAAATTACTATTTTCTGAAAAATCTTCAGCGGCAACATACCCCATTTTTGACAGCTATTTAAAAGAGCATTTTTCAAGCTTTAATTTTTTGTATAATAGTTTAAGATTTAGCCATTATTAACTAAGAAAAACACTTTCAAAATCCTACGTGGTGCAAATCAATCACCAATGTTCAGTAACCAATCCCCAATGGTGAGTTCTTGCGTTTTTTTTTTTAGAGAAACTTGAAAAAAATATTGTTGTTTTGTTTATAACATATTAAGATATTAACACAACTATTATAAACATAATAAAGAGAAAATTAAGAAAAAAACAATAATATTATTTTTTTTAACAAAAAGGATGTTTTATGTATAAGAAACCGTGTTTAAATATTTAAATAAAAAGTTACGGCCCATTATAATATTCTTCGTCATCTTGGTCATCTATTAAAATGCTATGCAGAAAAGTGCAGGTGGTATTTCTGAGTTTATTTGATGATGAGCATACCCAAGATACCTAAAGTGGGCACCGTAGCGCAAGTGGTTAGTGCGTCGGACTACTGAGCCAGCGGTCGTGGGTTCGTATCGCGCCGCAAACACCTAAAAGTTTTTCACAGTGCCCACCTCTTTCGAATGTCTGACTTTATTTAATCTGCTTAAAGCGATTTTCAACAGCTCATAAGCATCATCGGTCAGTGGGTGAAACTTTTTGAAATAGCTGAAGTTATTATAAAATCATCCGTCAAGTGAGGAGAAGCAAGGTTGAAGAACTCCTGATGGAACTGTTTAAAATCATTTTTAAAATGTCCATTTACAACTTCTACAGCCCACCTTTACATCGTTTTACATCGCGATTTTTTTGCAGTGTTGTTAATTGCTGATGTCCTTCCACCAGAGATTCGGGCTTATGCGCTCTATACCCATGCGATTCTAGAGTTGAAGTAGAATCTCTAAAGCCTCTATTGAGATTGAAGACCCTTCTGAAAAAAGTTTTGATATTTATGTAAACCGTACGTTTGCTTTTGAAATGCGTTTGGATATAAACATACATAAGTGCTGTTACAAATGACTATAGTTGGTCTATCATTTTCAGATATTTTAATGTTACCAAAAAATCCTTCCGAAATGAATTTATTCCTTTTAGCAACGTCTTTAACGCTCATATGTTCCAACCCCAAGTAGGATGGTACGAACTGTCACGTGTCTGTAAATAAACCCGTAATAACTCACCATTGAGGATTGGTTATTGAGCATTGGTGATTGATTTGCACCAGGTAGGATTTTGAAAGTGTCATACTTAGTTAATAATGGCTTAATTTTACATAATTATACATCAAATTATAGTCTGAAAAATGTTCTTTCACATAACTGTTAAAAAAGGTATGTTGTCGCCGAAAAATTTTCAGAAATTAGTGATTTAAAAAAAAAAAATACATTTAAAGTCTTAGGAGATCAATTTATTTTTTTAAGACTGAACTTCTAAGACTCATTATTTTCAGGTCATAAGAAAGATAGTAGAATCACCTTTCATTTGATATTAAATTCATGTATGTGTGTCTTACGGTTCTTCCGATACTATGATTTTATATGCATATAAACGGATCAGAAGAACTATCCGCAATACGAACTTCACACACAAAAATCTCAAAATCCACACATACGATTTTCATAAAAATTTACAGTTTAAATGTACTGAAGCTCAGCTCTATTTGGATATTGATAATTTTATTGATGTACGCTCTTGGACCGAAAGTGCCCCGTCTCCTTTATTACGAAAAAACATCATTACCTATACCTACGTTCTCTTTTTTCAATTCGTAAACCTTAAACGGTTATAGGGTTTATACATGCGAGATTTCTCGCACTGGTCCACTAGTTTGAAGTTAAAATGAAAAGTTAATGCCATTAACGTTATAAATATAAACTTTATTAAAGTAATGTAATGCGATTTGGATGTTCCTACATACGAATATGTTTACGAATTTTGGAATAAGTGTTTTCAGTAAGCGTGTCTTAAATTTTAAATTGAATGAAAAGAGTTGTGTGTGAGTTATTATTCGCATTATCCGCAGCCATTCCACATCGTATGTACTGAAAATACCGTGTTCTGGGAAGTAAGAACTTTTCTTGCAACAACTCCAATGTAACTCCCGAGTCCCGATGTATGGCACGTTGCGTCGCCTTGTTGGAACCACATGTCGTCCAGTTCCATGTCATCCAATTGAAGCCACAAAAACGACGAAGAATGGAGAGGTTTGGGTCTTCAGCCACACTTTCAGCAACAGAAGCAATATTCTCGCTTGAACCCGCATTTCGACAATTCATTGAATTGCTCCAGGTATAGGTTCATGCCATCCAATTGGCGCAAACAAAGTCAGTTATCTAGGCCAACTTCTATGCACGATGGGGAATGTTAAAGTTTGGGTCTTCAGCCACGCTTTCAGCAACAGCAGCAGTATTCCACGCATTTCAGCAACCGATCCGCTTTCCCCGCATTAAGCGATAATTCGTTGAAATTCGTATTATAGATTTTAACAATTTTAACAATTTTGACCATTAAACAGGTAGAGCGCTCCATGGTAAAATGGTGACTCTGAGAGAACACAAACGTCAAACGTTGTCACTTGAAACGTCAAAGCGAAGAGCTGTCAAAGTTTTGACGTAACATACCTACTGAAAAAGCCTTTATTTCTTAATACAAACGGCGTGTTTTTTTGTTTCCGTAACATGTTTTCAATGTTAAATACAGCATAACCTTAGCCTGGATAATTATCCAGTCTTATTTTTACTTGGAAAGCTTTTTCGAAATCTATATATAGATTTAAAAAAAAAACGCCGCAATTTCTCTTCTGCCTCAATTATAAACTTTTTGCTGAGCTTTATAAACATATGATAATTTGGAACAATTTTTTCGGCTTTCAGCAATATAACATTTAATACATACATAATTACAGAGCTAATTTCTTTTTTCCTTTTAAATTAACTGCCAGCATGCGAGACGTATTTCGATTTCCATTACACTCCCAACTGTATCCTTTACATTTCTGATGCAATTTATAATACTCTGCAATCGGAATTGACTTATCAAATTATCGATTTCGAGTGGAAAATTGCTTTCAATTACGAGTAAAATTCGGAAAAATCCGATTAAACTGCAAAAAATAAAAAATGCACGCACTTCCCATGGCGGTATTACGTTTCAGTATCCAAATTTACTCGAACCTTCGCTTTTACCATCTTTTGACATTCGAACATTTAATAACGCATTTAAGCAATATTGTATAAAAAACTAATTAACTTTATTTTCCTTCTCTTTTTTTCGATTTCAGATTACTTAGTTGCGGATAATTCACGTTCAAGTGAAAACCAATCAAAGTCAATTGCGTCGAGTGACTCACAGAGTCAACAAGGGTAAGTTCTGTTCTGTAAATAAGGACATACGATACCTGTATGATGGTTTGGTTTCTTTTACAAAACAAAATTTGTATTTAATTTACAAATCGAATTCCTTATGCTTGATGAAAATTTAAATCCATCCGATTTCGCAGTCATTCGTTGCGATATAATCAGCATTTAAAATTGCATTCACCATGATACACTCTGACTATGTGTACAGTTACGCAGTGATTCAATAAAGCACACTTGTAAGCCCCTCAACATATCCCTCTCCAATTAATCAGGAAATTATTTTTCGAATTGAAAATAAGCCAAAGAAATGCGAGTAAATAAAAAAAAAAAATCATTTGGCAAGATAAATTGCTTTGGTATCCTGACGTGGAATAAATAAAAACAAAAAGGTAGGAATCTTTAAGTACCATTCTATCATCCGATTCGGTTACTTGAAGACCTGAAGGAGATAAATGATACAATGCAAGTTGTACTCGTAAAGCTATTGAACGGAATTTTTTGCTGTCATGTGATGGACGAAACAATGTCCAGTTGTTAATTAGATTGCACTTTATTATGTATGTAAAAAAAATGTGTAATCAACGCCAAAAGTTTAAGTACAGACAAAAAGATAGTTATGAAACAATCTTCACCTAAGTTCCGACTACTGGCAAGTATCTACTGCGGGAGAAAATACAGGGTGTTGCGGTGGAGTACTCCCGCTTTCAAAACACCAATTTTCCTCAGATAATACGATAATACTGGAAGTTAATCCAAAATAGCTTCTCTCATTTTGGCTCATCTCATCTCAACTGTCCTCTCGTTCTTGAAATTTAGACCAGGTCTAAATAACTATTTCACTTCCATGACTGAAAATTAACCAGGATCAACAAAACTAAAACCTATTCTACTTCTGCCTTTCATTTCATTCGATTAGCTTATCAAGATATTATTTCCAACTCGGCTTCATAAACTGGAGTCCTTGTCTCCAGAACTAGATTTCAGGCTGTTTAAAAATAAGTAATATCATGTATCTGTCATAAATGTCCCTGCTGTTTTCTTGATATTTGGTGGATTCTACGACGACGACCCCATGTCTAATTTATATGCTAATCATTGTAATGGCACCAGAATAATACCTCCTATTGAAGTTTAAAGTCAACTCTCCTGTATTGCGGTTTTAGTCTGGATGGCAAAGTTGTGTTTTTTTCGAGGATGGCCTGTAATCTGAACAGTAGTGTGGTATGCATCTATTTTTCAAGCTATAGCATAGCACCTCACATGGCAATGGCGTCGAAGTCGTACGAATATGACACTCTGTGCTCGTCTAGTACCGTTATAATTGCAGGGATGTCCAAGCTATTTTGGGGCTTTAACTATTGACATCATTCTTTGTTTGTGTTTCGGATACTACCTATCTGTTCCGTTGGACCACAATACTGGTCCATATTATCTACTGCCGAATAGGATCCCCTAAGTAACCAGTCGCTAGTGATATATGCACCAGAGTCTAGGGGTGGCCAAACTTTCAGGCTGTGTGTTCGACTTTTCGCTAGAATTTGTTACGCGTGCTACCTACCTACCATTATTTTTACCTGGAATAAAATACATATAAATATGTTCACACCATAAGAAGGCCACTAGCCAGAATGAATACGCTAAACTCCTCGCAAACGATTGTATCCAGCTACTTCCCCTTTAGAAGGTTGAGATATGAAAATAAAGAAGGAGAAAAGTACTATAAAGTCTCCGCGTGAGTCCCATAAGGGTCAGTACTGAGCCCCCTAATTTGGACTATCATGTACGACGGAGTTCTGTAATTAACACTGCGCCGACGAAATCGCTTTTGTAAAGAACATATGCGAGATACAGTCAGCTACGAACGAAGCAATCAACCTCATACAAAACTGGCTAATATCCGCCAGCCTAGAACGAGCAGATCACAAAACGGAAGCTGTCCTCATAATAATCAGCCGGAAAAATGTGATAAACGTGGATATAAGGGTAAAAAGTCAAACTATTAGATCGAAGAGACAGAAAACTCTGTAAAATACCTAGCAGTAATACTCGACAATAGACTTAGCTTTAAGCCTCATATCGACTATTCGGGCAGAAAGGCGTCACACCATCAGGCAAGACTTTCTGGAATATTGCCAAACACCGGAGGACCTGGATATGCTGGAAGAAACTTAAAATCCAAGGTAGAAAGGTCAGTCCTGTTATACGCTGTCCCAGTTTGTGTGGGGGCCCTACCGACAATAGAAAAAAGGAGAAAGTTATCGTCAACGTATCGACTTAGCGCACTAAGGGTAATCAGCGGCTTCAGGGATGGTCCCCATCTTAATCCTTGCCGGAAAAATGCAAAGAGTCTATTATAGGAGAACTTCTAGTAACTAAGAAGCCAAAAATTACGAAAGGCAGATGGACCTACAGATTGATCCAAACCATAGACGTTTGGACAAACCGAATGCACGGAAACTGTAACTACCACCTTTCGCAGTTCCTTTTTGGTCACGGTGGGTATCGGAAATACCTTCACTGTTTTGGGCACGATAGCTCATCTTTCTAGAGATGATCAAAAAATCGCAATCTGCTATTCATTCACTGCTAATGAAAATTCACATTCGCAACCTGCTAATGACTTATAAATAAACTGCTATTGCTGAAACTGCTATTCCATATAATAATTTTGTCTCGCTTCTATACATTACATACACAGAGTCATAATTTCATTTTTCATACACGACACACAAAATGTGTGTTTGCCTCATACGAAACACGTAGAAAAGAACAAAACTACCCTTTTTACACGTCATCTGCCGAACGTCTCATCCAATTTTCAACATGTGTCTGCGAAACAGGCGCCAAACAAATTCTCAAAGTTGCATATCGCAATCGCAGCTGGTTGAAAGCATTGTTGGTTGGTATATAGCAGTAACATGTAAGGTAGCAGTAGCATGATAGATAGCAGTAGTATGTAAGGTAGCAGTAGCATGTTAAATAACAGTGGCATGTAAGCTAGCAGTAGCAGGTAAGGTAGCAGTAGCAGCACAAGTTATACTTGCTATTGAGTTGCGAATGCGATTTGCTATCGCCAACGGAGATCTTACTTGCTATTGGTGCTATTGCTGCTATCAAAATCGCAGTCGCAGCTGGTTGAAACTTGAAAGTATGTGTGTGTGACCTCGGTATACACACATTTTTTTATATTTCATTTTCTTGCAACCCTTTATTTTGTCTACTTATCTCAATCGTTCTTGCGAACGAACATATACGAACGACTGACTGGCTGGTCGGTGTTTCTGGATTTTAAACTGTGGTGTGTATATGGTGGTCATATTTTGATCTGTGGTTGTTGTTTTTGTTTGGTTTTATTTTCACATTTCTGTGAAATTTCGATGTTCTTTGATTTATGGTTGAGCGAATTTTTTTTTGATTTGTAAGAAATCAATAAGAATATTTCTCCGAAAATTTATGCATGTCCTTCAACTGAAAAAATAAAAATTTGAGTAATTTGTGGAGGCATACATTCCATAGACATACATACATAAATGTATGTAGTTTTACAATCGAGGGCAAATATTTTGTTGGGCTCCTGTAAAGGCGCTTACTGTTTTATATATAACTGTTTTATATATAGAGATAACATACATGCATACATACATATATTAATTTCACTCTGGAAATGAACTTAACGTTTTCAAATAAATTACATATTTTATTGCAATCACAAGAACCAACGAAATTATCTACTTCTCCCGCCCTTCTGTTGGGCCATCGCATATACATACATACATATGTTTATGTACACACGAATATGCGGTAGCAAAATTCCCATTCAAGAAAATCTGAACACTTGCAGCACTATGAAAATCACACATCCATGGTATAGTCGCTATTCTCCTTCCATATGCCCCTTTGAACTTGCATTACTTACAATAAGAAATTCAAGCGACAAGAAAAAAAAACAAAATTATTACATCACACACACATACTGCGTGTGTATTCGTTTTGTATGCGAAAACAAACAAAAAATAAATAAAACCTGTTTTCGTGATACAAAAGAAAACGAATCTAAGCAGTAATGGGAATACAACAACATCCACAACAGACAAGGAAGTCCAACACAGAAAAGGAAATTAAGAGAAACGAACATTTTTGCTCGAATCATACACCATTCTTTGAGTTCGTTCATGTTGCAGGCATTTCATACGAGGTATTGTATGATAGTATGCTGGTTTTTGGATTTTAGTATGCTGGTTTTAAATTTTTTTTGTAACATGCTTTTGTTCTACCATTCTACATCTGTGTATTTCTCTTGTCTGTGTCCAGAGGTAGCAGCAGAGGTTATACATTATACTTGCAATCGCTGCTATGCCTATGCGAATGCGATTTTCTATCAGTAGAGTAATATCACTGAATGGGCCCAAATTTGCTTTTTACTATTTTTTACAGAAGTGGACGAAATATTCGCGAAATGTAATTTGTGTTGGTCGAAATTTTCGTACAGAACCAGTACATCGAATTTAAAGAAGCACATAGAAATAAAGCATCCTACTATATCTTTAGTTTCAGCAAGATCATCGGCGCCAGGTATGCAAGTAAATTTTTTTTATCAGAGGATATTATGTACATACATACATACCAGTACATACCTATATCTCGTCAGGGTGTGCAAGGTACGTGTCAAAAACATACTCAATCCATACAAATATTTTTTAATGTTTTTCCCTGCAACACCTCTCCGACAAAATATACACATGCACATATGTAATATATAGTATTTACATCATAACTTTTGCATATGATTGATTCTGTTCGTTGAATGAGATCAAACCAAAAACAACCCTTGATTTCCTTGTGCCGATCTTCACTCGCACGACATAGACATTGAAAAATTTGAACGTAAGCTAGTGCGAAACTGAACTGTGCACTTCATGTGTTGTATTCGTCCAATACACAAAAAGTTCACAGGCGTGTTTTGTTTGCAAGCCTATATACATATATATTAAAAAAAGGTTTCAATGTAGTAAATAAATACAACAAAACCTTAGACTGGATAAATATCCATTTTACGTGGAAAACATGTTGCTGAAACATGTTTACAGGCTACAAATAAAACACGTCTATTGTATGCATCTTTTTGTTCAGTTTTATATGCTAAGAAAAAAGGGAATTAATGGTTTATTTGAGCACAGACAAGAGAAACAGATTTTTCTTGTTTGTGATTTGAGGTAGATCGATCGAATTTGAAATTAAAATGAATTTTAACATTTTCACGAATGCATAATAGGACTTCATTGCGAATTCGCATTAGCAGTTTACATTAGCAGTTTATATTCACTGTGAATAAGAAATCGCATTAGCAGTTATAACTGCGAATGAAAATTCACAACTTAGCCCATCTCTACATCTTTCTGCCCAAAAAGACTTTCTGGGATGGAGTGCAGTGCAGTGTTGCTACATCTCTTAAAAATGGTATTCATGTATTGCGTGTTTGTTATAATCAGCCTTATTGTGAGTTTCGCCCGGAAAATATTTCACCAGAAACATTTTTGTTCCCCCGGAATTTTAAAAGCTATTGTGAGTTTCCCCCGAATAAAATTTCACTTCGAATCAGAAGTGACACTCCGAACAGACATATGTTTCTTTGGCTGAATTCTCACTTTTTATTATTATTTTTAGTAAATATACGTTATTCTAAGATGTTCTGTATATAAATTAATGTGAGGAAACATTTGTTTATGTGTTTAAAATAATAATTTATATTTCACAAAACCATACAAATGTGCACAAAAAACGTACAAATGTCAACATATTTGACATAAAAATGACTTGACAGGCTGTTTTTTTGCGTTCAGTGAGTCTAGTATGCATTACTTTCTGTTTTTAATGCGCTCAGCGGGTCTATTATGTACTTTTATTATTATTATTTTTGGCGTTGAGATTCTCATTCCCACCCAACTGTTTAGTAAACCAGTGGAGGAAACAGCCATACAGGACCTGGCCACTTCTTAATGATTTCAGTCGATGTCCTGTCCGTAGTCTTTTTTTAATCGCGCGCCCAACTGTTTACATTATTTATTAATTGCAAACATATATTTCACTATATTCCCTCATAAAATGACCACTTTCATTCATTGAAATGGTAATTTTCAGTATTTTGAGGTTAGAATTGCAAAAATGAAAAACAGTTTTTCGCTGTTTTTGTCATTTCTTCACATTAATTTTATTTTTACCGTGTTTTAGGGGACGTTTTTAGCCTATAAAAAAAAAAATTCAAAAAAACTGGAGGTTGGGGTATTGGAAAGCGACCCCAAAATTATTATAAATTATTTAATAAATATGCATAGCAGCAATGCGTATCCTCTCTGAAGAGGAAGATGTAATTGAGCAGCTAGCAGTTCGAAGACATCTGCGAGATCACTCTAAACTCTAATCCTTTAGAGTTGCCCGATTCGTTGTATGAATAAAAATCTTCGTATTGTGTGTTAAAATAAATGCATGTATTTTTATAAATACTTTAATACAGGTTTCAGCAGTACTACATGATTAATAAACCAGCATTTAAATATGTGCTGGATATTCTTACCAGCTCCTTTCCACTGGCGAAACAAAATTTTGCTATACCCTCACTAGTGAAACTCGCTCTTCCTGCATCCTACGAAGAAGAATATCTTTTGTTTATTGTTTTGCTCGTTCTACCAGTCGACCGCGGTCTACGGTTTGGCCACCCATGACTAGACCATCAAGTTTTATTTCATTTTAGAATTACGTCTAGTTAGAAAGATTTTTTTGGCCTCTGTAAGAAAATATCGGTAAAGTTGATATCTCCTAAGAAAAAAAGACTGAATTTCCGTAAACACAAAACTAAGAAACATATAAAATCATTTTACACAAACTTACGAGGCTATATACATTCTGAAGTGGTATGTGGACCTTTTCTTCGTTCCCAACAACCCCACGAGTGGTAGATCCACCATAGCAATTCGCTTAAATCACTTCCAATTACTCTCAATAATTTCTTAAGTTTTTCCACACATTTGTAAATTACGACTATGTACCTGGATAGGAAACATTCACATAGGAAGAAGTAACTAATAACCAACAGTTTCGTCTTCTGTTCCTATACATCGATACCTATTTGAACATTAAAGATTTTATAATTTTCTCTGTCTCCACTGCGCGTTCCTCTAACTACTGTACATTATTTGCTTTGCTGTTGCCTTTGCAGTTTGCCACTACCGCCGTACCGCCACCGATTGAAGGGGAATGACTTTCTCAATACAATCCTTCGACTCGATTCTCACTAACAATATGGTGAAAAGAAAAACAAAAGAATTTTAATTAAAAGTTCACATCCTTGTGCGAGTGCGAGTTCGATGCGAACTTTTATTTTGTTTCGTAGGAGCTGCGACATACAAACTCGTATACGATATACTAGGGGTTAGGAGAATGACCAACACGTGACATCTAGTAATTCAAAGATTGCTAACGGCTCAAAATTGTCGATGGTCCACTTGCATTAGCAATGCGTACCTACGAGTATATGTACATTATATATATGTATATGTAGCACAACGCCTTGCAGCTGCAGTCAAGCAAAGCAAATAAGGCACCGGACCGGAATCCCAGAAAAATTGGAAAAAGAAAAAAAAAAAATAATTTCCAACAATTACTCGAGAAATAAAAGCAATCAAAGAAGATTTCCAACCTCCAGCATCACCTCTTGGCCATCGCCTCCGCCAGCCCAATCAAATCCAATATGAAGAAAATAACAATCTCAATTGCACTTTATATACGAGAGTGCGAGTACGAGTACTAGATCTTCGTGTGCAGTGCATCATCCTTCATTCGAGGGAAATGGTTTAGTTCGGTTCATGTGGCCATGGCCAACAAAGAAAAATGCAACCAGAAACTGACCACTTTATCTGCTTTGTGGGCACGACCATAATTCAGGACACGCTTTCATGTGATATTTTGAAATCGTGATCGAAGCAAAAGAAAGGAGAGCGGATTTTCTAACAAATACGAGTACATACACTCTGGTGGGGCGGAATACTCAGACGAAGAAGGGGCGGAGGGGGGGGACATAACCATTGTAAAGGTAACAATTATAGCTGAACGGAATCGGTAACATTCAATGTGTGTGCTCATAAAGGATTTACGCTGTTCCCAAGAGGATGTAAAGGTAAGGTACTGCATTTCGAAAACTGTCTTCGAGAAGTCTTTGTTATCATCGACGTCCTGTTTTTTTCAGAGCAGGAAAATAGGAAACGTATGAAAAGGCAAGTTCTACGTCTACCTCATCACTTAATTGAATGTAGATACTTAATAGATAAAGCGGATCATAGATGAAGTCGGCTAAATTTCAATGAATCCTCAGTCAATAGATTCGGTTTCTTGATTACGATTTGGTCATCCATTGCTTTATGAATTCAACTGACCTTTCCGTTATGAATCAGTTGATTGCTTTTATCCGCTGATAAGTTGGGAGACGGGAAGCATATAAATGTTCATATTTGAAAAATGTACGTTGGTTGTTTTGAAATGGAAAGTCTTTTTTTTAATTCAATCAGAAAGCAAAATACTCATTCCACTTGTTGTTTGAAATTAAATAAGCATTTGCAAAAGTGCATCTTTCAACCGGCCTTTGGTTCTAGAACCTATCCGAGAAACCCAATTTAACATAAATCCAATAGGCTTTATGCAACCGGCTGTTGCTAATTTGCTAAAAATGGCCAAAGACTTAACGTAGCAAAAAAAAAAAAATAATTTAAATGCGTTTAACCGATTGACCTTGACATCACCTCCCGATATTGGATATAAAATAGTTTATTCAGCTGTCTCTTCTTTCTTTACATTCGATTGGGCTGGTCGCTCTTCGTTCGTGATGTATCCCATTGGTGGTACTTCCGCTTCTATGGTTCTGTCAGCATATCAACAGGCATCATTGTGACTTTAAAGCGTGTAACCTCTAAGAACCATACGATGATATTGGTCTTAGTTTTTTTTTATCATAAAAACCGATTCTTTGTGTCTTATGGTTTTACCGTCCATAACATCATTGCGTCTACCGCTATTTGGCAACTACCGCATTGCATGCTATATTTGTCACATCATTCAAATATCAACTTTCGAAATCCTCCCTCGTTAATAGATAGCTCGCCTCTCCTAGGAGTTCTTTGGAAGGTTTGACCCTTTTAAGCCACCTGATTCTACGTCTACGTCTTACTAGTGGCAAAGGATGCTCCTAGAACCTGTTTCTGTTCAAAAACTGATAATTTCAGCTTAATTACGAAACCGTTTAGTCAAAAATGGACTCGGTCATAGAGATCCGATTTCCAACTGTTCAAGGGTCCAGTCGAAGAACGTCATACGCGCGGTGTTCAATGGAGTCTCCTGCGGATAAGCACCCAAACCTTTCCGCAAAACTTGCGATAATTTCCAAAACGATGATGTTGCCAATTTATTCAATTTTCTAGCTGTCCCGCCCGGCTTCGCTCGTGTCTAAAAAATATCGTGTTACTTACAATACATACATTGTCATTTAGTTCGAAAAATCAAAGACGATCGCACCCTAACGTTTGGAATCTACCATCTTATACAATCCACAAAAGTGTGGGGCGAATTACCGCATCCGTTAACGAGTGAGTGAGTAGGACTTGTTATCGAATGATCGAGTAAATTATAAGTAAAATGATACTCGATAACGTGAGCGGTAATGCCAAATATTCAGATTTCGATAACGGGTAACTCGGTAACGGATGCGGTAATTCGGCCCCTGGTTCCCTTGAATTTGTCAATAATAATTTGTTGAATTAGGTTCTCGACAGGATGCCCAATTTCACGTAAATTGGAACTTGCTGAACACTTGCGATTTGTTTGTAAACCAATTTCACAATTCCGACGCGCTGCTGAATATAAACACCAAAGACAGATGTATTGTTGATTTCTGATTTGTTAAAAAAATATTTTAACAAGAAGGCTCTTGACCTTTTTACGATTCCTTACACTTTCTAAAAATAGCTATTACGTCAGTAAATTTAGTGTAACTTTCCAGCAACCTTCAATGACATTAACCCAGTACAACCTCTTGCATACCTTAGACCTTGTTAAGAAAACCCTTCCCAATCTCTTCTAGTACCAATTTGCAATATCATTTTATTACGTTTTGCGTTTGCATACGGTTTCATAAAAAATACCTACTCCCCAACAGCCTACTCGACGACATAAAAATAAAGAAAAAAAAAAAAATGCTTCCGCCTTAATATTTTAAGCCTAAACTGCCCTCATTAAAATACTCCCATAAAACCATGACTTGTCAAAACAAAATGTTTTGATCCGATTTGATCCTTACAACAAAACACACATCGCCATAACAACACCTCTCTCTAGTGGTGGCATGGGTATTGGCATTGGGTATCAAGGCCACACTCGATTACGAGTGTATAACTGAACCATATGGGGATACATATGGATACGAGTACATATGTACATACATATGTACATACATATGTCTATGTCAGTGGCATGGCAATTAAAAGTAAAAGAGACTCATCGGTAAAACTTCGATTCGATTCTCATACCCCGGGCGGCAAGCGGCGCGGCGGCGGGGCGCGCTAAGTGAGCACAATAACGGCACCCCATGCAAAGGTCGCCCCCAATTTCTAGGGATTAACTCGGCTGAACGTAATTCATTACAATGATCCCACAATGAGTAATAAAACTCATCGTCGTTCGTCGACGACCGAAAGGCTCTTTTCCTAAAAAAAAAAAATATAAGAAAAAAGCGGGGACGGGTACGGGAGTATGTCGTAAGTCGTTGTCATGACAGGGAACCGTACAGGAATAATCTTGGAATTGTTTTGAAATGTTTAATATCCGGTGTTCATTTGTGGAAGGTACATAGTTGGGTATCTTTCCAATTTTTTTTGTTTTTGTTTTGAGGTTTTCTCAGAAAGCATGGCAATCCCTCATCCATAAGGAGGAACGATAAATGTGTGTTCCTATTTTTACGATCGACTGCTCCTCTGAATTGAAGAGCTAAATGCGATTAGGAACCCAACGGCATCATCATCATCATCATCGATGATGATTAAACGATTGTGAAATGTGCTCATCGAGTACCACCAGCAGCAGCAGCATCCAACTGAAGTGGTCCATCGACTCTAATATACATATGTATATTTGTTATTGAAGAATAGAGTCCAGGGACTGGGGTGGAAGATGTTTATTTTTAATGAGGATTTAATGGTCAGCTTATTACAATTACCATTGGATTGTTTTGCCGTTTGCCCTCGGTTGGTCTAACGAGTATATGGAGATGAGGCCATTAATAGAATTATAGATTCGCCCAGCGCCCACATATGATTCGAACGGTTTAAGAATTCATAAATCCATCCACAGATGCACCCAGTGTATTTGCGGAGACGGATGTTGGACTTAAATCTTTTGGCATTGCGAGTTTAGACAGAAACTGAGAACTGAAATCGGATGGTAGTGCGGATTGCGGAGTCATATCAAACAAGGATTACTCAGAACTTTATGGATGCACTCTTTCGGATGGACGGGTCAGCGTGGTCATATTTAACTGGATTTTTACATGCGGCTGCGGTAGTATTTTAGTTTAGTCTTTTATTGAGCAATTACTTTGCTCGTACCTATTCAAAGATTATGAGACGGTCTTTTAATATTCTATGTTGAGTGTAAAAGAGATGAATTGAAAGCGAATCCGATTAGGACTGCATTTCTGATGGCCTTTGATTTAGGGTAAAATAAGCTTCTTTATTATTACTAACTATATATTTAAAGATTTTGGTAACTATAATAATATAATATTCGTTTCGACATTGGAAACAAAGAAGTCAATCTTTAACCGCAGTATCCAAACGGGTGAAAATGTGAACATTTTTATAACCATATATGGAATCAGTGCCAATGAGGTCCCGAATGAGGCGAAAATATCCTAAATTCCAAAACAAACATACAGTGCCGGAATTAAGATCCTTATGCTCAATAAACCGGGTAGCAGATGTACAATAAAAATAAACATACATAGATAGCGTCTACAGTCCACTCTACCGGAGTACTCTAGCTAAGCAAAAGGTTCTCTAACAAGTATTCACTTAGTAAAAGATGACCTGACAATATTACTTTCTTGTCGTGATCCATGAATTGCTACTTTGAGCTTTTAAATTAACCAGTTATGAAATCCTATCACCTACCGAATTCTGCTAGCATCTTCCAGACGGAGCTACTAGCTCCTCGAGGCCTGTTACATCACAACTCAATAAACGATACAACACAACATCGACCCCGACTAATGGGGTAAGTTGTAACAAAATTAATGAAAACTTGCATCATGAGTTTTTTTTTTTTAATGAAAAAGAAAGGTTCGCCCGTTATGCGCTACCTGACTCTGGTTCATTTGTTTTGGACCTATTGTAATTTGGCCATATTTTTCTGGATATGACTGGTCCACCTGAGAACAGCTAGTTTTAAGAAGTGTGAGCATATATTGGCCTTAACAGCACCTATAGGAATATGAAAATGTTCTTCTAGTGAGTGAGCTGATAAGCGCTGACCGTCGCCTGGCTAGTTCGTCGACTCTCTTTCTCCTGGAACCCAGAAAAGAGTGACTCTAGCCTGTTTGCATAAGCGATTGAGTTTTTCTTGGCCTTGGTCAACCATTTTTGATGAGGTGATGAATTTTCATATGTTACAATTCGCCCCGCAAAAATGTTAGAACTAGCCCCGCCATAAATTTACAAAAAAGATCACAATAAAAAAAAAAACCGAAATCCGCACAAACTTAACATTTATGTAGGTATATACAAACTGCGCCAAGCCATAAATTCATATCTACAAAAAACAACTGACACTATATCTCTTGCGTGTGAATAGGAATACCGTGGCGTGGCGTAGTGGTAGTCGTCGTCGCTTGTCACGCTGAAGGTTCACGGTTGAAATACAGATAGTTATCGCCGGAGCATTTATTTCTCAGGAAATAAAAATAAGTTGATCAGTTTCAGAAGCTAATATCAAAACCTACTGCGAAGGCATAACACTGGCAATAGGGTGGTGGTATGGCTGAAGAAATTGATCGCACAAACTATAATAGGAAATATCTAGAAAAAACTTCTGTGAATCATAAGCAATGGCATAGATTTCAATAATACATAGCTCTCCAGTTATCCTGGACACTACCCAGTGTATGTGTTCGTTGAAACCTAACATCTGAGTTTCCTACCACTACGTAGATCTGTCTGTCTCTCGTGCTTGTTCTTCATGTGCTCGCGCTGTGTGTTACAAATCTCTCAAATTTGTGGACCCCACTTCAAACCCCGCTCTCCCCTATCTTTGTGCCATGGAATGGGACTGAGGTGATATGAGCCATATATAGCATCTCTTGGGTTGTTCGATTGATCTCTGTGCTAGTGTTATTGTCAGAATGTGTACTTTAGCCCTGATGTCTGCACCACATTGGTTACTTCGTTAGTCTGCACCATGGGTCTGGCCAGACATTTTGATTTATATGGGAATGAGGAGTCATAACTGCAGTAATGAGGAAAATAGTAAATAGAACAATAAATATTGTGGTAAAAATAAAAGAATATTAACTTTAGAAAAAAAAGTAAAATCGAAATAAATCAGATGAGTTTGAAAAAAATTAATTTCGGTGTTGTTCGTTGCTACTATTATCTAAGCTCATAAAGAACTTCACTCCAACAACTTCACAATAAACTCAAACAATTCAAAAAGTCGGTTAAAAAACTACGCAAACATGGCAAACCATGATATACGTAGAAATACTCGTAACTGAAAGTTATAGAAGACAAAATTAAAAGTATTTACCTACAGGGTCTATGCAGACCCATGGTGTACGTTAGTGTAGTTGATATACAAAAACTGTAAAAACTCATATTATTTGTATTTTTTTTTTTTAAATATTACTGCACATATCTATTGCAATTTGAGTAGCGGAGGATATCATTAAGTTTCATCTCCCTACATTCAGTATTTCTGTGAAAAAATGTCACTGCAAGTAGTTAAATAACAAAAAAAAAAACATAAGGGTTAACATTGAAGCTCTCAATTGCGACATTCTGGCCAAGCCATCGGTGTTTTAATTCGAAATACTGACAATCTGTATTTATTGCATTTATTCAAAAACATAAGGGTCTCGGTAAGACCTGCTAACGTTTATAAAGAAGTCGTTCTCCGTCGTTATCTTTGTAAGGCCGAAGTGATTTAATCTCTATATATGTAAATATATATATTTATATATGTCAAAGAATGACAGTAGTTACCAGGGCAAACTATTTATGTACATATGTTCAATGTATCGAAAGCTGCATTGGGTTTATGAACAACCACGAAAATACACTGACACTTGCCAGGACGCCGCACCGTGCCCTACGGCTGTGGATATCGAACAAAGATATTGTGATAATCGGTTTTAAAATCGATAAATAGTATCGCTTTGAATTTCGTGAGTTTTTTTTTAAGATCTTGACTTATTACCGCACTGAGTTGTGGAGATGTTTGAAATGTCTACGCAAAACAACAGACAACACACACATACAGGAAAATGTACGCAATGTTAAGGAACTTCCACGTGCCATTTTTCATGTCCAACATATCTGGCAAGCACAAAAACAATATGGCGGAATGAATGTCAAATTTTGTAAGGTGGGCATAAACATTTCCACCAAAGTGACAAATTATGTCCAGACATTATGTAGATGTCAGGCGGAAAATCCAAACAGAGATGGCAGGATAGAAATATGTCTAACCAGTTGCGTTCTCCACTAGATATTTTCCAATTCCGGCTCAAGCGCAGACATCAATAATGTCTCGTGGAAACGCCGCCGTATAAAGGCAAATCCACCTACCCGCCAGCACCGGTAGACTCACGCAGAACATTAACACAATTTGATCAACCGGTTCTATTCATTTAGCCCTTGCGGCAATGTGACATGTGTTATCGAATATACATTATGTATGTATAATGTACATTAAAGTAATAGCGGCACGTAGATCTATTGATGAACATACAAGTCGAAGACTTTGTTAATAATCTCCTGTAGTGACATATTTAGATAATAAACGCATGTAAACCCAAATGCAACCATCTCCACAAAATAATACCAAGAGCCGGGACCATTCAATCTGCAAGTCCGCATCTTAACCGCACAACGCCCTACATACTCAAAGATACTCATTTATTGTTACTTACTCGAAAATAAGAAAAAAAAAAAAAATACAAATGAAGCCATATCAACTGTTCGTCGAACGGCCGGCGGTCCTCCCTTGATATTCTTTATCCGCAGATCAGGAAAAGCCTGACTGATCTGCAAGTCGGATCCGATCGACGATGGGTACCGGCATATAGTGTCCAAATCCAAATATCAAATATCCAGATTTCATCGCATACCAATTGGATACTATTATTTTTATGTGTCATCGTGTGAACCAAATTGTTCGGGATGACAGGCGTAACACTTCTCACAGAGATACGACATACGAGTGTATAAACCGAACACATATGGAGATTGGATTACGTAAATTCGTGTATCCAAATCCAAAGACCCTTATTAAGATATCAGGGTCGGTCTACGTAGTGCGGTTGGCTCTGTTGGGTATGTTATGTGTGTTGACAGTTCTGACAGTTATTCGACGGTAATGGCAGGCACTTTGTGTCGTTTTTCTTTAATTAATGAGCTATTTTTGAGTTTGTTCTTTTTTTCTTGGAATACTGGAGTAGAACACTCAATTCTGCGGTTGACGAAAAGAATTGAGATTTTCAGTCGGTTGTCTCGAGAAAAATAATTAATATTCTATAATTTTATGTTGTAACTTCTGTCTTTATTTGAAGGAGTAAGTGCAGTTTATTCGAGAAGGTGGAGATAGTTTGCAACTTGATTGAAAAAAAAAACCTTTGAATCATTTACTCGCACAAAGACTGCGGTTTTTTTGGGGATTCCGTATGGTCGGACTTTGTCATTTGTATGTCACGAACAATATTTTATTTATTTCTGAATTGGCACAATTATGGGGCTAACTTGTTCATACCTACTTTTTATTATTTGTTTCACGAGGATAGGAGGTGATTGAAAATACTATAAACCCTATAAGCGGACAACCGCGGTCGCAATTTTTCTTGTCCGGTAAAAAAGAATTTTAAATTTTGAACCGTATTCCAAATTGAAACGGAACCACCGGTTTTTTCAAATGTTTACCATTTAATACCTACAGCAAAGCATCAACCGCTATCACTCAAACTTTACGCAATCAATAAAATCAATGTAAGGTGTCTTGTCAACAGACAGATTTTTCCTAGACTGAATCTTAACCGCTACAAATATCTTCTATCCCTAAAAACACTACATATAAGCACGATCATTGGTGTCATCACAGGACACTGCTTTATAGGCAAGCATGCAACTAGGATTGGTGTCCTTTGAAACGACTTTTGTAGAAGCTGCAGAGAAGAAAGAGGAAGAGGAATAGAGTCCAACATATCTCCTCTGTTCATGCCCAATTCTTTCCCGTATAGTAGAAAACTACACCTAGGAGAATACTTCTTTACCGATTTCAGTGACGTTGGAGGCATATCTCGCTTTATACAAAGCTACAAAAGGTTCTCATGAGTAGTGGGGATACACATCCCCAAGATCCTTGGTATCGCAATGAGCCTCTATGGGCATACATAAGTCTGCTGGTACTCGAATTAATGTCACCCACAAACCTAAATGAAGTCTCTACAATGCAGATGTTGCATTTGTCCGCAAGTAAAAACATATCCGTTTAATGGATCCTCGTGTACTGTTGTCCGCTTATGCTCATTAGAATTAATTTTGTAAAATTAGGAAACTAATTTGGTTACAGAACATCTACAATCCATGTAATAGAGATGACCGCTTATAGGAGCTATCTGCCGCTTTTACTGTATATTCATCATGTCAGATGGATGACCTCTAAACAAACACTTAACTTCGTATAAGGTAAGTAGGTTACTTTGGTAGCTGTAGATCCAATTAACGGAACTCATTTCGTTTCATTACATATAATTTGGAATTGCATTTTGAAACATTTTCCCTCCAACACTGGACAGTATTTGATTTAAAAAAATTGTAAAATTGAATGTGACGACCGTGATGTAGTGTTAAAGTGCGTTGGACTACTACGCGATGCTGTCTGGGTTCAATCTCAGCAAACACCTAAACGTTTTTTCACGGTGCCACCTCTTTCGAATGTCTGAGAAACAATGTAAGCGTATCATTTGTCAATGAGCTTCTCAACTCGCCCGCCGTTCGGAATCGGCAAAAACTGTAGGTGTGCCTTCTATTCGTGCAAAAATTAAACACGCACACACAAATGGTTGCTAGAAGTAGGCACTGGTGCACCCCGAACTGTAGCGCCATCTAAATAAAGAAAGAAGAAAATCGAATGCTTTTATAAACAAACATTCAGCCTTATTTTGAGATTCGAATGAATAGTCAATTCGTTCGATTGTGTCTATTCCTTCGAATATTTTTTTCGTATTTTGACATTCGAAGGAATAAAGTTCATTAGCGAAGATGTCATGAAATAAATTTAAATTCAAAATTGCAAACGTATAAATAATGACAGTTATTTCGAAGGCATAGAATCTCAAAATATAAATTATGAATGAACTTTTGTTTTGTAAAATAAACTCTCTATTCCTTCGAATGTCAAAATACCCACCGTTCGACTTTTTCTCACTTTCGAATGAAAACGAATCTCAAAATAAGGCTGATTATTTATGTTCCTACATACAAAGCTACCACCGAATTTCTGAGATTGTCTAACTGAATCCCCAGCAGGAAAATACGGAATGTGTTACTTGGAGAATCGAATACATAATTCGTTATTATAGATGAGAAATATAATGCATTCCAAAAGAATCGACGTGGTAATACCATATAATAATAAAGCACATTGTTTACCACCTAGATTCCCATATCTGCAGAAAATGTAATGTAGTGTTTTTTGAATTTAACGATTTTTTGGTTACAGTTGTCTGTCGGCGCCTTCATGTCGCCTCAAATTTTGCGTTTTTATTTAAAAACGCATGAATAACTCATTGTGTGTTGCAACGCGAGACAGTAAAGAGTGTAGTATAAAATAAGGAAAATGTATTCTAAACGGCATTGGCGAAGACTATTAGCCAATTATTAAAACAATTTTGCTGCCTGCAGGGCTGCAAAAAAATTTTGGGAAAATTGTCGTGGAAGAACTAATAATGAATTACAATTTTGAGGGGATAAAAGGAAAATCATCATTTAAAGCTTTCGAAAACTTAAACCAGGCAATGTATGGTACGTACACCTTTTAATTGTTCACATATTTTATTTCTCCATTATATTAACATATGTCTATTTTCAATTGCAGAGGTCCTAAAACGTGAAGGATTCACCCAGAAAGAATATGCCACCGAGATTAAAAAGGCATTTCACCTTATAAAAGTACGGCAGTTAAAAAAAATCCACTTTGATAAGAAAAAAGCAAAATGAGTTGAGCTGTTTTTTTTTTAGTTTTGATTTTGAATTAGTTACGTTGAGTTTGATTTTGATTAATAATATGTTTTTGTGTTTTAAATCCTATTTACTTTTATTCTTGTTTTTTTGTTGTTTGATAATAAAATATTTAAAATAAACTGTCTATTTTTCATTTAAAGCTGGATAAATTCTATAATTTATGTCGGAGAAATGAATTATATAACTAATTATTAATGCATTTATTATATAATACATTACAAAGAATGAATTATATAATGCATTCTTAGAACACTTTCAGGTAATCGATTCTTTTCCTAGGACATAGTCTGTGTTAAGAATAATGCATTCTGGAATCAATATTCTATACTAGCGATTGATTCCCCTTTCGATTCCAATAGATTACCTTTTCCTGCTGGGTCGTTTTTCTTTTGCTCTTTTTAGTCCCAATTCCATTCCCGTCGCAAGTCTGTATTTACTTCCTAATCTTAAGACCCATCGCGTCGTCCCAAACAACCAAACCAGCGAGTGCTTTGTTTTGCTTAAACAACAGGTTGAGTTATTGAGAGTAAAGAAATTGTCTTTGATTTTTATTTGTATTTACCGTATTGTATTGTGTTTGTATCTAGGTTCTATTATCCACAGTTCATTTATACTTGTTTGGAAAAAGATACAGAGATACATTTCTCCACTTACTTTTATAACAGCTGTTCCTACATTTACTGGACCGGCTCCGGCACTCTTTAACATAACTCCACATATATGGTTTGAGTCTTCACTATTATCTTCTTGAACTGGTATAAAAGAGAAATAAAAGCACTATTCATTTTAACTGAAATTAACTTCGACCAAGACTGATCCGGATGTTTTCATTCGAAGTTTGGTCGTTGATTTCCGGTTACAAAGATTTCTCTGCTTGTGCCGTAGATTCATCGAAAATAATGAAGCAAATTTTTTAAGAGATATGGAAATGAATTCTGATCCCAAGTTCACTTCAACTTCAACTCGTCTAAAAGAGAGAAATCCATTTCTAAAAGAGTAAAATGTAATAAAATTGGATTGTATCTCAATCTTTACTCCTTCCCTTCGTCCTTTCTGTCCTGTACCTGTTCATAACTCCTTGCATTCATTTTGGATAAATTCAGTGATAAATAAATTGTGTATCTATTAAATTTGTTATCAAAATGAACCTATGCTGATAAAAAAATATTTCCGTATCCTGATGAATTATTTCTCTTAACAAAGGCGGTTCATGCATTCACTATAACAACAACATTTTACATCTGAAAGGAGAATGAAGAAATTTGTGACCGTAAACACTTATCGCAAATTATTTGAATGTTATTCTCAATGCAGGATACAGAATTGGCCTCTTCCGGAGAATCGTCTTCAGGCGCATGTTCTGTGAATGAATATTAGAGTATCTATTATAGCTTACTTAAATCTTTTGGAGATGTTAATGATTATTATAATAATATAAATAAAAAATTAACTTGAATCATTTATGTTTAGATATTGAAACAGAAAAAAAAGCAAATCCTTTATCAATATCTCAGATACGATGGCGGCTCAATGCCACTGGTATAAAACAAACTCACTACCTATTGCGCAAATTCGCAATGCGCTCTCTTTATTTGATATCTTCTACGACTGAATCTGAATCTATAAATAAATTTCTATTTCATTACGATGTACCACCGACCACGTAGAGAAAAAGGCCATAATGTCTGCTGTACATGCGTACTTCATCTCAACAATTGGTATAAATTTTATACAAAACAAAACGACTACATGCAGTAGATAGACATACTTCCCTGCCACTGAGAAGATACAAATATTTTTTCTTCCTTCTGTCAGATACAAAGTACAAAAAAGAGAAATGAATACACATGTAAACATCATACCCACCGCCACCACCGACACGAACCATTTGTCCATCATCACTTTCGACCAGTTCTCGCAAAACAGAAACAGAAAAACGAACAAGAAATTCATCGCCGTTCAGAGATACACAACAGCAGAAGGCAGAACAGATACTTTTATCCAATCGCGTGTATACGATTTAGTCTTGAATACTTGGTCGGTTTGTTGGGACGTTCGTGTCCTGACACTACTCGTGGGAATCTACTATGTAATCGCGTTTTCTTCTCTCTGTTTAATCCATCCCCTAAAAATCAATTAAAAAAAACCCTAATTATTATTAGGACTTTAAAAAAAACTACGACACCTGTTCAATGCACGCGTCTTTAAAAAAAATAAACAAATAAATTTGTATCTTAATAATGGTTCGAGTTCGAGATTCGAGAATACATATCGCTAGCAAGTAAAACCAGATTAACAAGAAAACAAGGATATTCTGAGAGTGTTTTGTTCGTTGTTCCTATCTATCACCCGTATAAAAAAAGCATCTTTACACCTCCTCAATATATATTGTTGTTCTCGTGTGTGTGCGTGTGCGTTTATGTGCAAAAATGATTAATTAACAAAGAAATCGATTTTGAAATCCGAGATTGGTGCAAAAATAAAATAATACATTTTTTCTTCGCTCCTCCCTTGGGGTGATACATTTTTATTCTAACTCTCCATAGGGAAAATACACACATAAATTAAAACACACGGAAAAATTCGTGGTAGTGCGCAATTCTCGTGAAAATAATAAATAATCAAATCAAGTGTAGAAAATTTTTGTGTGCGAAAAAAAAAAAGAAAAGAAAAAAAAAAGTCGGGCGAAAATTCTGTGCGAAAGTGTGCCTTCCACGGCCATCCGAAAGTGCATGTTTCGAAACGAGGATTCGACCTAAATACGAAGTTTTATTTTGATCGAAACACGAAGAAGGATTATTGCGAAGGATATCAGTGGATGTTGCAATGTTTCGCTTCTAAAGTGGTCTGCTGGAATCGAAGTGATTGTTTTGTAAAGTAAACAGCAGCAGCTGCATTCAGAGGATCATTGGAATAGAATGTAGGTAACAATACAACCCTTACAATGTGCAATATAATCGTATATTGGTGTACACAGCCACGCAAATAGGACTTTGTTTTGATTTCTGTTTTTTTTTTTTTTGTTTTCCTGTTGGGTAGATATATCGGACGTTTTGGGGAGGATTCAAATCGTTCTACATAATGTCATGTAATGCGATGACATTTATTTAAATTTAAATTGAAATAAACATTGAAAGACTCCTTTGCATGCATTTACTGTATTTAATTTAGGACAATGTTATTTGATTTAGGTAAATTGAGATTGATTTCTACTAGATTGGGTCCAGATATTGTGTGTTGTCAAAGAATTGAAGTTTACACAAAAGAAAGAATTGTTTATCCGATTGGTAATGGGTCTTACACGGAGAACTTATGAACAAATATCAGCGATGTATCAAGTCTAAATCAAGGCGGTCACTGCACGGTTAGCCTTAGTTCCTTTAGCGAACGATGTGAAAACCCTTCAATAGTCGAGATAAACAACAAGCGTTAGTGAAATGTTTGTTTCCATTTGAATGAAAGACAGATTTGGTTATCAAAAATATATTATCTTGCAATTATACAGAGTACCTATCTCATAACTTGGAACCGCATAGTTCTAGTTAGAAATATAAGGAAAAACATCTTAAAAGAACGAACAACGACGAGAAAACGATACATCAGAACATTGAAGGACTTCGCAGGTTCATAATGATGTTCTTCTAGGTATTAGCCGGCTTTTTATAAAAGTAGGTATCGGCTTTTCTGGTATTCGGTTCTCAGATTTGCAAATCCGACGGATATAAATATTTTTTCTCCAGGTTTAAATGTATGATAGCTGCTAGCCGTGTTCTATTATCACTTATGATCTATATGGATCACGCAATGAAAATAAAACAAACCAGATCAACGAAAAGGTTAAGTTCTGTGTTATGGTGATTATACAAGCTAAGTTTCTTTTGACAATTAGCGCGAAGTTGCCATACGAATGAATATTTTCTTTTAAATGAAAGTTTAAAGCGCTTGCTTTATTTTTCAAGGAGGAAATTGTTAATTCTGATTAACAGATACCAAATGAGAATAATATTTTGCAGCTATAATTTCATTATCACACATTTATTCGAACATAATAATTTTTTAATAATTTCTTATTCTAATCTGGCAACATGTACCTTAGACAATTGTCGATAATACATGCGTATGTTAACAAATGAAAGTGTATCCTAGTGAGAAATAGTCGCACTAATTTTTGGATCACAAAAATGTATGTAAGATCTCGTATTGTTGTTGTAATGCATACAAACCAATGATCTATATGGATCATCGCTCATATTAAAAAGCGACTTTTTATCTACGAGTAGGGACGTATACCGACAAATTCAATTGAATAAAACCGAAACCCGTGGGGTTGGACTCAGAAGTAATCATTTTACTTCGAACTTTAAATAGCTTTTGACAAATGACCAAATATTGCGATATCTTGAAATTCCAATTTGAAGAATGTACCTAGGTAGGTACCTACCATTTTTTTTTTAAATATTTTAATCTTTTCCGTTAGTGAAATCTGTTCCGTTAAATATTGTAAATTCACTCAGCACTTAGTTTTTAAGACATTAGGCATTATTTCTGACGCATTGTTATAGTTTTTTTTTTTTTTTTTTTTTTATTAAAAAAACGATACTCCAAAAACTGGCAGTCCAATGCAATAGTAGCTTTAAAGCAACAATTTTGCCGCCCTAAAGACGAATTTCCCATAGCAAATTATGTATTACTAAATTAATTATTATTGCGTGTCTCGCGGTTTGATTGTCTGATTTTTGTCAGATAGACTCAAGAATATTTTCATAACTCTCCGGACGACCTGTATCAAATCAATTCGGTAGTTAAAAATATTGTCGGCTTTTTTGTGGTATTCGGCAGTCTTTTTGAATGAAATGGTTTTATAAGTGTTTTCTTAGTTAACTAAATTTCGCAATTTCATTTTAAATACCTCGTTAGTATTAATTACTAGGCTAACTATTGAATCTAAATCTGAAGTCTGCTGACAAAAAATTAATTCCTTTCATTTAATTTTTATTCATTTATTAAATTTTTTTTACACACGGTAAAGGGGATATGAATACTCTTATAATGTTTACACATAGCGCGAGCACAGGAAGGAACAAACGAGAGACAGACAGATTGACGTAGTGATAGGAAACTTATAAGTTGCGAATATTCTAAGAAAAATATTTTTTAGACTAACTCGTACATAGAGTATTTTGAAAGAAGTAGTACGAGTGTAAGGCAAATTTAAATTTTAACACTAATTTCACACTTTAGTAAATGAAACAAAACTTTTTGATTAGATAAAGTTTATATTTTCAAGTAAACCTTTGGTTTATTTTTTATTTTGGTTTAATGTAAAACAATGTCTACAATAATTTAGGTAAATAATAAAGTTGGTAAAATTTGTTTTAACGTGCTTAAAGTGTCTAAAAATGTAACCATGGCATAGCAGTAATTTAATAAACAGAAATACTTTGTAGGGGCTAAGGATTCCTGCTTTTATTATATGTTTTCACTAATCTTTTTATTCATAAAGAACCAAGTTCTCTAGTTCTACAGAAATGTTCGTACCGAGTAGGTATTTACTTAACTGATTTAATTTTATTATTTTTATGCAGTAGGTATATTAAAGTAATTATTTTACTCGTGGATGAACATAAAATATCGAATGTATTACTAGACACTAAATTGTATTCTGTTGATGATAAATTTATTATTATTATTTTATTTATTTATTTAGTTCAGAAAATGGTTGGAGGTTCTTTTTGCTCTTTTTTGTTTTGACAAATGGTTATAGGATAGGATTATTGGTTGCAATTAAAATGTTTACCATGCGTTAATTTGATTTGTCAGTAGTCACCCTTTTCGTTTATTTAGTACTTTACTTCTTCAATAGTTGGCCAGAAAAGATATACATAACTACTGTCTTCGAATTAATTCATGAAGTTAATACTTTAAAATTTCGAAAAATTTAAACTCTTAGAGCTTTGGGTGCAATAAAATCTCTCTCGCCATGAAACATTTTTAGACAATTTTAGGTTAAATCCAAATTATTATTTAACTTTAGGAATTGCGCATATAATCTTCTAAAATCATTCCCATAACATTAACCCATATTAATCTGAGTTATTTTATTTAAGGTGATTGAGTAAAATTCGAATAAAACTTTAACAAGCGTGCGGCCCTCATCCAAATTACGTAGTTTTCAGGTTAAAAAAAAAGTTGAAATACCGTCAAACTTAATTGAGTTTTGTAAGTTGGTTATGTTGGTTGTAACCCAAAAGTAAAAAAAATTATTTAATCTTCATGCATACGTTCCTAGGTATATGTATGTAATTACAAAAAGTATCAATTATCTATAATGTACATTATTACTTTACATTTGTAATACCTATGTACATATAAAGAGTTGCTCTTGGGATTTTTATCTAAAAATTGCGCAGCACTAAGGTAACTCCGTTTAATTCGTTATTATTTATATCGAAGAATCACATCTTTATATTTCCTTAGGCCCAATAGATAATTGTGTTTGTGTATCGTACTCTCATAGGTATATACTCGTAAATGTATATATAAAAAAAATAGAGAAACTGAGTATTAATGTCCGGCTTTGTCACCTTTTAATTATGTTTTAACATATGAAAACCATTTTACGTAATTTGTACATTTGCGACGAATCCAGGATCATCTATTAAAATGATGTTCCTAAGATTTGGAAGCATATCTTTCCGTGTTTCTTAGTCAACAAGTGTATCTTATCTAAAAGCATGGCTCATACTAAATATAAAAAATATACACTTATTTAAAGTGACTGGCCACTTCAAAAAACACTTCACACAAACTCAAATTATCACACTAAATGTCAAATGATCATCTTTATTAATAAGATTGGTTAAATCACTTGAATTTTAACAAAAAAAAAAAAATAAAAAATCCTTTTTTACACATATTACCAGCACCTCCATACCTGTTTATATATAGGAATTTGTGTGATGATTCTATTCCAAAGCAGTCGTAAATCGTCTCAGATAAATATCTAACAATCAGAATTACCGGTTTTCGGGCCCGTGCTGTGAGCTAACAACTTCTTTTAGCTAAGTTCGGATCCATTCAAGTGGGACAGTTGTCATATTTTAAATTGGATTCCCCATGACAAGTATTTGAACGTTGGTAAATAGGTACTTGAAAATCTTTTCAACCAAAAATACAAACGGATAAGTGCATTGAAATAGGTACTTAAGGTGGACTCCTTCGGTGTGTAGTGTAATAATTGCCAGTTAAGTGTGAAGTAAAACGTGTTCGAGTTCTCCGATGTTCACTGTGATTATTTGTAAAAAAAAAAACAACAATGAATGACAATTTTTTTTTTTTGTCTCACAAAATTCCATTCAGTTTACCTCTACCTCAAGAATTAATCCGCAACAATTATGCTATGTCACGTGTAGGATAAAATTAAAAAGAAAAACTCTCTCACTAGATACTTAAACCTGCAGTTTGTTTTATTTTATTTTTCCTCCTCCCTTCCCTATCGATCGATCTCATCCATCTATCCTACCTGGAAACGGTTTTCCCTCTCATTTTTCATGTGAACCTTCAACCATCACATACACCATATAGAAATAGGGCGAACAGAGAAGAAAGAAAAAAAAATCCCAAATTAGTAGAGCTCCCTGAAAAAGGACACCAACTTGACAGATTTACACCTTAACATACCTCGTTTATTTTCCGTGAGGGTGATTTATGACCCGCTTGAAAAATACAGGCGAAAAAAAAACGAGCGAAAAAGAAGGATATAATACCATAAGTATGTCCTGGAACGATTCACTGTGCAAATTGAAAGTCAAAAAATGGAATAAGTTTACAGCATAAGTAGGTAATGAAATCTTCTCCTGTTGCCTTGCTTTTCATTAGGATTCATTCACTGACATTTATATTTAGTATACATTTTAAGTAACCGTTATTTTCACAAAAACAAAGAAGGTATGGGTATGAATACGAAATATGTATTTTTGTATGTAGTCTTTGTTTTTTTTAACGCCTTTCCTGATGCCTATCGATCTTTTACAACATTAGGATGGTTGCGACTTCTTTTATTAGTAAATTACTGTCCAACACTTAAAATGACAACGATTATAGATTGATTTTAAGGAACTGTTTGTACTACAGAAATACTTACATACGTCCTTTGGTTAGATGTTAGACAGATGCAGGTAGGAATTTGATTGCTGAAAATGACAATAATTGTATGATGGTGGTCAACTCAGCCATACTAGACTACCGTGAAATAGACTAAAATTTATATCATTCTTCAACTGCCGATATAATCACATTCATGAGCATAACAGTGGTGGTTATTCGACCGAGTTTCATGAAAGAAGCATGACGTTAAGTTATTTCGCAACTCACTTAAACTCTAAATAAGATTTTGCAATAAAACTGCAATTGTCTATATGGGCGCACCTTAGAGTACTTTATTTTTGTTATGATGTGGTTAGTCCTAAATTGGGTTTTATATAATAAAAGCGTAAAATTAGTTCACTTTTGAGTGAACGCTAATGCCTGTTGAAGTTATGTAAAATTATTAATCGTTCATCATTTTTATTTCATTTTTGTTTTCCTTTTTATCTAAGAAATCAACACCGTAATAAATAGTCACGGATAGTACGAATTTATGTACAACGTAACGAGGTTGTTTCAGATCAGAATTTGTAATAAAACGACCTAATTGCCACTCTTGAAGTGTGGCGAAACTGAAAGAACATTTTACAGTGGCTGACAAATTTTGTGCGAGAAATAGAGTATGTACAGTTTTTTTTATTAAATCATCCACTGAATTTTGTAAGCCTCCTATTCGTCATTTTAACGTTTCGGTTTTGACGTGAAGTTAAAAAAAAATCTGTGAGCCTCATCCACATAAGGTCACGGGGGAAGTGAATACTTATCCAATCCAAAGCAGTTGTGTATGTGTAATGTATAAGAAAAGAAGAAAGTTGTCTAGTACTATCGATTGATAGAAAATATGTAATTAAATTTAGTAAATATGTTTACATATAATAATATACAGCTGATATTCATTTTGATCAATTAATATAGAAGTTGTTAATAAATTGACTCCAGCGCCACCTATCGGGTCCAGATTTTGCATTTTTCTCTTTAGGCACTATACCAACATAAACTGAATATAAATCATTTTGTGCCAATTAATAAAGTAGTTGTAAATAACTTGACTCCGGCACCACCTAGCGGGCAGTTTTTTTTGCATATTCCCTTCCTCAGGTCCCAGACTGTCGCTATACAAAAGTACATTATGATTGGTTCAGCGTTTTACACGTGACAGACGCACGGGCAGACAGACAGACGGATGGAGGGACAGACAGACATACAGACAAACAGGCAAACATACAAACAGACATACAGACAGCTGATGTTCTCTGTATACATATTTCCCTGGCATGGAATCATTTCCCCATTATCGAAACACATTTTATCGAAATTTATCATAACACATTTATCGTAACTCACTTTCAAAACAAATACGTCGCTAAAGAAGTATTCACTTCAAAAACGCTGACTTACCATTTGTAATTTTGCAAATCCCCAAAAAATATTTTTTTGACATATGTATATAATGAAATTAAGCATCGTATAATTTACTTAAGATATACAAAATATGGAAGACCTATTTATTACCAATTTAATTGACACATCAATAACTAAATCACGACTATTTACGATACACAAAAAACTGAGGCGTCGAATTGCTGCACTCGATAACGAGTGAGTAAGTAGGACTCGATGTCGAATGATCGAGTAACCTCATTGGGTTGACGGCACTCGAAAGCTAACATTTCGCATAAAAATAAAATTGTACTAGAAAAATTGGAGTACATTGAAGTTTTTCGGGTTGGTTGAAGGATAAGACTTATTTTATTATAGCGAAATTCAAGGAACTGACGAAAGGCGGAACTCACATAATTGTTTCATAGGCACTCGACAGCAAAATTGCTTTTGAGTAATATAATACTTGATAACGTGAGCGGTAATGCCAAATCGTCATATTAGATAACGTGTAGCTCGTTGACGAGTGCGGTAATTTGGCCCCAGCTTAGATACAATCATAACCATGAAAATAACTTACTCTAAAATAAAAAATCAGTTATTTAGCAGTGGTTTTTTTTTATTGTATGTTTAGTGACTTAACAAATAATTACAATATAATTTTTTCAATGACACCCTCTTTAGCCTGGACTACAAATTTCAAACGCTTTTCAAAATCATTTATATTTTAATTTCTTGTATGCACTTGACAACATACCAACACCCTCATAAACAAAACGAAACCTAGTGGTGAATAGTGTAAACTAAAAACTAGATCATGAAAAGAGATCCCGATAAAGAGGAAGATCTTCTTTTGTTTTTGTAATGCGTGTAAAAAGATGATCCAGATCAGATCATGTGGATAATAGAACACGGCTAATGTACCGCTGATAAGGCTAAAGTACAAGTACGACTTTTAACTCCGAAGTCTATGTGACGGTTAGGATGGGATACCGCCTTAGCCTCAACTAGACCAGTTTCCAAGGTCTTTTAAACAAAAGCTGGTTTTTTCCTAGTTTAAAGTTGTTGGGTGAAGTTTTATGTTTTCGACTTCTTCGAGTGGTTCAATTAGGTGGCGCTACAGGTCGGGGTGAACCTGGGCCTGCTTCTCGCAACCATTTCTGTGTGCGTGTGTTACACGAATGGAAGGGACCTACAGTTTTTTTGGCCGACTCCGAACGGCGAGTTAAGAAGCTCATTGACAATTGATACTCTTCGATTGCTTGTCAGACATTCGACCGTTGTATTTGATAAAACAGTGTCCGTTGATAATGCTTAAACAAATCTAGCATTTCAAATTTAATAGCCAGATAATGAAATTAACCGGCGGCCGGCATAGCTTTTGGAGTAAAAGTACTTAACACTTCTGTGGATTTTATTTCCTTGAATATTCTGATGACCCGAAACATGATAAAACCAAATTGGGTTGCTTCCATTTAAATTTGCGAGTGTATTGTGTTACTTTCAGGTGTTTAAACGAAGTCTGACTCTGAGAGCCATCGTTGTAATTCATTTAAATATCTCTTTGAAAATATGGATTCAATTGATCCAGCAGGGATTTGGGTTGAACAGGAATGCGCCATGTGCCAGACGGCGACTAAACCATCGACTTCACAATTTGGCGACAAGTTGATTTTGCAAAACCAGGCAACATATTTCGTATTATTTCGTGACAGTCAAAAAACCAACAGAATGCACTTCTTTTATGTACAGCAACGCTGGCCATATATCTGAAATGTTCAAATACTGTCTAATACTCTACACTCTGGAGTGAATCTTATTTTGATATTGTACTGCCTTGAGAGTGTCTTTATGGCGCTGTTCTACAAACGATATAATTAGCCTCTCAATTTTGTTTTCTCTGATGTTTCCCACCATACTTCAACTACGAACAACACTTCTATAGAAGGAAGTGTAGATACAGTACCAGACTTTGGGTTCTTATCCTTGTAAAACGCAATTTTGCTTTTTCCGTTAGCTCACTCTATGAGAACCTACAAGAACCACAAAGTCCTTCTAATCTCAGTCAGTATGTGTTACGATGATGTAAAGTACAAAAACCAAAAAAAAAAAAAAACATGACCTTCTTCGTATCTGGTCCAGATTCCAATTCACAAAAGGAGAAACTGTTATCCACAGACTAATACATGATTGAACCAAAAATATACGAGTATCAACAAAATTATTAAATGAAAGTAGTCGTACTTGTTATTGTGTCCATTATGTCACCAGAAGGCATTTCGGAAGAAAACTAGTAAAATAAAAAACTGCACTGGGACAAAATAGATAAACACAAAGATATCCCACGAAGAGGAGGAGAGGAGGAGAGGAGGACCTATTGCATAACCGATATCAGATTGTTATATAAAAGAATGAAAGGACTCCCTCCGTTTTGGCATCGGTTGTTAGTACATATTTTTCTTGAAAAATTTTGAGTTTTATTTCATCCGTTATTGCTCGAAGCGGACAACCAGAAAGGACTTTATGTGGGTGAGGGCTATAATGTACCATGCACCAGCATCATTGCCGCCGTCGTCGTCGTCTTCATCATCATCGTGATCATTATTGACTGGCATATATACAGTAACAATAAGCAACCATTGACCTCATTTTAAGTTTCGGGAGCAACGTCTGGGGATTTATTTATGTTTATTTTTTTCCGCCCTTTGAATCTATATGTCCAACCCATTGTCCTCTTTTGGAATAATGCCATTGCCATCTATTGGCGACTGGCCGAAAACTTTTTTTTAAAAAAAGTGCACACAATATTTGTATTTTTTTTTTCAATGCAAAATCAGCTGAATTGTTCCATCCTGTTGTTAAGAAATTGAAAGTTGAATATTAGCCAATTCGATGATGAATTTGTTTATTGTTTGGTTTTTTGGGGCGGTAAATGATTTAGTGAGGTCGATGTTCCACCCTCGAGGCACGAGTATAAATTTTCCATGGCAGCACGACTAATTGCAAGGAAACAAAAGCACGAGTATACCCCATTTTCACTGGATAATTGATATCTGAGTGTCAAATGGACCCCAAACAATCGCGCGCTTCCGGAAGTAATAGCTTCTTTGAATGTGGGCGGCAATAAAAATGTTAAAAAAATATATACATATTTATGTATTTTATATGAGATTATAACATTTTGTCTTTTTCTCTTGCTTTTTTTACATCCACTTAATCATTCGTTTTGAGTGCGGTGTTTTTTTTTTTTTCATCGTTTTCATTGGGGAGATATAAGTGGCGGACAAATCTTTCAATGGGTGGGGCGGAGCGGTTTATGGCGCATCTAGATAGTAAGGGAGAGTAGGCAAAAAAAAAAATGAAGAAATTCATCTAAAAATTAAAAGGACTCTACTTCCCCGGAGTACAATTATGATTTCATTATGCGTCGGTAAGTGTGAATTCATTTTAACTTTGTTGGAGAGTTGCGTGCGTATTCTTTTTTTTTGGGTTTTTTTTGGTTCTTTTTCTCCGAGAAAACGTAGCTTATGAAAATGTTCCATTGGGACATGTCTCGGTTCTTTGTTTCGCTTTATAATTGTTTTGGCGAGAAACAAGTGAATGGAAAGAAGATACACTTTTAAAGCACTTAATACATTTTTTTTTTTTTATTTGCGTGTTTTATAGAAAATGATGGCGAATTTATTTTAAATAGCTTTTGAAAAATCACTTGGATCTTGGATTATATGCCGGGCATGACAAATTTTTAAGAGCTACATTTTAAATGGACCCAATTGTTCATTTTTTTTTTTTGTTTTAAATGATGGGATGACTCTTAAAATAACTTAACGGGGAAACAACAAAAACAATTTATTTTTATTATTTATTGCTTTGTTGATAAATTTAGTAGCTGACAGTATTAGAGGTTGATATAGCTGCCATATTTTATTATTAAGAAATTTGTGCTGAATGTTGTTTCATCGTGTTTGCTTTAGTTTGCATTTTGGGATTCGGAAAAGGGGTGTAGCTTTTAGCATTTTTATTTTGCGTACCTACGTTGTTGACAATGTTGCCGGGATTTAAAAAAAACCATTTGACCAAGAAATGTTGGTTTTTTTAAAGGGCTCGCCCATAGTAGACGTCTTCAAATAGCTTAGGGGTTGTTTGTGTGTTTTTTTTAAGGATAATGGAAATAAACCCAAACTAATCTACTGTGCTGATACTGTCCAACTGATATTTCGATCAGTAAGGAAAATTTTACCAATAACACTGCAACAAGCCATCATCTTTTATCAAGAGTGTCCCAAAATTTATACTAGATTTGAATGTTTCATCATTTGTGCGGTAAAGTGTTGCCAACTAAAAAAAGGTAGCGTGACAGTTCAGGATTATTAAAAAATGCTACACGAAAGAACATGCGTTTTCATTGTTGAGGCTCATTTTCATCTTGATGGTTTTATTAATCATCAAAATTGTCGAAATTGAGGTTCAGAAAGAAGAGTGATTGGGTGCGGACTTTGGGCTGGAGAAATTATCGGATCATTCTTCTTCGAAAATTCGGCTAGTCAGGCAATAACAGTTAATTGCTATTGCAACATGGTAATCCAGGCAACTCTGCCTGGATTGCAAGATCTGGATGTGGGCGACATGTGGTTTCAGCAAGACTGTGCCACATGCCAGCAGTAGATACAATTTTCTTACTGCATGAGCCGTTTTCTGGCCGTGTAATTTCCAGTTTTCGTGATCAAAATTGGTTGCCTAGATTACTTTCTTTAGGGTTTTTTGAAGTATACGGTTTATGCCAACAACCCCACGCCCACCTACTCCGTGAAGGAGCAAATTGAGCGATGCACAATGGAGTATTTATATGATGAGACCGCTCAAAAGTGATAAATATTAAGTTGCCAAATATAGCGACGCTAACGCTTGAAAACCAGTCCAGCAGGCGCCATTTAAAAAAATTCCCCCCTTTTGCCACATCATCAGTCAGAACCCAGTCATTGTTGGATTTGCATTTATTGGTGATCGGCACTTTCATTCTTGATATTTGTTTTTATGTGGTGGAAATAAAAAAAACATTTGATTATGGAAGTGGAAGGTATATTTTGTGTTTTGAAATATAATTGAACTACATATTTTTCGGCATGTACAACGGTGCTTATGAATGCCTATGTTAGTATTAATTTTTAGCGGGAGTTGGGAATACTAATGATGGCAACACGTCCAGAAGATTTTTTGCTGACCCAGAATGTTCTTCTCGTATCACTGGCATCAATTTGGATTAAAAAAATCGGTTTAAAGGCTCCCTGAAATTACGCCAAAAGAAATTACGCCAAAAAGTGTTTTGGAAAAAGAGCCAGAATTATTGTGGCGTAAAGTTTTTGGAAAAAACGCCAAAAACCAAAAAGGAAAATTCGCCAGAATGCAAGGAAATAACGTCAAATTTTTGGAAAAAAAAGCCAAAAAGTAAAATGGAAATCACGCCAGAAAAAGTTTACCTTTTTTGGTTTAATTTCCAAATTTGTTTTCCAAAACTGATTTTTTCCGGCTGCATTTCCTTGTTAAGTTTATTTATTTATTTATTTATTCACGAGCACCTGGTACTCACGCCTTTTTTTCTTTTCTATTTGGAAAAAAAATGCCAACCACTTTTGGAAAAAAAGGCCAAAAAATGTTCTGGCGTTTTTTCCAAACAATTTTTTTGGCGTTTTTTCATATTTCATAATTGGAAAAAATGCCAAAATTCTCAGCATTTACGCCAAACTATTTGGTTGCTTTTTACTATGTCCTTTGTATGGAGATTTTCGGACTTTTTTCCATTTCCTTTTTTTGGCGTAATTTCTTTTGTCGTAATTTCAGGGAGCCGGTTTGAAACTGGAAGTGATTTGAATCGGACACAAAATTGATGCGAAAAATTTGATGCTATTATGGGAGGAGGCAGCTGACGCTGGCAACAAACACTTCCGGCAATTCATTAATCTTATCTTATTAATCTCATTCATTAATCTTATGATCGCAAGCGCACCGCATGTACCTCCGAAAAACGATAGTTAAAGAAGTATGGAGGATGTCGACGAAGAGGCAGATATGAACGAGCTGTCAGTCAACGAGTCTGATTGACCACAAGTTTCGATCAAATATTGCGTTTTATTCAATTATTTTGCAACAAAAGCCATAAAATAATTTTGAACGATTTTTTGCCATACATACTTCTATGTGCGTTGTAGCAACGAAATTCAGGCACATTTATGAAAAACGGTTATGGAGAACTTCGACTAAAAGAGTGCTTATGTGCCAATAAAGCCGTGGATGCAATTTACCCGATACGCTATTCCATACATGACCGTACTTATGCAAAATTTACAATTTTTAATTAAAAACCCGTGTTTTCTATTAAAATCACTTCTTGCGTAAACTTTGCGACACCCTTTACAACAGGACTTCGGATTATCCTATTCTCAGGTACTTTCACCCATCTGTATTGTAGAGAAAAAAACAGTCATCAAATTCAAAGATTAATGACAAATGATTCGCACCATAAATTCGAGTACGTACGCTAGATTATGAAATAACAGCGCCCCTCCTTTAGGCGAAAATAAACTAAAACCACAGTCAAAGCAGAAAGAAAAACCACAAACATCAATGCTGACATCACGCCTCATGTGGAATACCACATCTCCTCTGTGGTATGGTAGTAATTATGTTTAAAATCATTTTGTCAATCATTAAAATTCAAAATTACGATTTTTTTTCTGGTATTTTGTCAACGAAAGAAAATTATTTTCATTTTTAAAAAAAGGAAAAACAATTCATTATCCAATACCAATCACTAATTAGAGGGGACGACACGCCACATTGAATTTGTGATAAATCTCACAGCACAAGCAACTGTCTGGATTTTCTTCCCCCGAATTTTCTTTGGTGTTAGAAATTATATTAAAAAAAATAAATTCCAATGATGAAACTATTTTTCCCCTCACCTCGAGGAGGAAAAATTAAATTTTCATTCTTATAAATGTCTTTAAACCTGCCCGCTGCGCCATTGTGAAAATCTGTCTATCGACCGCGTCATGCGTGGAGGAGAAAGTGCAAATCGTGAAAAGGCACGCACAACGAATATTCAGCTGCGTGCATGTGTGACAAATGGAAATCCCACCTGGTCGCTGGCGGAGGCGACGGGGTTTTCACTCGATTTTAGAATTCCTGGATTTCTCTCTTGAGACATGAAAATAAACTAATTATTTAAAACACAAAAAGAAAATGTTTATTTACTTAGATTCGAAAATGTTTGAGTGACATGGTTTTAAAAAGCATATATCTAATTGAAAAGCGTTAAAATGATGAAAAACAATCTGCAGTAGGTACCTGTAGGTACTCGTGTCATTTCCGTGACGAGTCTGGGTAGAACAGATTGGATGTGAAACAAGTCGGAATAGAATCAACGGAGGACTCGGTATAATCGATATTAGGAATCCTTTTGCCTGTTCGTGGTAAACGTCCACAAAATAAATCTGTACAAATTTGTGATCATTAGACAAAGACAGAAGCAAACTCGGGCCAGATGATAAACCTGAAATTTTATTTTGAACGTCAAAATAGAATTGCCCTCACTTAAGAATCACCGACGTTTTGGCCATGGGAGAATCAAAAAAGTGGCGCTACAGCTCGAGGTGAACCTGGGCTTCCTTGTCTTGCAACCATTTGTGTGTGCGTGTTATATTTTTGCACGAATGGAAGGGACCTACAGTTTTTTGCCGACTCCGGACGGCGCGTGTTGAGAAGCTTAATCGTGACAAATGATACTCTTTGATTGCTTGTCAGACATTCGAAAGATGTGATACTGTGAAAAGGCTTTTAGGTGTTGGACTTGGGGTGGGATTGAACCCAGGCAGCATTGCATAGTGGTCCAGCACAGTAACCACTACACCACGGTGCTCTTCTGGTGGCATTGCTACGGTGAATAGTGACTTCTTTGACTAGATGATCCTGCTGAATAGTATTTTGTGTCTATGTGTCAAATTGCAATGATAGCAGTTCAGGACGTCGAAAGGGAATTTTCCTATGATTTTGTCCTAGAGATTAAACGTCACAGATAGTTGTAATAAGGTAGTGTGCAGGCTAATTTTTTTCTTAAAAAATATAATATTGACTATGTAATGAGTCCCCTTTTGGGTTTACTTATATCATTGGTGTCTACTGTCTACGTACTCAGCTACGTCATCCACAGTATCTTCAGAAAGAGCTTACATTATTTACCGTTGCCTCTAACGATGTCCTCGTTATCCTCTATAGTAGGTACAGTGCGACCTCAATAATTAAGCAACTAATAGAAATTCGGGCAGTTGCTCTTAATGATGTTTTTGCAAATAACCGAGTCAATAAAAATATTGATGTCAGAAGTGGAACGAAGTGCTGAAAAGGGGGGTTCTTCATCTGACTTTCGCCATAATTTTCGATTTCTTCAGCTTCCTGATTGCTGCAAATCCTTAATTGATGCAATTATTTTTTCGTCTTTGTCATAATCAGTATTTGGATACATCAAATTATACCAGCACTTTCGTATTGCGCTAGACAGCACCTTGATCAATGCAATAGCCAATAGGCATATGGCATGCCTTAAATTAAATGCCTACATTTTTCTTTCCAAACCTGACCCTTCGCTTCGGACGAAATGTGCCGAAAAGACTTTTGTTTTGCAATAGAGTTTACTCAAGTCGATCACATTTTTATCCATTGGCTAAAGAATTGCGGTGCATAGTTTACAAAATAAAAATTTGTAAAAAAGAAAAAAATAATTTGCAGAAGACGAGATACAGCAAGGAGCGATGTAAGAATTTATGAAACAAAACTTGGTGCTTTTATCGAGGAGTTGCGCCTGTCGAGGGTTGCTTTTATTGAGGTAGTACAGTAACTACTTACTCCAAAAAGTAAAAGTGATTCAAGTATTATAATAACTTCGAATAACATTTAATAGTTTCAATTCAAGAACTTTCCATGTTTTTTTGAATTTCGAGTCACGAAATTGCAGCCGAAGAAAAAAACACTAAAAACGTTGATAATACGACTTGTTTAGTAACTGATATAAACCGTAGGTTATATGCGATGGGATCCGATACCGTTGACAGCTGGACTACTACGCATACTACTCGGGCTCGATCCCAGCCTGGGTCCAACACCTTAAATAGTTTTTCACGGTTGCCACCTCTTTCGAATGTCTGACAAGCAATCAAATAGTATCATTTGTCAATGACCTTCTCAATTCGACGTTCGGAATGGGCAAAAAACTGTAGGTCCCTTCTATTCGTGCAAAAATATAACACGCACACATAAATGGTTGCGAGAAGCAGGCCCAGGTTCACACCGAGCTGTAGCGTCACCTTAAGTAAGTACGAGTGTGTTCGTAGTAACACGACTTCCATAATAACAAAATCGAAGTATGTTGGGGTGAATGCCATTCAACCGATAGAGTAGGTACAGACAAACTAAGTGAATTGGAAAACACCTTTGGATCTAAAAGCATTTTAATTAATTTTTTCAAAACTTAAAGTCCTTCTATTTTGAAATCTGCAATAGATATCCATACTCTTATGTGCTGTTTGTAAATCTTCGGTCAAAGATAAATTCATCCTTTGCATAACCATACAGGTACTTGAAAATTCTCTCTTGAATACACCCACCCATTCCGTTCATTGTGAATATCTGTTATGAATGGACAGCTGTCCGTGAAAGTGAAAGGACCAACTTCACAATATGTTTCCACATGAAGAACATCATCAAAAGGAATTAGAAATCAAATTTTTAAGTGCCTCTCCTAGAGCGTAGCTATATCTGAAACAATTGTAGGAGATTCTATTCAATTATGAAATGTACTTTTTTCTTATTACTCAAATTTATTTGTTTTGAAGTAGGTGGGTAGATAAAAGGTAAATTTCTCCATTGTAATACGTTCTTGGTATTTTCGGGATTTTGGTTATTTCTTGTGAACACGGTTTCATCATCCACACGTGCATGTGTATGGGGAATGTGGAAAGTAAAAACAAAAAAGAATTATTAGATACACGTGATTCCGCTTATACTGATCGCTTGCCGATGTGAATTACACTTTGACACGAATATCATTTGCCATTGCCACCGAAAGGTAATATTCTCTAAGGTAAATGTGAATGTGAATGTTTATGTGTTTGTTTTTGGTTTCTACCGCTTTTTGTTAATTTTATTGATGATGATGATTGAAAATTACTATATGACCTGAAGTAGCAATGCAGAAGTGTGAATGTTCCTCGTGTGTTAACACGCAAACCTCATCAAGGCTGGATTTCCTGTGAAGAGATTTCAAATCTTCTCCTGCTTTTTGTTTTTTGTTTTTTTTTTTGTTGTAGACTGCGATTATAATTATTCTATGGAATCGATTTCGAGAAGAGGCAAAGTCGGGCAAAGCCAGAACCACCACAACAGTCTATTTTCGAGTTTTCAACTTTGTTTCCTTTTAATGAACTCCAATCAAAAGACCATATGCCGTTCGCCGCATATCGCCTTCGTCGACGACTCTCTATGGACGATTGAGTAATAATAAGACTGCAGCACTAAAGTCAAAAGTATTTCCTTTCCACTTCATCAATTCTAATTGAGAGGAATTGCATTTTATTATTTTTGCTTTTCTTTTGTTGGGCTTCTTCTTTTGGAGTAGCAAGACTTCTCTTTTGCATTTTACCATCACCATGGGTCCTTAAGAAACAATCTGAAAGATTATTCTCTGTTGTTGTTGTGTTTTTTATTTTGCCATCCCCATCCTCATCTCCCAACAACCGCTTTTCGCAGAATCAAAAAGTAGTGAGAGGAAGGAAGTGCAAGAGGCTGTTAGTAGGATGGGAGATACTTGAAGTGATGAATACAAAGAGGAACAGAGGACGTCTATAATAAACGAGTAGATACATTGGTCGAAGAGAAGTGATGAAAACCGCATCATATGCACAGAGATGCCAGATTCAAGTATCTCGATGTACGAGTATTTCAACGCTTGATTGGCTTGGTGGACTTTAAGTAGTGAAGTTTTCATCTGCAAGTGGAAGGTTGCACGTTTCAAGAATTTCGAGATATATCTATGGTGGCTGTGGTTGATTTAAACTTAAGAGGGTCTGTAGCGATTGATTCGATTAGTAACTATTTTATTTTAATTATTTTGAATGACTTTGAATATTGTTCTCTGGGGATGGGGATTGTTGGGACATGCAAATCATTAAGTCCTTCTTTGAGTTTCGTGGTCACTTTTCGTCCAAGGAAAGTGGAACTTTTAATCGAGGTTAAAGTCTGAGATATTGACTGATTTCATCTTCATCACTAGGTACCATAAAATAGTTTTTTTTTTTTTGAAAATCTCACTCAAAACTATTGAGGAAAATGAAGTAACCATAATTTTCCATGTTAAAGGTTTTTAAGGCTCTTAAACGATTTGCGTGAGTGATAAAAAATATCCAGTTGTAACTTTTTATCACCGTAGCGCAAGTGGTTAGTGCGTCGGACTACTGAGCCAGCGGTCTTGGGTTCGAATCCCGCCGCAAACACCTAAAAGTTTTTCACAGTGCCCACCTCTTTCGAATGTCTGACAAGCATCAAAGAGTATCATTTGTCACGTTTGAGCTTCTCAACTCGCCGTTCGGAGTCGGCAAAAAACTGTAGGTCCCTTCCATTCGTGCAAAAATATAACACGCACACACAAATGGTTGCGAGAAGCAGGCCCAGGTTCACCTCGAGCTGTAGCGCCAAACTAAGTAAGTAACTTTTTATCATCAGCAAAGCCGATTTTTTTCATAAACGGGTTCAGTATTGGGTTTTTGACTTTATTAAAATTACATTGAAGATTGATGAGATACTTTAGATTCATCTCTTTTGGTAGCATATTATAATCTCAATCTTATTTGGAATACTCGATATTCAAGAAGGGGCTTAATTGGATTGTCTAATCACTGCTAAGTCAGAGTTAGGTGTTAAACTGTCTAAAAGCCCAATCGGAACGTCAATTAGACTTAAGTAAGTAACTGTCAGTAGATTATGTCTTTGTGACCCCGTCTCAGTCTGGACTTAAATTGAAGGGCTTATTACAATAACATGATAAACCACAAAAGCAAAATATTGAGAAAAGGAGAATCAGTATCATCTTTTAGAAAAGAATCTTCATCAGCAACACTATCATCACCATTTGCACAAAAATTGTCGGTATCACTTGTATTTTTGTCCGAATTCGAAATCTTTTTATTTATGGGTGAATGAGTGGAAACGTTGTTACTTACACTATTCCTGAGTGGAATGCAACCAGAATCTCGATCAATAAGCCCTTCAATTATATTTTCTTGATGTCTTTCTTAGACTAGTAAGCGTATGTAACTCTGTTAGGCGGTAGCAATACTAAAGCCCAACTTCGTTTCCAAGATGCTGGATTGCCCCGTTTTTTGTTTAATCCGCATTTGAGTTACTACTCATATTTCAAAGTTCACACGTTTTTTTTATATTTTCTACCAAAAGGGCAGCATTAGAATTTCCTTCTTTTAAGATTTCTTTGTACGGCAACCCTGCCCTTTAATGCGATATTTAAACGCAAACATTTCGTCTTTCTTGGAAACATCAAAGGCAGAGACACTAAAAACAGGAGGCTGCCGGTTTTCTTTATAATTTTTGTTATTTTTTTTTTACAATACGTGCTTCATACGTATCTACATACCTACTTGAAATGTGGTGGGCGATGTATGCGCCAAAAAATTATAAGCGCACAGTGAACATTGTGAGTATACATTCTTTCGAGTTGATAGCAAACGATTAGCTAAATTGATTTTAATTGAGAGGACTTTCATCGGCATACGGATGCAATTGATTGGTTGTACGAGTATTTATTAGCCAACAATGAAAAGGAGGTTAACCTAACGTCAAAAGAAATTGTATTGCGAATTGTTCCGGATACAAATTAAGAGCATTTGAATGGAGGGTTGAAAATATAAAAACAGTCTTGTCTGTGCATTGTCCTTTCACTTACAGCTACGGGTAACTAATTAGAAACGACATTGAAAGATCCATTTTATTTAGATTTCAACTATATAAATAAAATTTATACAATAATTATTTTTCCTTATCATAGATGAATGCTAATATTAAGATTAAAAATATTCAAACATTTTAGAAATTACACTTATTTGGATAAATTTTGGCACTGAATATGATAATGGTCAAAGTTCTAGTGTATATACAGTAGAATCCGCTTAAGACGCTCTTCAAGGGACCGACAGAAAATAGCGTCTTAAGCGGGATACTAAAAAATAACATCCAGTTAAACGAAAGGTTTTTTTTTTATGACAAAAGTTGAAATTATACATAATGTATGTATGTATTAGTACATTATTTTTATATGGGTAGTTACATGCATGTGCCACCGAAGGTTTCGGTAGTGATTCTTCTTCAGCTCCTCCTCCTGGTTCAACCATTGAAGCGTTATCACTGATGAGTTCTTCTAAATTGCAGGGACCAGTTGTAACTAGGTCATCATCAACATAAGCATAATCAGGAAACTCTTGTAACTCTTCAATATTTTCCGATGGAATATCAGAGTCATCTGGGCTAGGATCAATTGCCCAACAGAAACCAGCCTTACTCAAACAGTTTTTGATCACGTCTTGCTAAATTCATTTGAATGGAATGGAGCCGAACACTGACAAAAGTAACGACACATAATATATTATTTGTTTGCGAAAAACAAAAAAAAAAAACCCCCTATAAGAGCGGCGGTGACCGTGGGAAAAACATTCAAAAACAAGAAAATACGAATTTCGGCGAAGTGTGAGCGTATTAAGCGGGAAATAGAGCGTATTAACCGGATTTTTTTCCATACGAATTCTAGTCGGAATGAAGGGACCAGAGAAAAAGAGCGTTAAAAGCGGGATAACGTCTTAAGCGGATTCTACTGTATTTATCATTTCAGAAGCTTGTAAAAGGTACAATATTAGTTTTTTTTATACATAGTTGTTTTTTCTTTGAAATTGTATTAATATTTTGCTACATAATAGCTTTACTATAACGCTGTAGTAATGTAAAGAGTTTCACGGGCTTAGCGATATATGACTTAGATTTAAAAAAAAAATTCGTGAGCTTTGGCGTATGTTTTGGATCGTTATCGTATTAAAACTTCCATATAACGGGTACATTTTGCTCTGCCAAAGGCAACGTTGGACTACTACGCAATGCTGCCCAGGTTCTATCCCAGCAAAACATCTAAAAGTTTTTTCATGGTGCCACCTCTTTCGAATGTTTGACAAGCATTCAAAGAGCATAATTGTTCATGAGTAGCTTCTCAACTCGCCGTTCGGAGTCGAAGGTCCCTTTCATTGTGAGAATTAAGCCCTAAAGAAAGAAAGAAAGAAGGCAACATCACATTTTTCAATATCTCATCACTCCATATGATGGGTTTTCACTCTGCTGTCGTTCAAGATGAATGCAACTGAGCAAATTCCAGCCGTTTTGTTTTTGTTGAATTTTAGTGAACCTTGTCTCCTTCCGTGGAACTCGAGATTGAAGTCCAACTTCGGGAAAACGTCTTCTGATAGTCCAAACAGATATTTGTGGATAAATCTCATCCAATCTCAAGAATAACCTGTGCATTTTGTTTGGACCCATTTTCGGAAGGGAGTCGGACAGAATCCCAAAAACCGAAATCCCGAAAGCCCAAAATCCCGAAAATCCAAAATCCTAACGGTATTTTTATTACATGAAGAAAAGGGTTAAAGTGGCCGACCACTAGTGCCTTTAACCTACGTCATTGCAGTGGGATATTAATTTACGAAACCATTGAACAATACATACATACATATGACATACAAAGAGGCCCAACAATATAACTTTGAGGTCAACTCTAGGATATAATGAGTAGTGTATTTTTTTTTAGTGCTAAAATCTCACGACATTTAAAATAGAATTGAATCCATTGCAAGTATGTATCTGTCGTTAAATGCAACTAGCTTTACATTTCCTCAAAGTAGGTATGCAGTGTATCTTTTGTGTATTTTTTGAATATTGTAGTTCCATTCATTTTGGCCACACTGTATACTTTATCTGTTTGTCCAGAAATCCAGCTTCCGAATGTTTCTCGTTCCATTGTCTTACACCTTACATCTTGAACTGGTAAGTATGTGCGTCATGGTCAAGATTTATTAAAATAAAACACTTAATCCTCTTAAGTTTCTATAACGAACTGCACAGCATAAATATGTTGGTACCTGTGGAAAGGCCACAAGAAACCAAATGGGGAGGACTCCCATTCACTCGAATTTTTCACAATGAATCACTCCTCTGCAAGTACCTTCATCTCACGTAAGATTGAAAATCCTTCACAATGCCGGCGGTTAACAAAGTCACACCCATGTTCTTCTTCGATTCTCGTGAATGTCTAACTCTGGCTGTAGAATATACTCGTAACTCGCACCAGTCATTGTGTACAAATTCCTCGATGCCATTCAGGAAGCATACAGGTCACAGTATGTAAATATAAAGGAAAATGCACAGTGTCAACAACTCCAGGTATAAATTGCAAAATCCTTGGCTTACAGTCATTCATTCCACGATTTTTTCCAAGAATTCCGATGCCATGCGCAGTATAATACTATTCTTGCATTTTAATCTCTTGAGATAGTCTAAGCCCGTGTCTCCTTTGTTCTCTCTTGAATTGTTGTGGTGAAACTTAGCTTACGATTTTTGTCTTCAGGTTCGTAGTCGAGTCTTTCTTTTCCGACCAAATTTAACACGGGCACGTGCACATCGCGATGTACTCATGGGTATTCCTATGAATCTAGATACTTGATAAAAAAAATATCTATTTATACTCGCAGGCAATCATAACACGCATTGTTCTTCATCCGCGATGATATTTGTAATTTTCCTAATTTCAAACCTCTCAACTTCATCAACAAATCCCCGCAACCATTGTGTATCTATAGAATCAAATTATACGGTTTGCTTATAAGCAGAAAAAAAAAACAAATAAATAAAAAGAGAAATGAAACTAACTCGTTTCATATCAAAGTCCATAGTAGACATTCACATGAAAGTATCTGAGTTCTGTACATCTTTGGAGAGAAGAAGAACAGTTTTGGGATTGAATTCCCCTGTGGTTTGCCATGAGATGCTGTCTGTTGGCCGCTACATAACAACAAAGTTTTTGGTATGGCAATAATTGGAAAAATGGCTACAAAACTTCAATCATTCAATTTCTAGAGACTCCCACCAATCTCTTCTGTTTGTGTTATTCGGTGAGGTACGTTACGTTTGTACATATGTACATATCTCACTCTGGAGTGTATAAACACACTCGTACAATGGTACAAAACTGTATCTCATTCGGTATGTTGGTTCTGCTCATTTGTTGTTCTGTGTTTGGTGGTATCGTTCAATTCTATCCTATCCATCCATTCAACTATCTTTGGCAGCCTTAAGGGATCGTATCGTATAAATATTGGTTTATGTATCGAGTATCTGATCTGACCAGAAACCTTTAATTGCTTTCAAAACTTTACCAAAAAAAAAACAAAACAAAAAAAAAGCTAAGAAACTAAAAGACAACGAAGAGAGAAAAGCGCAGGCAAAGGAGAAATGATAATAACGAGGTTTGTGTGGGTTGAGTTAGTTTTAGGCGTTCTGCGTGTTGTACATGACTAAATTGCATGGATACATTGGAGAGGATACACTTTTTTTTTTCTTCTCTCTATATTCGCATCCAATGCAAACATCGAAGAACTTGTCTTTTACTCAAAGATTTATCTTGAAAGTTGTGAATGAACAGGTTAAAGAAGCTAACTACTACAGGAACAATAAATTAAATCGTCGATCAGAGAATGTGGGCTGAAAGACCGACAGATAGACACAATTTATGGGTGTATTTGCTTTTTTTTTTGTTCAAAAAAATTCATGCGAAACATTTAATGTTTTTTGTTCGTCCACGATTAACGTATCCTGATATAGGTAGTATAGTTGCGCATTCCGTTGATTTGAGGGCTGAAAATGTTTACAGTGAACCAAAAAAAACGTTGGACAGGAAAAGGATGCAATTAGGAAATTTAATAAAATCGCAACCCATTAAGCTATTAAATTCAATGAAATTGCAAATTGCAAACAGTTTTAATTAATTTTTCTAAAATATATTTTTTTATATTTAAAACACACAAAAAGGAAAAAACAGTAGATTTCAAAGCCAAAAAAGAAACTTGGACACTTAGAAAATTCGTTATAAGAACCGAATACATGAACAAAAATATACATTTTAATATTTAGTATGGTGGCCGTTGGCTTCTAAAAGAGCTAGTAGCCTTCTACTCATAGGCGTAATTGGCCCATATATCCTGACGGGCGTTTTCCAAGACATTTTTGCTGCATGTTGGCCTCTCCCTCAAGTTTTTCTTCATGTGCGCTCTCGGGTGCCCTATAGAGTTTAAATCCGGGCCTTTTGGATGGTGGGGAAGAACATTTCCACATTTTAGAGCAACCATTCCCGTACAATATTGGACGCGTACTTTGGGTCATTATCATAAACAAAGTAATAACTAACGCTTATGCCTAGCTTAGAAGCCGTTGCTAGCAAATCACTTTTGGGGATGTTAAGGTAGTCTATTTTCTTCATATTACCTTCAACTAACACCATGTTACATACTCCATTTGAGCCCATTACACCCCATACCATCGTCTCGTCCAACAAATCGGCATCCATCAAACCCAAATACAGTGGACGTCCAGTATTACGGATGCTCGATATAACGAATTTCCAGTATAACGAATGAATTTTTATTTCCCACTAATGGTTCTATATAACGAATGGTTTAATCATTTTACGCTCGATATAACGAATGCCTTGCAAATTCCTGTAGGTGCAAGTTTACTTTTGTCGGATATTGTCATATTTTGTATGTATCCTTACTTCTGCTTCGACTAGTAACATCTGTTGAGTGTACACTGGTCCCTCGCTTTGTGCAACTTCTTTTTGCGCGGTTTCACTTTTGCGCGAAATGCATTTGCCTACCAAAACTCAATTTTCGCGGCTTAAATAAATGCTTACATTTCATTTTTCAGAAACACAACACCCTAAATTATATGAAATTCATACCTCGCTTTGCGCGGTTTTGTTTTGCGCGATTTCGCATTGCGCGAGACTTTTTATTCCCATAACCACCGCGCAAAGCGACGGACGGTAATGATCAGTTATGCTAACATGTACATATCTACATAAATGTAATTTTAAAGGAAAATTTACTGTTTCAGTTTGTTGGGTTTTTTACGTTTTATTTTTACGAATTTATTTCGCGAAGTATTTCTAGTGGCGCACAGATGAAAAAATTAAACATTCAGAAGCAATGAATTGCTTCAATAAATGCATACAGTGGTCAGTTCAAAACAATATCGACTACTCAAAAACACTTTTATTAAGAGAAATGCTAGAGGAGGCGGTCCAAAAAAGCTTGGAGGGAACCAAAAAAAAAGACTGGATAATTATCCAGGCTAAGGTTTTGTTGTATTTTACATTGAAAACATGTTGCGGAAACATGTTTGAAAAAAAAAAACACGCCTATTGTTTTGTTTACCAAAACTTTATTAATTAATTTCTATTTTCTTATAAATAAATACATAAATTTCATTGCTAAATTCACTTGCTTTTTATAATCTAGTATTAATTAGCAAAAAAAAAGACGTTCGATATAACGAATTTTTCGATATAACGAATGACTGTGCATTATATAATTCGTAATACTGGACGTCCACTGTAAATTAAATTTCGACTCGTCGCTGACAATTACCGAGTTCCGGAACTCTAAAGGTTGACGGACATACATTAGGGCACATTCCAGATGTTTCTTAATGTTTCTTGCAGACATAAAGGGACTTGTTTCGGGGGGTATAGGGTCTCAAACCCCCATGAATATAATAAATTTCTAACAGTCCGTTGATGATCTAGTCTACAATTGCAATTGCAGGTCTCTAGCAATGCCTAACGCAGAAATTTTGTGATCGTTAACGAATAATCGATCAATTTTTCGTTTTGTTTGAGGAGTCGAAATTTGTTTTTGTCGTCCCCGACCACTTAGTGTTCGCAAGAAACCATATTTTTCCAGCAATTGAATGATATAATGCACTGTAGATCTAGATTTTTTACAACTTTGGAAATTTCTCTCACACTTTTTGTTTTTTCCAAAACTTTATTGGCAGTTCCTTCGTGTCAATGGATTTTTGCTTTTTATTCATTTTTTTTTTTAAACCATCCGGTACTGAAAATACGTCTTATAACTTCAAACAGAAAGATTAAATAGTGACTCTTAAAACAACGTACAAAAACATGTTAATATAGGAAAATGCGTCAATTATTAGAATAAGAAAAAAACTGTCCAAGTTTTTTTTTGGTTCTAAATAATTACATTTTCGTTTAATTATTTGATTATAAATAACATTGAATAATTTAGAAAAAGGATATACAGTTATTAAGATCTTTTAAAGAATTAAGCTTCATTTGCAGTTTATTTGACTTCAAAATACCTACAAACTGCAAGAATATTCAAGTTACAATTATTGCAGTGTACCTGCTGTCCAACTTTTTTTTTTGGTTAACTGTATATAATTGTTATACAGTCTGAGACGGTGATGCCGTGGAAACTGAGTGAATTTAAAACCGTCATATCCCAAGGCTTACTAATGATTTAAATATAACACCAAAAAAATTTGCTCTAAAAGCAAATGAAAGGACCCACGATGGCTTGCGAACGGCTTCTCACAGAATTACCTTTCAAATATCACCTACCTAAATGTAGTAAAACTCACGCAATTCTTGGGAACGCAGTTCATATGTAATGAGCTTAAAACTTTTTCTAAGAACTTATTTCGTGCAAGACATTCAAGTCCATCTTCTATCCTTTTTTATACTGTCAAATATGTACTGTGGCGACCTGCCGGTTAATAAACATACTGCTCTTCTACGTAAAAGCTCTCCTAACATCAGCAGACACACACTGCACCTGCTGGGGCAGTCGTTGGCCAGCCGCGCAGGTGTAATCATCTTAGGAATCCGATTGTTGTATTTAGAATAGTTTTGATTGCTTATAATAATTACAGTAAATAAAGTTCATTGTTATTTTTTGTATCACCGGTACCTAAATGATATCAGTGTTCTATTTACGACTAATCTACCGGTTATCACATGTACTTCTATCGCCAAACCAATATCATAGAGCGTACATCCTTCAAATAGTTAAATGCATTTCAGAGGAGCGCAAAAAGTATACTGAAGTGGATGGGATTCAAAATTCAAATACGAAGTACCACAAGTAAGCGTTTTAGGACCACCTCTATTTACATTTTATAAGACCCGAAATTTTATTGATAAATTCGAGATTCTGGGAACCAATATCATTGACATCCGTAACAAGTTCCAAAAATGACCAGGTAGAATAGATATCTGAGTTTACGGACCCGAGATGATGGATAAAACAAACTAAAAACCCGAATTACTTTAAAATTTGTTCAAATTATGAAATCGATATTTCTGAATCGATGCGCCACTGCTTTCCGCCGCTGGTTCTAAACAACCTAGCTTCCAGTTATCCGCATCTGAACAATGATCAAAAAATAAACCGTTAAAATGTTATCAATCCTATACATCTGGTTGTTACGTTGACATTATTTAACATTTAATCATAAAAAATATATAAAAATAAAAATAAGCAGTTTGCAGCTTTCTCATTGCAGCGCGCATACAAGAGTATCTAAGTGAATTTCTATGTCGGATCGATTAAGATTCAAATTATATTGGTCTATCTCTGCAAGATACTTTATCCCACAAGACTACATATATGCGCAATCATAGATACACAACATGTAAGATAAAACAAAGGAAAGAAAAATAACCATAGGATGCCTGGCATTTGTATGTATCTGCATTTGATTAACATCCAGCGGAGCAATTGGGGGCCCCGCCATAAAATCTACAAATACTCGTATCTATCATCAACCGTTTGTGCGTGTGTGTCGATTTAAACTGCATGATCGCTTTTGTGTTAAGAGGAAAATCGAAATGCTTAAAATCGATTTGGATATGAGTCCCGAACGATAACATTTGATTTTTATTCGAAAATTATAATCTCGATGTGCGGGTTGGTCGTCGAGCGTGTGCGGGATTTTAGATACGAGTATAGATAGCAATTTGTATGTTTCTCCTTCTCTATCGCTCTGCATCCATGCGATAGTCGAATGGCGATTCGGTGGAAATAGAAAAGAAACACAATTTTCCACTTTGTCAGCAATCGCAGAAATCACGTTTAAATCGAATTGACATGGTTTTAATTAATTCTCCGATACATGTCGGGGCCAAGTGAAGTGCATTATTTTCAAAATGACGATGGAAATTTATTTCTTACCGTCCGATCTGTTCACACCTATTTTTTTAATTTCTTCACATTCGTTCCAAAAAAAAAAATAAGAAGAAAAACCCACCAACAAAAAGGAGGTAAAAAAAAAATTTATCCCCGCCCGTGTTGGAGTAGTTTATATGTATCCACGGAAACAAATTTGGTTCGGTTCAAGTTCTGACAGATTCTAAACCATCGAGGTCTCCGCCCGACCGACACACAGGCCAAATGTTATTTGTGGGATATGCCTCAGGGATCAAGATTTAGGAGCCAGCCGCAGTAAGGCAATGTTGATTTAGATGTTTTCACCGATTGATGTTAATTGCTCTCACTTGATGTGTTCTATGGTTTATTTTGATTTTAATTTGTCGCTGGATCGTTTGTGTTTCTTCTGGGTGCTTGGTCCTGAGTTTCATTTTATCGAGGAATAAAATTTGATATTATTTTGTGTACGTTTTACTACCTTGGGACTATTAATTTTGGTTACTTTTATGAGGTAATAAAGTTTGATAAAACTTTTTTTTCGTCTTTCTGTCCTTATTTTGAATTTGGTTAAGATGTGCGCGGTTTCAGGAAGAGTATCTACAGTGTGACATGATTGGAAGTCGTACGCCCAGGATAAATTTAATTTTAAATACGGTAGATAGGTACTTTTGTTGTGGGAAGTTGGGACAACATCTCTTGCAAATCTGTTGTGGATCAATTACGTGTTACATTGCTGAATCGGTGGATACGATTTTTTATTGTTTCTTTTTGAATACTCAACGATGTGATTTTATCGTTAATCTGAATACGTGAAGAAGTTACTATCGTTTTTTGTTAACCAGAAAAAGAGATAATATTATACATTGGAAAAAAAGGGAGATTGTGAAACCGTTTGCTATGGTGTGCCACTCCGCACGTGGAGGACATTATAAAAAATACTAGAAATTATAACCAAATGCAGAAAATCGTTTGAATTCTCACCTTTTAGGCTCGAACGCCACCTATGGAGTTACCTGAAATAACCACGACTACGTTTTAAACCACTGATAAAAGTAGCTTTAAAGTCATACGTTTATTGATCTGTGTAGGATTCAAATGAACAAAACTCTTTCACACCCATTTAGGGTCGATATTAGAAATTATTAAACCTCAAAGTAATTAAAGAGTTTTAAGAAAAAGAAGCGGAATCAAGGTATAAACCGATGTAGAGTGTAATAAAGAAAAACTGCAAACTTACCGTAAACCCCACCGTAAGCGGAAATAATAAGATTTTTTGTACAAAATGTTCCCAAAAACTGCAATTCAGCTACCATTTTGGGAAAAACTAGGACTTTTTCTAACTACATACATATGCATAAATTTAGGTTGTGTATTCTTTCACCGCGAGTTAGTCCTGAAAGTTCAATATTTTAAGCTAACTATATTTTATGCCACCACTTTGCATAATAACCTTGCTGGGAAGGGCAGATAAGCTTAAAATATCGAAGTCGACAGTGTACGGTACCATACGTTGCTTTAAAGAATCATCAACTCTTAAAACCTGGAAGAGAAGCCAAAGGGCCAAATTACCATAAAACAGAAGGACCAGACTATAAAATTAATAAGGAAGTAGAATCGATGATCTACAGCTCCAGAAATCTATTAAAAGTTCCGTTTGTACTCAAACCAGATATTAGGTACAATGATAAAAAGGGTTCAGCTACCTCAGACCTTTACGGTCTAGTAGCAGTACGAAAACCTTTATTACTACATCAAAACAAAGTCAAGCGGCTACATTGGGTAAAAGAGCACCAGGATTGGATATCAACCCACTGGTCGAAAGTCATGGATGAACGAGTCGAAATTTGAATGTTTTTGACAAAAATGAAAGTGTACATTTGGCGGTCTGGTAAAGAAGAGATGCGTCCTAACTGTGCGGTTCCAACAGTCAAGCATGGGGATGTTTTCTGCCGCTGGTGTTGGAGACCTTATCATGAATGAAGAGAAGTACAGACAAATATTAGAAGAACACATCGGGTTTGCAATTAATAGGCCCTGTATTGATATTAATTCAAGATAGTTTTGCCGAGGATCAAGAAGAAGAAGAACACAATCATCCGACCTCAACCCAATAGAGCTGCTTTGGAATAAACTTGACAGAGAGGTTCGAAAACAGTGTCCAACATCGAAGGACAAACTTTGGGAGAGTAGCCTGGAGATCAATAAATAGGGTAATATTAAGAAATTGATCGATAGAATGCCTAGATTGACGGCCAAAGTGCTGCAAGTACGAGGTAGATATATCGACGAAAAATAGGTCTAACTATTTTAATTTTTTATTTATTATGCTCACTGGGTCATTGGGGCATTTGGCGAGATATAATATTGAGAAAGCTATTCACAATATTTATATTTAAATTATTAATATGAAAGAGGCAAAAAGTTTTATATGAATTTATCTGAGAGAATGCACTGTCCGGAAACTTATGGACGGTAGTGTATTATTTTTATGGACAACGATTCTAAAACTTAATTCTATCTATTTAAAAAATCAAATATTTCATAATTAAAAAAAAAAAAATAAATAAATAATAAAAAAAATAAAACAAAAGTGTAGGTACTATCTAAATAGCTTTTGGGGCTTTTTTTCAAAAGCGTGATTCTGAAGCAAAACGGGAAAAATACATTTTCCAATCAGCTTATCAGTGCAATCTCATAGCGAAGCTGTGGTTTTTGTGGGCTATGTGTACACCAAAATGCGATGCACCGATGCATGCTGCAAATGAATAAAAACTAATTGTATTCGAAATATATTTAATTTTTTTTTAAATTTTTGAACTTCTCTTTTAGAATCGAAAACGAAATCAACCACCAAACAAAATTAAACAAAACAAAATAATGTTTCACGATTTTAAGGAGGAAAAATAAAAATAAATAAAAACAAAATACATAATATAAAAACTCAACAACCCCTTCCGTGTGTTTGTATACACACAGCGAGGGGTGGTGTTAAACACACCGTATGCAACTTATACCCTTTATTTAATAACAAAACATTTATAAAAATTAAAATACAAAAAACAGGACCAAACCACTGCTATGCAAAGGCAAACGAAAATCCCTCCCTGCAGCCATGATAATGTTATACAAATTGAAAATCTTGACACAGAAAATATTAACGCGCCATCATCGGGAAATACGCGTTAAGGGCGATTATTAAGCGCTAGTTTTTTTTTCCATTTTGTGTTGTCTACGTTAAAGCTAAACGTCACGAAATTTAAGGAAATTTCGTATTTTTTATTGTGTAATATTAATAGTTATTGCCTTTTGCTTGTTTTTCGATTTTCATGTCGGAAATTGAACTGAGCAGTTCAGTCACGTGTGTTAAACATTTCAACCCCGTGAAATGTTTAATCTACATTCCTTCCGTCGTCGGTCGGTTTAAATGAATAATCGCAACAATAACAAAACAAAAGGAAAAACAGCAAAAAAGAATCCCCATATATGTTCCTGCGAATTAATTATTTAACACGCGCGGTCAATATAAACAATAAATCTACAAGAGGAGCAGGATATACAACAAGTATATGTATATTTTTTTCACGCGAGAAAAATATAAAAATATATAATATTGTAGCATAAGCAAAAAACAGGAAAAAAAAAAAAACAACAACAACATAAACATGACTATGAAATCAATGAAATACACAGATTGTGATACAATTATGGATGGATATAATCCAGTGCCGCCACCCCTGCCAAGGAGGGTGCCACCCGTACGGAATATTTACGCGGAACCCTTTGCACACGAACCCAGCCATTCGAGCAGGTAACGATTTTTATTTGTTCTTTGATTTTTTTTATTTTAATATTTTTTGTTTGCTTGTATTTTGTGGCAATTAATGTTTTATTGATGTATTATGAAACAAATTGAAGCCTTTCACAGGATTACGCACAATTCGGATATGTACGAGTGTGCATGCACTTTTTCCTCTCTTTTGAGTGAGAAATAAAATGGATTTAGCCGGATAAGCAAATATTGAAATGTGAGAATTTTAACTTGTGGATATAAAATATTAAAAACATTTGTTTTGTTTTTTTTGTAAATGTAATCAATCTATATAATTTTTAGTAAATATTTGTTCCTTAATTGTGAATAAGTATTATCATTGTAAATAAAGTGGTAAATGACTTTATTGGCTCTACATTTTCTAGAATCTAGAGCATGACTAAAGTATGACTTGTATTGCCATTTGAAATCGTATCTACGAGTATTCTTTTAGCCAATAGATAAAAGTATTCTAACCCGTTAGTGTATTAAGGGGTTACATGGGTCTCATCGGGTAAAAAACGGCTTATTTTCAGGAATTTTTTTTTATATAAAAAAATAAAATATTTCACTCAAACTCTTTATTGTCTTAAATATACACATTTGATAAAGAATTTCTGAAATGTTTGTAGAAAAATATTTAAAATTCTGCCATTGCGACGTCATTTCCGGTGAGCCCTCGGAAAAAAGGGGCTTGTGCGTTGACAGCAGAACTCATGACAGGATCAGCTGAAGTCAAAAAAAAAAAATAAAATAAAAAATACGTATTGTAGTTAATACCTTAAACTAAAACTTGGACGAAGGAAAAACAAAAAAAGTGAAAATTGGATTTTTGGCAGACATTTTTACAAAAAATTTATAAATTTCGATAAAATTTGCTCTTTGATTTTGAGTTTTGAGTGACAATAAAACTGAGCCCAACTGGCGTTGAGCGCGCAAATTCTTAAGGCTCTTTCTCCGAATCTATTCCTCGGAGCGACTTGAAAATTTAGGACAGTATTTTAGAGATGTTGTAGAATTTAATAAGGCAATAGAAAAAAAATTATTTTTTGAAGCCGTGAAAGCCATGATACCCCTTAAGTCAATCAAAACGTTTCGTTTGTTTGCAGTAAGACCCTCTTCATTAAGTCAAAGTAAAACCCTGATCTCAAAACTTTTTGGTTTTTGTGGCCAGGATATAGGATCGCAGTTAATGCAGAGAAGTCATTGCAAACAAATATTTCTTTGAGCAGTCTGTAAGTTAGTATCGATTTCCTGTCATAGAAGAATAGCTTGAAGGCAAACCAAATAAGTTAGCTTCGAGGCTTCAAGTAGGTAGTAGTGGTAGTTTCGGTGGAGAGAAAACCTAAATATCGAAAAGGGGTGCCCTATTGAGACCACAACCTCAATTGACCCGTTTATTCGGATGTAGTTTGAGATTATATCCACACTGTGGAGTGAAAAGGATCAGAATCCTTTTCTCTGATAGATCGAAGAAAGTTTCGCCTAGTATGCTACAGCCGGGCATTCGCACAGAAATTGAATAAGCGACTTTTTTTTTCATTTTCATCATTGAGCTTCGGCAGAAATAATTGTTGTGAGGGATCGCTAGGTTGGCTGTGTAGTCCCCTATTGACCACGATATGGTCCCCACTCTACGCGAGTTCTTTGAAACAGCTCATTTGTAGCAGCTCATTTGTTTTTGACGAGGATCTTGAAGACGCTAGAAAAATTCGCTTTTAATTAGTGTCCATATTGAATTCCGGATAGAATGTTACCCAGTGGGTAGTAACAGACATTTTTAAAGCGCTATGTCCATTCCGACAATCAATTTTAACTTTTTTTTTTAACGAGATGTTCATTATCACTTTTATCGGAACTTGAAGGCCCATTGCCTGCTGCTCCCAAACGGATTGAACTCCAGCAGAAGTTCTGAGGTCCCAAGTAATTGACACATCCTTCATGCTCGCCACCGCTGTTATCTGAATCCTTATCAGTTATGCAACCATCCATTGAAAGAAAGAAAAAGCACCCATTCAGCATCCATTATTCAAAACTCATTCAAATCACAGAGTAGTAAACATCATCATAAAGGGTGTTCCAAAATTCTCGCAAGATTTGAATTTTTCGCCATTTGTGCTACCTTCGAAAAGGAGACATACCATATGTTATAATAAAAACTAATATGATGTGAACGACGTGAATTCGTAACAAATGATCACATGCATCACTTAAAAGATGAAAGAAGCATTTAATCTAAACGGGGACACATTTTATCTGATCCTAAATGAGTATTCGAGCAAAACAAGGGTCTGTTCGAAATTCATTCTATAGAATTAGCAGTGAGCTAAAAGCTGTGAGCTGGTTGTTTGTCAATTTTTGGCATGAGATTAAGTCTATGTGTTGAATCATTCACTGCATTCACCTGACTAATACACTTTTCCCAAAAATTCAAATTAAGCTAAAAGGATACTTTGTTCGATCACATTGAGACCATTCAAAAGGCTTCGGAGGCAATACCACAAAATGGGCTTCAGCACGCATTTGAATCAAAGGGTAATCACATTTTTACTTACGCGCCCTAATTTTTAGAGATGAAAGACCGAAAAGATTTTTGGGCTAAAAAAATAATCGGGGACGTTGTACAAAGGTCCTCTTTATCCTAACGTGAAGACGAGCATCGTGGTGTAGTTGTAAGTGCGTTGGACTGCTACGCAATGCTGCCCGGGTTCAATCCCAGCAAACACCTTAAAGTTTTTTCACGATGCCACCTCTTTCGCATGTCTGACAAGTATTCAGAGAGTAACATATGTCACGAGGAGCTTTTCAACTCGCAAAAATCTGTAGGTACCCTTCATTCATGCAAAAATATAACACGCACACACAAATAGTTGCGAGAAACAAGGCTGGACGACTGCTGAATATTTATTTGTTTCTTGTAGCCACTATCAATTATCATGCCACCGCTTTAGTACACAAATTTCTGTCAGCAGACAAGTTTTTCATAAGCAAGTTCCTTTAACGTATGTAACTCCGTCAGGTCTGTTACACACGGCCTCCTTTCCCGTAAAGGCACAAAGGTTGACCACATAATAAACTATGATTCCATCTTGTCCACCAATTTAGAACAGACTTTAGAAAGCACCAGACAACTACGATGAATCACTTTATACATATATAAAAAAAATAAATTAAAAGAAATTTCCGTCTATCCTAATACCTCTTCTCCATTTCAGGCTCTGTTTTTATTTTGCATTCAAAGAAAAGGGAAATGAAAGGCTAAACCGTCTCTCTATAGAATGAACTTCATTTGGGTTGTTTGTAAGTTTGTGAAATACCGAAAATTACCTCGTATTCATAAAATGTTCTCTCCCTTCATTCTATTCGGTTCAAGTCCTCCTCTTTCACCCGGCCTGTGTTCACCCTTTTTGTTTCATGTGTTCATCTGTTTTTTGCTAAATGCATCTCGGAACGGGGACGAGGGTGACCAAAGAGGTGATGTTTATTGCAGTGAATAGCTCGAACGCTCTTCACACTGTTTCAACAGCATTTAAGTATCCAGCCGGATATCAAGAAGCAACTTGCAATTTATTGTGAAATCAATAAAAACAGGGACACAAATGCTGCATGCATTTAAGGAACACTTACCTTCCTATAATTTAACTGGGTTTCGTTTTGTTTTTTTCTTTCGAATCGTTTTCAGGAAAACAAAAAAAAAAAAAAAAAAAAACAGCAGCAAGTCGAAAGAAAACTTTTTAATAAGTATTTAAGGAGAGTTTTTGTTGTTGTTTAGTGTTTTTTCCTTCTCCTTTTTTGTTTCGTAAGTATCGCGTGCAGCGTAGGGTTAATTTGAATGCATGCGGCCAGGTGTGAAACATCTGCGAATGGAACCCTCTCCTGCCCCATTGTATAGGTATGTACGTACTCGTACATATGTTTGTGTATAGTATTAACCCTAATGCAGTTTTGCTCAGATTGCTGGATATAAGCGATACCGTTTGTTTTTCCTTGTTTTTTTTTTTTATATTTCTTTTTTGTTGGTAGCTGTACCTACTTACCCCGGTGTGGTTCTTGCATCCTTTTTAATTTGCTCCACTTCCACTTTTGTTTAAATTGAAATGGCAATTTCCTTTACCAAGGACTTGTGATTTTTATGTTTTTTTTTTACATTTTGTGGAGCGTTTTTCCTGTTCTTTTTACTGCGAAATAAAACCACTAAAAAAATTTAATTAATTCTAGGTGATTTCGGCCTTGAGAGTAAGCTACAAATTGTTTGCTCTTGCATACGTACTCCACTTTGGGTTCTTAAACCCAAGCAAACGTCGCATTTATGGTTTGTTTTAAGACTTTTAAAGGTGAAATAATGGTATAGCTTTCCTTAAACGGTTCTGCTATGCTCTCTCCTTTAGGGCTGAGTTATTCTAGGATGAGCTGGAATGTAGGCGATCGCTTGGAAGGTGGTCATAGATGTCGCTGGGTACTTTCTTGACACAACAGAGGCACATATGTATGATGTTAAGCGACCTAGGTATAGTTTTGTTGTTGAGTCAAAATGTTGAATCCAATTAACGTTAACAACATAAAAATACCAATCCTGGAAAATGAGAACATTTTTAACCCGGACTATTTAACTCTTCTCCTATAGATTCCAATCAATATCAAATACATATACGACTTACATTCCCATCCGACAGGAATGTATAAGAAATATCTGTCTCAATGACAAATCTGCACTGGAGATCTACACGGATGGATCAAAGACTGGTGATGGTATAGGAGCGGGTATCTTTTCAGACCAGATCAGCCTGAACTTGTCCTTAAGCCTTCCAACCCACTGTAGTGTCTTCCACGCGGAGGTGATGGCTATTCACGAAACCGTTGAGTGGCTGTCGATGAAGTCGATGTATAATCGGGACATCACTCGAATCACCAATTATAAGACTTAAATTGGTTAGGCACTGCCGCGCATCTCTAAACGAGATATCGAGCAGATGCATGCTCACGCTGTGCTGGTAACTGTGAGCTAGCCAGGAAAGATACAAAACTGGTGAATTTCACCACAGAAAGTGAACCCCATGTACCAATAGAAACTAAAAGACTTGGCCTCAGCTAAATCGACACAAAATAACAGCCACTAACAATTAGCAGAGCATTGTGCATTGGCAGACATGCGAGCAGACTGGTAATCTTCGTCAATGACTTCTATACAGCTGCTTTTAGGTCGTAGTGCCCTACGCATCTGGCGGGTTAACATTTTTTTTTTTTTAAACTGAGGGAGTGTGCAGCTGTCCAGCACTCTCCTTCTTAAGAAAAAAAAAATCTGGAAGAATATTTCTTTATATACCGACAAGATATTTCCTCAACGGATATCAATAAAATATGGAAATTAATCCAACTCTCAAAACTGTTCCAAGAGTACCGATAAGAATCGGTTCACGTGGCAACACAATGGACCTATTTTGGTCTAAGTGAATCCTATCCAAGTTTCACTAGTTTATGAATAGTTTCACAAAAGCGTCACTTTACTGTCATCTAAACGAAGAAATTATTGTATTCAGTCCCTGCTTGAAATGGATTAATACATTGCTCAAATTAGTGTTTTTAAACTGTGGAAGAATTTACTTTTTTGATGCCCGTTTTCACTGTGCGAGTTTAAGTGTCGATCCAGCGAAAATCTCAAGATCAACACGAATTGCGTTTTCACAGTGCAGGCCTAACGATAAAATCCACTTAAATAGTCCTTTAACTTAAGCCACCGATTTCCGCGGCTTAAGTGTCAATCCAGAGAGTAAATTGATGCCGTAAGTGTACCAAAATAATATTAACCTCAAAATACAGTACAGAACACCTACATAACCAACGAAGTATTTTATCTGGTAATACGTCAGGCATTGTGACTCATTTTATGCAAGTGGAGGGGGATGATTATGCTGATATCGCTGCTCGCTGCGCTGGCGACTTCCACTTTAGTTGTGTATCTGTTTCATCAGGATGCACATCGAAGAAAGGAAGGGGTGTGCATTTTTTTTTGTTTTCGTCAACATACTGCTGTTTCGTCGTTTTTTGAATTAAAAATTAATTAATTGAATTATTTTTCTATTTCCACACATGAAGTGGCTTCTTTGTCTTCTTTTCTCTTTATTTTCATTGTATTTATTCTAAAAAGCACTTGGCAAGGAAATGAAAACCAAATTTCGTTCGACATTTTGTGTTCATTCACAATTGCCTTTTTCCATAAATGGTTCACAATGACACTTAATCCATGACTAACCTAAGCTGTTGACTGTACAAACCAAAACTTGTTAAGTGAAGTCTATGTTCAATCCTACACTTAAAAAATCCGACACTTAATCTCGCACAGTGAAAACGGGCATGACACTTTATAATAATTTTAGCACGCACTTTAGAAATACATGGGGGAAGAACTGCCAAACAGAATGAGGTTAAAAAGTGATCCCAAGTTGGGATCCCTTGCCAAACATCGAATATGGCAAATTATTCTCTCTAAGAATTTTGCTCGATGTTTCTGAGATATGGTCCTTCGAGAAACATCTCCGAACCAAACTGACTGCCCTTTGCCTAGCTCTGTCTTCTTCGATTATCTAGAAACCTTCGTTTGTGATCTCTGGAATCCACAGCTTCTTATTGTCTCCCTCTTTAACTAATCTCGATTTTGTCTTTAACATTAATCAATATCAATAATTCCTTCCATGGTACTATAAGATACATGTTTAATGTCAAATGTATCTCTTACACAAATCATAATTTTAATATCTGAAAACCACACCTCACAGCAGGAATGGTTAACACTTGTGTGCGCCTCATAAAATCGTATACAATTATAAGGCCACCGTGAGAACTTACCACCCAATAAGCCTTCAAAAAAAAAAAAAAAAAAACCAACCAAAAGTAATTTATCAATCAAAGCGTTTTTGGTTCCCACTCTTGAAAGCCGATCCCCTGGCTATGGATCACCATCAAGTAAGTCGTTCACTTTTCTAGTTCACTAATTCCCAGTCCAAACAGAGCGTCGAATTCGCTTGATCTGCCGTCAATTGAGAAATGTTATTGCTTGATTGGATACATTGTGAGGAGTGTGCGGGTCCGCCGCTAACCGAAAGGGTTGAAATATTAGCTTTAAGATGGAATATTTGTTTATTTATTCTGAAAAAAATGAACGGCTCAGCGGGTTAGCGCACACATAATTAACACTTAAACTTTTTGAGAATCTATTGGTTGGCCTCGCTGCAGATGTCATCTTTTATCCTCTCACCATTTTTACACTGATCGATGGAATGTTTAAATGAGTAAAACAGCAACACATTTTGATTTGTTTGTCTTAATTAAAAACAAACAAAAAAAAAAAAGAAAGGGCTGACATCTAATAGATACTGAAAGACATCCAGGCGTCAAGTAAACAGATACTGACAATTTGAAAATGAATGCATGCAAGAATGAAATTTCAAAAATTATAATTCAATAAAGGAAAATCTAATTAATTTTAATTTCTTGTGCCGGGGAGCTCTCTGTTTTTTTTTATGATCGTCTGTCTGTCATAAACGAGTAAATCGTCTCAGCACGACGACGGCATTTGGCCGTTAAAAAAGTACGTATCTTTGAATGATGTTTATGCGCGATGTCTAAACGCACAACCACCACCATCTGGGGATGCATTTTTCGTTCTCTATACGAATATACAATATTCGTAGGCTCGTCCCCTTAGATACATTTATACATTCATCATTTCAGTTGCTGCTTGCGCGTACAGATTTGGAATATTTAAACGTTTGTCAGAATGCGCACGCCAAATAGTATCTACATTCATATGTATACGAAAACTAATGTATCTCAATTGTTAGAGATGAGCCGGCCGATGAGTGTATTCATTCGGTCTGATGATGGAATAAAAAAAAAAACAGAACTAAATTTAATTCGATTTAAATCAATTTAATAAATTCCTTACAATTTACAGTGAACAAGGCACATCTTTGGTGATGTTCTATATTTTTATTATTCTCCACCGCACCATCCCCCATCAACGTATTTAAATGACAGTAACAAAAAAAAGATCGGATGTTTTATTCACTTGCATGGACACAGCAGTCATAGACATTTTAATAGATGTGCTCTACTTCTTCGGAGGATTGTTGGCAATTTACCCATTTTTTTATGCGATTCGCGTTACTCAAGAAAGATAAATAATAATATTGGGCAATTTTTACCAATTAAACGATTGGCATTGGCTTAGAAACGCACATTAGAAAGTTGTTGTGTTTTTTTTTCCAATAATTCAAACAGCGGGGTACTATGTAGCTCTGTGTCGATCAATTATAGAGCAAACTTTCAATGGTTTGAATAATTACTCTATCATATTTCAAAAGAATACGAACAGATTAACATAGTGGAATTCGTCGATCTTGTGCGTGGGTGCTAAGATAAATACGTATCGACTTTTAACTGGAGAAATTTTACTTAATCTCTTAAGATACACATACGGATACGACGGCAAGAGGTGATAATTAAAAAATAAATTTCTTCTTTTCTTACGATTTCCAAAAAAACTCATTTACATTTGAAACGAATTTTGAGTACATATTAACTCAAGTTTTTATGATCTCTTGTAATAATAAAAAAAAAAAAAACAAAACTTACATAACCGTTTTTGTTATAAAGAAATAACTTAAAATGCAATAAAATCAAATTTTATGTAAAAAAAAATATTAGAATACCTACTTAAAGCACACAATTTTTTTTTGTCATTTAACAAAAGAAATTTTGATTAAAAAACCGTAAAACACTGAGATTTCTTGACTCCCAGCGGGATGTTAATAGTGAGAAAATAAGCACCCCGAAACAGGCCTATCCTATCAGCGTCGTCTATTTAAAGCCTCTTTAAAGTTTTGATTTAGGCATTGTAACTGCAGGAGATATTTTATCTATTAGTTTTCTCATCAGAAAGCAATATCCGATTTGATTCGTTGTGAAGATGAAAAGTGAATGCCTGTAGCCGCAAATCCGAAGACACCGTTACTTGTTAGTGTCCTAAAATATTAAACCGGAGGTGTCCCGTAGTGTATATTAATTTTAATCCATGGTGTGCATAAAATAGATATTCATTCAGCACAGTTGGCTTTGTATTTAATTAAATAAGTTGTTATGTTAAAATGTAACCATTAAAAGTTTGTCAAAGTCCTTGCCTCGCAGACGGGCTATTAAAATAACGGTACACATTTGATTTATGACATTTATTGGTCGAATAATTTGCGCGTGCTCTTGATATTTTCCGTACTTTTTAAAACTCATTTTAGTAACGGTACAAGCCAAGGCAGCTATGAAAACAAGGTTAGCAGGAGACTGTTGAACATACTTTTTGTCCTGGTGTATGTTGTCAGATTGTAGATGCAACCGTTTCATAAGGAATCGCTTAACTTCAATGACTTAACCTTCCGTCGGGCGCAACTGATCTAACAGGCACAGCTGTTAAAATGTGTTTGGTTTCTGGCGCAAAAATAAGAGCTTAACCTTTTATAACTCAACATCGCAGAAACATCAAAGTACTAGTTATTTTGATAGCTTTCCGAATTTAATGAAACACGTATTTCTATGATGTATGGAATATTTTGAAGAAATTATTTTATTTACTGTAACATAATGCAATGAACTAACTTAAAGTTTTGCGAAAAAAATAAGCGTGGGATATCACTTTTGTGTATTTTTTTAATTCCTTAAGAATATTCAAACATGTGTTTTTTCACATGTTTCGCGGCATGTGAACTGCAACTCAGATTTGAGCACCTAACGCGATTTCTTTCAGCTGAAACTTACTGAAAATGGAACGGTGTATGACAATGCTGTTACAATGAGTTTTAATGGACTTAAGTACATTTCTTCGTTTTTGTGAACATTGAAACGGCTTGTAACATTACTGTCACACGATGCTATAAAGGGTTAAATGAATGTTTTATTTGCAAAGAATATTTTGTTTATAAATGTAGTCAAAACTTTCGTTTTTTCAATAAAAAATTAAAAAAAATAATTTAACTGGAAACACTAGGTTAGGTATGGATCTGTCAGGCACTTTGGCCCGAGGGAGGGTTAAGGGGGTATACATACACTGCCGTCCATTAGTTTCCGGACAAACCATTTTCTCCACAATTATACGTTCATTGATCTGGGTAGGACTTAAATGAACAAAATTCTTTCACATTCGGTTAGGGTCGATATTAGACATTATAAGACCCCACAGCAATTAAAGAGTTTTAAGAAAAAGATGCGGAACCAAGGCATAAACCGATGTAGGGAAGTGATAAAATGAAATTGCAAACGTCATTCACTTACTATAAAACCTACGGTAAAACGGAAATAATTAGATTTGTTTGTAGAAAATTTGACCATAATCTGCAAATCGATACTTTTTGGGAAAATTAGGACTTTCTATATAACTATAAAAGTTGGTTGCGTATTCTTCCGCCGCGATTTATGCGTGAGACTTTACTTTGCTTTACTTAGGTAGCGCTACAGTCCAGGCTGGACCAAGACTTTAACCAACAACCCCTTCCAGTTAGCCTGGTCCTTAGCTAATTGCCTACAGTTACGCACTACAAGTTGATTGAAGTACACGTAGGTATAGGTCGTGGTTTAATTTAAAGTTATCCGTTGAAGAGCACACAGCAAAAAAAACAGCTCAAATGGGGATAAATAAGGAAAAAAGAAGCTGAACGTTGTGGCATAATAATATCTATATATAAAACAGTTCACTGACTGACTGACAGACAACGCACAGACCAAACCGCTGGACCTAAAGAGCTGAAGGACAGGACATTCCTATGGTGACACAGAACTCCGCTAAGAGAGGATTTTTTGAAATTCCATCTCTAAGTGGGTGAATTCGGAAAAATCCTTAATTATATACTTCGGTCTGTAAATTTAATTGTTCATATTGTACAATCAAACACCATTTAATCGTTTAATTGGACCGAACCGCTGGATCTAAAGGGCTGGAGTACACAGTACACAGTACACAGTATATTCCTATAATGACAGACGACAGCTAAGGGATGATTTTTTGAAATTCCATCTAATCGGAGAAATAATTCGGCACTCATCTCCAATGCAATTTGTTTTGCCATAACAGTGGCAGGGGGCGAAGCAAGGCGAGCACGGGTCAGCTAGTTTTGCATATAAATAGAAGGGCTTAAAGCATATAAGCTTAGAATATCGTAGTCGACAGTGCACCAGGATTAGATATCAACCGACCAGTCGAAAGTCTTAGTGTTCACATTACATACATAACATAGTGTTCCTTAAAAGGTCTAAAAATTACCAAAACTTGGTTAATAGTTGTAGAGTTCGATATTTTAAACCTTTTTAATCCTTTTTAAATTAAAATTTCAACTTGCTGTGTTTAGTGTTCCTCAGAAGCATTCAAAAATCCCTACTTTCTTGCTTAAATTATAGATTGTTTGCCATTGAAACTGCTTTACGAATAAAAAGAAAATATTGTAATGGAATGCCACAAAGCGTTTTTAAATCGATTAAGTCATTCTCAAGATAGCTATGTATGTATGTATGTGGGATCAGAAATAAAACACTGATTTCTCAAACGTTATAAAACATACATACAGTGTTCGACAGAAGTCTGCGTACAACGATGAAACTCTGAGAAATAATAATGTCATTCTTACTTACTTACTTAGTTGGCGCTACAGCTCGAGGTGAACCTGGGCCTGCTTCTCGCAACCATTTGTGTGTGCGTGTTATATTTTTGCACGAATGGAAGGGACCTACAGTTTTTTGCCGACTCCGAACGGCGAGTTGAGAAGCTCAATCGTGACAAATGATACTCTTTGATGCTTGTCAGACATTCGAAAGAGGTGGGCACTGTGAAAAACTTTTAGGTGTTTGCGGCGGGATTCGAACCCAAGACCGCTGGCACAGTAGTCCGACGCACTAACCACTTGCGCTACGGTGAAAATCATTAATAATGTTATTCACAACCGGAAAATATTACATTTTTAAATTGAATGTATTTCAATAGAACAATATACTAGGCATTCATTTCGAAAAAAACTTTGAATTATTCTATTATTTATTAAAGAAAAAAATAACAAAAGCAGAAAAAAGTCATCGAATTCACTCCACAAAATTCTGCGGAAAAGGTGAACAATAAGTTTATTGAAGTTGATTGGGATATTTGTTGTTTTATATACAAATTAAGAATCAACTGCCGTTCAGACATACTAAATAGTTTATTTGGCATTTAGTTCGTTGATCTAAGCTGAATGTCTTAAAATAACTATTCCCTATCATAAGCATTACATCCAAACCACCACGTAGCGTTTTCATTTCTTATGAAAAAAAGTTTACCGTTTCTTAGAAGACCTTCGAACAAGGAATATCTGCAGCTGTACGCAGACCATTGTGGAATGAATTCTATGACTTTTTTCTGTTGTTGTTAATTTTTTACTTAAATAATAAGATAATTTAAATTTTGTTCGATATGAATGCGTGGTATATTGCTCTACTGAAATATATTCAATTCAAAAATGTAATATTTTCCGATTGTGAATTACGTCGTTGTGTAACAGAGTTTCATCGTTGTAGGTTTTTATTCGTAAAATTAAAAGAACAAAGTTGGTTTGATAAAGGGTGTTTGAAGATGGCGACGATGGTTTCAGCAAAAAGAGGAATTTCAATTCGGTGACTAGCTCTTTTAAATCTTGCGACTCGGCTCAGCGGTTCATTCAGTTTCAGGTGATGCCAGCCAGGTAGTGGTACCATGCTGCCAAAGTGCATGGCCATCCCACATGAATTTCGGCTAAGGTTGTCAACACAAAGACGTTTCATCTCTGCTAACAAAATAATCTCGAAAAAAGGTCGAAAACCACTTTATTGAGGATTTAAATTAGTGTAAAATCAAAACCACAATAAAAAATAATTTGTTCACATTATTAAGAAAATTCTCGTCTTAACCAAGGAAACTGGGAATATAATGTCTCCTGGGATAAAAAGGACCCTACGATCAAATATATTGCAGTTTCAGCAGGCCCAATTTTATAACAACAAAAATAAGAATAAAATAAAACTTGCGGCGTTCTTTCGCCCACCTCTGTATTTCTGTTAGTTGATTAAAATGTTTGGTGGAAATTAAAAGATTAAATCTCAACAACACACAAGAATTTCGGCATAACATTCAAATAAACAGGTGCGCACATCGCAAACACATTCGGAAGTGTTTTGGATTCTAGCCAAAGGTGTTTTTTGTTTTTTTTTTGTTCTAAATTAATTTTCTGTTAACACATTTTTTAGTGGTCCTAATTTGTTGCTATCTAGTTTAGCTACAGCTTATTCACACATTTAATTAGCGACCATTAATAACTGGGACAGCTAAAAAACTTCTCTAAAAGCTTTTGATACTTAATGAAATAACAGAGATACACGAATTATTTTTAAAAAAATATTGGCACGTTAAATAATATTATGCCCTCTTCCTTTCAAAAATATTTGATTCCAAAAATATCTCCACGTAATGCAATTCCCAATACCAATATACCTACCCATAGAAATTGGAGCTCTAATTGGTTTTTTGTTAAACATGAATTTAGTTAGCTATTTTGAATGTATGTATGTATGTCGGTTGTTCGCAAAAAATAAATAAAATAAAAAGCAAATCCTCCTACAAGCTCCACATTCTTCCGAATACATACAGAGGGACCTAAAAATATTGTATCAATAAAACCTAATAGTCCCATGTCAGCTATTAAAACATCCTCACTCACATGTACAGCTTTAGCCTCTATACAAAATCGGCAAGGGAGAAATAATAAGAAAAACTAAATCGAAATTCATCGGCAGACAATTCACCCACTTATAAAACCATTTTATGCGCCTATATCCTTGCCATCGGCTCTCCACCACACATAATGCCATGCAATTGGATTCGTAAATTATTGGCACATGTTGTTTTTGGTCCGAACCCTTTTATTTCCCCCACCCAAGAGCAGTATTTTTGTATGCTATGCTATATCTCTCGCCTTAAACCCTTTTTATAAACGCGCACGCAAGTACCTACATATCTTCTTTTTTTTTGATTCAGTTTATCAGAAACACCAAAAAGAAAGAGGAGACAACTGGCATCGTATGTATATGTATTTACAAACCGCTGAAGAAGGGAAACGTATGTTTCAAAATATAAAAAAAAATTGTTAAATATTTCGATAGCCCTGTCTGCTGCGTATCTACAAGTCCACCATCAAACGTTCCCACTGGTTATGTTTTTGGGACTTTGTTTTGTGTTTTCAGGGTTTTTTTTTTTTTTGTTATTTTATTTTTGTTTCCACCAACGAAAATAAATGGTTGAACAATCAGGATATTCATTGCGGAGGACTGCGCTACTGCCATCCACTATCACCCTTCGAAGTCATTGGCATTTTGGCAGGGCGCAAACAGCACCGTTGGAAACGAACATGGTCGTACATTTTTCTTGGATTTTGCCGCTCTCTTTTGTTATTGTCTGTCTTTTCGGGGGTTTTCTTTTGCAGTAAAGGCAACATCTCAGAAGAGTTAAACAAAAGGCAGGTTAGGTTGGTCAAAAAAGTTCGACAATAATAAAACGAATTGCAAACAGAATACAAAAAAAGTATCTCGAACGATTTATCTTTTTCGATCCGAATGAAGTTTTTTCGTTTCCTCCCAGATCGAATGAAATGAAATGAAATACAACTTTAAGTTCCATTGTGGACGTATATGTTGGTAGAATGTGAACCATTTTGGTAGGAAACACTAAAAAGGGAGGTGAAATGAAAACATGAGCAATGCAGGTCAGAACTTTGTTCTTGATTTCTCCGAAGTATAGGCAAGTTCGTAAAATTGAAAATGTTCAGTCTAAAGTGAGGTGATTCAGGTGGACTAACAGTCCGTTTTACTACTGCTATCTTAAGGCTTGAAATGTAATATTTAACTACTGTCAAATTTACTATCTAAAGAAACTCAAAACGTGTATAAATGGCCAAATTAATTTCCTGTGGCATAATATTAGAACGCCAAAATGTGCAATTTAAAACACATGTCTTTGTATCTAATATGTATGTATATGTAATGTTTTCTTATTCTACACACGTATTCATGTCAAAAAGCCGCTCTAAAAATTAATTGCTTGATGAAGACTCAGCTGCCGAAAACTATTGCAAGTATTCAAAATTTGAGTGATGAGCTCATTGAGTTATGAGCCATTTTTCATCTTAGCGTATCTTTATCGGAAATGGTCATGCTACGTTTTTGATCTTACTATTTTTTAGTATTTTTCAGAAAACTGTTCTAAGACGTTTCGCATTCGTATTGTTAAGGCACTAACACATTTTTTCACAGTTAAATAGTTCTTAGGGGTGTCCCATGTCCCATGTTTTGACAATTCTCATTGTGAGTTAATTACAAATTCAGCCGTGAACACTTATGCCATCGATGTCATGGTGTACTTCGTAATTTTTTCGGTCCAACCGTTATTGTTGAGAACGCTATGAATCCATGAAAAGTCACTGTTTGGTGCAGTTTTTGAAGCGGCGGAGTCATCGGGCTGTACTTTTTCGAAAACGAATGCAGCCATGCTGTTACCGTGAATGACATACGTTGTCGCGCCATGGTAACTGATGTTTTTGTGGCCGAAATTGGAGGCGAAGCGGCCTCGGGATTATATCCCGAAATGATGATCTCATGTAATTTGACATCATTGGACTTCCTTCTTTGGGGAAATCTAAAACAGAAGGTGGACGTCAATAAACCAACATCCATTCAATAGCTGAAGGACGAGATAATTCGATACATTAATGAAATTGAGCCGCAATTATGCTCAGAGTCATCCAACATGTAGACAATCGGATGGAGGCCGTGGAGCCGTGCTGAACATTTGGGTGACATTTTATTCCAAACATGATTCTAATAAACCATATGACTAATTATTATCTCTAATGGGACACCCTTTACTAGACTTGTGTCTGCCACTTAATAAACCTATGATTGCATACTACTTAACATGTCAACACCAAGATTCCTTGAATAGAAAAAAAAAAAAACGCTTAACACCCTTTAGTTCAGTCACCTTAACAGCATGCCGCCGGCCACTAATGTCCACCTCTCCCTCAACATCACCCTAATAGCCACATGCTCAACTTGAAGTCAATAAACTCCATGGCAAGTTCATGGAGTTAATGTCACTTTTCAGTGTCTATAATGACTTTGGAATTCCGGATCGTTTTTCACTTGAACAGCTTTCGCGTAAGCCACATTTCCCACACTTCTCAGTCGGAATTACACCTGTTTGACCACACCAGCTCTTATGCCCACTCGAAATCCACTTATACAATGTTTCTCAAAGAATCGCAAAGTAAACATCATCATAATACCTAATGGCGAGTGCATAATCCCGTAATGAACTGAGTGAATAGAAAATTGTCCATCTTATCGCCTTAATGCACAGTATAGCGAAGACCCGAAGACAGACCATCCATCGTCTGTTTTACTTCAGCCATAATACCCTTAATGGCAAAATATAAAAAAGAAGAAATGTTTAACCAATAACAACAAAAAGTTCAGTTCATCAGACGACATACAGAACAGAAAAACACCATCGAAAAGAGCCCTCAAAAATTCAAGTGCCTATCCCTTAAGACGCAAGAAGACACAAACCATTTCAATTCCCGTCAATTTCCTTTGACCGTTTCGCTCACAACCTGTTTGACTTCCATTAGACATAAGCTTAAGGCAAGAGAGACTTCATCAACTGCAAAACAAAAATAAAATAAAAATAAAAACAAAAATAATAAAAATGCTTTATTAGCTGGCGCAGATAATGTCCAAAGGTACGAGTTCGAGTACAACGACCATTATATGGCGAAACGTGTATACTTCTACGTTAATGGTGCGCGGCAAGTGACATTGCACAAAGCATCAGCAACAGGAGAGGAGATGGTGTGCGGAAGGTGTAAAATGACATAGCCGCTGTTACACCACTTATGTTATACAGATAGGTTCAGTCATTGTGCTCTTCCAGAAGTACAGACCAAGGCGGCGGGAGGAAAGGAAGAACTCATATAAACACCGCAAAAGCCGGTTCTCCGGCTATTATTGTTATAATCCCGAGATGTGACTTCCTTCTATGGTCCGTGATTAGGTTCCTGTTCTTGGACACATTTTTTTTTTGTTATTAAAAAAGTCGCTAAAAAAAATAAATGTGAGTGAGCCATTAACATTACCTACCTGCGAGTTAAAAAGGCTTTTAAATGAGCCTAAGCTAGTCTAAATGTTCTTCATGATTTTAAAAACTAGTGGACAGTGGCAAAAGGCGAGCGGTTTCTAATTGAAAACGTGTCGAACGTGTTCTTTTCAAACTCATATTAATAAATTTCGTACTTAGCTAAGATGTTTTCAAGGATAAATTGAAGTAGGAAATCCATTTCAGGTGTTTGGTAGGAGAACTTAGGTTTTAGAAGATACGAGTGCCCGAAACTGATGGAAGCACTTATTATTATCTATTAAACGTATTAGAATTGAATATGTATAGTATATAAATGTTGAATATGACAGAAGTCACCATAATAATTGTACATTTCATAAGTGTTACACTCTCCGTCATAAATATTTAGACACTTTATCGGTTTCCTTGTTTGGTGGGGTGCTACATAGATGCTGACTTTAAATAAAAAAATTGCACTTGTAGCTAATGTTTTAATAAATACTTTGAATTCATTTTAGAGGGGTATTTACCAACTAAATGGGTTAAAATTGTATGGGTATCTGTTTTGTTCTTGAGGCCCAATTGTACGCATTCCAGCGTTAATTTTCACCAGATTAGAGTCAAAAAGTCAATAGCAGCATAATTTTGTAACTTTTGTAGTCAAAAATCGAAAATTAAATATAAGTAGATACATGTATATAGAAATTTTTTAAAGTTATCCGCTGAAAAAATTTCAGTAATTTGTTACAATTTGGAGCTGATTCCCTGGCACTGCTTTAGACAACATCGTGAAAATTTAAGTCAAACTGATGAAAGAAGGCTGCAAGGAAATTTGTGTTGGTGAAGGATTTATTTTCCAGCAGGCCAGTGATCCAAAACATATACGTCTTAACTGTAAGGAATTTTAAGCTCAAATAGCAGCAGAATGAGCGCTTCATTGGATGAGTTGGCCTTTTTACTCACCGGATTTGAATCCTTGAGAATTATTGTGGGGTGAACTAGATCACAATGTTCGCAAGTAGTGTCTTACATCGCAGGTCAGTGGCTGGGAAAAAATACATGACGAATGGAAAAAAAAAGATCGCAAGTACAGTAGAGTATCGCTAGTCCGGACACCGCTACATTTCGGACACATTTAAAATTTTACCTCTGCAGTCCGGACAGAATATTAAAATGCTCTGTTCTAAGGAAGTATGTAAAGACATATGTAAGTACATTTATGTATGTTCATACAATTATGGAAGTTCCCCTAGTTGTGTCGCTTCTAGTCGGCTCTTGAATCCAGACATTGAACCATTGTGATTTTACTCATTGTAAGATTAGGTATGTATCTGTTGATTTTTTCATGCTCTGTTGCATTTCATGGCGGGCCTTCTCAGTTGTGTTAATTTTTTATTATTTTGAAGGTACTTTAAGGATAAAACGTGTTATTATGGCCAGAATTGGAATCCTAATGGGATAATGAAGACCTTATACTACTTGTTCATTTACGGTAACAAATTGACTGCGATTCTTCGCTTGCTGGTTTAAATAGAATTCATCGCATAACTAGAAACACTGATCCAAATGGTAGCACATCTACATATAGATGAAATAACTGAAAGAACTGGTCAAAATAAACGAATTTTCTGACGAAGACATTATTCAGTCCGTTTTCAAAATCCAACTAAATGTTGATGAATGTGACAAAGAGGACAGTGAAGAAGATGCAAATACAAACAAAGAAGTTGCTCAAATTTCAAACAATGAAAGTTTTTGGTTGTTCACTTCATTTTATTATTTCTCTATAGTCCGGACATTTCGCTATTCCGGACATAGCCGAAACTTTATGTGTCCGGACTAGCGAGGCTGTACTGTACTTGAAAAACTCAACATAGTCGGAACACCTATGTACCGAAATAATAACAAAAATGAATAGGGCAACAGTTAAAAATAAGTCTAAGTTTTAATAAGATTCAAATACTTGACCAGCAAAAACTTCTTACTGATTCTACAATGAGTCCGAACTTCTGGACCTTGCAACATTAAACTTTCCTTCCTTAGTTGGCGCTACAGCTCGAGGTGAACCTGGGCCTGCTTCTCGCAACCATTTGTGTGTGCGTGTTATATTTTTGCACGAATGGAAGGGACCTACAGTTTTTTGCCGACTCCGAACGGCGAGTTGAGAAGCTCAATCGTGACAGATGATACTCTTTGATGCTTGTCAGACATTCGAAAGAGGTGGGCACTGTGAAAAACTTTTAGGTGTTTGCGGCGGGATTCGAATCCAAGACCGCTGGCACAGTAGTCCGGCCCACTAACCACTTGCTACGGTGCCCACATTAAACTTTACACAGATATTTTTTTGACGAAATTACACCAATATGGCTTCAGCCCAATCAGAGTCTGATCTCTTAATTAAACTGAGATGCGAGATACTTAAGTATTTTTCAGCTTTTTGCTTTAAACATACAGGAATATGAACTATTCGGTCTGTGAGTTATTAGGAGCTAAAAACCCCGTGGTGCACTCGTTCACTTTTATCATATAATACTGAAATAGTGTATTTTAGCTTAACAGCTTGCTTAACCATTTCGAGTACTATGTTGATACTGCCGGGCATTAGATTGAGAATAGAGGTTCCTTGGATTAGCTGTAAAAATTCAGTAACTTGGAATGCACTGCTAACAACTTTCATTATCCGCAAGACCTCACTCAACCATTTACAACGTCCCATCCCATATACAATATACCTTACGTACATATGTATGTTTAGTCCCAACTACTAAAACTGTTTTCCAATTGCTTTGGGAATTTTTGTTTTCACATATTGGTTTTTGCTAATTTTCCAAGTCTCTGGAGAGTTATTATATTCACAAGGGACACATTTGCTTGGTTTTGTCCACCCTCAGGAAACGTATTCAAGGACTTGGTTTGATTTCGCACTTTAACATCTGGCACGCCTTTATCTTCCTTACATTTGATTTATTGCTAACGTATTATAGTTTCTCCCATTTAATTGACAAAGCGATTAAATCCAACTATTCAACTTTATTCCTAGACAATGTTGTTTCTCGAAATGAGCATCAAATTGCAATTGTTTCACGTATGTATCTTTAAAAAGTTGTAAGCTTAGTACACACGATTGTTTTGCACCAATTCAGAGGGATTTTAGAACAGTTTTTTTTTTTTTTAATAAAAAACCACGATTTTCTTCGGATAGTTGGGTTTTAAATAAACCACATTTGATACAATTATAAACAGCCTGTCCGTTTGTGTCTTTACAAATTCCGATTATTCTAAGCCTTTGGATTCCATGCCTGTTCTTAAAAATTCGAATTCACTCAACGCTTAAAGCAAAGTCATTACCGTGTTTGTTCTTCTGGAAATATCAAACATGGCGGTATTTACTCGAAAATACCTTACCCGCACACTGAGACTTATAAAGCAAACCTGTACCTAAATAAGTAATGAAGTCCTCCAGATTAGAATACTATTATCTAGTCTACAACCACGAAATAGAAATTATCAAAGAAATAATTCTATGTCCTCCCAAATAAACTCAATGTAAGTATGTACTGGTCGCAACCGATAACGCGGTTGTAAACTGCCCAACAACTCGTTTATTTTATTACTTTTATTTGCCTCCATCCCTTGTAATTGTTTTGCAACAACCCTCGATCTTTCAAACTCTGGGTAGGCCAAAAAAGCTGTTGCTGCTTATAGTTGCTCAAATTGTTCCACAAGTATTTACATATACACTCTCGTACTACTGCAAAAACACCACACGGACGAAAAATACTAAGTCACACAATAAACTCAAATAAGAAACACGAAAGCAAATAACAAATAATACTGCTACAATCTTAGTCTGGCTGGCAATTCATTTTATGGGAGGAGTTATGTATTCCTTCCAGAACCCTTTCACTAAACCCACAGTTGTAATAAAAACAAGTTGAAAGGTATACGAAAACGGATATAACACCATCGACATCGACATCGGCATCTCTTTTTCTTAAGTGGGGAACGGCTTAGACGTTTTGTGCTGAGTTGAGTTTGTCCTTTGGGAAATGATTTGTCCTTTTTTTTATGGGGCAACAAGAGTTTCAAGTTTGGGTGAAATAATTTAATTTTTTTTTCAGTTTTTTTCTTCTTAAGAATTGTATTTAAAATTAGGTGCTGAATGGAATTTAATTGAATGTTGTGAGATGCATATTAGTAGGGTCGGTCTGGGCAGGTTGTCGAAGTGGTGGTTTCGGTGAAAGATAGCGCAAAGAGGACACTGCCGTTTTAATACCACAACCTCAAGTAACCCGTTTATTCGGATGTAGTTGGAGATATTTTTATTCACCCTGTGGAGTTTAAGAGCAGGATCAGTTCTTTAATCATTTCTCTTTTAAGGTCGTCGAAAAAGGCGTTGCCTGGTTCTCGCTGGAGCCGGACATTTGCACAGAAAATGAATTTTAATTTTTATTTTTATCGTTGTAACTTCGGCAGAAATCATTGTGAGGGATCGTTTGGCTGCATGGCCACTACCTACTCTGCGATGTCCACGCGAGTTTTTTGTAGCAGCTCATTTGTTTTTGACCTATTGTAGCTTGGCCCTATCTTGCCGGATATGACTTATGTAGTTTATAAGACTGGTCCACCATATAAGTAAGTAAGGGGGGAGTTTTAGAGGAGGGCCAGTAAAGGTGTCAATGCTTTGCAACTTTTGGACTCGAGTTATTTGATAACGCCTGATACAAAAGCATATTCACTTGTAGATTTGGAACTGATTATGTAGAGCGAACATATGTGTACCAATGCTCCGTGTCAACGATTTTTTTGAAATTCCCAACGATATAAGGAATACATCGCCTCTTTATAGTGGAACCAATTGGAAAAGGACAGCTTGGTGTTCGAAACTTAAGGCAGATAGCTGAATATCGGCCTAACAGCAGGAGCTTACTAGTTTATTTTACTCGTACCCCTTATTGAATTTGGTTGAGTTACTTATCTAGCTCTTAGCTTCACTTAATCTTTATCTGAAATGAGAGCAAATTATGGCCAACTTTTCGAATCTACTAACTTCGATGAAACATTGTAGTTGATCGTGAAGATCGTGAAATCGAATCGGAGCATACATGCCTTCATCAACAGGGAGTCGGTTCTTTTTTACTTTGACCTAAGGTTACTAAATACACGATACAATCGCTGTACAACGGTTGTAAGCAATTGTACGAGTATCGTGTGTTAGTAAGCTTACGACGCGACAGTTGTACCGATATCGCACGGTCGAACGCTTGGAATCGAAAACCTGCGGTTGCATTCGCCATTGTATTGTATGTATCGTGTATATGCCGCTTAAGCGTAGCATACAAGCTGGAAGTTAGGTTGGCGGGTTTATCATCTGAACAGCATATAACATCTTTCGCTCAATATCCTGGTTTCTAGTTTCCGTTTAAGATGGTCTTCTAAATTCAAGATTGGATCAACATTTACTTCCGGTATTGAACAATTCGTTTTGTATTTAACTAATAAAGCTTGAAAGTAAACGCTTTGATAATTTTGTGTCAGTTTTGTCATTCAAATTAGGAGGTTTGAACCTAACTGCTTAAGTAAAACAACTTGGTTTTTTGATAAATGTTGACACAGATATTGAAGTTGAAATTTATAAATTGTAAAAGTTTTTCATTATCATACATGGTAATAATTAAGGTACTAAATACAAGTAATAATGTGTTTTATTATTTCCAAAGGAAAAGTGCTTCAAAATTAACTCGTTCAGCGATTACGTATGTGGTAACACGAGTTTTTGAGTACCCAATTCGTTTACCACATACTCGTACTACAAACAAAGGCGCTAAACTATTATAAACACATAATCAAAACCTAACCACTAAGGTGCAACAATTATGGTAGTCAACAGCTTTTTCCTGTGTCGCCACAAGAAGCCTCGTCACTTTGCGGTTGCAGTTCACACTTATTCAAGAAAGTAGCACGTTATTTTCACACGCCTAAGGGGACAGTGTTACCCGTACCTCTGGCTAGATAATATTTCAAAAAAGTGGACAGGTTCAGTAGAAATTGTTATTGATACGAAAAAAGGTGCAGAAGAAAAATAAATAAATAAATCAAAATGAACCTGAATAACAACTTAATTGTTGGTGACAATGTTAGTTCGTTCTACCTGGAGGCTGGACGGTACCTAACTTCATTAATTTACATTTATAATTCCTTCAATATGGAGATATTCTAGGTGATGGGTGTAGCTATGTCGTAAGTCAAAATTAAGCATGAAGGATTAAGATACTTTTCGATATTTGAATCTTTAACGTAAATGGGGACAGTGTGCCTTTTATAACCCAATCCAAGCTGATATACGATTATGTGCTTAGGATTGAGATAAAATATGTCGTAGGTATGGAGAAAGACAATAAAAAGGGTCCTCCTAGAGGTGTGATATTTTTATTATACTCATAGATATTTAAAATTTAGACAGTGTTATTACATGACCATGTCGGCAGACCGAGGGTGTTTTGTCGACAGTTTTACTTTAATATATTGCTTGTGTAAAGTTCCAAAAACACTTACAGCATTGGTAAATTTTTAAGGAGTCCGTTTGCATCACAAATGTCCTTCGTCCGTTAAAAAGGACTTAAGGCATTGAACAATATAAGAACATTATAAAAAATCAGTCCAAAATTATGATTTTCAAGGAAGGTGGAGGTCGACACTGCTCCAATGAAAAATGGCGCTTTAATGAGGAAGCAATCGAAATTTTTAAGGTATACAAGTATCTCGGGGTATTCTTAACTAAAAATATGAACATGGAACGACACCTCAAAGAAAAATTCGTAAAATCTAAAACAGCCATCAACGTAGCTTGGAAAAATATTTTCGAAAATAAATATATTAGTCATAGCGCTAAATACAAAGTTGTTGAAGATGTGTCGGAATCGGTTCTATTGTATGCGGCGCAAGTATGGGGCGGAAAACAATATGAAACCGTAGAAAAGCTGCTTAGATTTTATGTAAAAAGAATGTTCCGCCTTCCGTCGAATACTCCGAACTACATGCTAATGATTGAAACAGGTGTATCGCCTTTATTTATTAAGACATTTAAGCTACAGGTTGATTATGTACTAAAAAGAAAAGCAGTTCTGAATGCTGTACAAACAGGAACTGGCTGGTACAGGGAATGGCTGGATCTTGCTTCCGGATGTGGAATCGATTTGAACGGAGACGACATTGGGAACTGGAAGCCTAAATTGTATAAGCTTATTAGCAAGCTAGACGAGCAGGGTAGAATGAGATATGCTGAGGAAGCAGTGGGATCATTACACAGAGATATCTACAGTAGACTCAATCACAACCTGCAACAAAGTAATTATTTTCACGATAATTATAAAATAGAAGAAATAGCGATGACACCGAGACTGCGTGGAGAACTCCTGAAGCTAAATTATGTACCCTACAGAGAGGACTTACCTATCTTATGCATCATGTGCAATTTAGTGGAGAGAGAAGATGTGTTCTTTTAAAAACAAACAATAAACGTAGACAGTCCTTTTTATTTTGTGTAGTAGGCATTGTATGGTAATTAATTTAACTTTTTTACTTGTATGTATGAATAAATCAACCAGGCAGACGGCAAAGCCATGCTAACATTTTATTTTGTGAATTTATAAGAAAAACAATTACATGAATTAATAAATCTTAATCTAATCTATAAAAGATCAGCCATATGCAAAGTTTCCCTAGTTAAATGGTATGGTTCACACATTTTTATAATCTATTTTACAAGGCTAATTCGTTATGAGCCGTTTTTTTATGCCCGTGGGCCGTGATCTGATCCGGATCAGATCAGAAAAAAAAAAAAAAATCATATACACAGCAAAAAGCGCAGACACAGATATTCAGCTGGAACTTGCCATTTTATTACACAGCTTTTTAAGCGCAGACACGGACATTTAGCGCCAAGTTGTCATTTTATTACACAGCTTTTTAGCGTAGACATAGACATGGCCAAGTTGCCATGCGAATGAATATTTCCTTTTGAATGAAAGCTTAATGCGCTTGTTTTATTTTTTAGGAAGGAATTTTTAATTCTGATTAATAGATACCCAATGAGAATAATATTTTTGTAGCTATAATTTCACTATCACATCGCTTACATATCATTATAAGCAGAATATTAATTTATTCGATCATAGTAATATTTAAAAATATTTGGATTGCAAATAATTTTTCTTATTCTAATTTGGCAACACGACGCACCCTTGACAATCGTCTATAATTATAGCAATATTCACATACGAAAGTGTATCCTAGTGACAAATGGTCGAACTAATTTTTTGATCACGAAAAATGATCCTGATAAAAAGCAAGATCTCGTATTGTTGTTGTAATTGACACAAACCAATGATTTCATCTGATCCGGATCAGATTAGGGGCATAATAAAATACGGCTATTATGACGAATAGGTATTTTTATGAAAAAAAGTGATCTATATTTACGGTTGAACCTAGTAAAGTGGAATCTCTTGAGCCATTTATTTTAGTCCCACTTATAGAAGTATAATTCCAGTAACTCAGTTCACTGAGATACATGGAACCAAGACAGGAGTCGAAAATTTGCAAAATTGTAATTGCGTTTGCTCACATGGAGGAAAACCACTTCATGCACCTCTGTCTCGGGTTTCAGTAAAACGAAAAAGTATTAAAATGTTCCACCAGTCTGACTAACTTACAGAGGTTCTATAATTCATCAGTCCACTTATAGAGGTTCTTTTTATAAATATGAGTTCAGCTTACAGAGGTCAGAAAATTTCACTCAAAGTAGTTTTTTCTTTTTTTATTAAATCTGATGGTGCAGCATAATTTGGCCATCTAAAAGAGGTATTCAACTTATCTCGGTTTCACTTAACCAGGTTCGACTGTATTTTTGTGACTATTCATTGGAAAAATCAACAGTTTTCTCCGATACTTCACTCAAAATTAACACTTTAGCTTGTTTCAAAATATGGCTCTAAAACCATATACGAAATATCAACACTAGATAAAAACAAAAAAAGAGCTTTATAAGCGGTTATACAACCACATCGGTAGAAACATTCCGATTTATTTAACTCGTTGGCTAATTTGCCCGTATTTGTCATTGTACAGTGGGCTGACTACATCGCGTAAGTGCCAACCCGAATAGAAGTAGACACTCGAGGTTGGCGATTTGTAAAAGGCTTCAAACATTATCTTTGGCGCCCAAAGTGAGGCTCCCTTGTTTTCTTCTGCTAATTTAGGTCTGAATTTTTCACATTTTTTGCAGACGACGTCCAACTCTATCTTTCCTGTCCGTTAGGTAGAACTAGTAATGCTATAGATAACATTAACGAAGACTTGGAAATTATACAGCGGTGGGCACTAAAGCACAACTTGTCCCTTAATCCACCGAAGTTGGAATTGGGACAATCTTGTATAGAATATGTTCACACGGCAAGAAATTTGGGAATAATATTCAATGACACCCTATCTTGGGCCGATCATGCAACTGTCCCAATCGGAAAGGTTTATAATGGTCTCCGTCTGTTATGGCTCACTCAAAGATATGTGCCCATTAAAACCAAGATGCTTGCCTATATTGCTATACGGATGTGAAGTCTTTTGTAATGTTGACTACAATACTCGACGAAAACTTAATGTTATTTACAACAACCTTACAAGGTACGTCTTCAATAAAGGATATTATGACCATACATATATCTAGCTACTCTATTCAGATAATGAAACTCAGTTTTGATAACCTTATTAAGTTCAGGTCACTAATCCTACTGAATTAAATTATGCAGACTCGACAGCCCGAGTATCTGTACAGCAGACTAAATTTTGCCAGCTCACAAAGAACAGCTATACTGATTCAACCCAGATTTAATTGTTTACAATCTGAACGCACATTTTTCGTCCACGCCACTCGCCTATGGAACTCATTACCCACGACACTAAGGAGAGTCACAAGCGCAAAAAATTTCAAAACCAATCTTTTTAAACACTTGGCCAGTGATACACAATAAACTTTAAATTAATTAACACAGAATTTAGGTAATTTGTAAAATTGTTCTTTATCAATCTTAAAATAATTGTATATACACTTCTCAGCTGTTAATTTTGTAAAATTCTTGTAACCACTTAATTTTTTTCTTAAGCCTTTCACTAATTATGAGATATTGTAATCTTACTGTGAAAATATTTTAAATAAATAAATGAAATAAATGAAAATTAAATGAAATAAATAAATCAATTAGTTAGATCATAGTTTGATAACATTTTGATTTGCTTTATTTGTCTGTCATCTAGGTTTTCAGCAATTGTTTTTCCTGGTGGATGAATTGACGCATGTTATAAGACCAAAAGTACATACAGTAGACGCTCGATATAGTGAACTAATAAAAACCAGGCCTGTTCACTGAAGCGAGATTGTTCATTGTAACGAGCGTGGACTCCTTGAAGCAAATTTTATCAAAATGTGTATGTTTTTACGTATAATTCATCGAAAATAGAATATAATTACAATTTTTCTTTGCGATTACTAAAAAACAAGCCAATATTTATAAGAAAGAATATCTTATTTTTAACAAAAACAACTCTTCCGTAAAAAACATAATATATTCCATGTACTTAAAAAAAACAAAAACACAACAAACTTAAGCTGTGCTTAAGTGACATGGTCACAAAGAATATCGTTCAAAAAGTAACAAAATAAGCACAACGCACTTTGTTTTTGCACTAAAAACAACCACAACCTGTGAAACAAACAAATATTCTAAATAGTGAACAAACTTGTAAAATAGCCTGTATAAAATATTGAGTGTTCACTATATTGGATTGTTCACTATATCGATGTTCACTATATCGAGCGTCCACTGTATATGTACATTCTTGGCGAGTTCCTCGACCTAACAAGAGTATGCGAATTTGTTAATCACGTTTTTCGAACCTTTCTGCGAAACAAAAAGAGAGAAGAAATTTTATAAAGACTGCAGAATTTCTGAGTGCTAAGTGACGTCATTGATATTAAAACTTCTTCATTGTACAAGCATAACCTACCTACAAAACAAAATGATAAATTAGAATTAACAAACACGATTGTTTAATGGGAAACGTTCGTATGAATGACGGTTTAAGTTTTGAATCTTTAAATTATAAATGTACTCGTACTCGTTCCTAGGCATGGGCATCCCTCCGTCTGTAGATACACACTATGTTCATTCATTAATCATTTCTCACCGGAAAGGCTCGACTGAAAACAATGCCTGCCGCCGCAATATTAAAGGCAAACAATTGCTGGAAGTAAATCCATCTTGTACGCCCGCACACTAGCTTCGCTGTCTCTTATTGGCGCGTTTGTGTTAATCCAAAAACAAACAAAAAAAAAACTTTCCATACTCCCATGTCAATTAAAGAAATTAATAACGTATTTTCGATGGCATAATGTTTCCTTTTTTTATAAATCTTTTGTGGATTGTAGGGCTCTCATGCAATCGATCAAAATTGGGCTTGAGTATACGCGTAGTATAGCTTTAGTGGAGCTCACGTTCCTTGAACTCGCTGGTCAATTCATTGCTCTACATCTCATCTTATTGCAGTGCAAGTGGAATTTTTTTTTGTATTAATTTAATACGTTCAATTTAAGTCAATCAATTTTGTGAATGCCTAAAATACATTTTGACTTGAACTGTCACTTTGTGTATACATTTTCTGTTTCAATATTATCGACAAGAATTCGATGTTTTTTTTTTTTTTTGTCGAAAGATGATAATCATGAATTATGATGCCATAAACATGTCGACATTGTCATGGTCATGCCATGCGACACATGGCAGTAGTGCGCTGCGTTCTACTGACATGAAACAGCAACGCACACACACAGCGCTGTGCAAACTTCATCAAAATTCTACTGCAGTAGCTACAGCTTGTACCTACTTGTCTATCCACTGAAATCCTGCTGCACATGGATGCACAAAATCTATATACAAGTTCAATACCACTTGCGAAACGCTGAATACAGATGGAGTCCCAAATGAGTTCCATGCACCACATTGAACATTGAACCACAAGCGTGCACATATTTATCGATACGATATGCAAGGATAAAACAATGAACCTAGCAATTTATTGAATTTATGAACAGCAATAGAGTAGAGAATGGGTTTCCTCCTCTGATTTGCTCTGCAGAAACTTTTCCCATATTACACAACACAAAACACACATACATACATACATATATACTGAGAGACGCATATCTTTCGACAAATTTGTTGTTTTTGTACGAATACGAATAGTATTGGTAGTGTGCGACGGTAGTATAGCTAACAAAGCCACAGTTTGTCGATACACAACAGAAAAATATAAATAAATAAATAAATAACCTAAGTGGGAGAATGTAAGGAAGCACACACCCGTCGCATTCGTCCTGTTGTCCTGATAACAGGAAAAGGAGTACGAGTACCAGTACTCTTTCTCGCTCTCGCATGCAGTGTGTCAGTGTTTCCCTATCTTTGAGCATAAAACGCAGCCATAAGCAATACAAAACAAGAAAATTTGCATTTCCATGTAAGAGTCCGGACCAATGTAAGGATACACTGCTGACGAAGTAGTTTTACGCTTTTTTTTCCTCTGTATTGCTGGCATTGTTTGGGTGGAAGCGAGGCGGAAAAGTTATAGACTGTGTGCGGGTGGGGGTGAGGGGAAAACGCTTGCCCATAGCTAACATGTAAAGTAATTTTCAGCAATTTGCCGGTCAATCCCTTGGGTGGTGGTTTACGTACGAACGGACCATATCGAAGAGATACATCTATGTATGTGTGTACATATTTTCGTTGGATGAAAATGTATCTTATGTATGTAAAAGGATGTGTGGAAGTGCGATCCCTAGGTTAAGAGGTCATATTCCTAGTCGAAAAGTTATATTGTTAGAAAAATAAATTTCTCCTTGTTGAGTAGTTGGTTCGACTTCCCAGGGAGGAAGTTAGTTTGGGTAATTCTTTTTTTTGCGGAAATTAGGTCGTATTTCGGGAAGAATGGCGAAGGAAATCATTGACTTTACTATCTTTTTTGGATGAACCTTTTTAAAGTGGGTTTTCTTCTTTGCATGACGGGATTCCGGAAATAATGGTATCAACTTTTAGAGGGATATGCATTTCGAAACGGTACGAAGGGCAAAACTAAACCACTGTCAAATATGTTAGGGAATTGATTTTCTTGATCGTAGACGGTAGATTGCTTGTGATGTTTCTTCGTTTGGAATCATCAAATGTTAAAGATTAAAACAATCTGGTTATGCCTGGGATACAAACCAGGCCAGATAGTCAAAACCTAGTGAAGATTTGTCACATTTTTTATAACTTGACTCGAACCGCAACATTGGACAAGATCTTTTGTATTCACTGGCAGCTATTGTCACTTACATACATATACAGTCGACTCTCCGTAAGTCAAATTTTCACGGGATACCCAGATTTGTTCGAGTTAGAGAGAGTTTTGGAAAAATTCGAGTAATAGAGAGAAACATTTATTTTGGTTTTAAAACGTTTGTTTGATAAAAAAAAAAAGGTTAATGTACTTACAAACAATAAACAAAACTTTTGACCACACAGTTTACTTCGCAATAATTCATGTAAGTTACATTTTCTGTGAATTGATCTAGCTACAAACATGCACATAAAGACTGCATCAGCTCCGTTGAACAGCCTAGAATCAACTGATTTTGAAATTCCAGCTGGAATCTTACTAAAACAAGTTCTTTTTATATATGTACATACGCAGATAGATCCATTGAAAAACCTATTTTGAATGCAACCAACAACACAACGAAAAGGATAACAATGCTTTTTTTGTTTTTGCGTTGCAATTTTTAATAAACTGTATCTTTGTATGAAGGTACCAAGAATATGAATAGGAAGAAACACGACGAGCTGACGATGATGGCACACGCGGACGCGATGCTACACATATTTACCTAGGATATTTAAGTGTGTAGGTACTAGATGGTTAGTAGTTATATAATCAAATACGAATTCCGAAGGGGTAATTTGTGCTAAACAAAATTCGACTTAAGGGGTGAAAAAAGATGCCAATAATCAAGAGAATGGGTTCGAGTTAGAGAGAGTGACGGCTTGGGGGGAGTTCGACTTAACGAATGGTTTTTGTATGGAAAATTGAAGGGAATGATAAAATATGGCGAAAAACGTCGAGTTAGAGAGAAATTCGACTTATAGAGAGTTCGACTTACGGAGAGTCCACTGTATTCTGCAACTTCACTGCAAGGCTAAGACAGGAGGAGAAGACCATCCGGTGTATAGCTACTTCAGCTATCTTCTAGATAGGTCAGGTTAGGCTAACCGGCGATGTAACCATTGTCATCACACTTACATAGGTCCATGTTGACCCATTGTTATACCCATTATATGTATATTGTTATGGTTTTAGTGTTTCAGTTCAAACCATCCGGATTAGTGAATTCCACCTGTTATTTGCTTCAATTAGTGACTTTTGTTCCATTTTGGCACTAACGTTACCATAATTATCATCTGCTACTCTAGGGCTGCGCCCTTTCTGGCCAAATTCATCAGCTGCTTCTTACTAACTTACTTACTAAGGTGGCGCTACAGTCCGTGGTGGACCAAGGCCTCAACCAACAATCTCTTCCAGTTAGCCCGGTCCTTAGCTAACCGCCTCCAGTTGTGCACTTCAAGTTGGTTGAAGTCTTGTTCTATTTGTGCGCGCCACCTTAGGCGAGGTCGTCTTCTGCTGCGCTAACCTTCTGGGTAGCGTATATCGAAACCCTACTTTAATACGTCTCCTCAGGCGGTGACGAGCTCGATTAGCATTTACTGGAAGAAAACACACAGAAATTCTACTTCCATACGTATATTCTCCGAGCCGGAGCGTTGATGTCCATACGCTCTACATGTCCTAGCCATCTTAAATGCCCAATGTGCAGTTTTTTGACCCGCTGCTTCATTGCATGGTATTCCGCTATGATCAGTGATACAGCAGAGTTTTATATTGTGTTGCGTGCCAAGAACCTTTAGTTCTTTGCGACAACACCTTAGAAGTTTAGATTTTATTTGCGTAGCAGTTATTGCTTTTATGGCTGTAAATTGTGATATCCTCTTGGAATATTGTCACCATTGACACCAATTGATCGGCCTTTGTCACTGCTAAAACCTCAGCTTGGAGCAACCCGCTCCTATACCTATTTCCATCTTTGACCCATCGCATCGGCGTAGTTAGATCCAAGTTTGGGACAGTATAGTCTGAATTGAGTGTCAGTGTGTCCATATGCATTCAGTCTCCGGGGCTTTGATTGGCTTATTCCGAGAGCGCTCTTTGCTGCGGTCTCATGCATATAGAGAGTCTCTGCTTAGTAGAGGACGACACCATTTCGTTTGTAGATTGAAGGAATAAAGAAAATCCTCAGCTAGTTGCTTCCAGTTTAGCATCTCGGACAAGTGTTAGGTATGTTCATAAATTTTGTGTTGTACCGTGAATCATTTATTTTGCATTCACAAAGGCTTTTCTATTCCACAATATGACAATTTGCAATACCCGAGATTTTTGAAAAGCTTCCGCACTGAACGGTACCTTTGACGCTTTAAAAGTATCCCGAAATGTCTGCGGGAGCTTATTGCTTCTGCCGTTTAATTTTTCTAGATTGTAAGGTCCTGGAAATCTGTACGTTTTCTAAGAGATTCAACTGTATAAGAATGTGCGGAAAACTAAGCGATTTTTAGATCGCCCCAAAAACAGGATCGCAGGCGGCTATAGTGATTTCAAAAGTTCAAAAAGTTAATGATTTATCGAATGCAAAGCATGAACCCGTCATGCACTGATGGGCATGAGATCGCGCTACAATATGACTTAATTATGGGTTTGTACAAAAATCAAAAAAATACTTAACTGCTCAACCGAATCATTTGTGAACATCTGTGGGGTTCCCATAAGATGAGAAGTCTCCAGGAACAACCGTCCACATAATGCCACCACAACTGCCGCATTTCTCATCGTTCAGTCACCCACCCATAATGCCGGGACCTAGGACTGGTCTAGGAGGAAAACACTCATCACAATTTGTTTCAATCACAATCCACCATCAATGGATATGGATGGGATTTTTATTTATTTCAATACGGTGCGCGATACAGTTTTGGGATTTGAGTTTATTTATAGTAAGGTAATTACGTGGAAAGAAAGAAACAGAAGAAGAACTTTTTATTTATTTTTTTTTTTTTTGTTACTTGCGACGTACTGTGAGGTTGTTTCCCTTGAGTGAACACAGTGTAACCTAATACACCATGTTCTGGTCTATGCTTATGATTGACCTTTCCGAACTGAGGAGCTGTATGTCTGCTGTCGTCTGTCGTTGTCGTTGTAAAATGATGATTATTAAATGAGAAAACAAAAGCATAGGGACTGACTGCATATGTTTATGGGTGTCTTAGCGGTAATCATCTGAACTCGACACTTCCGGCACAAAAGTAGACGCCACTAATAGAGGTAATCGTAATAGTTTCTCTCGGATGAAATAAAATAATAATAATCCCTAGATGAAGGTCTAGAAAACACACGCGCAGTTCAAATCTAATAACTGTGGAACATGAACGTGAAATTTACATTCATTTGGACGATTTAATGATGTTGGGACTTGGGACTTGAGTCTCTTGATCTGGGTGAATGACGCTAAGTCACACGTGACTCATACAAGCAAATTGAAAAGAAAGAAAAAATGCATTCAATTGAAAGATTATGTACAAATTGATAAAAATGTAACTTTTAGAACAGGTTGCTTATTCTAAGGGAATCTGCGCTAGGAACTATCCATCTAACTTCTGTCAAAAGTTTCATCGACTAATTGTGTTTTGACAATTGAAAGTTGAAAGTGAAAAAAGTGTGCTCAGTGAATAGAGTATTTTTCATTGGCTGGAAAATGTATACAGAAATCAAAATGATTCGCATCAGATATTGTTTCAATTCACAATCACTCAGTCCATCCGATTAAGCTGTAACCGGACAAAGATTGGAAAAATCTTGCTGACATTTTAAACATCGCAGTCGAAAGTGAAAGAAATATCATGGACATGGGAAATCTTTTATCAAACTCGTAATTGAATAACGTCTTCGAAGCAATATTTAAATGTAACGGGAGAGAAAAGAGAACAAACATTACACGCTAAAACGAGGTTCAGTCAGCCCAGTGGATTGGGCTCGGCAAAACTGCGCCAAAAAAACGAAGTACAGTGAAGGCTCTACTTGCAGGCAACTCCGAAAAGCGGACAATTCTCTTAAATGGACACATTTTAGGGAACCAATTTCTAATTTCCCATACAAAATGCATTCTTATAAGCGGACAGCTCTCATAATCGGAAAACATTTGGGAGCCATGAGTGTCCGCTTATGGGAGCTTTTATTGTATAGGTCCATTCGGAAATTTTATATCGACTGTTTCTGCGGTATTCATAAGAGATGATCTTCATTAATATTTAGGCTTTTTCGCCTTTAAATTTAAAGGACAACGGCCGCATTTGGCAAGAAAAAAAGTTTACTTTCGCACCAGATTACTTACATATCTACAATCGCCACAACAATACTGACCTAAGAGACGCTTAGAATCACCACAAATGGTCCCCACCGTATTTCGAGATTTGACTTCGTGTGACTTCTTTGAATATGCGCTTCTTCAAAATATGTACAGTAGAATCTCGGAAAGATGAACGAATAAAAAACGCCCTGTTCATCTTATCAAAATGTTCATCTTTTTGAGTAGCTACTTAATTTTGAATAGGTACTTAATTTTGGTTAAGATGTCTTTCAACACTTTGCCCTTTTCATTTAAATTTAAAAACTTAACTCGGCCTTTAACTGGTGGCATCTTTCCTCTACATAAATTGACTTCACATTGGTATGCAAACAAACGAAATGAAATGCAAAATCAAGCAGAAAATAACAGTTTTCCAAAGAATAACGGTTATATGAATCTACTACGAATACCTAACTAGAACACGAATAAGGAAGAAAAACATTTTTGGGTAGAGGGTTTATCTTTTCGCGTATCAAAAAATCAACCCGTTCATCTTTTAGAATATTGCAATGGTGAAAAAATTCCGTTCATCTTTCTGAATGAGTGGATAGTTCATCTTTTGGAATAGTTCATCTTTCCGAGATTCTACTGTATTTGTGTATAGTATATTCACTGTTAGTTCTGAAAATTTGACATTTTTTTAAATAGCTTTGCAAAAAAAATTAGTTTCGAACCTGTTCACAATTGCTCTTCGGTAGGATGGAACTACCAATATTGCACACAACCGATGAACTATGATGATTCATCTGTCTATAGATCAAGTACGATAATGTCTGCATGGATATCTATGCTGTCAAAAAAGGACTTAGACAAAACTATCAAGTGATTTTTTAAAGCAGTGTTTAAACATTTTTAAAAAACTGTGGTGACACGTCCAGGAATATATTTGGTGGAGTTTCATACCACCATGCCGATCCGTCTGTTTTGTTCGTCATGAGCTCACGCATGTGTTTTTTTTTTTTGTTACTCAGTATCAACTTACTTTTCATTTTACCAGCACTACAAAAACAAATTTACTGAGTAGTTTACTTGGTAGGATTAACTGTGTAAACCAATACTTGGATAGCAGTTTATGATTCTGAAAACCAGTAAACCGGTAAGTTTGTACTCGCAATTGGATGTGTTCTAAAAACGGGTCATCCGACAGGAGGTATCATTGTTGAACTGCCAACATTTAACTATCATTGCGATGACTTTTGATGAACAAAAACTAGGAGATTATTATCATTAATGGATCGATACACACTCGCACAACGTGTTGAAATAGTGGAACTAAAAATTCACACGGTGGAAAAAAGCGCAGAAACGTTTCGTAAAGTTCGTACTGCTTTTGGTCGTCATCAAGTGCCTTCTTACACATTTAAAGTGAATTTAATCGATAAATTTTAACGTCTCGGACAGATTAGTGATGTGAAAACTCCAACTTGTATTCGTCCGACATGGTCAGCTCAAAATATCGCCGCTGAAGCTGAGAGTGTGACTATTTCGAGACGATCACAGAAATGATCTGCAATCACTTTGCACCGCATTTTGCATAATGATCTTGGCCTCCATGTTTATAAGGTCCAGTTGATACAAAAACTGAAGCCAGCTGAATACGCATAACGCTGTACATTCGCTTTTTATTGATAAGGACACACCTTGGTGGATAACCCTATATACATAATATATATCTCGGTTGTAGGAGTATACTATTAAAAGTTTTGAGGTACATCGCCTTTTACAGTTTTGCCAGGTGCTCTGTACTTCTTCATGGTGGCGGTGAAAATGTATTTAAAAAAAAGGCAGAAAAAAACAATCACTTTTTAAGTGTCGGCAACAAAAAATAGCGTTGGCTGATTGTTTAACTGCTGCTTTCCAGAATGAAGGTATTCGGTTCTTATTAAAAGGAGAAGTAGGTAGCCCCAGCAACCGTTCACTAATTGGCTTATAACCCTTTTCAGGATCTTATATTTTTACATAATTCCCTTCATTTCTTTTGCACCATGGTTATCCGACATACCAATCGATTGCTTTATAAGGCTTTATCTGAGGCGGGCGGGTCTCCTTGACTACCATCGACAAGTACCTACATATCTTTTGTTATTTAATATATAACTCTCCAGTATAGCTGGGAATATGTCTAGTCCATTTATGTGATTGTCATAACTTGCTTTTTGGATTTGATTGAGTTTTCTATAAAAAAAACTCGCATGTTATGTATGTATACTGGAACTTTTGACACGGTGTCCCAGAGCTAAAAATTATAACAAATACATATGTACATACATTATGTCGGTATGTACATATGTATGTCTTTTTTTACTTATCATATTTACTCTCTTCCAACGATAAGAGTAAGCTCCCGTGACAGATAACACTTAAACTCAAGGTAAACATTATACTATATGCTGTAAAAAATACAAAAAAAAAAAAAACAACATCGTCCATTGTATTGTGCAATAAAATTCTAAACGCGTTTAGATGTCAAAAACTCCTTAATGTACACACATAAAACACGTGAAGCATCAGCGCACTAACGGAACATCATGAAATAGTCATTAGAGTTGTTTTTTAGGATTTTTTTTTATTTCTCCGAGTACGTGATATGTAAAAAAATCGCAGTTAAAATGGATAAATGCGTGAATTTTTTATTCAAAGAAAAGGACTCCCAGCTAAATCACGTTTCATGAAAAATGATTACTTTTGTTGCACTATAATTGAAGCTACAAGCCTTAATCCATAGGTGGTCTGAATATAGCCTCTGATATACCTTTCCCAATATTAACCAATACCCCGCTGAGATCATAACCACTTGCCACCACGTAACCTGCACGGACACGATAAAAAAAAACATTTTTTTCGACGGACTATAAACTATCTCCCTCGGGTGTTTAAATCCTCTGACCGGGCCACACCTGAGAAACAAATCAACCCTCTTTGAATGCCTAACTTATCCTTATACGAGTAACACTGAAAATATCATACAAAAAGCATAAAAAAAAATATTAATAATTATTTCGCACGAAAGAAATATTCAACACAAGTGGTAATTATATTACTTCGTCAAAGGGATACCGAATGAGATGAAAGACATTTTAATGTCCTTGCTGCCGCCACCACGTCACACACATACCATCATATCGTTTTAGCACGTGAGACCACTTAAAAGTACATACATATACTAGCGCCAAGTCTTGTCTTGGTTCGTGTCTCTCTCTACATAAATTACGGTATTAAACGTGACAATTTGCGTCATCTTTAGTGTCCGTTTTATTCCTTCCTTATTAATTAGCTTGAAGCGACTGATATCTGATATAAAGGTGTGCTGAGTGGTGACAGGTTTATCATATTCTGTTTTATTGTTTGGATAAATGATGATGGTTATAATGAATTTGCCTTTTTAAAAAAAATTGCAGGAAGGGGATGGATGATGGTGTTTACTGTCCCCTATACGTTATTATAGTTTTTTTTTTTTTTTTTTCTAAGTACTTGGTGGAGAGATTTTCTAATTAAATTAAATGGAAAAATTGATTTGGGTTCTTTTTAGCTTTCCTAGATTTCAATTTGATATGTTTGACATATTTTTATAATGAATTCTTTTTTCTTATCTTTTCAGGTAAGTGTCAAACACTATGGAACTATAACTTTTAGCTACGAGTATAATTATTCACGAATGAGTAAGTATAAAATACAATATAAAGTACAATGGGCCTTCAGGTCTACGAGCTTGTTGTCTCTATGGGATAACTAACGTGACCAGACGCCCCACTTTCGGCGGGACAGTCCCGCTTTTAGAGTGTGTGTCCCGCTGTCCCCCAGACTTCAGCGGGGACAGTAAAATGTCCCGCTTTGGGTCAACCCACACATGATAAAAAATAATTATCCATAACATGCATTGGAACGAGTAGCAATAACACCTCTCCAGCACACAATGACGTCATTGTGTCATGCAATGTTCTCAGTTATGACTTGTGACTTTCTGTTGTATCAGTTTTCACTCACGTAATTCACCTTCAAATACTACGCGTACATATATGTACCTGATTCATCCCCAGCTCTGTGTTTTCGCAATCACTACTGCCGTTTTCGCTACCAGCATCGTTTACTTTACCGCCACCTGTCATTTTCAATATAAAATGCAGGAAACACAAAACATAGAAACAAACGGTATGTTTTTTCTTCTTTTTTTTTAAGAAATTCTCGTTTTTCAATTAATTTTAACTGACATTTGTCATTTTATGTCAACTTTGACAATACGTAGGTTTAGAATCGGTTTAAAAATGGGTTAAACTATTGTTAATTTTTATTTTTAATTTAATTTTTAACCTGGGTTAAACTAATTTTTAACGCATCGGGTTTAAACGTTTTTGAGTGAATATTATGAACATACTATAGTTTAAATTTTTAATTTTATAAAATGCGGGTTAAGAATCGGGTTTGAATTTAATTTAAATTTAATTTACACCCGGAGTGAATAATATCGCGCCAGTAGAGAGAATATTCTCAGAAATGAACAAAGTATGGACATCGGAAAAAACTAATTTAAAAATTAAAACACTGCAAAATATATTAATTGGCAAGTACAATGTGGATTTAACGGGATTACCATGTAATCCCGAACGACTAAAATCTCGAACGAAAAAAATCTCGAAAATCCATTTGATAAATCTCGAGTGCAAAAATCTCGAATGGGCCAAAATCTAGAAAGTACAAGTATCTCGAAAGACTTTATCTCGAAAAAAATGTCCTTTCAAGATTTTTAAAATCTCTTCATTTTACTGCAAAAGTAATCAAATCAGATAGCTATTGTGTAAATTCGAGATTTTCTCTAGATTTTTGCTGTTGGTTTTTTTTTCTTCGAGATTTTTTTTTTTCGAGGTTCTTGTTTTAGATTTTATTTATTATATTATCGTGGTAAATCCGGATTTAACATGTGAACAATTTTTAACACTTTTGAAAAGATCACCACAATTGCTGAAAGAAATCTGTTCAAACGAGAAGTATTCTGATTAAAGTTCAAACTGAAATTTCAAAATTGTTTACCCCAACTCCAATACCAACCCATGTACATTCCCTAAGCGCACCACCCTCCCCCCTTCCTTTATCCACGGTGTAGCGTCTCACTTTCAGCCTACGAAAATCTGGTCACGTTAGGGATAACCCACTTCCAAATGCAAGTATAAAATTCTAAAACGGAAAACAAAGGACACACGAATCTGGAAGTTCCCAGCTCTACTCGTAGAGTTGATTAGAAGTCGTGTTGAATTGTTTAGATGAAGGCTAAGACCAAAATGCTACAAGAGACCTTCATAGGTCCAGCTTGAGTTTCAATTGTAGCGAGAGCATACTTCTTGTTGATTTGTCCAGTCTTTAGATTTCGGTGAACTCTTGTTGCAAAATTATCTGAATGAACGTTGGTTTCCATTTAAGCCACTTGGAGTCGCATGCAAAGATGTGAGACGGAGCGAAAGATACCAAGATTAAGCGTTTGTAATGAGCTAAAACCCTTGTCTCATTCTTTTTTTATATATAATTTACACACGCTAAAGGGGATATAAATACCCTTATAATGTTTATACACAGCGCGAGCATATGAAGAACAGTAAGAGAGACAGGCAGATCAGCGTAGTGATAGGAAACCCATATATTAAGTTTCAACTTATGTGGTGCCCAGGATAACTAGAGAGTTGTATATTGTTGAAATGTTTGTCATTGCTTATAATTCACAGAAGTTTTTTCCAGATGTTTTTTATTATTGTTTGTCCGATCGAGTTTTCCAGCCATATCAACATCCTGCTTCCAGAGTTATGCCTTCGGTGTTAGTGTTTGATATAAACTTCTAAAACTGATCAACTTAGTTTTATTTTGTGAAAAATAAATGCTGCGGAGATATTATCTGGAGTTGAACCGTGAGCCTTCAGCGTGACAAGTATATACATATTTGAATTGTTAAATATTCTGGAGTTATGTTTCGAGCCGGGCCATGAGACATCCATACTAGTAAACTTAAAAAAAAGTAGTTAAATATTTGAGATTCGCATCCGGAAGTGCAGGTATCCCAAAGAGCACTGCATCGAATGCTACTTTCAAGAGCATCACATCGACGTTGAAGAGCAACGGTTTCTGCATTGTGTAATTGTACAGCTGTGTAAGTGCTTTCTTCAAGTGAATAAATGCGCGCGGCTACATTTGTGATTTTGCAATGCAAGTTCATCAAAACGTCGACGACATGTAACTTTGAGTACCTCTAACAAGTAGAAATTTGTTTTGCGTCTGGAAGATTTCGTCTACGAACCTAATTAATTCAGCTTGCTTTGTTAGGTGTTCTAACAAAGCCAGCTGAGGAGCACTTTCACTACTCAGCTGTTTTCCAGCAGGTGAGTATGATTGTATGAATTGGGTGGTCGTTGATGGTGGACCTCTTGTCGTGTTGCCTCTTGGAGGCAGATACAGGGTAGACATTGTTTTGAGAACTCCTTGAATTGAATGCAAACCTAGAAGTAGAGCACAACATATAGCTTTGGAAACGAAGAACACAAATATTTAGCACTTAATAAGAGTCTTTCAGTTTACACTTACCTTTTCGGTTTATATGCTCGCCATACCATGTTGCTTTATCATACTAATCCGAACGTGCATGCAGTCTGCAGTCATTTTCCTATTTCAGTACCAACCACGAGTATTCTCGGGTGGATTTTTTGTATGGCGACATCTTAAACCAAACTCGATTTTGACCTTGGCAACGAAAGGGTTAAAAACGTCAAACTTATCAACAATTTGGAAGTTTTTCTTTGGCGCATCTTTTCTCTATGCCGGATCTTTCCATGCAACTTTAGTTGTAACCGATGGTATTTTATTCTTGGCCAGAATAGCAGCCGACTGTTGAAAGTTGAGATCATAAGTGAACTCCCAAAAATCCGTAAATAAAATTAACAAACAGACAACCACTAACACTGTAAATTGAAATAAAAAGCCTTTTAAAATGTTCGCAAACTTCTAACCAACTTCCTCTGCTCTAATCTCAGTCGTAAACCACATCCAATGCATACTAGTTCTAGACTAGCTCTTGCCCGCAAAAACTTTGCAATCTACCACACAAGCTCAACCAGTGTGGACCAAAACCTTCTGTGTCAAGTGGGTAATCCAATTTTCTGTTCATTCGCATTCATTGCGATTCGAAATACCTTTCTAAACCACTGGCCTGGATAAGTAAATTTGTATCTAACTCTACTCGTACTCGAACCGCACATACGAGTACCATATACAAGTTTACATGTAAAGCACATTAAAGTTACCAATTCCTATTTATGTTTGGGGATGGGGGACTAGCAACTTTTAATCTGTTCCTTAATCCCGAAGGTGTTGTCTCAACAAATGGCATCGCATACAGGTGCAGCTTACACGAACCTATTACACCGAAATTCCTTTGGTTCGGTGGAAGTGTGGTCGACTCAACAATGTTGTGTGTGGAACTGTCCCAGTATTATCCTCTAAGGAAATCTAATGAACAGTTCATGTTCTTCCAAAAATTGCCGACCCAGACATGAAGAATACGAGAAGTATCTACCTCTAAACATTTAAATGACAGGATTATTTCCCACAATCGATTGTGCCAATTTTACTACTTGGATTTCTGCTGAATCATGATTTTCCACAAGTACCCCTCCCCCGCCCCCCAAAAACGAACAATCAACTCGTCGTCATGTCCATATATACACTTTGCCAGCATTGCAATCATCTCTTGCACATTAGATTCATCTGGTTTTTTTGTTAGTCTGTGCTCTAGACTGAAGGAGCAATCGAGAAATGAATTAGAAAAAAAAAGTAGGAATAAAAGAGTCTACAATACACCAACCAACAAGTACACACATAATCCCTGTGGATCAATTTCGATTAAGACCCATTTCTGATTCAATATCACGTTTGGATTAGAGTGGAGGAGCGTCCCTTGTGTTTCACTCGTTCGCTTCGAATCTTTCGGTAATGTGAGGAGATGCATCGTTGAAACGAATCAATGGTGCTGCAAAGTGCCCAAGAAGTGGTTCTTCTCCAACTCAAAAATTATCGATGGAAATTAAGCTGAAGAGCTGCGGCTGTTCTCTCTACAAACACTGCACCAATATCCGAATCCGATCCGAGACCGACAAAGATGTGGCCCAAATGCAGTCATTGAATGAAACACAAAAAGAAAAAAAAATGAGAAGGCAGAGTAGAAAGTATCACGAAACCGACTATTAAGGTATCATGGGTTCGATTGTGTTGCGATTAAATTGGAAAAGTTTTTTTTTTTTTCAAGTGAGCTTTTGATTTTGTTCCACTGCTCCACACTATTATTATTGTTATTTTTGGAATCGTTGTCGATTTTCAAGTATCTGGATGCGGTATATCAAGTCTCGATTGGTTTTTCTGTTCGCTTTTTTAAAGCACCGCAAGAGTGAAATTATTATTATTTTTTATTTTTTTCAGTTTCAAGTGGAGAGAACACTATGTCATTATACATATGTGATTTTTATAATACATTCTGTGGAGTACTTTAACGGAACATACTTAGTTCCACTTCTAGAAGAAAGAAGAGGCCCTTGCTTTCTATGCTTATCGATTGGGGACATGTGGCTATCACTTCGCTTTGACATGTTTCCTATCATCTTGAATTGTTCTATCAACGATTTCACCTAAAATCTTTTAGCTGAGACTCTCCTTGTCGGACGGTTGTAGTTTTCTCCACCATATCTCGAAAGAGACCATAGAGCCGAGAGCTGAAGAAGTTCGTTTCTTTAAATGACTTAATTTAGGGATTTTAAGCGAAGACTGTAGTGTCAAAGCCAATATATGGAACTTAATGTTGCTTCTGCGAGACCTTTTATTTGAGATAACCCCATAGAAAAAGTTTGGAGCTCCTTAGGTTGTGGCTGTTAAGTCCACGAAGCTAATCGTCCAACCAATATCTTAATTTTTGGATATCAGTCTATCTGCTCTGGGAGCAGTTCTGCACTGTCTTGTTAAAAACACATACATACATATGTATGTGCATGGGCATGGAATAGGTTTTCTTCAACTGGGTAAGGATGTAAAAAGTGTTCGAGCATTGCTCTGCACAAGTCCCCATTAATAGTCACTGGATCTCCATTTATGTTTTCAAAGAAAAGGTGTCTATGACATTTTCATCCGAGATGCCACACTAAACCGTGACCCGAAGTGGCATCTGTGGCTCCAAAATTATTCGAGGGTTCCTTACTCCAGAAACAAAAATTTTGTTTATTTACGAAGTCATGGAAGGTAGAACTGGACTTCGTTTGACATAATCAATTCCAAAGCTATGCATTTTCAAAACAAACGTAATAAAACAAATGTTGAGCCACCCTGTAGTTCAAATCTTGCAAAAGCTGGTGAAGGAAGAACTCCAGACCTCATTTTCCAGAATTGACTTACACTTTGGATCCTTGACGGTATATTTCTGCTTTTGCCCCGTTGCTCCAACCAAGTTCATCTGTTTTTTTTTACGAAACATTTGGAAGTTCTCAAGGGGAGTCAATCGGATCAGATAAATGAATTGACGCATATTACTGGTTCCGGATTCAGTTGCACTACCTGGGCGTTCAGCATTTTTGAGGTGATTTCTGATAGCTTCGAGTGCTCTGAGTGCAGCTCGTCACTTATGCCTTTAGATGTGACTTATATCGTCTAAATTAGTGAAAAGCCACTACCTAGTTCCTAGAGTTTAAACACAAAAAAAATGTTTTTATTTATGCGATTCTCTGGAGGAGGTAGGCCGAATCAACCATAGACTCGTTCTAAAATTTTGCAGGGTAATAAAATGCTTTGGGGAAATTCTGGAGTTTAGGTGCCATCCTTGGGTAGATCTATTAGGGAATCGCGATGGGCCGACTCTAGTGGGTAGTGTTTTGGGATGGCTCAGCCTCTCAACCCCTCTCAACCTACCCTTACTCTGTGGAAAAGTTTCATTCACCTAGGACGCTGCTTCTAAATGCACTCAATAGAAGCCTCATTATTTCAATCCCGCTGTGTGTGATGCAATAGCGTGATTGGAGAGTTTCTAATAGTCTGCCTAGAAAGGGTTAAGAGTCTTGTTGACAGGAACATACGTCGACGCCCAACTGTACTCAAGGTTGAAGCAAAAGACTTCACTTCAAGTTGAGGTTTACCGAAAAACACTCTGAAATTAATCACCACCCCAAGTGATACCCTCAGCCAATTACACTGAGCCATATCTTCTAAAAAAATCTGTTCACAAGAAATTGCAGCTTTCATCCTTCTAGTCGCATTAAGATTTAATATAGAAGATCGATTTTTCGCCTGAATTGAGTTGTTAATGCTCACTTTGCTTTCGTCATGGTGCTACGTTTTGCCAACGACAATCAAATAAATTTCTTCCTTCCATCCATCGTATTCCCCGTTGATCCTCTTACACTCGTATCAACTGAATCTGCAGACACCGAAAAAAGGAAGAAAAAAAAAAACCGACAAACCAAAATAACACTACAATCGAGAAAGGATATGTTTCATTATCATCACACAGGGAGGCGTACGTTCGTTTGGTTTCATAGAGATTAGGGAGCGCTTTCCTACTTCAGCGCAAAAAAGAAAATAAACATTGGAACTTCACTTCAGTTTCCCGCAAAGTCCATACGAAGTATGTAACAAATGTACCTTGGTGTGGGCGCAAACGGAGGGTCACATAAAATCTCACACCACCGCACCGACACGGGCTTAGTGCAGGGTATATGTACGAGTACTTCGGGAGACAGACAGCCAGACAGGCAGACAGTTAGTCTAAATTGAAATACACCATTTTGTGCAAATGCGCTGCTGGTTCGATGATAAATAAGCAGTCGATTGCAAGCCTAGCCCCTCATCAGGACCATCTCTATCTCTCTCTCTCTTTCTCTGGGTTTCATTCACCCGGTCCCGTAGTGAGTACGAAAACTCTTGGTTTGGCATTTGAAGGTTAACGTGTTTTCACTCCAGCATCCAGCAGATAGTACAAACATACGAGTAGATCCTTTATTTTATGTCGTTGTCAGCGTCACGGTATGCGCACACACATCTCCCACTGATGGGATGGATTCCCTGCGCCAACTGTGTAATGTTGCTAATGGATTTTTCTGTACTTTTATTGCGATGGCAATCAGTTTTATGGCTGCAAGCTACCGAGAAGACACAAGAAGCAGTGTTTTTCCTTCCCGCTGTTGTTTTAAGAATTCCATTTTTTTTTCTATTCTTCCTTTTTTTTTGCAAGGAACTTCGGTGTTTTTGTCTTTTTTTAAATTTTCGAGAATAGCTGATTGTCGAACACCATTTATCATTGGAATTGCCCGTTGCGTATGATCCCTATTCTCTGCGAGTCCTTTCAATTTTGAAACTAATTTGCATTAGAAAAAGCAAACAAAATATTTCATCCTGTTATCGTGTTCGTTCTGGTAGACTCGGTCTTAACTTAAGCAGCCACCAATATGTGGGCACACGGCGGACAGTCTGAATTTGAATTTTTTTATTCGGCCACATTAATTTTCGAAGGCCAAGCAAAGAACCGAAAAGATAGGCAAATCTCCCTTCTTATGCATGAAAAACAAAAAAAAAAAAAGAAATCAAGTGATTCATTGGTTTTGGTTCGTCAAAAACGCTCGGTCATTAGTCATCGAATGTGGAGTAAGTCATTATTATCGATTTAGAGTGCATTCCTGCGGGCTAATGGATGGCGCCCAGCTCTGATTATCAAATGTTTATTCATTAGTTCGTGCTTGTACTGCGCCTGCTTTTCGATACATATTCAAATTGGAAACTATATTGTGTGTTTTTTAAACCATTAAGATAACGGTTATGCATTTTAAATGAAAAGATTTGTAAACAATTTTCTTTTTTCTTCTCTTAAAAGAATGAATGACTGGTGCAGAGGGCGATAGGTCTGCTTCGAGGTGGAGTAATTGTAGGGACGGAACCGTATTAAGCAGAGGAACACTTTTATGTAAATACTGTCCGACCAGTTAAAAATACCTGCTGTTAAACTTTAAGTTGTCAAAGCAAATACAAATCTTTGACTAGATTAGATTAGATTGATATGGGAGTGGGAGTATGTATTTGTTTTGAAGAGAGTGATCCTGCCGCAAGGCTGATCTATCTATTGTATCGTAGGATTTTTATTAGTCCAAGAGGCAAACTATCTTTCTAATAATGGTAAGAATGTTCTTGGCTAACACTTTTTTATTAAATCATAAGTTCTGTGCAGTTCTTTCTGTAGTGTAAGCCATCTGATGTGGCCGTGGTGGTTAGTGCGTTGGACTACCACGCAATGCTGCCCGGGTTCAAATCCTGGCCAGGTCTTACACCTAAAAGAGTTTTTTCACGGTGCCACCTCTTTCGAATGTCTGACAAGCATCAAAGAGTATCATTTGTCACGATTGAGCTTCTCAACTCGCCGTTCGGATTTGGCAACAAACTGTAGGTCCCTTCCATTCGTGCAAAAATATAACACGTACACCCAAATGGTTGCGAGAAGCAGGCCCAGGTTCACCTCGAGCTGTAGCGCCAACTAAGTAAGTAAGTAAGCCCTCAGACTCCGAAAAGAGCCGGGCATTCACAAAAGGCGTGCTCGGCCATCTCGACCTCCTCTAAACAGAGTCGACAATCGGTCTCGCTATACAAGCCTTACTTGTTTAGGTGTTGTAACTGGCAATGACCGGAGAGAAAGCTTGTTAAATACCTAATATCCTTCTAATTGTAGTTCAGAAGGTCCCTGTGTTGCGTATAAGGCTTGATCAACAGTTTGACTTGTCTGAACCCTGGGACATTTCTCCAACGAGAGAGTCGAAGATTATGTTCCCAGTTGTTAACTGAAATGGGGAACAGACTGCTGGTATTGATACCATGGTATAGCAGTACTATGTTCTATACCACATGTCTGTCACTACAATACCAAGTTTAAAGCTAGTATACCATGAAACATACCTGGTATTGAAATTCGGAATTTATTGGTGGTATACCACCTTCTTACTGACTGCAGCGCCGCGTTCTCTCTGTTGGCGATTCTTGATAGCTTCTTTGACAATTCAAGAAAAAAGAATTTGCATAGAAAATTGTAGCGTTCAATTCTCAGATACATACAATGGATTGAAAAATAATTATTTTATCCGATAACGATACTTGCACCGATATTTTTTATTTTGCTGTGATTATTGTCTTGAAAACGCAAGCGTCAAAGTATGCTACCTAATGCGGAAATCAGGGTGTACTACGAGATGCAGTCTTTCAGGGTTTGTGGTATTCAATATACCATGGTATTCCTACCATTGTATCAATACCAGCAGTCTGTCCCCCACTTAAGGCTGATATTGTTGACCAGTTTATGCCACAATAGGGTTCCCGGGCTGAGAGCCTGAACGGGCCAGTTCATCCGCAATATCATTTTCTTCAATGCTTCTGTGAACAGCCCCCACCAAAGTGTGACCCAATTGTGAGTGGCTAGGCATTGGAGAGCATTGAAGGAGCACTTTACCAGTCTTGAGTCAAAAGAGTAAGAGCTCAGAGCTTTGTGTGCGGCTTGACTGTCTGAGTCTTAGTACCATTATCACTGCGGCCAGATTGGGCTTATTGTGATGTCATCATGTTCAGCTAAATCTTTTGGCGAAGTGGCAGTTATGTTATTTGCGTCAAGGTTTGGTCAACCTAAGAAAGGTAGTCATGTTCTTGGTAAGCAGTTACAGTGGCTCCTCTGTTTCTTCTTCTTCGTTGCACCTTCGACAAATATTTTATGTTATGGTCAGATGGTGTTTTTTGACTCTGCAATATCCCATCAAGAACTCAGTAGTTGTGCGTATCTGCCCTCTGGGTAGTTGTTGGAGTTGTTGAGTTATTTTAAGGGAAGTGGTTAGTACAAAGAGTTTGGCCTGTCTGTTACCTTCAGTTCAAGTTCTTCGACTAAATCAAATTTTTTTTTGCATACAAGACAGTTCGAAGGTACTGAGCTGATTATACAGGGTGCGACAAATGTAATGTCAGTAATGTGAATGTGCCATACATTTTGCAAATGACATCAGATATCATTATACTTTGACATTTATGTTGTAGATGGATAGAGAATTATTAGTTGACAACGAGCAATGGAGCGATACACACCTGAAGATCGTGGAATTATTATTACTGCTTATTTGACCAATTTCTGGTCAGTTGATTTAACGCAGTGTGAATTTCAACATCGTTTTCCTCATTGTCCTGCACCACGTGTGTGAACAATTAAGCGTTTGACTGAGCGTCTCTTACAAACTGGGTCCACTAAAGATGTCGCAAGAAGTGGCCGAACCTGTATTACTCGTTCGACCGAGAATATCACTGATTAGGCCGAGGACGTCCGAGAGAGTCCACAAACATTGAGGAGACAACGATGCACACAATTTGGCGTTAACGTTCGTTGCATCGAATGTTGGTGAAAGACCTGAAGATGTTTCCTAGTAAAGTACAAACCGTTCAGGAATTGCTGCCTGCTGACCATCAAGTGAGGTTAACTTACTCCCGTGCTCTGTTAAACCTGGTGCAAGAAGATCATTTCGTATCGAAAATCATAATGAGCGACGAAGCCCATTTCCACTTAAGTGGTTTTGTGAATAAACAAAATTTGCGTTTCTGGGACACGGAGAATCCACATGAAATGCAGAAAGAACCATTGCCCTCAAAGTGACTGTTTTGTGCGGCATTTGCAGTGGAAAAGTGACTGGGCCTTGAGGACGCCAACGGCACCACTGTTACCGTAAATAGTGAGTGCTACAGACCGATGTTAAACGAGTTTCTTTTTACCGCAAGTTGCCGAGCATTGTTGATTCCAGCAGGACTGTTCACACAGAACTGGCAACGATGAAGATTGTAAATCACCAATTTCAGGGCCGTATGATCTCCGTGGCGATTTGAGTTTGCCGGCCAGATCGCCAGATCGGAGGGTATCAATCAGACTTCTTCCTTTGGGGGTTTTTGAAATCTCGCGTTTATTGAAGAAGAAATCACCAATTGCCAGGTGTTTTGCGAGCAACAATTCAAAATGCCATTAAATAAGCACAAATGTGCATCGAGAGGTGGTCATTGACCGACATCATTTTTTTCAACTTCTGTCATTTATTTTACACCTTTAAATAAACTTTTTCTGAAAACAGAGCCCAAAATGGCAGCCAATTCACATTATAATATTACCTTTGCCGCACCTTGTACATCGCTGGCTTCTCCAACTAAAGTGCGGTTCACTCAAAATCTGCGCACACATAATCTGTTATAAATGTTTGACCAAAACTCGGATGAATTTAAATAATATCTTAAATGAAAGCTCATTTATTTAGCTTAAACCTCATCCTGTATTTTGGGCGAATTTTGCCCAAACGCATTTTGAGCCTTAAGAAACTCGCACAATTTTTATAATATGTATGTTACCAAGTGTAACAAATGTAATTCAGTAATCTGAAGAAAACATTCATTTACGGAAATAATTTGTGAAAAGTGCAAATTTACTTTAGTTGGCGCTACAGCTCGAGGTGAACCTGGGCCTGCTTCTCGCAACCATTTGTGTATGCGTGTTATATTTTTGCACGAATGGAAGGGACCTACAGTTTTTTGCCGACTCCGAACGGCGAGTTGAGAAGCTCAATCGTGACAAATGATACTCTTTGATGCTTGTCAGACATTTGAAAGAGGTGGGCACTGTGAAAAACTTTTAGGTGTTTGCGGCGGGATTCGAACCCAAGACCGCTGGCTCAGTAGTCCGACGCACTAACCACTTGCGCTACGGTGCCCATAATGTGCAAATAATGCAATAAAATTGTCCTGGGAACAATTTAATCAAAACACAGAATATGTCAGTTTTTTTCTTTACAGGATGAGGGTTAACAATAATTATAATTTCGAGTGTTTCTTTTGATGAAGCCCATAAGCCTTTGAATATCTATCCTTTCTAGTAATTTTTGCGGCATTTTGGTTCCACTTGATTAACATTGAGTTCATATTTGTAAAAATTGGTCGAAGTTGGGGGCAATTTGGTGGATTCATGTAACTTCGCATTGCATCCATGCTGTTTTTTTCGGTACCACTCCATTGGCAATCTTAGAGTAGTGGCAGCCGGCTTTATCTGGCCAAAACTTTACCTGAGATCGGTGGTGTCGACTAAAAGGCACAAGTCGTTTGGAAATACATTTCTTAATATACATTGCAGATGGCATGGTGGAAGTTGTGACAAATGCTCTGCTCTTAAATCCACAACTGCGAATTGCCTGCCAGACCATCACCATCTTGGCAAATTTGTCAACCATACTCTATTTATATTTTTCAGCAACATTACCTTTTTCCTGAAATATAGAACTTTTGACCTAGTAATTGTTTTAAGTCAAATTTTACATATGTATGTATGTTTGGTCAGCCTTTAAATTTAAATAAATAATAAATTAAATGAATAATAAATTTGGTCACCACTTTCTCATAGGAAGCCGAGCCCGCCATTTTGCCGCTACTGTACCTTTGTTACTGTTAAAATTTTTCACGCACTCATTATCGGATAGCCTGGGAACTCTTTTAATCTACCTCAATACTTTGAGCTTTATCGATATTATGTCGAAATTTGTTTACCAGGGGCGCTCTGATAAACAGAAGTACGTGGGCAGATGTTGAGTGAATCGCACTTTATTTGGGAAATGACTGGCAGCTTTTGTTGGCCACCGCTTTTGAGGCAGGTGACGAAAGGTTTCCACACCTTCGATGTTAGCAGTAAACCAGGCCAGATTTTCATTTCAACTTCTTCATTTTATCAATGAAAAACTTCCTAGTAAAAGTATAATTTTCCACCTTGTCTGATCCGTGGCATACTCGAATTTTTTGTCTTCATTCTCAAGGAACATTTATCCGCAACCTTAACGCAGCGCGGCATCTCAAGAGCTTTCAATTGATAATAAGATCAAGGATAAGAGGCATAAATCATTTCTTTCTTCTCTTTTTATTGCTTTCATTGAATCGCGTAAATTTGCGCGTACGCTTAATGCATCATCGCATAATTTTCATTTTCTATTTCTTATTCCTCGTAGATACATTTGTATGAATGTATGTAGAACTACAGCAGTAAAGGAGAACAGAAAAAAAATGTTTGTTCCACTTGTTAGTGAGTCCCTTCTTTGTCTTTTTTTTTATTGTGCCTTGTCGTCACATCCTCTTCGTCACTTTGGTCCATGTTCTATTTCACTTATAACAACAGGGAATAAAAATTGAAAAATTCCCCCTTTCCCCCCTTCACTCTTTCTAGATACGTGTGAAAATTGTACAAGCGGAATACAAATTGTGTCAGTTGAGCTCTTTATCTTGATTCTTGGTGCTTTCTCTATTTTTTTGTGGTTATTTCTGTTTAGAAAAAAAAAAAAATATGCAAGGGCCAAGTGCTGTAGTATCTTTTAGTTATGACGAGAATCCTCGGTACTGCAACCGACCAGGATGGAAACAGATACACAGATATACCGATAGAGAGAAAGAGAGCGAGAGAGAAATACATATATACACACTCAAATAAATCAAATTTAATTAATTGCAGTTTCAGGAACATCGCTCAGGGATGTGTCCTCATTAGTGGTGAATGGATCTCATCAGCGAACGTGTGTACAGCTTGTTGTTGCTTGATTGCTAAACTACTCCAGGACTATGAATGTACATCTGTATGTAGTATCTCAGTACTCGTAAATAGTTTGTAGAGCACAATTCTGAATGATTCGGGTGTACAGATGGTTTATGGTACCCGGTTTGGGAGGGGTAAACATTTTAGTTGAATGTTTTTGGGCGAAGAAATTTAAATTGTCGACTTTCGTAAGCGCGAAGTGCTGGCAAAATGTGCGGTTACATTTTCTAGTATCGATCCACTCTGGGTATATATCGAGTTGTTTCAGAGTGTCGCTTAATTAGGACAGATTGTTAGAGAATGAACTTGGTGGGAACAGGGACAATCTTCGTTGGGGACAAAATCCATTTTATTTGTTCGACAATAAGAACGTCTGTTTTCAGAAAACCTTTGTCAGATTGTTGAAAATATTAACCAAGGTTAAGTTGCTTTTGAAAAAGTTGCTACTACAGAATTGAGGCAAAATAAACGAAAAAAATAATACTCGTAGTCGATTAAATATATATGTACCTATTATAATAATTATTGAAGGGTGAGATGCACCGCGACCTTAAGATCTATCGTGCCCCCTACAATGCCTAGACGAAGGAACATCCCTCTCCTCATTATTCTCTGCAGTATTTTTATAAGCAGGCACTTGAATCTTTTCTGGTTAAATGCCCCACAATCCACCAGCATGTGTTCTGGAGTTTCACTGAACTCATTGCAAAATCTGCATGAGTCTTCATCTGATAGACCTAGTATTGTCCTTTGAGTTTACAATACCCCGTAAAGAACGCAGTCAGGATGCGGAGTTTGTTTTTGTCAAAGATGATGCAAGCTTTGAACCTCTTCAAGTTGTAATTACCCAAAAGCCTGTCCTAGGCCCTGAGTTTTCCAGTAGATACTGACGTTGTTTCATTCGCCCAGTCTATTTAGTTTATCTATGTATGTATTCCCAAACAATTCTGGATTTGATAATCTGAGCACCTATTGCCTTGAAAGCTGCTCGGCTATCTGACATTATTGCTACGTCGCGTCTTTTGTAGCGCTTATCAAGATTGAATTGGGCACATCTGTCAACAGCACAGATTTCAGCTTGAAAGATGCTGGTGTAACTGCCCATAGATTCGAAAAGGTAAGTTCCGGACCCAAACAGTCCTGCCCCCGTTCCTTCCTCAGTTCTTGAACCATCTGTGTACCATTTAATGGCATGAGGACTCAGCCTTTAGATACTAGATTCGTTGCTCCAGTCTTTCTTGTTACTGAGCTTAATGTCAAAGTTTTTTTGACCAGTTAAATGTCCTGATGCCATCTTACTTACTAGGTGGCGCTACAGCTCGGGATGAACCTGGGCCTACTTCTCGCAACCATTTGTGTGTGCGTGTTATGTTTTTGCACAAATGCAAGGGACCTACAGTTTTTTTTTTTTGCCGACTCAACGTCGAGTTGAGGAGCTCAATCGTGACAAATAATACTCTTTGGTTGCTTGTCCGACATTCGAAAGAGGTGGCACCGTGAAAAAACTTTTAGGTGTTGGACTCAGGCTGGGATTGAACCAGGGCAGCATTGTATAGTAGTCCAACGCACTAACCACTACACCACGGTGCTCACGTCCTGATGCCATCTTCTATGGGGGGAATTTTATTAGTCATTGTGGCGTGGTCTTCTTCTTTGGCCAATCCTAGAAATGTCCTATTTGCGGTTTCGTTAACTACAAGGTGCACTGGAGTAAGCTCCAGTAGCCCCTCCAGTGCTGCAGTTAGACAGGTTCTCATTGCACCCTTTATGCAGACACAATCATACTAGTCTCTGTACTTTATTCAGTGCATTACTCATAGAGTAGTCTGACTGGTTCTTTTGCACATGCTACTGCCCCATAGGTGATCATAGGTCTCACCATGCCAATACACATCCATTTGAGAATATGAGGTCGACAGCCCTATGACTTACCGGCTATACTTTTACAAATATATACATATATATGTATATATGTACATAGCATATGTATACATACACATGTATATTATATACCTTACCTACCTTAATTTTGAATTTGTCGAGTGCGCCTGAGTGGTTGGGTAAAAGTTGCTGCTTCGGAGGTTTGGAGCTCGTGAACATAACTTCGCCTAAGGAGCAACATTTAATTTATTTTCTGCAGTGCTCTTACATATAATACTAATCAATTAAGTAGGTAATATTAGGATTTCCTTGTGTATTAAAAAACAAAACAAGAAGTAAATCATCCTGAACTAATCTCCTAATTCAACTGTGGGAGTATTTACGAATTTTTTTTTTCGTCCTTTCACTATGGATAAAATACAAAATATTCTCTTTAGGTACATGGATGTTATTTGTTCATACCTACCTACCGACAGTAGGCAAAACAAAGAAAGCAGATGCTTTAACAGGAAATTTCTTACTGCATACATAAGAATACTGCTGCTACTATATAAGGATAATTCAGATATAATATACGAGTATTCCTTTTTATTTATGTAAAGTATAGCCTTGTTGTAGCCCGAGAGACTGGTAGTAGTTCCAGGACTCTCTGATCTTCTTAAAAGAATTTTCGCATTTTCTTCATCGCTAATTTGTAATCTGAATATCACCTACGCGCTGTGAATGACTTTATGACTTTACCAATATGTTTCACTATATCCACATTTGCACGGTTTATTATAAAAATAAAAAGGAAAAAGTTATATGTTACAGTAGGACGTATGTACATAGGTGTAAGCGACATATTGAGGTAAATAAAATACACGGAACATCTTATTCGATGTATCAGCAGGGTGACACCGATTTTGTAAAGCATAGCACAAAAGATGCATGATATTGCAGAAAGGTTTTTTTTTTGTTTTAGAAAAACACTACCAAAGGACCTCGTTGGATCCTATTCTGCTTGTCGCAACCATTTGTGTGTGCGTGTTATATTGTTTCACGAATGGAATGGACCTACTGTTTTTCGACTTGTGATACTATTTGAATGCTGGTCAGACATTCGAAAGAGGTGGCACTGTGAAAAACTTTTAGATGTTTGATGGGATTGAACCCGGGCAGCATTGCATAGTAGTTTAACGCACTGGTGCAGGACCCACCTTCAATGAGAAATAACTTCACATGTAAAATGTGAATTTATTTCCCACTAGAGGTGAAGTTATTTCCTATATGTAAAGTTATTGCCCGTGAAGTTATTTCCCTGTACCCAACGCACTTACGCACGTACGATTTATGAAAATAAGTAGATAGCCGTTGAGGTAGAACGTGGCATAAGAAGAGTCACCCATATATGGACGGTCGAAAATGTCACTGTATGTTTTAGGGTTCCATAAAAAATAAAATAAATAAATATTTGGCTTCAACAGTCCTAGGTAGACCCGCAAGCATTTGTGTGTGCGCGTTATATTTTTGCACGCATGGAAGGGATCTACAGTTTTTCTGCCGTCTCCGAACGGCGAGTTGGGAAGCTTTACATGACAAATGATACTCTTGAATGCTTTGTCAGGCATTCAGAAGAGGTGGGCAACTGTGAAAAACTTTTAAGGTGTTTGCGGCGGGATTCAAACGCAAGACCGGTGGCTCAGTAGTCCGACGCACTAACCACTTGCGCTACGGTGCCCACTTTAGGGTTCAATACCCATATGGAAATATGGAATTTATAGATAATGATAAGTTCGCTCTAAAAAGTCTGTAACAGGGATTTATCTCAGAAACCATTTGCCTAAGAAACTTGAATTTGTTATATCGTCCAATATCTACTTATATTTTTTTTTTTGTTTCCCTTAATTACTTATTACATCTGTCCATATGTGACACCAAGTAATTGTTATTACAGAACAGGATATGATAGCTTATAAGGCCAGTGCCTTAACATACTTTTGTTCTTCAATTTTTTTAACTAACGAATTTCAAAAAGTGATGATTACAATAGTTATTATTTTTATTAATGTCTGAGTTACATAGGTCTGATGGTCTTCTTGTAGCGGGATAGAGTTGACTTCATTATTATCGTGGATTAATAACCGGACCTGGTGTTTTGTGCTTGTCTTTTGTATTTCTTCCATTACTGTCGATATTTTATACTTACATATAAAATAAAAATATTTCAAAACAATTATACAGGGTGGCAAAATGTAAATTCGAATAAATATGGTAAATATGTCATGTGGGGTGTCATTAGAAATGGCTAAAAGGAAAATGAATGAAATTAGGATATACAGAATTGTTTTCTAACAAACAATTTTGGGAGTAAAAATAGGCTATTCTTCCAATTCCAATTTGCGTTTAAGAAACTCGTTTCGTTGTGTAAATGTATTTGGCCTATATATGTATGTACATAGTATGTACATCGAAATTATTACTTTTTCTATGAATAAAAGAAAAGTCATTTTTTGTTACACCCTGTACATTTTTTTGCAACCAATCATTTCCTTCTTTGTCGATGAAATCATCATAAAAGTGTGCCATTTTTTTTATCCTGTTCAATGTTACAGGAAGGTGAAAGCATCATATTACGACTTTTTTTTCCCCACCCGAACCTTTAATGGTTTTTTAAAGAAGGTAAATGAAATAATATGTAGGTACATGTTCAAGCATGTGGGATTTTTTTCCCTTTGACGTATGTATATATGTATGTACATTTATTTACACAATATAGTATATGTATCCACATACATACATATGTGAGTAAAAGAAATCCTCCCCTCTAATCGTAGAGCAGCGAAAGAAAAGAACCTCCTGACAAAATTTATGTTCATCCGAGATTTTCCACCGCCACCATTGGTTCCTCTGTTTTCTATATCCCACCGTATACTTTGCTCCGGAAAAGTGAATAAATTTTCCACAAGGATTAGAGGCAATGTTTATGAATTCTTCCTGCTAGCACCACCGACTCCAATAGCGGCGCTTTTCTCTTGTCGACTGGTTGCTGAGACCATCCGTCGACCCGCTTTTCTTTTAAAACAATTTTGCATGGAAACTTAGAAATTAGCGCTAGGAAAATTTATTGCTTTCGAATTGACTCAGCAAAAAGGATATAGGAAGCCGCGAAACAAAGGGAGACACACACAATGACATGGAGTGATATCAATTTTAAATCTTAATCTCTGCCTCTAGCGATAGTGAAAGTAAGGCTTTACATATATTTGTATATAATTTGAAAGAAAAAGGACTGCTGATGCCAAGCAAAGCGGAAAAAGGATGGGAACTGGGTCGAATTTTAGATTTGTGTACGGACCAAAAATGTTCGATTAAGCATTTTCATGAATTTTAAATGCGATGTCTGAATATTAAAGGTTTGAATTCATTCTATGCGACATTCTGATGATGCGTGTAGATATATAGCAAGAGGGGCATTTCAGTCTTGTCCAATAGCCAAGAAGCCATTTAAGGGCTGAGCATGTGGTTACAACTATAAACAGGTCTTAGAGAAGAACGACTGTTGCTTGAATAGCGTCCATGCGATGAAAAGGGATATCTGTTATAGAAAATAGGATGTGACAATTCTTCTTCTAGTGCCAAAGCCTTTGTTGGGGATTAGGGGATGCTTCAACCACATTAAATTAAGAAAGATGACAAAAGAGCAAAACTCTGAAAACGTACTGCAAAATAAAACAAGCCGCCAAGTTGTTCGGCAAGTAACGGCAATTCGCCTATTTTGCAAGCTTTAAAGATACCTCAATGAATTTATCCTAGAAGACATAGGAACCTGTAGATTTTATTATATAGAAGAGGATAGGCCATAGGATAATGTTTGAAACTACATAGTAGCTTCATACAGATTTACATAAATGTGTAAAAAAAATACTCGGTTGTTATATGTTTCCTTAGCAATTTCTTTACATCTAGAAACCGGAAAACTTCCCCATTCGACCATGAGATCCCGCACATATGTAATTGATTATACAAAAATGCCTAAATACCTTAAACAAGTGCTTATTTTGAATGGAGCTTCCCGCTCGTTCAGAAATATTGACAACAATGAAACATGACAGTTCTGAAGTGTTAACTGGCAAAATTCGAGTATGAAAGGCACAACTTAACACGGAAAAAAATTTAGTCGCAAATATCCTCTCTTCTATGCAAAAGAATACTAGACACAATGTCAGACATTTCCGCACCCGGCAATGGCGTGGTGGAGAAAGTAAAATATATAAATCCATGCGGAATAACTCCAATTTAATTAAATTGAAATCCCATTGTCTGGCATAAACTGTGTCTGAAACTCATCATCAACTTCAAGCTCCAAGGACACGCTACCATGGCGACCAAAACAACAACAACAAAAAACAGCTCCACATAGTTCAACAAAATAAATAAAAGAATACCATACCTAGAATGAGAGAAAGAGAGGCAAATATAATAAGATCTTCATCTCCATCGTCCATCCAATGGCGGTTGGGTAAACTTCCAGCAAACAAGCACATTAAGGGTCCTAATTAAATCAAGTCACTAGGCTGGAAGAATGCCACATAACAGAAATAACAAAATTAAAAACTAAAAGAAGACAAAAAAAGGGGAAAATGATGCAAAAACGAAAAAAAAGAACCTACAGCTATAGTAGCATAATCCTGGCAATGTTATTTTTTTTCTCCGAAATCCGTTTCCGCTTCCACTACAAGCAAACGAATGATAATGAAAAAAAAGGGACAAACTTCCCCAAAAGAGAGAGGGACAGAGGGGGGATAGAAAAAAAATAGGGAATACAGAAAATATTAAGAAGAAGAACCAACGAAAAAATGCAAATACATAAATGTTTAAGCAATTTTCCATGAGCCACAAAGCAACAATGGAAGAGAGGACATAAAAAAATGCAAAACAAAAAAAATTGAAGATGAGGACAACAACGAACTTGAGCGGCGAACAAAGCAGAAGCCACTTCCTAACAATACCATAAAACTGTAGTCTTAGCCCTGACTTTGCCTTTTATATTCTGACATCCACTCCTCCTCCCCCTCCTCCAACACTCAATTCGAAGGACAATGCTTGCATTCGCACTTCTATTCAACCGAAATAAGAGGAATAAGAGAGAGAGAAAGAGATTTCTGCCAGTGGGATTCACGAGGATAAAAATGCAAATTAAAAGTTCAAAACTGAAAACAACACGTCGGGAACGACGGTTACCTGAGGGTGTCCTGTTTGTAGAACTAGAACGAAAATACAAGTGGGCAGTGACTACATGCTATGTACATATAAAATGGCAATATTTTTAGCACTGGAGCATTTATTTACTAAGTGATTATAAGTATTCCTTAAGTAATGAAACTGTTTAAAAATTTAAAATATATTAAGTGACGGTCAGTACCTGGGCTGTGGACTTAAGAAAGTACATAACTAAACATCCTCTGGCTGAAAGCGGATGTTTTCCAAATAGTTTTCCAGCCTTATGCCGAGTATTCTTGCGACCCAAATCTTTAACAAATTTTCGAACTTTTTCCGGAACAGCTTCCATCATTGTTTTTATCGTCTCATCTGTCACTTTTTTTGAGTTATTTGTCCAGATTTTTTTGAACTCCTCCATGGTGTTGATAGCTTTTTTGGTGGCCCTTAACTCCCTTTTGACCAGTGCCCAATATCTTTCAATTGGCCTAAGTTCTGGCGAATTCGGAGGATTGAATTCTCTAGGCACCACTGAAGCTTTATTTTGCTCCTACCAATCTATCGCCTTCTTTCCATGGTGACATGATGCAAGATCAGACCAAAATAGGGGGCGTTATTGATGACTGTTATAAAAAGGTTTTAAACCCTTCTGCAGGCACTCATTCACATAAATTTCGCCATTTGTTGAGCCAGCAGTGGTGAATGTTTGGCTTCTGAGCCCACAAGAACATATTGCTTACCAAACCAGGAATTTTTTTTGGAAATTTTGCTTTTGGTTGGGTTCAAAACTTTTCTTCAACTTTTCCCCTACCTTCGGCAGTGTAAAATGCCTGCCCGGAAGCTGATTAAAATCAGCAAAAACATAGGTTTCATCGTTCATAATGGTGCATGGAAATTTGGTGAAAACATTTTTTTGCAAAAGCTTTGCCCGTTGTTTTGCATTCAAATTTTTTTTTGCGTTTCGATCTGGAACTTTTTGGACTTTGTACGTTTTCAAGCCCGTAGATTTTTTCACTTTGTGTACCAAAAAATTCGAACAATCTACTGTTTTTGCCAAATTTCGTTCAGAAATGTTCGGTTTTTTTCCAGAAGCTTCAAGATTTTGGTGACCTTATTTGGGTTCATTAAACCGGTTTTTCTGCCAGATTCCTCTTTTCTTTCAACTGAGAGATCCTCTTTATAAGATTTGATAGCAGAAGCAACTGTTTTTCTGTTAACTTTTAGGATTGTTGCGATTCTTAGATACGTCGACCCTGGGTGTGCTAAGTGAAATTTTATAATATTTTTTCTTACGTCCAATTCAGATTCCATGTTGACTGTCTTAACTATCCATCAGAAATGGATAAAAATTAAAAATAATATATGGAGTCCCAGCTTTAAAACAAGAAGCATTATTTCATTGATGTATCGGTAGTTTTTGAAAGTAAATTAAATATGAGAGTGGGTACATTTTTTCGATGTCACTCCTCAATTTTTATTTTTTTTTTTAAGGCATGCTGACCCGCCAGTTGCGGAGGGCACCGCGACCCGGAAGATCTATTGTACCACAGAGTCAGTTTTACTCTCACTCCTCTCACTCGCATTCCTTACATAGGTACATTATATTTGATATGTTCTACGTTGCGAATTTATTTAAATAGATAGGTAAATAGAATAGCAGAAATGTTAAAAATGTCTTTCAGATGTTAGGCAAGGAATTGTGGAATAACTTAGCAAGCAGATCCGTCGGTTGCCGAAAACTGGATTTTAATGTAGAGATATGCAAGCACCAGCCTTGTCCTTGGTGGTGTAAACTTTTTAGCAGTCCACAAAGTTCGAAGAACACCGTACTCTTTACCCACTATCGGTAATTCCATTTGAGTGTTCTATTGAATACCGTACCTAGGTTTTTTGACGTTTCAACAGATTATATTGCTGAATTGTTTATCATGATAAATGGAAAGTAGGATAGCTTTAATTTTTTTTTACATTTACATTTATTTGGATTAAGTGGCAGTTCATTTTCCAACGACGAAGATAGAAGGTCTTCATTTAGATCATTGGCGCAGTTTTTGATAAGGCCAAAGGCACAACTTCTATAGATTCGAATCAAAATTACAGATTTTATATGATTGATACAAAGTGAGAATAAGAGAGGTCCCAAAATCGACCCCTGGGGAACGCCACGCAGCAAATGAAGAAATTCTGATAGAACGCCACCCAGAGACGCTGCCTGCTTTCTTTCACTTAGACACGATGAAAGTAACCTTATATAGATTTATCACGGAAAGTGAACATAGAAACAATAAAACACAAAATCTCAATACAAGCTCTACAACAGGCAAATGAAAGATGGCGTAATCTTGACACGTGACCAGTGTAGAACGTGCAACCTGCTAAAAATTAGCAGAGCACATATCAGCATTACAGTGGGCGTACTGACAGGTTATTGCGCAATAGGCAGACATGCAAACAGGTTAGGAATCCTCGCCAATGACTTCTGACACAGCTGCATGGATGAAGAGGAGGAGAAATCACCTGCTATGCAGTTGCCCAGCTCTCTCCTCCCTAAGAAAAAAGATTCTGGGAGAATACTTCTTTGAAGACCTTCAAGATATTTCCTCAACGGATATCAATAAAATACGGAAATTCATCCAACTCTCAAATTGGTTCCAAGAGTTTCGATAAGAATTGGCTCATGTGGCAGCACAATGGACCTACTTTGGACTAAGTGAATCCTACCGATTACGAAGGATAGCCAGCCAACCTTACCTTACCTTATAGCAAAGGGAGACATGTAAAAGTAGTGACGTAAATTATCGACAAGAGTAAAGTGTTCAACCATTTCGAAAAGTCTAGAAGGATCAAGGAAGTAACATGGTTAAAGACCAGGTTCTTTCTCATTACTTCTACTACCCTCATCAGAACCGTGTTACGGCAATGTACATATGTATGTGAATAAACAATCAAAATAAAAAAATATCGATGGGACCAAAAACATATGTTATAAATCCCAATTTGCCAGGTAGATTCAACTGCATCAATATTGCAGTGAAATTTGGCATCTAACTTCCATATTTCTGGCCTTCCAGCAAATGTTTTCGTTCTCTTCGCATAACAATATTGGTGTGTCTGTATACGGTCTGTGCTCAAACAATAAAGATTTTTTTGTGACTCATCTATCTACATGTTTAAAGCTTAGAATTCAGTATGGTCTATCTCTCTAAGTTTTATCTTTTTTGACATTTTTGCACGAATGCTGAGTTCAAGCGCAAGCAGGATGGTAGGCTTTGCGGAGTGTTCCAATATCTGTTTTTGTATGTCTAGTCCTAGTTTAAAAGGTGGCGCTAGTCTGTAACTTAGGCTTTTAAATTTTATGCGCACATTTCATTGTATTTTCGATAATATTGCGAAGATTTCATGGTGGTGACTGTAAAGTTTGTGACTTATTTATGTAACCCGAAAACCTGAAATAGGTCCTAACTAACGTTAATATTACTTAGTTAGTTGGCGCTACAACTCGAGGTGAACCTGGGCCTGCTTCTCGCAACCATTTGTGTGTGCGTGTTATATTTTTGCACGAATGAAAGGGACCTACAGTTTTTTGCCGACTCCGAATGGCGAGTTGAGAAGCTCAATCGTGACAAATTATACTTTGATGTTTGTCAGACATTTGACAGAGGTGGCACCGTGAAAAAACTCTTAGGTGTTAGACCCGACCAGCATTGCGTAGTAGTCCAACGCACTAACCACCACGGCCACGGCGACCACTAACGTTAATCGCGGGCTTAATTTTGTTGAGTAGCTCTTCTAGGCAACCCTTATGTTGTTGTTTTTTTTTCAGCCGTTGAGGCTTCAGCGACATCTTCACTACTTACGAGAGGAATACCTACTTTTATGAACTGATCCGTAACTCGGTGGTTAGTGGGTATTTCTTTATCGATATTATTGTAGCTGAACTGCTTGTCTGAAGACTTCCAATACTTCGCCCTTAGGTATCGATAAGTGTGTTACAAAAAAGCTGATGTTCACACAGTTGGCACTTTAACTTGTCAGCTTTTACAATAAGGACTACAGATTTACGGTGACAAAAAGGGCGTTTAATAGACTAAATTGAACATACTGGTATCTTACTCTGTCCAAAGTCCAAACACACAAGATGTGGGATTATACACAGTGAATATTAGTTTTGAAACTGAAATTCGCAGGATATTATCTGATGCTATTTATAAGGGTGGCGAATACTGATACCATTCCAATGCGGATATAATTCCGAAATCCCAACACACGTTGACTACACTGGCTCGGGCACATCGGCTGAGAGGACAATAAAAATCTCCGAATCGCAACCGTTGGGTTCGCAGCGATAGATCTTCTGTTTAGGACTAAGCTATGTTTCACTGGAGCTCTGGAGGTGAGCTTCGAGCAGAGACGACATGGTAGTAGTGTAGGAAGTTGGGTACAAATATGTTTTCTTTTTGTTCATCACTCACTTTTGTCAGCGATTGGTATCGGTAAGTAAGTCCTAAGCGACCTATATAGTCCACTTTTGCCAACGAAAAGCCCTCATAAAGTAGCTAAGCTACACAGCATTTGTTGACTTTTAAATACATTGTTACTGTGCGAGTGTCTGATTAATGTTTTTGTTTGAAACTCCAAGTATCCCCTACACCCGATGCTTGTTCAACATACAATTTTAATGTACCCAACCGTGTTACCTTTGTGTAATGAAAGTAAAATATTTTCCCAAGAGTATTCACTTATCTATTTCGAACCGTTTTTCATTATTTTCCCCTCAAATACAAATATGTATACTTATATTTTTCTAACCCATATACTCGAACATACCAATTTCCATTAACGATAGCAACAGGAAAAACAACAACAACAACAACGATGACGATATACCAATGTATAGCATTGGTGTTCTCTTGCCGCTAATTTTGAAGGATTTGGTGTCCTAATGGCAATATCCTCGCAATTACCATTTTCTATCCATCAAAAGGATACCAATTCGCAAACATCACGGGCATCCAAATGAAAATTAAACCACTCGCGCCATTCCCGAATCCCCAAAAACCAAAATTCTATCCATCTACACCGAACCGAACCGCACCGAAAATGTATTTATTTTGAAACTAATTTATAATTCATCCGGGTATTTCATTAGGTTTAATTTGAAACACTTTTAGACTTTTCGACCAAAACCACCTAATGTATGTACGAGTGCGAGTATTGCGTTGCACAGGCAAAGACAGCTCAGCCCAGCCCGGCCCACCTAACTGTCTTCGTTTGATGGTCGGGTCGGTCGGTTTGGCTAAAAGGGAATTTCATCGTTTTGCGCTGTCAATGGATCCATCCCGGGTTTTATTGTTGTCGTTGTTGTGTTGTTGTTGTTGTTTATGCTGTTGCTACCGCTTTGGTCCTTCCGGGTTGACGTTGACGGTGCTGTGATGTATACCTTCAAACATCGCTTTGAATATAAATTTATGAATTATAATTTCCATCTAACTGTTTGTGCGCGTGTGTATGTGCTTGAGAAGAAAACTTATTTTGTCGATATAAATGTCCAGGTCATATCCTTAGACAGTGTTTTAGTAGCACGAGTATATGAAGATGAATGACGGACGTTGGTAAGAAATAGACGCAAAGTTATTTACCCAAGAAACAATCTTTTGTTGTCTGTTCAATTTCCTTTTGTGGCTTATATAATTTATATTTGCGGACGAAGGAGGAAGGCTCAAGTTTGTTGTTGTTGTTTACATTTACTTTTACTTTGTCAAAATGTTCCACAGTCTGCAGAAGTGAGTTTATACGAAGAGAGTATCTTTTCCACGTTAAAAGGGTGTGTGTAGAGAAGCATTTCCAAGGATAGGTACGAGTACATACTCCTGGAACGCTTTTAGTGGTAGATAAATATTTACTTAATATTTTCGTGTTTGTTGCTATTGCTATTGGTTGGTGTTTGTTCGGTTGCCTGGCAGAAGATTGATTGGCATTAAAATTTTATTGGGAGTTGTTTTCCATTATTTTTTCCTGTTTTTTTTTTTAGCACACTCAAATTTCACTTACTGTTACAGTGGAGAAGAAATTCGAAACTTTAATAATATCACGCTTTTAATTTCATTGAATTAATCCATTAACAAAACACACACACACCCGCCCGCCCGCCTGGGTGGATGTTTTATGTTTCAGGCAAAAAGTGAAATTGTATAGCGTCAGAAAGGATAAAAAAGAAGGATATTAGGCAAGAGGAGCATTTCGAAAAGCATTATGTTTGAGTATTGTTCTGTGTTTATTTGATCATACGGGACGGGGTTGTACATGTACATACATATGTACTCGTATATGGTGCTGGTCGTTTCGAGTTACAACGTTTCGAGGAAGTGGGTTTTTTTTCGTTCAGTTTTGCGCATGAAATCTGCATAAAATTTATAAATGAACAAAAAATGGAAACAGAAGGATGCTGCATTGCATGTTCACTACCACACCAGCATAACATATTGTATCTTGTTTTTTTTATCTCGCTTCTACTGAAATCCGTTTTAAGTGAATGTGATGGGGCACTAACAGTTTGGCATCATGCTTTAATCCGCACATTTTCTAGATTTTTTTGTTTTTTGTTTTTCATCCAGATAATACATGTTAAACTCCATTTTGCACATACACATCCTGTAACGTACGTGACCCTTTGGTGAAATCTTTATTCGTTGTGTGTACCAGAAATATGTCAGTTGGCACTACTGAGTGTATTCTGGGTACTCCTGTTGAAACCTAAGAAACGTGTTTCTTCAAAAAGGATGTTAGAGTGGCCATATGAATAAGAAAGGAGAGGAGAAGAGAACATATACTCGTATCTATATTAACAGATTAACCTTTCAGAACTATTCATAGAGACGTCGGTCGGGTGGGGAATGCCTTTAAGAAGTGCACAGAGCACCTTTCTCAACGTGTGTATGTAATTTAATCCCGCTGAGTTCAGAGTTGTTATTAGCTTGTCCTTTTTTTAAGATTTTATAGTTCGAGGATCCTTTTACTTGTTTTTTTTTTTTACCTGGATGCTTGTCAACTGTGACGAATTCAGTCCGTTGCAAAATTTTGAGCACGTACTTGAAATGTGTTTCCTTTGTTCATCGCATATTCCAAATACTGAACCTTTTTAGAAAGAAAAAAAAAACACTACAAGTCTTTAAAAAGACGAACTCTGATACGTAATTCTTTAATGATGATGACAACAATGATGAGAAGATGTTGCTGTAACAGCAGATGTTGAATGTTTGCCCCTATAATTATGTACAATAGAACCGTTTTTTTAGATGCTAATGGGAATATGAGAGAATCGTCCCTGGAAATGTTTCTTAAAATCTAATATATCTAAAATCTCACTCTTGTCTCATCAACATCAGACAGAGTCTGGAAGGAAATTTATGCGTTTCGGATTTGTGGGCGAATATACTGCGATGATTTTTAAAAAAAAATCTTACATTCTATAATGATGATTAGAGTGTGAAGAGATTTTATTATTTTGTTCCCCTTGTATGAGTGTATCCTGTGTTTCATTTTTCCTTATTCTGGTTCAAGTTTTTAGAAAATAACTCACTTCTCCAATGGATTTGGGATTCGTAATTGCAGAGGATGGAAGACAGAACGATTAATAATTTATGAAAACATACATACATATACGTCCTATATTAACAAAAAAATGTCCAATTTATTTGAAAGTGTGAAATTATTACAATAATTTATTACATGAGAATATCTTGTGTCTGTTTCCAGAACAAATGGTGTTAAATGCAATTTGAATATCGTACAGATTCCGTAAGATTAATTTTTAGGTTTTTGGAAAGTATTCTCATTCCAATAGCCCTGGAAATATGCCTTGCAGTTGCATCTATGTGTTTATTTTAACCGAGCCTAAGCTGCAAAACTTTACACATGTACTATCGTTACTCAGATGCATTCAGTCGTATGCACATGAACACACCCTACTGCACTTGAACCCACACTTTTTGATAGATTCGTGGAGTCTTTCAAGGCGTAATGAAGCTTAATGGTGTCCTTCTCTATAAAATGTATTTTATTCTTAAAAATTGTTTTCTACAACTGTCCAGTCTGACAAGTTCGTGGTCAAACGTTCTTCGTTATGTAAGGATTGGCTTCCTATCAAGTACTGTCCGTTGCCTTGGCCGTAGTCTGCAAGAGTTGCCATGACTTGGACTCCTTGTTGGATTAGCAGCATGCGTGATGACATTTCCGTTTGTAATGGAACCGTGAAATGTTTCCCTCATTATATTGAAACAATTAGGTAGTCGGAGGTTTAAAAACGTCAAGTTACACTTTCTTCCCTCTCTATTCCCAATTTTATGAACAGTAAGCAAAGTCCACCATAAACCAAATTTTCACATTTCGGCACAAGAATCTTCAAATCGATACTCAGCATCCCATCGATTTCAAGGCCGTTTATAACAGCATCTGTGGAGATGAACTGTATAGAGTCATGCACAGGATGACGATGGAGAAAGCTGGCTGCTTCATCAAGGTCGGTAATGACCTCATCGAGTCCTTTGATATCAAGAAAGGATTCAGACAAGGTGTCTGTCTGTCATGCTACTTCTTCAACATCATACTGGAAAGAATTGTTCGAAACTCAAAAGCCAACACGCGAGGAACGATCTTTCAAAAGTCCGTTCAACTACTTGCATACGCTGATGACATTATTGGTAGAACACAGTGAGCTGTCACCGGTGTCGTTTGCGAGTATAGTATTGGAAGTGGAGAAAAAAGAGGGAACAACAAAGTAAATGCTATTAACGAAAAGGGACACTCAACATGGACGAGTTGGACGGACCATGTCATAATAGATAGCTACATCTTTGAGGTAATAACATACTGCCAAGGCCCTGCCGAATCCACAAATTGCATTTCATCGGAAATCAAACGAAGGATTACTCCTGCCAATCACTGCTTCTTTGGGCTAAGAAGGCAATAGAGTGATAAAGCCATCTCCAGATCAACTTATGAGACATATAAAGACCATATCATCCCAGGCTTGTTATATGGCTGAAGCATTGGCTTTATCGTAAGTGGATAAGTATATCCATGATCGCTGCGAGAACAAAAATCTTCCGTAAGATATTCGGTCCCGTTAGCGTTAACGGGTTTTGGAGGCGAAGATTCAACTACGAACTATGCGAAACTACGCGTTGAATGGCCAGGACATGAAGAGCGAATGGCCAAAACGCTCCGGCCTGCAAAGTATTTGAAAAGTATTTGAACTCAACCCATAGGGTCAGCGCAGCAGAGGAAGACCTCGCCTAATGTGCCGCGCACAGAGGGAAGAACAAATCAACCAACTTGGAGTGCACAACTGAAGACAGTTACCTACGGTCATTACAACACACTGCCTTATAGGCAAACACACAACTAGACTTGGCATCATCTCGAAAGACTTCTGCAGAAGCTGTAGAGACAAAGAGGAGGAGGAAAGTCCAACACATCTCCTCTGCTCGTGCCCGGCTCTTTCTCGTGGTAGAAAACTACACACCTAGGAGTATACTTCTTCAAGGATCTAAGTAATCGAACACAAAGAGACGTAGGAAGCCTTCTTCGCTTTGTACAAAGCTCCAAATGGTTCTCTTTAGTAGCGGGGTAAATATCCCCAATATCCTTGGTATCACAATGGGTCTCTCTCTATAGACCTAAGTGCGCTGGTACTTGTTACCGGCAGCCACTGCTACCTAACCTAACCTAGCTACAGACCGGTCTAACTGGAAAGGATTGTTTGTTGAGACCTTGGTCCATCTCGGACTGTAGCGCCATCCGAGTTGTTGAGATGTATGTACCTCTGTAAGCTACCAGAATCAGCAGCTCGATTCTGCATTTGTTGTCGTATTTGAATTAATTTATTTCACTGACTGTCAGTGAGATTTTTTTATATAGAGTCTACACCGTATTTCATCTGTTTTATTAGTGACATTCTGCATTTGATGCCACCTAGATGTCTCTGTCGTCCTAAAGGAACTAAGTATGTAAGCTAGAAGCTACTATATTATGACCCACAGGGAACCTAACTATACGCCTGGCCTTTCTTGCAAAACTATGAACAATACTTGGTTGCTCTGTGGAAGTCCTAATTCCAGAATACACTATCTATGTCTATGTTTTTCCTCTTATAAGACTCCATATAAAATAGATAAAATTGATCCGCACCCAAATGTTAAGTTTTCGAGCCAAGATTCGCTGTGAACTTCTCAGCCCGTATTACCTTTGTCACAGTCACGATTTGGTTCGTTCGTGACTTTTGTTATAGGTTAACCCTTTTTATTGGAAAATCTACGGAATACATTTGCATATGTTATTAGTTGTTTCTCAATATTTTAGGACTAAGCTTTCAAATTATGCTGACTTTCATATTTTTCAAAACTCATATACGAAATTTATTTGATTTTTATTAGAACCAAATAAGGACCACATAAAGTGGATGCAGTAAAATTTAGCAATTTTCTATTGTTACAGTTTCTATTCTACATACATGTGTATAGGTAGGTGCACATATTTTTTTACTACTCGCATATTTCCATTACCATAAAACAAACAAAAAAAAAAAAAAAAAAACTACTTTGTATAAACAAATAAAATAACTTTTAGTGTACAGCACAGAAATACGTGTTTATCTATTCGCAACCCTCAAAGTCGAATGCATTGGTCGTTCAAATTTTGTTATACCAATTACAGACCTTCGGTTTAAAACTGTTGAGCTTACGAGTTGATTTTTCGTCCTTCGTTTGCTATAAAAAAAAGCAGCTAAAACTAGGGTGGACTTTATTACACGTTGAGGGCACGTTTCTCGTTTTGACAGCTCGGAGCAATACACAGACACATACGTACATATATGAAATTTATTGAACATACAACACAGTCCTTTCTCTACAAGAGTGAAGCTTAATTTACATATTGTTATGTGACTGAACTGCTACGTATGCTTGACATTCGATTTTGTGTCTGAGTTTCCTCTGTCACCCGAATGGAAAGTGTGTTTTCTCTGCGACTGTCAAAATAAAAGGATGGAAGTCCACAATGTTGAAACAATGTGATATTATTGGCTATAGATACATTTTTTATAGCTTTTTTTTTATAAAAATACATATACAATAAATAATTTTTCATTATGGAGCAAGCTACTATCTCCACTCGCTCCTCGCTCCAAAAATAATATTTTGAGCGTTAAGTTGATTGTATAAAGATAACTTGAGGCATAGCGTCCAACGAACAGCTAGACCATGGCAATGCTGAAAATGATTTGCCACAAGGAGTTCTACAGGGTTATGTCTCTGGGCCCCTGTTTTTTTTTTTCTTTGTACCAAATGGACATTTTAGAGAATATGTGTATGTTGGGTAAACTTATTCAGAGCACTGTATAGCTTAGTCCTAACCTTACTCTTAGACTTTCCCACTGACAGGAAGCATTCGGAAAGATTTCGTGGTAGATTCCACATTTAGAACGGAGTCAAGGTTCAACGATTTTTGGCTGAGATGCCGGTTCTCTGCTCCAATCTTGCTGGGTTCTCTTAGCAGAAAAAAACCCTGCATTTAATCATAGCCAGACTGCTGTCAAAATTGCAAGCCATGAACTTAACCATCGTTTCCAAACTGGTAGAGGAGTACTCCTGTCGTACTTTGTGCTCGGTTCAAGATCACATTTCACTTTCAAAAGGATAATCACATAAAACTGACATATTCACCAAATAATAAGATAGTCAGACAACAATTCGATTCAGTGGAATACAATTTCCATGCTTGGTGTGTTAGCATAAATTGCATTCTTTTATCCTTGGACATTATTACAGCTGCTCCCATTGGGATTTGTATTTCTGTTTAATCCCAAAGAAATTGTCAGAAAAACCGATCTGTAAATCCTGTCGCCCCTCTATCGTCGCTTATCCTATTAAAAATAATAATTCGCATATACCACCCTAAAAATAGCAACAAACCGGCTCATGATTGCACTGTGCTGTGCATGTCCTCTGGTCTGTTTTCCGATTCGTTTTGATGATAAAAATTTTGCCAATGACATTAATCATGCAACAATGGAAGGAGGAGAGATCGAGTGCCTTGATGCAGGGGAGAGCACACAATACACAGAGGAGACCGAGTGTAAAGCAAACACCCTCGAGAATTTATTTTTTTTTTTTCATTTTCCTATTGCAATTTGGTGACTAATATTTGTGTTCACACAAGGATAACCAAAAGCGGAGACGGATCTTTTTACAAAATGGACTGGTTGTGGACTTTGTATGTAAAAAAAAAAGAGAAAAAAAAAATCAAATTAAGGGATTGCCTTAAAATGTCGCCCTTGAACCATCCCTTTTGGTTGTATGCTTTCATTGGAAAAACAGGACCTTCATTGAACATTTATTTAAACATACAAACATACTCGTGCTTATGTAAGTTTGCTATTTTTTTCTTATGGATGAAAATGGTGATTTTGTCAAAATACAACAACCACATGTATGTAGGTATATGTATGTCGTGACGACTGTCAGCAGGGGTTGCTATTTAAGGAGAGCGGAAAAATGTCCGCCTCCGGCATTTGTAGCGAGATTTCCATCATTATTTTATTATGATCATATTTTGTGAGGAGTGCCGAGTCCCCCTTTTGATTTTGAGTTTTTGGCATCCCTTTAAACCATCCGGATTGCCACGAGCGTTAAACTCGTTTTTGATGTGTAAAAATGATGCTAACCAGCGGAGGCGGGGGCGAAGGAATAACGCCAAATATGCGATGCGATAAGAGTCCTTTTTGTTTGTATGTACGAGTACGAGTACTAAAATGGTAGTTGCTGTTTTTTGGGCTCGTTTGAGTCGGGTATGTTTGCGGATGGATACACCACTTAACGTATATGTTCTTATTCCGTAATTCGTTTATCTGTGTCTCTGTGGGTAAATGCGGCCCACTATAGACGGTCGAGAGTTTTATGTAGATAATGACTGATAACAGTGTAGCTGAACAAGCTAGATTCTGCTTTCATCGCTTTATGAGTTGTTCAGTCAAATGTGAATATCATCGTCTGGTTTCTCCTGTTATAAAAAATCTACATACATATGATTAAAGACTGCAAGTTGCCGTGAATGAGCTTTCCAAAGGACTGACGTACCTCTCGATAAATTTCTAATGTTTAAGAACACAATATTCTCCGCATGTTTGAATGGTTGCGTGTTCTTATTTGCTGGGCATATACACATATGTACATACAATTCAATTCAAGGAGTTTTTTCGCACGAACAAAGTCACCCCCCACTCGACCCCACTCTCAAGTGAGTTCGTTTTATTTTTTAACGCTCGTGTATGCGGGCGCGCATAGTCTTTTTTTATATTTCCACTTGAGAGTAATTTTACGCCGGGAATCCTTTAAGCTTCTTAACGTTTTCCCCATCTATTTACTTATTTACAAATTTTATTGTTTGGTAAATTTTTTTCCTTGTTCCTCGTTTAATATGTATATGTGTACAAGGAAAAGGACTGGCGGCAGCCTATGGAAATGTACGCAGCTACACACAAGAATATGCAAATACACACAGTATACCCAATAAAATAATATTTTACTGTACACGAAATTGAAGTGATAGAGACTGGGTTCTATCTAATATCAGGATGGTTATTAAATATTTATATACTTATGTTTCTTTTCCCTTTTGAGTAGGCATAATTTTTTTTCTTTCTTTTTTTCCTTGCTCTTGAAATTCCTGGGATAAGAAGGTAATTTCGGTCGGATGAAAAAAAATTCCCCAGTTTGTAACACTTTTGAAGGATGACACTGTAGAAAATTCCTTTTATTTTAGGAATGTAACGTACATAAATGCCAAAGATGAATGGGCTGGGCTGGGCTGGGCTGGGCTGAGTGAGAGTTGGGGCCATTAAAATATACTCGCAGATAAAAGAACTCCAATAAAATATTAATGATGTCAATATAATTGTTTACTTATCTCTTTTGAATGGCGAAGGCATTATTGTGTCTAGGACTCTGTATGACTCGCGTTTGATTGTTGAATCTGGAGCTTTGTATGTTGAGACTTATGTTTCTATAACAATATGAGGATTTCTCTTACAAAATATGTATACATATGTTGATTTGACTTTTTATTTCGACTGCAGCTGTGCTTTTGTTATATACGAATTAGACTTACATACACATTGTCGTAATTATAAAAGATATTCACTAAAGTATAAATGATGTACGTCTAATTGGGTCTTTTTCTATTGAACTTATTGTCACCCGTAGGCAAAACAATAATTTTCCTTCTTTAATCAGCTGAAGTGAGAATTCAATAGTTTTATATTTTTAGTTTTCAATAATACATATGTATGTACCTATTACCAATTAAAAAAAAACTTAAACTTAATTTGCAGACACAGTTGCCACTTTGGAAATTTTTCAAGCCTGGTAGGTTATTGGTAGTTCTGACTTGATTTAGTTTTTTTTAAAACGCATTAAAGTGGGTAATTTACTAATTTGTAGAAAATTTTAAACGAGGACACTTGAAAGTAATTTTGTCAAAAAAGAACTCTACATTACGAGCTAATTGCAGCCCCACAACTTGGGTGTTGGCTGCCGATATAATAGTTGACTTAGTGGCAGCCTTAAGTTTGGTTAGGCTAAGGCTCACTAAGACCAGTGTTGGTCCAGAGTGGTAACTTAGTATGCAGGATTAAAAAATGATGAGCATTTTTATTCACATTCTGCAGTTATTGAATTTAACTGTCGTTATACAGTAAAACTTGCGAATAGTGGAATCTGCGAATAAAAGAATCTTGCGAAACCTGGATAGTGGACATTTTTGGATGCCAATTTTGATTTTCTTCATACAAACTCACCCTTATATAGTGGAAACCTGCGAAATCTGAATACTGGAAAATTTTTCAATGAATTTTGTTTTTTCCCCATACAAATTCACTCTTCAATAGCAGAATCAAGATATGAATGCGCCAAAATTCATAAACATTTTGTCGGCTTCGTTTCCTTTTCCGAGAATTTTGACTTTTCAACTGTTTCTTTTCGTGTGTCTCATTCTACTAGCGGCTTCATTCAGCAAGTACACATTCTGAACTCCGATATAAAAATTTATCGAAAAATAGTAAAAGAAATTAGGTTGCCGATAGTGGAAAAACTTGCAAATAGTAGAAAAAAAATGTGCACCGCAGGTTTTACTGTATAAGAAGTCTTTTATCCTACTCGCCGTATGTTAGTAAACCATGCGCGAGTTATACGATAATGAACGTTAAATAATTTAACAAAGGACATGTTTCAATATGAAGTTCTTTATTTACATTTAGCTTTAACTTTAACTTTAATCATAAAATCTTGGTCTTGAGTTAGTCCGCTTTTACATGCAAAGATTCGAAGTAGGCGATTTTTTCGAATATTATTTTGAAGTTGAATAATTATTCTTTTTTATGTTTGTTTTTTTTTTTTTGACATTCGCTTACAAGATAAACTGTGGCATTACGCTATAATTTCACCTTTGTGTTTTGTCGTGCATGGTACCACGACAGAATATGAATGAAGCATTATCGAAAATATATGAAAAATAAGAAGAGAAATGTCAAAAAAAAATTCTTAAAACGCTGGCTGGAGAGATTTTACCTTTTCCCATTTCGACTTCGACTTTAAACAACAAAGTACATTGCTCAGCGCGATTTGTTTCAACATTTAAATGGGGACTTACACATCATCGAAATGTGATGATTTGGCATTACCGCTCTCAACCATTCTGTATCGAAATTATGTCATTTCATTCGAAGACTGTGTGAGTGGCGATCAAACACCAATTATCTATTTTTTTTAGAATCTACTAATAGGGCAATGTGCGTCATTTTAAACATTAAAATCTCAACAAATTTATTATGCTGTACATCACAGGATGACCGAAAGATGAGATAAAGTAGGTTTACAAATTTGCAGGCAGTCAGGAGGTCTACATGCAAAGGTATTTTAAGGAATGCAACTTCACCAGGTGGCCATCTTACAAAAGTGGACAACCTGACAGGTTTCACTGTTTTTCACTGAAGCTGCGTTTTAATACAGTACTACCTCGCTAATTCGAACACCCGGTAATTCGAACGCTCCACTAATTCGAACACCTATTTTTTTACATAAGGTATCTTGTAATTCGAACATTTGCCAAAATTGGCACTCTGTAATTCGAACATTTTCCGTCGTTTCTGTGCTATTTCCCTACAAATATTAGAGAAATACCTTTTTACGATCAAGACGTGTAGATTCCAGTCCAGTAGGATGTAAGTTCGAAGCATTGAAGGTTTTCGTGCAGTTAACGTTTTTCTGTCAACTGGCTTTGTCAATGGTTTGTTATTTTAATAAATTACGTTTTTAAGTAACATTTCAGTAATTTTTGTCAGACAACTATGAACCGTCTTCAAAAGCACCACAAGTTTTTGTATTTTACTACTTAAAACCCCTTAACACTGCTATTTCATCCGAAATATTGGCTACGAAAAAAATATCCAGTAATTCGAATTGGGGTAGATCTCTAATAGTTCGAATTACCGAGGTAGTACTGTAGTATTTTAGAATTCTAAAACATAAAACGTTAAATTTTAGCAAACGATTTTGGAGTTAGGACTGTGTTTGTATTTTAGGTCGAAAGGATGTTTTTTTTAAACTCGATAGGAAACTGCATGTAAACCTGCTGAGGAAAACCTCCAATGCAATGCCTGCAGAAAAATCCATTAAAATCAGTTCAGTGGTTTTCATCGAAAACAGACAATATGAATGTGGTTATCCAGTCCTTCATTGATATAATCAATTCTACGAAAGATTGAATTTAAAGTAAATTCAACAGGAATATCTAACAAATTACATGATTTACTCGAAAGCCGCAACACAAGTCTACTACATGCAAACTCAAAACAATCAGAATCACAAACAAACTTTAATCCAGTTACAAATCCAACCAGCCCACAACTTTTCTATTTGCCTCCACTTCAATGGAACCCAGCCGAAACCTTCCTTGCGAGTTTATATAAGTATCTCCGAAGACATATCACCTGTTTCCTGATGCCACACAATCGTAATCCTTACCAATTGCAAGGGAAGCAGGACGAGTATTATGAACATTCCACTATTTCGTCAGACTTCATTTTTCATTAATCATTGTAGGGTTGGCGTCACACGTGGCTTGCAAAGGCGCACGCTCACGAATGGTGGAATTTTCAATTCGATTTTGATAAAACAATGTCATGGTTATAACAGGGACTGGGACCAATATATATTTGTATGGCACGTGTATTTATGGTTTTGTAGAGAGAACATTATTTGGAATTATTTGGGAAATATCGAAATTGGTTTGTTATTTGGAATACAAAAGAGGGTTTAACCAATAATTTAGGGATGTGTCACTGCCATCGATTTGGTTAGCTGTATATATACGGAAATAACACCACTTAAGCATTTCTAAGTATCTGGCAATTAATAAATTGTTTGTCCGGCTTTTAGTTGTGTAGGTATTGGTATATACTTAATTATAAATGATAGTGTATAGAGCATAATTATAGTCTGATTGAAAATATGGAAAATAGATGAATAAAAATAGAAAGGCACTTAAGTTTCTTACAACTCCCTCACGATTAACAATGAATAACCAATCTGATACCAAAAATAGATCCTGTCATCACCTCCATTCAAACATCAATGAAAGGTTATTAACACAAAAACAAAAAAAAATAAATCCTTATACCAATGAACCCTCGTGTCATTATGTGAGTTTCGCGACTTTGTTTTTTTTTTCAACGTTGCATGGCAAAAATGATCACCAACACTGCGCCACCAGTAAAGTAGCATTTATACTCCTCGAACATTGAATGTGTAACTCGCACAGTTACAGTATCCACGTACCTATTGCCTGAAGGACGAAAGTGGAAAATCCATCTGCAAACATTAATCCGTCTGATCCGGAAATGAGGAATTACTGGATTTCTTTTTTGCTTGTCTGGGCGTCGATGCCTGAATACTTCATACCTGGAGGGTGGAATCGTGTATTTTTCGTTTCACCATACCTGCCAAGCAGCTTCCCTTGAACGCATACTTCTTAGCCTGAGGTTATGTAATGAAGGCAGGTCTTACGTGTGGGTTGTGCTAGGTACAGACATTATTTAATGTTAAGGGGGATGATATTTTGTGAGTAATGACTTCATGGCAGGGTCATTGGTCAGGAAATTAAAAAAAAATGTTCAAATTGCATCGCCATAAGGATAGATACATAGTGGACTATGTTGGTGTGCTATTTTTTGTGAGAAACAAAATTCATCTTTGAAGATTTTATAGATTTAAACAAACATTGCTCTTTTAAACGGACATTCTTTAGGTCTGCCATAGCTTATATGCAGATCAAGCTTTGCTTTTTGGACCCCACCATAGCTAAATACTCTCCTACCTCACAGCGCGGTCAGACAAGCAAATGGCTACCTAAGTCCAACGACATCTGTAGAAGCTGCGAAGATGAGGAAGAAATCAAATCGATCCAACATGTACTCTGCTACTGCGCCGCCATCCACCAACGACGCCTTCGTACATTAGGGCATAGATTCTTGGCAGACATAGCAGAACTCCGTAATTTAAAGATATCCGTTCTTCTAAGATACACCAAGAGCAAAAACTGGTGTACGAGTTGAAAACAAAGAAAGTTTACTCCCAAACTAAAAGTGGATTCATAATGTACCTTCGGGTTTCCGAGTAGAAATGATTTCTCAAACGATCACACACCCTTCCTTACCTAACCTAACCACAGCTATTCAACGGTAGAAGTACCTCACAGATTTACCAATATCCTTTTTCTCCATTGAGTTGGAAGCTTGATCATGGATCATGGGACTCTTGACCTTAGAACTTGAATATTGCACAGACATATAAACATACCCATCAAAGACCATGATTTGGGTTGCCTGTGCTGAAGCTATCTATTATACTATGCACCCTTAGAAACCCCTAGTCGAAATTCTTCGTGCCTCTAATGAAATGAAGAAACTTATCTAGGGAGAGATATTGAACCCTGTTCATCCCCATACCATCTGAATCCAAAATGCCACTTAGAGAGGAAATGTTGATGTGATAAGAGCGTTGGACTACTACGCAATGCTGCCCGGGTTTAATCTCAGAACACACCTAAACATTTTTTCACGGCGCCACCTCTTTCGAATGTCTGACAAACATTCAAAGAGTATCATTTGTCATGAGGAGCTTCTCCACTTGCCGTTCGGAGTCGGCAAAAAACTGTAGGTACCGTCCATTCGTGCAAAAATATAACATGCACACATAAACGGTTGCGAGAAGTAAGCTCTGGTTCACCCCGAACTGTAGCGCTACCTCAAGAAAGAAAGAATGCTCGTTTAGGTTGTCCATAATGGCTCCGTGAAATAAGGCCGCGATCAAAAAATGAAATTAGAACGCGCGGTCTTAACTCATCAGACGATATGAATTTAGGCCGCGATCTTATTTCATTTCACTATTGCGGCCATATTTCATTTTCAAAATTAATTTTGAACGCCCATACAAAACCATGCGCGGCCTAATTTCACGCGGTCTAATTTCCATGCCCCGTCCATAATGCATTTGATCTGATGTGATACTCACATGCGTTGTGTTCCGTAATAAGTTCAACTCAGTCACGGCAGGCAGTCTCTACGTTGCAGACTGAAGAGAAATCTTGCAGTGGGGTTTTTACAAAACACTTGGTGGTTTTGTACGAGGTTAAACCCATATATCCTTATGAATAGACTCCACATGAGAGCTGAACCAGTGTAAAAACTCCCACCAGTTTATGGTTAGAACCCGAATTTGCTATTTTACCAGCGGTCTTTTTGCCCGGTATCTCCGTGAGACCCCGATCACATATAATATAGACCTGGTTTCTTTTGGAAAGCGCTTTCAGTCTGTCCTTACATTCAAGGACAATTTTTTGAGTGAGCTTGGCAGTCACTACAAATGGCAATGGTTCTACCACACCATCGCTCACCCTAAATCTAGCTGCAACTCCAAGTATTGGGAAGTCTTCTGTTTGGAATTTGAATATTTGGTTGCATTGCTCAAGTACCATCCAGCTCCAGTTCCACTTAAAGTACTTGAGCCCTCTGCATCGAAGACATGAATGTATGGACTGAAAAGGTCATCGGATTTCCCATTTCACCCTATCAGGGGTGGTCCTGGACACTGTACAGAACATGGGAATATATAGAGTATGTGCATAGGCTAAGCATACATTATGTATGTATCCTTAGTCTTAGTGACTGAACTTTTAAGAAATTAAACAATTAGATCGTGGCTTTCTTTTAAATGATCAACTTTCTAACTGCTGTCTAAGAATACTCTACCATTCAATTATATGGATAATTAACAATGTTTTCTTCTCTCTATTATTTTCTAACTAAAATAGTTTCAAAACAAATACACAACTACAACTAGTTCCATTTAATGTCAATCAAAAATTTAACTAGAATTTCATGCTTTGCTACAATAAACTTAACTATCACCAAAAACAAGAACCAAACTCTCCCTTATACTAGTACCTATTTCCGACACGTTTACTTTGAACTTTTCCTAACATGCAACCTCTAGTCTCTCATCAAAAGGTAGGAGTATTTACCTTCCTTCACAGAAAAAAGAAACTAAGGTACTTGTACTTGTATACTAATTTGTTTACGTGTTAGATGTCAAGGAAACTCTGCTCCAACTTTGGTCCTTATTTAGACCACAACTTTGGTGCATTTAAGGGTGGAAAAAATGTCCACTATCCTTGTTCGTTCATTCAGTTTTATTCAATTGCATAAAGTTTAATTCTTCAGTACGTACAGCAAGGAGTTTCCATCATATTACCAGACACTAAATCGTACAATTTCATGGGACATTATTCATCGCGAAATATGTATGCACCGTAGCGCAAGTGGTTAGTGCGTCGGACTACTGAGCCAGCGGTTTGGGTTCGAATCCCGCCGCAAACACCTAAAAGTTTTTCACAGTGCCCACCTCTTTCGAATGTCTGACAAGCATCAAAGAGTATCATTTGTCACGATTGAGCTTCTCAACTCGCCGTTCGGAGTCGGCAAAAAATTGTAGGTCCCTTCCATTCGTGCAAAAATATAACACGCACACACAAATGGTTGCGAGAAGCAGGCCCTGGTTCACCTCGAGCTGTAGCGCCAACTAAGTAAGTAAGTAAGTAAATATGTATACGATCACTCAGATTCATATCCTTGTGAGTTCGCGCTATTCACACAACACTTAATTTTTTAAATGATAAACAAAAAATGCATCCTTCCGTGTGGCCTGTGAAATTGCACAAAAAAACGAATATCCACAATCAGTTTTTGTGAGGTGGCATGTGGTCTGTTATCTCGGAACTCGGAACACGGGACCAACCCTCTGGCGAAAATAAAGGCCACCCTCTCTCCGCGCCTGTGTGATAATACAAAAAAAAAAACATTGTTCGCTTGTATTGATTTATGTATTTTAATTTAAAATTTCCGTCTTACTTAACAACACGATAAATATACTCGTTCTCGTATTCGTATGCTCGAATGTTCCTCTACATAGAGCAAATGGAAAAAATTGTTAAAAGTTCAAAAAACACAACAGTAGCCATTTACATTCTTTTTACCGCTAAACTTTTTTTTGCGTTTTTTTTTTTTCACAGATTGGGCACCATGCAAAGTGTAAGCCACCAACAACAGATGGCACAAAATATGTCAACGGGTAATAATTCCATGGCCGGGAGTAGTGGTGGTGTTGATCGAGGAGGTGGCGGCGGCGGCGGTGTAGGTGGTGTCGGTGGAGGGTCACATTGCCAAGTGACCGGAGCTTCGCCCCTTGTTATGCCCGGATTCCCATTGAGGACATCACATTCAGCGCACACGCCGCACTATTCGCCGTACTCCCCATCAAGGTAAAAGTTATTGATATACGAATATGTTTGTATGTGTGTTTTATTTTGATGAAGTTTTGTTTAATTATTATTATTTTTTTCCCCAGTGTTGTTGTTAGCAACATTTTATTTGCCATTTGTGAATGTGATATTTAACTTTGCCTTTTTAATTTAATATGTACATATGTATACTCGAACACATCAAACAAGGGATGACATTAAATATGCAATGCTATCGTTGCCTTTTGGCTAAGGCATGTTGAGGTAGGACACCGATTTATGTGTCAAATTAAAACAGCAAAGGGGTTTGTTCCTGATTAATTGTTTGATAGGGAGACTGAAACTATGTACCTACTACCAGTGCTACATATGGGAGGAGATTTATATTAAGGTGTAGCTAGAGTATTAATTTTTAAAGCTAGCTGACCTTTACTACGTACATAGTTGGGTGCTAAAGTTATATGGACATATTCTGATGCTGTCAAAATAATACTGAATGCTGGACTTAAACTCTATACAGTTGTTTTCACAAAGCCGAATTTGTGGGTCGATAGTTGTCGTTTGGCAAGAGTTATGGTTCACTGGTATATTATCCATTGTGGCTTTTTTAAAGTACTTCTCTAAGAACCTATGAAGAGGAAGCCGCTGGTTTCTATAAAACCATCAGTAAAGATTATGAAATTATTGTCAGGAGGTTTCAACCCACTGTTACGTATTAATCGTTTTGTTTTTGTAATTTTTCTCAAATTCGCATTTTGTACAACTGTACATCCCATCATGTCCAGGCTGCCACACAGCCAATGGTATACTGTGATCGTGTGGTTGCCATCGACCCTCTCTAATATGAAATGGCAACGCAGTGTTACCAATACTAAATTAAAGCAAACCGTTACAACTTTTTCTGTGGTTTTTTGTCAAAGAGCTTTGGGGTTTTGTGCTTTGAGAACCAGTTAATAAATTTAAGTAGGTGAGAGTGTTGCCGCTAATTTTTTATTTTTCCAGTTTCTTGTTTTTCTGGAGAAATCGGTAAAATGCATTTGCGCGAGGTAAATTTTGGGTGCGAAAATGAATAGTGATTTTTTTTTTTTGGTTCTTAACTTATCTATATCTCGTAAACTAATAGTTTGCGATATATGACATTATTACATCAAAATACTCGAAAAACCGCCCTTTACAACATTCTAAAATTTCATCAAATTCGAGGTGGAGCCCACGTTGTAAAATATTATCTTTATTTCGTTCAACAAATTGTGTTGTTTTTAAATCATGAGATGGTAGCCCTACGGGTATTGCTGTCCGATCTGCGGCGATTTGTCATGCATACTGTGCTGACCCAGTGAGAGGTTAAAAGAGGGACAGATTTATGAATGCTATTGCAAACCCGAAGCTAAAGCCGACGCAGGATTTTCAGTCAGACTATAATTAGGGTATTGTATTGTTTTTTTGAAAGCAGTTTTTTTATATTTTAAAAAAGTGACGTCGACGGGTAGTTAACAGCCTGCAACCATAGAATTAATCAAATACCAATCTACCTATCCTCAGCGGAAAGCCAAATGGTTCTATTTGGTTAATAATTCAGTTGTACTAGTTTGAGGATGCCCTTTCCCAATCTGAAATCCGTTTTGGTATATCACATATCGATTTTTATTGGGCAAAAAAAGCACTTATTTTGTTTTCGTTTTTTTATCTCGAGCAATTTTTAGCGCTCTAGTATCTACAATTTTCATTTTACAACCGACCAAAAAAAACACTTTTTTTGCTCTAGATAAATTTTCGTGAATCTCGGATTCAACTCGAGATTTACACCTACTTGCACTAACACCAAAACATTTTATACAAAATGTCAACGCTGTACATCAAAATATTATCAATCAACAAAAAAAAACACCAGAAACTGTGTACAATATTCAGAAAATGTAAAGAAAGTGTTTTTAAATTGTATTTATTATTTTTCTTTTTTTTATATACATATGTATTTCCTTTTACGAACAACATGTCAAATGACACACTAATACTATTGCAGAAAAACAGATCAATCTCGTTTGTTTTCCATTAAGCACGAAAAATCTTAAATCTGAGAGCAAAATCTAAAAAGCCCAATCAGAAACGACAACATTCTGTTTATCAGATAATCTATACAACCGTTGTTCTAAGAGCCAAATTTTTAAAGGGAAACTCATTCCAAATTGTTCGAAGATAGTACATGATTGTATGGAAAAGAAAAATTTGTCTTATACTTTCACGATTCAATAATTGTCTAAGTCCACTAAGATCAATTGGCAATTAAGTACTGTACATATCGATACCTTTCCGCAAGAATGTATTAAGCGACATTTTTTCTGAAAATGACTCTTTGATTTGTTCTTATATTTTGTGCTAAACGCCACATATTTACTGGGTTTGACTGCTCTAGCAGGAAGTTGGTCTATTTTTTGTCGCATAAAATAATTTTTGTCCAGACATAATTTCTTTGTTTTGAATTCATTCGTCAGTTGCTTGCGCAGTTGTTTAGGTAATTTTCGAATGTTTTTTTTAACTTTGTTATTAAAATAAAATTTAAAAATGAATAAAACAACAAAATAATTTTTTATGTTGTACCAATTTTTTGTGACCATTTCAATGATTTTAGTGCGATTTACCATTGTATCAAGCGACATTGTACTGACTGCAAAAATGTATTGCGACAAAAACTTCTTATCTGATCAAATTTTCGGTTTTGCAAATATCTCAAGTTTTTTGTTGTTGAAAATCCCTTTCCAAATCCATCTAATTCGTTAAAATACACAAATAAATAACTGAGCAAGAAGTTTTTATCGTTTCCTGTAAAATTTTAAAAATGTAGCTTAATGCTGCAGTGTCCGAGCTTTTGGAATAAAACAACGGGTTAGAGGCGATGTATTTATTGCTGAATTCCGATGATCTTACGGGAAGGTATCGATATGATTCGTAAGGACATTTTCTTTTAAGCAACAAAAAATTTTCTTTTGATCTTTCCCAAACGACTCAACTACTGAAATTAATTGCAAAACATTGTGCTTAACAGATTTAAGTAACTGCCATATTTTGTTTTGTATCCAAGGTATTTTTCAGTTGAATGCACACTGTATGGGAATGGGTTCTATTTCCAATACCTATGTTTATTTATTTATTAGCTTAATGCAAGCAACAACTTAAACAAACTAAGACTTAAAAAAACTAAGACTTGAACAAACTAAAACTTAAGCAAACTTAGACTTAACCAAACTTAGACTTACACAAACTAAAGATTAAAACTAACATATAGAGGGTAAGATGGTAAGGCGGTAAGATCAGGAGATCAGGAGGAGGTATAAAGTGCGTTCTGTAGTGTTAATTTACTGCAATGAAAATTAAAATGGTTTGGAATGCTGTTGGCCTTTTGCAGCATTCTAGACATTGGTTCGTTTAACCCATAATTGGTACGATGAAAGACAAGATGAAAGAGGGGAACGGACCTGAGATTACGCGGGTTAGTGTTAAGGGAGATCATTTGAAGGAGTGCGGGACAGTCGATGTTACCTACTAAGAGTTGTTGAATAAAGAGTATATCGGCAACATCACGACGTTTTTCGAGAGACTGAAGATTGATCAGTTTCAATCGGTCTCTATAGGGTGGAAGATTGTAGCGGTCAACCCAAGGAAGACCGCGAAGGGCAAACCGTATGAACCTACGCTGGACGGCTTCGATGCGTTTAGTATGGACTTCGTAATAAGGGGACCATACTTGGCTGGCATATTCAAGCAGGGGCCTAACAAAGGTAATATATAGGGATTTAGTGACATAGGGGTTCGAAAACTCCTTAGACCAACGCTTAACAAAACCAAGCATAGAGTTGGCTCTGGAAATAATGCCATCAATGTGGGACTGGAAGGTGAGTTCTTTATCACAGATAATACCCAAATCACGTAATGAAGTGACCAAGGGCACGGGCTCGTTGCAGAGAAAGTAATGTCTGGGAGGTGGTGGAAGACGTTTACGAGAGTATGTGATAGATTGGCATTTGTTCACATTGAGTACCAGGAAGTTTTTTTGGCACCAGATAGAAAACCTGTTTAAGTCTTCTTGAAGTGGGCGCGAGTCGGCGAGGGATAAAATGTGCCTGTAGATTTTCATGTCATCAGCATAGACAGAAATATAGGAGTCTTTGATGATACAGTCGACATCGTTGATTGTCAAGATGAAGATCAGCGGTCCAAGGTGGCTTCCTTGGGGAACACCAGAGGTAGCTTTGAATGGATCTGATATGGAAGATCTAAAAAGGACTTTGTATTGGCGGTCTTCCAGGTAAGATTTAATCCATGTTATAAACCACGGGGGAAAAGCGAGGATTTTAAGTTTTAGAATGATTATTTTGTGTGAGATTTTGTCGAAGGCCTTGCTAAAGTCAGTGGTAACAACATCCACTTCCTTTCCTTCCTCCAGAGCACACAGGGTCTTTGACACAAATTGAGTTAGGTTAGTGGTGGTTGATCTACCTTTAAGAAAGCCGTGTTGGTTTTGAGAAAATATGGGCTTGCAATGAAAAAAAACCGTGTCATAGACAATGCTTTCGAACAGCTTGGGTATGCAGGAAAGTTTAGCTATGGGACGATAGTTCGATATTTCATTCTTACGACCGTTTTTATGGATGGGGATTATGTATGAGTCCTTCCATAATCGAGGAAAAACTCCTTGTGAAACGGATAGTTGGAACAAGGCAGTGAGAGGTCGGGCGAGGTAGTTTGCACATTTTTTTAGAACTATGGCGGGTAAACCATCAGGACCGGGGGAGTAATCATCCTTCAGATTAATTATTTTCTGAACAACCAATGGCAAGGTTATAACAATGGAGGCTAATGAGGTATGGGCGCAGTTGTTCATGTAAGAGAAGTAATCGTTATCTGGTTCACGAACGTGGTCGATGAATGATTGACTGAAGAAATGTGCAAAGTTATCTGCAACGGTCTTAGGATCTGCTGAAGATGAATTAACATAATTTAGAGTAGATGGATAGCTGTCCGATTTCCTTTTAGTGTTTATAAATTGGTAAAAGCGTTTAGGATCGGAAAGTAAATTGGATTGCATCCGGGAAAGATAATCGAGGTACAGGGACTCACAGAGTTCCGAGAAATGGATATAAACGCGTTGGTAGCTGGAATAATCGGAGTTAGATCGAGATATGAGGTATGCTTGCCATAGTTTGTTTCTTCGGTTGCGTAGTGAGCGTAATTCTTTGTTGTACCAAGGAGGTGAAGATGAAGATTTTTTTTGTGGTAAATACGGGATTGATTTTATGAAGCAGGTGATAACTTCGGCGTAGAAAACGTCGAGGGCATTTTCTATAGTGATGTTTGTGTTATCTAGAATAGGGCTAAAGTTAACATTGCATAGGAGGTTATTTAGTTTTGTGAAGTCTGCTTTACGGAAATTAAAGCAGAACGGAGTTTCAGAATGTAAGATTTTATTGTCATTCTCATAAGAAAATGTAAGGTTTAGAGGGGGATGAAAGCGGTCTAGTGTGGAAAGAAGATGATTACTCTCTGTGACTACACAGTTATCGGCATCAGATGAAAATATTAGGTCGAGTTGTCTATTGAGATTATTAGTGACGCCACTCATTTGGTACAGACCAGAGTCGGAGAGACTATCAACGAAAATCGCTTCTTTCACTGATGTGGGATTCGTGGCGATGAAGTGCGACAAGTCGTCAGATTCTACCCATTGCAGAAATGGAAGATTGAAGTCTCCCAAAATTAGGACAACATCGCATGGATCTACGACTTCGCATAAAGAGTCAATTGCGTTAATGGCAAGCTGGTAGCCTTGTATCGGTTGAGAAGGGCGGATGTAGCAGCAAAGTAAGAAGAGGTTGCGTTTTGATATGGATACCTTTACGCAAATGAATTCAAAGTCAGCTGTGTGTGATGTTTTAAATAGTGTTGAGTCCAGACGGTTATGTATTGCCAGGAGAACACCACGACCAGAGGAATCATCCTCTTTCTGAAGACCATCATCACGAAATACTGAAAAATCAGAGGTAAATAGCTCATTATTGTTGAAGTCGGGGGATAGGTTAGTTTCGGTCAGGGCAAATATATCAAAGGGGAGCTTTTGGGAGTTAAGTAAAACAGTCGAGGTTTTTGTACGCAACCCTCTTACATTCTGATAGTAGAGGGATAAGCATTTGGGAGAAGTTCTTTTTGGGGTGGGATGCCGGGCAGCTGTTTCGGAAATTGGGTTAGGAACAGTAGTAGTTTTTAAAGTTTGAACGAGTTCTTTGAAGTTGTAAGAGACGTTTGGAGTTGATATGGGAAGCATATGTGGACAGATCGTTAGCTACGTTATTGGGTGAAATGTTAAAACCTTCGTGGTAACGGATAAAGATTTGCTTCAGTTCAGTAGGGTCAATGGGGAGGCCTTCTTGATGGATGGACACCATGATATTGGTTTTAGTTTTACCGTCTATGCAGATAGAATCCGGTTTGTCATGTAGATAGGCAAGATAAAGTCGGACGTTTTCATAGATTCTGTGATCTCTGAGACGAGATAAAACATACCGACTATCGTCGCTGGCATCTGCTAGTTGTTTAGTTAGTTTAACTGTGGGTGGAAGCATTGGGTCTAGAAAAGAGGTGGGTACATTTTGATTACGAAGAGCCGCTGAAGATGTGGATGGGGCAGGGTTGAGTATATGAGAGCGAATGAAGTTTGAGTAATTTACGTTATTGTCATTGGAAGTTGATGAACTTTTGTTGGAGATTGGGGATTGGGTTGGTAAAGAACAGTTGGGGGGAGTACCGGATGCCGGGGTGGGGCTAGTTGAGAGCGGGGTATCAGATAGTAATTTGAACGAAACGCGGTTACGTTGGTTATTTTTTGGTACAGTTTCGGGAGGGGTTGGGGCGATGATAGGAGGGGGATTTGGTCGGTGTAATTGTGGCGAGAAATAAGGGAATGTTCCCGTTTTAAAGCTCCAATTAGGGTCGAATTTGGACAACGAACTAGATAAAGCAGTCTTATGGTTAAGGTTATTTAAGATAGGCTTATTTTTAAACTTGGAACTATATTTAGGGCTAGGCTTAGAGTAAGGTTTAATAGAATTTGTATTTAACTTATCAGTCCAGCGCAACATCTTCATTTTTCCAACAGCAAGAACTTGTTTCGGCGATTTTGGAAAAAGCCAGCTATATTTCGATGGAAGGTCGATTCTGAAGCAGCCAGTAGTTTTCTTTTCGCACTTAAGGGGAGAGATGCAATACTGTTGTTCGAACATAGTAAGTAGCCAGGGCACATCTACAGTTCGTGGAGCGCCAGTGATTAGGTAGGAAGTAGATGTGGGTGGTGTAGAGTGATTAAGTCCTTTAAGTTTAACAACTCGGTTGTTCCATTCTGAATCAGTCCAGGTTGTGCCCAGTCTGGATATAGTCTTTTCGACGGGAGCAGGTGATCTGGTTGTAGCGAGTTGAGAAGATGTAGGAGACGGAGCAGGATCAGTCGAGTCGGTTTGAAAAATAGCAGCAGGTGGATCAGCTACTAACGGTGAAGGAGTATCACTATCGGTTGCATTGAGTTGAGAAGATGTAGGAGACGGAGCAGGATCAATCAAGTCGGCTTGAGAAGTAGCAGCAAGTGGATCAGCTACTAACGGTGAAGGAGTATCACCATCGGTTGCATTGAGCTGAGAAGATGTAGAAGACGGAGCAGGATCATTCGAGTTGGTTTGAGAAGTAGCAGCAGGTGGATCAGTTACTAACGGTGAAGGAGGCGTAGAGTTCATGTCGAGCAGTTCCTCGTGTAAAGACTTATTAAAAGTTGGCTGACTGTCGTGGGATATTAACTCCATTTTACTGGAGGCGAACTTCAGTTCATCCAGAATTTTGTTGAAGGCGAGTTTGGTTGAAACTGATTCGCCAATAAGGGAGTGTAATTTAGATTCTATCGTATCCATGCGTTCCAGGTGATCAGCCGTTTTGGTAGCGAGAGAGTTGATTGAGGTAATTTGGGTTAATAGCGACTCGTTGATGAGTGTCTTATCTTTTTCTAACACTTGGGTCAGATATAGCTTTAACTCATCGAATTGGGGGTTTGTACTAGCAGCGGAGCACGTTATTTTTGACATCTCGGAGCTCAGAAACGTTTTGGTAAGAGTGTCTTTGTTTTTTTTTGTGTTGGATTCACTGAGCATTGAGAAGAGTTTCTCGAGATTTTTAAACTTGGATTTGCAAACTTCAGTAACGCGGTCGACTGAATTGCTGAGATCGTCCACGCATTTGGTAAGCTCATCCAGTTTAGAAAGTTGAGCCAAGATTTGTTTCGATGCGGATTTAATAACAGTAAACTCTGAACTGGACGAATCATTGTGGCACTGTATCGCGAGGAGGATGTGTGACATTGTAATATTCCGGCACTCGTCGCAGAAAAACAAGAAGTTCGAGAATTCTTTAATGAAGATAGCTGATTTTTTGGTTATTCCAGTACAAAGCGCGTGGAATGATTTACCGCAGATTCCGTTGCACGCTATCTTTTCAGAATTTCTGACGACAACAGCACAGTTGGTATTACCGCACACTTGCTCCATTTTTATAAATTGCACTTTATAAACAGATTGTGAGTCGATGATGTAAGAGCGCGTCAGCGATATATTTGAATGTAGGTAAAATAAATTTGGCGACAGAAGGAGGTCAATTATTTATTGCACAAAACAGAAGTAGCAGTAATAAGCGAATTTATAGAAATGGAAATGAAATGAAAAATTCGCGGAGCGAGTTTAAAGCACGTCTTAACAGGTCGGCGGTTCACAATGCAAAAAATGTTATGTTATTGTGTTTTTGTTTTTAGAATTATTAACAAATGGAAGATATTTATTTACATATTTATAGAGCAATTTTTTTAAGTTATGAAAATAAAATTGGTAAGAGAAAGTAAAAAAAAAAATACATGAGCAATCAAGGAGCCAATAAATGTGGCTTTAATTCAATTTAAAACAAAAAAATCGCGCCTTGTAAAATTTTGTTTTTGTTACTTAGACCAATTATCCGCTGACGCTATGGCTATGACTCTTATATTCGTCACGATGTCTATCCTTCCTACAAAGGTATAATCTGTAGGTTTCCAGCCTTTGGCGGCGCTACAGTTTAGGGTGAACCTGGGCCTGCTTAACGCAACCATTTGTGTGTGCGTGTTATATTTTTGCATGAATGGAACGGACCTACAGTTTTTTGCCGACTCCAAACGGCAAGTTGAGAAGCTCATTGACGGATGATACTCTCTGATTTCGAAAAAGGTGGCACCGTGAAAAAACTTTTAGGTTTTGAACCCGGGCTGGGATTGAGCCCGGGGAGCATAGCGTAGTAGTCCAATGCACTTATCACTACACCACGGTGCCAACAATCGGTAGGCTTACTATAGACATTAGTATCTCCATACGTTGATCTTCCCAGTGAAGCGATTTTAAGCAGCACCCCGACTTCCAATACCAACAGATACGTCTAAATATTTCCTACTGCTCCTTGTTGGGAACAAGGTCTTGTCTCTTATGAAACATATTTTGATGTTCTTACGGAAACCTTGTACATGTTCTACCTTAATTAGAGTCTAGAAAACTTTATACTAGGAAGCATGTCTCAAATTAATCAAACTCTCCTCAAATTTGTCTGCCAGTCGTTGCGCCATGGAAAATGTTGAGGAGTTCCCGCATCTAAGTGATTTAAAATCCCCCATTAATCGCTATCAAATGGCTTATACTAAATCATAAATAACTCAAGTGCGGCTGTGTATAGATGGTACATTAATCCTTTACAAGTGGTTAGCCTTAGCGTTTCCATTGCTGTTCCGGTGGCCACTTAAAATGCTAACCCACGCAAGGTACAAATCATGAGTATAGTACGAGTATCTATCCCCGCTAAGGATTTAACCCGCTTAGCCGCTACAAATCACACCTTATTTCTTTTACGTATGAATATGTACAGCGAGGGCATCTGCAACAGCAGCAGAAAGCATCAGAAGCAGTAGTAGTGGTAGTGTAACACCACGACAAGACGAACAAACAATACCATAGATCTTGTATGAAGTTCACGAGTAGGTGGCGGGCGCGTTCGTGTTGTAGGACCATCGATGGTGGTTTTGCAGCACGCTACTTCTAATTTCCATTTTTAGATTCGGATTCGGTGCCGGAATCATGAGGATTACATTACATTACAATAGCGCGCCTGAGTGGCGTGTTTCCTCGGTCGGATTGCTTCGTGGAATCTGTGTGGAAATCCTGATACGCGTGGGCACATTACACTATGTCAAGTTGTTCTTGCAGCCGCATCGTGGTGTTCGTCTTCACATCTTCCTGATGGTACCTAATTTAAAACATACACTCGTACATACAAACATATATTGAATTTCTGTATTTTTTTTTTCTTGGTGCTTTTCTGCAGTCATCCCTAATGACACCTTTTCGTGACGTGGGAAATTGGCTATTATATGTTACTTTTGATGCACACTGTGCGCTGCACTGCAGCTTCGCTATAACGTGGTAATGAGGTGTGAGCTGGAGACCGTTCGAAGTGTTTTCCATGGAACGACGTTTACATATATTATTCATATGGCACAGGCATTCGATGGGATCGACGACGGCGACGTCGGTCGTCTAATTGTGAGCATGGGGATACGGTTGATGGCTCCACCCATTGAACGAGAGATTATTCAAATTTTTTCTGATACACCTTAATGGCTTTATTTATTCTTTCTCTAGAGGGTCTTCTCTTCGCTGAACGTTGCTTTTCATTTGCATGGCAGTGTGACTGCAGATGAAAAAGAAATGTGTTAAAATTATAGGACGTGTGGTGGTGGTGTCATATTAGAGATGCGCTTCGAAGTGTCTTTTAGCGTGGGCTGGTCAGAGATACAGATGATGGCGATGATACTTTTATGGGAGGACAAGACAAATCTCTGCTGTGCGATTGAAGTGGGAAATTAGTGAAGCAGATGAAGATTTTAACGTAGATTAAGTGTGAATACGGCACACACCTTTTTGTATGTCATCAGTTAGAACAAAGAATAAATGAATTCGTAATGGTATCGAAGGTTGGAGATAATTTGCATATTTTATGCAGAAGCCACACTCTGTTGGATTTATCGCTTTTAGTTTATTTAACGGAAGTTTTGTGTATTTTACAACTATGTATATAATTTAAATGTTATTTGATACGAGTATAGCTATTGATTGCCGTTGTCCTTCTTTTTAAAATGTGTTTACATAGCAATAAAAATTGTATTACTTTGAAATTGTTTTGTCGGGTTCAATGAACTATTCAAATTGGAAAGAATGACAGTTTAGATGCAGATAATCTTGGGAATTTTTTTCAATATAGTGCCACCTCTGTCGAATGTCTGACTAGCATTTTTTACTTTACTTTTAAAAACATTTTTATTGTTCAATTTTCAATATTTACTTACATACTAGACAAAAATGATTAAATCTAATTTAAAACTAACAAAAATTACTTAATTTAGCTTACTGGCCCTTAGGGGGCACTCTAGGCTTAACTCTATAATTACAAACTATTGCCTTTCGGCTTTTACCTAACTATATTACGAACACGCTAATATTACAATAACATCCCAAGAAAAGTTTGGAAACTTGGGTTCCGTATCAATGTACTGTCTGTCTACTGTACTGTCTGACTAGCATTCAAAGAGTATCAATTGTCAAGAAGTTTCTCAACTCGCCACCTTAGGTTATTAAATCACAAACAATAAAAATTAATAATACTAGAAATGAATTAAAGTTTCTTAATCTAAGAGTGCCTCAGGGTTCTGATCTGGGACTAATACTATTTTTGATCTATATCAATTCCCTGCTTACGTTACTCTTTAGAGGATCACTGGCAGCCTTTGCGGATGATGTGGGTCTCGCTTATGGCTCAGACAGTATTTTAAATCTAATCGCAGATATAAATTGGGATCTTTATTAATTAATATAATGACTAATGGAGCATAGACAGACTAGCACTAGATGTTAATAGCTCAAAAACTAAAATGTTTTTTAATTTGCGTAATTTGAGGCTGAGGTCTACTTTCATGCAACTGACTGTTCTTACATATATTTTAACTATCTTACTGCACTTGCAACACAAATTTTCTATTATATTTTGTAATAGGTATATAAAGAAAAGCGTGAGTACCAGATAGGGGAGAGTGGGGTTAAAAGTATTAGGGGTAAGTTTTAACAGCTAAAAAATAAAGGGTTTCCCTGAAAAATAAAAGTCGCGTGAAAGAGAAAAATATTCGTCTTTTCCAGAGCAAACGAGGTGTCTACTTCCGTTTTGAATTGGTCGTCAGTGGAAAAAGTTGTGGGTGGGGTCGGGGTCCCTGAAATTGATAGATTTGTAACTTTTATTTTTTTTTTTCGTATTTTTGGTATACCTACCTATTCACAGGCAACAGATATAGTGCCAGTTGTTTTTTGTAGATGTTTGTGTATATATGTGAGGTTAGTGTGGATTTCCGTTTTTTTTTTATAGTGATCTTTGTGTTAAATTTCATCGCGGGGCAAGTTGTAACAAAACATGCGGGGTAAGTACATGTTAAAATTCGTCACCTCTTGTTGACTAATGTCAAGAAAAACTCAATCGCTTGTGCAATCAGACTAAAGTCACTCTTCTCTGAGTTCCAGGACAAAGAGAGTCGATGAACTAGCGAGGCGACGGTCAGCCGTTAATAGCTCGCTAGAGGAAAATGTTCATATTCCTATAGGTGCTGTTAAGAGCAATGTACTCTCACACTTCTTAAAACTAGCTGGTCTCAGATGGACCAGTCTTACAAACTGTGTCATATCCAGGAAGATATTGCCAAATTACAATAGGCAAATCAGCGGGAGTCAGGTAGCGCATACCGAGCAAACCCTTCTTCGATGACCTTAAAGAGATATCCAAGAAGAGGATTGGAGAACTGATCCTCTTCTTAAACTCCACAGGGTGCATATAAATTAAATATATTAAACCACATTCAAATTCGTTTATTTGGATGTAGTTGGTCAGCTATGGTTGTGGTATTCAAACTACACCCTCTTTGCGCGATCTCCACCGAAACCACCATCTCACCTATGTATGTTATGTACCTACCTTATTTTATTTATTTATTTTTTTTGGTTTTTTTTTATCAAGTGTATTTTGATTTTATATGTTTTTAAGAGCTTTTATATTGTTTAAATAAGTTTTTGAAAGAAATAGTATTTTATATGAAAAAAACTCGTGATATATGATTTCACAATTTTGTTACAACTTACCCCGTAGTCGGGGTCCAAAAAACTAGAGTTGACTTTAAAACAATCTGGTTAAACTTTCAATACCATCCCCATGATACACAACACATTTAAAACAAAATTAAAAATGTATCCTTAATATTTTATTCATTACTTAGACAGGTAAACTTATATTCATTTGTTTCGCCGTATATGCTTTACATAAATATGGGTTATTATAATTATGTTTAAATCTATTCCACAGGTTTCACATAGATAAACGGTGCCAGCACAGATGTTCCTGGAAATGTTTGAGTATCGCCTTAATATTATTAGCAGTCGTCCTTACAGCCATGTTGGCCTATTTTGCAGGTAAGAGATAACTTTATGTGGTACTCGTACCTACCCTTTTTTATTTTTGATTAATGTGCATGTAGTCACCTTTTAAGGGCATATACCATTAGTTTCGTTTACCTTTTTGACCACGAATGTCTAGGAGGGGTTTGTATCCCTAACAGAAAACTATTTCCGTTGGTTAAATGGAAATGTAAAACACTCGTATAATACATACACACATCTGTGTTGAAGATTATTTTAAAACTCGCATACTTAACATTAAAATTTGCTTAAACTTGAAAAAAAAAAACACTTATTGATAGTTCAGGAAAAATATATTCAGCACACAACCCTCTCCGCCCGAAATTCTAAGCTCAACCGCTAGAACTCGAAAACACTAAAACCACTTGACTTCAGATTTTACCAACGCTTTCAACTTCATTACCGCCCACACAAATGGCTGAGATTTTCGCCCACCCCCAGAACCTCTGGGATGGACTATTTACACCCTAAGTACAAACTTTCAATGTGAATATTAGTAAATTTCAACAGGCACCCCCGTTACCCCGACGAACGACGAAAAATTGCGAAAAGTGTTTGGTTATAAATCACAGGGTTCAGGGCACCCCACCCCACTCTGCTCGTGGGGTGTTTGGAAAAACAAACACAACACAACAATCCTTAGAAAAAGGGGGGTTGCTGGTCCTGGTGGTAAATCGTTTCTGGTCCTAATGCCAGTGGTACCCGTGGTGGTCCAAAAAGTTAAAAACTGATTTGTTGCTTCGTCGGAGTGTGTCCGATGGAGATACCAAAACCAGCCGCCCAACCCTTCACATTAGGAGTAAACGTTCGCACGGATTGAAATCAATGCCAGACATTCGAAATGGCTTCTTCTTTTTGTTTTTGCAATTATGTAGATCCGAATTGGGAACAACACACATCCGCCGAACCGACACCAGTTGTTTTCGTATCCGAAGGATATACTATGTTCCTTTAGCTGCACACAAAAGTACAAACGTACGCATATACATAGAAGAGACGTTGTCGCATTGATGTCGTAAATTTAGCTGGATTGCTTAAGTTGAAACAGCGCTGTTTTGGAAACCCACTTTCTGCGATTCTTCTACTACTACACCAATTGTTCTGTTTGAAAAGTTTTCCTATTCATTATGCCATACTTCGGCAAGCATTTGGGACGAGTTCGTAAGGTAATATTATATGTGTGTGTGTGTGCGTGCGAAGCCTAAGGGTTTGTTTTTGCGGAGTAATTAGGGTGCGTTTACAAATGCGTATTGTTTTCACAAAACCAACTGCGATAAATATAAGTTTTCGCAGTAAAGTTTGCGATTACTTTCAGAGAGCGGTTTTGTGGTGTTCTTTTTTTTTCTGCTCTGTTTTGTATCAAAGGCATTTTCTTCCCCTTATTCCCGTACAGAGCTTTTCTGGAAACAGATGACAGCGAATGGCAAATTTAAAACTTCCATTCCTGGGCTAGTAACTGTGGCGTTCGCAATTAAGTGCGACGGCGTGAGCACATTGGATTTGAGATTTATGTTGGCACGATCTTAATCTATACGTTATTGGGCTAATATTTATAGGGGTGAATGATGCTTTATTATATGGCCTCGTTATATTTTATTTATTTGTCAAGCTGAACTAAACGAATTGTCTTGTTAGAAAAAGAAGGAAATAAAAAACGCTATCTGAATGATAGATGTGTAGATTTATTTATTTGTTTTTTAAATTAAGATTTTCGAGCACAAAAGAAGAAGTGAAGCCTTAAATTTTGCGTGGAAAGTACCGTGGGTAGAATTTAAATATTAGAATAATTGGTGTACCTGTGCTATGCATCTGTGCATCTAGAATTTTTGTCGTTTTCCACCTGAACAATTTTGCGAATTCTATGCGGGCTTTATTTTCGCTATATACAAAGTTTATGATATGGAAACAGTCGTTCCAGATTTCTCTTACATCGTACCAGGTCCTGTCTTTAAAACTGAAACTGAAAAGGCTTAATACACGTCATGCCATCAAACTCAAAAGGTGGATTACACTTTTGGCTCAACTATCTTATTTTCAAATCGCGACGAATGCGAAGCTAAGGTTTTCAAATATTCAAATGGATAGCTTATAGGGTAATGTTCACTTTCACTTTTCATTGGTAAAACTATTTCCAGCAATATTCCCCCATATTAGCTTGTCGAACAATAATTGCTAGTGTTGGCATCCATTGACTGTTAGCCAAAAAAAGGCGCTAAATGATTTAAAGTCACTAAAAATAATACGGTCTTAGCGGTGTCCATATGTACCGACGTATGTATGTATGGATCTGTGTAGAAATCTTTTAGGGTAGGTACATATGTGGTGGTTTCGGTGGAAGAAAACCCTAATAGCGCAAATGGGCGCCGGCCGTTGTGATTCGACAACCTAAAGTGAGCCGTTTATTCGAATGTAGTTTTGAGATATTTATATCCACCCGGAAGATGATCAGTTCTCCAATCCTCTTCTCGGATATCTCTTTAAGGTCGCCGAAGAAAAGTTTGCGCAGTATGTGTTGCCTGGCTCTCGCTTGAGCCGGACATTTGCACAGAAAGTGAATAAGCGACTCTTTTTCATTTTCATCGTTGCAACTTCGGCAGAAATTGTTGTGTGGCTGCATAGTCGCCTATTGCCCCCCCCCTCTCCTGCGATGTCTACTCAAGTTCTTTGCAGCAGCTCATTGGTTTTTGACCTATTGTTATTTGGCCATATCTTGCTGATTATGACATAATTTGTAAGACTGGTCCACCTAAGACCAGGTTGTTTCAAGAAATAATATATTGACATTTTCTGCTAGTTAACTTTTACGTCGCAGGGAAATAAGTCCCCGGGAACTAAGTTCACTGAGGAACTTCCACTTTAGTGATGTGGACTTCGTACCCATTCAACGTAGGCATGAACTCCACTTCCTTATGGAAACTTAGTACACACTAAAAAATGTGAACAGGGAACTAACTTTCAATAACAATATGTAACAACGATGAAATATGTAACTTTGCAACCGATGTTACCTAATGAATATCTAATTTTTAAATGGATCTTTAAATTTGTAGTTCTTGAGCATAAGATAAAATATATAATAGTATAAAATTCGACATAAAAAGAAACGCAAAGACCGTGGAAATGAAATAAGGCCAAATTGCGAATTTTTACTAATTTGGCTTTGTTACAATTTCAAAAGCAAAATATGTAACACCAACATTTTTGCATTTTAGTCTTATTTCGTTGGGCCGTCACCGGATGGGACATTCAATGTTGTGCCGACATCATATGGGTACAAACTTTTTTTTTAAGTGGTATATATAACTCTTTACAGTCAAAACATGCTGAAAATAGTTCATTTCAGAGGCTTGGTAACTAAATTTTGAAAATAACTGGTGCTTTTCAATATTCTGACAATAATCAAATCTTACATAGAAATGTATTTTTATTTCATTAATAAAGTTGCAAAATATCTGACTTCTTATTTAACTTCTTCTTAGTAAAAGTGGTAATTTATTTCACATTTAAAGGGAATTAAAACCACCCAGTTTTTTCGGAACTTAATTCCCACATTGCATGGGCACGAAGTCCACTTCACTAAAGTGGATCAAGTGAGAACTAAGTCCCTCAGTGGACAGTACAGATGCTTATTTTGTAGTAAATGCTGTGGCATATCTTCACGGTTAACAGGTGCTACGAGCACCAGATTGCAATAAACTTTGATGCATATCCATACTTACAGTTTTATTTGTAGAAATGAGCTGAGCCTGTGCCAAAACAACCAGAGACAGTAGGCGTGTTTTTTTTGAAACGTAGCTAGCCAGTCGTTCATTAAAACGATTCCCAGCCAGCCGAACCCAGCTGACTTACCTCCAAGTTGGTGTGTGTGATTTCGGTCATATGTGTGTGATTTCGATCAGCTGTTAAGTGTGAACTGTCAAAGTATTCGGCATTCAACCAAATCGATTTTTTGTTATTTGTTGTGAAAACAATTAATTTCGGTAATTTATTCAATGGATAATTTACATAAAGTTATATGAAATCATAATATAGTGGATTATTTCTGTGAAACATCATTAAGTAATTGAAATTATATAATTTTCGTGCACGACAGTCTGTCAAATGTTCTACAAATCGCTTTAAGCGCCACCTTGCCATGAGATATCGCAACATTCCTAGCCAGCTGCTTTTGGCTGCGGATAAAATCAAGAGTTGTAGCCAGCTGGTTGTTGTATTTGTTTTACGTGTGAAATTTGACTTTGCTGGCAACTACTGGCTACCTGCGTTTCAAAAAAACACGGCTTATATCATCTGTCTTAACTGAAATACTGTCACAAGTCTGAAACAAGCCACGCTGGCAAAGAAAGAAAAAATTTTTAGGAGGTTGTTTTTCAGTACCTACCTATGGTAACACGCAGATAGTTGATGGTTGATCTGACAGCTGTAACCATCTTTTAATTTAGTATTGTTTGGCAAATCATCATGAAAAGACCAACACCCGGGCAGCGTTTACAAATTAAAAAAAAAAAAAAAAATCGAAATTAAGTGCTCAGTAAATAATTTCAAATCTTCGAGTTTTGTACAGTGAGTGAGTGGTACGGTGAGTGGCTTTATTAATAAGCACCATTGTCGCACTTGCAGCGAGGAAATTCCAAAGGTGAGCCATCAGCTACCGACGCACCCTTAAAAATGCACTCTTCGGTGTGGTTTATTCGTTGGCGGCAGCAGCGGGTAATAAAATTACATATTATTTTTTGAATAAAAAAGAACTTGGGCTCATTTACTGAACTTGAATGTGTTTTATTGCATCCTTTACGTACTTGTACATGTGTTCATATGTATGTATGTACTTGGATTCTTTCAGTTGCCGTAAAATTGGACTCTCTGCCATCATCACCGATCACCAGACACTAAATGATCCCCATAAATCGCTAAACTTTGCTGTTCCGCACCCCATTTTCTTGAAGGTGAGGGCAGGCAACAACCCCCATGCTACAAAAAATAAAAACAAACAATAAACACTTAAATTACACCCGACAAACCAGCCATCGATTTAATTTCCATGAGTAAATTGAAAACAGGACCCATTAAAAAGCGTTAGCGGTTGTTTCGTTCCTTCCATTCGATTAACAAGTGCGACACCACCACGACCACACTGATTATGAAGTCGTGGCCCAACACCACTCCTCGAAACCGTTGCGTCGTTCTTATCGTCCACCTTCGAAGTTCGACGGAAAATAATTGTTTCCCAAATAATTAAGTAAAACATCGTCGCCGCACCGCACCGCGCCCGCCCCCCAGTCTCGGTACACACCGGCAGTATGTCCTGAACCTTCTGAACCTGACCCCACTTCTCATTTTTATTCCACCATCGCACCGCGCCGAAATATACGATCTGCCATGTTAATTGCGCCATAGTCAAAGAAATCCCACCCCGTGATTGAACAGTCATTTTGATGGTTATTGGAAAAGTTCAGCCATATTAAGCTGTGCGTATCCTTGTGTGTGCGTGTGACAGAGAACAAGGCTGCGCTGGCTGTTACCCTTCAGGAAACTGCAGCGGCAGACAAATTAATAGCAACGTTCGAAGGGTTTGCTCATGGCGTCGGTCGGCGGTGGGGGTGGAGAATAATGACTTTGAGTTTAAATTAAACACTGTACTCACCCACATGCACAGTGGCATACTCGTACCATACATACTCGTACTAGTCTATGTGGCAGGAGATACTACAAGAGGACAAAGTTAACGGAAATTTATGAAGCATTTTCTTAATTGCACTTCCCCGAAGAAATAATTTATTTAAACGACATGCACACCTTTGAGTGTTATAAATGTCCTGGACTCCTTACGAGTACACATCTGACATTTTCGCTCGCCCTTCGTTACTTTCTATGCGCATATAGCCCATGTTGTGTAAAGTAATGTATAGTTGGCCAGTTCGTAAGTTGTGTGGTACTGCAAAATTGTAACACGAATCTTGGAGAGTTCTTGGGCTGTACAATTTTTCATTGCTATACCGGAAGGAAGATAATGTGTATCGTGTAGTATTCTTCCTTCCGAGTGACAAATAAATTATTATGCAGTTATAATTACATGAATTGTATCCTAATTTTCTTCTTTTTTTTCAAATGACATCAAAAAGGACCAAGAGGATGTAATGTAGCATTGAATTAAAAATATAAAATTAAAATGTCCTCTCTTCAGTGGGTCGGAGGAAAAGAAGTTTCGCGCATTTTTTTCCCGCTCAGCACTTGGGGTGTTTTCCCCAACGGAGAGTGAGTTTCGCAATTTCTTTAGCGTTATCCTGGCGCTATTATTTGAAAACACTTGAGATGGTTAGCAGACGAAAAAGTTTTCACGTCTTTCCCTTTGTAAAAAGAGAAGTCGTTTGTTGGGTGGCGGTGGCGGTGCGGGGTGGGACGATCACGGCGGGAGTTGTTCAGCAGAAGTAGAACTTTAATAAGTTTCTCGTTGGAAATTGTTCGGCTCTTTCGATTCGCCCCCACGTCAAAGTCAATGCACAAGCGTCTTTTTTGACGGTTTTTCCTTCAAATTTCCTTTCTCCTTATCAACCATTATCACTAGTTTCCGCTGCTGGCAGGAATGAGGCTATGAATTTTGTAGTCGTCTCCTTTTTTTGTGCAAGTTTTATTGAGTTTTGTCTCTTTAGAACGTAAGTAGTTTAAGTTAGTTTTGTAATTTGATATGCATGGGGGTGTAAGAATAAGAATGGCACTGGCAGCAACAGAAGCAGCACTTCATTCGCTTATTTAAAAGTGATCTGGCAAATGGATTTCGAATTGATTTATTTTTGTGACAGAGGAAGACGTCAGCCGACGGGGGTGGTGGAGCTCAAAAAGTTTATATTGATCAAATTAACTTGAATGTTATATTCAATGGCAATGAAATGTAAAGACAAAAGGGTACTTGGTATAGCTTGGAAGAGTGTTTTTATCCGTGTGAGTCAGGAAACACTTTGCTTATGCGTTGAATCTAAGATCGATGACGAGAGGTGACTCTGACTTTGAATTACGTCTTAAAATTGAAGTTATAAAGGTATACTCATATTTCAACTCAGTTTGTAAAGTTTGCAGAAGTAAGTTGGCTATTGCAAATAAGTGGATGAAGGTTAGGTTGGGAAGGGTGTGAGATTGTATAAACACCCATTTCCACTCGGAAACCCGAATGTCCTTTGTAAATCCCTTCATAGTTTGGGAATTAATCCTCTTTTCTTTTTCTATCAACTCATAAACCGCTGTGTGTTCTTAGTGAATCACAAAAGATCCGATATCTTTGAGTTTTTCAGTTCCGTAATGTCTTTAAAAAAAACCGTGGCCTAGCAGTGCAGTAGCATAGACAATGTTGGAGTTGGACCGATTCACTTTCCTCTTCGCCGTCGCCGCTGGTTCTACAGATATCATTTTACACAGTTTGACACTATCACATTACCTAAAACACAGTACCCTGTGTTCCGGTGATTGGAGTACGTATTTAGGTGTAACACCAACTTTGTTCCATTAAGATCTAGTTTCGACCATGACTTGCGAGATGTGACGAAAATACTTCTTGCAAGCCACAGAACGATGGTTTATTTTCCAATACCAACGGTCCACTCTGTTAGATAAGATTTTAATAGATGGAAGTATAGAGGTGTCTGCTTCACTATGGCTCATAGCCGATTTCACTTTAGCCAGCCCATCTTCGATCTGTTGTTCCCTTCGATATTAATAGATTCGGGAACCCAGCATTTATGGTAGCTTATAGCATTAGGTTAATTTCCGACGATTTCTTTGCTGGTTGGCTATCCACCAGAATGACTTTCTGCGAAGAAGGGCGGTCGCTATCTTTTATGTGTATAGCAGCTAGCAGCTTCTTCAATTGCAAGTAAGTCTACCTTCACTGCATGAGTCCGGTAGTTGAAAAGATTCGCGTTTGCTAAGTGTCTCAGAATAGGAACGGTGAAGAATTTTATTTCATGATCTTGAGTCACCTGGTTTAACTGCCAGTCCTCTCTACTGGGAAACAGGGTCGAAAGGTTCAAGTTAAAGTCGCGGTCAGTAGTTAAGTAGCCTGAAGTCTGGGTTAACATTTTAGTCTTACCCTTCCTTGTTCCAAATTTTACAAGTATTGTTGACTGATTAAAAATGTTGTTTTTTTTGGTTCCAAATGCCTTAACTGCCGTAACTAAAAGTTGATTGCATCTATACAAGAATTACATATTTTTTAAAAATTCTTTCAACACAGACACGTACCAAAGTATATATTTTGTTTGAAATGAATTAACATTTCAATCAAGCGCGCAATTAGCTGGATAGCTGAATTGAACTGCACTTTATAAGGGTGATGAAACGAATATCCTCTCAGTAAGTTCTTCCAAGGAAACGATGAATGAAAAAAATAACCTATAAATGTATGAAAATACTATTTTTTTTATTATTCCAGAATCTAGTGCTTTGGACAGCAATGCAGCTGAGAATTTTAAAGCAAATGATTGATTACTAATTATTCATTAACGTCAATGTTCTATTAAACTCTATTTAGCACAAAGTATTGAACTACATGCAATGTATACGTCTGTATAATGTATGTCCAAAGCATGTCATATAAATGTTAATTACTTCGTTATTGTGAAATCATTTTCCAAATGCCTGTTCGTATACTCGTCCTCGCGACCAGGCACCTAGTGCTAACATGTCCTGGCAAATGGTGTTCAAATCGATCAGAGAAAAAAACACGTTATTTCCGCTTGCCGCAATTATTAGTACTCGGATTGCTAATACCAAATAAACACGATATGTAGCTATACAAAGTGTTTGATATACTAATGTATGTATGAAACTTATTTTCGATCATAAATTAATTTAAATGATTGATTTGGAAGTTGTGGAAGTTCTTTTTGCAATTTTAATCCCACTGGCATCGAAAATTGTGCAAATGCCTCCGTTTTTACCGGTGGCTTACTGGTATGTCAGCAGGAATATGTGTTCTGCCGACTGACTGATGTAGACGAATAAATTTTCAATTAATTTGTATGTTTTCTTTTTTCTTTATTTTTTATTAATTTGAATTGACATGCTGATTTGATGCATTTATTGAATTTGCAATTACATGCCAATTGTAATGCTAAACAAGTGATTGCATTAAATGTTAATTAAATGTGCAATTGCAAGTTGCAGTCAGATTGTCGGGGTAGTTCCTTTTTTTTGGTTTTCTTTACCAACGTTGAATTATATTGGTTAGGTTAGGTTAAAAAGCGGTTATGAGGATGAGCTGCCATAAAGCACTAGATACCAAAGTTTGTCCATCGCGATTCTCTGGGACCGTCTTTTGACGGTACCGAAACATTTCCGTTCGTTGCAATATACTGTAACAGATCTGTATAACAAGAAAGGAGAACCCTTCAACTGCTCCAATTACAGAGGTATCAGTCTCCTCAATATCTATCGCCTACAAGATCCTGTCTGCCATACTGTGTGAACGCCTGAAGCCTTTCGTCGACAACCTGATTGGCCCCTATCAGTGCGGTTTCAGGCTAGGAAAGTCCACCATAGACCAAATCTTCACACTCAGGCAGATCCTGGAAAAAACACAAGACCTCCAAGTCGATACCCACCACCTGTTCATCGATTTCAAGGCCGCCTATGACAGCATATGGACATCATTGGTGGAACACAGCGAGCTGTCATCGGTGCGTTCGCGAGTATAGAAATGGAAGCGGCTAAAATGGGTTTAGCGGTCGTTTAACGAGGGCAAAACAAAATAAATGCTGTCAACAAAAACTTGATCAAACCTGGTCAAAAAACTGCACATTGGGCGTTTAAGATGGCTAGGACATGTAGAGCGTATGGACATCAACATCCGACCCGGAGCATTACCCGGAGGGTCAGCGCAGCAGAGGACGACCTCGCCTAAGGTGGCGCGCACAAGTAGAACAAGACCTCAGCCAACTTGCCGTGCGCAACTGGAGGCGGGTAGCTAAGGACCGGGCTAGCTGGAAGAGGTTGTTGGTTGAGACCTTGGTTCACCCCACTGTAGCGCCACCTAAGTAAGTAAGTAAGATTTGTATAAAACGGGTAAAGAAAAGCAAATAATAATATTTGCTTAGCCTAGTCATGATTTAGTTATTTATGTCATTTACGTCAAAATGACATATAAAGGGGCTTAAAACATCCAGCGACCGATTTAATAAAAAAGGGAGTCGGACAGAATCCCCAAAATCCCGAAAATCAATCAATTTTTTTAAAATTTTTTTCCTTAATAACGTAACGTTTTTTGTGCTTTGGTTTTCACCGGAAATTATTTTCGATTCACAGGTATTTGCCCTTCATCTGTAAGAGCGATCAATATACGCCAATACGTGAAACTAAATTCTAATCTATCGGCTGTCAAACTGAATGAGATCAACATAATTGAATGGATATTGCTAATTGTAAGATATTGCAACACTAACCCCAACGGGAAGCGACAGACATTTATTTGTTTCCTTTTAAAAAAAAGTCCCGAAAACGGGATTCTGGCTTTTCGGGATTTTGGATTTTCGGGATTTTGTATTTTCGGGATTTTGTATTTTCGGGATTCTGGTTTTCGGTATTGTAACCCCAACCCAACAAAAAAGTGTACCCCATTTCTCGCAGAAAGGTTGTCAGCCACTGTAAAATGTTCTTTCAGTAATGCCACACTTCAAGAGTGAAAATTAGTTTGTTTTATCTGATGCTGCTCTGATCACGGGCATAATAAAACACGGTTATTCAAAATGAATATGCAAAACTTTTCAATACATATACAGTCTAAGAAAGAATTTAAATTAAGAAGATATTTACCAAAAACCGAGTTAAGCTACTTAAATTTCAAAGCGTATTCGCTTACAATTTGTTGATGGACATTTATTTTTTCAAAGGAATGCTCCTGCCCCAAGGCTAATACTGCGACCGAAAAGATCTGTTGTATCGTAGGATTCCATTAGTCCAAGAAGCAAACCATCTTTCTGAAAAAGGCTTGAATGTCCTTAGTTGACGTATTTCTTAGATCATAAGGTTTGGCTTGTCTGAGCGCTCGGACATTTCTCCATTGAGAGAGTCGAAGATCGTGTTCCAATTTATTAATTGAAGCTAAAACTGTTGCCCAGTTTGTGCCACAAAAGGGTTTCGAGCCTGAGAATTTAGAAGTTGAACTTAAACGGGCCAGCTCGTCCGCAATCTTATTTCCTTTAATGCCTTTGTGAACAGGCACCAATCAAAGTTTGACTTTATTGTTAGTGACTATGGATTGGAGAGCATTGAAGGAGCATTTTACCAGTCTTGAGTCTAAAGAGTTGGAGGGCAGAGCTTTGAGTGTAGAATAGTCCTGTGGCATAGACATACATTTTGTTGGCATAATCAGGCTTATAACTGGTTCCATATAGTTTTTATACTAACAGACAGCAAAACATTAGAATCTTGGTTCACCTTCATTGTATCCACGATATTTTATGTCTGAAAATTCGCGGATGACTTTGACTCAATATTAGTACCTAGTCTAGCACGGTTACAAATGGGAAAATGGGATTTTTTGAACATGGTTCCTGTCAACTTCTTGGTGAAGACGATGAACCGACGAAACACATATTCGATTTGCCCAAATACTCCGCTGTGGCAAAAACAACAGTAGGTACTATTTATTTTGTACAAACGAATGTTTGAAAAATAAGAAACGTGGAACACAGAAAGCTTTCTCTTTAAGGTCCATAAACGGTTTTGGCATATCTATGGCTTACGTATAAAAAGGGAACCATAATTCGAGAATTCGAATATTATTATAAATTGTATTTGTTTGCAATAAACATTAATCTGCAAGATGCAAAAAATCAGAAGTTTATTATGATGAAGATGCAACCAAAAAATCGATGATTTCAGGACAAAAATCGGTTCCATTTTAGACAGACACCACTGTCGTTTATCGTTCTTATTCAGTGATTTATGGGAGCATTATGTGTAGGAATTGCACTTCTATGCCATTTTTCTTCTGAGTTCCAACTCTGGAGCGTGGCAAATATTTCCGTCTATATATACGCTCTGGGTATGAATTATAGGTAGAGCTTTGGTTATACAAATACCACCAGCGCCCAAAATAATGGAACGCCTTTTCCCACCGACAAAAGCAAACTAACAAATAAGGCTTAAATCCTTAAAGAATGCTGCCAATCCTTAAATGTCGCAACCATTTTATTCAGTTTTAACTAATTTACTTTATTTTGCAAAGCGAACACGTTCTTCAGTCTTTCCCAACGCTTTATACAAATTCATAAAAAAAATAAAATAAAACAAATTCCAAGGACAGAAAACTGGCAGCCAAAACTATTCAATCTGGGCAGAGAACAATTAAAAAAAAAACAAGCGAAAAATAAAACCAAAAACCACGAAAAGTGCTGGAACAAAAGATTCTCTTGGAACATTTCTGCTGCACACAGAGACTGATTACGCCCTCATCCACGTTGGCTGCTGCATAATCCTTGCAAGCAACTAAATCGTCATTTCATTTGCATCCCCGTGGCTTCTTCAGCTTCAGCATATCGCTGTGCATGCATGGTGCATTCTTTTAGATAAACTTCCATCCACCCACCACATATGTACATATGTATGTGTACATATGTATTCGTATGTGTGAATGAGGGTGGTGTAAAGAAAGAGAAGGTATTCCACACTCGCAAGTCTGCACGACCAGGAATGCAATTCATGGCGACAGTTATTTTTGTGGGGAATGCCAGTGTGTTTGTCTAATGCAGAAGCAGGCGCTGTTGCTGCTGCTGTTGGTTTAGTCCTCCACACCTAACGACTGCAAAGGAATCTGGGAAATTTTCGGGTAACAAAGCTAGAGATGGAGAATAAATATCTCTCGTATTCACACACTCATTGATTAAAATGACCGAAACGAATAAATGTCCTTTTCTTAAACGAAATAGATAACAGAGTTACCCCCAGAGAGAGTATCCTGTAACAATAGAACAAAATTGGCGTAAGCATCCTGCAAAAGCAGCAGACAGACAGACAATGGCTTGATAAATAGAAAAGAATCGCAGCAAGGAACAAAAACGAAAACTGAAATTCCTTCGTCCTTTATTTTTTATGTGTGTATATTGGAGCAACACAAAAATGCATGCACCTATCGTTCCATTCGTTCGATGAAAGACAGAGATGATGCGGATTGGGAGATATAAAAGGATCCTCACAACAACTGGCGCTATCACCGTATTTCTTTAGCTGAGGCAGATGTGTCCTGTAACTTGGTGGATACTCCTGGGCGTACATACCTATACTACTACCGCCATTCATTACTCTTCTTAATTCGATTGAAAGTACGTTGGCTGGCTGTGGGTTTGGCCCGGCAGCATTGCCTGCTGCAACCGTTCGTCTTTTTGACACAAAATCGATGGCGGTAAAGGAATTTGAAATAGATTCAGTTTATGTCGTTTTGTCCAAAGGACGAACGAGCAGTATGGTATTAGCACGTCGGCACTCAGTGGGCGAGTAAATGACTTCGGTTTGGCAGCGATTAAATTTACGGACTTCGTCTATATGCAGGACATTTGCGCATTCACAAAAATACACACACGAACACACTACCAACAGAGGAAGATGCCTGTGGCTATTATCTAAGTACGACCTGATAAAAGCTGTTTTTCCTTTCCTCTTCTTGTTGAATTTTTTTTTTTTTAATGTCAATGTGCTGTGGATTGACTGTAGATAGGTATACGGTGATAGATCCATTTATCACTGCAGCTTTTAAAAACTGGGTCAATCGATTTCGCCTGGCAAGTCTGACGAATTTTCGGCTCCGCAATTTAATTTCGCTCTCGCGCTTTGAGAGTATGTTGAAGTTTTTCAATTTATTTTTTTGTTTGCCTTTTACTTTCGAAAAAATGTTTTTTGATCCGAAGTGTGTAGCAAGCACATTGGAATGTTTTTATATTTATTTTGTGAGAGTAAAGAACGGGTAAAATTTAAAGCCCGTAAGTAGTGGTCTTATGGCTTACCTAACAGACACGGTAGATGGTATGTGCTTCAGGTGACAAATGATTGTTCGCTAAAAGTGAGTTTATTTAAATGAGCCAATATCCAATCGCGTTAGCTTACTTTGACAGATCATGTTCTTCTTGTTAATTTCTTTAAGGATCAAGAAACTGCGTTCAATCCAAAACTGAATTGATTTGTTTATGAAGTCATGTTTCCACTGTATGGTCTCAATACTTATAAATGTTTCACCAACATTGTTTAAAAGTCGTCGGTGCTTTCACTGAGATTGCAGTGCCCGGCGTTAATTTCTCATGCTCCTTTCAAGAATCAGTTAGTTAACATTACGTTTGATCTAAGACCGTGTTTGCTATTTATGGTTCACTTCTGTTTCTGAAGATAGTTCTTGCTCTTTATCTGGCGAATCCAAAAGTAGATCTGTGCTATCCATTTTCGCAGTATTCTCTCTATAATTCTTTATTTTATTTAAATTCGTCATTAATTCTGTAAAGGTACCATAGACGAGACACTTCCTTTTCGATACACTTGTCCGTTAGGAGTCGTCCCTGGCGTACTCTATGATGCCGAAGTGAAGTGAAAATGAATCAAATAAGGGAAGGAAATCTCCGATCCATCGGATTCAACGATGGGGCTGAGTCGGGAACTCGGCTACATAATCGGTTTTACGTGAGGAAGACACTATGTCCAAATGACATTATTAGATTTCTGTGGGAACCTGCTTTAGTGACTGCGCTATATCAGTCTGTCATTAGGAAGATACTAACAAACAGAAAGTGGCGCGGTGTAGGGTGACCGACTGATTCACGATAAGCTCATCCGCCCATTAAGCTCTTATTTCTAAGGCTGGTTTTTAGAAATTATGAGTTTGAAGAAATTAAGAAAATCCAGCTTAGGAGTTTAAGTTGGATTTTTTTTTGTCTTCTGCTGACATTACTGAGAAGGTTTAGCAGATTTAGCTGCCATTGAAACCCATTCTGCCAACTGCCACGCCAATTTTCTAAAGACTTTACGAAATGTGGGTTCAATGTAAATTGTCTTCCACTGTAACTGTTGCACTGAAGTATAGAAAATTTAACCAAAACAAGGATCAGTATTTGTACGAACCCACTATACGTTCAAACCTTTTTTTTAAACGCTTGCTTCTTCGAAATTCTTGAAGAGTGGTAGCAATCCATTAGCCATAAGCTTACTTTCATTTTGTATCAACAACCAAGTCATGTTTGTTTGCTCTGTTTTTTTTTTTTTAACTTTGATTGTTCATATATATGTATGTATGTATATTTATTAATTCTTTATGAAAGCTGTGATCTTTGGTGACAAATAAAAAAAAAAATAATAATAATAATGTTATCCAATAAAGTGAGACAGACTCGACGGTTCAAAGCAAAGACAATCAGTGTTAGGAGCAACGATAATCTTTAAAGAAACTAATTTGTAGACTGTACCCGAACAGGGTAGCCCAAATGTTGTTTTGCTATACATACCTTTAAAATTAAACGACATAATTTTATTACATTTTTTTAAATTTCTTTTTGAACCTTTAAGTTGTTTTCCATTACTTTTTGAAGATGATATCGGTCAAGTGGGTGCCGCCATTGTTGATGACCATTTGGGCTCTTTTTACCGCATTTTCAATCGTTTTGGCAAGAAATTCGGGCGATAAGTTCTAGCACTCTTGTCGGATATTCTCTTTGGGAGCTTCCAGTCTGTGACTTGTTCTGATAGACCCGGGACTTCAAAAGACCGCAAAGAAAGAACTGTGCAGTGGTCAAATCGGACGATCTTGCTCACCAATGAAAATCGCTAAAACGACATATTGGGCGACCCGGGAACGCATCATTCAAAATGACAATTATCGTGCGAGCTGCTGCGTTTGCACCATCCTGTTGGAACCACAGGCTTTCAGTCGCAATTTATCAATTTGCGGCAACAAAAACTCGGGGAATTGCGTGGCACGTCGCGGTTCCCTATTCGACGTTGACGGCTCATCCGTGACATCTTCAACCACAGCGGCGATATTCTCGTCGGAACGAGCACTACGAGGCCTCATAGCTCAAGAGTTGTCGGGTTAAAGTCCCATCCAATCGTACGTCTCAAGCAATGACGAAATTTTGAACGTCACGATTTTTGAAAATGTTCTTGAAATATTTCGATTTCTCACGATATTTTGTAAAAAATTGTTTAATGCCCAATAATTGCAGTGTATACATACGTCCAGACATTTCTACAGATTATTATTCTCTATAGTTTTAGGCGTATTTCTGTGAAACCCGATTGTAAACATTCCCCATAGATTCAAAGTTATTAGAGAAAATGTGACGGCCCGACGAGAGCCCGAATCGCACAGGTAGCTGGCCTTTGTTTGACGCAGCTATGTAAATCCTTTTTTTTTTTTTTTGTGCAACTTTAAACTTTAAACGCGTTTTTCTCAAAACTACTTTTTCCGACACAGTCTGCATGCACTCATAAAGTTTCTAATATTTTTTGATGCATTTTTTTTAAATATTCGAAATTGTTTTCTCTAGCCGGCTTTTGGATATTTTGATTAATAATTAAATAATTAAAGTGTGACATTTTTAACACAAAATTAACACTTTTTTCTAAACTGCCGTAAATTGCCAAATTTTTCGACTTTCAAAAATCCGGCTCGACAGACTATACTACAAGTTTACTTTACAAGACTTTTTTTACATTTTGCAAATCCATCAACATTTTAAGGAGAACTGATGCATACCATGGAGCAACTTTTTTTTCATAGTGTCTTGAAAAACTTGATTTTTTATATTTTAGTTCTTGTAAAAGAAATTTAAAATCATTTTTTTTATAAAATCTAAATACTAATAAACGATGTTTAAAAGTTATTTTTATTAATTTCTTTTGTTATCCTTTCTAAAAACAGTTTTTCTCTTAGCGCGTTTTTGGCGCTGCTGGACGTATGTACATATGTACCCCGTTAAACAAATTTAATACGCGTAAAGTGAATTCGAATTTGTTGAAAGAAGTTAGTTTGAAGATTCATAGTTTTCATTCAAGTGTTGGTTTGAGTTAGGTTGCGGCTATCTAAATCCTACTTCAACATACCACACGGCATAGACACAGAATGTCAAAAAAAAAATAAAATCTTAAAGCAATATTTATGATTTGCCTTTAAATTTGCATCAGTTAAAGCCATAACCAAAAATAACACGAAAGGGACAGAAAAAAAAATACAGAACTGCTCCCAATCCACTTAATTCATTTGAAGTTGCTTCCGTCGGAGGAAAATTTAAGAAAATAAATCAAAATAAATATTTCCCTATCTGTTAGGTATGCGCTACATATGCTCGTATACAACGGCAGGCTCTCTCTCACTTTGTGTGCAGAGGCCAACATCAAAGGGTGTGTGCTATACAGTTTTATCCCGAGTTACTGCTGTTATTGTTGTTGTGACTTTCATGGAATTTCCGATAAGCCACCCTTTTAAACAACATGTACGAGTATCTGCACATAGTATGTTATATACTCCCCACATACGGTATATCCTTGTTTTTTTCTCCTCCATTGGCAGTGCCACACCCACAGAGCGCTGGAAAGTTTTTAGCCTTACAATCTATCAAAACCAATTTATTAAATTTTTTTTCTTTGTGCCGCGAAACATTTCCTGTCTGGCGAAGCAAATTCCCCCCCACCACCCAACTTCTTCGGTTCAATGGTATTTTTCACTGGAAAATTGCTCCGCTTCGCTATTTACTAGTGGGTGGTGTGGTGGTTAGCTGTCTTGTGTGTGTAAAGATGAAGAAAATTCTAACCGCAATTACTTACCATGCAGTTTAAACTTTTCCCATTAAAGTCAACTAATAGGACAAAAAAATAAATAACAAGTGATATACATACACATATAGTACAGTATTCTAGGGGAGACAAAGTGCAAAAAGGGATGTGTGTCTGTCACCCCAAACTAGCGCTTAAAAATAAAAATAAAAAAAAAACAAATTTTCTAACAACCCCGCTCCAGTGTACTCGTACACTTAAAACGAAAACTAGAACTTTCCCTTGCTCGCTGTAGCATGATGATTTGTTTACCTTTACTTTGTTTTTTTTTTTTTTTTTCTATTGTTTATTTTGATAGTGTCCTTGTGTGTCCGGTAGAGGGAGAATAAAAGGAAAATTAAACAACAAATAGTGCGGCATGTTTAAGTGAACAATGGTGCTGGTGTGAGACAGAAAAAAATATTTTCATTCTTTTTTAAAGTTACACACCGAAGAACCCTTTTGTCGGGAAGGCATATACTCGTATATGGCTGGTGTTACATTAAAAGCTTTCACCCTCCTTAAGGGTGAGGGCAGTAAGATTAAATTTCACTTTAGTGGTTTGGCGTCCATTAAGTGCTAATATTGCCCCACTGGTACCGGCTGCTTGTCAAGGGGTAGTTTTTTTTCTATATTTTCCTTCTTGCAGGATAAAAACAATTCAAAAGGAACAGCTAAAAGTATCGAATGACATTCATGGTCGTACATTCATTCATTCAGCGGTCGGAAGAAGTAGAAAAAAAGGAAAGGTCTTCGAGAAATTTGATTTCGCTTGTGGTAATACTCGTGTTTGACTTTGTTTAGTGAAGTGAAGAGTGTAGGTACCACCCACCAGTCACTGTCTTTAATTTTACATGTCTTTCTGTCTTCCTGTCTTTCTGTCTTCCGAGGTTCAATTATCGCAAGGATTTCGATTGTCGACGTTTGAGCCATTATCTTCGTCGCCAGGCGCCCCGCCACCGTTCATTTGATTGGGGAGTTTCAATCGATATAGGTTAAGTGTATCCATCAACATTAATGAATGTGCTGTTACTATATTGAAACTGTACTCCTATTGTGTTTGGTTCTAATCAATCCAATATCAAGGAACAGCAACATGACAGCTCCGAGTAAACTCGGATCACAATTGATTAATCGAATTTCTATTATTCTCCATCAGATTCAAAAACGGGGCGGAATTAAATTGGTATTCGACGACTACGAGTATGTGTCATGTGTGGGGGTTGCAATAGCCATGGTGTAAGGGGTGAATGTACTCCTAGTTAGCTAATTTCGATATGAGGTGGATGGGTGATTCCATCAAAGAAGGGGCGATGATAAATTCGAATGCAAACATAGAACAACTGTCGTCCCTTGTCTTCTTGAAATGATGGCTACAAGAAAGTCGTACATATTTGCATTAGGTGGTGGTGGTGGGAAGTTTCAGAGTTCATATAGTCATTGATGGTAATCAAATTCCCCCTGTGTTTAACTAAGAAGAAAGTTTTATTTATTGCAGCTAGAAGTGAGTAGCGATTAATCAATTATACGCCATTTGTATTAATTATTTAATATATGTAAACATGCATACATACATATATGTATACGAGAATCTAATGTACTTACATATATGTGCAGCGATGCTTATTTATCTCATACTGTGGTCAAAAAGGATGCATCTTTATTCAATTTTATAACTAGTTAAAGTTGAAGTTCATACGTTGAGCCAACTAGACTAGCTTCAAAATCAACTTTGGTTATGTCATGATTGTGGTCTTCCTAAAGACTGGTAGTGTTGGATTAAATCAATATCATGATTTTTGATATTAAATCCCTAAGTATGAATCCGCAAGATGTCTTTATAAGATTCTCACAACATTACACTTTCGTAAGTTTCTCAGCGTTTCAGTCTGATTCAAACCTGTTTGTCATTATGCTCTGACCGTACCAGCCTAGCGGTTCTGTTTATACATCTGCCATTCTTTTGAATCTATCCTTTTTATTCTTTTTACTGGAGACGAAAAAGTAAATATTTTTGTATTAACGCCGAAATCGTAGTCAAGTACTGTGAAACTTCCATAAATCCAACACAATGTGACTTAAGTCGCGTATAAACTCTGCAATCACATTATTTTGCTCCTATAACTCGACTTCTAAAAAAAATCTATGTAACTCAAATTACCAAAATTCAACTTTAGCCTTTTTAACTTGGCTTAAATATATCCTGAGATTTTTTCCTGTAGAAAGCTGAAACAACTTCCTGCGTTCTATAAGTTCTATAAATATATATATTTAAGTGTCTTGCTATAGACTGCGGCTTTCAATGAAGTTAGAAAGCCTAAGAGTAGAGATTTTAGACCTTTATTAACGGTATCTATGTATTTTAAAGTACAACTGTGAACTACTAAAGTAGTGCCCTTGCCTAACTGAAGCGATACTTCATTTAAATATATCGCTTTCATAACTCATAACAATTTGACTTAATTTGACTCTGTTGTTTCTTTGGGTCTACGTTCAAGGACCACGAATATTTTATAAATATTGGCGAATTTAACTTAAAAATATGACGTCATAATGTTAATGAATTTACTTTTATAATTCGACTGTATTATCAGATTTTCCTTAATGGAATGAATCTAAAATATCAAGATTTTTTTTAAAGTACACTGTCACTCAAAAGTTTCGAAACAGACTCTTTTTTTATAACGGGTGGTTCTTGAACTTACCTTAAACCATATAAAAAAACAAAATTCAATTTTATCGGGTAATCTCATCATACAAAAGAAACATTCTAGATATTTATTTTTTAAAGATATGTAATTTATTTCAAATGTTGGCCTATCACATGATCTAGTTTGCGAATTTACCGGTCCGAAGCGTGAAATTACCTGTTCACCGAATTGTTTTCGCAATAAAGTCATGGTTTTATAGGCTGTGTGGCAAGTAGCGCTGTCTTGTTGAATCCAACGGTGTCGAAATCACGGGCTTCAATTTTAGGCAGAAAATAGTCCGTTATCAGGGCGCGATAATGGGCGCCGTTCACAGTTACGTTCCGGCTGGCGTAGTTTTTAAAGAATAATGTCCCGATGATTCTACCGGCCCATAAACTACACCAAACTGTTGTTTTATCTGGATGTATTGGCAGATATTGAACCTCTTCGGGTTGCCTCAATACGGAACAAAATTTGCTTATTGACGAACCCTTTAAGCCAGAAATGGATTTCATCGCTGAACAAAATTTTAGTCGAAAACATTGGATGTTCTTCAAGCTTTTCAAGAGCCTTAAAACTGAATCAATGACGTTTCGGAAGGTCGACCGCCTTCAATTCTCGCACGAGTTGAATTTTGTATGCTTAAGCCAATATCCTTATATGATCCTTGCATAAAATACAGCCACGCTGTTAAAAACGGCGACGAATCGATTCATCACGGTTATCGCGTACACAGCTGAAACAACTTCCTGCGTTCTATAAGTTCTATAAATATATATATTTAAGTGTCTTGCTATAGACTGCGGCTTTCAATGAAGTTAGAAAGCCTAAGAGTAGAGATTTTAGACCTTTATTAACGGTATCTATGTATTTTAAAGTACAACTGTGAACTACTAAAGTAGTGCCCTTGCCTAACTGAAGCGATACTTCATTTAAATATATCGCTTTCATAACTCATAACAATTTGACTTAATTTGACTCTGTTGTTTCTTTGGGTCTACGTTCAAGGACCACGAATATTTTATAAATATTGGCGAATTTAACTTAAAAATATGACGTCATAATGTAAATGAATTTACTTTTATAATTCGACTGTATTATCAGATTTTCCTTAATGGAATGAATCTAAAATATCAAGATTTTTTTTAAAGTACACTGTCACTCAAAAGTTTCAAAACAGACTCTTTTTTTATAACGGGTGGTTCTTGAACTTACCTTAAACCATATAAAAAAACAAAATTCAATTTTATCGGGTAATCTCATCATACAAAAGAAACATTCTAGATATTTATTTTTTAAAGATATGTAATTTATTTCAAATGTTGGCCTATCACATGATCTAGTTTGCGAATTTACCGGTCCGAAGCGTGAAATTACCTGTTCACCGAATTGTTTTCGCAATAAAGTCATGGTTTTATAGGCTGTGTGGCAAGTAGCGCTGTCTTGTTGAATCCAACGGTGTCGAAATCACGGGCTTCAATTTTAGGCAGAAAATAGTCCGTTATCAGGGCGCGATAATGGGCGCCGTTCACAGTTACGTTCCGGCTGGCGTAGTTTTTAAAGAATAATGTCCCGATGATTCTACCGGCCCATAAACTACACCAAACTGTTGTTTTATCTGGATGTATTGGCAGATATTGAACCTCTTCGGGTTGCCTCAATACGGAACAAAATTTGCTTATTGACGAACCCTTTAAGCCAGAAATGGATTTCATCGCTGAACAAAATTTTAGTCGAAAACATTGGATGTTCTTCAAGCTTTTCAAGAGCCTTAAAACTGAATCAATGACGTTTCGGAAGGTCGACCGCCTTCAATTCTCGCACGAGTTGAATTTTGTATGCTTAAGCCAATATCCTTATATGATCCTTGCATAAAATACAGCCACGCTGTTAAAAACGGCGACGAATCGATTCATCACGGTTATCGCGTACACAGCTGAAACAACTTCCTGCGTTCTATAAGTTCTATAAATATATATATTTAAGTGTCTTGCTATAGACTGCGGCTTTCAATGAAGTTAGAAAGCCTAAGAGTAGAGATTTTAGACCTTTATTAACGGTATCTATGTATTTTAAAGTACAACTGTGAACTACTAAAGTAGTGCCCTTGCCTAACTGAAGCGATACTTCATTTAAATATATCGCTTTCATAACTCATAACAATTTGACTTAATTTGACTCTGTTGTTTCTTTGGGTCTACGTTCAAGGACCACGAATATTTTATAAATATTGGCGAATTTAACTTAAAAATATGACGTCATAATGTAAATGAATTTACTTTTATAATTCGACTGTATTATCAGATTTTCCTTAATGGAATGAATCTAAAATATCAAGATTTTTTTTAAAGTACACTGTCACTCAAAAGTTTCAAAACAGACTCTTTTTTTATAACGGGTGGTTCTTGAACTTACCTTAAACCATATAAAAAAACAAAATTCAATTTTATCGGGTAATCTCATCATACAAAAGAAACATTCTAGATATTTATTTTTTAAAGATATGTAATTTATTTCAAATGTTGGCCTATCACATGATCTAGTTTGCGAATTTACCGGTCCGAAGCGTGAAATTACCTGTTCACCGAATTGTTTTCGCAATAAAGTCATGGTTTTATAGGCTGTGTGGCAAGTAGCGCTGTCTTGTTGAATCCAACGGTGTCGAAATCACGGGCTTCAATTTTAGGCAGAAAATAGTCCGTTATCAGGGCGCGATAATGGGCGCCGTTCACAGTTACGTTCCGGCTGGCGTAGTTTTTAAAGAATAATGTCCCGATGATTCTACCGGCCCATAAACTACACCAAACTGTTGTTTTATCTGGATGTATTGGCAGATATTGAACCTCTTCGGGTTGCCTCAATACGGAACAAAATTTGCTTATTGACGAACCCTTTAAGCCAGAAATGGATTTCATCGCTGAACAAAATTTTAGTCGAAAACATTGGATGTTCTTCAAGCTTTTCAAGAGCCTTAAAACTGAATCAATGACGTTTCGGAAGGTCGACCGCCTTCAATTCTCGCACGAGTTGAATTTTGTATGCTTAAGCCAATATCCTTATATGATCCTTGCATAAAATACAGCCACGCTGTTAAAAACGGCGACGAATCGATTCATCACGGTTATCGCGTACACAGCTGAAACAACTTCCTGCGTTCTATAAGTTCTATAAATATATATATTTAAGTGTCTTGCTATAGACTGCGGCTTTCAATGAAGTTAGAAAGCCTAAGAGTAGAGATTTTAGACCTTTATTAACGGTATCTATGTATTTTAAAGTACAACTGTGAACTACTAAAGTAGTGCCCTTGCCTAACTGAAGCGATACTTCATTTAAATATATCGCTTTCATAACTCATAACAATTTGACTTAATTTGACTCTGTTGTTTCTTTGGGTCTACGTTCAAGGACCACGAATATTTTATAAATATTGGCGAATTTAACTTAAAAATATGACGTCATAATGTAAATGAATTTACTTTTATAATTCGACTGTATTATCAGATTTTCCTTAATGGAATGAATCTAAAATATCAAGATTTTTTTTAAAGTACACTGTCACTCAAAAGTTTCAAAACAGACTCTTTTTTTATAACGGGTGGTTCTTGAACTTACCTTAAACCATATAAAAAAACAAAATTCAATTTTATCGGGTAATCTCATCATACAAAAGAAACATTCTAGATATTTATTTTTTAAAGATATGTAATTTATTTCAAATGTTGGCCTATCACATGATCTAGTTTGCGAATTTACCGGTCCGAAGCGTGAAATTACCTGTTCACCGAATTGTTTTCGCAATAAAGTCATGGTTTTATAGGCTGTGTGGCAAGTAGCGCTGTCTTGTTGAATCCAACGGTGTCGAAATCACGGGCTTCAATTTTAGGCAGAAAATAGTCCGTTATCAGGGCGCGATAATGGGCGCCGTTCACAGTTACGTTCCGGCTGGCGTAGTTTTTAAAGAATAATGTCCCGATGATTCTACCGGCCCATAAACTACACCAAACTGTTGTTTTATCTGGATGTATTGGCAGATATTGAACCTCTTCGGGTTGCCTCAATACGGAACAAAATTTGCTTATTGACGAACCCTTTAAGCCAGAAATGGATTTCATCGCTGAACAAAATTTTAGTCGAAAACATTGGATGTTCTTCAAGCTTTTCAAGAGCCTTAAAACTGAATCAATGACGTTTCGGAAGGTCGACCGCCTTCAATTCTCGCACGAGTTGAATTTTGTATGCTTAAGCCAATATCCTTATATGATCCTTGCATAAAATACAGCCACGCTGTTAAAAACGGCGACGAATCGATTCATCACGGTTATCGCGTACACAGCTGAAACAACTTCCTGCGTTCTATAAGTTCTATAAATATATATATTTAAGTGTCTTGCTATAGACTGCGGCTTTCAATGAAGTTAGAAAGCCTAAGAGTAGAGATTTTAGACCTTTATTAACGGTATCTATGTATTTTAAAGTACAACTGTGAACTACTAAAGTAGTGCCCTTGCCTAACTGAAGCGATACTTCATTTAAATATATCGCTTTCATAACTCATAACAATTTGACTTAATTTGACTCTGTTGTTTCTTTGGGTCTACGTTCAAGGACCACGAATATTTTATAAATATTGGCGAATTTAACTTAAAAATATGACGTCATAATGTAAATGAATTTACTTTTATAATTCGACTGTATTATCAGATTTTCCTTAATGGAATGAATCTAAAATATCAAGATTTTTTTTAAAGTACACTGTCACTCAAAAGTTTCAAAACAGACTCTTTTTTTATAACGGGTGGTTCTTGAACTTACCTTAAACCATATAAAAAAACAAAATTCAATTTTATCGGGTAATCTCATCATACAAAAGAAACATTCTAGATATTTATTTTTTAAAGATATGTAATTTATTTCAAATGTTGGCCTATCACATGATCTAGTTTGCGAATTTACCGGTCCGAAGCGTGAAATTACCTGTTCACCGAATTGTTTTCGCAATAAAGTCATGGTTTTATAGGCTGTGTGGCAAGTAGCGCTGTCTTGTTGAATCCAACGGTGTCGAAATCACGGGCTTCAATTTTAGGCAGAAAATAGTCCGTTATCAGGGCGCGATAATGGGCGCCGTTCACAGTTACGTTCCGGCTGGCGTAGTTTTTAAAGAATAATGTCCCGATGATTCTACCGGCCCATAAACTACACCAAACTGTTGTTTTATCTGGATGTATTGGCAGATATTGAACCTCTTCGGGTTGCCTCAATACGGAACAAAATTTGCTTATTGACGAACCCTTTAAGCCAGAAATGGATTTCATCGCTGAACAAAATTTTAGTCGAAAACATTGGATGTTCTTCAAGCTTTTCAAGAGCCTTAAAACTGAATCAATGACGTTTCGGAAGGTCGACCGCCTTCAATTCTCGCACGAGTTGAATTTTGTATGCTTAAGCCAATATCCTTATATGATCCTTGCATAAAATACAGCCACGCTGTTAAAAACGGCGACGAATCGATTCATCACGGTTATCGCGTACACTCTCAGCTACCGCCACTATATTTTCTTCAGTGCTGGATTTGGTCTATTTGGTCACGTATTATCCAATATTGCGTTTTAAGTTGCGTTTTAGGTTTAGCCGATTGTGTGGACCATAAGTTGCTCTAAACGCCCAAAACCATTGTCAAATGAAAAAAAAAATGCCTATCATTTCTTTTTTGTTTATTGCTTTACCAGATTTTGTGCATAGCTTTTAAAAATTGAAACAAAGAAACAATATTAGCTTGATAACACAACACAGAAAGATATTGCCCAAACACTTTTAAACGTGAGTGTACATACTCGCATGTGCCTCTATGACTAAACTTTTATTTGACTTTAATTATGCAAAACCACTTATAAAAGTTGCCTTGTAGAAAAAAATCACATTAATGTCTTGTTTATTAATGGCGTCTAATGTACATACTTCCTGCAATTTCTTTTTACGTGTCGGTGGGAAACCATAACATGCATGCAATCTCCACCCCATCCTTCATGTAAAACAAATACTTGTACTAAACAAGGGCTTAAAGTTGAAGTGTACGAGGACTCCGTTCCGACAGAGGGTCTATTTTTAGCTGAATTGTATGGCTTCACTGGTTTCTGCGAACCTAATTGCGTTCAAATGTACAAACAAAAGGAGTTCAAACGTTCGGAGGGGGGGGATGTGGGTGGTAAAGTTTCATTACACGAAATCAATAATTTAAGGGTGAAGCGCTCGACTTTAAACAACAACAAAAAAAAAAGTAAAAACTGAAAATATTCTCCTCAACAAATTATAATTTATTGAGGACGTAGCAGGACGGGGCTGAGCTTATTTATGCCACCAGCCTAAGGGGCTCCGTGCTCTTAAGCCGATTTATGTATATGCTGGTTCTCCTTAAGAATTTTCCCAAAAATTATGCAAAATATATAGAAACCCAGAAAAAGGGTTGAATACGATTAAAAGTAAAAATAATGCCCAAGGAAGCAGAAATTAACTTTTCCCCATTTAATCCTTTTTCTCATTTTTGTTTCTATATCTTTTCTTGCAGCTGTCAGCTCGATGAAACCAAACATGGATTCAGCAAATTGCATCCTAGTCCAAGATGTTAAATCACAGCCCCACGATCACTCTAGCCAAGGTTCAACCGCTCTACCGACCGAAGAATCGATATCGACTAGTACATCTGACCACAGTACGACTGGATACCAGAACGGAGGTGCGGCTGGTGGTGGTGGTAGTGGCGGCAATGGTATTCAAAATTCATTGTCTTCTTCGCATCAAATGCAATTGCAGTTGCAACAACAACAGCAGCAAGCGGCACAACCTCAACAGACCAGTTCGAGTGTATCGCAGCAGCAACAACAACAGCAGACGCAGCACCTCCAGGACCAGTCGTATAGTAGCGCCCAGCAGCAGCAGCTCAAGTGGCCGCAAGTTGTCGAATTGAAAGACTTCAACGAGATGTACCATGCGAATATACCGCCATATCAATTCTGGAATCTAGAGTTCCGCAACAAGCATCCGGCCTTCATCCGTTTCAACTTCACCCTGCCGTGGGGTGCAAATTTTGCTGTGTACAGCCGACGAAATGTGGCGCCAAGCGTGACCCAGTATGACTTCGTGGAATTCGTTCGAGGCGGCCGTTTGGACAGTCGACTGCGACACAGACGGAGTGTGCAGGAGCAGCATCACTCGTCGGCGAATACATCTTCGACGATGAGCTACTATGAGATGCCGGGTGGATACTTTGATATATTGGCGGATGCGAGGGAGCAAAACAGTGACGATGATGATGACGAGGACGATGCATTACTCCAGAACATCAGACGAGGCATCCGCACCAAAGTGGAGTCGGAACGTGATCCAGCCGACGAGAATGTGGACATCACTGACGACGATATCTCAACACCATTGGATGGAGCCAAGCAACTGGCCGAGAAACAATGGCAAATGCATGTCATTGGCAAACGGTCCTCTGGCGACGGTCTACCGAATTTGGATATGGATACGATGATGGTGAATGTGTCGCTGCTGCAGTATCTGGACACGGGTCTGTGGTTTATATCGGTGTACAATGATGAATTACTGGCGCATTCAGTGACACTGATTGTCGAGGAGGCGGAGGGCGTAAGCACCACTTGCCCCAACGACTGTTCCGGCCGTGGTAGCTGCTACTTGGGCAAATGTGATTGCATCGATGGATACCAAGGAGCAGATTGTTCGAAAAGTGAGTTTAGACATGATTTTTGCAGTACCCATGGACGACTAACACGATTTTTTCTTCTTTAGGTGTTTGCCCGGTTCTGTGCTCAGCGCATGGTCACTACGGTGGTGGAGTCTGCCACTGCGAGGAGGGCTGGAAAGGTGCTGAATGCGATATTCCTCTGGGTGAATGCGAAGTTCCCAATTGCTCGAGTCATGGCCGTTGCATTGAAGGCGAATGCCATTGTGAACGTGGCTGGAAGGGACCGTTTTGTGATCAACGTAAGTATACATAGTCCTTATCGCCTATGCACAGGTTTTCTCCTTTCAATCTCAGACATGTTTTTCTACGTCCCTGTTTCACATCTTTGATGAAATTCTATTTCAGATGATTGTCTTGACCCAGCATGCTCTGGCCATGGCACATGTGTCGCCGGACAGTGCTATTGCAAGGCTGGCTGGCAAAGTGAGGACTGCGGAACAATTGATCAGCAGGTTTATCAATGTTTGCCCGGATGCTCGGAGCATGGTACCTATGATTTGGAGACAGGACAATGTGTATGCGAAAGACACTGGACGGGACCTGATTGTTCACAAGGTAAGCGTATTCGTGGTGGGGTAGTTCCTGTATGTATTTATTTAGATTAGTCATGAGTGGGGTTTCGAATGGATGTGATGTGTGGTCCATACTTCGTCTTTGATTTGGAATCGGTACAGTGATAGAAAGAGAAAGAGAAGGACGACGATTGCTTGATGTGAATTTTGTGTAGCATCTCTGATTAAAAAGTTGACACATTCAAGTTGACTAGTATTTTTCAAGAGAAGCCACAGTAAATTTTGTACAAATGTATATGAAGCAAGATGGTGTTGGTGTGATGTGTAAAGGATTTTAAATTTATTTATTCCCAGACATTGTCAATGAATTAAATGAGTTTCTATTCAATTCTCGATATGCATAGTCTTTTCGGTTGGATTGAATAGATGGATATAAATTTATTTCAATCGATTGTTACGAGTATGTGTCCATGAGAGGCAAAAAATTCCACCATTGGCAATTGTTCCAAAAGCAGATCAATCTTTGAAAATTGTGAACTGCTATTATGTATTTGTAGTATCGTTAAACTATGCATATACACATATGAGGGGAAATGTGAATTTTTCAAAAGGTAGTTGTCATTATTTTAAGCTTGGAACATACAGTGCTGTGCAAATTAATTGGGGACGAACACTTTTTTCAAACAATGTTTGAAAAAACAGCCTACTTATGATTATGCCATAAAAATGTTATGTTATAAAAGTTAGGTCTTATAGGGCTTTCATCTATTTTTTTATTAGATTTGTTTCAATATGGTTCATTTAAATTTGAGAATGGATATCTCTATGGGGAAGAGGGTTAAGATCATTGCTTTGCATGTGTATACTTACTAACAAGAGCATAAGGGAGATTTCTGCAGGTGTTTAAGTTTCAAAATCAGGCGTTGCAAGGATCATAGCGCTGCATAAGACTTCAGGATCAACTGCCACGGGTCGGACAGGACAATACGCACAAAAACACAAACCAGATTTTGATTCGAAATACAGTAATTCATCCTTGGAAGACAAGCGGTGAACTTCAAAGGGACTTGGTCTCAGTTGGTGCAGTGTTGGATTCATCAAATATTCAAAGGCGTCTTTTGGAAGTAGGGTGCGAGGCCAGAATACCTCTGAAAAAACAACTTTCTGCCAAATCTATGATGAAGAAAAGACTACAACGGCCCAAAAACACAAAGACTTGTCAAAGACTGGAAAAGAGTAATCTTTTCAGAACAGACCCACTTTGAAATTCAGGGATACGGGATACCAAATAAGTGTTGTGAGAAGAGGTGGCAACAAAAACGTCTGACCTTATCACATTGTGCAAGCCCCTAAACACCCACCAAAAGTAATGTTTTGGGGCTGTCTCCCCTTCGCGGGTCCTGGTACCTGGAAGTTGAAGCCAATCGAAGGAATGATGAACAGCATCAAGTACGCAGACGTCTTGAGTCATATGCTCTTGCCCACCATGCAAGACAACTGCGGACTGGAAGCGCAGTTTTCCAACAAGATCTTGTTCCTTGCCACACTTGAAAAAAATGAAACTATTCCTTGCAGAAAAAAATGTTAAGGTTCTAGAAAGGCCGGGCAATCCAATCGAAAATATTTGGGTCATTATAAAAGCGAGGCCCAGAAAACGAGATGGTACCATAAAAAACAATCTAATTTAAGCTATTATTGGAGTGTGGTCTCGCGATGAAATAATCAAAAAAAAGAGAATCATTGTTTCTCTTTCCACTATTAATGTAAAAAGAAAATTATATATTGTTTTGAAAAAAGGTAAATGAAAATATGTATCATCAAAAATTAGCTTTCCAATGAATTTGCACAGCACTATACATACATATGCATGCACATCTGTATGTATGAATGTTCTGATAAGTGAAGAATCACTGCCATATTTGCTGCGAATGAAAATTTACATTTCCGCCTTAGAAATAATCTGAAAAGGATTAAACATGATTTCGCATCGCAGCTAAATTCACAGCAAAAAAATCAGAATGAACGTTTTGAAAAGTGCGAGTTTGCTTTAATTCGCACGATGGACGCGACAAAACAAGATGGCCACGAATCCTCGTATTTCATTTTATCATTCGCTAGGTTACACTTCAAAAGGGTTTTTGTTTAACTGTCATACATATTTGAGGGTAAATGCGATTCGTAGATAATTCCCAGGAAAACGGCAACAACTTTGTTTCGTTTAATTTTTTTGTTTTGTGGTTGCTTCAAAAATGAATTTTGAAATCATTTAAACTTGTATTCAAATTGGACGAAAGTTTTAACATTAAGAGTCAATTTAAAACCACAAGTCCAACTCTATTTTGAAGCAAAAACTGCAGAGACCAGAATTTTCACAATAGTCTGCATTTCTAATCTGATGGAATGTGAGCTGCCAATCTATTTGGCTTTGCATGTATTGCTCTCCAACTCATCACGCATCGCAACTGCTTAGAATCGCTCCACAGGAATTAAAGGGAATAGGATGAGATGTACTGCATTTTAAAGAAGATCTACATATTTCATACCCCAGATGCTCTGGTATCTTAAAATATCCACAAGCCCAGTTGAGTTTACGCTTAGCGTCCAGTATTGGAAGCTTCTGTTTTTAATAAAAAAGCCATCTCCTTTGTTAAAACAGTGTTTCACAGTTGCTATAAATGAAAAGAGATTTCATTGTCATCGGTACGGTATAGAATCAACAGTTTCCGTCAATTCTATGTTAGTCCAGTTCAATGTTTCCCAAGCTTCTTTCTGGCGTCGCTTCAGTTCGGTGTGAACCAGGGCAACCATTTGTGTGTACCCGTTATAATATTTGGTTGGATGGAAGGGACCTAGAGTTTGTTGATGACTCCGAACGGCGTGTTAAGACGCCCATCGTGAAAATTAGTGTACTTGAATGTCAGATATTCGGAAGAGGTGGCACCGTGGAAAATCTTTTTGGTGTTTGCTGGAATTAAACGCACTTATGCGGTGTCATTATCCTGTAAGACAACCTGTCTACAGGCGAACCCCTTTTTTAAGATCGAAGTCATTGCACGAATTTCGCCCGAAGATCTTAGGGTTAGTTCAGGAAGTTCAATCCAGAGTTCTTCTTTTGCGATCTCCTATAGCCCAACCTACAATAATTCGCTGTTCCGTCTGTTCAATGTCGGTTTGCCTTTTATTAATTTATTTGTATGATTTATCAACAAAGTACAAGGGCTTTCTTAGACATTTGGATTAATCTTGATAAAATACAATAATTTTTGTTCACATAAAAATAAATAAAAGAAACAATAGAATACAAAATTAAAACAATCAACCAATTACATAAGTAGGTATACAAATATTATAATACTCTATGTTACATTGAGCAAACAATTATGACTGTAAATAATTTAACAATTTAGTGTTTACCAATGATATCGACATATTGAAGCCAATTGAGGACGCACAATCATTTTATAATAGCAGTGAGAGGAGGATTATATTATTTTGTATTACCTTCTTCCACGACGTGGCCGAATACGCTTTGTAGGACACTCCAATCCTCATTTTAAGCAAATTGTTCAGCGCTTCAGGTAGCACAATGCAGTTCCTTTATTTTTTTTTTACTCATGTGACTTTGTACGCATCCTTTGACTGCGTGAATGCCCATATAGAGCAATTGGTTCTAAGACCGAAGACAACTGCTCTCTCACCGTGTCGCTATTTTCTCTACTGTGTGTTTCCTTCCACGTGCCAATATAAATTTTATTAACAGCACCCAATTAAAGAAATCAATACTCGAAGTATTTCTTCTAATTATTCTAGTCAAAAGAATTTATTGTATAAACTTATGTAAGTATGTATGTATGTATGTGTGTAAGCCTCTCAAAGGTTAATTTATTTTCATTTGCCCCAATTAGGCTTTTAAAAACCTTAAGCCTCTGTGTACTTACCAAAAAATATCTCCTCAACTAGATGGAAGGAAGGTAACAAAAGTCTCATATTTCAACATCGCTATCCGATATTAATTCCTTTTCTAAGACCTAAAATTAATGATCTGTAGCTATGCGAATATTTACCCGACAATTAAAAATGTTTGCTTAATCTCCGTAGCAAAATTAAATCGATATTATACACGCTGCTATGGTGCGGTTACCTCAAGTATTGAGGTGTATACTTGTGCTCCTACTTACCCTCGTCTCGGAGCACTAAAATTACAATAACAAAAAAAAGTCTCCCTAGAAATCTGTTCGTAGCAACGCTGACTCTTAGATGAAAGCTCCACCCCCTTCGACCTGTTTAGATTAAAGCCTTTATGAATTATTTAAGCTTTTATCCTTGTATAGGAAATTGGATGGTGGGACGGCTACGGAGGCGGAACGAAGAGTTCTTCTCATCCATATTTTTATTATTAGAAGAAAAAACGTTGCATTTACACTTCAACCCACCTTATACATTCACCCACCCGCTCTTCAAGCAAACCTTCGGATGCTGGCCTTTCAATTTAACTCTCGTCCCGCTCTAAGGAAAGTTTCATTTTATCCTAACCTTGAACATTTTAACCCATTACGCCAAATGGATGTGTTTTAAATGCGAAATGAAATATTACATTTCTGTTGCCCTCGTTCCTCCCCTCATTCGAGAAAGGACGATATACGAATACAGGCCGGTGTGTGTTGATTGTGATTGGTAGGGAGCTGAATCTGAACCGGGAATGGGTTTGTGTATACCTACTCGTAGACTGCTTTTATTATTATTATTATTATTATGATTTTCGTTTTGGCGCCACCAACAACATTGGTGGAACATGAACATTGATGTGTACTTCGACTGTAATTTTTTTTATTTTTTTATACTTACGTAATCGTGTTACCGTAGCACCAGCAAATTCAACCGAGATACATTAAAGGTGTAGATACATACATATGAAAACCATGTATGTAGCCTATATGGTAGGTACCTACTTGCAAATAAAAAATGAGAAAAAAGTTGATCTCCGTTTTATCCACGTTATGTTTGTGCTGATATAACATAACGTTTAACTGAGTATGGTTGTGGCTCAAATCAAAGATCAATAGTGTTACGTCATCCTGTAATACATTCAGAGATTCGACTTATGATGTACCTACATATATATTTAAATTTTTTTAGATACAATAAGGGCAATGCTTCCACTATCGAACAGAGTAAATAGCTTACCAATCTCAATTATTCCAAGTCCCAATACACATACAAATGTACAATACACAATGTGCATACATACATAAGTCTTCACTTTGGCTACTTTTTTACTATGAGGACCCGGGCAAACACATTTAGAGATTACTGAATTTAAAACGAAGCAAAGCAAAGTATAAACAAAGGGACACCTGTAATATGTCTTGTCGTTCCAATATTATTCGGAGCCAATTGAAACTTAATGAAGAGAAATGTTTATTCGTGTCTGCTTCAACCAAAAATGATTCCATCGATGTTTATAGGGGCATTTGCCTCGAAAAACTGCTCAAAAATATTGTTTTGTCATTATGAAGTGATACTTGCCTGAAACGACTTTAAAAGCGTTATTAGGTTTATTTCAGTCAATTTAAGGTAATAATCCAATTTTGGGCTTAAAGTCACTAAGTTTTTCCTCCGTCCAAGATGCTTTATTGATCAAATAGCTCTGTAGGTGATCCAGTTTAGCTTCAGAATCATTTTCTTCGTACTCATTCATAGCATCATATAACTGTCTTTTAGTTAAAATGCAGAAAGGAGATGATCCTTTAGTGTTTCGTAACACCAATAAAACACAACACTAAAAGTATTACTTAAATTATGTTTTTTATTAAATAAAGATACACAGTTGTTTTTAGGTTTTAATAGTTGAAAAGTTAAAAGGCGTCGCTATTTCATCAGAAGGATGACAATTGAGAGAGATGAATCAAAAAATGAATTTTAAACGTATTGTATACTTCATGGTATTGCCAAACAAAAATATTAAAATGAAAATGAACGAATATTAGTATATGTTAATCCATTAAAAATGTATATTCACCACAATATCCCCCACCTAGTTATCGACTAACGATATTTAAGAGGAAATCTAACATGTCTTCCAGATGATGTCTTCTTTGTTTGTGGCTCGTTGTCGGTTTTCGATTGTTTTTGTTTTGCATCATTTGATGTAGTAATATTTTTCGAAGCGATGTCGTTCTTTTGTTCTTTACTGGTTTCCTGTTGAGGTATTGCTGTTGGTGTTGTTGTATCGTCGAATATGTATGCGGCCTTTAAACGATCGATCGATATTTTTGTCACTCGCTGATTTATTTTTAAAACGAAGTATTTTTCAGATTTGGATATTACTTCAAACGGACCTTCGTAGTTGAATTCCAAAGGCGTTTTTACACGATCGGTCCTGATAAACACGTATTTGGCGTCTCTTAATGCTGGCTGCACACAATATCGTTCCATCCCGTGTCGTACTGGTTTCGTCATTGGTAACTCGAGCATTGATTTTCGAAGTAATTCCACGAACTCGGTTTGGCTGGTTTTGCTTTTTCGCGGCATAAGGAACTCACCAGGGATTCGTAGCGGCGCTCCGTACACCATCTCTGCCGGACTTAAACCGATGTCGCTCTTAATGGTTGATCGCATTCCCAAGAGCACTAGTGGAAGCGCTGAACTCCAACAATTCGTCTCCGAACACTTGATGGCGGCCTTTAATGTTCGATGCCAACGTTCTATAATCCCATTAGACTGTGGGTGGTACGGTGTTGTGCGTAAATGTTTGATGCCGAGTATTTGCGTTAATTCTTGAAAAATAGCCGATTCGAATTGACGACCCAAATCCGTAGTAATTCGTAAGGGGATACCAAACGTAGATATCCAACCGCTGATTAGTGCACTTGCCACACTTTGCGCTGTTATGTCTATTAGCGGAATCGCCACTGGCCATCTTGTATATCGGTCAATGCATGTCAGACAGTACCGAAATCCATTTGAAGTTGGCAGCGGTCCGACAATGTCGATATTTATGTGCTCAAAACGGACATCGATGGACGCATAGTCGCTTAAAGGTGATTTCGTGTGTCGATGTATTTTTGCTTTCTGACACGGAATACATGAACGGACAAATGCAGCTACATCTGTGGACATCGAAGGCCAGACATAGTGATCAGCTACCAGTTGTTTTGTTGCTCTGATACCGGGGTGTGATAAAGAGTGAAGTTTATGAATCACTGTTTGACGAAAACACTTCGGTACGTATGGTCTTATTTTGTCTCGCAGAACGTGGCAGAAAATCTCATACGTCGAATCTGGAATGGATAGTTTTGATAACTTTATCGATTTATCGTTACCTTCGCTTAAAAGAGTCTGCAGTTCTGGATCTGTTTGTTATTGTGTGGCCATCTCATCGAAACTAATTATTTCTTTTTGTACAGTATTAATGCGTGAGAGTAAGTCTGCAATGTCATTGTCTGATCCTGGTAAATGACGAATGTCGGTTGTATACTGACTTATTAAATCAAGTTGTCGAGCTCTTCGTGGCGATGCTTTCTCACTTTTCTGCTTAAACGCGAAAATGAGTGGTTTATGGTCTGTGAAAACCATAAACTCTCTGCCCTCGAGTGCGTATTTAAAATGTTGAATTGCCTGGTATACGGCTGTTAATTCTCGATCATACGCGCTGTAATTTTTCTGCGCAGGTGTAAACTTTTTTGAGTAGAATCCGAGTGGTTGAATTTGGTCCTTGATGATCTGGTGAAGAACAGCGCCTACAGCATCGTCCGAAGCATCAGTCGTGAGTGTTATTTGTGCTTCTGGTGCCATATAGTTCAATAGCGTTGCATTTGCGAGATCGTCCTTGCAAGCAACGAAAGCGATCTCAGCCTCGGGTGTCCAATTTACAACACTGTTGTCATTCTTTTTGTTGCCATTGACCAATCGTTGTAATATATGTTGATTTTTCGTGGCATGCGGAATAAACGGACGATAAAAATTCAGCATTCCTAGAAATTTCCTAAATTTTTTTTTTTTTTTTTTTTTTTTTTTTTTTTTTTTTTTTTTTTTTAAAGTTAAAAGGCGTCGCTATTTCATCAGAAGGATGACAATTGAGAGAGATGAATCAAAAAATGAATTTTAAACGTATTGTATACTTCATGGTATTGCCAAACAAAAATATTAAAATGAAAATGAACGAATATTAGTATATGTTAATCCATTAAAAATGTATATTCACCACAATATCCCCCACCTAGTTATCGACTAACGATATTTAAGAGGAAATCTAACATGTCTTCCAGATGATGTCTTCTTTGTTTGTGGCTCGTTGTCGGTTTTCGATTGTTTTTGTTTTGCATCATTTGATGTAGTAATATTTTTCGAAGCGATGTCGTTCTTTTGTTCTTTACTGGTTTCCTGTTGAGGTATTGCTGTTGGTGTTGTTGTATCGTCGAATATGTATGCGGCCTTTAAACGATCGATCGATATTTTTGTCACTCGCTGATTTATTTTTAAAACGAAGTATTTTTCAGATTTGGATATTACTTCAAACGGACCTTCGTAGTTGAATTCCAAAGGCGTTTTTACACGATCGGTCCTGATAAACACGTATTTGGCGTCTCTTAATGCTGGCTGCACACAATATCGTTCCATCCCGTGTCGTACTGGTTTCGTCATTGGTAACTCGAGCATTGATTTTCGAAGTAATTCCACGAACTCGGTTTGGCTGGTTTTGCTTTTTCGCGGCATAAGGAACTCACCAGGGATTCGTAGCGGCGCTCCGTACACCATCTCTGCCGGACTTAAACCGATGTCGCTCTTAATGGTTGATCGCATTCCCAAGAGCACTAGTGGAAGCGCTGAACTCCAACAATTCGTCTCCGAACACTTGATGGCGGCCTTTAATGTTCGATGCCAACGTTCTATAATCCCATTAGACTGTGGGTGGTACGGTGTTGTGCGTAAATGTTTGATGCCGAGTATTTGCGTTAATTCTTGAAAAATAGCCGATTCGAATTGACGACCCAAATCCGTAGTAATTCGTAAGGGGATACCAAACGTAGATATCCAACCGCTGATTAGTGCACTTGCCACACTTTGCGCTGTTATGTCTATTAGCGGAATCGCCACTGGCCATCTTGTATATCGGTCAATGCATGTCAGACAGTACCGAAATCCATTTGAAGTTGGCAGCGGTCCGACAATGTCGATATTTATGTGCTCAAAACGGACATCGATGGACGCATAGTCGCTTAAAGGTGATTTCGTGTGTCGATGTATTTTTGCTTTCTGACACGGAATACATGAACGGACAAATGCAGCTACATCTGTGGACATCGAAGGCCAGACATAGTGATCAGCTACCAGTTGTTTTGTTGCTCTGATACCGGGGTGTGATAAAGAGTGAAGTTTATGAATCACTGTTTGACGAAAACACTTCGGTACGTATGGTCTTATTTTGTCTCGCAGAACGTGGCAGAAAATCTCATGCGTCGAATCTGGAATGGATAGTTTTGATAACTTTATCGATTTATCGTTACCTTCGCTTAAAAGAGTCTGCAGTTCTGGATCTGTTTGTTATTGTGTGGCCATCTCATCGAAACTAATTATTTCTTTTTGTACAGTATTAATGCGTGAGAGTAAGTCTGCAATGTCGTTGTCTGATCCTGGTAAATGACGAATGTCGGTTGTATACTGACTTATTAAATCAAGTTGTCGAGCTCTTCGTGGCGATGCTTTCTCACTTTTCTGCTTAAACGCGAAAATGAGTGGTTTATGGTCTGTGAAAACCATAAACTCTCTGCCCTCGAGTGCGTATTTAAAATGTTGAATTGTCTGGTATACGGCTGTTAATTCTCGATCATACGCGCTGTAATTTTTCTGCGCAGGTGTAAACTTTTTTGAGTAGAATCCGAGTGGTTGAATTTGGTCCTTGATGATCTGGTGAAGAACAGCGCCTACAGCATCGTCCGAAGCATCAGTCGTGAGTGTTATTTGTGCTTCTGGTGCCATATAGTTCAATAGCGTTGCATTTGCGAGATCGTCCTTGCAAGCAACGAAAGCGATCTCAGCCTCGGGTGTCCAATTTACAACACTGTTGTCATTCTTTTTGTTGCCATTGACCAATCGTTGTAATATATGTTGATTTTTCGTGGCATGCGGAATAAACGGACGATAAAAATTCAGCATTCCTAGAAATTTCCTAAATTTTTTTTTTTTTTTTTTTTTTTTTTTTTTTTTTTTTTTTTTTTTTTTTTTTTTTTAAAGTTAAAAGGCGTCGCTATTTCATCAGAAGGATGACAATTGAGAGAGATGAATCAAAAAATGAATTTTAAACGTATTGTATACTTCATGGTATTGCCAAACAAAAATATTAAAATGAAAATGAACGAATATTAGTATATGTTAATCCATTAAAAATGTATATTCACCACAATATCCCCCACCTAGTTATCGACTAACGATATTTAAGAGGAAATCTAACATGTCTTCCAGATGATGTCTTCTTTGTTTGTGGCTCGTTGTCGGTTTTCGATTGTTTTTGTTTTGCATCATTTGATGTAGTAATATTTTTCGAAGCGATGTCGTTCTTTTGTTCTTTACTGGTTTCCTGTTGAGGTATTGCTGTTGGTGTTGTTGTATCGTCGAATATGTATGCGGCCTTTAAACGATCGATCGATATTTTTGTCACTCGCTGATTTATTTTTAAAACGAAGTATTTTTCAGATTTGGATATTACTTCAAACGGACCTTCGTAGTTGAATTCCAAAGGCGTTTTTACACGATCGGTCCTGATAAACACGTATTTGGCGTCTCTTAATGCTGGCTGCACACAATATCGTTCCATCCCGTGTCGTACTGGTTTCGTCATTGGTAACTCGAGCATTGATTTTCGAAGTAATTCCACGAACTCGGTTTGGCTGGTTTTGCTTTTTCGCGGCATAAGGAACTCACCAGGGATTCGTAGCGGCGCTCCGTACACCATCTCTGCCGGACTTAAACCGATGTCGCTCTTAATGGTTGATCGCATTCCCAAGAGCACTAGTGGAAGCGCTGAACTCCAACAATTCGTCTCCGAACACTTGATGGCGGCCTTTAATGTTCGATGCCAACGTTCTATAATCCCATTAGACTGTGGGTGGTACGGTGTTGTGCGTAAATGTTTGATGCCGAGTATTTGCGTTAATTCTTGAAAAATAGCCGATTCGAATTGACGACCCAAATCCGTAGTAATTCGTAAGGGGATACCAAACGTAGATATCCAACCGCTGATTAGTGCACTTGCCACACTTTGCGCTGTTATGTCTATTAGCGGAATCGCCACTGGCCATCTTGTATATCGGTCAATGCATGTCAGACAGTACCGAAATCCATTTGAAGTTGGCAGCGGTCCGACAATGTCGATATTTATGTGCTCAAAACGGACATCGATGGACGCATAGTCGCTTAAAGGTGATTTCGTGTGTCGATGTATTTTTGCTTTCTGACACGGAATACATGAACGGACAAATGCAGCTACATCTGTGGACATCGAAGGCCAGACATAGTGATCAGCTACCAGTTGTTTTGTTGCTCTGATACCGGGGTGTGATAAAGAGTGAAGTTTATGAATCACTGTTTGACGAAAACACTTCGGTACGTATGGTCTTATTTTGTCTCGCAGAACGTGGCAGAAAATCTCATACGTCGAATCTGGAATGGATAGTTTTGATAACTTTATCGATTTATCGTTACCTTCGCTTAAAAGAGTCTGCAGTTCTGGATCTGTTTGTTATTGTGTGGCCATCTCATCGAAACTAATTATTTCTTTTTGTACAGTATTAATGCGTGAGAGTAAGTCTGCAATGTCATTGTCTGATCCTGGTAAATGACGAATGTCGGTTGTATACTGACTTATTAAATCAAGTTGTCGAGCTCTTCGTGGCGATGCTTTCTCACTTTTCTGCTTAAACGCGAAAATGAGTGGTTTATGGTCTGTGAAAACCATAAACTCTCTGCCCTCGAGTGCGTATTTAAAATGTTGAATTGCCTGGTATACGGCTGTTAATTCTCGATCATACGCGCTGTAATTTTTCTGCGCAGGTGTAAACTTTTTTGAGTAGAATCCGAGTGGTTGAATTTGGTCCTTGATGATCTGGTGAAGAACAGCGCCTACAGCATCGTCCGAAGCATCAGTCGTGAGTGTTATTTGTGCTTCTGGTGCCATATAGTTCAATAGCGTTGCATTTGCGAGATCGTCCTTGCAAGCAACGAAAGCGATCTCAGCCTCGGGTGTCCAATTTACAACACTGTTGTCATTCTTTTTGTTGCCATTGACCAATCGTTGTAATATATGTTGATTTTTCGTGGCATGCGGAATAAACGGACGATAAAAATTCAGCATTCCTAGAAATTTCCTAAATTTTTTTTTTTTTTTTTTTTTTTTTTTTTTTTTTTTTTTTTTTTTTAAAGTTAAAAGGCGTCGCTATTTCATCAGAAGGATGACAATTGAGAGAGATGAATCAAAAAATGAATTTTAAACGTATTGTATACTTCATGGTATTGCCAAACAAAAATATTAAAATGAAAATGAACGAATATTAGTATATGTTAATCCATTAAAAATGTATATTCACCACAATATCCCCCACCTAGTTATCGACTAACGATATTTAAGAGGAAATCTAACATGTCTTCCAGATGATGTCTTCTTTGTTTGTGGCTCGTTGTCGGTTTTCGATTGTTTTTGTTTTGCATCATTTGATGTAGTAATATTTTTCGAAGCGATGTCGTTCTTTTGTTCTTTACTGGTTTCCTGTTGAGGTATTGCTGTTGGTGTTGTTGTATCGTCGAATATGTATGCGGCCTTTAAACGATCGATCGATATTTTTGTCACTCGCTGATTTATTTTTAAAACGAAGTATTTTTCAGATTTGGATATTACTTCAAACGGACCTTCGTAGTTGAATTCCAAAGGCGTTTTTACACGATCGGTCCTGATAAACACGTATTTGGCGTCTCTTAATGCTGGCTGCACACAATATCGTTCCATCCCGTGTCGTACTGGTTTCGTCATTGGTAACTCGAGCATTGATTTTCGAAGTAATTCCACGAACTCGGTTTGGCTGGTTTTGCTTTTTCGCGGCATAAGGAACTCACCAGGGATTCGTAGCGGCGCTCCGTACACCATCTCTGCCGGACTTAAACCGATGTCGCTCTTAATGGTTGATCGCATTCCCAAGAGCACTAGTGGAAGCGCTGAACTCCAACAATTCGTCTCCGAACACTTGATGGCGGCCTTTAATGTTCGATGCCAACGTTCTATAATCCCATTAGACTGTGGGTGGTACGGTGTTGTGCGTAAATGTTTGATGCCGAGTATTTGCGTTAATTCTTGAAAAATAGCCGATTCGAATTGACGACCCAAATCCGTAGTAATTCGTAAGGGGATACCAAACGTAGATATCCAACCGCTGATTAGTGCACTTGCCACACTTTGCGCTGTTATGTCTATTAGCGGAATCGCCACTGGCCATCTTGTATATCGGTCAATGCATGTCAGACAGTACCGAAATCCATTTGAAGTTGGCAGCGGTCCGACAATGTCGATATTTATGTGCTCAAAACGGACATCGATGGACGCATAGTCGCTTAAAGGTGATTTCGTGTGTCGATGTATTTTTGCTTTCTGACACGGAATACATGAACGGACAAATGCAGCTACATCTGTGGACATCGAAGGCCAGACATAGTGATCAGCTACCAGTTGTTTTGTTGCTCTGATACCGGGGTGTGATAAAGAGTGAAGTTTATGAATCACTGTTTGACGAAAACACTTCGGTACGTATGGTCTTATTTTGTCTCGCAGAACGTGGCAGAAAATCTCATACGTCGAATCTGGAATGGATAGTTTTGATAACTTTATCGATTTATCGTTACCTTCGCTTAAAAGAGTCTGCAGTTCTGGATCTGTTTGTTATTGTGTGGCCATCTCATCGAAACTAATTATTTCTTTTTGTACAGTATTAATGCGTGAGAGTAAGTCTGCAATGTCATTGTCTGATCCTGGTAAATGACGAATGTCGGTTGTATACTGACTTATTAAATCAAGTTGTCGAGCTCTTCGTGGCGATGCTTTCTCACTTTTCTGCTTAAACGCGAAAATGAGTGGTTTATGGTCTGTGAAAACCATAAACTCTCTGCCCTCGAGTGCGTATTTAAAATGTTGAATTGCCTGGTATACGGCTGTTAATTCTCGATCATACGCGCTGTAATTTTTCTGCGCAGGTGTAAACTTTTTTGAGTAGAATCCGAGTGGTTGAATTTGGTCCTTGATGATCTGGTGAAGAACAGCGCCTACAGCATCGTCCGAAGCATCAGTCGTGAGTGTTATTTGTGCTTCTGGTGCCATATAGTTCAATAGCGTTGCATTTGCGAGATCGTCCTTGCAAGCAACGAAAGCGATCTCAGCCTCGGGTGTCCAATTTACAACACTGTTGTCATTCTTTTTGTTGCCATTGACCAATCGTTGTAATATATGTTGATTTTTCGTGGCATGCGGAATAAACGGACGATAAAAATTCAGCATTCCTAGAAATTTCCTAAATTTTTTTTTTTTTTTTTTTTTTTTTTTTTTTTTTTTTTTTTTTAAAGTTAAAAGGCGTCGCTATTTCATCAGAAGGATGACAATTGAGAGAGATGAATCAAAAAATGAATTTTAAACGTATTGTATACTTCATGGTATTGCCAAACAAAAATATTAAAATGAAAATGAACGAATATTAGTATATGTTAATCCATTAAAAATGTATATTCACCACAATCCTTTAAGCAAAAGGGTTTATTTAATGTTAAAAAGTTTTTGAATTTTCCATTAAACTAGACACACGATGGACAATAAAATCTAGATGGTCAGTTATGGGGAGCAATTTTTTCTGATATTGCTTCCTGACATCTTTCTCTACGAGCTGACACCAAAAAAAGTTACCGAATAACACCGAATTATAATATAACAAAGGGTTCATTAACCAAAAAAAAGTAAAAACAAAAACAAAAAAAAAAATCCAATCATACAAACATCTGAAATAAATCCAATATCTATTAACTTAAAGCTCTAATAAACAACCAACATTTTGTTATTTCGAACCCAAAACCTGCTCTGCCACCTTTAAATGTTTGTCCAGCTCCAAAAAGCTAATTTTTTGTTGAGTAGAATACGACTTTTGTCCTTCGAGTTAGAAACTCGGACCTTAACTGTTTTGAAAATGATGTAAGCAATGGTTGCCTTAGTTCAATATTCGCTGAAGATGGCGAATCCTCTCTAGAGTTGTGTGGGAATTTTTCTGGTATTATGGTAGACAACGCAGTTATGTTTTGGTTGCTAGAGCTGTCAAAAACTAACAACTGGGCTTAAGCAGTTGTTTGAGAGTAAATGTTGAGATACGAAAGGTGGAAAATGAGCAAAAAGACGTATATCGGACAAATGAAATAATGCAATATTATTAATAACGTCATTAAAAAAATGTGTGCATTTTAAAAGCATATACATAGTCCACATCAGGGCTGCCGTTTTGAGAATCCGAACGGGAGTATTTTTGACGTTTACAGGGGAGTATTTTGTGTCTAAGGGGAGTACAAAAAAGAAACGATACAAATCCAATATCAAAAACAACCATTAGCCTGTTAAAACTCTAAAACTTAATTATTTTATTTGGACTGCAGCTTCAAGATTTTTTTCAAAAAAGTTCGCTTTTTTTAATAAATAGCAAAGCAACAGAAAAACAAAATTTTTGATAAATGATGATTTAATGAACCCCAAAAACATTAAAAAAAAAATATTGTATAAAACTATAACAGAAAGAAATTTAAGCATTAAAATAACCAAGTCTTGGGTTTTACCTATCAAACTGAAACTCAGTACTTCGTACAACCTCCTCGGCTCTACATAACTTCGAAAATTCTATTATGCATGGAATTTATCAAGCTCTACAGAACTTCTCCATTGATCTCGATTCATGTCTGGGCTGTTTGTGTTTTTAGCTCTTTCACATTCCAGTACTGCCTCTCATATACATTTTTCAAGCCATGATCCCCCACATGTTTTCGATTGGTTTCAGATCAGGACTACATGATAGCCACGGCAAACATCTTGTTCCGCTGACTTCCAACTATTCGCGGACTATTTTTGCCGTGTGAATTGTCTTGTTGGAAAAATAAAGTTTTCGCCTGCCGGAATTTTTCCAAATTCGTCTTAAGCATATTCGAGCATCTTTCTGTATTTCACACCATTCGTTTTGGGTGGTAGCCATATCAAATTGATTTTTCCATGATACCCAAAGGGATCCCAAACCATTGCAATTCCACCTCCGGAGTGCCGGGTCATTTTCACTCCTTTTTCATCTCGCAAATGATGCCAATAAAAACTTAAACCATCGGGACAGTTTGCTTCAACAGTTGCTGCACTCTTCTTACAGTTACGGGAAGTTCCAACTCGCGCCTTACCTGACGGGCATTCGGCATGTTTCACCTGAATTTGCGTGAAATAACTTGGTCGACCGGATCTAGATGAGAGAGCAGAGCCATAATTTTTACCCAAATTGAGGAAATTACACACGACGGAAACAGATCGTCCTACCTTCGATGCAACTGACCGCTTTTCATGCTCTCTTTGTATAGCAATAACTGCCCATCCTTCCAGGGTCAAATAGGTTCCGCGGGGCATGACTAGGTTAGATTAGGTTAGGTTGTCGGGAGTTCTGAGGCTAAGCCATCACAAAACACGAGGCACCATAATGGGACCATCGTATGATGGTACCTAAACCAAAACTTTTCCCTTTTTCCCTTTTTAAATTTTATTGTAGTAAGTTTGGCCAGTCTCCTCCAGTGTGTTAAAGAAGTCATTCCCTAAAAAATTCTCTAGAGAGCGAGCAATAGCCTGACAACCACAAAGAATGTGTTCAATATCCTCCGATATACATACTTATGTCGTATACCTATGGGGCATGGCTAAATAGAGGTTGAATAATTATTATCATTTCGAATTACTAGGAGTGCGAGTCATCTGTGAAATTACCTTTAAAATATTTTAAATATAAAAATACTTATCAATCATCTGAAATATTGTTAGGTAAACACAATGTTTTTATACTGAAGTATTTCGCCTCTTGTGCATGGCTTCTTTAGTTAGTAGTTCAGTCTGTATATCAAACTGAACATTTTGATAATGTCTGTCTTTATACTTATAGCGGCCACTGTATTTCATTATCGTGTTAGTATTTTAACAAAGTACTATTCAATAAAGACAAAGGTACTCAAAGTACTACTTGTTTTAAAAAAAAAAATGGAAATATTTAATAGGGGAGTACAATCAGGACGAGGGAAGCACGGGAGTACAGTGCTTGAAAGAGTAGTACGAATACTCCCTTAGTACTCACTTCGGCAGCCCTGGTCCACATCAGTTGGAGAAAATAGTTTTACATCTTCAGCACTCGGAAGTGGTAGTGGTATTGCAATTGCAGTCGAGCGTCCATGCAATTTTAACAAATCTTTGGTTTCGATTTGAACGAAGCAAAATGCTTCTGTGTTCAGTACAAAAACACTTGTAAATATTTAAAAATAACATAAGTAATTTACACATTGCAAATGCATATTCTTTACTTAGCATTTTTCTAGTTGGAATTGGAATATGTCACGGATAGATTTTCATATGCGCACAACAATAACAATATTATCTTCATCATTATTATCATTAAAAAAACAAATCAAAACTTCTTTTCATTCTGTTTTTATTGAATATTGAGTTTCTGTTGGCAAAATTATTTTCTACTTCGACCACCAGAGGTCAGATTTACGTTAAGTAGTCAATTTGTAGTGGTTATTCGCATCTAAAAGTATGCAATTTTCTTTACAATCACAACTGAAAAAGGTTGTTTTATGTAATATGAAAAATTCGTTGAGTTGCGCAAAAGTGGAGTTGAATGACAGCCAACTCGAATTAATTGAGTTGTGTTATGGAATAGGGGCATAAAACTCAAAAAAATAAATACAGTGGGATGATATCGTAGGAAACAAATAAATATCTATTTTTAGTATTTTAATTTTAATTTTGAAATACTTCCAAGTTGAGAATATCATAATATAATCAGCATTTGACAGCAAGAATAAACACTCAAACCTGCAGTGCAAAAGTCAAGGTATTACCAACACCCACGCAGTGTTAATCCGTAAGACATTGACTCTTTACGTTTCGTGTATCCTTCCAGCATTCAAAAATATCCTATTTACTGAGACGGCATTCAAATAAAACATGTTCACGATATGAAGGTAGGAATGTTTCCTATTTTTTCCGGGAATCGTTTTATTCTTTTGTCGACCAAATAAATGAACTTTGCGGTTGCCTTCTTAAGATAATTACAGTTCCCAGAAATTTATATTTTATCTTACGAACATCAATTCTCATATATGTCCAAAACGATACCCCTCGGGATGGATTTAATATTTTACTGTTAAATGTGTTCTTTGTTTCCTTTGAGGAGCTTTTGGGGTCGGACTGTGTTAAAAATTTAATTTGACCATCTATCTATTAAAAAGCATTTACATGGCGTATAATGAAAATGTTCCAATTTATGTCTGAAAGCAAATGAACCAGACGCCATCAATCTTTGATCGATCTAATCCATCTGTCTATTAAAAATTGCACTAAAAATTCCAATCCACTCGATATCGCAGACTGAATTTATTTTGTCGTTTCTACAATGCAAGCCTGTATATACAACCGAACAAATGAGCTCCCCACAAATCTCAATCGGCTGACCCAAAAATTGCTCAATGATCGCAGTTAAAAAAGAGAACCGTGCGACAGATCCTTTCCATAAACTTTGTAAAATTTTATGCGTACGGTACGGACCAGAATTTGTGACATAAAGAGTTTTTCAATAGTGACTTAACAATTTTTTATTTTAATACAAACGCACCCCACCCTAAAATGCTTGTCAATATCAAAGCGTAATTCAAGGTTAAACTTTTGATCATAATGAAGTTCACGAACGGGCAACGTTTGCAAATTATTAAAAAATACTACCGAAATTCTGAGTCGGTGGTCGCAACTTTTAAAGCGCTTACTCGAATTTTCGGTCGAAATAGTCGTCCCACCAGACAGGCTGTGCGTGCTATAGTCAATACATTTGTGTCAGCATTTTCACTGTTGAATGTTCCTGTGCCAGTGAGACAACACACCGATCGAAATACCGAACATATCGCAGCCGTAAGTGCTTCAGTTCAAAATGAGCCAAATTAGTCGATGCCACGCCGTTCACAGGACTTGGTGATCTCTCAGTTCACATTTTCTACAGTCTTACAAGATCAAATGAACTCAAGAACTGAAGCCTCTTCATCATTTAAAGCACCGCGCCGGCTCTGCAAAAGTTTGGAGAAATCCTCAATTTCATCGAAAAATCATCTTCAGCTATAAGGCTCATTTTTGGATTAATGGCTTTGTCAAACAATACAATTGATCAATTGAACGGGAAGTTCGGTAATCGTGTAATCTCGAAAAATGGTCCGGTCGAATGGCCGGCTCGCTCATGCGATTTAACGCCGTTGGATTTCTTTTTATGGGGTTACGTTAAGTAGTTGGCTTATGCCAATAAGCCAACAATATTAGAGGAGCTCAGGAATAATTTTGAACGCAATATTGGCAACGTTCTGGCCGATATTTTTGGAAAAGTGCGGTTGAAAATTGGCCCCAAAAAAGCTGCAAATTGGGCTCGCAGTGGTCATATGCACGAGATCGAATTTCATACTTAAATATCATACATATGTGTTCTACACCTGTAATATATTTCAATCAAATATTTCAATTATATTTTTTTAATTGTTATGTCCTTATTGAAATATGTTACCCTCTACTTGTTAATTTTATTTAATTTTCATTTATTCCTTAAAAAATCTTTTTTAAAATTGTAAATCATCTTGTAGTAAAAAAAAAAACAGAAACGATTTTGGGCGATTTCCATCTGATCAATCACAATGTCCTTAACGCACTTTATTTGATTTCGAAAGCCTTTAAACCAAGTTATGGGTTTTTCTAAACTAAACTTACAATGTGCTCCTCTATTTTTATCATGACTAGGGAACGGATTTTGTTGACTTTGCCTTTTTTTGACTTTTTTTGCCTTTTTTCTACTCATATTGCCTTTTTTGCCTTTTTGGTACTATTTGTCAAAGTAGCTGTGCACGTTCTTCTTAACTATACAATTTATCCTTGCTCACACGAAAGAAATTTCAGTGTCCACACGTATGAGAGCAGGTTTTTCTCTTGTATGAACTATGAACATGCACATAACTTCACGCGTTGCTTACACTGGCGCGCATAAAAAAAAATCTGTACACACCAATACAACCATAAATACATTTATATGAACTCAGTATACATGCGCTTCTTCTTATGCCGTAAGTGCAGTCTCAGGCATTCGCCGCAGTTTCATCTGACAATCTGGGAAGTATTTTTTTCGTAACTGTGCGCCTTTTCATCTAGATTCTAGATTCATATTCTGTGACAACTGGTCATACTTAGTGCTGGTCTGTTGTATATTGTGTGTGCCTAAATGCGTACTGCTCCCAAAATATTTGGTTGCTTGTCATTGGAAGTGAAAATGTCCCAAGACACAGTTTGTGGTGAAATTGGAAAACAAGATTTTTAGTCGACTTGATTTTAGTGCATTGCAAATTATTTAGAAGAAGAGGTGTTAAAGACTTTGAACGGAATCGAGGAGAAATTACAACAAGCTAAAGGGCCAGTATAGCTGAAGATGGGATGAAAAAAATGTACGCGGTTTTTTCAGCAGATTAACAAAATGGCGCTGCAAATTCTAAATTGCACTCAACTATTAAAGTCAAGGACGTGACATCTCTTATCTTGGCTCCACTAGGCTCTGCCCATGTTGTAAAGCCCTTTATTTTATTCAAGGCTTTCCTAAGAGATAATCGCAGATGATTGTTACATACCAGAGAACTTCAAAATGTTTTGGGTAGCAATGCTAATAATAATGTATAAAAACCTTTATTATTAAATGACTTTCTTTTGCCTTTTTTGGCTTGTTTTGGTCAACAAAATCCGAACCCTGATCATGTCCTTAAGGTCTATTAACTTACAATGTGCTCTTCTATTATTATCATGACCTTAAGGTCTATTATGCCCCCTACAAGTCATAGACGAAGGAACATCCCTCTCGCTATTGTTCCTATTGGAACTGGTCAGAGAGAGCTTAGCTCATACCTAGCCCAGGTGAAAATTGCCTGGGTCATAGCAGCTCATCTAGGTCGATTTCATTCAGAAATCGGAGCAGGAAACTGGGTGGTGACTGTAAGTTGGTGTTTTCCCACATTCCGATAGTGTGTGTTCTGGAGTTTCACTGGACTCATTGCAAAATCTGCATAAGTCTTCATCTCATAGACCCCGCTTTCTGCATTTGTGACATTGTTTCCTTCACCAGTCTAGGCATTCGCAGGCAATCCTTGATTTGATGACATGAGCTCGGACTCCCTTAATAGCGGCTTGGCTCTCTGATATTGCTGCTATGTCGTGTCGTTCTTTTGCCTTGATAGCGGCTTGGCTATCTGACATTGCTATGTCGCGTCTGCTGTAGCGTTGTAACTAAAGCGTACTTAATAAACAAATTCAGTTGTACACTGTCCAACAAGCCCATTTCTACATATTTTTGTTTCTTTGGTCAAACCACTTTTCATTTGAAAACATTTGAAACATTTACTGTGGCATGGATGTCAAAGATTGTAAATGGTGGGCACTTCAAAAAACATGCTCAAGCTGAGTCATGACGCCTGTTCTAGAAATTAAACATAATAACCTCAGGCCACAGGCTCTTAATCTGTGCCAGAAAACTTACTATTAATTGAAAAGAGTTAAATTTCGTGTTCCCACCACCACTCACGTAACCAGAACCAGAAAAAATGAGGAAAAAAAAACACAATGTCCCCAAACTTATTAGCCACAGAAGTAAGTTTCAAGTTTCAACCCCTTATAGGTTATTAAGAAGAATGAGGCTACAAAAAGATGCAAACAACCATCTTAGCTATTCAACCTGTCATTCTTAATGTTTTGCTAGAGGGGTTAGGGAAAGAAATGAAGAGAAAGCAATAAGAAAAAAAGAATCATTCAGATCTCAAAAGTGTCGTCGTTCTTTTGCGTCATGTTTTCCTTCTTCGTTTCTGAATCACTCTGTAAATGAATCCCTTGACATTTTGAGTAGTGTAGTGCACTTGCATTTGTTGCTGGCTGCCTGAATGCTGTTATTGTTGTTGTTTTATTTGATGTTGTGATGCTATCATGATTCTAGTTCGCGTCCTTTTGGATATGCAGAAGTGCTTGACAGCAAAATGGAAAATAGGTGATGTGCCACCTATACAATTCCACTAACTCACATACACACATGAATATAGACGCAATATGCAAGGTAACATATGACAACGAAGGATATTTCTTGGATGGTTGGATAGACGGTGGGAGTTCCACGAGGTGGTTGTAAAACTCAAAGGAAGATCCATAAAATATTTCTCTCCATGGAACTTATGGCAGATAGACATTATACATGCAAGATTTTCGTATCAATATTTCTGGAAATGGAAAATATTTTCTTCTTCTCTGGAGAATTTTATGTCGTCGTCATCGTCAACCAGCACGGGTGTAGAACTCGTATATGCAGTGAGTTACTTTAAATGTTGCTGTAATGTCCTTAATGCTTCTGTTCGCTGTAAAATTAAATAAAATCGATTTTATTCAGCAGACTTGTTTGTAAAAGGAAAGAAACAAGTGCTAGATGAGCGACTGAAGTTTAAGAATTTTGAATTTAATTTCATTTAATAATGTTATGAGCTTGAAGGATGCTTGTTGGATTTTTTGACCTTTTTCAACGGTGGATATAGGGAAATTAAATTCAATAAAATATTTTTTTTTATTTGTTTATTTTTGCATTCTGCTTCCACGCATAGCTTTATTTTTGCTGTTATAGTGAATTACATTTCCTGAATTTCCCAAATGTCCTTGTTGCAGTAGCAAAATAGTGGTTTGTACTTTTTTTCATCATACGTCGTTAAAATATAGCCAAAGGGCGAAGGTTTTTTTTTCTTCATAAATTTTGGAAATACTTTAAAAAATGTAAGTATCAGTGCCTGCCAGTATTGCGATACTATTGTGATACCAAATCTCTTTCTTGCCTGGTTGTATGCTTGCCTATAAGGCACAATCTTGAACTGAAACCACTAATGGTGCTTATAGTTAGTTAAAGCGTTTCAGCCCCAGACCAGGCAAATCTATCCACCTTCCCATCTTACCTTGATTTTACTGATTTTACATCTCCGCATGACCTATGGCAGTGTCCTGGGATTATTCCGGTGATTACGCGTATGGAGGATTTGGTCTCTTTCTCGAATATATGGTCGATTGTGTTGAACAGTGTTTGAATCGGTGGCAGTATGGAGGGGTCAGCATCACTGTTGCCCATGGCCAATACAGCTCTAGCTAGTTCGTCTGCTATCTCGTTCCCTTCGATATTGCTATGTCCGGAAACCCAGTACAGTCTAACACTTTTGGACTTACTTTACTTTACTTTAGGTGGCGCTACAGCTCGGGGTAAACCGGTGCCTGCTTCTCGCAACCATTTGTATGTGCGTGTTATATTTTTGCACGAACAGAAGGGGCCTAGAGTTTTTTTTTGCCGACTCCGAACGGAGAGTTGAGAAGCTCATTGACAAATAATACTCTTTGATTGCTTTTCAGACATTCGAAAGCGGTGGCACCGTGAAAAAACTTTTAGGTGTTTTTGCTGGGATTGAACCCGGGCAGCATTGCACAGTAGTCCAACGCACTTATCGCCATGGCTACGGCAACTGTATAGTCTATGTTTTCGGGGAAAGTTATATAGATGATGTAATATCGCGGAGTGGCCGTTGTAAATACTTAATCCCTTTTGCTGCGCTGATTGTCATTTGTTTGCCGGTTATATCAGGGAGTGCGAGATAAAATAGGATGTCTCGTTCTGTGGATAATGTTGTCCTTAGTATTTAAGTCGTAAGACCTTTCGAATTCGCTTACAGAGGGGCATTTTTGCGCTTGTGGACATTATACAAGACATCGCTGAGGTTCCAATGGCCACATGTCATTTGCAAGTGAGTTCCACTTTAACTATTCTTATGATTTTTGGTACAAGCAAAAGATTATGGCGCAAACTTATAATTAGCTCTACGCATTTCTAAACTTGAAAGTTTGCTTTGATTTTGGCTCAATAGACACTTTTAACCTGCCGCTTAGTTTTTTTTCTCCAAATTCAAAATCTAAGTAATCCTTTTGATCAAGAAGTGAGAATGTATCTCAATAGGTAGATATTTTCGTTTTATGATAGAGTATCAGAAAAATATGATAGCTGAGATAAATTTCTGAACTGAATTGAAGAAATTGTTGAATAGTTTGGTTTGCCACATGCGCTCTACCCTTGTATGGTGAAAGAAGGTATGTTACGTTAAAATATAAAGTTACAAACAAAAGTGATCCTTATTAGCAGTAACTTCTTCGTTTAGCCTTACGAGTACTCTTTTTAGAAGCACGTTTAAGCAATGTTCATCTCTACAACTTACTAAATGGTTACAATTCCCTTCAAATCTGAAGTTGTTACAGGCCATAAACCTCCGCGTATATACTTCAATCCACACCACCAAACTCTTACAAAAACAACCCAACCAAACGCTTTTCCATACACAAAAAAGTCATTACTCGCACTCCTTGTGTATATATGCATTTTTAAAGATGTTGCCATTTACACTAAACACACAAGATACGAATCGTTTAACGTGACAACTTTTGTTCGTCCTTTGATGCCGCTATAGCTTAACGCACACGTTTATGCAAAATTACAATTTATTTTCAACTCAAGGATCAATCCACGCCATTCAAGAACTTTATCCCTTGTATTACATACTACCTTACCTACCCACTATACCTTCTCCATAAAACATAGTTACCTACATCTATTTATATCATGTCACTGCCACCGACGACGCGGCACTGCTGCCGCAAGAACAAGACTGCAATTTGCTAGCTGAAAAAATGAAAAAACCAGCATCCTGAACATCCTGTTTCCGACCTTTCTCCCATCATTCAAAGGACATTCACCCTACACATGCAAATTTGTAGACTATATGAGAGTCAACGACAGCGACAACGACACAACACCATCCGTACTGTAATACTGCATCGGATAAGACCTCTCATCTCGTCTCTCTAGGTAAAGACGTCAACACTTCATCTCTTGATCCTTGAAATTTGTCTACAAAAATGCCAGACAAATAATACAACAGAAAAACGATAAAAAAAAACACACAAAATATAAATGTGTACTTGCATAGAGATACTATGTACGAGTGTGTGTACATTAATAAATTCTAAAATCCTTGTTTGCTGTTGCCTGTTCGATGCACCATAAAGGCATAAATATGGCATCTGTTTTTGGAGTTCAAGTAAAAATGTCCTCCTGACTGATGAGACTCAGCGCGCAGTTGTAGTGGCAATTGAAATGATTATAAGATTTGGTTCTAAAAAATATTACTCTCTGATAATGATGATGATGATGATGAAACTTGAAAAGCTTGCGACACCACAAAAAAAAGGATTAAAACCACAGCATCATCCTTTTCATCTTTGTCGCGACCGCTATTATCGCAGTTCGTGTCACCATCATCATCATAGAGAAACAGCATCAGCATAACAGAGCTGTGTACTTATTTTCTGTCTGCCTTTCTATAGCCTATCGATAGATCACTCTGAAGGACGAGGGCTGACATCAATGACGTTCAAGAGGATGTGCAGATGATAAATGAGAGCCGGGTCTCTGGCATCGATGGTTTTTTAAAGCCATTACGGGGAGAGCACGAGCCGGGACACTTGCGGTTTGGCAAACGATGACGTCTTATGTGCAGTACCTGCTTGCCGCAGGCCATTCATATCCCCATCCTCATCCAATTGCGCCTTCGAGGAAAGTGAAATGCAAATGACGAAAGTTCAATTGGTTTCTCTGTCGTCTCCGTCTTGTGTGCATTAGTTGACTTTTTATTATCTCCTGCAGGAAACATTTTTCAAATCTGTCATATTCTTTCAAATTGATAAGTTTTTCGATGTGTCGCAGTGGTGTAGGTTAGGTGGACACATGATATATATAGTTTTGCCATCCTTGACAGGATCGAAATGATGAGAGAAATGACTACACTACCGCTCCCGTCTGTACTTACACATTATGTGCATGATTGATACGGTCGAGACGAAATTGCATTTGTAACAGAATTCACTTCAGAGTATTATGCTGACAGCGAACGCAGCTGTCAGGACCAAACGGAATACGGAAATGAAAAATTTAATCAAATCCATCTGACTAATCAGACCGTCAGACATACACATACACCACAAAAGAAGAAATATGGTAGGGATTGTAGGATTTTATAACGAACGTATGTGACTGATGATTGTTTCATGAGTGAGTGAGAAATTTTAATTTAAAGCACTTAACAGGGCGAGTATCTACGAGTATATCTATAATATCTAACTGTTTGCAGCAACAATATTAATTTATATCCTCTTTGGTGCCTTCTTCTTCTTGTTATTATAGCTGTCTGCAGTTTGGATTGCGGACCGAATGGCGTCTGTGAGTCGGGAAAGTGCCGGTGTAACACAGGATGGACTGGGAATCTATGCGATCAGCTACCGTGCGATGCCAGATGTTCAGAGCATGGCCAATGTAAGAATGGAACTTGCGTATGCTCACAAGGATGGAATGGAAGACATTGCACTTTGCGTAAGTAAAAAAAGATGTATTTATTTATTTATTTTAATAAGCATACGAATACAGTTGACGTTCAATATAATGAATTACATAATGCACAGCCTTTCGTTAAACTGAAAAATTCGTAAAATCGATCGTCGTTTTATCTAATTAATAGCCCAATCCCACCAATGTGGGATATTATAAAAAAAGAGAAATCAATTCACATAGACAAAATAACAGAAGTAGGTATAAATGCACAAAAATGACAAACTATTTTGCTTTTAACCAGAAATTGCAAAGCATTCGTTAAACCGAGCGGACAATTTTTGTATCATTCGTAATATGATTCGTTAAATCGGGTATTCGTTAAACTGTCGCATCCCACGGTCTTTAAACATTTCAACTATCAATATATTGTGAGATATTTCGGCCGCAATATGATTTAAGAAACATTTCAAGACGTTTGAACGGACCGCCCGGAGCTTCCTATCAACTCGGAATAAGGTTGACCATTGTCCTTTATTTTTCTTATTTTTGTCGTCCTATAGTTTATTTTACACCCTAATTTTATTCGAATAACGCATAATTAATTAGTCCAAGGCGTTGGTTCACCAGCTGTCTAGCCATCTGTATCGATGGATTATTGTATGATAATATGATGTTTGTATGTATCTGGGGTACGGAACGGTAGAGATGTCCGCTACCACTGCAACCAGAGTTAGTCTAGGAATCATACAGAATTTCTAGAAATTCGATAATCCTTTTGACTGGTATACTTTTGTAGTCTTCTTTTTTTAATGTGTACCTATATTTGCCTAGTGTCTCGGTTCTTCTTTTTGCTAGAGAAGGGCACTCTAAGATCAGGTGCTCCGTGTTTTCTTTGTTTATTGACAAAATCGTCAGGTGTTTGTAATGCTGATTTTCAATTTCACTTTAACTTTCAAATGTTCACTGTTTAGTTTTAGAGTTAAGGCGCCGTGTCAAATCGCCAAAATCACCAAAATGCAAAAATGTCACATCGCCCAATATTTTTAGGCGATTCAACACTATGACAAATCGCGCAAAAAATTAAGAAATGTCAAATGGCCCAAGAAAGTGTGGGCGTTTTCTCAGAACTCATGCTTCCGATCGCCCAAAATGAAATAAAATCCGAAATATGTTAAATCGCCCAAAAATATAGGCGATTTGACATCTTAATTAAATTGGGCTTAAAAGTGTTCTCAAAGCGAATTGTAACAACACTACAGTAACGGTCACAGCAGAATGTTGTTTTTTCTTCATATTATGATTATGAAATGAAATATATGAAACGTATATTAGCGCGAGAAGCGGCGCGGTTACCGTTTTACGCAACGCCCCCCCCCCCCCTCACTCGTTTATTTTCCCTTAGAATGTAATGTGGAGCCTGACTTTTTGTTTTAATATATCCATTTCTTTAATCCTTCATTTCGTATCAAAGGTTTTTCTTTTCATTACTTACTTCAGATCGGGCAATTACATTACATTTCTCAGTTTTTAAAATACAATGGTATATTTGGACGGATGCTGAATAAGAAGGGAAACTTTCTTAAATTCGTCAAAGTCCTACAGGATGAGGAATTTATGAAAGGCAGTAATCTCACTATGATTATAGAAAGTGGTGGAATTATTGGTATCAAAAAATTGAAGTACTCTCATAACCGGACACTGACGGTACCGAGAAATTTATCCGGTTATGAGAGGTGTCCGGTTATGGGAGGTGTTCGGTTATAGGGGAAAAAAATAAATTAACATCAACGAAACACAATGGACATACTTATGGTATTAGTTTTATTTTATAAATGAATTCTTTTTTATGTGATAAACACAAATTACTAAAAAAATCATATATCTGTCTATGGACATCAATCTTGAAATTACACATACATACATACACTTAACATAACATACAAACCTATTTAAAAAGGGCAACGGGATTTATAAATGCACATAGTTCTTGGATGTTCGCGGACAAGACGGCATATGCCCTCATTGGTTAACGAAATTAGCGGGTCATGATGGCATATGCCGTCAAAGAATTTTAGGTATGTTAGGACAAGACGGGATACCCCGACGAGAAACACAGTTTCTATACTTCCATATTCCGGCATTATTTTCTCCTACCAGAGACTAGTTTTCACTTCACTGTGACCAGCGGAATTATTTTTATCTTTATACAAAATTCGCACAAAATAATATAAAATATCTCTCAAAATTTCGGAGATATGTCTGAAAATCATGTGTCCGCGAACGTGATAATAACGCAAAGGCACACTCCACAGTTTACATTTTTGTTTCGTTTCTTTGCAAAGTGTTAAGAAGAGGAAAACAAAACAAAAACAAAAAAACGTAGATGTGTTTTGTCCAGTTAAGAGAGAGCGACATTCTATAGTGGTTACGAAAATCGGTGTCCGTGTCCGCTTATGAGCGAGTCCGGTTATGGAAGAATTTTTTATATGAAAAATCGAATTTTTTATTTCCGTTCTTTGAAATCTGTCCGGTTATAAAACGTGTCCGGTTATGAGAGGTTTCCGTAAGGAGAGAGTACACTGTATTTAAGTGAAGAAAACTGCCCCCCTGTACTCATACTTCATACATATGTTGTTTTTTTTTCGGATTCCGATTAAACGCCCATTTCTTCTTTCGATGATTTGTCATTTATATTTTCTGGTCAATCTGTCATATCGCCCAAAAATGTTGGGCAATGTGATATTTTTCAGATTTGGGTGACTTAGTTTTGGGCAATATGACACAGATCCGCCTTAAGAAAGCCGAAACACAAAATCGCCCAAAATCCCTTTTTGGGTATTTTGACATTATGCCATATAGCCCAAAATAAAAAAAATGTCTAATCGCCCAATTTTTTTTGTGTGATTTGACATTATTTTGATTTTGTGCATTTTGGGCGATTTGACACTGAGCCGTTTCATTTGTTCTTTTGTTATTGTGATTGAGGAACTTTTTTGAGTGCTTTCGGCCCTCTGAGTTGTTCCAGTAACTTTTTAGTTGATTTGTTGTCCTTTCTTCAATGACTTGGTTTGTATCTTCTCTTGTAAAGCTTGGTCCAATGAAAGGGTTATTGGCTCATTTTTTGGCCAAGATATCGGCCTGTTTGCCCTCATGTCCTTCATGCCCTAGCACCCATATGAGATTAACTATGTTGGTCTTTGCCAGCAGATTTAGGTTTGAGTGGCATTCGAATGTGACTTTTGATTTGTAGTTGTGGCTTCTTAATGCCTTTGGTACAGCTTGGCTGTCAGACATTATGTTTATCTTTGTTTTCTTTTGGCTTTTGTCCGGTAGGATTTGTGCGTCGGTATTGATGGCAGAAAGTTCCGCGTGAAAAATTGGGACATCTTTATAGAGGGACATATTATGTACGTGTGTGACACATTGGTTCCACTATTACCGCTCCGATGCCATTCTCTGCTTTCGACCCATCGGTGTACCATTGTTGGGCAACGCTCCTGGTCCACATGATTGGTTCGCTGGATTAAATTCCTTACTTGATTTGATACCCAGCGTAGATGTCCAATCTTTATGACCTAAGCTTCGTTGAACGACATTTTTAAACAGAATGTGAATGTCCAATTAAGGTGGTTATAGTGGCTTGTCTTCATTTACACTACAATACAATATATTAACAAACTTCCTTTCTATTGTATTCTCTAAGTTGTTATGTAAGCTTTACCATCAGTGCTTTCAGTGGCATTTGTTGTTGTTGTTGTTTCACAATGCATAAGACAATACTTTTATCCATTTTCTCATCTTGCTCCTAATCGTGATTAAATCGTGATCAGTTCTTCACAGGACTACGAAAAAAAGGTCAAACTACTCCACCAGATTCGAAGGCTTTATCGAAGGAGTAACCCACTCGTATACACCCTTTTTTTTTTAAAAAAAAGAAGCGTTTTACCCTAACATTGCCAACATGACTGTCAATTTAAAATACAATTTTAGACAATTATTGGCATATTGAATTTCGTATATGTCATTCCACCAATATACACACATAAGATAGCAGTAAGACTCCCCCTGGTCGGTGTATCCCAACGAATTCTAGCACGAAATCAATTTTTCATCGTCTTCACAGCCCCTCGGAATCTATCTGGGGGATATATGTCATGACAACGGAGTTATCTGCTCCTTCAGCTTAAGGTTGGGTTTGGTTGGATCTTCGGCGCAAATGTAAGTTGACACATGTATGCCACCTTTTTTTTTGTATTTGCCCATATCACACCGGGAAGAAAGAAACTTTTGCCCGGCAATCTGCCGATGCCTTGCTTTACCCTTTATCTAGGTATTCGTTTAGTATGTGGGAAATACCACCATGTGCAAACAAAATATACAGACATACATATACTCGTATGTTTAAACATTTTTCTTCCGAATTCCTTCACAAAATAGGGACAGAAAAAAAAACAACTTGCAAAGAGAAGAAAACTGTCAAAACTCCGAAAAATGCCAAATAGAAAGCAAAAGAAAATAATAAAGAAAAAAAAAATGCTGACTAATTCCTATAATGAAAGAGATATATGTACATATCCGAAAAACCCTCCCCCTTTACCCGCTCATTTGGTAAAAAGTTTATCCAAGCTCACGCGGACGAAATCGAAGCAGCCGTGTGCCGCCATGTTTGTACATTTTTGACGAAATGTTTTTCACAAAATCCTCCAAAAACTCTCCTAACACGAAAGTAAGCAATGGCAGAAAGGAGTAATGGTAACAAACAGGCTTGTTCTCAATTCCTATTCGTGTATCGTCTCCTGCGTTTGCGGGTCATGCCTACTGTACCTCCTCGCATCCAACCTTCTTTTTGGTCCGCGACATGATACCTACGACATTTTTTGGTTAATCTAATTTTTTCCGGCGATTTACATGTTCCTTTTTTTTTGTATTCATTTGGAATTTATTCATTTATTTGTAACAAGGTACACAATGTCATTTTGTGTTTTTTCCCCGTTTTTCCAGAGTTGAAAATATGCAAAAAGGACATGGGAACGTGGACATTGACGTGGTAAAGTTGAAAGAAAAAAACTGCTCACCGGCGACGATAATGTAATTTACAAGATATTTTCTCGTCCATTTTTTTTTTTTTGTTCAAGTCCTGCAGTGCATTTTTGCTCAATGTCCATACAGGACAGGAATCCTTTACTATTTGTTTAACGTTCCTCATGTACCCGGGTGGATATGTTTACACTCGTATCTGCGTGTGTATTCGGCAATTTTTTGTCGATTTTTTTTTTTATTTTAGACTTGTTCCGTTCTGCTGTGAGAAAAATAACATGGTACCACTCTCTCTCTCTTAAACTTTCAGCTGGCTGTGAAAATGGCTGTTCCCGACATGGTCAGTGCACCCTAGAGGATGGGGAATATCGATGTGATTGCATTGAAGGATGGGCCGGTTCGGACTGTTCCATTGCGCTGGAGATGAACTGCAAGGATAATATCGATAATGATAATGGTAAATATGGCTTTAACCTTAAATTTTTACTTTAAAAAATATATTTAAAGTTTTTTGAATGTGAAATAGCATATTTTGTCAGTTAGAAGATCTGGGGTTGCAATTCGAAGAATCTCGAAGATAGGCAATGCAGGTTTTGCTAAATGGTAGAAAATCTGAAGTTCGTTTCAGTGCAAGAAGCAACATCGAAATGAAGATGCAAGAATCTCGCTCCAATGAACGTGAAAACGATGGGGGCTATGAGGGCCTCAGATTTCAAGACTCTCTTCAGATGCAATTTTTATTCAACACCCACTCATCATAAAAAGAAAAGAAAATTTACCGTAAGCCTTTTCTGATTTCCCCCGAATCAGTACAAGAAGAAAGGACAAAAGCCACAGACAACCTACTTACGGATACGGATATCTTAAGTTTGTATCGGCGAAACTTTTTCAAAATCCCAATACAAAAACATCAGCAGCTAACAATAAAGAAAACAAAACAAAGGCGCTTACAACATACTCGTATAGCCGTAGCATGCTTTCACCCTTTTACTGAGCACATTGTACGGTTGGCATTTATTTCTTCCTTTTGCCGGCATCTTCCCGCTCTCTCGACTCTCGTCCTTAAGTGCAATCTCAATGGCGATGTCAAGCACAGTTGGGGACCTCACTGAGTGCGATGTGAAACCTGCATTTAAATTGATTTCAATTTTGGTTTGCTCTTCACAGCTGAAAGAAATACACTCACACCTTGAATTAGCCCTCGAAAGCTAATGTTTGACATCTTATTCTGGGGGTTGTTTACAATGTACCGCCCTCAATTCTACAATCTATCTCTTTGGTGCGCTCTTTCAACAGAAAGTGTCAGGTGAAGAAAAAAAACAAAACAAAACACTTAACATGCTAAAGGACTCTGTGGAGTGGGTGTACGTCGTCGTGTACCACATAACACCCCATGCGCGCAGGCACACAACAACGTGACAGCAGAGGTTTATTGTATCGAGGGGCCGAGAATTGTTCCAAGGATATTCAAGGGTTCTTCGATTGTGATGCCATTATTTCCTCAATGGGTTCGATATACTTTTTGCCATTGGAAACAATTTTTTTTTTTTGTGATCGGAAGACAACACAGTTCCGGCTACACACTTTTTTGAGGTTAACGAAGGGGGATTCTTAAGCAAAGCTGTTTCAGACCAATTATCAAGAAAGGACACCTAGCCTCATACTGCTGTATTTTATTGTAAAAAAAAGACGTTGAATAGCTCAAACTCAGTTTGGAACACCTAAGGGAAAACCAGAAGTGAATTCCTTTCATACATTTTTTTTTTTTTTTGTTGCCACTGTGTGTGTCAATAGCGAACGTTTTTCTCCAAAGGAACAGAGGATGGAATTTGTTAGGAAATGGAAAATTTTCTGAATAACAGCGTCGTTTCCTCCACTTTTGTATGTTTTTTTATTTTTATTTAATTTTCCTTTTTGCAATTGTAAAAGCCCACAAGGACATAGAGAAACGGTTTCTCACTCTCCTCTGTGGAACATTCAAGTCGCCTAAAGTTTCCCGAAATGCATTTATAGATACCTACTCGTTGTCGTACTCCTCTCACCCACCATACTCCAGTTAGCATTCAGCAATCGTGGCACTTGCCTGTAAAATTGTGTGTACCAGAAGATTTGCAAGGACATGTTTTCAAAGACGACTATGCGAATGCGACTGCGACTACGATACCGACTAAGATTTTTGATATATCGAATATCCTTGTTTATTCTGCTTTTCATGTTGTTTGCACACAATTTGAGCGCACATAGCGAGTTTGAGTTGTCAAAGGACACAACACATTGCAATTTCGTTTTTATTATTTGCTTAGGTTTGTGTGCTGCTGCTGCTGCAATAGGGAAGTGGACGTAGCCCGCACATTATTTAACCGCTTTATTTTATACGAATCAACCCTGATGCGGTTGCAAATTGAATGACTTAATGAAGAACAAGAATGCGGTTAGAAAGGGTTTTTTAAGCATTCGACGTGCTTACAATAAACGCGGTCACTCCATAAGCAGTGTAAAGTATTATATAGCTGCTTCTACGTGATGTCGCACAATAACTATGACCGCGTGATTATGGGTTGCGAAATTGTGGTGTCCTGTTTTATAGCGACCTGTAAAGTGGGTTACAATTCAGTTGGACTCTGCCACCTTTGCCCATGGCCAGCAAGGTGCTTTAGTCTTTCAATTTAGTATTCTCAAAGAATTTCCAGAACCCGTAGTGAGATGTAAAGAGGAAATTATCAAATAATCCATTTGCAGAATGAGAATAAACCACGTATTGCATTGACAGATAGGTTTAAATATAAGCAACATTCAAAATTAATAAATGCCACACTAAGGATTAGGTGAATTCCACGGGGTGCCACCTTAACACGGTGTATAACTCCAAAATTTCCGCAGAGTAGGTATCTAGCTCAAATTTGGCCACTGCCTATCATTGGTGCATATTTCTAGGACCTTATGGGACATCCTGAATTTAATCATATTTTCAAGACCACACATTTTTAATTTTAGATGGAATGACCGATTGTTCCGACAGTGAGTGCTGCTCACATCCAGCTTGTTCTGAGCACATCATGTGTCTCTCGTCGAATGATCCGGTTGAAGTACTACTCCGCAAACAGCCTCCCTCAGTAACGGCATCCTTTTATCAACGTGTGAAATTCCTTATCGAAGAAAACTCTGTACAATCCTATGCCCACATGGACGAATATAGCGAAAAGTAAGTTAATCAGTTTTCATTTGTCCTTTTTACCTGTCAGCTTTGTGATTTATAAATATATTTAAAAAAAAAATAAATTAAAACTCATAATAATTTAAATAAATATTAATATAGTGAAAAAAGCTTCCAGCTTTTATATTCATATTATATATTTTATATTCAGGAATTTTATTATTTTAATTTAATTTATTGAGTGCACCTAAGCAATAATATATATATTTTTTTTATTAAAAATTAAAAATAAAAATACAAAGTACTAAATTAAAATGGTGCAATGAAGAGAAAAAGCTCAAATTAATTTTTAAGTTTTTGATTATATTTTTAAAAGTGAGTAACTTTTTTGAAAAAAAAAAAGAAATATATAAAACACATTAAATATCAAAACCCTATTCACATCCTTTCAATCCTGCCCCATTCCCCTCAATGTAGTCTATCATTTTTGTTCTATACAATCAATTAAATGGATTGCAAAAATTAAAAAAAAAAAAACAATTGAAACAAAAAAACACAACGTTGAACCTATTTACACAAAAAAATTAAAATTAATTAGTATTTTTATTTTAATTAATTTGCTCTTAAGTTCAATTATAATGTAAATTCGAAATAAAAATTATTTGTTGTTATTTGAGCTTTTTCTTTTCTTGCCTTTGCAATAGGAAAGCAATTAACATTTAATTTTAAGTTTTTATGATTTTTTTTTTTCAAATATTTTTCAATTTATTTTTGTGTTTACAAAAATAGGTTCAAATTATCAGGAAATTATTTTAAAATACAGAATGATAGCACTTCATTGAGTATGTGTGTTGTCTAATGTTTAACCTCCTTGTGTTCGTCTAACCCCTCTTCATGCGCAGAAAAAAAACGCAACAAATACAAAAAAAAAATATATAATATCTACGAAAAACGTATATGTACAAAACAAGCTAAATAAGTATATACAAATGTATACTTACATACAGTTGAAAATTCGTTTCTTTGTTTTTAGTTTCTTTTATTTTTTTTTTAATATATTTTGGATTCCCATTCTAATTTTAGTTCACCTTACAGCGTATGTTAAGTTATGATTATTAATTTCAGAGATAGTAACTATCTTTAGTCTAAAAAATGAGTCCTTTATATTTTATTTGCTTGCGATAAGTTCTTTTTTGTGTGATCCTTTCATTTTAGTTAGTTCGATTAAATTACACTTGTTTTCTAATTTAAATTCAATACAAAAAATAATAATTCTTTGTTTTTAATGGGACGATGAACATCTACGTGACATCGTGTGTCCTTTTTTGTTGTTGTAATTATTTTTTTTTCAACAAAATGATTATACCCTATTTTTCCTTTCGATTAAATATCGAAAATAAATTAACTAATTGCAGAATAAGGACTTAATACAATTTTTGAAACCGCAATGAAGTTAAAAAAAGATTCTAGCATAATTTGAAAAGAACTATGTATATACATATACATAGGACAATGTCTGTTTCTGTTATACTCCTGAATGAGAATAACTATAGTTTTGTTGTACTAACATATTAAAGAAAGTTAAGCGAGAGTGCAGCGTGTGAGTGTATTGTATTTGTCTAAAATGTGTGTTTTATTTTCATTTAAGTTAATTCATTTGATTTTATTTAATTTTGTGTATAAATTGCTAAATTGTTTAAATTTGGTGGATGGAAACATTTGAATTATACATACCTAATGTATCTTTAGATTTCATTCATTTACTTATAAAGCTTGTTTCCACATATAGCTCCTTTCATCACTGATTTAGTGATAGCTTCAATCAGAACCCACAAAATTTCTTTAATTTTGAAAAAACATAATTTCAATTTTAATTTATATTTTTATTTTTTTATTTTTATTTTATTTTTTAATTTATTACTTTTGATTTTCTTAATAAGAAGCGTCCTTTTCATTTCATGAGAACTGACATAACTTAGGCATATATTAAACATTTTATTGTAGAACAAATTACAAACAAAAAAAAATGCAAAATTTTGTGTTGTTTACTTAACTTTTTTCCTTTTAATTTTTGTCCTGTCTTTTTGTGTCCCTGTTGCTGTGGCTCGATACTTCATGTTGTGTGACAAATCAACTGAATAACAATACTAAAAAAAATAAAATCCAAAATACTAACAAAATCATAAAAAAAAAATTAACATGCTAAAATTGAATAAAAAAAAATCAAAATAATCACCAATAGTCTATTCTGGAGTTCCTTTACACCGTGGTAAGTCCGAACGACTGTTACAAGAAAACCAAAAACGAACACAATTCAAAAAAAAAATGAACCGAATCAAAACAGATACACTTTTTGTGTTTTTAAATACTTATACATTTTCGGTAAAAAAAAAAAAACAACATCAATATAAAAGCACGATTACTAAAAAATATTTGTTTTCTTTTTTTAAATTTTCTTTTCTTGCATCCAATGTACAGAAACAAAAAGAAATTTAATTTTCTCACACTCCTTTTTTTTTTGGTTTCTCATCAAATTTTCAAGAAATGAATTTAAACAAACTTTTCATGTGTATAAAGTCCTGAATTACATTTTATTTAGTTTTTTTTAAAAGAGCTCTTCAGTTTAAGTGTCGTAAAAAAAATCACAAGAAAACAATAGATAAAAAAAAAGATGCGTGTTTTGTGTTAGTGTCAATATGTGTGTATTTATTTTTATATAATTTTGCCAATTTATTTTGTACGTAGGACAATATTATTTTCTTATTTTACGTACGTCCGTAGATGAAGTTTGTTACTAACAAAAAAACAAATCTAGCTTTATTTTGCTTAACATATGAATTTTTTATACGTTTTTTTTTTTCATAATTTTTATTTTATTTTTTGTCACTAATGAAAATTCAAATCAGAAGGGAGATATTCAATCACAACAACAAAAAAGTTCACATTTATTTTATGGAATAAAAATACACAACACAAAATATAAAATAAAATTTTAATTTCGAAATTAATTAAATCATCTTTTAATTTCCTTCTACACATGTTAGTTTCATTGCTCTTAGCTCGACATACACAAAATCATAGCAAACACATAGCGAAGACTATGAATATCACTACTATAATAATAGTCGCAGCGAAATATTAATTTGTCAATTTATATTTGCTTTTTAACGATTTAATAGAGAAGAACCATACTATCATCATTTTGAGACTTTTTTTATTCTTTTGTTTTTATTTTTTTTTTTTTTTTTTGTTTGATTTTTATTTTATTTTTAACTTAGTCAACAAATAGAACTACAAATTTTTCGTACAATATTATTATTTTTATTTTTATTTTTTATAAAGATAATTCTGATATGATAAGAGATTCATCGAACGAATAAACAAAGGAAATGAAAATAAATTCCAAACAAAATAAGAAAAAAAAAAAAAAACGACAAATTGAAAAAAATATAACATGAAATAAAAAAAAAATATCCTTATATGTTGAAACCCTAACACTTTGTCCAAATATCCCAATTGTCTGCGTCTAATCATTTGTTTTAACTGTTCAGTCCACATAATAAACACACAATCATAAGTTTACACAAAATTAAAAATAAAGAAAGGTTTTTGTTTTAAAATTTAATTATGTTTTTGAAGTGATATTAAAGTTTTTTTTATTAATATAACAAAAATGTGGTATGAATTAAATATAGTAAAATTGAATATAAAAAATAAAAATAATGTATTCTTATGTTTAGATATTTTGACGGTAAGTGCTAATGGCAACGAACCTTTATGCAACTTGTGATAACTATTTGCGCTTATAATATAATTAAATATTTAATTTGAATTTGTTGATGACTGATAAGCTAGCACGATAGGTTGTTAAACACGATGAAAAATTAACCGACAAAGTTTGTGTAGGAATGGCAAGGCGGGTGGAATAAAAGGCGTGGTTCGTTCAGCGGTCTAGTTCAAAGAGGACTCTCTTTCTTTATTTTACAATTTTTACTCAAAGAATGGAAAGATCAAATGAAAGTAAATACATACATTTAGAACAGTTTAATCCAATAAACAATATGTGAGTACCTAGAAGAATATGTGAATATAAATAACAACATTAATACAATGATTATTGAGTCAAATTTTTGATTACATTTGAAAGTCCACAAAAAATTTGGTTTTACAAATGGTGTTAGTACTAATTCTGATTAAAAGCTCAGACACATACATGTAAGAGCCCTCAAATTTTGAATTTCCTTTAACCCACAACACCCATAGGTGTTAACCGGGAACTTTTTAGACATTCAAATTAAAATTTTATTTTTTCTACTCTTCCAATTTTTTTTTGGAAATTCCATGATATATCTATCTAGATTCTAGAAAATCGTTTTTACGCAATAAAATCTTAAAATTGTTGAAAAAAATTAAAAAAAAACATGTGGTTTTTTACCATTTCTCAAACCTATGGCGGAAGTGTCCATAGGTACCACCCAGTATATTTTGTATAGAAACAATTTTTTTTTGTGATAGATATTATAATTTTCTTCGAGCTATTATTAGTAGGTACAATCGAAGCGAATAACCGGAGCAGGTGTAATATGCGGGTCGCAAACAGTAGATATTACAACAATTTTGGCCAAGCTTCCGACACTTTCTCTTGATCATCATAATAGCATTTCTTGCAAATGCCTTGCACCTTCAAACGACCGGTGCTATCTCGTTCTTCGATTGGTTGTGGAAGTAAAATTGACGTGCATACTTGATATTATTGAGCCATGGCTGTTTTGATAAATAGAATCGCATTTTCAGCAGATCTTAGCTCCGAACTTGAATCGATTGCAAGTATAGATCTCGGGCCAGTTTTTGCGATCTGTTTGGACATTTTCTGGATCATGCGCAATTTAAATAATATATGCCGCTAAACAAGCAACATCAATTATATTGTAGAATAACGCCAACGGTCACCGATTAGTTTTAGTTGAATCAGCAGCTGTGGCAGTGATTGCCCCATCGTTATGCATGAGCATGCTGGATCTCAAAATTCATCGGAACATACGAACATATTGTTGCTTCGTCTCTAAAGCTTAACAAAGTTGAATAGATTTCGCAGTCTTTCGATGGCTGTATCGCCATTCAGATATAAGGTTTATTTATTCGAAGTGAATGTCAATCCATTTCTCTTGAGACTATTTAGCAGAGGCAATGATGTGAAGAAATTGACTGCGGTAACATTGCGGCCAGAACATTGTAGTACAACTCATGAATTTGTTATTTCGTCACTTAAAGACAATATGTCTGTTTGGTGACTTTTTGTAATCAAAATGGGACATCTGTCAAATAGTAAATAATTTGGAAGGTGGGGGAAAATCTTCTCTTCTTCTTTTTTAACTACTAAATATTTTCACGAAAAACTAATTTTCTTTTATTTCGCTAACGAATAGTGATTGACATTTCACAATTTGTAAGATTGCTGTTTGATAGATGTCCCTCGGTCACTTCATGAAAAAGGTGTAGCACGATTTCGGAAGAGTGGACATTTTTTGACACTGTCATTAAATTTTTCGACACCTCATTCGGCTCTCTCTTCTCTTGATTTTTGGCAGTTTTAAGTAATTTAACCAAATGTCACCAAATAGACCTAATATGAACAAGAAAAAAATTAAGAAATCTCTCACCGCTACACGACAATTGACGATTGACGATTGATTTGCCATTGTATAGCCCCCTTGCAACGCTAGTTCCAGGAACCGCAATATTTTCATTCGCGCTCATATTAATAAAAATAATTTCCAAATTAACTTTTAATTTCTACGATTGCTGAAACATGACTGACGCTCTGCCGCATGTATGTTTTGCGGAAAATGCACTATAAATCGCAATCACGATCACATACTCTCTTTGACTCTCACTCTTTGATCGTTGATCACAACGGAAATCAAGGAGAGAAAAGTACACAGACGTTATCAGTAGTAGAAGTAGTAGTAGTATTAGTGAATTTATTGTATTATTAATTATTTCTTCCAATTACAATTTTTTACTTATTCTATTTAGAAATGGCAAAAGCCGTCAGCCAGATTGACAATTTCATGCGTAGATACAATTTTGAAGTTAAATTCATTGTTGAAATAACATCAACAAATTTGCTAGCTTATAATTAAGTGGTAACAATTCGAGTTTTAAAGATAAGGCTCATTTGATTTATTCTAATAGATTCGTGAAAGTAATTTAAATCCGTCAAACTATGGCTTAATTGCTTGTAGATTAAGCGACTCGAAGAAAACGCAGCTTTCTCCATAAATCGTTGGTGAATCTTCTCATTTAGCTTTCCGAAAAACTTCGCTCTCCTGGAGATAAGGTATCGGAGGACCACTTTTGGAAGCCGATGATCAGGAAGCTTGATTATTCTTAAAATATACTTGAAATGGAGCCTAATATTGGTGTGTTTGTCGGTAGCCTAAACAAGCGCTTGAGGAAGAATCTTTGCAGCTTTTCAACTTTTTCGTACTCATCGTGTCCCCATATCTGACTTGCGTAACACGGATCTTGCAGTTGCTTCGAATAGCTTGTCACAGAAGTTATCATAATTAGTTATTCTCGTTACTACGCACACTTCCTTCCTACCAAGATGATCGAATGATTTCTATGTAAGCCGCACCCAAATATATGTACATATGGTGGTACCGCAGTACAACTTATGGTCACTTTAGTATATTGGATTGTAAGGGTCGTTAAGGGTAAAGCATGATAAAAGTGTCCTCATTAGGCTCAGATAGCAAATGGTAAACGTAAGAGCAAAGGCAACTTCAACAATAAGACAGCTGAGTGCTCAAAGTGATTCAGAAACAAATCAAGCATTTCAAGAGTTCTGTTGTATATGTCATTAAAAAAAAACAAATGCAATCCACACTGTCTTTGCTAGGGAACAAAAATATCTATTTAAGGTCCGATTGACTAATAACTTAAAACATACAAAAATAACAAATCTCTTCTTAAATTTAATTTTTTCATCCACAGGCAATCATAAATTGCAATCGGTACACAGAAAAAATTGGTGTATGCAATCGGTTTTAATCGTTTTATTTAAAATGCCAAAGAAACACAACAACATCCGAACACAAATTTTTAATTTAGTGTTCCAATTTAAAAATCAATCAGTCGCACTCCACCGCATTTGCAGACCAACAGAGAGTGTAGTATGGCTGACCTCGATGCAAACTGGGGGGACAGGGAGGGTGAGAAAAATCACAAACTAATTTAAATAAATGGCTTGTATTTGGTGAACAGGACGATGCAAATACACAATACAGAAACAACCAGGTAAACATTCCAAATGGAATGGTGGCATTTTTATTTATTTTTTTGAACATAACTCCATCTGACATAGATCCGCATCTGTGTACACACAGAGCGCGTAGGTATCGTGTTTGACAATCGATTAATTAAACCTGTTTGATAACACACAACTTTATTTGGTAATAATTATTTTCTTAATTAAATACTAATGCATTATTTCGACCGCAGGAAATATGCTATCCGGCAGGGATGGACTTTAAATTAACATTTGCATCACTATATTCTCTGACATATTGCATCTGTTTTGTTTAAAAATTTACATAAAGCTTCTTCCTGTTCGATAGGGGGAGAGTTTGTGGCGGGTGGAAGGGTCGACAGCAGCCCTTGCCAAACACTCAATATAAAGTTGTTCGATTCAATAAAATTACTATTGATTATTCAAAGGGTACTTTTGTATTATTATCTTCCACCCCCCGGATACCTACGGGCTGATATAGCTTCAAGTCCTTGTGCATGTTGTACATATTTACGTCTACAAAATTGTGCACAAATATGGCATTTTGTTGATACACAACAAGCAAATACCTACTCCAGGTGGATTTAGAGATGTCTCTCTGATCCAACGACAGCAGTAGTCCAACAGCGGCACAACACGAATAGCAACAGTAACGAAACGGTAGATAGGAAAGGATGAAGAATGCAAAAAAAGGAAACAGAATGCCATTTGCTATGCTTGAAATGTACCGTTGAAGATTATCGTCGACTTTGAAAGATATTTGCATATTTATCCTTTATACGGCAAATGGTGTGCTTACGTTTGCTCTCACACCTTGGTTGGGTTAGGTACGACCACCAAGTTCGAATTCACCCAAGGATCGTAACAGCAGAGTGTGTCTATTGGTTTTTCGTCCTTTTTTTTCTCTTTTTTATTATTACCTTTTTTTCGAAGCTTGTATCGAAACCAATTTCCATTTTTAGTGTACCCCTCTTAAATTTTATTGCTCGTATTGTTGTTGCCATTTGTTAACGTAAAAAGGACTCTTGTTTGCCTCTTCCTCGAGAATACACTTTTTCTTATTTATAGGGATATCAGAGAGAATCCACACTAGGTGAACGTTTATGATTGGAAACGTCGTCGGTTGTACGAGTATATATGCCACTGACACCCTTAAGCACCACCCACCCGATATATTAAAATCGACTGAATGAATTGGACGGAACGAATGCCGCCCAACCACAGACTATAGCACGCAATACGTGCTGCAGCTAACAACAACGTTTTATCATTTGGAAGATTTTCCGGATTCGAATTAGACTATTGCGTTAGCATTTCCATTTGCATAAGATTTTCTGAATAATGCTTTGCCGATGGAGATGATGATTTAACTCTGGTTCGAAAGAGGATTCTGTTATTAAACAAAAAATAGGGTATGTACTCGTAGGTGTACATTCTTCATAGTTCACAGCTCTTATTAACGAACGTTCGATCCAGGATATAAGGACAAAAAGATTGACTATCAAACGGGCTAAGCTTGATTTTGTACTCGTTTGAAAACGTACCCAAAGATAAATGCTACTTTCAAATTTCATTCTATTTCATTAATCGCTGAGCAAGTGCACATTCTTCTCGATGGAAATTCAGTACAGACCGAAGCCTCAGCTGACAAATTTCTCAAGCCAGCTCAATTCTTAGTTAGCTTCCTCCATTTGTACACCATCACCTAAGGTGAGTTCTCCCTTTGACGCGTGTTCAAACATTTTCCGAGCCTTGGAGTCCATTTACACTGGTGGCTCTTTGCAAGACGAATGCGTTGGTGGTGGGATCTTCAATCCAATTTGTAACCTTAAACAGTCATTAAAACTTCCAGATAATTGTAAGTTGTAACAGATGCCACAGAAAAGGCAATGAATCGCCAATATAAATATTTATAAAGATAGTTAGGTTGCTCTCAAGGCACTCAGCAGCAACACAATTATATCCTGAACGCTTCTCAATTGCAATATTTTACTACAAGAGCTTAAAAGATCCTCCTTTATCTAGGATAAATTGTAGCTTACGAACTGGGGTTATAACAGGACAAGTGGACACCATTGCAGAAAATCCAATGAGCCGGAAACTAAGGACACACTAGAGCACTCATTTTGAACTTATACTGCATTGCCAAGCATTAAGAATAGATTACTGGGGCATTTCTTCTTCAACTCACTTAATTAAGTTGATAAATTGATGATAAATAATCTAATCAAATTTATGCAATATACTGAATCTTTCTCTTAAAGTAAAAACAACAATACATACCTAAATACATAACTGATTCAGCCTAGGGAGTTGGGGTATTACTATGGACCAACATTAGTCACTGTGTATCTTAAGCAGTCACCCTAAACTTACCTTTCGTTGTCCATTCGGTTTACATGGTCTTAGGTGCGAATTGTCGATTAACGTGCAGTCAATTTTAAGAAAGCTGAACAACTGCTGAAAGACTGGCTGTTTAGTACTAATCTGCTAACAGACACCTAGAGCCCTCGCAAAGCAAGTTGGCTGACTAAAAAAAATTTAGAATGACCTTCATTCTTAGATTTTACATTACATAAAATGGCAGGCGAACAGCTATATCTCAAGATCCCAGTCTGTTTGGAGAAGCCGTAGCGGATACTTCCCTTATTTCCCTTTAAGTCTTTTAGTCAACTGATTTTTGCAAAGTAACTTAGGAACTCTATTAGCACAATATGCCTTGCAATTGAGTTGACTCACGACGCCCAGCAGTATTTCCCAATACCAAAAGACGCCTTCTGAAATTTACTCAGTTTTAGATTTGTGTCTGCCATATGTAGGTGGATCTGTGCTCTCTAGCACCTACCCTGGAAAACAGATACTTTTTAAACCCACGAAATACTGATGTAAATCTCAAATGGGTGCCCAGCTTGAGCCCACTGTGAAATACAGTGAAATCTCTCTTAAGTGGGCTGCCATGGGACCGGAGTTTTTTTGTAATGCGAGTTGTCCGTTTAAAAGAACACATTTTGTATGGGAAACTTAAATTTGGTTCCCAAAAATGTGTCCGTTGAAGGGACTTGTCCGCTTATCGGTGGCTTTTACTTTATACATATATACGCGGACGATTCGCATAAGTAGCAATGGCGCAGTGACAAGTTATATTCCAATGGATGCAGCGTCTGGTATAAGTGGCTTCGTATCAAATAGGGGGAGAGTTAAAAACTGTGTAACATTCCTCTTTCTTGTATATCTATCACCTTTTTCGCTGTCTTCTTAGATATCTTAGAGCATCTCCACTCATTATTCGATTACGTCATTAGTTTTAAACACGTACTTCATGTAGACGTGGACTCCAAAGCGTTAACGACTTTCTGGCTGTCAATGTCAACAAAAATTGTTGTGCCATCTATATTGTCTTCCATAATAATTTTTGCAGCTTAGATTTCAGCTTAGATAAGTCCGGTACATTGACTGAAACCTAATTCAATGAACTTTGATTGTGTCTTCCCTAAGCTTCTAAAAGCCTATTCTGGCCCAGCTAGAATTTTCTACTACCTCTACAATCAGAATTATTTATTTATTTATTTATCTACAAGATTAAATAATCTCATAGATACATTTTTACATTATTAAAATTAGAATATTTAAATCCATGATATACGCCTATTCTTAGCCTGCCAAGGATTTAGATCAAATCATTGCATTAAGCGTATAAAAAAAGGATTTATGTTCATGAATAAGTTGTATCGTAACGCGTCCAAAGGAATTCTTCTTTCTCCACAAGAAATGCATTCACTTACTGGTGAATCCCCTTTCTCCAATTTTAAAATTCCCTCACTTCGAAAGTCCTTAAAAAATTCCAAACAAAACCGTAAATCCATAAAGAAAACCACACCAAATCAACTGCAGCAAAAATACAAAAATGCTTTAAAGCACTTCAAATGCACTCCGAATAAAATGCAGTCGTAAAATATTCACGTGAATATTTGTCTATTGCTGTACCATAGCGTGTCCTCAAAAATATGCACATTTAGCTTTTTTTTAAAAACAAAACTTCTTTGAAAATTAACACCAAACCTAAATCCAATGCTCATTAAATAACCGGGTTAGCTAGCGATTTGCCTTGCATACGGTTGGTGTATCAGTATGTATGTATCTAGAACAAAGCAATGCTAATAAATTTCGACGTCAATTTTCCACCATATAGTCTCAACGACAGAGGACATGGCAGTAGTCTCCCAAACTGGCAAATACATAAACTAAAACGAATTATTATTTTCAAATTCATAACGGACTAAGTGTACTAAAGCACATATTCAATTTATGTACACTGTGCCCACGTCGCGTCGGCTTCGGCTACCGTATGATTATTACAACTAATCCGCGAGGGTGTTTTATTTATTATCACTATGGCTCCGAAAAACTTTCGCAATTATTTCAAGTTTTATCACCCCGTACCTAACGTACCTGTTTTCCAATATATGTACGAGTAGCGAAAAGCATGGCAGTTTGTGTACCTATGTCAAGTCGCAGCTCTCAATAATTTCCAAGTCAGATTAAAAGCTTGCACACCGACCGGTGTGCCCTGCGAGCAGCGCTACCATGCACCGAGGTCGGAATTGTGAGATATGTGTATGAGTATTTCTGGAAATATAATAAAAGGACCCACAATGACAAAGCAACAGCGGCAGAAGGTAGAAGGGCAGCGGGGGTCGCGGGAGCTACTATACTGCCGCCCCTGCCGTATGGGGAGAGGTTTCTAATGGATTTGCAGGCAGGCAAACCGCGCATTGAAATGGAAATAATAAAAATAACCATTTCTCTGGTTGCCGCCGCGCCGTGACTCTTTGCAGTGGAAACACCATGCATAGAATGCTATTTTGTATGTGCATTATCAAGGAGGGTTGTTCTATTTTTTTTTTTTTTGTTTGTACTTTGACTAGGATAGGCTACTTGCCTATTTAAAAAAAAAAAAGATAGAAAAAATATTGTATACTGCCATGCCAGGCTAAGACTTTGGGTCATTATAAAAATGGATTAACAACTGTCAGAGGGTCATGTATAATATTCATGGAGTTGTATAGATGGAAAGGGAATTAAATAGCATTAGTGATTTGGTTTTGTTGTTTAAGTTTTTAAATGGAAAATGTGTACATTTTAGTGCATTTGAACCTTCACAGTCTCTTAGGAAAGAGGACTTAACCCTTACTGGTATAACAAGCTAGAATTTTCGCTTCATCATTCACATCCCGAACCGAATAAAGCAATCGATACTTCGGCTTAATTTGGGAAAAAAGATCATGTTTCAAGCAAAGACCTTGGACATGTCCTTATTTATTAAATCAAGTCTTAGAATTGTTGAGTATCTTAAACTGACACTGGTTAAGTGTGCAGACAATTGTATACTATCCTCTAAGATAATTGTATAAAGTTTCCTAGTTTAAAACAAACAGGCGCTTAGAGACATCATCTTCAGTTTAAAGTGTTGAACACAAAGTCATTAGAAAAACTTAAGCCAGAGCTTATAAAATGGTTGAATCTAATTTTCTGAGAATAAAGTGCACTTATCGAGAAGGGTTTCTTAAAGAAGCCTTGAAGCAGTAACAGTAAAATTTGACAGCCTGGTCAGCGGAGAGTAGTTCCTAAAAGCTTTGAAAGTGCAACTTTCCTACAATAAAAAGGTTTCTTCTTCCAAAAACATCCTTCTATCAAAAATAAACTTCGAAAAAGTTAAAAACAAATCCGCAATACAAAGCAGGGTCTATCACAAACGCCAAAAAACGCAATTCAATCGCATTTCTTCAATTACTCAAGCGAGAGTGTTGTTAAAATTGTAATTTTTCTATTTTTGTCACTGAACATTTTGGAAACAAAATATTGTATATTTAAATTTAAATGTTATAAAAGATCGAAAGCTATTCACTTTCAAAATATGTACTACATACGTCATAAGACGCGACCGGCGTTTAGCCCAAGAATGCGGACTGAAACGATTTGATCAGGATGAAGCAGTATGTAAAAGGTGTTTCTGTTCAAATTTTTGGCGTATGTTCTTCCAATTAAATACGCAAATTGAAAAATAAGTCACTTGTAAAACGGGCTTTTTCACCGGACATGGCAATCAGATTAAAACGATTAAGCACAGGGTAATGTTTTTAAACTTTCTTTTTTTTTATTCGATTTTCTGATGAAATTTGAGATGAATCGGAGCAAAACTAACGAAGACACAGCGGTTTAGAAAACCGCGCCTCAAACATGACTCAGAGTCTGAGCGCGCTTTTGTTATCGATGATTCAGTGTGAGGTAAGTCGATAAAAGTCGCTTATGAACGTTTTATTCCAATTTTTTTTAGTGTTTAAAACTAAAGCGTTTTTCCCACAACTCACGTTTTCAAAGCGAGTCCATCATAACTCCAAAACTACTGCACCGATCCTTTTGCAATGTTGAACAATTTTTCTGCTGGATAGTTTTTTTTTTTTCAAATTTGTCAATATTTTTTATTTCACAGTAAAAATTAGCCGATTTTTTTTTCGCAAAAATGGTGTTTTTAACTTCAAAGTGTTCCCAAAAAATGAAAAATATAAATATCGAAAAACTTTCCCAGCATTACCTGGGAAAAGCGATTTTTAACAATTTTTGGATTTCGGTTCGAGTGATTCAGCATAGAGTTATGAGGGACACCGCCATTGTAATTTTTTCCCGAGACGCTTCCGAATAACTACTGCCATTTCCGTATATTTTAATATTTTTTCATGAACATTTTACACGACATTTTTCGAATGTTATATATAACATATTATATGTTATAACGTTACCCCGCCCTCAACAACACTATTTCCTAGAATTTAAGTACAGAAAATGTCAACGATTCTAATCCAGAATTGGGTGGATCTACACGCCTTATCACCAGACACATATGGCATTGACTGGATCAGCAATTTTTGCGGATGTATGCCGGCGACAGCTTGACGAATGCTGGTTTCTAAATGATCCAAAGTCTGTGAACTGTAGGCATGGACTTGTGCCTTGACGTAGCCCTAAAGAAAATCACATAACAGTGGCGGACAATTTACAAGTCCTCATATTGAGATCCAATCGCCAGACATATCCTTCAGGAAATCGAGCAAAGCGTTAGATGTATATCACGTAGCGTCGCCTCGTTAGAACCACTTCTCTTCAATATTTATGCTCAGTTCTGACAACAGTTACTTGAGTAATATGACTCTATTGCGGTCGACATTAACGGTTACGGCTCTTTCCCACTTCGGAAGATATAAGGTTTGATGTTTGTTAACCAAGCCATTCATCCGAAAAAGTGCCTAGTCTGAAAATATATTTTTTTAGCCGAAATCAGGATCAGCTTCCAAGTGCTAAAGGGCCCCATCAGCAAACTCCCGTAGCAATTTGTGATCATTCGGCTTCATCTCTTGAATCAATACAACTTTGTAGGGATGTAGCCCCAAATTCTTACGCAGCTGGAGCTGCGATATTCTCCTCACTTCGAGCTTTTCGTTGTCTTGTTGTCTTAAAAGTGAGCTCACGCTCACGGCGACGTTGGTGAACGTTGAGTACCCGCAACTAAGCTTACTTTGGTAATATTTTTTTAATTATTTCTAAATGTTCATGAAGCAAATGATATTGAATATTTAGACATCTGGAAGTAAAAAAAAAATATATAAGGAACAGAGAAATCTCTTTTGAAACAACTATTGGAAGACCCTTTAGAAAAAGATTCTAATCCAGATACAGCTTAAGGAAGCACTTAGTGATATAAAAAAATGCAACCAAGCTGTATGAACTTCAAAAGAAAAACTTTCACGAAATAAAAATTGTCATTTACAAAATACTTACGAAAAATACAGAATTCGCAAAATCGCACTTAATTCCCCTTAAGAGCTCATTTCAAAATTTGTGCTCTCGGATTCAGAGTAATAAAAGTGGTTTCCACGTTAATTTAGAATAGCTTGGAGGATTTTATTCTCCAGAAAAACAAAATTCGTGATTATTTTAGTTCCCCGGAAATATTCAAAATCTGCTAATAAGTTCACGGAATTTCTAGGATCGGATTTATTGAGCTTTGAGTTTGTGAATAAAACCAAGTGATGATTTCAGTTTAAGTCTTCACAACAACATTCTTAGCCCCAGAGCCTGCAAACAACAGAAATCTAGGCTATTTCTGGAATATGAAATGTGTCTTGGACTATAACTTAGACTCATTATAAGCAATAGGTTAATAACTATAATTTGTGTTGTGTAATTTGCAAATTATCGATTTTGGTTTATCTCGAATTTGTTTAGAAATTTTATTTACGTAGATACATACTTATATACATAATGTATGTATGTGCATAGAGTCGCTTGGGATAAGAGTGCGCAGTGGGAGAAAAATGTGTGCTTCATGAGAAAATGTGTGCTTCACTAACCGCCAATGAAGAATAACTTCTACAAAAATTGTCCAATTGACAGTACAAAGAAGACAACAAGAAAAAGAAAAGCCGGATTTTGTTAAAAAAAAAGTTAATTTTTAAATGTGTGTCAGGAAAGCTTGGCAACTCGATACCTCATAAGTAGTATGGAGGCATAAATAGTGTATATTATGTGTGTTTGATTTAGGATACAATTTCAGTGGATAATATTATTCGTTCTTAGATTTTCAATACAATAAAAAAAAATAGCGTCTAGGAAAAGAGTGCGCGGTCGTTCTGTGGGTAAGAATGTGCAATGCTTTCTTACCCAGTATTTAATTTTTTAAAATAATAAAAATTTTTGGGCTATTACCTTCTGTCGTAAGATACAACGAGCTCATCATAGTCGTATGTGGTAGGCCGTAGCTCGTAGCTGAACTATCTTTCTGTGATTGTTTTTCCAGAAAAATGCCTCGTATCTTCCAAACACAAAAGGAAAGGAAATTGATTACCCAAAAGTAAATCTGCGAGGATAGGGAGCTGATTTAAAATATAAGTAGCCCATGAAAGGCTGCCGAATAACTTGGTTTGAGCGAAAGCACAGTTTTAAACCATTCAAACAACGAAAACTGTGACCTAAACTGGTTGCGCACTCTTACCCATACCCGGACTTCAGGGCAAGAGTGTGCAACTTGACTTTCAAAACATATGAAACATATGAAACATTAAAAAATTTATAAAATATTTTTGTATTAATTTGTTCCTAAAATATAGAGCTACCAACTAATAGGCTCTTTTGTTTGTTATCTGTTGTAAATTTGTCAGAATTTAAGCCCGAACTCCAAAATGTGCACTCTTGCCCCGAATGACTATATCGGTCATTTGCTGCAAGAAGTTCATAATGTCAAAAACCATGATTTTATACATACCTTTTGTTAACGGGAGATTGATAAAGAAGTGCTCCATCTGGTAGATATGCAAATGTCAGCATGCAATATTCGCGGCGTCAGAGCAGTTGTTTCATTAGAGCGCCCTTACCTTTAAATCTGTACATCTATTGCAACACAACTATGTATATAATTTGGGCTATTCTCAAACAGTCTGAAACTTCCAACGTATTTTCTAAAAGATCAGGGTTCTTGAGATATGACGTTGTTCCAACAATTGAGCGATATGTATAGTATAACGCTAAATCCAAGTTAAACCCGAAAATGATTTTTGTAAATATATTTCCTGAGATAAGCGCTTAATATATCTTCGTCGGATATTCTTATACAAATGAAGTACACGCTCTACATATCTCGAAGGTTTGCCTTTATCAGCCTTATTTTGTTTTACAATTTTTAGAATAACATTGCGCCTCATTCCAACTGTACTAAAACAAAGAATTACATAATTTAAAATAAAAAAAAAATCAACTTTCCCATTGTGACACCTTGTCGTATTGTATCTTTATTTGCAATTGAACCGATAAATAAATAAAAACGCCAGCTTACTTGAAGGGAAGCAAAAAAATCAAAACACGTTTTTCCCTCGGTAAGAGAACACGCACATTTATTCTCCTTCTTCTTGTTCAAATCACCAAGCTGCATCCCTTATCAAAACGCCGAAAAACAAACCACATGAATAAATCTCCATTGTATCCTTCGTCCCTATTGGCGTTGAGGAATTTTTAATTCATTTATTCACTTAAAATGCAGTGTACTCTCTGCAGAACAAGCAGTCTGCTGCTGCTACTTCTGGTGTGCTGCAACTGCTGAATAAGCTATGCAAGTTGAACGGCACATTACCTGCATTCGAAATGATGATTATGCTCCAACTGATTTCAAACACAATCATCTGCTATGCCACCCCCAGCTCTGCGATTGTCGTCATTGTCGTAGTCGCAGTAGTCGTCCTTTCCTACTTTGGCCCGGGAAGAATGCAAACAGCTAAAAAAAAGGAAGACGAAAAAAATTCAACTGCATTCTGTGGAATTGCAGTTTGAGAACTGTTACTGGGCTACAAATTCACGAAGCGATGAAGACGGGCAACAAAAAAATAAAAGTGCAATGTCCTTTCCTTGTCAACTCGACACACTCCCATGTCCCACCCCCTTCGCCTCCGCCTCTACCTCGCGCTGAATATAATTTACTTTGGTCTCTTGTCTATTTTCACTTAAAAACAATTTGCTTGATAGCGAATTTTCTTCCTTCAATTGCTGTAGTCTCCAGAGGGAATTTATTTATTTTTATTTTTTTACTTTTCGTGGTTGCACGACGATGAAAGCTTCCTGCTTCGCTCGCGTCTTGGTTGTTCTCTTCTACGGACCACGATGATGAAGTATATAATAGATGGAGGATCAAAAAAAAGAGAAACAATAACGTTGCAAAGTTTCGCTATTTTGTGTGTCACAATCAGTTTCCAATTGAATAGAAAGCAGAATTACAATATCTTCAAAAAAGGAGATACTGACTTTCCGAGGGGAATCTCTTTCCACTCCTTACACAGCGTTTAAAGATTTTCATTTATATTTGGAATTCCTTTCGCGTGGCAGAAGGGAAGGAAGATTCACACATTAATTTAAATTGTAAAAATCGAAACAGTATACAGTTGGTAGTCCTTTGTCCTTTCTTTTACGTACTCGTACTCAAATTTTAATAAATGCAACAGCAGATACATTTTCATATGCGCGATATGTCAATAGAAGCCAAAGCCAGTTTTGGCTCATATATTAGAAAATACAAAAACAAAATAAAATGCTTTTAGCCACATGAAAATGTTGTCGTGACACCGAACAAATGAATTTAAAAATGTTGTGGTACTAGAGCAAAAATGTACTTTACATCAAACGGCATGTGCAACACGCAGTGCATGTAAGTAGGTTAGATATATCGTCCTACATTATCCTGCAATTAAGTAATTAAATTCCTCATTGCAGTGGGTTAGCAAATCGGAATGTCGGTTCTACTTTCAGTTTATGAAATGCAAAACTGGAATAGATATTCAAGACCATACTAATGCGGCACGCTGTCATTGGAATCGGCGCGGCGCCACTCGGTTTTAATTAGAATTCTCTTGCATACACATAACCATTTTACTTATTTAAAGTCACTTCAGGCTATCTAAAGAGTGAAAATATGACTTGCAGTTAGACGCTTTGAAAATCATCTGGCACGCTATAGAGTTCCGTTTTATTTTAATCAATAATTGCCTTATCTATGCATGTATACAGGGTGGCCCAAAAATATAAAATGGATTTTGAATAAGATTGGTCCTTTTTTATGGTATTAGTAATGGAAAGTTAGATCATTCAAATAACCGCCATTTTGATTTTCGCAAAACACCAATCACTTTTTTAAAGTTTGTGGTATCAACGCCAATATATAGAAGTCAATGTTCCTGGTTACTTTTCTCGAAAACCTTTGTTTTTCAGTCTGGAGTTGTTACTTTTATGGAGATCTCTGGTTGTATGGGCAGTAGCATCATCTTGTTGGTTGAAGCCTCACTCAGCGGCGGATCGTCCTTGTTTAACGTTACAAGATCGCTTTTTGCACCTCACCGTTACTGGAAGTGAATGCACCTGTCGCTCCTGAATTATTTGAGGATTTCCTTACCCCAGAAACGTAAATTTTATTTATTGACGAAGCCATTGAGGTTGAAATGGGCTTCGTCAAACATAACTAATTGAAAGATAGCAGTCTTTATTTTGCAGTGCACGGGTGGGTCAATAAGTGCGCGCGGCCGTTTCGAAGTAGGCTACGCATTCTGTTTTAATCCCAGCAAACACCCGAAAATTGTTTTTAGCGGTGCCGCTACTTCCGAATGTCTGACAAAGCATTCAAGAATATCGTTTGTCATAAGGAGCTTCTTAACTAACCGTTCCGCGATGACAAAAAACTGTAGGTTCTTTTTTATTCATTTAAAAATATAACACGCACACAGAAATGGTTGCTAAAAGCTGGCCCTGGCTTACCCCGAGCCGAAGCGGCACCTTATAGTACGTAGGTAGCATAACTCTCCGAATTTCTGGATGCAGCAAACTCTTCGAATATGTAATGAATATCGATTTGATTGTTGAGGTTTTTATCCTGTAAGAATTTGTTGAGTGGCAGTCGCTTGAAGAAAGGTCTGGTGAGTATGGTGTATTGTGGCTGTATTGCGTGGTTTAATTTCTCTAGCTTTTTTAGCGTTGGTTTTGCAATCGATCTTCGTCATAGAGGATTTTTGGATTTTTCATGTTAGCCAATTCCGGAAGTAGACATGACAAATCCCAAATTATTATTACCGATCAAGAAATGGTTAATTTCTGTAATGCAAAAGGAGTGCAGAACTCATCTCGTAAAAGCGGTTTTTCTGATATTCTTGCAACTCATGTTGCAACCATTCGTCGAGCTTTTTTGTTTTTAAACGTTTTGAAACCTTTGCACTGGATCTGCTACAATCAGCACCTTCAAGTAGTCTTCGACAATGTTTGTAGGTCGCCCATGGCGTTCTTTGATTTCAAGGCCACTGTTTGACGACTCGAGCGTCAACCACAGACGTCAATATTGGATCAATTTCGCAGCGAAATTGGCATATCTCGTGTTTTTTTCGTTTCAAAAAAGTTATTTCCTTCAAAGCAGAATATATCGCGTCGCAGGCTTCTGGCATTATGATTGATATTGTACAAAGTGCGATTCGAGAGTTTTGAAGCTGTCGTCAGTAGCTAAAAATCTCAAAGTTACGGGCAAACGCTCAGATGCTGAAATTGAATTTCGCAAAATGTCCTGTTTTTGAATAAGTGGTGTCACCATTTATGCAACTATTCATTGAAAGTAGTTTAATTCAATTTTTTATACAAATGTTTCTGATTCTCGATATCACGAAATTCCTTCAACAAACCGTCGCGTCGTATGCTCCACATACAGCCATTCAAACATACAGGCTCGTCGTACAGCGCGCGAATTTTGCTGCTTTTAGAATGCTGCAAACACGTACAAGGCTGCTGTTCTTTTTTCCACTTTTCTATATTGTTTTTTATACGATTCCAAACAAAGAAATATACGTATTCGCCAGTTGAAAATGTTTTCTTCTTTCAATATTCATTTTGGGGAATTCATTTGGGATTAATAACAGCAAGCGTCAACCAATGGTCAATTCGATTGCCATAAAAATGAGTCAATCGTGGAAACGGTCCGGATGTAGGGTTGCCGGTTTACACTTTTTTTTTAAATTGCGTCAATCGATATTTTGGTTGCCGTTGATAAAATTACGCTTTTAAATCAATCGTGTAAATCCGGTGAAAAATCTACGCTTCTGTCAAAACTACATCAATCGGGCGTTAAACTACTGGCGCTATATTTACGCTAAGTTCCACTTAGATTTCAGTTCGGGCAACAGGAGACATCCAGACATTTACAGCTTAACCACTACTTACAACTTACTTGAATTTACTTTAAATATTTGTATGTAGGTATTAGATACTGACTTGTTTGTTTTTGCGCAGAACTTGTTATGTTAGCCACTTTAGAATATGAAGATAGAAGTGGTGATTTCGGTTAAAGAAAACCCAATTAGCGCAAACGAGGGCGCCAATTTGATACAAAAACCTCAAGTGACCCGTTTGTTCGGGTGTAGCTTAAAATATTTATATCCACCCTTTGGAGTTCAATAAAAGGACCAGTTCTCCAACTCTTCTCTTTAAGTTCATCAAAGAAAGGTTTGCCAAGTATGCGTTGCCTGGCGTTGGCTAGAGCTACCTATTTGCTCAGAAATAGGTAAACTGCTCTTATTCGTTTTCGTCATTGCAGCTTGGTCAGAAATTGTTGTGAACGATCGCTAGTTTCGATGCATGGTCCCCTATTGGCACTGACCCTTAAGACGTAATCTAAACAAAATGTACATATTAGGTTTGGTCACCATACTAAGACCTATAGAGGTCCATTGTGATACCAAGGATTTTGGAGATATGTATCCCCGCTACTCATGGAAACTCATGGAATTTGGAGCTTTATACAAAGCGAGATAGGCTTCTGACAGTATTCACCTAGGTGTAAATCTCTCTTACACGAAAGAGCTGGGCGTGAACAGAGGAGATGGGTAGTACCCTTTTCCTTTTCCTTGTCTCTACAAGTTTTATAGAAGTCGTTCAAAATATAACACGCACACACGAATGGTTGCGAGAAGCAGGCCCTGGTTCATCCTGATAGGTGCAATTTTTCCAAAATTCATCACTTTTATACCATTGTTTAGTTCACAAAATTTTCGTAAGCAATATCCCTCCCAACTATGGGTATGAGTTCGGAAAAGTGACCTAATTCTCTATACTTCCCCAAACGAGTAAAAAGTTAAATTTAATTTATCGACCATCATTATAATGTTTAAAACCCAAAGTAATCCATATAATTGAAAAAAAAAATTTAAGCGATTTCCCCAGCTACCCAAAGCGTTGTGTAACCAAAACGGATTAACGCAATTTCCTAAGGAATAAGAAGAGTGGAGTAAAATAGTACAACACCCAACAGACAGTCAATCAATTTCCAATTAATACTTCGAAATAAATTAAAGCAGAGCACTGGGCTGGGGAGTCTCTGTAGAGACGGACTATTTGCATTAACCATTGAAGTAATTTTCTAATGATCCTACCAATTTCATTGAGTTCTGAAGCACACCACCCACCGGCCACCCAACCCAACCAGTGCCACTCCTAACTGCGGCGCCATCGTTAAATCATTAGTTCAACTTCATTAAATCAAATTAATTGGAGTGTGTTCGAACCTTCGAGAACTTGCAGTCAGAGGATTAATTTATATACGTAAACTTGTATATATATATATTTTTTAATTTTTTCGCTTGAAGCTTAAATATTTTCCACGTTCATTGCATTCTCGATGGCGTAGCGGCAAACAAGTCGGCTGGTCGGCCCAGGGCGATGTCCCCGTGGGTGGGTGGTTCCGAGAATATTTTACTAAATTCTAGTTACATCTGCAGAAAAAATTGAGGGATAACGGTCGAATTGTCATTAATCAAAGCCCCCAGCAGGCAAAATAGAGTGTGCTCAACAAAAATGCCGGTTTTGGGTGTCGCAGTCGTCCTTCCAAAACGTTGTTTGTGCGCCGCCCATGAATCGATTTTCTACTAGACTGTACATTAATTTCTGTGTGACAGTTGCAATCTGTATTCGTGGTAAACAGAAATGTTAGATGTAATTTGTTTAATTATCTAGTCGATTTAGGGGTCTTTAAATATTCATCAAATGTATTTCGCTTTATTGAAAATGAATGCCGGCTGACTGGCTGCCTACATTATTTCGGACTTAGATGAGAGTATAAAAATACACTTTTAAAAATATTTAAATGGAGTTCGTAACGACATTAGCAGGTATACTGTGCTTAACTCACAGACACATTTATGGTTTCCATATTTGCTTTGATAATGTGAAGTAGGTACACTTTTTTTTTATATGAGGCATTTAAATAGTATGTATTTCCCAATACATACTTAAGCTTAAAAGTCTTTCTTTGCCAACACAAGAGACACTTGCGTAAATATATGCTCAGATAGTCAAGCCAAGCTTAAATCACTTGCAAATATCTATTTCTAAGCTAGTGAAGGAATGTAAAGGATAACTCAATACCCTTGCGAGATCCTGTACGGTGCTCTGGGTACCTGGCCACAACGACATACTGGGAAACGAGAGAGCAGATAAACTGGCAAGAGCAGGGACAGAAGTCGTCGATAACTTCACGTTTACAACTATAGGTACGGCGATATAAGCAAATCAAATCCAAACATGTAAGGCTGTCAAGGCCATGAAAGAATATCCGAACCTACAACGGGCATTGAAATTACTAAATCTGGGTAGAGAACACATTAAACTGATGATTGGCCTAAATACGGGCCACATCAACTTGAACAGATATGTAAACAGACTGGGACTAGTGCAACATAGCAGCTGCCCGGGCCGTGAAGAAGAGGAGAGCATCAAACATTTCCTCTGCGAGACATATCCTGACTGGACTGCTATCGCTTGGATCGAACGATTTCTCGAAAATACAGTTCAAACTACATACTGAGCGGTTTTCATGAATCTTCATATTCATCGTGCCCTCTTAAACCCTACACTCAACCAAACACCAATCCCTTCTTTCTCAGTACAGTCCTGAGGGGAACACAATGGGCATGACTCGCGGCCTCTGTAAAGAGGAGAGATCTCTCCTCACCCTTACCATCAAATCTTTCAATCACAAGCTCAATTCTTAACTGGCTTCGTGGTTTAATTAGATTTTTGCCTTTGGGCTGTTAAAGAGAATTGGAATAGTTAAGATTGCCTTCTAAGCCCTAAGAAAAAGCGGTTCGCAAGACTGATTATACTGTTGATCTGTCCACTGGTGTCTTTGTTAGGATTTATGAGCTTTATTGCGCAACTAAGGACCAGACAACTTCTACAGAGACTAGGAGAAAATTGTTTCGAATCTCGACACGTATCGAAACATGAAAATAATTTAAATCCTTCGAGGATATGATGTAAGTTATTAAGAGCGGAGCTGGTTCAAAATGTATATACACTGTCGTATTTTCTTACAAACGTTTGAGTATCTGCCTTTAGTCACAATCTTTCTGCACCGTTGTTGACGTCATCTGTTTGCTTGATCCATGTAATTCTGATCTTTCGTTGTTGTTTTGATCTTCACTCAATGTCAGTATCTTCTTTTATAGGTATCAGCTTGGAATCAGTTTCAATTCATGTAAGCCTTGTGAGCACCGTAGTATAGTCGTAAGTGCGTTGGACTACTATGCAATGCTGTCCGGGTTCAATCCCAGCCCGGATCCATCACTTAAAAGTTTTTTCACGGTGCCACCTCTTTCGAATGTCTGACAAGCAATCAAAAGAATAAAGATTTATCACCTGGTGATATGCTCAAATGTCCTAGAATAGTGAAAAAATGGCGGCTTGTTGACAGTATTCCTTTGTGCTCGAGAATGGTCGAAAAGCTGTCTTAATTTATCTCTATTTCGTAAAATCGTTTAAAACGGTTCCACATAAATCGGTGGTACATGTTGCTCCTGCCAGAGTACTTCAGGTGTTGGGTCAGTCTGGTACCTATTGACATCCCGATCTTCACCAACCGAACCTGCAGATACTCGAAACCAATTACAATTTAAAGTAAGCCCGATGACTTTTTTCAAAACTATTAACAGAACCGTCCTGAAATGTGTTGGGAAGTCTTGTTTATAAATAAAGTTGATTTTTTGTCCATAAGATTCGTATAACAGCTAAGGTACGTATGTTCGGTTTCTTTTAAAAAAAAAAGATGTGCGATTTTTTTTTTGGTGGGTACCTATACTCTCTGAAAGCTCACTGGCCAAACTCAATCTTATCAATCACCCGAAGGTATGAAAAACCTACATTCCGTATTTTCTGAGAAAAACGAAGCTATAGCATTGATGAATGCCGACTTGTCTTCCATTCTTCATTGGTCTAGAAATAACGACCTTCTTCTAAATCCACAAAAATCGAAAACCCTTCCCATATACAGGAAACCCTTCGATATGTCAATCTTATCCGCAATTTTTCTTGGAAACGACATCACAGACTATGTCAGTAGTGCTAGGAACCTCGGCATACTTATTAATCGCACCTTGACCTGGAACGATCATTTAAATAGTGCTATTGGGAAGGTCTATGGTAGTCTTCGCGTCCTAAATGTGTCCCAAGGGTTCATTCCCACAACAAGAAAACTACTATTAGCTAAACGCTTTTATAACCTGTTTTGTTGTATGGATGCGAAATTTTTTGCAACGTGGACTCTATAGCTACTCGAATCCCTATATTCTATACAACAACATTGCTCGCTATGTTTTTAATATAGGAAGATACGACCACGTGTCATCCTTCTCGAAAATAATTTGTGGCTGCAGTCTCAATAACCGCCTAAGATTTCGCTCGCTGTCCTACTTGCATCAAATCATGCAAATGCAACAGCCTGATTGCCTATACAACAAGCTGAACTTCCCTCGATCAACAAGGTCATTCACGTTTATTCTTTCACGATGCCACTATTTAACTACTGAACGACAGTTCTTTATTCATGTTGTTCGCCTTTGGAACTCCCTGCCAATCGAGTTGAGAAGAGTCAGATGCACAAGGAGATTTAAATCACTTCTTTTCATTTATTTGGCAAATAATTAAGCTTAATTAATATAAAACTTGCATACTGATTTATAATATTTTAGCTTTAGTTTAGTTTTAATTGTCATTTCCCCTTTTTTATTACTTACCGTCAACCTAAAGGATAGCAATACTTTATACGACATTATGTCCTACATTGTTATCGATTTGCTTAAAGAAATAAATAATTGTTAAACACGGAGTCGTATACGCAACATTTTGTCGTATTTTTTTTTGTTCGTTGGCAAAACGCCAAACCAAATTTTTCTGATCAAATATTATTTGTTTTCTTGGATCAAAATTAACGAATGTGTATGACGGCAATTGCTTTCATAGAATTCTGACACCTCATAAATATACAAACTTAAAGGCGCTCCCAAAAAAAAATCAGCAATCGCTAAGTCACTTGCAGTCTTTAACCGCAACACGTTAAAAGGACAATTCTTTAAATAAGATAAACTCACTTGACCTGACCACACACGATCACCCTGTGCGTTTAATTTCCATTATTTAAATATTTCTGGGATGAAATATAAACCGCAATGTCACCAACATACACCGCAGTCGCCATGAACCCGCCATTGCCCCTTCCACTACATCGAACCACTGTAGAATTGAAAATAAAAACTCAGATTTTACAGCTTATAGCCTTCCATAAAGGTTGCAATGCATCCAGCAACATTTTATTCCGCTGCAAATAAAAAAAGACTAATTGCGGAAAAAGTCGGTTATTTTTTGTATCCATTTTAGCATGCGAATAAAATGGATTCTTTTTTTTCCGTTCACTGCGCAATCATATTCATTGTAACATGTATAAATGTATACCCACACATAGACATAAAAATAAACGGAACAACGAAAAAAAGGCGTCGTAATCCCTTCTAATGGCAGTAATTGTAACAAATGGATTTAATGCTTAGTTTCGCCAGCTCTATTTCACGCCATTTTCATTTCCGTTTCAATCAAGATTAAATTGTAAATGCTGGTGCAAAGGTGTGCAAAAGGATATCCAACAAATACAACAAATACGAAAAAAAGGCTGTTGAGCGAGCCTTGAAAATACTTTCTATTCTTTCGTTTTTCTATTTTTGTTCTCGTTTTTTTTTTTTGTGTGTTCGTTATGCAATTTGTTTCTTAATTAGGTTTTTCGCTCATGAAATCACTCGTACTTCGTAGAGTCCTTATCCAAGCGGAGGAGTATTGCGGATTGTGCGAAACAGGAAATTGTTTCGTTTCTGTTCGATGCGTGCCGTATATAATGATGGAGAATTGCGATTTTTTTCTCGCTTTATAAATTGCTGCAAGTTGCTCGACATGCGTGTCAAGAGTGTAGTTCACAATACGAAGTATGAGTTGAATATTTTGATTAAACACTGTGATTTATTTGACTACGCTATAAAAGCGGTGTGTTTGTAAGGCTTGGAGTTTTCTGTAATGGAACAGCGAGATCCTTAATGGAGCTCTGTTTGGTAGCTAATAATGAAAAGCCTCTGTCCTACTTTCTAGGACAGAGAACTTCTATAAGTTGACCGTACTATCGAAGGCTGGTAGGTTAGAAGGTATCTAGCATCAACTTTCGAATTTAGCGAAGCTATCCTGAGACTCTTAGTCTGCATTTTCTTTCCTATATCGATTGCAATATTAGTAGAAACAAAACAAAAGAAAACATTTAAAAATACTATCTTGGCAATTAGCAAGGTATGTATAAATCAAACTTCTAAAGTATGCAACACGCTTAAACTTTACTGTTTCCCACAGATTTCGGAAGAATTTTGCAGGCTCTGGCCAGAACTTGAGGCAAAAATTAATCTACTATAGTTCATACACGAAGTCGAATGAGTCATGGTGTTCGTGTATTTTTCACGATATAAAAATACGTTGATCAGTTTTAGAAGTTAACCCATTTTAGCCTAACGTTACAAAAATGTAACACTGGGTCACCTTATTTGTTTAAAACAATTACTATTTGTTTTCCATCGACTTCTGAGTTTAAAGTTTATGCAATGTAAAGTGTAAAGGATTCTAAAGAGAATAACACGAAAATACTGCATTTTGGTTGTGATTTTTTTGACAATAGAAGATTTTTTACATATTTGAATTTGAGTTGATAGCAAAATGGGGATGAACGGAAGGTAGGTATTTGTTTGTTAATTATTTTAGTGAACTAACTGTATATTGTAAGAAAAAAATATGAATGTTGTGTTATTGTATCATATGTATAGAAGCAAATACCTGAAACAAAAATGTTTTTTGGAAATCCGTTTGCCTGATCGCTCAGGTTTTTGGATGCTGTTACATATATGTAACGTTAGTCCGCATATAACATAACATAATTTGTGACGGAAAATACATTTATGTAACATTAGTCCGTATGCAGCAGGCTTTGTATCTGATAACTTTTTGTATTATTCGTCTTGGTAGGATAAAACAAAGAGGTTACAACGGAACCGGAACCATCCGGGAAAATTGCATTCCGGCTCCTTGTCATTTAAGAAATAAAAAGGAATTGAAGAATGCAAATCGTGGTACAATTGAATTGTAATTCTGCTGAAATGGGTTGACACTTTGACAGTTCTATTGTGAGTGTTGCGTCTATACTTTTTAGAAAAAATCCAGTTACAAAAGTGTCCAAATATTTCCGGAAAGAGCATAAGCTATGGATCTTCCACGACCCTATGCAATTGCATGGTATAATGCAAACATGGGTGGCATGAACCGTATGGACCGAAATGTAAACAACTACCGAATAGGTGTTAGAGGGACGAAATGGTGGTCGTCCATTTAAACTTGGCTTTGACTGATAGATGTTTCAAATCAAAACGCTTGGTTACTCCACAAAAAAGCTGGCTCCAATTTACCCGGACTCCAGTTCAAGTATTCGATGGCACGGTTTTATTGGCGGACTCTTGTTGACCCGAACCCTCCTAATGGTTTTCGTAGACATAAAATGGAAACCGAAAATGCTAATGCTCGCTACGATCGAGTGGACCATTTGATTATTAAGATCCCCAATAAAAAAAGATGACGATGTGCAGGTTCGCTATGCAGATCACACTGTACTACAATGTGTTCTAAGTGCGATGTAGGCTTATGTGTAGCTTGCTTCCAGAAAAATCATTACATATCTTTAAATTTATGAAATAAATAAAAATAATACTGAAATAAAATGCACCGTGGTGTAGTGGTAAGTGCGCTGGACTACTACGCAATGCTGCCCGGGCCCAACACCTAAAGGATTTTTTTCACGGTACCACCTCTTTCGAATATCTGACAAGCATTCAAAGAGTATCATTTGTCATGATGAGCTTTTCAACTCGCCGTTCGGAGTCGGCAAAAAACTGTAGGTCCCTTCCATTCTTGCAAAAATATAATACGCACACACAAATGGTTGCGAGAAGTAGGCCCAGGTTCACCCTGAGCTGTAGCGCCACCTAAAGTAAGGTTATACTGAAATAAAATACATGATTTGCTTGCATGTTTACAGTATTATTATTTATACGATGCTTGTGGTATCAGGACTAACGTTACATATAAAGGGTGATTTTTTAAGAGGTTGAGAACTTTTTTAAAAAAAAAACACAAAAAATTCGAAAAAATGAATGAAATATTTATTTGAATCGATAGTTTGAACCTTGCAATTTAATGTTTAAAGATAATTTCATGCTAATGTTGACCGCGGCTGCGTCTCAGGTAGCCCATCCGCTGAGTCCAATTTTGGCATACTCTTTCACACATATCGGCCGGTATCTCACGAATGAATGCATGGATGTTGGCTTCCAGTGCGTCAATCGAAGCGGGCTTGTCCCTATAGACATTAGCCTTGACATACCCCCACAAAAAATAATCTAATGGTGTCAAATCGCACGATCTAGGCGGCCAATTGACCGGCCCGAAACGTGAAATTAAAAAATTAAAAATTAAAAATTAAAAATTCGTCGTTGTGGTAGGTCGGCTGGCTTTAGTTCTTGCACCAGCTGTATCTTAAAAGGATTTACGCCCAAATCCTTCCGCAAAATTTTCCACGTAGTGCTGTAACAAAGGCCTAAGTGCTGGGAACGGCGCCGAATCGACATTTCGCGGTCTTCTGTCACACTAGCTGATACGGCCGCAATATTTTCTTCACTACGCACAGTACGTAAACGTGTTGGTGGTTTAATGTCCAACAAAGTAAATTTGGTGCGAAATTTGGTCACAATCTTCCGAATAGACTGCTCAGAAGGTCGAGAATGCCGATCATAAAATGGAAGCAGCGCGCGATGAACATTTCGAACCGAGCACGAATTTTGATAGTAAAATTCAATAATTTGCAAGCGTTGTTCATTTGTAAGACGATCCATGGTTAAATTGCAAACCAAACTGAAGCTGTTTGACAGTGACACAAGGTACTAAACACACGTCAGCTGTTAAAACCAGTGTTGCCAAAACCAAACCAGCTAAAAAATCACCCTTTATGTAACGGCCTAGTGTGACCAAACCTTATTAAAAAAAAATTTAAAAAAATCTGATCTAGGTTTCTGCACACAATACAAGCCGCGCCTTAAAATTTCAGGCTTGCATCGAACATTTTGGACTCTCGTCATTAATGGGTTAATGTCAAAAATCTACTTCGAAGGCATAAAACTGGCAGTAGAATTGTGATGGTGGTGTCGGTACCGTGGTGTAGTGGTAAGTGCGTTGAACTACAACGCAATGCTGCCTGGGTTCAATCCCAGTACGGGTTCAACACCTAAAAGTTTTTCCACGGTGCCACCTTGAGCGAATGTAATTTTCAAAAAAATGCGATTTTGACGCATTTTGAAAATATAGGACCCTTATTTCAATTTATTTTCATTTCATATATCTTTTGCTTTTAAAACATAGTACTTCACTCTTAAAACACACCCATTTTGTTCAACCAGTGATGAAATCAATAAAGTATTTTTGTTAGTCAGAATTTCCTTCCCAAAAACTGCATAGCTACATGCTTTTTTTGTTTTTGTTATTTTTTTCCCAATATTTATGTTATTTTAAGTGCAGCAATACAATACGGTTTTTCAAAAAATTTCTTTTTTTCATACAAATATAAGTGCCATAAAGTTAGCTGGAACTGAACATCTGAGTTTTCTATCACTACACCGATCTACATATCTATCTCACGTTCCTGTTCTTTATGTACTCGCGCTGTGTGTTAAATGCGCTGTGTGTTAAACATTATAAGGGTATTCAATAAGAAGAGGATTTTCTACGTAAGGCCCTAAGAAAGATTTCTATGAAGATAGATTAAACTGCTTATCGATGACTTTAAGGAATCTGCGACATCATATCTTATGTTTCTTGTTATATGGAGTTATTGTCTTTGCTCTAGACAAAATAATAACCCACATATGAAACTGCATAACAATCACTGAACTAATGTCATTCGTCACTGTTTCTTCTGTTCTAACCTAAAGTGGCTTGGAATTTACATACATACTTCCGCTGTGTGTAAACATTATAAGGGTATTTTATTTATTTTATTTTATATTTTATTTTAGTACTGATTCTTCAGTCTACGACTGATTGTTTTGAGTTTTTTTATGAAAAAATGACTTTTCGGTTGCGCAGTCTATGACCGTCTGTCCTTTATTATTCTTATTTACTTAATTCTAACAATGTATTTGTTATGCTAAGTAAGGGAAATGGTTAGTGCATGGGGTAAAGTGGAAAGTGCTGACAGTGAATTTGATCAAGGTGAATGGGTGAACGGCTGGGAAGTGCTGACAGTGAATTGCATCAAGGTGAATGGGTGAATGAGCTTGGGGTGAATATATGGGAAAGGAAGGGAAGTACGGAGGTGTCCGGTGTCCGGTTATGTTGTGTTGGATGCTTGATGTTCGTGTGTGTTAACTTATCCCCTTTAGCGTGTGTAGATTATAAAAATAAAAATAAAAAACACATATCAAAAGGTTTACAAATAATAGGTGTCTCCTAGTAGTTATATGTATTTTAATTTAAGCATTTGATCTTAGTGCAATGTGTAATATTTAGGAAGGCCCATTGAAGAGGTGTTAAAGACTTTGAACAGGATCGAAGAAAAATTACAGCAAGCTAAAGGGCCAGTAGCTGAAAATGTGATGAAAAAATTGTATGTCGTTTTCTCAGCAAGTAAACGAAGTGGCACTGCAAACTCCAAATTGGACTTAAATATTAAAGTCAACTACGCGACATCTCTTATTTTGGCTCCTCTAGGCCTTTATTATTAAATGCCTTTTTTGCCTTTTTCTTTGGTATAATTTTGCTTTTTTTGGCTTTTTTTGGTCAATAAAATCCAAACCTTGGTAATTATCGTCAAACAAAAAGATAGAAAAACGTTTCTGCTGAAATTTTTCTCCATTTCGAATGCAAAATTGTCTGCAGATGTAAAGTCGATGTTGGTAAAACTGTCTTTTACAAACCATGACTTCGAGTTTTATTGTTGTTGATAAGTTGTATAATATATGGCATTCTCTGCTAGGTATTTTGTGCAGAAATATGAATCCATGTCACAGAAAGCGCGAACCATACGACCCCATTTCGTTTTCAAGGATTTCTCGGCCTGTACTGCTCCTTCGTCATTATTTCGATGACTCTGAAGATGCTGCCGACTGTACTTCCACCACAATATCTGGAAGTCACCAGATATTAGTCAGATGTTCGCTTTCCTTCTGTCATGCCACAAAGACTCTTTGCCTCTTCTTTAATTTTGAATGGTCACTAAACAGAATTTTTTCCAGTCTTCCAGTTTCCAATTTTGGCGTTCAATGATATCGCATTGCGTTGGAAAGCAAAATCAGTTAACATTGGTTTTGTCTGTTCCCATATTCAAAACTTGATGTTTTAATATTCAAAAGCTGTCAGAATTTAAGAAATTCCAGCGCTGAACTTGGCAGATATTTTTCTATAAATGTAGAAATGCTTTAGAAAACCTGTGCCAGACATGTACCCTTACTTCGACAGTTGTTCTATATCAGCCATAACTGTATCCTTGTCCTTCTTTTTATTCACATCATCCTGCAGAGCGTATAATTTATCAATAAACATATTTTGGACTTTTAAAAAAAAAACCGAAACAACAATTTGAATATAAATGTCTTTGAAGTTTTCAAGTTTTCCCACTACAGGAAGACAAGTTTCAACATTTCTGCAGGTATAAGTCCACCTGTTTACTGTACATATATACTTTAACTCTTACCTATAGTAGTTGTAAGTTTTAAGTCACCAAAACAGGCTAACAGAAAAGAAAGACGACCACTTTTGAATGTCGGGTTGCCTTCCACTTTGTAAGTTTTCAAAGACTATGGTAGTCGTAGCTTCACAAGGAACTACATAGAAATATAGTTTTTAACTTAGTAATTCCTTAAGACACTTTTGCGGCTACCTACGCCACGATAGTTTTGATTTACTCATAGCATTCCGGAAGGAGGAGTAAATGGCTTAAAATTATACACTGTCAGTAGTTTTCTGTGCATTTGTATACAGAGTGACACGCGATTTTTTGTTTCTGAAAATTTAAGATTTTAAATATTCCTTAAGCTGGTCTATGATTATTGGAATAAGGCAAAGCCTAGCTTTTTCTTGCTAAACATGAAAACTACCAATAGCTTTGTAGTGATCTTTCAACAATGGTGTAAAAAGAAAACCACCAAGTAGGGGTGAAGTTAGTGTAGTTCCGGTAGACTTTATTGAAAAAAAATCGTATATTTCAGCTAACAAGGCAAAATTCAATCTTTCTTATCAACCCCTTCTATTACTTACAAACTAAGCGAGGTTCCGAAGTATGACTAGGCTTAGGTTGTCTGTCCTTCTCTGATGCCGTTCATAACTAAAGCTTAATATTGCAGAAATAAGTAATAAGATATCTAGCCTAGCCTTAGCTACTATCAGACTTAACTTCGAGGACGAATCTTTTGATAACACTGCGCTGTGCAGTACTAACGCACATTCTGTTTGTCATTTTGAGATAATAAGATAGTCTTGTTTGCTAAAAAGTTATGCTGAACAATTATCCTTGGAATGTTCATTTACATCGACTCCCATTATGAAAACATTTCCTTCCGAACTGTGTACCGACAATTCTCGGCCGTGGAAAACTTCACTTAAATCCTGATCTTTGTTTTTTTTTTTTTATTTGTGGAAAAATATCTCAAAAGTAGGCGTGGCAGTATGACTTTATATAACCCTGAGTCGTAAAACTCATAAGAATGTTAAATTTGGTTTTCTGCGAGCCACCCTGCGTAACACATTTATTATATTAACTTAGAAAAGGGTTTTCTAACGAAAGAGCAAAGGAAATATTTGACATTTGCATAATCCTTTTTCCTACTGCTCATACTGCTCACCCTTTACTTGAACGAGTCAACGTGTATTAGTGCCACTATCTCTTTGGTCCGTGTAAGTTGCTACTATTTTAATGCCACTGGCTGTGTTGTGTAGTACAAGTCGTTGCCTCTCTAATATCGCCTGACAAAATGCACAAGGATGTAGTGGTTGGTGTACATACATATGTACGTACTAGTAGTATCTCTCTGTGCCAAAGTAGCATGAAGAGGGTCTTCGTCGATGTTGCGTGTTGTGCTGGTAATGTAAGTTGGCGCTATAACCTGCCATCAGTTATGGGTACAATGAAATATTTTCACCAACGGAATGTGGGTCAACATTTCTTGGGGTAAGTTAGCGTTTATTTTTGCACAGCTAAGAGTATCCCATAGTCACATGTGTGGGTACGTATCTCACAGCGGTATTTCTTCTTTCCATTTTTTATGTTTTGTTTCCTCCTTTCTTTGAAGTGAAATATTTTCTATTTTTGAGATTAGACAGCGGAATTTTTTTTCTCCACAAAGAACGTTAGTGTGTGAATTTCTTAACAGGAAAAGTATTTATTCTGTTCACAGGGTGGTCAATGAACTTTGGTTAGAAAAAAAAAAAACGTTATTAGGTTAAAGTAATTATTTCCATCGTTTTTAGCCTTGGCATCCTTTGTCCATTTTTTTCTTGCTATTTATTTTATATCATCCTGCCACCTCATAGGTGATTTTTTCGCCGAACGGGCTTTTCTGTTCCACATCTTACTTCCCCATTTGGAATATGATCTTGTAACGATATTTTAGCATAGACCTTTCCATAGTGAGAGTCCATGTCTCGAACGCATAAGTCATCACTGATTGGTTTTACGGTATTGTGGCACATTTCAGTTTAAAAACTGGCTCATGCCAGTTGAATCCGTCTTTAGATTTCCAAGCACCAATCAATCATTTTCAGATGTCTTACATATTTCTTAGCTTTGAAAAAAACTTTTAAATTAATTAAAATAGATCTTACTTATGTATGTACATATGTATATTGAAAATAACATCTTTAATCGTTGAGACGAGGGTAGGGTATTACTCTTTTGACGGTGACAGATCTTCAAAGGGAATTTTAATGTCCTTATGTCATTTGTTATGTTTAACATGGTGCTTTTTATAACGGTACATAGTTTAATTTCATTTTAAACGAAAAAAGGACACATCACAATGCGCATCACATCCTCGGCAGGAATTGTTTAGTACAGAATTAAATACCTAACCCTTGTCAAGTGGATGGGACATGTTCGAGTATTTTTTGGGGGATGTTTACGATGTATTATTTCTCGAAAGGTCACTTTTAGCTGAAAATCGATTTTCTTTCTCGTGATGATTTCGGTTTCACTTGATAGTTTGAGATTACAATTTGTCATTTCGTCATTATGGAAGCTAGGAGCAACAGCGGTTTTTGTATATTTATTAGCTGCAAATTGTATACAATTACTTTAAAATTTTGTATCAGCAGTTTGCTAGGCGCATAAATACACTTACGGCCGATTTCTTCACATTAGTACTAAGTCTGTCTAATACCCGAACCAGCTAGCTCTGGAGCTATCTCTTGTACTCGGTATCAACGAAAAGCTAGTACTTATGCATTTCTTCACATTGCTAGTACCCATGTCGTGTGCGATTACATTAGATGCAGTATCAAATGTACACGCATTCGCTATAACACATGCAGAGGTTTTGGATTCACCTGAGGAATCGAATTGAAATAAGTAGTTTTTTACTATCGTAGTTGCAAATGAATTTGCTCTCTTACTGTACCCTGTCGATTTTCTCTGTTTCCATTGGATGCATCTGTTATTTCATCGAAACTTAGCTATTTGCCCATTGATATAATGCGGCGCAAACGATCTTCATCTTCTGGGTTTTCTGGTGGCTGTGAATCCTTGGTATCGATGCATATATTGTTCAGAATCGCGCATGCTGTTATTATTTTCAGCGCTGTGCTGGTCTTCATCGAAGTCGCAAAATAAATGTTCACCATTTTATCAATGTACACGATTTCATTTCCATTCCATTTTATACATGTACAATTAATAACAAATTATAGAATGCAGTCAAGAAAATATCAAAATCGAGTACTACTTTTCTTGTGAAGAAATGAAATTGACTTTTTTCAGGTATTAACGCTACTAGTCCGGCAATTTTGGGGGTCTAGTATTGGCTAGTACTCGGTAGCAAATTCAGGGAGCTAGGCAGTTAGTTCCTGATGAAGGAATGACTTAGTACCGATTTGAGTACTAGCATTTGGTCTAAGCCCCAGTATTAGGGCTAGTACTTTCGTTAAAGTTCCTTGCTGCTACCTGCTATCTTCGTGGGCTGAGATATTTCTATCTAAGTGGCTAAGAATCCGTATATTTGTTAAATTTCCTTCCACTTAAGTCTGTCTTAAGAAAGTGAAATTTACAAGATACATACTTTCTTAATCAGAAGCTTAAACATTTCAAAAAAATGCATTTTATCAGCGCAAAGACTATCGTTGTCCTTAGCTCTACTCTCTGTCATTTATTTTCATCTTTAGATTTTCTTAGCTTAAGTGATGCAGCACCAACAGAAAGAATGATAAAAATGCCAAATAGAAAGTTCTCAACTTGCAAACTAAAAAGATCCCAACAATTTTCGAAGTTCCCTTGTACATATATCTGGTGCCGTTCTGCAACTTACTGCTATCCTACCCACCCATTGTTGCTTCCGACCGACAGGTAGAAAATGGGATTTTTTTCATGCTGAGAAACTAGGCCTAGATCCACCCCGAAGACAGACAGTTCGGCGCGCGTAGTAATATGAAACTCAGATGTTAGATTTCAAATACCTTTATGGATGGTGTCCAGGATAACTGGAGAGTTGTGTATTATTGAAAGTTTTGCCCTTGCTTATGATTCACAGAAGTTTTTTTCCAGATGTTTCCTATTATTGTTTTTTGCGATCAATTTCTTCAGCTATGCCATCCTACTGCATGAGGCTTTAACATTAACTTCTGAAACTGATCAACTTATTTCTATTTCGTGAGAAATAAATGTTTCGGCGACATCTGGATTCGAACCGTGAAGCTTCAGTGTGACAAGCGACGACGACTACCACTACGCCACAGCCACTCATATGTGCAATATTTAAATAGACCGTTCATGTTTCGAAGTCTTAAGCGCGATGACTGCATTAACTGCAGTGTACAGTCAAAGAAGACGTTATCATCATTTTTCGCTTCTACAGTAGCAAAGGGTAAAGTGGAAATGGAGGGCATATTCCTTGTTCTTTAAGAATCTGTTTGGTATCTCAGAGAGAATTTTAATCACATCCCGTTTTAAGCAAGCCATTGTGAATTTTTAATAGCAAGCAGAAGTGATTAAAGTGTCACCGTGGCGTAGTGGCTACGCATGCCAGTAAACACCCCAACGTATTTCCACGATGTCACTCCTTCCGGATGTCTGACAGCACTCAAGCGGATCATTTGAATAAGCCTCGTTCGTCTAGTGCATGATACAAATCTCACTAACATACTACGCAGAGGTATTGGGTTTGATTTCCATCTTGGTTACTACAATATTAAAGTCAAAGTGCTCGTTAGCCGGTCATGTTGGGAAAGTTGAAAATGAGGACGCGGTCGAATCGGCAAGGGTATCCAAAGCCCAATGACCAAAATTGGATAGCATAAAAACCAGGGAAGTCCTAATGCAAAACCTACCTAATTTGTAGATTCCAGAGCATGAAGTTGTAGGAAATGTCAAGCCTTATACTTCTACAAAAACTTGAAAAGTGGTTATATTGACATCACTAACCAACTTGGTTCATGTTTATATGGCATCCAGAAAGAGCATATAAGACCTACAAATCAAAGACGAAACCATTTCAACTGTGCCTTCAATTCTACTACTCATACATGATTATGATCCTTCCAGCCTACGAGGACTTAACCTAGACAGAGAGTGTGTAATTAAACTCGCATGGTGCATTAGCTTTCCTCTTTTCCGCATCGGTGGTGAAAACTACTTGTGTCCTTGACCTCAACCCTCGACATACATACAAGAATGTAAAAAGGATTTATCTCTTCACTCACTTTTTCTTTTCATTAAAATTATCCTGGTTTCATTGTGCATTGAACTATGAGTATAATCGTATGTATGAAATTATACTGCTGCTACACGTGATGAAAATTCCCTCAGGCACAGTATCCTTTTATTTCGAAATCTAATTTTAAAACCATTTTTTTATTTTTTTATTTTTACAAATTATGCTCAGTTACCCATTGAATGTGAATTTTCTTTTCCTTCTAATCGAACATTTGTTCTGGTCGATTACTTCAAATGCCATTAGCAGTTTCAATTTTTCTTTGTATTTCTCTGCGTGCGTGTGTGTTGGCCCATTATTTCGCCTGCTTACCTTTTTTTTTTTGCGTAACCTCGGAGCGCGCCTAAATCATTAACTAACTACGAGCACAACCATTGTCATTGTCATTGCAATATTGCGAAAAAGTCTATAAAAAAAAAAAAAACAAATTGTCTCTCTCAAGACAAGGACCGGGAAAATACTCGTATCCTTGGTAGAGACAACAAATAAAAAAAAATAAGACGATACAATTATGGTGATGCCCGCCCGACCGTTCGTTTTGATGAACAAAAATTTTGTAAAATATATTCACCTTTTTGCCCATTATCTTCCACAACAAACAATAACACAACCAACCAACAACCATTCCAGGACAATCACAATCAGTTGTTCACGCTCATGTGGAGAGTATATTATTATACTTGAGCGAGAAAATTCTCTTGGAAATTTATTACTATTTCTCTATAGTATCCTCGTGGGAGACCTTTTTTGTCGAGCAGCGCTTTTTTTTTTGTTCCCCACACCCCACCTCCGGCGACTGTTACATTTCTAATTCGGCTTCAGTTAGTTTGTAGTCCTGTCCCGGTTGTTGTTATTCTATTATTGTTTCCCTAATGTGAATGTATTTGTGCGCCGCTGCCATATGGAATTGTTCAAATAGACGTCGTCCTTGTCGTCGTCCTCGTCGGTCGTTGTAGTGATTTGAACTTATTTGCCGAATGCAGTCATGCGGTGGACGACGACCGTCATTATTATCGTCCTCTCACCCGCACCCACCAAATGGTGGGGGAAAGTTAAGAAAAAACGCCTTGGAAAGAAAAGGAGAAAAAAAGAAATCCAAAGATGTAGCAAAGCCCCAAAAGGACGACAACCTGCAGAACATATGCGCGTACGCCATGTTTTTATTGCATTCTCAGAAAAAGGTAATGAGGCACAAATGTAATAAATTTATGAATTGTGATAACAAGCACAAAGGTTTTAGTAGGTTGTGGGGCCAGGATACGACGATAGGTTTTTGCCTGTCTCTCGTGTTAGAAGGGCGGTTTTGTAAGTAGATACACCTTTTATGGGCCACAGTTTCGGGGTTCTTCTTCGCGTGCACGAGTATGTGTGTAAATTGGTTGTTTCTTTTTTTTTTTTCTTTTTCCCCGGTTCTCTGCTACCGTTGCTGCGAAAAAAAAAGAAGAGTGGGTGGATAGGGTAAGAGTTCTTTTTTATGATCTTTTAACATGCAGAACATGAATATGATATCAAGTAAACAACCGAAATGAAGGCGGCAGATACATACATATACCCGTACGGATACACGTATAAGGGGAGAGAATATGTGAGATGGTTATAATGATACCTGTGTGATTTGACATAATTATGTATTTACGTCGAATGGCATCAAATAGGGTATTCCATGAGTGCGTTACCTAATTGAGTGCTTAACGCGTTTTTCTCTACACACAGATACAGGGTGGAGTTGGTTCTATTGCTTTTGCTAGACCTTCTGAAGCACCTCATAATTACGGCTGTTAAAGTAACGCAAAGTACAACATACGAGTATTACTGCTGGGGAAACGTAAACCTTGAAGAGCTGTCACATTCTAATGAGCTGGATTTTAAAGAAAACCGTAAAAGCTAAATGTATGCGGTTCTTCTTTATGATTGTAAGCATGTAAGATGAGAATTGTTGCCATTGTCATTGATATGTTTCTCTCTAATGATGTCTGTAAATATCGAATGTCACCCTGGTTGGTATAATGGAAACCGTTGCCAGGGATGGCATTTTAACTTGTAATTTGCTGTCAATGATGTTTCCATTTGGATTGGTGAATTTTGTGTCCTTATTAGCCCATAGTCGGGTGAATGTTGGATTTTTTTTTTCATAACCCGGTTCAGTTTACAAAATCTCAGAGGAAAAGCATCTTTGAATAGGTGATTTATTTATTGGGAAAAAATATATATTATAAATGGTGTTCCAAAATTGAAGCAAGAAGTAATTTTGATACAAAACACAAGTTTTTAATGCAAAATTGTGAATTTCGATTCATTTAGTATACAGTACAAGTATAGGGCTATGTATGGAAAATCATATCGGGTTAATGGCGGCGACTTCCAAGACAAAAGTACAACGGCATTATGGCATATGGCATCGTCTTGTTGAAACCACATGTCGACCACATTCATATCTTGCAATTTCGGCACAAAAGACTGGATTATCATATCGCGATAGCGAGCACCATTAACTGTTATTGCCTGCCCAGCCGCGTTTTTAAAGAAGAATGGTCCGGTGCTTCCTAAAGGCAAGAGTCTTCACCAAATAGTGACACGCTATGGATGTATTTGTTTATGGATTTTCTGAACACCAAAATCGGCAATTTTGACAATAAACAAAGCCCTCAAAATGAAATAGAGCCTCATCGCTTGTGTTGTCATTTTTTTCAATTGGTGTCATGGTAGGAAACTCAGATGTAAGGCTGTACCACCATCCTACAGCCAGTGCTCTGCCTTCGCAGTAGGTTCTGACATTCCTATTTCTGTACTTTTAAAGAGTGGTGAACCTAATACAAAAGGTCTTAAGTACGTGCGCTTGGCAGTGGCACATATTTTACCAGGGGCCGGCAGATCAGCCGGGCCCAAATACTACTGCACACATTCCTTACTCAGTTCCTGAACCCCCGTATACCATTTCATGGTAAAATGAGTCAGCATGTAGATTTTGGATTCATTGGTTCAGTTCTTCTTGTTACTGTGGAATTTGTTGACTAGTTCAATTCTCTGATGCCAACGACCCTAGGGTTACCAAAAGGGAATGCTTATTATTTATTGTAGCGTTGTGTCTATTCCTTCTTTGGCTATTTTTAGAAACTTCGTGTTTGTGGTTTTTGCACCACAAGGTGCAGTCCAGTGCTGCAGTTGGACAGGTCCGCATTGCACCCGTAATGCGTACACATGCCAGTCTCTGCACTTTATTAAGTGAGTAAAGCTGAACTGTGATATTTCAGACGAAGCGTTCTTACTTCATAGCAATCGTCCATTGTAAGGGTTTCATAATAATGAGGAAATACAGAATCATTATAAGATCACTCATGTGTATGTATGTCGGTTTGTCACAGATATCTGTATATATAATAATTATATTATTAAAAAAAGACTGTGAAAATGCAGATATTTAGTTAAAGAATATACGAAAACTGATCTTCGTAAGTTGCATAGTTTTTTAAGCATTGGTATGGAGCCCTTCGTGCATCTGTCCGAGTGCAGTTATTTACAAAAAAAAAAAACATTTTAAAGCAATTCATAAAATTTTAATAAAAATTATCTAATATTTTATATTATTATTCATACCACATTTTTAATAATTATTATAAAATATATTTTTTAAAACTTTATTTTATAAGTAAGTTTAGGAAAATATTTAAAACTTTTATTTTATGCTTTATCAAGAATTTATTATATATTAAAAAAAATATTACATACCGCAAATGAAATTGCTAAACTTTAAAACAATGCAATTTCTTACGCGGCTTAAATTTATATTTTAGACTTAAGATAATGAATAATTTTTATGCATGTAATTTACGTACAATTTGTTACAGTTTCAATATTTTTCTTTTAGATTTATTCAACGAGAAATCTGATGGAAGTTTTTTTTAGCTGAATCCTAAAATTAACACTGATGTTATACACTTTTATAAATATACCTACAATTGTATTACGTACTTAAAAATTTCTAGCTACAGAATAACAACCATTTATGCTTATTTATTTTCAAAACCTTCGCCATGTGAACGCAGTAGCATTATACGACATAAATATGTATGCATATGCGCATACTAAATTAACTGCTATTTTATAGGGTTGTATGTTTCGATATATGTATGTATCTGTTAAAACGCTAAGATGCTGGTGTACAGTAAAATTGGATTCGAGCGGAAAAAATGTGTGTTTATAAATGCTTATACAAAGTTGATCCCAGGATTGAGCATATCCGTAAATTCGGCACAAGACTTAACGTGTTATTTCAAATCTTCGCAGTTCAAATTGACTAAAAACTGAATTGAACTACTTACCTCTTAATTAATTAAGTCCTTCCTTATTAAAATCTCCTTCGCCTTTTTCCGGTGCCAGAGATTCTAGATTTGGTTGTTAATTGTTAGGTTTACTCAACTTTTTGGATTTGATATCCTGCAATTTTTACTGTGAATTGTCAAAGGCCCAATTGTGAATATCGATAATATGCGACATCTATCAATCGTCGATTTGCAGATTTTGGCATTGTGCAATGTGATTATGATTGATATCACAAATTCCTGGTCGATTTCTGGTCGATCCTTTTTTTGAGAAAAGTAAAAGACTTCGTGCGTGTGAAATGTAAGTAATTTAAATAAAAATAACATGTTAAAAAAAACATAATTATTATTTCAAATACAGGGCGACGCAGAGCGCAAAGGAAAATCAATTGAGGCGCCTGGTTTCATTAATGGAAACAAATACTGATATCGCAAAGGGAGTTTGTGTAAGAACCCAAAAAAAAAGGCTAGTTTGGTCAGAAAATCACAAAGTGGTAGCAAGTTACTTTATATAAAATGGAGGTGTTTCTTATTTGCAGCTTTAATTTCTATTCTATTTCAAATAAAAGATCTCTTAATGCTAGTTTAAATAATCGGATATGTTTCAAAAACCTGCAAAGACAAATTATACATACATACGTACGTACGTACTTAGGAATAAGGGACACTTTTGCAAAGAGTGAGACAAATCTCTTAATAGTCTTCTCTTTCTGGATAGCTCTAGAACTTCGTCATAACCATTTTGAGACTCTGAATCGCACAGCAACTGAATTGAACTCATTTATTTCAAATTACTTTTAATACAAATAAATAATTACGAAAACGATATCCAAACAGTACCACTATACCAGTATAGTGGAGAACAGCCCCTATTCTAAACGCTTGAAACTAAGGTTTAGCACTTCCTTAGACTATTGATTTGCCACCTTACTCCTGGAAGGGAATCAACATTCACTAGAACCCCACAGACCACATTTTATACTTAATTTCGAAACAAAAAAAATCCCGTTTGTCAGGGTTAAATTTTGATTCTGCAAAATCGACACATATAAAACGGGGCTCGTCATAAAATCACCAGTTTCTAAGTTAAAGTTTCTAAGTCTGCGTGTTCCAGCAGGATATGCATCCCCCTTCAAAAGAAAATCAAAAACTTAAAATCCGACATAACATGAAGGGAACGTAGCAGCTTGCGAGTAGACATCGCAAGAGAAGCCCAAAACTAGCGATGCCTCACAATAGTTTCTGACGTAGCTGCAAAGATGAAAATTAAAAAGAGTCGCTTATTCACTTTTTGTGCAAGTGTCTAGCTCTAGCGAGAGCCAGGCAACCCATACTGGGCAAACTCTTCTTCGACGATCCTATCGAGATATCCGGGAAAGGGATTGGAGAGCTGATTCTCTTCCTAAACTCCACGGCGCCCTCTATGCGCTATTTGAGTTTTTTTTTTCATCGAAACCACAACTTACACATTTATCCTGCCAACTAAATCACATGTCAAAACGTTTTTTTATTTTATTTGCGTCTCTACGTTTTATTTTTTAATCATACTTGCAATGCACTTGAAATAAAATTGTAAAAATTGCCCGGTGATGTCAAATATTTTCGTACATAATGAACGAATGACATAATCCAACGAAACTGCAAAATGGCGGAATTAACCTTCCTGTATACCTTTAGAGTACACTCACTTCAGCTGCCATTAAATTGTCCCCTATACCATTTTTCAAAATATTCAAATATAGTAAAAATGGTCTTCAAAAAGACGGGGGCCGCAAAACATCTTCACAAAGATACTTAATATTTAAATTTAACGCGAAGTGACTTTGACTTATACTTTCGTTTTGAAAATTTACAGCATAATATACTCGCAAATACACACAAATAGCACATACTATATAAGTACCATCTAAAGATGCTCCATAAAGGCGTTAAAATTTCCGCCATCGTGCCATTATGTCATGATGTTTTAACACCTCCAACTGCCACTTAACTACTAATGCCCGCCGGCTGAATATAATAATAATAGATTCAAACAACCGATAACAACAAAACATCCACCAACCATTACAAGGACCTGATATACTCAGTGGTTCTCTCGCGTCTTGCTAGAGATTATGAGAACACATTACCCCAAGAATGCGAAGGATTCGATTTATATTGGCAATCCGCGACATAACGGCGAATTTCTTTCACTACCCGCATGCACACACTAAAAAAAAAGGGCCAACAAAGAGAGCAAAAAAAGGACATTGGACGACGATTTTATGCGTATTCTTTGTGTTTGGCCATATTTTCTGGTTTTATTAGACCAAGAAAAGACATCATTGAGGGGGATAACCCTCTTTCAGCCTCTCACCATCCACCTCCCTTTTTGTGACCTAAATTATGTAACGACAGCCAGTTGTAAATTAAACTTTTATTGACTAATTTCAATACACCGAACGGCAATAAAGTGTAATTTCATTTTGACATATACCCAGCAGATACAGATATCTACATACATACTCGAAGAGGGAGAGCAAGGACGATCCAGAGCAAAGCATCGTATATGTGTGTATGTCTTTGCAATTTGTATAATGGTCAATATATACAAATTTGGAATGATGGGGCCGTGTCAGTTAATGGTGGCGATAGTTAAATTCACAATGACGCGAGTAATCTTCCCTTCACTCTTCTCTTGGTCGTCTCCAGCAGGACACATTTATTGTGTATAACTTTTCTACGAACGAATTTTAATTAAAGTTTGATTTCTTTCCTACCAAATGAATGTGCAGAGGATACACACAGATATCAAGTTAAATTAATATAGTGATGAACATTCGGCTTTATTGTTTACGTTGATGGATCACAAAATCATGCGATTAATACGGTTCCCATTTTCTTGAGATACGATCTCATGGGATGCAATCGTAAAAAAACTAATAATATTGTAATCATTAAGGCTTCGTAAAATTATAATTTTCTATATGTTGGAGATGTAGCATGGACCATGGGCAATTTTGTTTAATTGATTTCGAAGAAAGGTTAACTGGCAAGTCCTTATGCACTACTCGTATACTATAGCCACTTGGCATCTAGTCCTTTCTTCAACAAATCAGATTTGATATATAATGTAATCTGTTTTCAGATGTGAAGGTGGTGCTTTTAACTTATTGCCGATTCGTAAAGATACATTCGGCTGAAAATGGCAGTCACGGGGCACTTAAGTCCTAGACATTGAGTGAATGGCTAATACTATGAGACTAGACTGCTATACTTCCAGGCAGAGAACTAAAGAAAAATTAGCGCTTCACTTGCAAGGAGCTTAGGTCTTACAAGCTCAACATGAAGATACCGAAATTCAGCCACTTGATCCAAATAGAAGTCTCAGAAAGGGATATCAATTCAACCTAGCACACTAAGGTTAAGGCCACGCACGGAGCAGCAAGCTAAAGCGGCAAGTGGCCATTTTTTGAGCGATTAGTTATGAAAATGTCATTGTCGGGTGTTGCTCGCAGCAGTGTTTTACAAGAAAGTCGTTTTAACATTTACAGAATTATAATCTTAAGTTGAAAAAAGAGAAGATTTGGTGTTCATCCGCAATAAACTGAATAAGATTAGGTTATTGCCAATTCCACCATTTGTGTAATTATTTTCGACAACATGAAGATCGATTCAGGCAATACCTACGTTTGTCAATACAATTGATTTGCTGGCGGAAAAAGTTCGTACCAAAATTACAAAACGTATGCCTGGCCACGCCCTCAGCGGCAAGCGACACAGTGGCTGAGCGGCAAAAAAAATGTATACGGTCGTATGAAATTGTTTGTTTCTGGCCACGCGCTCGCTGAGCGACAAGCGATGTTTCTAAGAGGCAGAGACGCATCGCTCAGCTTTCAGTTCTGTTCTATTATTTTATTGTAGAGCTGAGCGGCAAGAAAATCATCAAGGTAAAAATTAAAGCAACTGGTTTCTTTCGTTTTGCAATTGACGAAGGGGCTTGCAGGGTACCTAGCTCGAAAACTTCTTGGTTTCATAGGAGATTCGCTGGTTTCTTGGGATTAATTCGGGGGGCGGTCAACAATTAACTTGTGCAATTGAAGAATTGTAGTTGATGCGAAAAAAATGCGTTTGGGTTCAACACTTTCGTTTAATAGGGAATAGGTCTTACCTCTATGCGAGTCGGGAAAAAAAATAGCAGGAAAGCTTAGTTTGATTGACTGAAAAACAGAAAATAGGGAATACTGTATGGATTTGGGAGTTTACATGGAACGTTAGCAGAGTGACATCTATTATTTCAAGTTAATATTAAATTAGAATTATAGAAAACTTTGATGACGTTTCACTTGAACTATAATTTTGGTACGAGCAGCAAATCAAATGACTCTTCTGACATACGTATCTACATACATACATACATACATACATCACTGCACCTGATGTTGTCTGATGTGTACTTTGTTATCGTTCTTGCATATGGTATATTCGCCTATCATTGGAACTATTTCGCGCAACTCTACAACTAATTATGGGGCTTCAAGCTCGAGTACAATGCTCATATCTGATAGGGGGCTCTAAAAGCACGTGATCGATAGAATACAAACACGCGTGATACAATTTATATGGGATAGAAACATCACTGAGTCAATTGACTCCCTCGAACACCGTCGTAATGTTTCTTGTCTTTCCCTGTTTTTTTTTTTGCTTTTCCCCACAAACAGTGTTCCAGCGAAATTCCTCCCATGCAACCATTTTCTCACAGGACGCGTCTCGCAAGCAATGCCTATCAGTTTACCCCTAAAATTTAAGCCCAACTTCGGACGTACAGTAAAATATAGAGATTCTGTCTTTAACTGCTCAACACGAACAAGATTTTTCCCTCCCATTACGATTTTTGAACATTTAAGACCAATGCGCATCGGTATCTCCTCTTTCATCTTCCCTAATTTTGCCTTTCGCCCGCGCTCGTGAATTATAAAAAAAAATCGCTCAAGAATTGCCGCTCAATAAATGGCCACTTACCGCTTAAGCTTGCTGCTCAGCTTTTTGCCACTCTGCCGATCTGCCAGTACCCACTCAGTGGGTGGCCTTAGCCTAAGATGTTTGGCCAATAAACCGTCTTCAGTATTTGCATTCCTTGTCATGCTGTAATCGGTTATTTTGAATAGAAACCCAAAAGTCTCAGACCCAACTCAAAAGGATTAAGCAAGGTTTTAAGTGTGTCCCGAATGCAGAATAATCAGCAATATAGTTTAGTTTAAAAGATTTGTATTTGTATTTGTCCACTGTGTAGTCGATTGTTGTTTCATTATTTCATACAAAGCACCGGCGCCAGACCACAGTCCGGTTATGTATCTGTTCATGAAAATAAGGCCCAGGCTCTTGCACAGAGCAAGTCCTGAATACAGTCAATATCGATCTGGAATATGTATGGCTTTGGTAATTTTTGAGGGACATTGCATAAATTTGGAATGTAATCCAGAATAAGCTGTGTTAGAGTTGTTACTCAATTACGATGTGATTGCTTTCACTACATCCTTGGAACTGGCTTATTTGTATAGACTAGTTCTATCTGCATCTGGCCTACTCTGTGTTGCCACCCTATAAATAAATACCCAAAAGTTGTTTCAGCAAATTTGGCACATTCTTTAAAAAAAAAATCAAATGTCTGTAACCAGATTCAATTTTTTTGGCTGCACTTCAAATTTTGTAAATTTTTGTTTTTTTTTAATTAATCAGCATAAATCTTCCATCAGATTTTCCAAAATATGTATATACAGTTTTAGACAAAAAAAAAACACTTAATTTTAAAATTTCTTTCCTTCTATTTATTATCTTGTAAATACATTTTAATATTATTTGAAATAAAATTTATATTGTATATTAAAAAAAAATCATCGTTATTGCATCTTTTTTAAAGTTAAATTCATTTCTATTTGTTAAAAAAAAAATACAACCAGCATCCCAATATTGTAATTTATTTATTTTCTATGTAATATGTTTTTTTCCACACATATTGCATAAATATTTTAATAATTAATTACTATTATTTATTTTTTTTTATTCCATACACTTTACGGTGACAATGTTACATTTCAATAAAAAAAAACCTATTTAATTTTGATTGGCATATCTAATTTAAAATTTTTTTGTAGCCGTGTCTCGGTAATGCGTGGTCAGGTGATAACACCACAAGGTCTTGGAATTGTTGGCATTCGTGTGTCGGTTGATCGTGATTCACGTTTTGGATTTACACTCACTAGGCAGGGTGGATGGTGAGTATATTTAATAATTTTTAACTACTTTTAATTACCATTAAACAGAATAGGGTTGTACAGAACAATAAGGGGAACTTTTTGGATTAAATTGCACAAACCGATTAACTCTTACCTAAAGCCGTTTAAAGTCAGATGTGACTAGGTGCAGAAAATAGTTCGCGAACGACTGGATTTGCCATTCTAATAGTTTTAAATAAAATCGCATTCGAATTTCAGGCCTAGATCACCGATAAATTTAAAGGAAAAGGTCCTAACGTTTTTCATCCCATAGGATAGCATGATTCTCCCCTTCCAAGACTTGTTTGTATAAAAGGAACTTACTTACTTACTTAGATGGCGCTACAGTCCGGGGTGGATCAGGGTCTTAACCAAAAAACCCTTCCAAATAGCTCGGTCGTTAGCTAACTGCCTGCAGCTGCGCACTCCAAGTTGGTTGAGGTCTTGCTCTGCTTGTGCGCGCCACCCTCTGCTGCGCTGACCCTGTGGGTTAGAATCGAATATTCTCCGAGCCGGAGCGTTGATGTCCACACGCTCTACATGTCCTAGCCATCTTAAACGTCGATGTCGCTGTACAGCTCGTACAGTTCGTGGTTGAATCTTCTCCTCCAAAACCCATCAACGCAAACGCGACCGAGTATCTTACGGCAGATTTTTCTCTCTAACCGACCAAGGCTTTTGATAAAGTCCATACTTCAGCTCCATTTAGCAAGACTGGGATGATAAGGGTCTTACATAGAGTCTCCTTAGTTGCTTAGGGCTTTACTACTCAATTGCCTTCTTAGCCCAAAGAAACAGCGATTGATAAGAGTAATACTTCGTTTGGTGTCCTCCGACGAGGTGTAATTTTTTGATGTTATAGCAGAACCCTTTACTACCTCATAAAGGAAAAGTTATAAAAGGTATATTGGAAAGTGCAGTCTTTACGCCTGATCTCCGCAACTGTGGTCAATATTAACTATCTTAATTCTACAGGACGTTAGGTTGATGGATGTCCTGGCACTAGTCAGCCACTTTTAGGTGCATTGTGCCCATTTCGATCTAGAACCATTCAGATAAGGATATGAATCTCAGAAGATTCTTCAGTTCAACTTTGCTTAAGTCTTCCAGCTTATCGAAAAAGTGACTACTAAAAGTTCTCATTCTCCTGTCACCGACGGCAGGACAGTCGGACAATGTCCTCTAAAGACGTTCCGCATGAATATCAATAACACATTGCACAGTGATAATGCTAAGACCGAAAGTGTATCTGTGCGACTAAGCAAAGTAGACCGATTTTTTCTTGTCGAAGTCCGGCCATAAGTTTTTGGCCGTTACGCGTGTATTCATATTGGTAAGCCATATTTCATTACTTCATCATCAATGAATTTTTGCACATAGCCTAGCGGCTTACTCACGAAGGAGAGCGAATGGGACACGGTAAGCCCTTACGAGTACGAGTCTTTCATTGCCTCTGATATCCATATGACCTACTGGTACCCACCATAGGGTCGCATTTACATACAAATTTTCCAAAATATTCTTGTTAATTTGGTATGTTTTGCTTTGCGAATGTTATCCTTCGTTAAATTTGATTACCTATCGCTGATCTTCTTGCTAAGTTGCTTTCCCAGTCTTTTTAACTTTAACTGCTTTATCGCTGAGGATTTAATTAATATTTAAATTTATTTTAATTAAATACCGGCATATGTAGCTAGCTCTGCTGAAGTATAAAAGGAAGAAACTTCCACACACACGTACAAATAATACGAAGTATACATAATATGCACACCATCAGTAATAATCATAATAATAAAAAAAGAGCTTTTTATCTCGGAAGGATATTTTAACAACTCAGTGCTTCAGGATATTCTAGCGATAGCAGCCAGAATCAACAGCAGTAGCAGCAAAGGCTTTTGTTAACTTTAAACAAAGGCGCAAAAATTAAAAGCCAAAAGGCGACTACAAAAGACTGCAAGGAGATGAAAATTATATCGTTTTTTGTTCCCATTCTCATTCTAGGACTTGGTGTGCTCGCCGCTCTCCTAGTTGGTCTTGTTTTTCTTCGGATTATTATGATTATTTTTCTATGTTTCTTTTTTCTTTCTTTCCTCTTCTGTACGGGCTAGTCGTAAGTAGAAGATGAGGTGCCAGTTGTAATGGTTTACCACCCGAATCGTCCTTGTTTAGGACATGACTCAGACAGATGGGGGAGTCTTTTCTGTGAATTTAAAACAACCTTATTCTTGAAAACTGTTAAGTTTGTTTTCTTTCGATTTTCAAAACAAAAAAAAAAGGAAAAAAATACAATAACAACAGCACACCACACACGCCCATAATCAGCATTCCAGGACATAGAAAAAGAAAATTAATGAAAAAGGAAAATATTACTGCCACTCAGTAGATGGGTGGGTGGTGGGTGTTAGCGGTTGTATAGGCAGAACTAAGGAAAGTAATTATTTCGTCCTTTTGTTCCTCATTCAATATCCTACAGAATTTAGAAAGAACAAACCAGGGGATGAGAATGGAACATTTTTGAAGGTATTCATGGTGGAGAAGCGCATACTACAACTAGGGGATGAGAGGATTCATTGAACTGTATTACAGCGCGAGATGTCTTCCCAATTTGGGTCAAGGATTTAATTAACTTTTCATTTACCAGGTTTTCTTGGACCTTCGATGGAATTGTAATGCAAAACTTTTTTGCTCAGTTTTTTTTTTTTTGTGCCTTTTTCCTCATTGGAACATTATTATCTGAATTAATTAGCGATCCAAATCAAATTTCGTAAAGAAGTATAAGTACAAGTATCCACGAGTACTTATAGTGCGCGTATTGGACTTTGTCGTTTTGATGGCATTCTGTAGAGTTTGCGTTTGTTGATGACTGAAATGAGAAGAACTCGGTTACACATTTGAACTAGGATGCAGAAGAAAAAGGGTTTGCGTGGTAATTAAATGTTTGTCAAACAAATGATCAAGTTTAAATAAAATGCAATCTTCATGCGATGAAAAATAAGTCAGCAGTTCAACGCGATTACCAGTTGAACTTGCACCATGGATAATATTAGAATATCCCTCTTCAAATAGGATGAAAAAAATAATGCATTTCCTTCCAAACTCTCATTACTATGTACTATACATATGTATGTATATCTTTATATGTATATAAAATGAGCTGTTCGTTTGATACCTCAAAACTCATAAACTTTTCTTCTTTTCTCATATTTGAAGTGTTCGTACATCAACAAATTTCAAGTTTTCCGGTAGATGGCGCTGGAACTTAAAAATGTTCAAAGTCACCGTTCGATTAAGCTGAAACTTACGCAATATAAGTGTAATGATGTGAGAAATTTTCGTACATCAAAAATTCTCAAGTTTTCCGATAGATGGCGCTGGAACACCAAAATTTCAAAACCATCAGATTGAGCTGAAACTTACAGAATATATTTTGTTATGCGGTGAGAAATATTTGTAAATCAAAAGTTTTCTAGGTTTCTCGATAGATGGCCATGAAAACCAAAATCTCTAAATTATTACTACAGTAATGCACGGTGACAGCTAACAGCTAAATCTTGATTTACGTGCATTTCTCGCTTCATAACAAATATATTATGTAAGTTTCAGCTAAGTCGGATGGTTAGTTTATGAGTTATGAGGATATGAGGATATTATTGTTTGGACAGTTTTTTTTAGATCCAAGTAAAGTTGTCGGCATTTAATTCATCAGTCATTAGCATTACTATTCACAAAACGTCACTCGAAAAAATTTCATTACATTTATGACATAAAAACTGCTTTCAATGTGTGTAGCGAAGCGCACCGGGTAACCACTAGTTAGTAATATAATGAAAAGATTATTTAAGCCATCAGCCTTTGTTGCCTTATATAAGGTCGCATATTAGGTCCTTTTAAGTATTACAGATATGGTTACTTGAAGGTTTCACCTATTGTAAATGATTTCTTACAAAATATGGAAAGGTCCTGATTACTTAGGCATATCGTTTAGACTTGGTAACTTGTTATTTTGAAAGCCTTTCCAGCCAGACGTCTCCAGTTGCACTCTCCATTTGCACACGCCATCTGGTATAAGGTCACCCGCCACTGAGTTGTCTTATTAAAACCCCTATTACAGAAGACAACTTTGGTAGAGTTGAGTTGTAATTTGCTTGTAATTCGAATGTGGAATACAACTCAACCAAAGTTGTTGTGCGTGATAGGGGCATAACACTTGTTGAGCGTTGGTATTCACCTGCTCTTCATGGCGTAGTTATAGTTATAGATGCGGTCCTTTCGGGTAGGTTCCATGCACGTAAATAAATATGTACGCCAACAGGTAGGTTGATGCAGAAATTAAGCCTGCCGACCATCAGAAGCGTCTTATCTTTGTCAATTGGGTGTTGGAAGTGCATGAAATTGATCAAGAATTTCAGTTCAGAAAATCCGAAATCGAAATTGAAAATTCCTTTTTATCAACAACGTGTTACTGCTTGTTGAAAGAAAGAAAGAATGCATAATTTATTCAAAATTGATGCGGGTGCAGCTGTTACAGTGAATCGATTACGCTTTCGAACCGTGATCCATGACTTTTTATGGCCGGAACTTCAAGACAAGGCAAAAGTGACAAAGCCATTGCTCATTTGCAAGAAGAGTTTGCAAGCCAAGTCACTGGTGATCAAAATTGTCCGCCAAGATCATGGGAGCTAACACCGTGCACCTTTTTTCTTTGGGGGCCACGTGAAAGGAAAGGGTTATGCCAACGCTTCACAGTCAATTGAAGTACCTATTCAAATCCAACATCCGTGCCGATATAAATGAAATAAGGCCACAAATTTGTAAAATGTGATGGAAATATTTATCAAAAGAGCCTGGATATACAACGGAGGTGGTGGAGGGCATTTGGCTAATTTTTTTTTCTTTATCCTTCTTCTATCGATTAAAACAAAAGTCTTATAAATCTTGATAAATCATGATAAAGAAAAGAACGCTTGCCAGTCGTTTGCTTTCCCAAAATTTCATTTTGGTGTTTGATACAGAACCGTGTTATTCGTCATGATTTATTAATATCACCAGACATCCAAAACGCAAAGAAACGTTATCCTTGTTAAGTGTTTGACGATCTTCACCATTGGATCCAAGATGGATTGCTGTGTCGGATCGGGTATTTTTTCAGCTGAACTAACAATTGCTAAATCCCTACGCCTCCCATACTGCTCTTGTGTCTTCTAGGCGGAAGTACTAGCTTAGCTATCAAAGGAGTATGCAGGGAAGTTAGTCTCAACCATATAACCGTTTAATTGCCTATCGCAGTTATTCTCTGAAATTCAAGACGTTTTAAACGTTGATGCTTTGAATTCTAAAACGCTGGTTGATGGATTCTCCACCATTGAGAAGTTTTTCGAACAGAAAACAACGCAGAATATTCAGTGTTCAACGATGCATGTTTCTAATACAACCACGGAAAAACTGAATCCTTCAAACTTAGATCCTCCTCAACCGGTACTGTTGAGTATTCCACCTTTGGTTGAATCTGTTTTACATTTGAATTCTCCAATTCTTCAAACGAACTCTAGTCCACCAATATCCGAAGAAGCTAACTACACTAGCCGAGTTCAGGATGTTTTAAAAGAATCTCAGACACTCCAGCTTCCACCATCAAAACGAGCTCTGAGATCAAATTCGCGTGATAAGCCTGAAATCGAGTCGCTGCCTTCTGACATTATCACCGACAAAGAACTCTCCAGTAATGAAGAAGTAAGCTCCGTCAACGACTTGAACTTCAACGATCAACCATCTACCAGCATAGCAGCTAAAGACGCACATCTGCGTTTGAATACCGCTCCTATTGGCTGTTTACTTAAAGTTGTACCACCGCCTTTCGTAGTATTTTTGTCACGTCTTGAATATGGCACTAAGACTAGTGATATTATTGATTATATTGCGTCTAAAGGCATCGATACTAGTAACATCAGATGTCACAGTTTGACGGCGGAAAACCTACCTGGACGTTTTTCTTCATCATTCAAGATTCTATCTCCTCTACAAATTGGAAAATTACTTCTCAATCCAAGCTTTTGGCCTAGTGACATGCTCGTAAAAGAATTCGTAAGCAGGCCTAGCTACAAGAATTCTCAACCAAAAAACTGTCCAAAAAACTCAAGAACATAACTTCTTCTAGTTTCAACCTTTATTATCACAACACGGGCGGTCTTCGTACGAAATTACGTGACGTCTTACTCTTCTCTTCTTCTGGTCTATACGATGTCATTGTTTTCACTGAGACCTGGCTCACTGAAAACCATCACAACGAGGAAATGTTCAACAAAGATCAATACACAGTCTTCCGCAAAAACCGTTCTTCCACTATTACCGAGTGTGCTAGAGGTGGCGGAGTATTGGTAGCTGTAAAAACTTCATGGCCCTGTGATGAACTTAATCTACCTCAACCAGCTGTAGCTTACGATGTTGACCAAAAAGCTGTTTGTATTAAATTTAATCCTTCCACCGAAGTTATTGTTATTGTAAGTTATATACCACCTAGGAGTCCATATTTATTATATAAGGCACATATTGAAAATTGTTCATTTATTTTAAATAACTTAAAAGATTACCAGCGTGTTATCATATTAGGAGACTTTAACCTACCTAATTTAGTTTGGTCATTTGACTCCGATAATTTTAGTCTTTTCCCGTTCAATGTAAATTCTGATTATGAGCGTGAAGTTGTTGATACTCTTGCTCAGCTTGACCTTCGGCAGATTAATTATTTGCCCAATGAATTCAACAATATCCTTGATTTGGTCTTTGTTGATTCTGAGCTTAGCATTAGTATTCGCAACTCCATGACTCCACTTTTTCGGAATTCGGTTTTTCACGTGGCATTATCTTTGCAATTTGAATTTTATAAATATTTCAAACCGGTTTCATCTGTCACTAACTTTAAGTACAATTTCGATAAAGCCAATTTTAACAATATTTCTAGTTATATTACCGGTATTGATTGGCACGCCGTTTTTATTAATAGTAACTTAATTGACTCTTATAACTTATTTATTGAAAGTATTAAAGTGGCAATTGATAGATTTACACCTAAAGTAAAATCTGCTACAGGCTCCAAACCAATTTGGTTTAATAGCGCAATTATTAACTTAAATAATAAAAAAAATAAGATCTATAAGCAGTTCCGCAAAAGTAACAACAATCCGGAACTACTGAGGCAATATCGGATACTTAATAAACAGTTCGATGTCTTAAACAAGTTCCTCTATAGACAGTATGTTCAGTCTGTCGAGTCTAAATTAAAATCGAACAGCAAATGTTTTTGGAGCTTTATCAATAGCAAAAGGCATTCCAATGGTATTCCAAACTGCATGCGGCTTAATAATGTATCTTCTTCTAATCTTTTAACAATTTGTAACATGTTCGCTAGTCACTTTCAGTCTGTCTATACTTGTGGTATTCCCACTTCACAAGTTACTTGTGATATCTTGTCTTGTAATTATCTGAATGTTGGTAACCTTGAGTGTTCAATCCCTGAGGTTAATTTAGCCCTATCATTATTAAAACTGTGGGCACCGTAGCGCAAGTGGTTAGTGCGTCGGACTACTGTGCCAGCGGTCTTGGGTTCGAATCCCGCCGCAAACACCTAAAAGTTTTTCACAGTGCCCACCTCTTTCGAATGTCTGACAAGCATCAAAGAGTATCATTTGTCACGATTGAGCTTCTCAACTCGCCGTTCGGAGTCGGCAAAAAACTGTAGGTCCCTTCCATTCGTGCAAAAATATAACACGCACACACAAATGGTTGCGAGAAGCAGGCCCAGGTTCACCTCGAGCTGTAGCGCCAACTAAGTAAGTAAGTATTATTAAAACTAGACAAGAGTCCTGGTATCGATGGCATCCCGCCGATTGTACTACAAAAGTGTTCTATCGCGATTTATGTACCTCTCTGTTTAGTGTTTAACCTATCCCTTCAAAGCGGACATTTTCTAAAAACTTGGAAGAACTCCTTTTTAACACCAGTTTTTAAGTCCGGATCTAGACATGATGTCACTAACTATCGTCCTATTTGTAAGATTTCGGCAATACCCAAGCTTTTTGAAAAACTAGTCTGTGATAAACTAACACCTCTTTTGAAAAGTTTTATTTCTCCCTTTCAACATGGTTTCATCGCAGGAAGATCTACTTCTACCAATCTCTCGATTTTTTGTCACCATGTTCTGGATGGCTTCGAGAAAGGCCTACAATATGATGTCATCTACACCGACTTCTCTAAAGCATTCGATCGCGTTAATCACGATATCTTAATTCGCAAGCTAGCTAAATTTGGATTTAACTCTAACTTCCTAAAATGGATTAGCCCCTATCTTAAGGAACGTATACAGTATGTCCGTATTAACGGCATAATATCAGCACCTATTTATGTGACTTCTGGTGTACCTCAAGGCAGTCATCTTGGCCCTTTGCTTTTCCTTCTATTTATAAATGACATTCCTGACTTGTTCGTAAATTCTCAATGCCTAATGTTTGCTGATGACTTAAAAGTCTTCCGGCCTATAAACTCTGAGCAGGATTGTACTCTTTTGCAAGAAGATCTTGACAAGCTTTCGATTTGGTGCCTCAATAATGACCTTCATCTAAATGTTTCTAAATGTCAAAGCCTTACTTTTTGTCGTAACCTTTCGCCAATTCCTTTCACATACATGATCGGCAATGTCTCACTGTCCTTTATTTCCTCCAAAAAAGATCTTGGAGTTATTTTTGACAATAAACTTAGTTTTGTTAAGCATATTGAGTTTTTAGTGGCCAAAGGTAACTCAATGCTAGGATTTATACTACGCAATTCTAAAGACTTCCAGGATCCTTATACTCTTAAATGTCTATTTTTTGCCTTTGTCAGATCAAATCTTGAGTACTGTAGTACCATCTGGAATCCATTTTATAACATACATGCCAACAGAATTGAGAGGATCCAGAAACGTTTAACAAGGATTGCATTGCGTAGATTACGCTGGAATATCGAAATACCTTCTTATGAAACGAGGTGCAAATTATTTGGAATTTTGCCTCTTTTCGTAAGAAGGCAATATTTTTCCATTATGTTTATTCGCGATTTGATTAACTGTCATATTGATTGCCCCTTTCTGCTTTAATTAATTGGATTATATGCTCCATCGAGAGCTCTTAGAAATCGTTATTTATTTTATGTACCTTATCATAGAGCAAATTATGGTTACAATGAACCAATTTCTAGATGCCTACGAGAGTCAAATAATTATTGTAGTCTTTTAGATTTTCATCTCAGTAGGAGTTCATTTAAGAATAAATTAGTTTTAGAGCTCCATTTCCGGTGGTTTAGTCAGTAGTTCTAAGTTTATATTTTAACTGTACCAGTAATCTAAAGAGAACAGTTGATGTATACTCATTTGATGAAATGAAATAAATAAATAAATAAATAACCTTTAAAAGGTAACAATTTTGGTGGGTAGTCAGTCCTTTTGGACTAATCAAGGGTAATGTCTTCCAACACTTCCTAGTTCAACCCAACTTCAGGTGGAGAAACCTTAGGACATGGTTCGTTTACAATGAAAATAAGTCACACGACTTAAGCAATAGATCGATAGCTGAGACTGCCAGAATTATAGGAATAAGTACAGGTTTCACGCTTTCAGGTTAGGTATCCGTTTTAGCCCCCACTGCCACAGTTGCAAAAATGTAAATTTTCCATTTTCCATTTCCTGTGTGAATGCACTAGCTAGAGCCAGATAACGCATACTCGGCAACCATTTCCTTAAGGACGTTTCAGAAATATCTGCCATACCATTCTGTAACATTACTTAACTCCAAATGATAAATTTGGCTCTACCTCCTCTGCACACACCATGGAAATAAGCTGTGGCATCAAAAAGGCGCACTAGCGCTAATTGTGTATGCTGAGACCTGTCAGAGACCCTTCCTACCTACCTTAGTGTCTGAGTGTCTTCTTTATTTCCAAAATATGAGGCTGTTGAAAATCTTCAACCCTGCTAAACTCAGAAACCATTCTACAAGCAACTTCCCGCTGGTAATCCACAAAAAAGTGTATCATTATCGTTGTTGACATTTAACAGTTGTAAAAGTCCTTTCGTTTCATATCATTTCAAATGCAATAATGATTCAAAATGTCGCTCATTATTAAACCCTATTTGCTGAAATGCCATATCTTCAAACTACAAGATTGTACATACCTACAAAAGTCTCTCCCCAACCACTCAGTAGAACGTAATTACACATTCACATTTACATTTCCATCCAACTGCTGACCTTATTCTCGGTGAATCGCTTCATACGAACAACATATTCACCCCAGTTCCAAAAAAAGAAATAAAAAAAAATACCCCGTACTTGAAGAAGTTCTTCCATTACATTCGTAAACTTCTTTGAACTTTACAAGTGCTTGCTGGCATGATACTAGTTTTCATAGTCGGGTACTGCACTTTCATATTGAAGTGAGCCAAAAAGGACGAAATGTTTGTTTACTTTCAATCGATTTTCTGTTACTATTCCTCGTTTTTTTTTTTTTTTTTTTGGTACTATGTCCTCCACTCATACATATTTAATGTTGCAGAATGTTATTTCCCATGATGCAACTCGACGGTGTGCATAAAAATATGTGCAAGGACATTCGGTCCACCGTGGTATGAGAAAGTGAGACTAAGCATGTTTTATCCCAAACCGAATCAACATCATAAAGGTACTCGTACTCGTACCTGTATTTGGGACTGTTCTAATCGCAATCAGATTCCCAATCCAATCTCCATAATTTTTGGTCATAATTGATGAAAAAAAGTCATGGTGACCTGGTTTTGTTTTGTTGTTAATTTGAAGCCGCAGGATTTTAATAAGAAACGGCAGACAGGAAAAAAAAATATCAGCGCGCATTGAATTAATTTAAGGATATTATACTCGTACGATTGTGTTATCGTATTGCTACACAAAATCCTGTGATGTGCTCTATACTTATGTGTATGTGTATCTAAGATACAAATATCTAAAAAAAGAAGCAAAAAAAAAACCGCAAGGATGTGGAATGATAATATCCTGATTGATTCTGTATGTGAATTGGAGTGGAATTTTCTGATGCATAACAAGTGACATTTCTTGTTTTACGTTTGTTTTTCCATATCCTAAGTAGGATGAGTATTTTAAAAGGATTAAGGTTAATAATGGAATATAACCGAGAAACTTTGTTGTTTCCTTTTTTTTCCAATGGCACGATGTGGGCTATTTCATTTGCAGATGTGCGAGTATACAAATTAATAGAGTGGAATAAAATGTTTCTTTGTTTTTGTTTTTGTTTTTGGTTTTTGTGTAAGATTAAGATTATATTGTATGTTGTTACTTTACAAAGTGATTATTGGATTGAGGCAGAAATTGTTTTCTTGTTTTGCCAACAGATTGTATTTAAATGATTAGTGCAGATTGATGGGGATAAATCGCTTCTGTACGACGCTGTAGGCCTTGTGCTGGCACTTAAAACAAACTTTAGCAAAGTTTTCCATTGTGCATTTCTGAGAACCAGAACCAGGAATCTTTACAGTATCTGCTAATGCCTTCAATTTTTATGCCTTGTTCTTTGAGGTATCTGTTGAGCTTACTGTGTTATATAAGGGAACTTATTTTTTGCTTATGTTTTTCCAATTGTTGTTACCGGCAAGCATCTTAATCTAGGGCTCAAAATAAAACAGAAGCAAGTAATATTTTCAAAAGATACGTAACTGAATTAGACAATTCGCCCATAATCCGCAGTTTCGAGCTTATTTTTGAATGGGTAAAGATATCCTAGCCTTCCTCATCGGACTGCAGATAATATCGAAAGATCCTAAAAGCAAAAATATCAAAGTAAGAAAGGAGTTTGGCTTGGTACACACATGCGATTGCAATCGCACGACTATTCAGTCGCCAGAAATAGAACACATAGCTCTCGATGTAAGTGCGCTCACATGAAACCTACCAATCGCAACGTATCATGTGCGCGCACTTACATTAAAAGCTATGTGTTCTATTTTTTGCGACTGAATAGTCGTGCGACTTTAATCGCATGTCTGTACCAAGCCTTAAGGTACCCCCAAATTAACGCGATTTAATCGCTGCCGCCGCGACGGCGATGAGTCTCGGTGATTGCTGTCACTCAAATTACATGGCCTACACCAACGCGATTATTTGACGGCGCGACGGCGATTTTGCTGCGATTTTTTTTCAGTATCTTTGTGTTTTTGTCACTATCGCGGGTTTGTCGCAGTTCAAGTGAATATGACGTACATATACTGAGAAATTAATTGAATTTATTAGAAAAATTCCCAATTTTATACGATCTATCGCACGAAAATTATAAAAATGTGAAGAAGAAGGATAAAGCGTGGAACGAAATTGAAATCAGAGTTCGACATTCACCTAATTCATTTCTTTCTAAATCTATTTTGTGTAAAGTACTGCGACAAAACTATCGCTTTGGTATGGGTATACTCGCTAATTTCCTTGTCGCTGTCGCCGCGAATTTATCGCCGTCGTGGAGGCAGCGATTGGCGTTGGTATGGGGGTACCTTAAGGCGACTTTAGTAGTCGCAGTGTGGAAACATTTTTGTAATCGAGATAAATAAAATGCACATATGCGCAGTACGAACCGCAATTTATTTATTTAAGGTTAGGTTCTGTAATATGATTATGATTATGATGACTCTGGGGTACGGTAGAGATGTCCGCTAGTACTGTGACCAGAGTTGTTCTATTTTGCCCCCTTTTTTTGTCTAGGAATTGCCGCTCTTGGCTCTTCTTTTTTTTGTTAGAGAAGGACACTCTGAGATCTGATGTTCCAAAGTTTCTTTTGTTTGTTTACAGAATCTGCAGGTGTCTGGGTTGCTGATTTTCATTGTGTAGAGGCGGCTATTGCAGATTGAGTTAGGCCCGCGCAAAGAGTCTTTAAATTCCCTCTGTTTCGTTTAAGGGTTTCATTTGCTCTTTTGTTGTTGTGATTGAGGAACTTTTTTCAGTGCTTCAGGCCCTCTAAGTTGTTCCAGTAACTTTTTAGTTGGTTTGTTGTCTATTCTGCGATGACTTCTCTTATGAAGCCATAGTGAGGGCCTAGCCCAACAAATTAACTGTTGGTTCCTTTTTTGGCCAAGATATCAGATTGTTGCCCTCATGTCCGTCATGCCATGCCCTGGTACCCATATGAGTTTAACTATGTTTTTCTTTGCCAGCATGTTTGGGTTTGAGTGGCATTCGAATGGGTCTTTGATTTATATTTATGACTTCATAGTGCCTTTAGTACAGCTTGGCTGTCAGACATTATGTCTATCTTTGTTTTGTTTAGGTTTCTGTCCAGTAGGATTTTGGGAAAACAGTTCCGCTTGGTATATTGTGGCTCTTTGTGGAGGGATATGTGTGTGTAAAGACTTGACCCGACGCCATTCTCTGTTTTCGACGCATCTATGTACCATTGTTCGGCATCGCTCTTGGTACACTTTGGGTTCTTATTCCATTCGTCTCTGTTCAGGAAGAATGTTTCGTTGTTTTTGACAAGGCTTATTTTTAGGGACATGTGATCGCTGGCACCGGTCTTTTCTTTAGCTAAATAGACCTTGTTCAGTTTACTCAGATGTTCCTTAATGTTACTGCCTTTGAATTTATAGATACGAATAGCAAGAGCTTGTTTAGCTGCTTCTTCCTGTTTTGTTCGCTGAAGTGGGATGATGCTCCATAGAGCTTCCAGACCTGTAGTTGGTGTGGTTCTCATTCCCCCTGTTACGCTCAAACATGCTAGTTTCTGGATCTTGCTTAGCCTGTTAATGGCAGTTTTCTGGTTAGTTTTATTCCACCATACCATCGCTTCGTACAGTATACTGGGTCTAACCATTTGTGTATAGATCCATAGGGCCATCTTGAGGTAGTGCCTTTATTCCTTTCTTATAGATGGAATTAAGGTGTTGTTCCCATGTTAATTTGCTATCTTGGGTCACTCCTAGGTATTTGATTTCTGCTTTTGGAGTGACTGTAATGCCTTTGATATTAAATGTGCGGAAGTTCACTTTTCTTTATTTTTTTAAAAGGGACAATAGTGGTCTTGGTTGGATTTATAGAAAGTTCTTCCTTGTTATACCATTCCCAAGTTAACCTTAGTGCGGCTTGCATGAGGTCTCCAATGATACCATCATAATTTCCTCATATTATGACTGAAATGTCTTCTGCGAAACCCTTTAGTTTTATAGCCTTTCTTATTGAAAGCAACTAGTAACTCTTCCACTAGTAGTAGTAGTAGTAGTAGTAGTAGTAATTAGACTTTATTTATACAATTCAATTTTACATTGCATTACAATCCAGTTTATAATGACCTGATTTAAAAACCGTCGGTCAGATTGACATTAAGTAAGATGAAAAAAAAAAACAGAATATAGTACACTGAGATACAATTTAACAAATTCAACAAATTCGAAGGTTACTTACTTACTTAGTTGGCGCTACAGCTCGAGGTGAACCTGGGCCTGCTTCTCGCAACCATTTGTGTGTGCGTGTTATATTTTTGCACGAATGGAAGGGACCTACAGTTTTTTGCCGACTCCGAACGGCGAGTTGAGAAGCTCAATCGTGACAAATGATACTCTTTGATGCTTGTCAAACATTCGAAAGAGGTGGGCACCGTGAAAAACTTTTAGGTGTTTGCGGCGGAAATTCGAAGGTTACAAAGAAAAATAAATAAATTTAATTTAAGTTGGAAAAGACATGAGTTTACAGTTATTGCAATTGAGTTAAAAAAAAAGAAGAGAAGTGATTATGATTTAAAAACTCTCGGTAAAAATTTTCTTTCTATACGTCATTGAACGTTGGACATATTCAAAAAGGGCACTCCAGCCTCTGGCTCCGTTTAAAACACCTAATGTTTCTTCTTCGCTTAAAAAGTTTGTTTGAAATAAAAAAAAAAAAAAAACTCTTCCACTATGGTTGACCATAGTAGGCTATATAGAACTACTCCTTGTGAGCAGCCTTTGATAGCTTTGATGCTCTGTATCCACCTCCTTTTTGCATGGATTGGCATCTAGTTTGTCTAGTGCCCTTATCTTTGAATTGTCGAATGCTCCCTCTATGTCAATAGATGTGCACGTTCTGTAATAACTTTAATCAGCATCAGAACCTCTCCACATCGCTTACTCGGATATAGATTTATTTTTGTGTAAACCATTGTTATGTATAGAACCGATAAATATCACCACCTGTACCTGTCTTCACCAGAAACTCACCACCCGACATATGTACATATGTATGTGTTTTAGATCCAATTGAATCATCATATCAGCTTAAATCGTCTTGTATCTGAGTTAAATCTCGAAGACGATACGGTCTCTTGCCAAAGTCAAATTTTGCAACTGCGCCCTTGTCAAGCGAAGCTATGCGTAACGTTGCATAACCATTATAATAATTTGCATGATCCTCTTAATTGCAATTATGCTCCTACGTTAATTATAATAAACTTAAATTCAATCACGTGGTTAACTAGTAATATCGGGCACACATGTGCATCATTGCGTAACGGTTAAGGTATCAAATTCCCTCATGCAGCATAGCTGCACGTTGAAGGTGAATGTCCGATTGTATACGTTATTAATTTGATTTTCTCAAAGAAAACGTGTTTTTCTTAGATTTGTTGTGTAATAGATAGCTTTTTGAAAAAATGTCATCAAAAATTGTCCTTAAAGAACCCAACGGAAATCCTGCCTATGTCCTGTTTATATGTTCGTCTTTCTCCTCTGGAATAGGTCAATTTCCGTTGATGCATTGAGTTTACTACATAGTACCCACCTCTTGTATGTGGGTGGGTCTTCATCCAAGAAAACATCAGGACCTTGTTTCCGAATAAAAACGAAAGAAAATATACACGAAAACACACATACAGACAAAAAGATATAAAATCGAAAGAATCGAATCGATTCTCACGCACACCATCACGAGGCAAGACGTGTATGAGCTGAAGGGAAATGCCCGCAATATGGCTGTCACATCCTGTCTCCTTTACGAGTATAGTTAACGCTAAGCAAAGTGTGAGGATATCATAAATCGTTTTATTTCTAAAAAGAAACCCTTTCTTCCCGCCCATGAATTTTATCTTTTACTCCATTTTTTCCCAAACATGTCCTTGTACATACATATGTACATATGTACCATAGATACGAGTATACATACGTATATCCTTGTGTGGAAATTTTCACATATAAAGGACATGATAGGATTTCTCCAAATGTGTGTGCACTTCAGTTAAACTGTCATTTAATGTTGACCCCAATGTAGTGTGGTAGCGCGTACCCCACCCCTCCCCCGGGACACTCTTTCATAGAATGCTGTAAATTGGTTTAGTGTTGATCTGTTTCTAGTGGTGCGCAAAAAAGGGGATTCTATAAGGACATTTAAATAAACTAAACTTTTCTCCAATACTTTGCTGGTGTTGTTGGTGTTTTTTTTTCTCCTGTTTTTCTACTTTAAAAAAAAGCGGAAGCAGTAAAAAGAGTGTATGAACCGTAAAATAATTTCATTGGATCAAAGGATACACACTTTGAAAGGTTTTTTTGCATAAAAAGCAGAAAAATAGTCCTCAGCTTCCACTATTCAGTGTGGGTAAACATGTACAAGTTGTTTTTCAAAGCAAACATTTGTATGGCCTTTTGTTTGATTGTGAAGTTCCTTAAGTGACAATTTGCAACATAATTAGTTGTTGCAAGTAAACAAACGAACACACACATGACATTATGATACTAAAAATATTAATTCAACCAAAAACAAAACAACTCGTGTTAAATTGAGCGATATAACGCAATTGTTTGATATATTGACCAAAATATAAACAACATTTCATATGAGTATAATAATATATGTGTGGATATTCATACAAACATAGGTATACACATCATAAACTATACATAATAAAATGAACAAAATTACATCTATAAAACTCGTAACTCAATAATTCCGCATCATCATTCTTCAATGCGAAGCGACTCACCGTTTTTTTGTTACACAAAAAAGCATGTCCATAGCTATACATATTAAAATATAAAAAAAAGATGAATGAGAATAACGAATCAGGACAATTGGACATAAAAAAGGACAGTGTTTGAAAAATTGACTTTTTGTATTGGATTTTCTAGATCTGAACGCCTCAATTTGTGGTTGATATTCCAATACAGTCGAGAATGGAAAACTCAAATCCGAAGGGAACCAGTTATCGCGTTATCGATGTTTCGCCATATCGGGGCTTCAATTTTAGAGGTAGAAAAATCTATTTATGGAAGCTTTGGACCTTTTTGCGAGATAAGTTTTCTAGCGATTCGAAATATAGAGGCTTAAGTAAAAGTCGTGAATAACAGCTACGCAAATACACTACTAACTAACCCCCAGCGAATGGCCTGTCTAGCACACCCACAGCAGCCATGGAGACTATTCTCAACATTCTTCTTATGGAACTGGAGGTCAAAAGGACCTGCAATCAGATTGCGGACCCTGGGTCACTTTAAAGACGAATGCCACACAGGACACAGAGCTATCTGGAAAGATGTTTCAGAATTCTCTGGACTTGTCAGCAATCCAAGTGATCTCATAGAGAAAGAATACATCTGCAAGACCGACTATTCAGTCGAATTCCCTAGCCGTGAAAAATGGCTACAAGGCACAATGCTTGCCGGAGTAGAAGGCATTGTATTATACACGGATGGATCACACATTAACGGAGAATTTGGAGCTCGTGTACACTCTCCAGATCCTCCGATAAATATACCACTTAGAACCCTCGGTGACTGTTTTCCAGGCGGAAGTCCTTGCAACTCTCAGGGGCGTAGACGAACTCATCAATGCCGACACCAGAGACACTTGCGTACACATTTGCTCGGACAGTCAGGCTACACTTAAAGCACTTGCGAACCCACTAACTAATTCCAAATTAGTGAAGGAATGCTAAGAAAAACTCAACACCATTGCAAGATCCTGCACGGCGAATCTGCTCTGGGTACCTTGCCACAACAATATACCGGGGAACGAAAGGGCAGACGAAATTGCAAGAGCAGGGCGGAAGACGTAGAAAACCTCACTGTAAATACTATTGGTACGAAACTGCCTATAGCCTGTCCTTTGCAAAATGCCACGCACAAATGTGGAGTCAGATCCAAACTTGCAATGCTGCCAAAGAAATGATGGAATTTCCAAATCCACTGCGGGCTAGGAAAGTACTGAATTTGGGCAGAGTACAAATTAACATCATCTTAAATAAACATGCTAACCGACACAGCACCTGCCCGGGTTGCAAAGAAGAAGACGAAAGTATCAAACACTTTCTCTGCGATTGTCCTGCTCTATGTTCAGTAAGGCAAAAATACCTGGGAAGACACATCCTACCTGGGCTGACATCGCTTAGATTCTATCGATTTCTCGCAAACACTGGAGTTTACACGACACACAAAGCGTTTTTCTTGAATTCACATGTTTCTTTCAACCTTTCCATTCCACTTCACTACCTCCTTTCACTAACACACACCTCAACCCTATTTTACTCAGCTCAGTTCCAGAGGGGAGCACAACGGGCCCGACTCGTGGCCTACGTGAAGAGGAGCAATCCTTACCCTCAAAAACCAACCAACCAACCATCAGAACCTCGGCTTATTGAAGTACATTTAAGTAACAGAGCTCCTGTTGCTTAACATTCGAGTTGTAAAGTCAAAATTGTGTAATTTGAAATCCAGAGGGCTATTAGAGCTATTGGACGCTAGATTTCCCTACGACGTCATAGCTTCTAGAGAGGCTGAAGTCACTGAAAGCATAATATTAAGAATGAGCTTCCCAGAATTAGACCCAGCAGGACACTGAGAGTTTGAAAAATATCTTGCCTAGCTGCTTCTTCAGGGTAAAACTTTCAGTGGGACTAAAGTGTCAGAGTGGAAGGATGCGAGAAAAATATTGAACGCATCTATTGTACAACTACAGCTTGTTGACTTAAAAGTCAATAATGGTATATTACAGCAGTAAATCACAGAATCCTCATTCATACACTCTCCGAACAGCTCTCTATCTGGAAAACCAAGTTCAGAAATTCACTCCCAGGAGAGAAGAAGTTCATAATTCATCCTAATTATAATCAAAATAACCAGGTATCTGAAACCATTTAGTTGCACTATGTGACTATAAAAGTTTCGCCTAGCTTGACCACAAACAAAAAACAGGAATGGGTTAGGGAAGAGAGTTATACCTGCAGATTCTGTAAAGACGAAATAGAATCCACCGAGTAGGCCTTCCTTGTGGCAACAGTCCCAAAAATTAGAACTAACTTCCCAAGATACTTCCAGCATCTCCGCAAATTAACTGACTACAAAAGACCCAAAAAATGCTCCAAATTGGTCTGAAAACAACCTTCAAGACAACTAGACCTGCAGTTTCTGTAAAGGTGAAATGGAATCTCCAGAGTAGGCCTTACAGAAGTTTCTTGTAGCAACAAACCCAAAAATAACTGACTTCCCACGTTAGGTTTAACCTCTACGGCTACGCAAATTAACTGCCCACAAAAAATGCTCCGAGTTGGTTTGAAGAACAAATTTCAAAAATCATTGGTTTAATACTCGTATCTATCAAACAAAAAATAAAAGATACTCTTGTCAAATAGTGCCCTCCAGCAGCACCCACCACAGAAATTAAATAACTTCAAATAACTTATCCCAAAAGTCTGTGCATGCACTCGGGCGTATACTTAATTTTTACCCATGCTAAACTGTCTTTAAATCTGACTACAAATAGCCGCCTCACTTAAACTTTCCACGCTGCAACTTCCCGCAGATACATAGATAAAGGAGGGAAGTTCAAAATTGTCAGCCCCCTCTATACAGCCAGACATTTTGGAGAGAAAGTAACTAAAAAGTAACCGAGTGCGTCTGTCCCACAGCTGGGAGCAAATGATAAAAAAAAAATTCCAACCAACTTCATAAAACTCAAATTAATTTAGTCGAAGTGATTTATCTCGGACAGTATTTGGCATTTTTCTTTTGTTTCAATTTTTTGTGGTTTTTTTTCTGCCAAAACTTACTTCCTCCTCTGACTGATTCCCTAAAGTGAATTGGATGATGTGATTGTTCACAAAGTTTTCCTTTTGTTATTTCATAAAACAATAACTTGTGCGCCTTCCCCCGGGGTGCAAATGTACGGAAATAATAGCGTTACGGAACGTCATTGGAATAGGATTGTGTGATATTTTTTTGTAGGGATTAGGGATTTAAAAAAAAATCTTTATTCTAAAATATTTTTGTCTCATTTTTTTTACAGGTTTGATGTCCTTGTCAACGGAGGAGGTGCTGTAACATTGCAATTCCAGAGATCACCATTCCGTCCATTAACTCGTACAGTTTTTGTACCATGGAACAGAATCGTTGTACTACCACCAGTTCAAATGCAGCTAAGCGATGATGACGAACATGCAAGGACAGCCATTAAGTTAGTACAGAGGGCTGCAAAAAAAAAAGCAATCTTAGGAGAAATGAATTCATTGGATCCTTTCTTTAATTTCAGAATTGCACCACAGAATCCCGCTTTGACGTTCCTCAATTCGATTCTGTACCATTTCTCAGATGAACCAGTAGATTCGAGTAAGATTTGCGTCGTTCACGACCACGAACAGTTGAAACCACAATTGATAAGTACCTGGATGCCGAATGGAGTGGGTGCCATGCCCGGCAAGAGAGTAGTATTTGCCGAAACGCAGGTGGGTTTCGTTTAACAAAAAAAAAAGTAGGTTCATATTCAAAGTGGGATAAATAACATTACGACTCAATGCTGGAAGAATAATAATTCCAAGTTGTAGAACTTATTTAAATAAAGCATATTAAGAAGGACTTTTATTCTTCTTCCTCATCCTCGTCCCTGAATGAAGGAATAACTCAGAGAAAATCTATCCAAACCTACGAGCATTTGCTTTAAAGCACCGTAACCCAGGTGAGGTTGGCTTCTTTAATTAATTTCTAATGAACTTGAAATGCAAGGGTGGGTGGTGGATTGTTTTTTTTTTTTTTTTTGTAAGTCCATTTTAAAAAAAAAAGATGGAGGAGGCACACTCTGACGATGGTGAGCCGGTCGAAATGAAGAGTGGGAAAGAGTAATTTTGTCTGGCTTCAGGTGGAGAATAGAGGAAGACTCGTATTTTTTAATTGGGATATAAAATTTCTTAATCTTTTGTATAGTGGGTTTAAAAGTTATTAAAAGAAAATGAGTTTTGTAGGTACTGGTTGGCGGGTGTATATTAACATAATTTGAAATTATCAAATTAAACCAAATTTAAGGAACAATAAATTCAAGTGTGGCGTCTAGCCCGGTTTTACTGTAAAACTCTTGGAGTTACTCATTCTGTTTACTTTTAAAATTGGCGGCTGTTAGTGCTAGTGTCTGTAACGTCAACATCCAACTAGCTTTACATCTTCTTTCCTGGGAATGAAGGAAAAGAATTCGATCAGATTAAGATAAGTCACTTTTTTTCCAGACGGTTAAGCCATTGACATAAATACACCTTTGTAAGAAAGTAAATGTTACTCTCCAATTTGTTTCCAAATAAAGGTAGCTGAGTTTTCAAAGTACAACATACGGTAAAGAAAAAATAAGAACAAAAATTGACTTTTTCTTTCATTTTATTTCCAAAATATTCCACCAAATATAAATATAGGCGTAAGCAGTCCTATATAAAACCGAGCCTAGTTTTGCGCAACAATTTGTTGTGTGTTTATATTTTTTGAACGAATAACAGGTATTTGCACCATTGGAAAAAGTCCCAGTATATTTCACGCAGGAATTCATGCCCTTCAAGTGTGCGCTAACCTCATCCTGAAATCAGGAATAAAATGTGTCGTCATCCATATATGTTACTCACGGATAGTCAAGCAGCCATGTAGGTTCAAACTTGATTGACTCCAAATCAGTCCTGAACTGCTTCAGTACTCTCTTAGACCTCTCTCATATAAACAAAGTCAAACTTTGGTTGCTGCTCGGACAAGGGGTTATTGATGGAAACGAAAAAGCTAACGAACTGGGCAAACACGGTTCGGCTGACTCCTTTACATAAACTTAAAAATCAAAAGTTGAGAAAGTTAAATATGAAAAAATACCCAGTCTTCGTCAGGGTAAAAAAGTCATTGAAAATTAAACCATTCCAAAATAAATCCATAAGATACTTACACCTCAGTAGGAATGATATCAAGAGGTAAATGGGATTTCTAACCAATTTTCTCATTCAGGAAACTGAATGTCGTCTCAGCATGGAAGATAACGAAACTGCGGAACATATTAGCCGTATTTTATTATCCCCGTGATCTGATCCGGATCAGATCAACAAATAAGTTTGTGTGCATTACAACAACAATCCGAGATCTTGCTTCTTGTCAAGATCAATTTTCGTGATCCAAAAATTAGTTCAACTATTTCTCACTATGGTACACTTTCGTTTGTGAATGTTGCTGTATTATCGACAATTGCCAAGGGTAAATGTTGCCAGATTAGAACATAAAATTATTATTGGCAATCCAAATATCATTAATGTTATTTTGTTCGAATAATTTAAATTTTCTGCTCATAATGATATCCAAGCGATGTGAAACTGAAATTATAGCTGCAAAATATTATTCTCATTCGGTATCTGTTAATTAATATTAACAATTTCCTCCTAAAAAATAAAACAATCGCATTCAATTTTCATTTAAAAGAAAATATTGATTCAAATGGCAACTTCGCACTAAATGTCAAAATGAACTTAGCTTGTACAATCACCACAACACAGAACTTTGATCTGGTTTGTTTCATTATTCTATAAAAAAAAAAACACGGCTATTGTCACTATGTGGCATTAGGAGACAACGTTTCCACAGAGAAATTCTATCTCCTGGGGAAATTCCTAAAGCCCCAATGAAATCCGCAATTTTATCAAAAGAATGGAACCTCTTCTTGCTCCCTAAAATGGCTTTGAGATACAAAATATCTTTAAGGTAGTAATTCCCCTCCGCAATTTATAGGACAGAACTTTTTTGTGAAAACAGAGTTGATTGCCGTCCCTGAATGGCGAGCTGAGAAGCTTCTAACGACAAATGATGAATGCTTGTCTGACATTCGGAAGAAGTGGCACCGTGAAGTGCTGAAACATAACCAGGATAACCACTTCAACCACTACGCCCGCCATAGCGTCCACAACAAAGAGGGCTGGAGAAAAATTCTATTTAAAATTCGAAATCGAATATAATCAGCTTAATCTTTAACTTGGTAGGTGGGGTGCTGACAACAACCCCAAGCCCTTATTTTTCAAAAAAAAATTTGCTTTGCGACTATCAACACCCGTTGTCGGTACAGTACCTTCCTGTTGTTTTCTATTATACAGATTTAGATAGTTTTAGTAAAGTTTGGTTGCACAAGTAAGCCGTGACAGACTGCTCAAACTGCAAGGGTGCTGTCAACACCCCACCTACCCAATTGTGTAATTTTTTTTTTTACTTGGTGAATTTGTATAGTTAATTTTAAAATGTCATTTGAAAAAGATTAGGAACGCATTCAGCGTTTATTGACACTATATAAATGAAGATTCAAATGAACAGCCAGACTTAATTGATACCAATGATGTCAAATTTGTTAGAATAAAAAATTGTTTCAAAAATTTATACCGACAGCACTATTTTGGAAAGGACGACCAAAAATTCTATACAGGGGTCTTAGAGTTAATTCTTTTAACATTGTTCTACTCCAGAACGATATCATAATGACAATTTGACCAAAGAACCCAGAGAAAAGATAAGCGTAATAAAGTGAAATCATGAAGGGGTAATGTCGGCACCCCACCTACCTACTAACGTTACTATTACTCACCTACCTACGTAAGGTTAAGATAATTTTGTGAAAACATTCGGTACAATTCGTTTAGTACTAGTGTTGTTTAACACTTTTTTTTGGCTAATCAAAGCTAGACCGATTTTCTAGTGTACCTTCGCGTACAGTTCGGTAAAAGCAAACAGAACTGACAGGTCAGCGAATTAAATTAAATTTACAAATTAATGTTGTAGACCGAAATAAAGTTGAATTAAACTGTTTGGATCGGCTGAAAGAGTTTGCTTCAAGCTGGAAGCTGAGATAGCGCATGTAATTTAGCAACTTTTAACACTCCTATTGTGTAGACTTTTTTTTGTACACTTCGAAACAAAATAAGCAATGTTTCTGTACATGAAAATTCAATCACAAGCAAGGACATAATGAAGTAAAAAAAATGTCATTTCTAAGAAACCTGTTGGCACATTTTATGGATTAATCTACTGAATCACGTAATGACCTACAAGACTGTACGAGTACATATGTACACATGTTTGAAAGGTATACATACATAGCTTTAAAACCAATGACGAAAGTGCAACATTACACATTCTCTAGAAGTCACCCTGGAGATTTTCCCACACTCTTCTTCTTCTTTTACAATTTATATCCCAAAAAAGAAAAAAAGTGTTTAAAGGAGAGAGAAACACAAAATCACTGGTGCTGAAAACATGGAAAATGCATGACAACAGCAGAAACTCTTCCAACGGAACATACCACCCATAGATCACACATGTACAACTCATATATGTATATACGTGCGAAGATACACAGTTATTTCTTCATATTACATGTTACATAAGGAATCACCGTCGAGAGCTGGTAGCGCAACACTACGAAAAGATGAAGAAAATAATAACAAAAAAAACACCCCACCGTTGTTCAAAATAAAACCACGAAAATGCAGTTTTCCAACGAAAAACATGACGCTGAACACAAAGAGAGTAGCGTTTACCTACCAGAAGGCCACAAAAGACCGGACTATATCAACGGTTCCCGGTTCCTACCAACAGCCAACAACAACGGTGCTCCGCTGGCATTGCCGCCTGGTGAATTCAATTTCGCATTGTAATGATTTTCACGTATCCAACGCCAACACGGTGGGGCACGGAGTGTACACACACAGACATACAACGAGTATTTCATACAAGTGTTGATGTAGGATTCAGGACCTGGCCAAGAGTATGAATTATTATTAGTATTCTATGGTCATCGTTTATTTTCGCTATTCCCCACGACTATACCATCAGAGAAGCTTTAAACTATGTTCTAGGATTCCACCTCCCTTCGAGATTTTATAATAGCTGATTCAGGATACAAAAAAAATCCACTCTTACGAGCCGGTGCACTGTGATAGAATTCTTTAGGGCAATAGTATATGTATCTCTTCCTGCCTTTTGCAGGTAAATAAACCACTCCAGCACGTTTTGTTCCCAAATTGAAACTCCGCGCTAGAGTGCATTCAGCCAAGCATTACTCGAGTAGCTTCACAATTACGGCTCGACAATTAACGATTAATTGATTTCACATCAAGTACACACACTTGGGTGTGCCAACCGAACCGAACGTAAATGGAATCAGGCTTAGTCCCTGCCAAGTGGTTGCAAATTGCAAAACTGGCCGGAAATATTGGTATTATTATCAATCCTTGCGCTTAAAGCTGGATGTTTAATTATTCCATCAAATGTTCCAGAATGTAATAATCAGTCAAGCGTCGTCGAACAAGTAGGTCCGAGTAGGCACCTAGCACCACCCGATAGGTTTTCTTCTCAGGCAGACAGTTAGTCAGTCAATGTTATCTACCGACACCAAACTATAACACGTTAATGCAACATCTCTACATATGTATGTGTTTTTTGCTCTTTTCACAGATTGTTCAAGAATCCATCCAGATTCCGGGCTCCGGTCTGCATCTTACATATCAATCATCGCAGGCATCCGGATATTTGAGCATCGTCCGGATGCGTTTGACTGCGGAACAAATACCCAGCACGTTGACTCATGTGCATGTAGGAGTGGAGATTGAGGGTGCACTGCATGTGAAGACATACGAAGCTGATCCGAATCTGATACACACGTTCGCCTGGAACAAACGCAACGTGTACCGACAGAAGGTGTACGGAGTAACGATTGCTCGCATCTCGGTTGGGTACCAGCACTCGACGTGCAAGTCACCAGTATGGACCACACAGACGGCAAAACTGCAGGGATACGATGTCGATATCTCGGACATTGGCGGGTGGGGATTGGACATCCACCATCACTACAACTTCCACGAGGGTATCCTGCAGAAGGGCGACGGTAGCACGCTCCATATGAAGGAGTATCCGAGAACGGTAAAAGTTGTTATGGGAACAGGACTTCAGCGTCCGCTAAATTGTCCCGACCACTGTAATGGTATTGCGAAAGATGCGCGACTCCTCACACCAATCGCACTAGCGTCCGGTCCCGATGGTAGTTTGTATGTCGGTGATTTCAATCTCGTGCGTCGCATCACACCTGATGGCAAAGTATTTACCATTCTACAGCTGAGCGCCACACAGGTATCGTACCAATACTACCTGGCTGTGTCGCCAGCCGATGGTCATTTATACATATCCGATCCGGAGAAGCATCAAATTCTACGCCTGCTTAGGCTGGAAAAGGTCAAAGATCCCAGCATTAATAGTGAGCCAGTCGTGGGTAGCGGTCAACGCTGCATACCCGGCGACGAAGGTAATTGCGGTGACGGTGGACCAGCATTGCAGGCCAGATTGTCGCATCCCAAAGGTCTGGCGATTGCTGCAGACCGCACAATGTACATCGCCGATGGTACAAATATTCGAGCCGTTGATCCGAAGGGCATCATTCATACGCTAATTGGCCATCACGGGCATCACAATCATTGGAGTCCAGCTCCGTGCACGGGCACTCTTATTGCGAACCAGGCACAACTGCAATGGCCGACCGGTCTGGCGCTTAGTCCTTTAGATGGTTCCTTGCATTTCATCGATGATCGACTGGTGCTCCGTTTGACGTCGGACATGAAGATTCGCGTTGTTGCCGGCACACCGCTGCACTGTAATAACAACCAGGATAAAAACAAGACGAACGATAGTGTCCTGGGCACAGTACTGGCCATGGCCTTCTCGCCGTTCGGTGAGCTCTACATTGCGGACAGTGATTCGCGGCGTGTTAATTCGATTCGCGTTGTCGACACAACCGGAAATATGAGATATTTTGCCGGCAAACAGGAGAATCTGGGGTGAGTACGTTTTTGTTTGTTTTGTACCCGCGTGTAGTGTGTATTGATTCATGTTAACGGGAAATGTTTGCTTTTATGCCACTAAGGATGTTTTGGGGTTGTATGTGTTAAGCGGACAGGCTGGGTTTTTTTTTTTTAGCATATTCGAGGCGTGGTTAGCTTTATATAGCGCGGATTTAAGGCAAGTTTAGCTTTAAATTTCGTATCCCTTTTTCTGTAAAAGCTTAAAAGGATGTAGTTGGCTTTTTAATTTCTAGAAATTGGCTCGAAAACTGCAAGCCAAAGCATCTTCAAATGGAACTTCCACTTTCCACATTTTACCTTTATCTTAACACAGTACGATGCACATAGCCTTGATCTAAGAATGTTTTGATGCTATTTTGAAATCCTTTGGAAAAATTATTTAAATTAAAGTTTTCCAATTTTTTTTCTTACAGTTTTTCCTTAAACCTAATGAATTATCGTACAGAATTTCTGAAAGAACTTTCATATCGCTGTCGACTTAAACTTTCAAGCCTTTTAGCACTCCCTAATTCCTTACACCAAAGTTTTTAAATAAAAGAAGGGAAAACCGAAAAAAAACGGAACTAATACCCAACAAAAATGTTCTGCCTAACCGCAACTACGGTCGACCTAGGCGAACAACTTAAATGGAATTTTCCGAAATATCTTCAACATGTTCAAGGATTTCGATTCGTATCCTTGTACTGTTTCACCAAAAACACGAAACAAAAATAAAATCAGAATACCAAAAGCGAAAAAAAAAGAAAAGAAAAGGAGAGGAAAGATAGGAAATGATGGAACAAACAGCAAAAAGCCAAACCACGATGCACCGCTTTTTGGCAGACAAATCCGGAAACTAAAGCGGTTTTTTTTTTCCATCGCCGGACATTAGCAGAGCAATCGAAAGAACACGGAACAAAACGGGGAAAATAGGATTTAACCAAGAGATCCCTTTGCCACCCTCATCCTTCGTAAAGTGAAAATTCACCAGACTGTGTGGGGCATACCGATAATGGCTGTCATCTTTTTATCTTGTCCTCTTCGCTGTTAAAATGTTTTTTATTCGCTTTGTTCTGTTTCCCGGCCTGTTTTGTTGTTTGTTCCTTTTTGAAGCAATTTTTCTGTATCCATGTCTGTAAAGATGGTCTCTGTAGTGTAGATTTCCCGATGGTTTGTGTCGCGCGAAATGTTCCCACTTAACACAACATCCCCAGCAATAGTGCTATATAGTATTATATTTCATAAACAGAGTCCTTGTAACTTGGAACTAATGATAACGATAATTATAGGTCGCTGGCATGTGATTGCACTACGAACGGCAACAATAATGGTACTTCGTCTACACAATACTCGACTACAGTTAATCCGACTAGAAACGGAAATACGATAGGAAATCCTGGCGGTACAACTCCATCGTTGACGTCGTCATCGTCTGGTAATGGAGGCGGTAGCACCATTGGTACATCTGGCAGTAGTGGTGGTGCACCAGCTACAGGCGGGGCTCTTGGTATTGGAGCCGGCTCTGGCTGTTTATGCAATGGTGGCAACATCATGACAACCGGTCCGACGACAACTACAACGGTGTTACTAGGTGCAAAGGTAACTGGCAATGTTGGAGGCATTGCTGGCATCGGTGGCGGAACAATTAACGAAGATGGCACTCTTAGTAATGCAGAGACTCTGCTATCCTCGAATGCCAGATTCCAGGCGATTTCCGCAATTGCCGTTGCTCAGGATGGTGTCATCAATGTAGCTGATCAAGGTAAGTTTGTTTTATCCCTTTTTTCTTAATTGAACTTTTTTTTCAAATACGGGAACGGTGGTTATTAGTTGTGCTTGCCTTGGAAGGGGAATGGAAATATTTGTTTCACTAACAAATTAAATGGGTGTTGAGAGTTCACCTGGCATATGATTTCAAATCCGGTAGCTGTTTGAAGATTATTCTTGGCGAAGGGTTAATGTACTACAGGGTGGACATTTTGTTAAGAAAGAGCATCTGCAATATGTCGGATAGAGATGATTTTAATTTTCGAAACAACCAGATAATTTGCAGCTACATTTTCAACATTAAAACTAGGACTTCATGTTACCGGGTTAGGCCACTCTAGAGGCCGAAAAAATAGGCTTTTTTAAGATTTTTTTTTTTTTTTTTTTTCAGAAATATTACAAAATAAATCGAGATTCCAATAAAGAGTATTTATTATACATATCAGTGACTGTATACAAAATGGCGGCTGCTATGCAGCGTTTTTCCGATGACGTTTCCGTTTTTTCTGGGTCCACAGCCGGACAAATAGTTCCTGTAATTTTCGAATTATAATATTTTTTTTTTTTCTTCATATAATAACTGCTAACTGTACGTAGGTTTTTTCGATATATTAATTTTTGGCTAAATGGCGCACTTCCAAAGTGGAAAGTGAAAAATCATCATCAGATAATTGTTAATAACTAATGAACTATGCAATATAAAAACAAAATCCTACGTACTTCCATAGATAATGTATTTTTCAAGATATACTCAAGTAAATCGGTTGAAAATTGTCTGAGTTATGTCTCCGGCCAATTTAAAAAATGCAGTTTTAAGATACACACGTTTGAAGTTTTGAGTAGTAGAAAATCATGAATAATTTTGCAATACCTTTAATGAGCGTTTGTCGACGAACGTCCTTCTCAAATGCTTGGCTGTGCCTAACTAACTGAAAGAGACGTTCGACAAGTCTAAACTTGTCTTCTTCTTTCTTCTTTAGGTGGCGCTACAGCTCGGAGTGAACCTGGACCTGCTTCTCGCAACCATTTGTGTGCGCGTGTTATATTTTTGCACGAATGGAAAAGACCTACAGTATTTTGCCGACTCCGAACGGCGAGTTAACACTAGAAAAATCTTCTTACCAAGAAAGACGGCAAGGGTCATTTAACCCCATACAATAAAAATGTAGATTTTGATATAGTAAATCATTTAAAAGGGCTAATCAATCAATGAACAAATTAAATATAATCATAATAACGTGTTCTATTAACAAGAAGTTTTTTATTTCTTACTACAATCATGTCATGACAAATAATTGCTTTTGACTGATTACATTTTCCACGTAATGGAATTTTACAAATATCGCACACACCACTGGAAATATAACAGTGACGTCTTTTACTAGCTGAAGGCTGCATCGGTACTGCTGGTTGTGTTAATAATTAAAAAAAAAAGTTAAAAAAAATTAAAAAAAATGTGAAAAATTATACTATATGGGTTAAATGACCGGCGCCGGCTTTGTAGGTAGATGATATGTTTATGCAATTCTTTATGAAGATATAATGATGAAACTATATGTAAATTTAAATTGACACTATTTTAATAAAAGTCACAAAAGAACATGCCATAAAAGTTAAAACTTTTAAAATTATAGAACGCTAAACTTCAAAATGTGTCGCCCGTCTTTCTAGTGTTAAGAAGCTCATTGACAAAATGATACTCTTTGATTGCTTGTCATTGGTTGTACCGTGAAAAAACTTTTAGGTATTGGACCCGGGCTGGAATTGAACCCGGCAACGCACTTACTGCTACACCACTGTGCTCAGTAAGTCTCGTCACTTTCTAGTCACAATTATCAAATTTTTCAGGAGAGCACTATTTGAAACCTTAACAAAACTATGAAAATATATATTGACTTAAGACAAATGATTATGTTCATTGTACTATTAAAACTGTGAATGAACTACCGCACGTAGGATTATATTACTGTGATTCTTATATCACAAAACGGAACGAATACAGAGTCAAAATCTGCGATTCGTGATATCAGTGTTGCCAGAACAGCGTTTCATGTCAAACGCAAAAGAATGCATTACAAAAATCCAACACATCTCTTCTTCGTTGACTGTCACAATAATAACTGCATATAAGCTTTAAAATCTCTGTAGAGTGATCCTTATCTGCCTGTCTTAGCACCAGATGCGTTAGATTAAAAGATAATGATACTTTCACCTATTATAAATTAAATAATCTAACATTTCTAAGGATTTGTTGTTTCATAACAAAATAGCGAAACAAGTTGATGGAGTATTTATTCCACTCAGTGTTCAACACTACTTCTAGAAATTATTTTGATTGATCGTAAAATAGCACCAGTTTCTGCCACAATAATTTCCTGGAGTTTAGATTGAAAGGGGTTATGGGGCTAAGCCATCATAAAATACAAAGCACCATAATGTGCACATCGCGATCCACTGACAATTGCAAAGAACGTGTTCAATATCATCCGCTGTACCTATGTTATTGCAGTATATGCATTTTTCCATGTTTGAATGTCACATTCTTTTGGCGTGTTTCCTCAGAAGGCAGTGTCCGGAAACGGAGACAATTCCTATTAGAGTTCTTAACTTTGCCCTATTCAGTTCAAGGATTACATTAGTTCTTTTGCGGTCTATGGCCGAGCAAAGAGCCTTGGATACCATATGTCCCTCTATTCTTGACCAAAGGTGGTCCGCCAAAGGTGTTCCGCCATACTTATGATTGTGTTGTTTGTTAAGTTTTACCCTGATGCCGTATGATGGCGGTGCTAAGTTCATAACCGTCTCGGTTATTGATCTGCATGTTCATTTCTCTTAACGCCATAGTGCCCAGCACCCAGCATAGTTTGACCCTGTTGTGTCTGCTAAGTGATTGGAGCACAGAGCGACATCTGTCTACAATTGCCGATTTACCGATATACGATATAAGTCCTCTGAGCGCGGCCTAATAGTCGATGTAGATGATGATTACCTTATCTGTTATTAGCTTCGTCATCAACAGCTCCTCCGCCTAAAATACACTACAGTCGTCTGGAAGTCTAAGACACATATTTAGCTCCGGTTCTCTTGAGTAGATACCAGAGGCTATGCCGTTATCGGCTTTCGCCCCATCCGTATAGACCGTAATGTGGGTTTACCATATATGCGATGTGTTTCCCCAAAGTTGGTCACAAAAGACCTTAAAGCATAAATTGAAGAATAATTCTTTTATTAACCCATTAATGCCCGCTGTACTCAATTGAGTACACCCACTTGGAACCTTTTACTTTGATTTTTAGTTAAACTATTTATCATTACAAAGTTATTATTTTATTTATTATTTATTGTTATTTTGGAAAACTTACACTGTAAGATACAATATCTTATAATATAGTGAAAGTTAATTTAGAGGTACATATATTTGAGAACTACATTTTAAAGTTTATAAAAGTAAAATACTAACATTACATTTTATTCTTAGGTTTGAATTTATAAATAGTGTATAATTTTCTTAGTTATTTGTGAAAAAGAGCTTAAGTTCCTTCTTCATTTGGACACTGCTATTTATTCTTCTTATATGCCGAGGCAAGGAATTCCAAAGCCGAATTGAGTTTACAAAAAACTGACGCTCAGATGTTAGACAATTAAAACGAGGGAGTACTAAAAGATTGTTATTTCTATTAGAAGTGAAGAAACGTATTTCATTAAAGAGGTCAACAGGTTGATGAGTTAAGAGTATATCCGAAAACAAGACCAAAGTGCGGAAGTTAAGTAAATTTTCAAATGTCATGTTAAGCAGTGACATGGCAAGGTGGGATACTCGATCGTACCGACGTAGTCCGTAGACATATCTAACGGTGCTGTTAAATGCCACAAGCACTTTCCTTTTACTCTCAAAGTCAAGCTTACCGATAATTTCGCACCCATATGTCAGCAAAGGAAAAACAAGACTCTTGGCGAGCAAAACATGAATTTTGTGTGGGGTGAAGTTCTGCGTTGCCCATAGTGTACGAAGCACGCCATATGTCTTTCCAACTGTGTAGCTAACATGGTCTTTCCACAACAGATTGCTATTAAAAATTACTCCAAGATTTTTTGCAGTTTTAACATATTCGATTGGAGAATTGTTTAGAATGATTGATGGAAAATAAGAGAGGTCTAGATTATTTTTAGAGAAAATTAGACATTTAGACTTCGCTGGATTGAGCAACAAATCATACTTTTGTGACCAGTTAACAATATTCTCCAAATCTTCATTTACACAGGTTGCGAAGTGTTCAATAAGACCCAGTGGACAGCTTAAGTACATTTGCACGTCATCTGCATACATGCGAATGGAGCAGTGCTTGATAATAGATGGGAGCTCGTTTATGTAAAGCGAAAAGAGTAGTGGACCAAGAATTGATCCCTGAGGAACTCCGCTTACGATAGGCAAAAACTCTGACCGTACACTGTTTAGCTCAACTGCTTGGAAACGGCCTGTTAGATACGACAGTGAAAAATTAAAATTTATTAAGTTTTTTCGTCATTTATTTGAAATTTATTTTACTGTACTCATTTGAGTACAGTGGGCACATGACTATACAACTTTTTTTATTTTAAATGCGTTACAGTTTGCACATGAACTGGAAAATAATTTTTTTTAATAAAAATCACTGTACTTTAGCTATGGGCGTTAATGGGTTAAGAATACCAAGTAGCGTAGACCCTTTAAGCCTGCCTGTAGGGTCTTTTAAAAACTCATTTTTCTTTAATTTTACTCGCTTCTCCATCTAGTCAAATGCCATTCGAATTTAATTTAAACACAGTACAAGTGTCAGCATTTTGTTGATCTAATCAGGATTTAGCATAAGTCTACTTATATTTTGTTTCTGTACACAACTTTTCCATTTCCATCTACATGTGGGTTTAGGTATGTCTGTATTAAAATAAAATTTCTATTTCGGTAAATTTAAGCTCTTGCTGCCTACCTTTTGCTCGTTAAACCTTAAAATTCACCCTTCGTTTGTTTCACATTTCCATTCTTCTGCTTCGATGTCATTAATTTTTCAAATTCTACTTTATATCTTCTCTCCTTTTTGTAGGTATCTACACACGCACGCACAATTGTATTCGCTTCAGCCTTGAACAAGGCTCCTCTTCGTATCACGTATAGAATCCATCCGAACCCAAGCCCCAACTTTCTCCGTAAAATAACTGCTTATCAGCATTCACTTTCGTCCCTATTTGCCAACACGAAAATGAACCGAGAAGAAACGCAATTTTCATTACTCCAATGTCAGTGAATTAAATTGACATTCCTAAAAGCTTATCACATACAATCAATCAGTCAGACAGACTGATGCTCAAACAAGCGTACGATACGTACGAATAGGATGTACAAACATAGTATCGTATTAATGTGACAAAAAGACACATCCTCATGGAACGCACATTTTTCTCGTCGAACGAAACACGTCAACTCTCTACACTCTCCATACAACAATGATCGCCATAATAAAACATCATCATCGTCCTCATCAACCTCTTACTCGCGCCTGTCCTTGTCGTCATAGTCGACATCGTCATCGTGTCCTTCAGAGCAGGCTTTGTGCGGATACCTAACATTAGGCTCCGGAGCTCAAGTTGCAAATATTTACGCAAAGGAATTTCCACGGAAAGTATCTCAATGGGTATGGATATGGACGACATGTCGAGGACGTTGAAAAATTAATTGCAATTAATCCCTGTTGCAGGCGCATACAGTTGTCGTCGACCCTATTAACAATCGGCTAAAGCACATGGACATATACATACGTATGTATGTGCACATGCCTGTACCAATGTGTCTATTTAAATCAGGACCCATGTGCATGAGAGCTAGTCGACAAATTTAACAAAGAACTGGTATTTGTTGTATCCCTTAATTTTTCTTTCTGTGGAAATTGCGCACCATTCGATTTTAATCCATCAGATACACACAGCGTGGGATGGGTGGACCGGGCCGGTGTATCCGGTATTCATAGAATATCTCCTAGGGATCTGAGTGAACATCCACCCCCAACGTTGTGAGGTTGGTTGACTTTTTCGATAAATCGAAGAGAGTTCCTTTCATTAGCTACAAATTACTTTCATTCAGAGTGTAATCTGTGATTTTTTTTTTGTGCCCTTATTTCTTTCCTGTCGTTGAAAGACTTTCGCTTCCTCTTTCTGCCTGTCATTCAGTGTGTGGTGAATAACTGAGAGGAGGATGAGATTGGAGGGCCTTGGATGAAAGCGAATAGCGCCAAAGTACACACATTAACATTCTGAATGGAGTCCTAATGTACTTGACCAACGAGAGTGGTCTCTTTGTCATTGTCCATGGATGTGTGGATACGTGTACTTATGCCAAGTGATGAATACACATATTTTTTTTGCTTCTGCTTTCTTTTTGTGCAGCCGTAACATAGATTAAAAGATACTGACACCCATTAGTTAAAAGAATATTTTTGCTCTCCAAATTACGCAGATAGATCGATACTACATATAGGCTCTGGTGTGATAGTTGGGTGAGGTTTCCGATTTTAATAAGTACACTCAGCGACCGAGAAATAGGTACATACAGTGACTCCCATAATTGGTCACTAACGACGGTTTCTCATAAAATAAAATAAAACTTGAATTATTTTCAAAACTAACAAATTCGTTGGACTTTAAGGTTAAGTAAAAAAAATGGAATTAATTGCTGAATGCATATTTCTGGAAAAAAAAGCAATTTCTTTAAAGAAACATGTGATCAATTTTGTGAGTTAACCTTACACTAAGATTTTATATCGTATTATTATTAATGCGGCCGAAACATTTTTCTTTTCTTGGCATAGAGTTAACGCGATTTATTTATGCTTATGCTGAAACATTTTCCCAATAAATATGACCTCTGGACCATAATCCATTCATGGTCTTTTTTATAAACTTGGTTCTAGGCAAGATGTCTAACTGGCCACGTGCATCTGAGCGGTCATGCGTCCTTCAATTTTCTTGCACGTTCTAACACCACCAACGATCATATACCCCTAAAATAATAAGATTATCCCATTTAAACTCGACCGTTTCTTTAACCAGCTTCTCTGAAAGCTGTTGCCCACCTTTTGCCAAACCCATTCGCGCCCGCCTGTACCAAAACGGTCTTTTTTGGTCTTATTTGATCAAATCACATTAGCCCAGTTCTTTTCTGTATACGACTTGTACTTTTTGGCAAACGGTTTTCGGAAAGCCATATGCTATTTTGTTAGTAAAGGGTTTTTGACCTTTTCTTTATCGTTTTCGTAGCATTCTTCTTGCTGTTTCAGGCTTAATAATACTATTATCGTTTACTAACAATACGTATTGAACTTTTACAGCATTACCGCACTCCAGAAACGAAAGTTAGCACGAGATTTCTTGGAGAATTTAGCGATAGGCTTAGCTTTCACCCAGATGGATTTTGTTGAATCTGCAAGATTAGTATTTTTCTTAGTTTGCTGGTGGGATCTTGATATCATTTTAATTTGCTGGTTATTTCTAGATGAATTAAGCTTTTTTAATGTCGTTTCTAATGCCTTATTTCATCTGGATTGGTACAGCCCTCATCTTGCAGATCCTCCTTTAAAATTTGATCACCTATCCCAAAAGGCGCATAAATCGTAATCTGTTTGATTAAATTTCTCTTACAAAAACTGTAATTTGGTTTTTTATGTTACACTTGTTACTCAACTTTTGAAATCCAATAAGTTTTATAAATTTAAATTGTAAAAATGTAGTAACTCACAAAATTGTTCACATCGAAGGTCTTATCAAACCGCCCACAAAACTTCTCTGGAGCACTGTTCGTTTCCGATAACTATAACAAAACTAACGGTTGCATACTAAGCCGACTTGAACATATGAACGATCGAGTAACGGAACTTTAAAACGGCACCGTGAGAAGAAAATGTAAAAATTTGAAACATATGATCAATTTATGGGAGTCACTGTATAATCTCGATAAGTATAGGGTCACATTTTTTTCAATCTTGTTCTACTTACATGTGTCTGAATTTTTTAGGCGAATCATTTGAAACGATATAGAAAAGAAGTTGCCGTATTGCAAAATCAGTACAAAATTTTATAATAAACTTCGTTGTCGTAGGCTGTACTAGACTAAGATCTGTTTTTGGTTTAAACTTTAAACTGCTTTGTATATTCTTAAGTCGCGATACGCATTCGACATTTGATTGACTAGAAAATACCTGCGAAACGCAGACCATGAAAATTACGATCAGTTTGACAGCAGAAAAACACATTGGCTGTGTTTATGGGGAGTTTCCTGTTCCACGGTGTCGAAACCCTGCTCTACCTTCACAGAAGTGTAGTAGATTAGTTGGCTGTGGTGTAGTTGTAGTCACCGTCGTATTTACGCTGATAGGTCAGGTTTCACGCAAGAAATTCATTTGATCGATTTCAGAAATTGCCGAGACCTACGCCAAAGTTTAATGCTGGCAGCAGCTAACAAAATTGATCACACAAGGAGAAAATAATAAAAAAAAACATCTGGAAAAAAGTACTGTGAATTATAAATAAGCAAAAGCAAGGGAATCACCAACTCTCTGGTAATCTTAGACACCACCCATAGAGTTACATCTGAGTTTCCTACCATTACGCCGATCTGTCTGTCTCTCTGCTTATATTGTCCTTCATGTGCCCGTGCAGTGTGCAACATTGTAAGGGTATTGATTGTGAACCCCTTTAGCGGAAGTAAAACATTTTCCAAATAATTCCTTTTGGATCACACTCCTTTCATTCCTAATTTGGACTGGAGATCCGTTCACTTTCCCGCTGCAGCAGTCATCCAAAATTCAGTGCCAAATTCAAAATGATTAAAAAGACAAAGGATTGACTTCCAACAGACTCCTTAAGTTTTGGCACAGCATAACAATTTTTACAAAATCTATTTATTGCTCAACATAGCATGATTTTTTGTACTTTCTCGAAATTTCTCTCCTTTTTGGGCTGAAATTGGTTGTACTTTTTAAGAGATTTACGAAATTACACTACAAAATTTAAAACATTTGTTTCTACCTTTATCAGCTCAATGTACAGTACAAATTGAATCTAAGGTGCGCGGCAGAAGGACTTTTACCGCTTTGACCACACACGACATAGAAAATTTGCAATGGAATGGTGTACTTATCTCATTTTGACCAAATTTTGACTTATACTCCTTCTACCGCGCACCTTAGAAATTCCAGTACACAGTTCAACATTCATCCAAATTTAAAAAGAAAAATATATAACTATCTACAAGTTTGTATCGCTGAGTGTTTTGAAAGCGCAAACAACACAATCTGCGTCGAATTAATCAACTTACACACGTCTGTTTAATTTGGCCCTTCCTAGGGGAGGAATCATCATTCGTTTCCACAGATTCTTTACGTTTGACCCATCCCCATGGCGTGTCGGCCCCATTTCGAGTCTGTTGATGCTCGATGTTTGCACTCAAGTCAGCCATTTATTATAAAAATTCTCAAGAGTCGGAGGCAGGATATACGAGTATGTAATATGATATGACCATCCCTTACCCTTGTAACCACCCAAATAGGCCAGAAAAGAAATCAGAGAAACTGGTCGCCATGTCGACTCCTGAGGTCAAGTTCACATTTGTATTCAACGGTGGCTGCCAGGCGACCACCATCATGGAAGACGAAGAAATAAGAAATAATAATAATCCGGAAATAATGCTACAACCCCTTACTCTAACCACCCTCCGTCAACCAACCGACATCCGCCGTATAAAGAGCCAGGCCCTGTTACTTCCGGCGGTGAGTATCATGCGAGAGAATACGATTACAGAATAATAGGATGTTACATCCATAAACGGCCAGGCGGAGACTGGAAGGCAATGCTTAACGGTTAGGAACTGATTACACCAAAAGCGCAAAAGGACTTTTACTTGACTTAATGATATTTTAGTTTAGTTCAACGATGAACGTTATTTGCCAACATGACGATGACGACGACCATGTTCAGAGAGAGAGGCTTACATGTGTATGAGATGTTGTCCTTGCAGCAGCGAATATAGGCCTCGGCAGCGCTCGACTTATCCTCGAGAGCCGAGAGGTTTTCCATTGCGCGCCACACATCGGCAATCGAAGATTTGATTTAGTGGATTCAATTGAATGCCGATTCTGTCGGCTTTACGTGCAAATCTCTGCTACGCTCGAAATGAGATGTAGAAAATTTTCGATATCGACTTGGAGGTTGCCAGAAATGATGATGATGATGATGACGTCCACAGGAGTGTTCACGTTGAACGACAATATGATAACGGGGGTGTGTCTGCTCAAATGGGTTCGGTTTCGGATATTTTTGAAGCCATATTGTAGATTATCCTTTGTATTGATGGCAGAGAGACGGAGACAAAGAATAGTATCGAAATGTTTTCGAATAATTGTCGTCACTTGTAGGTACCGACTGGCACAGTGTATCTAAAGGGCTCCTTAAGGATTATAAGTGATTTTCTTGGCCATCGATTTAATGCTTGAACAATAATAATCGCTTTTTTGTCCATTTGGCTACCGAATTCTTCGTGCTGACCTGGCACAAGCAATTGAATTTCGTTTGGTAACGGTGTTTGGATGATAAATACATGCTTCTCTCGATAATGGTCGGGTGCTTCTTGCTCGGTGAGAAAGTAAACGAGACCTGTGTAGGTAAGAGCTCCACTAGAAAAAAAATGATGACGATTATGGAGGTTTCTTCTTGGGTGGAGTGAGATAATTTTTTCTCTGCAGGATATTAGCATAATCACGGATAGCAAAAGATCCTTCAGATTGCCACAGTAAGCTGCTTAAAGAGCAAACAGGATTCGAATCTTTTCTACGAAATAAACAGGAAATATATAAAAGACAACCGTTGGCCTTTTGTATACATCCGGGTATTTTAGTTCAGAAGAAACCTTAGCGTGGGCCTCGCTCTTTAATAATTCCAATGGCATGGTAAAAACCGTTCTTCAGTTTATTTTCCTGGTAGGACTGTAAAATATGTGATTAGATATTCAAAACTCTTATGTCTTAGACTCGTAGTATAAGCAGTCCGCGATATAATAGATAATAGTTGCGTCGCGATGCCCTCCGCAACTGGCGGGTCAGAACCTTTAAAAAATATTAACATAACCGAGGTCCACCACATGGATTTATCTGATATGCGGCTTAAGTTCAGGCTGAAAAATCATCACTTTAATGGCCAGAACATCACTGTCGACATAAAATGGTATCGATTCGGTGAAATATGTCCTTAAGCAACTTCGCTACTTCGGATTGCCTAAGCAGCTAGGGTTGAAGTCTCCAACTCGATGGGCAAAAATGTTTCCAGTCTTGGCTTATGGAGACAGTTACCAAAACGGAAGAGCATGCAAATGTTCCCTGTCGAATATTTGCTACTCTCCGTGCCGAAGGCGAATGGAAACAGACACAACAACGAATTTTATCAGCTGTAAAAATCCCAGCCACCTGATCCCAAATAATGAGGAAGTCAAACTTAAGGATTAAGCGACCGTAAAAAAAAGCTTGGTCCAGCCGACGGAAAACAGCATGTTAAGCTTACAAGATAGCTTTCATAAGTGAAAAAAATAATAATATACAAAAAAATACTCCACTTTTGTCATCTGCATATACATATTTTTGGCTCTTTTTCATTTGCGTGTGGCTCCGTACGGGGTCAGTGTACACACTGAAGAGAAGTGAATCATATTGGTTTTTCTTTGATGGCATTTATTAGTAACAGTAAAAGAAAATCTGGCTTTGGAGTTCGCATGTAAAGTATGTATGAACAATTTATACTAAGACTCTAGAACGATTACGACAGGAAGCATGTTTTAGGTGCTCCCACATGCCTAGGAGTAGAAAACGAGCAGAAAATTGTAGCGCATGTAAGAAAACTACCCGCGTATGGATTCGCTCCTAACAGAAAAGAGCTGTTCCATATGGGCTTTGAACAGGCAGACCCATACAGGCCAAGTCACCATTTTAATAAATCACAAGTGGTTCCACGACTCGTGTACTTCATTCAAAAACACTTGTGATAGCTGTGGCAAATCAACCCGCGAGTGCAGCATCACGCCATATTGCCCAAGAGGATGCGCCATATTGCCCTATGCATAGGGCATTATGGTTTTTTGTAAAACATTTTTAACCTAAATTTTTCTTTGTTCAAATCATTGAATTATTAAATTTATTAAACTTACTTTTGTTCCGATTTTCTTATGAAAAAGCTTAAAAGCTTTTCATGTCGAAGTTATTTGACAAACAAAAAAAGTGCGCCATAATGCCCGAAGTTACCCTATGTACACTGTCCATAGGTAATGTTCATTTAGGTTGGGTTGAAAAGAGTGTGTGATTGTGATTCCATTCGGAGACCCGAAGGCTCATTCTAAATCCCTTCATTGTTTGAGAATTAATCTTCGTTTCTAACAACTCGTAAACCAGTGTATCCTCTTAGTAAATTGTAGAAGATCCTTGAGTTTTTCAGCTCTGCAATATTTTCAAAGAATTAGTGGGCTTAGCTGCGGAAGCGTCATACTTGTAGGGCGGGGTAGTTGTATAGAAGATGTTGAATCGATTCACTTTCCTCCTCGTCTTCGGAGCTTCTACAGATATCGTTGTACCCAGTTTGGCATCTGATAGGCATGTGATTATTCCTTTAACTAGGCATACAGAGTATTTATACCCGCTGCGCACTCTTACCCCAAACGACTCTATCTAGGTGTATCACCAACTTTGTTCCTTTAAGATATAGATTCGGCCATAAAGAGCGAGATGAGCTGCAATCTCTTGCAAGCCCCAAAGCTATGACCTCACTTCCAATATGGTCGATCATGTAATATAGGGTTTCAATCGGTGGCAGCTTCACTGTAGGTCATATCATAGCCGAACCGACTTTAATAAGTCCATTTGCTCTCTCATTCCCTTCTACGTGGGCGGTCCGATAAGTACTTAGCCTACAAAAGAAAAACAAAAATTTTGGAAAAGTGGCGATTCATTCTCAACATAGTCTCCTTTTAGCTCGATACACTTGATCCAGCGATGCTCCAACTTCTTTAACCCATCCAAAAAATAGGTTTTCTCGAGGTCTGCAAAGTAGGCCTCCGTGGCGGCGATGACCTCCTCATTCGAAAATTCGCGGACAAGCTGGCTTCCACACGTGATCAATGGGAGTAATGTAAGACTTGGTCCATAGACTTTGTGTTTCAACAATTCTTTCAAACAAAAAACGTACTAATAAGTAATCTAAATGAAAATGTCACACGGACACGGTTGGTTAACCTCCAAGTTTCTATCCGGATAGACACTTTCTTTTTAAATTTTATTTTTTTTTTTTTTCTAAAAAAAAAGCAGAATTAGCCCCATTTTCTGATTCAACGTAGACATTAATCACCCAATGCTTGTTTCCATGAAAATATGTATAGAGATACTCATATACATTTCGTCCTGCTCACCCTTAGCATCATTCTTTCCTCTGCCAATGAGGTTGATGCAGATAGCTGATCTTTTATTCGTAAATATAAAAAGTTAAGTGCATAATCACAATAATTGCTTTTTAAAAAGTCAAGGAGCAAGGACACGACCACAAGTAGTAGAAGTACGAGTACAAACAACAAAATGAATAACAAGAGCAACTGCAAAGTGGCAGGATATAATACAATACAACTACCGCCACCATCAGCCAGACAAAAGCTTATAAAAAAATAAAAATCATCATCAAAACAGAGAAATTATAAATAAAGAATTACACCAGACACGCTACTAGACAAAAAATTAAAAAAATAAAAAATAAACTTATTTTTCGTTTTAAGGAATTATAAGCGAGGGCGGTTCTATCTACTCGTACGGTATGTAAGTATGTCCTTGTTGTAATTTTGTTAGCTCGGCTAATTCAAAAAGTGTTCGTTTGTATATAAATGTACATATGTTTGCTATGAAGAATTATAAAACCATCGCCAACAAGAGGATTCATTTCCGCTGGCCACCACGATCCACGAATAACGACGACCGACCACAACGCAGAGAAACTGAAACGGAAACAAACAGCAATGAGTACCGAAAAAAAAAACACGAAATGAAACGAAAACTTTTTAAGTTTTCTGCAAGGATTCAAGATTCTTTTTATAGTTTGCTTCTTTCTTCGTCGGCCAGTATCCCTTTTAAGATGTTTTGTGCGAGTTAATTCATTGCATATCCTGGCAATAGTGAATGGCGTTCTTTATGTCCTTTATATTTGAGACATATTTCTCTTGTAAATATGTCTGCCGGGCTCTCATAGTTGGTTTCGCCGTTCTAAATGTGTATATGTATTTTTTGTTTTGTTTGCCAGTTTATTTTGCTCCTTTTTTTATCTGACTTCGTTTTGTGAATACATACAGAGGCACTGTGGGGAAGGACATTAACTTAACTCTTCCGTTTATTTAGTCTTTCATTCGGCGGGGGTTTAAAGTCATTCATAGTGAGTGGAAGCTGTGTAGGCTTAAGAATTGCGTTTTTTTTTCTAGCGATTTTCAAAATCCAGCTCAAGGATTTTTTTCTTTTGCGAATGGATTATCCCTCAAAGTCTAATGAAGAAGCTATTTATACTGCTTTTGTGAAATATTTACATATGGAGCCCTGGGGATAGAAAGATGCTTTACCGGAGATTTTATGAAAATATTTTATTACGTTCATATGTACAGACTACCTACGCAATGCGCAGGTGAAGGATACTAAATATAAGAAGAGATAGTCCTGTTTATTTTGTAGAACCTTCGTAGATGTTTAAATAAACTTCAAGTGGGTAAATGATGACCCGATAGGAAGCTGTGGACACTAAAAGACACAAGTTGTATCGTTTGTACGCATTTGGGATTTGCCGAATATTTAAACGTACGTTTCGATGGACGTATTAATTATAATAAATAATATGTTTTGTAGGACGCAACCATCAGGCTAGGTCTAATAGTAGGAAATACATCTTCCATGTTCCATTCCAGTCGCGGTCTTGCAAGGTCTTACCTCTGCAACTACTTCTAGAAGTAGTGAACATAGAATTAGGCCGCATTACAGGCAATGAAATGTTTCAATTATAAAAGAAGTCCTTCCATAATGCAATACTGTTCATTGAACCTAAAACTAGTGAAATGGAAGGCATTACCGAACTAGTGAAGAGTAATGCTGAATGGAATTGGTCTTTGCTTAAGAAATGTTGAGGGCATTACAGTACGAATGCGAGGTAATGCAGCAAGGAAGGACTCAACAAGTATTCTTTTCTGTAAAATGATCTCATCCCGTTGTTAATGATAGTCGCCTGCTTGTCGCATTTAGAATTGCGTTTGTTTGTTAACCAATGCAAATCATTTGATTTAAGATTTTAAGTGCGAAAATGCTAAGTTCTCGGCTCAAACTATGCTCTGCAACGTTGTATAAGGCTATGTAAAATGTTTTTTTATAAAACTCTGATTCACAGATTTTCAACTGAAAAAAAAATTACCCAAAAAATATAAATTTTTTTTGAAACTTATGAAAATGACTGGAAAGTGCAAAGAAAAGCATGAATGCACTACTTCTTTGTAATGTGTTTGAGAAGTACCTCTGAGACAACTTCTGGGTGTTGCAGAGTGGAGAAGAGATCGCTTCCATCCTATGGCATGCAATGTTAAATGTAATGCCTTTTTTACATGTGCTGGAATCGAGTTGAGAAGTAGTTCCGACTCCCCAAAAGTACTTCTAGAACTAGTTCTGGAATGCATGCCACCCGCGACTGGGATATTTCCTCGGAGCTCAGGCGCATTCTTTGAATGTGGAATGTTTCATCACCTTAGGGTATGAACAATGTGCATACATATGTATGTACATACATTTGTATGTGTCCCGTCATTTTTGTTTTGTACGCAGAGACTACAAGAATCGTCGTCGGATAATCCTATATTCTTAAGGTGGTATCTCAGTGGCCAGTGACCCGTCAAATAGCCAGTTAGAACCCTTAGACCCTCTTTGTTAAGGTCAAGTCCACAAGCTGCGTGGGCAAAGATTTTGACTCGCCTATGGTGCTATAACTCCAAGCTAAATGTATCATGCAAGGTGAGCGGGTAAAAAGCGCCTCTTCTTGCTGAACTATACGCGCGCTCATTTCGCTCGTGTACCAGGCCCAAATATTGTGTCTTTTTCCAAATCTTCGAGGAGATTAAGATAACTAGTTTTGATCCTATTGAGTACGATCCCTGGCTATCTATTACACATAATTTGTATGTATCTTTATGGCGTACACTTTTGCTTGATATCTAAATATCATACCTCATGTAAGCCTCCGTAAATCAATGAAATCTCGAAAGCCTTATCTCTTGTACGTAATTTGAGTTATGACATGAGACACTGATAAAAATTTCATTACTAAATTAACATCATAAGTACGTGTTTCATCCCCACCGAACGAACGCCATAAGCCTTAAGTCGATACTGTGAATAAGCGCGACGCCTTATGTGGTTGTGCATTTTTTCTAGTTCCTGCTTGTACTATAATACATAGGTATCTCTCTTTAAGCTGAATACAATTTGGTGCTACCAGCTCCCGAATATACGTACCAACCCGGCAACCGCATTCCAATGCCTCACAGCCACTCCACTCATAAATTGCAACTGATTATTAAATCCGGTCAGCTCGAACGAACATATATTTTAGCATAAATTATTTCGGGCATTCACTCCTCTCATGCGAAGAGCCTCCTGCATGCCTCCCTTAAATTAACTCCGATCCTCCACAGGCGTACTATATACGATATGAGAGGCAAAATGTTCCCAAATTGTGTATAGAACCACACACATTGAACTGCTGCTGCGTGCGTTGAACTGATGTGTAACATGAGAACAATCTGCAACAATACATTGTAGTTGTACTTGTAGTTCAACCCCAGCCCTACCCCAACCAATGCCCTATACCACCACCACTAGTAGTAGTACTCAACTCATCTTATCCAACCCACCCGACCGTCCTTAAAAGTTTTGCAGTCAAAATGCAAATGGCTGCCAGTGGATGCCAGTGAAGTGGATCCACAGGAGGAGTAGTACAGTACCAGCACGGAGCTGGAAAAATAACCATTATATTGTAAACTATATACAAAAAAAAACGCGGGGGGAACAGAACTATTCTGATCCAGTTCAACAATTTGGGTCATATCTAGGAATTTATGGATAACCATCAGTATACACCCCCACCCGCCCCAGTATTCGGTTTTTTTGTTTTTATTAATATTTCTCGTTTGTGGTGATGAGACTTGTACACATTTAACTTTTTTTTAGATTTTACTGTTAGTTGATGTGTGGTATCTGGGGGTGGTGGGTGACTGAAATCCAGTGGATTTTGTTGTGATTTTGATGGAAGGGGATAGCTGAAATGCACACGATTCAGATTCACCATCGGGACAGTCACCCCTGACAGATAAATAAGCTCGAACCTTTTTTTTGTTCCTTTGGCCAATGGCACAAATATTGCACGTGACATAGAATGCTGGGACGGGATTGCCTCCCCATTTGTCCATTGTCGGGCCAGATTTCAGTTTCAGCTGTCATGTCATAAATCATTTCCTTGATTGTTTGGTTGTAGCGGACAAAAACAAGCACCAACCACCACCGTTCCCCCGGTATTCTATTCTGTGCACGTTTTTTCATTGCGACTGAACCAATTCTAATTCTATATAAATTCTTGTTATTCTCTTTTCAGGTTCCCTACATGTCCTGGCGCTGGAGCATTATCTACCCAGCCACGATGAGAACGGCGAATTCCACATACCATATCCGCCGTCCAGTGAGATATACATTTTCAATCGCTACGGGCAACACGTAGCCACAAATGATTTGACATCGGGCAAGACGCGGTACTCCTTTTTGTACTCGAAGAACACAAGTTTTGGGCGTTTATCAACGGTGACCGATAGTTCGGGGAATAAAATCCAATTCCTGCGGGATTACAGCAATGTGGTGAGTTCGATTGAGAACACACAGGACCATAAATCGGAGATTCAGATAAACGGAATCGGTATCATGACCAAGCTGACGGAGAAGGGCAAGTTCGAGATTGAGCTGGACTATGACAGCAATACGGGTCTGCTGATGAGCCGATCGAGTGGTGGAGAGACGTACATTTATCAGTATGATGAATTTGGCCGAATGACTGGTATGATCCTGCCGAGCGGAGAGATTGTGCGTATAACCTCTCAGCTGGCTGATAATAAGGGTTTGTCAGTTTACATCCATGCATCGGTTGAGTCGCTGTTCTCCAGGGATAAGGGAGAGACCAATGAGCTGCTGGTGCTTGGAGGAGTCCGTTCGACCTTTATGAAGAAGGGAAGAGAGAACGCAGACGCTGAGATCAAGCCAAACAACACACTGGTCATCCATGGAGCGAATGGTGTTGTTGTGGAATCGTCAGCCGTAGCAAGGCATCCATTGCTGGAAGCCGCTTTACCAGTTGAGGCTGAAATGTTGGCCATGTGGTCCCATCAGAGCATTACAATGGGCGAGGGACTAACCAACAGCATGTACTCTGTGTTCAATTTGGTTGGAGACGTGAGGAACCCCCAGCAGACACTTAACCGGGAGATTTGGGTTAACGAAAGTCGAGTGATCGGTGTGGAGTACGATCAGTTCACGAATAGGGAAACTTTCTACGATATAATTCGCACTCCGATTTTGATCATTGCTTACGATCAGTCGGGGCTGCCGAAGTCTTACTACCCAACCAATGGATATCCGGTAAACATCACGTACGATCGATTCAATCGCATTGAAGGGTGGTCCTGGGGACCAGCAGAGCTCAAGTACACGTATGACCGCCATGGTTTGTTATCGGAAATCACCAGCCAACAGGATGGTATTGTCTCTTACATCTACAATGACTGGAATTTGGTATCGGAAATTGGTTTGGCCAGTCAAAGGAAGTTCGTCTTGAATTATGACGAAGCCGGAGGCTTGAGACATGTGCTGCTTCCTAGTGGAACGAGGCATTCGTTCAGTGTGCAAACTTCAATTGGTTTCATTAGATGGACTTACACCCCGCCTGGCAGTACAAAGTCATACCTACAGCACTATAGCCATTCGGGGGCGCTTCTTCAGACAATATTCGCCGGAGATGGGGCCCGAATCATCTACCGCTACAATTCAGCAGGTCAGCTAACCGAAATCGTACATGGAGATGGCAAGAGCGAGTTTAGCTACAATGAAATCACAGGCATGCCGAGCACAGTGTCACACTCTGAACGAGAACTGGAGTATCGATGGGACTTTGAATTCACTGGAGGACTGTTAACCGAAGAACGGATCGACTACGTGGCTAAGACAGGACTAAGCAACGCCAAGTTCACGTACGAATATGACACCGACTTCAGAGTAATTTTGATACAGGGTCGTATCGGTGGTCAAAATCTGCCCACCCAAGCCTTCGCTTATGATCATCGAACGGGACAGCCGAACCAAATTGGACAGTTTAAGCTCATGCATCCATTGCTGAATCAAACACAAGTATATGATGGCACGGCTAGCTTCACACGAACTGTCGATGGCAGATACTTGGAATCTCAGGTCTCGTTATCGATCCACAGAATGGAAGTGTTCCGCATGGAATTCTCCTACGGAGTTCATGGTCGCATATCACAGACAAGGACCTATACGCGTAATGTAGCTGTGAATGCCTACACAAATGTTAAGAACTACACCTGGGATTGTGATGGTCAGTTGATTGGAGTGGAGGCGCAGGAGCCGTGGGGATTCCGCTACGATGATAATGGAAATCTGCTCTCTTTGACATACCGAGGCAACACCATCCCGATGGAATACAACACTTTAGATCGGATTGTTAAATTCGGAGAGGGTCAGTATAAGTACGACTCGAGAGGTCTTGTAGCTCAAAATGCCAGAGAAGAACGCTTCCACTACAACACACAAGGGCTGCTAGTTCGAGCTACAAAACGTGGCCGATTCGACGTGAAATACTACTATGACCATCTAAAACGGTTAACCACCCGCAAGGACAACTTTGGCAATGTGACGCAGTTCTTCTACAACAACCAACAGCGGCCTTATGAAGTAAGTCAGGTGTACTCGCCACGCGATGGTAAACTGATGTCCCTAACGTATGACGATCGAGGACATTTGATCTACGCACAGGTGTACCGTCACAAGTACTACGTGGCAACTGATCAGAGTGGAACTCCGATTATGATCTTCAACCAGTATGGCGAAGGAATCCGTGAGATAATGCGTTCGCCATTCGGTCACATAGTCTATGACTCCAACCCCTACCTCTACCTGCCGATCGATTTCTGTGGTGGCATCTTGGATCAAGTCACAACCCTTGTCCACATGGGTGACGGAGGGGTATATGATCCTCTGATCGGTCAATGGATGTCTCCAAACTGGGAGAATGTAGCGGAGAAAATAATTACACCCACCAAAATGCATTTATATCGATTCAACGGCAATGATCCCATCAACATTGGCCACGATCGTAACTACCCAGCCGACTTCTCTGCATGGATGCAGACACTTGGCTTCAATATTCCAAATATAGTGCCTCAGTTGACCAGAACGCTCTGGGAACAACCCTCGCTGTGGGGTCGAACACTCAATAATCCCATTGCGCTGGATCTCAAGCGACCGATTGACAATATTCCCACAATGGCTGTGGAGTCAGGCTTTCTAGCACATCTGGGAATTCGTCGAATGTCTAACTTTGAGGATCTCTCCGCTCCTCCCAAATCGGCTCTCAAGTTCGATGTGATGAATCCCAAGCCACGTAACATCGGCTCTGACTCAGATCCACCATTTGGCAAGGGTATTGTGGTTTCTCGAACCACCGATGGCCAGGCGATAGTCTCCAGTGTTCCGGCGGCGAACGCCATTTACAGGGATGTGTACACGTCGGTGTTTAATCGGTCGAAACTACTGCCGTTCACCTTTGTCGTTCACAATGCTCAACAGGATTCGTTCTTCTTCGTGAAAGAGGAATCGTGGCGCGCCAGCGAAGATCGCCAGCAACTAAAGCGCCTACAAGGTCAAGTCAACACCACCTTCCATGAGATCACACGAGAGAATGGAAGCGGTAACAATTATCTGGATGTGAAAATCCATGGCGCTCACGCCATCATTAATCTGCGCTACGGTACGACGGTGGACAAGGAAAAGCAACGCCTCATGCATCATGCGAAATTGACAGCGGTGCGAAAAGCCTGGCATCGTGAGAAGGAAGCCCTCCGCAACGGTCTTACCACCGTTGTCGACTGGTCACAGCAAGAGATCGATGAGATCCTCAAGCTTGGCTATGCAAACTCCTACGAGGGTGAGTACATCCACGATGTCACCGAATATCCCGAACTAGCCGAGGACCCCTACAACATTCGTTTCACAAAAAAGAAAACAGCCTCGACACGAAAGAGACGACGTCGAAGCGTCAGCCAAACCGAGCCAGATGAAGGCGTAAGTAACCTAGGGATATCTAAATCAAATTTAAATAACGATAGTAGTAGTTTTGAATTAACTGAGCCCTTATCAACATCGTCAACAAGAAAAACAAAAACATCATCAGTCACAATAAATAATAAGAAACCAATTAAATGCTTAGGTGATACAAACGCTTGTTAGCTTTTGTTATAAGTTTGTGTTTTTTTTTTTTTGTTCCTTTACTGTTATTTTTTCACATTCTAATTTAAGTATATAAAGGTAATTTAATTAATTTATATATTGCATTTACAAAAACAAAAATGGAACAAATTGATGATGTCTAAAACTAAATAAAAAAAATTAGATACTTTAGGCGAACAAAAAAAGAATAAACAAATAAACAAAACCTAGATGCAAACAAGCAAAACAACTAATTAAACAACTAAATTTATGAAATAAAGTTAAAAAGGTAACTTTCTAAATGGTGACTCGAGCTTTTTGAGACTGGCAGTAGAATTTAAATAGAAAATAAACAAATAAAAAAAACAAAGGATAACTATGATATATTTAAACATAAGGCATAGAGAAAGATAATACGGAACATATAGGTATATATATATTTAAACAAACATATTGTGAGACCAATTTGTAAATCCAAATGAATTTATTATTATATATGTTCACCCGTTTTGATCCCCTGATTTATTTTTTTAATTTTATTTATTTATTTTGTTTTTTTTTTTTATTATTATTATTTAAAAACTTAAATGAAAATGGAGGACTGTGTTGATGCGCGTTATTTTCTGTTTTGTGTTTTTTGTTTATTTTTTACTTAAATTGTTTTTAGTTTTAGCCTTTCATTCGTATCCATTCCAATTGTTTATTATTGTTCTTTTTGTATCCTTAAAAAAATATGTTGGACTGAGCGATAAGCTATCGGTATTCATGAAGTGCTAGGGATGCAGAAATGGAAATTTTAATTTCAGTGCTCGTAGGCAACTTCGTTTAGTGTGTCTTTCATGAGATCTCGAGACTGGCCTAGTTATTTCTGTCGCTAGACACTAAACACAGCAGGTACCAAGATAAATATACTAAACTCAACTAAGCTTACAGCCCCATAACTTCGAAAAGGTGTTTCTTTTAAAACCAAGCCAAACTTTGCTCAACCTTATCTTCGATTTTACTGAGCCGTAACCAAAATGTGGTCAAAATGCTAAAAACAACATTTTCGCATAAATACTTTTCTATTCAGCATCTTATTTGATTTAAAAATTATTTAAAGCAAACTTACAATATTTTATATTGACGCATTTTTCCGCTACAATGACTTACAATGCAAACCTTTTCATCCCCTGAATACCGATAGAAATTTTTCTAATATGGTTTTCTTTTTCCATGAAATCTAGGTGCTTACCGAATTTAACTCAAACGCGTGTTTTATTTCACACTATTATTCTATTAAGTGTTTTATAATTAAATTTTAAACTAAACACTATTATTGTTGCCAAATATTATAAATTTAAGTCTAAACTAAAACCATATAAACATGACCTAATTTAAACACAATTAAACAAAAAAAAAATTAGAAAACAAATTACAGATGTAAATCTTAAAATAAATAAAATAAAAAGGAAATTACAGTAAAGCTAACAATAATTATTGTAGGTTTATGACGCAAAATAGGAAATAAAAAAATTATTATAAAATATAAATATATATTTATAATAAGAAGATATATTAAATCTTTAAAAAAATGAACAAAATAAAGTAAACAAAAAGCACGCACGGTCTCTCCTAAAGGATTATAAGACATATACCATGCATATATGTAATCCACAAACAACCCATGTAGTATTAATTCAAACAAACAAAAATAAATACAGAATACAATTAAATATATGTAATTGAAATATTCTATTTGTAAATAGTTAAACAATTAGGAAATAAAATAAATTTTTAAATTAATAAGGAATTTTTTTTAAATACATATAAAATTATATGATTGTAAATGTTATAATATTGAAATTTTGTTTAAATATTTTTTTAAGTCACTTACTTTTAGTGTAACTTATTAGCAACACATCCATGCAAATTCTCAAAAAAAAAAAAATAATAATAATAATCCGCGCAGTGCTTCATTTAAAAATGTTCACATTGCCGGATATACGCTGAATTATTTGTAGCATCAAATATTGATACATATACATATACATATATCCTAAGAGCAAAAAAGTAAATTTCAAAACAAAATGTGTATTATATGGAAAGAAAATAAAATATTAAATAAAAGAAAAATAATTACTGGCTCTGTAAATATTAATAAATAAAAAAAACAAAAATAAAAAAAATAAAAATTGAATAAATATTATTATAATATAAAAATATCTTTCCTTAATTTTTTTTTGATTAAATAAAAAAAAACATAATAATTGGCAAACTGTTTTTAGATGTGACATTTTTTAAATGTTAATTTGCAACTCGTTCTGGAAATTACATAAATAAACTTTTTACAACACAATATCCAATTCCATGCGAGCAACAGGAGTCAGTTACCTAAAAATTGCTTTAAGTAAAATTGTGAATATAAAATAAAAATAAAAATTGTTGCTACTGCTGTTACTACTATCGAACTGAAACAAGTCATTAAATAAATAACAAAATGAAAGAAAAATAGGAAGTAAACATGAAACACTGTACGTCGAATTCCAAAACAAAGATGACAAACAAAACAAGAATTATTAAATTTAAGAATTTATATAAAAAAAAAAACAAGTTTAAATAAAAAATTTTAAAAATACAAAAATTAAAAAAAAAACACAACAACATTATATAGATAAGAAAAGATAGATATTATGATATATATATATATGAACTACTTATAAACAATAATTATAAATATTTGTATAAAAAAAATTCATACAGAGTAAACAAAACAAAAATATACAAGATGAGGATATCAAGGGTCTAACAAAATAAATGAATAATAATAAAAAAATTACCCAAATGTGTTTTATTTATAAATTCCTTCCGGATTCGATATTTTGCTGGTGGTTCACATTTTGAAGTTGATTTAAAAGGTAAATGTAAGTAAGTATAGCGACTAGGACGCAGATTTACATCTTCTAGCAGTGAGCACTGCAATCATATACATGTTCCCGACGAAAAAAGATTGAAGAGTAAATTACATAGGTAGGTATCTTCTGTCACGTGCAAAGTGAATATTTGAGAAAGAGTCATAGGAAAAGAGCGGCTAGATGACGAAGCTCTACTCCACATCATGTACATAAGTGAAAGGAAATCCATGTGCAATGCTTCATACTATGACTCAGTTTAAAGGAACTGTTTTATTCTTAGTTAGAGTCACAATGTCAAATAATAAATTAAAAAAGAATCATTTAAGCAGCTCTGTCGATTGTTTCCAAACTCAGGGGTGGAATCAGCGACGTTGATAGTTGATGATTGATCATCAAAATAAATGTACATATTGGAAGAATTATAGCTGATTAACAAGTTGATCATCGATTTTTTGAGATCGGTTTCCTGTGACAGCAATTCAGTTGACAACAGCACACATCATTCATTTAGAGGTACTTTTGTCAGTAGGGAAGGGATTTAATGAAAGATAACGCATGATTCGTGTCAAGCTGTCATAGTACTTTTGTTCAGTATTGTTTGACATTTCATCATGGAAATGCTCAGCCTAGCACAGCATCTAAATACAAATTAATCAGCTGTTTTACGAAAATCAGTGTGTTTCATGCGCTTAGAGCTAAACCGTGTCGACAAATTTGAAATGCAATTTTTATTATTGGATAATACGCGACTAAATAGGCTACATCCAGCACGTACTGAAGAAAATATAGCGGCGGTAGCTGAGAGTGTCGTTCTCAACAGTTTGGCTTATCGTATCCAACAATATGGCATACTCTACGCAAGGATCTTGTCTTAAAAGCATACAAAATTCAACTCGTGCAGAAATTATAGGCATTCCGTAACGTAGCCATTTCAGTCCTGAAAAGCTTGAAGAAGATCCACTGTTTTTGACCAAAATGGGTTAATGGCTACTTTAGCAATCAAATTGCCGTATTTGGGCTGAAGATCAACCCAAAAAGGTTCAAGAGCTGCCATTACATCCAGACAAAATAACGGTTTGGTGGTGTGGTTAATGGAGTGGTGAAATCATCGGTCCACATTTCTTCAAAAATGAGGCCTGTCGAAACGTAACCATATCTCAAAAACGAAAGTACGGATGGTAATTTTTTGACTGTGATAAGCACTAATCAAATGTATATGAAACGAGTCCACTTTGGTTGCTCTAAGCTTAATACACTAGTGCCCGTTTTCACAGTGCGAGCTTAAGTGTCGGATTATTTAAGTGTAGGATTGAATATATCCAACACTTAAGAAGTTTTCGTTTTCACAGTCAACACTTAAGTGTGGTATATTTAAGTCATGGATTGAGTGTCATTGTGAACCATTTATGGAAAAAAGTAATTGTGAATGAACACAAAATGACAAACGAAATTTGGTTTTCACTTCCTTGTCAAGTGCTTTTTAGAAAGAATACAATGAAAATTAAAAGAAAAGAAGACAAAGAAGCCGCTGCATGTGTGGAAATAGAAAAATAATTTAATTAATTCATTTTTAATTCAAAAAACGAGGAAATAGCAGTATGCTGACGAAAACGAAAAAATTACACACCCCTCCCTTCCTTCGCTGTGCATCCTGATGAAACAGATACACAACTGAAGTCGCAAGCGCAGCGACCAGCGATATCAGCAGAATCATCCCCCTCCACTTGCATAAAATGAGAGTCGCACTCGCAATCAGTGTTGTCACTTGGATTTTGAAAAATGTGGTAGATTGGACAAAAAAAATGTGGTAGATTTAAAAATATGGTGATAGATTTGATAACGTTGACATAAGTATGAGCGTATGTACAATACATTGCATCAAATGATGCGCGGATGAGGATTTCGGGAAGGGTTTCCACGCAAATGAATGAAAAATTCATTGGAAGTGAATATGTTTTGAATGTGCGAAACAAATTGGAAACATTTATATACATAATTTTCTAAAGGAACAGATTGAATTGGTTGGTTTAATATGGGCAGGACAGAATTTAAATACGTGGTAGAAATTTAGCTTTCCGTGGTAGATGTGGTAGATTTGAAAAACGCTCAAAATTGTGGTAGATCTACCACAATTGTGGTAAAGTGACAACACTGGTCCCAATGCCAGCCGCATTACCAGGGGCCCTACTCTGTATTTCGTTTCGAAAGTCAATCCTATTCGAAATTGCTTTTCGTTTCGCTTTTGAATTGGTACTCTATAACACTTTCGGAATGTAAAAAAATACTACTAGATGCTTTTTGTTTTTTTTTTGTCGAGTCTCGATATATTTCTTATGAAATATGTCAAATAAATAAACCGAGAATAAGAGGAAAATATTGTTATGATTTTTAAATGAAGAATTTAATATAATAAGAAAGAAAAATATATTCTGTTGCACTTCGGATGGAAGAAGAAAAATATTAAGAACGGATTGAGCGGAAAATTTTACGGGACAAATCAAATATTATTGAAAAAGGTGATAGAAGGTAAAACTCGGTTTGTACCAATGATTCATATCACCATTATTTATCATTTATTTCGTTTTATTCAGAACTTTCGCATTTTGAAGGAGGCTTTTTTGTATGTTTTGAATTGCATACGAGATGAATTTCCTTCTCCTTTGGGATCCACTGGAGTTCCTCTAAATTTAAAATACCCGATGATGCATCATCGAACAGCATTGAACAGTAACATGGAGCCCATAATGATGCCTCTACTCCAACATTGTTAAGAGAATACGAGAGCAAATCACAAATAATTTAATAAATCAATAAACACAAAAAATAAAGACACAAATTTGTTTAGATTTAATAATTCCCAAAAATTAATTGTCCTTTGGCTAAATCGGGATGTGCACATATGAATTGCTTGCTTATAATTGTTATCATCACAAAGATTTTCTTAAAAACTTGCATTTTCAGGTACTTTAAAATCCTTCCGTTAGCGAATTAGTTGTAGAAACAAATTTTCCGTTTTTCAATGCTTTTGACATTAGGATACGAGTTACAGAGTACCAAAATTCCACTTTCGGAAATGTAAATCCGAAAGTAGTAGATTTCATTCCGCTATCGAAATAGAGAGTACAAAATATTCGTTTTCGGAAAATTTCACTTTCGAAACGAAATACAGAGTAGGGCCCCAGATAAAACATTTCGTTGTTTAGGTAGGTTTTCTGTACTTTATTTGGAGGTTAATATTATTTTGATATACTTACGGCAACAATTTACTCTCTGGATCGATACTTAAGCCGTAGAAGTCGGTGGCTTAAGTTATGACACTACTTAAGTGCAGGATTGCGTTAAGCCTGCACTGTGAAAATGCAATTCGTTTTAATCCTGAGATTATCGTTGGATCGACACTTAAGCTCGCACTGTTAAAATGGGCATAGAAGTTATAATAGAATAACTGTTGGCATACCCACTTCTCTGGAGGAATTTTTTTAAACGCCCTGTACCTTAGTGGGTGTTTAAGAAAGACCCCCCCCCCCCCCCCTCCCATACAATTTTTTTTCTTATGATGGACCAATGAATCAAATCCCAAAATATCTATCCCAAACCGGAAAACACCCTGTATAGTTGCCTGGAATATCGCGAAACTCGATCAAATTTATGTAATCCAAAAACATATCGTATGTACAATTGTACAGGGTTTTTCAACAGGGACAAAAGTAGAGCGACAGGGACAGCAAACGACGCCTTATTTCTTTTGACATTTCTCTTTTGACATTTCTCTTCAGTAAGGTTTGCCATTTCATGATGGAAAGATATACGAGCCAACAACGAGTCGAAATTATTAAACTTTACTACCGAAATTCGGAGTCAGTGGCCTCAACGTTAAGAGCGCTACATCCAATTTATGGTCGTCATAATCGTCCTAGCAGATCAACAATTGAGCGTCTAGTAGAAAAATTTGAATCCTCAGGCACAGTACAAAATGTTCCCGTGCCAGTGAGACTAAGAAGTGCCCGTAGTGTCGAGAATATTGCTGCCGCTGAGGCTTCAGTTGAAGAAAGCCCAAATGTGTCTATCACACGTCGTTCTCAAGCGTTGGGCATCTCTGTGACGTCGTTGTGGCGAATTTTGCTAAAAGATCTTGGCCTACATCCTTACAAGATTAAATTGACGCAAGAACTGAAGTCGCTGGACCACCAGAAGCGTCGTATGTTCGTGAATTGGGCTGAGCAACAACTTGAAAATGATTCGGATTTTCATCGAAAAATCATCTTCAGCGATGAGGCTCATTTCTGGCTGAATGGCTGAAAAACCCTATACAATGCATTTCAAAGTATCTTTTTGGATAGAAAGCCGCAATTTGGTTGTGAAAACTACGAATTAGGACAGAAATGCTTGGAAGCCTCGCATTTTGAAGGGCGTAAGGGAGTAGTTAGTCCACAGCGTACAGATGACTCCTAAAGTCTCGCCCACTGCTTTATAAATATGGCTGTCCCAAGCTAAATGGCGATCGAAAGTCACACCTAGATTCCTAACAGTTTCAACATACTCAAAAAGGACACCGTCAATAGTGAGGTAGGACAATAAGAAAGATCTAGGGGCTTCTGCGAAATAATGATGCACCTAGTTTTTCTTGGATTTAATAGCAGTCCATTTCGATGTGCCCCTCACCATGGTGTTATATCAGTCAGCGTGATCTTACCCAAAGGGCAGGTTAATATGAAATGAGCGTTATCAGCATACATATGAATTGAGCAGTTTTTAAAGGGGAAATGGGGAAGGTCATTGACATACAGAGACACCACTGGTGATTGGCAGAGGGTCCGATAGAGATTGATTAAATTCTACATCTCATCTTCGTGAGTTAAGCACGAAGACACTACTGTTGCGTCTTACGGCAAGAAATCAAGATTTGATACAATTTGCGGCACAAAATTGAGTGATCAATCATATCAAACGCCTCAGAAAAGTTCAATAAAATGAAGAAGGATATTTTATCCTTCTTTGCGTATATGCATAAGAGTATTCCGCCTGCAGTAAGTAAAGTTATTTACATATTAGCCATATCTTATAAAATACATCTTAAAATAGATTGGCAAATAAACATACCGACACATAGAAGTAAATGTAGGTACACACATAAGGACATTTTATAGACATGTCTGCCAGTTGTTTCTGGCCCAATCGCCATATAAATATAAATTTCCTTAGTCCCTTTTGAATGGATTATGATATTACAGAGAAGGCTTAGTAAATGAATTGATTGATTTCAAAACGAAAGTCCTTTCTAATACAATCTACAACAATTAATACAAATATCACTCACTCACCGGTAGACAATAAATTTCAGTTTGTTGACGATTGATGTGCTTCTATTTAGGTGTGGGTGCTGGTGTGTACTTTATATGTACATACGAGCATAACATCCTGCCGGATGAATTTATAACATGATTTGTGCTCGTATATAAATTTTAATCTACAGAAGATAGTTATGTAATCGTATGCACACTTTACACAACGAATAAGCTTTCCGAACTTTGCAGGGTGGGGGGACAGGTGGCTTATGAGGGTGGTATGCATCCATGTTGAGTACTGGTGGATAATATTGAGTAGAGGTGAGAGTTTCTTAGATCGTAGCCGGTGTACATAAATCCGACCTTGCTGGAGGCAATAATCGGATACTTAAACTCAACAAGCAGCGAGACTAGTTTTGGGGTACTTACATTGAGGGTGATGTATTACCGCTGGCAATAGTGATAGCTGATGATACCTATAGTTGACATTTGGAGCTGAATATGGCTATACTGGTGTTTAATGTGCTGAAACACTTTTAAAGGGGTTACAAATAGAAAGATAGAAACTGTGCTTAAGGTGTTGATTCTATTTTTATCGTGACTGCTGTGATTGTAGTTGCTGATGGTAAAAAGAAGTTCTTAAATTGTACAATGAACACTAATAGATACTATGTATATAAAGGGTTTTCCAATAAGAGGTGTTATTTTGGTATTCAAAGAAAAATGCCATTTTTTGAGATAAATGATCGGAGGTTTATTTCATAATAAAGAGCAAGGTATGCCGTTAATAATGAAAAACAACATCAGCCAAATGGTCACCACAAGCACGCATACAGGACCATATCCTTTTCATGAAATTTTCCATAACCAAATCGCAAAGTGGCTGCCCTATGTCCTCGATAGTCTCACGAATTTTATCTTTGAGGTCTTGAATCAACGCTGGGCTGTTGGCGTAGACCTTATCTTCCACGTGGCCCCAAAGGAAGAAGTCGCAATGGGTTAAATCACAAGATCTCGGTGGCCAATTGTGATCACCTCTTCAAGAGATAACACGGTCCGGAAACTTTTCCCGTAAAAGATCAATGGTTTCGTTGCTTGTGTGGCACGTAGCGCCGTCTTGTTGAAAGTAAACGTTGTCCAGATCAATACAATCCAACCCCGACCATAAAAAATCATTAATCATCTCTCGATAGTGCAATCCATTCACCGTAACTGTTGATCTAACCTCATTTTCGAAAAAGTAAGGTCCAATGACTCCGCCGGACCATAAACCGCACCAAACAGTCACACGTTGAGGATGGAGAGGCTTCTCAACAATAACTCTTGGGTTGTCCGAAACCCAGATGCGACAATTTTGATTGTTGACGTAGCCACCGAGGTGGAAATGGGCCTCATCAGTCAAGATGATTTTTCGATGGAATTCCGGATCATTTTCATGCATTTCAAGGACCCAATCAGCAAAGATACGACGTTGTTGATGATCGGCCGGCTTGAGTTCTTGTGTTAACTGAACTTTATAAGCCTTAAGACCCAAGTCTTTATGCAAAATACGGTGTAATAACGTTTGTGGAATGCCCAATACCAAAGAACGACGAGAAATGGACAAACCTGGGTTTTCTTCAACACTTTGGGCTACAGCAGCAATATTCTCAGTTGTTCTTGAGCGACGTGCACGGGTTTTATTCTTCACATCACTAACTTGTCCCAACAGCTCGAATTTTTCCACCAATTTCTGTATTGCGGTCCGACAAGGTGCTTCACGACGACCAAAAAATGCTTTAGTTTTGCGAACTGTGACTGCAAGATTTTCACCATTTTTGTAGTGAATTTTAATAATTTCAATGCGTTGTTGAAGCGTGTATCGTTCCATTTTTAGTAATGGCGTAGTTTCTACTTGTCAAATGTCAAAGAATAAAAGCCTCAAAAGTGACAGCTACCGAAATAGCGGGCCATTCACAATAACACCTCTCATTGGAAAACCCTATATTAATATCAATAGCTCGTCATAAAGCCAAGATGCAGGACATACAGTGCCCTTCGAAAAATCATGCTCAAACAGTTTCTTAGTATTTCGGATCGGATTTCTTGGAATTTCTGAGAGCAGCGATGTTTTTTGCACTGGGTAACAAAATATCGTTCGTGAACAAAAGTCGTTGTAATTATTAATGAGACATGAGAGGTGCATACCTCGTGATAGTGATCCAAAACGAACCAAAGTATGTAGTTAAAAAAACAAAAAATGGGAAAAATCAGTTTCGAGTGCAAATCTAATATTTTCTGTCTGTCACGTCTAAATTCGGCAACCAGTCATATTTCTAAAAGATTTAATGTTATTCAATGAACTGTAGCATGGAATTTAACAAAACATCGTAAGTCCGTGACTACCAGCAGAAGGAAAGGCTCAGAGAGTCCAAAAAGACGACCTCAGTGGAAGATCGTTTTTATTGCTCCAAGACCGTCGGCATCGGTTCAAGACTTCAGTGGACATCTAAAATGATCTACTTTAACTTTAACTTTAACCTGGGCTTAGAGCACTTAAACAAGTACTGAAGCCGGATCTTCCAATAAGAAAAAGAAAAAACGATTAACTTCGGCAGAAATGATTATTTTATTGATATGGCCATAGTTGATGGGGTGGTGAGGAAGACTAAAGAGTGGTACAGACCTAAGGTTATGCGGGTTGGTGTAGAGGGAAATCAGTTGGTGGACGAAGAGTATGTCTGCTATTTCGCGACGTTTTGCAAGGATTTGTAAGTTAAGCAATTTTAGCCGGTCTTCGTACGACGCGGCGGTAATATATACACAGGCGGCGGCCCAAGGGAGACTGCATAAGGCAAAACGGATAAACCTGCACTGCACAGCTTCGATTCTAACGGCGTTAGTTATACGAAATTGCGACCAATCTTGAGAGGCTTATTCAAGGAGGGGTCTGACAAAGGTAATGTGAATAGATTTTATAACGTACGGGTTCGAGAATTCTTTGGACCAGCGTTTTATAAAACCAAGAGAAGAATTGGCCCTGTGTATTATGTTATCAAGTTAAGCTCCCTGTCACAAATAATACCAAGGTCGCGTGTGGAGGACACTGAGAGGGCTCATTACAAAAGTAATAGGTTCTGGGGTGGGGGGTGGTGTTTACGAGAGAAGGCTATGAATTGACATTTACCGACGTTAAGTTCTAAAAAGATTTTGTCGCACCATGCATAGAGTCAAATAAGGTCGTTTTGAAGTAGAAGTGAATCGATGGGGGTAGATATTATCTTAATGATTTTCATATTATCCACGTAAATAGACAGATCGGAGTATTTTATGAAACGACCAATGTCATTTATTGTTAAAACAAAGATCAGTGGAGCAAGATGACTGCCTAGAGGAATACCTGAAGTGGCATTAATGGACACCGAGACTGAGAAGGACCCTATACTGACGATTCTCTAGGTACGATCTCAGCCATTTAATAAGAAATGGTGGAAAACCGAGGGCTTTATGTTTAAGGTAAATAGTTTGGTGTCAGATTTTGTCAAGCGCCTTACTGAGTCGGTAGTAATGAAATCCACTTTCTTACCTTTCTCTAGGGCTAGCAGCATTTTAGAGACGAATTCGGATAGGTTAGTCGTGGTGGACCTACCCCTTAAGAAACCATGCTGTTGAGGGAAAAAGATGAATTTGCAATGAAACTACAGTGAGCCGTAGATAATGCTTTCGAAGAGCTTGGGTATAGAAGAGAGTTTGGCCTTGGGTCGGTAGTTTGATATGTCATTTTTCCATCTTAATTGGATTAAAGACATGTGGAAAAATATTATCTTTTCCAACAAATCTAAGATTAAGCTGCGTGCTGGAGATGGGAGGATTCTTGCGCTAAGAGAACCAAAGGAAACACTGAGCTCTGAGCCTTCAAAACTGTAGGTGTGATGGTCCAGGGATACAGAAGGTAGAACGGCCTCTTTAGAATCGAAAGTCACTGTGGCAGTTTATCTACGGGTTCTAGAATATAAATTAGGGCCCTCGGCGCTAGATGACACCTAAAGGTTCATTTTTCAACTGGACAATGCTTTTTTGCCATACAACAGCCAACATTTTAAATCTGATCTTTTTTTTGTTTTTCAAATGAAAGATTAACTTACAGCTTTAAAATAAGCTGCAACTTCTCTGAATTAAAACTATATTAGTATTTTTGATTTTTTAGGTTAAAAAGTACTTCGAAGAAAACAATATCGATGTGCTAAGCTGGCCGCCCTACAGCCCAGACCTCAATCCAATTGAGAATATCAGGTCAATCATGAAACTCAAGATTGCAAGAGAGCGTCCGGAGTCAATTGACATCCTAAAAAATTTACTAATCCGGACCTGCATCCACATGGAAAAACCTGTGTGAGTCAATGAATCGCAGATGTGCAGCAGTAATAAAAGAAAGAGGAGGTCCAACAAAAAACGGATGGAATGGACAATGTTTCTGAGAAGCAATAAAAAAATTAAAAAAACCGACCTAATTAAGGTTTTTCATTAATTTCTAAAAATTAACCAAGTACCCAAGAAACCCATTTTGCGGTCTATAACTATCCCTTGACTGCAGGCAAAAAATTTTAGCGGAAAAGTGTCATGAAACGTTCAAAAATACCTAATAAAACAAAAATTCATTAAAAAATACATATGTAGTTATTGCAACCAATTCGTCGCTAGACTTCGAAAAAAATCGTTTGAGCGACATTTTTCGAACGGCACTGTAGGTATATGACGTGGACTTAAGTGGGAGTTTGTTTAAATGTGGAACGGTTTTTTTCATTCTAATATTTCATACACTAAGCTGCGGATTATACGCTATAATCGGTCTACTGTCCTTTATAAAACTATTCAGAGGTTTTCGAGTTCCTTAAAACATCAAACGCAACAAGCATTAATTTCCGATTTACGGAAATTTGAAAAGCCACTTGCCAAGGTGTATACAAATTGCTTATGGTCACTAAGCCTTAATTTTCGACCCGATTTTACTGTAAGAATTATTGGAACGCGATAATTAAAACCACATCGCCCGGATACTGAATGCTGGTTTCAAATCGCGCGTTGTGGATGAAGTTTACCAATATTAGCCGGGCTATTTTAGCCTTTCTCTGACGAAAATAGCGGATGCAATCACGTGTGATTTTACACAGCCGATGATTCAATACTCTTGGCGAATGAGAGCAAACAAATTGGAAATTCCAGGATGCACGAAACGATTGGTTGCTTCAACATCAATAATTAGCTTCGCTATGGCGAATACTCATTTGGGTATAATGAGAAGTTAGTCTGTTGGAAGTATCGGAGAATATTTTCTCGTTTTTATTAAAAATGGGATTAAAATACAAGTAAACTAATGATATTCGATTTATGTATGTTAGTCTTTTATCACATCATAACTTTTTGTGCGCCCACTCTTTATTAAAGACAAATACTTTTGTATAACAAGAAAAGTTTTACTTATGTAAGTCAGTCATCGTAAGATTTGTCAACTTCTGAATCAAAACGGTGTGTTATCTTCCAACTTATCTTTCCATGACAATGTCATGGAATTCAAAAAAATGATGGGTCGGATGCAAAAAGATAAGTTCAAGCTTGTTACTCATTTTTCTGAGAACTTTCTCAACATCTTCTTTCTTTAGGTGGCGCTACAGTTCGGGGTGAACCTGGGCCTGCTTCTCACAACCATTTGTGCGTGCGTGTTATATTTTTGCACGAATAGAAGGCACCTACAGTTTTTTGCCGACTCCGAATGGCGAGTTGAGAAGCTAGTCAAAAGACAAATGATACTCATTGATTGTTTGTCAGACATTCGAAAGTGGTGGCACCGTAAATAGATCTGTTTATGTGTTTTGCTAGGATCGAACCCGGCCAGCATTGCGTAGTAGTCCAACGTACCTACCACTACACCACGGTGCTCGCTCACTACATGGTATGGAAAAATGGAATACACTGACCGAGCTAGTGCTTATGTTATAAGCTTGATCTTAAGGATTTGAGAATGATCTCAGTTCTTAAGTCCGAAGTACCTGCTTTGATATGAGAGAACTGTTGATTATGGCCGACGCTGGAAACGCGAAATGGTGCTTTGACGAGTGACTGGATCGTATTCCCACATACTATGAAAATAAAATGCCAGAAGTACAATAGCTACGGAACAGTATGTATAACTATGATCTTCCTAATGCGATTTGTACTCTTGATTGCACTCATATTCACATAAAGAAACCGACAAAACACTATGAGGAGTACGTCCATCGCAAAGGAATCTGCTTACTAGCTGTGCAAGCTACATGCAACGCAGAACGTTCACGACTCCCGTATTTCTTGAAAAAAAAAAAACTACTAATTTAATCATCATACCAATATGAGTTCATCAGCAATACTACTGGAGGAAGGATATACATAGGATTACTATTAATGATTAATCTAAACAAACAAGCACTACTGATGCTGAATGTAATTTTAATGGAGTTTTAACAAAGGAAAGGGTTGCGGGCAATTAAAGCAACGTTATATAGCAATATAAAGTCCGAGTGAAGCAAAAAACAATCCGGAACTTAATAGCTAGTTGCTTGTTTTATATTGCATAACTTCGCGAAGTATTTAAACGAATACGACTTTGTTGATTCAAACAATCATTTCATACAAGCTAACGATGTCACTAAAGTTCTGATATTATTCACACAACCCCGCATTTGATGTGCTGGACAACAATTACGTCGCGTCTTTCAGAAATTTAAATTTTAATAATGAAACGTGCTACAAAAAGAAAACATAATAACGTCTAACGTCTTTTCTTTGTAATCAATCGGTTCCATTTTCTCTTTTTACAGATTTGCATTTAGATTCAATAAAACGATTGGGGAGAGATGACACCAAGATTTTGATAGTGCGTCTGTTATTTTAATCCAAAGAGAGCTTAGGTGTTTGGCGGTATTCCTCCGAGCAGATGGACCATGATGAGGCTAGTTAACTCTCCTCAGGAAGGCCTTATCAACGAAATGCTTGAGTTAAGACCCAGGAGACGATTGCTGCTGCCATCCAAACCAATCCTAGCGTTTCGAGCCGCAACATATCTGCTCCAATGGCAATAAGCAAACAATCGCAAAAGATTTGAGCTTATTTCCGTAAACAGTTCAAATAACCAAGTCGATTCGGTTTAATTGCACAGACTTGCCGGTTCGCTTGGAATTTGGTTGTCCCGTTCAACAATATGTCAAATTTCATTTTTATGTTTCACGAGGCCAACACCCATTTTGATGCAAATTGCAATGTTAACAAGCAAAATTGTCGAATATGAAGTCACTCTAGCCCGGAGATAATCCATGAGATGGAACTGGATCCAGCTCGAGTTACAGTGTGGTGTGCAGTTTCATCCAGCTGCATTGTCGGGCCATACTTTTTTGAAGACACACTTTTACAGTCACACTTTTACGGTCAATGGAGACCGTTATTTAAAAATGTTAGAGGAATTTTTATTCCCAGAACTAAGCCAGAAGAAAATCTCTTTCAACTCTATGTGGTTTCAGCAAGATGGTGTAACTTCACACATAGCCATGCCTGTTATGGCAGAATTGCAGCGAAAATTCCCAAATAAGCTGATTTCCATGAACTCTACATTCCGTTGGCCGACAAAACCACACCTTATTTATTTGTTATGGGGTTATTATAAATAGGAAGTCTACAAAACTAAACCTACAAATTTGAATGATATGAAGCACTCCTATCATCCAATCTACTGGCAGTAATGAACAACTTGTAAGTTTTAATACGATGTTGCACATGCGTCATCGAGCACGGATGGCATTTGATATTGATATCAGTGATTTTTAAAAAAACCATTAAAAAGACAATAAAAATGAATTGTCTTTAAAATTTACTAAAAATAAATAAATTGTATAAATTGAAAAAAAAAAGTTGGAGTTTCTTAATATAGAACCTGTATTTTCAATCTAAGCGTACTCTCATTGTGATTTGCGTAATTGCGTAAAAAAGGAGATAATTTGAATTTAAGTAACTAACTATACACCTACATTATGTAGTTCATATATGCCAACGCTTTTTCCAATCTTCAAAACATTTTTTATATGCGCTTTCCAGCTTTTCTTCAGCTCCTTCCACGAATTTTGTCTTATGACTTCGATGGACTCAAATCGGGTACCACGGAGAGGCCATTCTAGTTTTGGGAATAAAAAAAGTCGGCCGGAGCTGAATCAGGCGAGTTTAGTGGTTGATCGATGGTATTTGTTGCGTTTTTGGCCCTAAGTTCTTTCACAATTGTTACTCTATGCGATGGAGCATTATCGTCATGTGAAATGCATGATTTGTATCCACCAAAATCGAACGAACTGACTCGATGTTAAGGTCCTGTGCTATCTCTCTCAAGCTGGAATGGCGATTTTCAAGCACAATTTCTTTCACTTTATCGACGTTCTCATCTGTTGAAGAGGTCGAAGGTCATCCGGGAGGTGGTTGGTCTTCAACCATTTCACGACCTTCCTTGAATGATTTGTACTAGTCATACACTTGTGTTTTTGATAATACCGAATCACCAAAAGCCTTTCTTTACTAACATTCATTTTCAATGTGTCTTCACACGAAATTTCGTTTGCAACATTAATTTAATGCACACTCTTTGATCAATATTTGTAAAAATCGTGACGCACTACCGAGGTGAACTTATTCAACCAGCTGCTGTAAACAAACTGGTTGACAGATCGCGCTCAAATTCGGCATAATATATAATATTATATACAGTACTACCAACCTACAGAGAAAACATTATTTGAAAAAACATTAACATCAATTCTGTCTGTCTACTATTTTCCGGTGGTTTAAATAGTTTTGAAAAATGATATTATTATCTATAATCTCGAGGCGTTAGGTTTTCCCCCATCATTTGTTTCGTGGGTTCGCTCTTATCTCAAGCAGAGGTCATACACTGCGCGAAATAACTATATCGGACAAGCAAAAAACTTAAAAAAAAACATATTTGTTTTATTATTATCTTAAAGACTTTATATTTTCAAATTATAGGCATAAAACTCGGAAGAAATCCATAAAAAAAAATAAAGTTGTTCATTAATTAAAAAAACAGAACGTATATACATATATATATACAGACAAGATCTTAAAAGTCAATTCTGCTGTAAAAATTTAAGTAAAATATTTTGAAAATAATATTTTAATATTTTATTTTTCCTCCTTTTTTGGTTAAAACTACTACTATGCGTCGAGGCATTGAATCGAGTAAATTCTGCAGTGTGGATATGTCAATTTGTAGCCAGGTTTTGTAGCGGGTTTTAGCTGCAAAGGTGACTCGAACTGGCGTACACCTGAGTAAACCCGCTTCTACAGTATGGCCCATGATTTCTCTATGGGATTCAAGTCAGAACTTACTGTAGGCCAACAAAGAGTGGGGATGTTACGCAACTTAAAGTAGTTGTTTGTAAATACATGCCGATGCATGTATGGCAGCGTTATCGTGCTAGAATGTCCATTCTTCTCCCCACAAATGTTCACCAAAATCAATAGGAACATTGTCCAGCAATTCCACATATTTCTCCGAACTCATTTTATGGGAAACAAAACAAATTGAAGTCTTTCCTCTGTACCCAAAACCAGAACATACTCCCAGCCATCCTTGGAAGTTCCTCGAGTGCCGAGTATCACGATCTCGGTGTATATCTCTCCACTACTTGTGTCCTCCATCAGGACCATCCACCTTAAATTAATTTTCATCACTGAAGATGGCCGATTTCCATTTCGTGATGCAAAACTGATGTTTCTCAGCAAAACATTACCTTGCCTCCTTATGCGGTAAGAGAGCCTTAGATGCCTGTAAGAGCTATTGTATATATATATAATGGATTTATCGTCCTTTCAAAGCCATTGGACTCTTCTTGTTGTTACTAGAAGAGACAACTGGAACCTTATTTGGGAAGGACTGATTTGTTTATGCGTTTAATTTGCCTTTTAACTTTTTCATCAACTTTTGGTGGACGACCAGATCTGCTTTGTTTCCCATAATTACCAGGATCCTTTAAGAAGTTTTAGGCCGGCAATTACCGACAGCTCATAAGTTAAGAGCCTCATAAACCTATTCACCAACCGCTATTAGTGCGTATTTATGAGCGCTCATAAGACTTATGAGTGGTCCCAACCACTCTTAAGTTACGAGCGATAATATCAGAGACAATTATTATTGTCTCTGCTAATGTCTTAGATAACATCGAAATAATTCGAAATCAGCTGCCATTTCAACTTTAAATTATTTCTGTTGATTTTTAAAGTGGATAGAAAAGAAAGAAATGTGTCATCATACGGCGAGGAAAATAACATTATAATGAATTTAGTGAACATGTTCCTTATTCCACTATTTAATTCCTATTAAATTTGCCAAAAAAAAAATTAATCCACCAACATCAATTTCACCATCTACAGCTGTGTTGCATCATCCTCATATTTACACTGCCAAATGTCACTGACATGTTCGAAAAAGAACGCCATTGACTCCGAATGTTTGAAAGAGAACGCATTCGGAAATCCGAAAATTGAGATCGCTCAAAGTCGAAGTAGCATAGACAGCATAGACAAAAACCTATTAGTGGTCGGTGAATACCAACCAGACATTTTAACTTATGAGCCTCTTAACTTTAAGAGCGATTTATGAGCGGTTGGTGAATGCCGACCTTAGACACTATTTTTATTCCTGCGTATTTTCTCCGCTATTTGTCTAACGGTTAAGGCATTTCTTTCAAAATTTGGGATTCCCAGCCTCTCGTCCACAGACAGTGCTTCTCCCCTAGGCATTTTCTGTTGGTTGCAAAAAAAGAGGATGTATTTGACTAAAACTTAATTAAACACATTAAATGTATTCAACTACACACCGATTTATTATAATTTGTCGACCTAAAATTACTTTCACCATCTAAACGTGCGACTAAAACTCGTGTCTGATATATTTATTTCGCACCGCGAAACTAATAACACACGAAAGAACAACCCGAAACAAGAATATAAGGAGATTGAGAGAGTTAAAAGTACCGCTACGTTTTATTTCAAACACTCCATTTTTAAACACAATGAAAAAAATTATGTGTTAGTTAAGAAATTGTTATTGTTTTTTGAGAAAATGCAAATGGAAATGCTTGTCCGATATAGTTATTTCGCGCAGTGTATCAGGTTAAATTAAGAGGTTTTCTTTCTCCTTCTTAGCAGGATCCGGGGGCGCTCAAGGTCCACTTTTTTTTAATTTTTGCTATCAATAATGTTCCATTAATCATAAAACATAGCAACATCCTTACATTTGGCGATGATATGAAGATCAGTAAAGCAATTACAACCATAAATGTTATTCATTATATTTAGAACAAATTACGGAATACATGCATGAGCCAATTAACCGCATGAGTAAACTCTATAATTCAAATGCAATTTTCCTTGACTTTAATCTTAGCAAGCTTACACTAAAAAATATATTGTATTGTACTAATAATGTATAATATATTTTTTGTTATTATTTGTTTGTTTAATGCTTGCCTATAATGATGCCTAACCACTAATACTAATACACTAATGATGCATATTTTTGCCTGGCAAATCCCTGCCTTTGGTTGTTGCTTGTACTAAGCACACCACGACACATATCTGAAAGTCTTAAAAAAGAAATAAATGATTTCAAAATTCTATCTTTAAATACATTGTGTACAAAATTATGATTTAACGAATCTAAAAACCTCAACATAAACATCTGGATCTGATTTTTGAGAAGCGTAGGTATACGGAAAAATGTCACCGAACTCCATAAAATCGTTTGCGTGTTAGACAAGACGTAGAAAAGATTTAGGTGTCATGTGTACAAAGACAGAACAAAGAATGTCTCCTAGCAATTTTGGAATCAGATACCTCAAATTAATCAGCTTTCAAAAATTATCACATAATGTAGCTTCTATTTATCGTTGTCGTGTTTTTGTGACGGGAAAGTTAAATCGAGATTCGAAACACTCGAATCGTATACATAAGTGCTTTTAAATAATAATCTAAAGGGAAAGAGAGACAATTTTTTTTTTAAATAAAGCAGCTTGTATTTGCGATAAAAAGTAGTCGTATTCCGGGTTAAAATACCATAGATTCCATTAATTATGGAACACAATATCATTCAAATGTCCTCCACGGAAGCGGCTGCATGAGTGAATGATTTTTCGTATAAATCTGCACTCTTATAGGAAAAAAATATTTATTTATGATGAAGATAATCACATTGCGTGAATTTCACGAGACACCAGTCATATCCACCGAATTTATAGAATCCGTTCTCCGTATAACACTAGTTAACACTAGGACTAGCTAAAAAAATACTATTTATAACCTAAATCAGTAGGTACGAGTGTGTTTCTATCCAGCATATTGTGCCCGACGGAGGGTAAAAAAAATGTGCCTTCATATAAAATATCTTTTTCAAATTTTTAATCTTAACACCAACAAACAAAAATTATGATCTAAAAAATAGACTAGCTTCCGACATACAGTTGCAGACATAAAAATCCGGACAGTTGGGAAAAACGCTTTACTTTTATTATCTTGGGAAACCGGAGGTAGGAAAACATGCATATTCCGCGGTTAGTGGGATCCAGTCAGTCGTCAGTGGCTGAGGGTATGAGAAGATCAACGATTGATTTAGGACACTAAACTGTTAGCTACTTCGAAGTGAAAGGCCATTGAATCGATTATATGTAGGTAGATAAATTATATTTGGAAATGGATCGCTTCAGACAATCAGCCTTGTATAGAACAGTGGCCATATCAAGGAACTGCGTTATAACGTGCAAAGTCAATTTCTTTAACCTGATAAAAATCCGATATACATATGTAGGTACTGGAGCATCTGATTCAGAAGATCGACTGCACCCATGTTTTTGTTGTAAAACTTTGTAACCTTTAGTGGTAGGCGGTTTTCTTCCGATCAAGTGTATCCCTATATTCACGCACTTATTTTCATACCATTTTGTCAATATCGCCTTTCAGTCTCGACTTACGCATTGATCAGATGCTCCACGACATTCCTACTTAAACCGTATTAGACAGCAATGGTGTATGATGGAATCTGTTATGCCTAATTGTCCCAGCTCTAAAGTATCTAGCTCAGCTAGTTTTAAAACAATGCAGAACTCAAACCAACTCTTTTTACTATGACATTATCCAAAGGAGTGGTATATGTGCTCTAAGATTCCATTAGATAACTAGCATTGAAATCCAGTTCCTATAGAAAACGTTCATAAACACAAGAATTAATAAATATAACGTTACGATGTTAGAGGTCTGTACCATTTCTGGTTTATTGATGTTTTACCACTTACGACAGTTGTGAATCTTGCAGGATTACTTACCACTATATTTTGCAAAAGTTTTCACTTTAAATCGCTTATGAATTATTTCCGCGAAAGTGTTTTTACTGATGTTCAATAAGTCACTAACACAAAATCAAAACCGCTTTTTATGTTTCAGGTTGAATTTGTTTAGCCGCCATTTCGGTTTGAATGCCATTTGTTATTTGTCAGCTGGCATTTAAAAGTCGTAGAAAGTGGTCGATAACAATAAATATTATACCATTATACACATTTCATTTCATGTTAGAAAACTTCCTTGTGCCGGAATTGAATCAATTAGACGTACGGGATGGCTCGATCAAAACGGTGCCACATCACACACAGCTCATGCTACGATGCACATTTTGCGAGAAACTTTTGCCGGCTAAATACTATACCTTGATTTAACCCCTCCCGATTCCTTCTTATGGGGGTACTTGAAGGAAAGGGTGAAGAAACCAAGCACAACCTTGATGCAGGACAACATTCGATATTAAGTTGCTGAGATAATAATGGAAGTCTGCGAAATCTTTATGAAGAATGCGCTTAAAGGAGTTCGCTTATGCGCCACGACCAGAGGCAGCCACTTGACCGACATCATATTCCATTTCCATACATAATGTGAAAGACCATATATTCGATCAATAAAATATAAATTAAAAATTGAAAAGTTATTAAAAATAAACATCGACATGGAACATAAAAAACACCCTTTAGTAAATTTGGACTACATTGGGAATTTGGACTACATACGGGAATTGCATTGACAAAATTTCAAATGGCAATCGAATGTGTTATTTTAAAAGCTGGTTATTAAATATTCATATTGAATGAAACTAAAAAGAAATTGATTTTCCTTTTAAAACCGCCATCTTATGATGTCCTATATGGGAGCTAAATTGTTGTGAGCTAATTGCTCTGGTCAGCACTACAATGGAAAACAGTAACTTATGCTATGCAGCGTTGCCAGATTACATCATTGACAGTTTCAATTAATAAATACTAGGAAAGCAATATATTTAAAATATCACACAAATACAACGCGTCATTGCAAATAATTTTAGACTAACAATAGCCGTGTTTTTTGCACGCGTATATAAAAGTGCATAAAATAACACCTAACGCCGCTTAGCGACTTCATCACCACAAATTGGCAGCACAGGCATTATGTATAACAATTTATACAGACAATAACACTTGAGCTGTCAGTTGTTGACAAAACTGAAAAAAAAAAAACATATTTTGAAGAATAAAATTATAAAGATGGAAAACTCCGGAAATGCACATTATAATATATTTAGTTCCGATAAAAAAAAAAAACTTATCTTATATGATCAATTGAATAATCAATCGTTGGCAAAAAAATAAATAAGAGATGGAGATGTTTTCGATTGTTTTCTTTACGTTTGGGTTTCCCCGGTTTTCAAAACAATAAAATTTTGCATAGGAATTCATTGCAAAAGTAGAAATTTGGATTTGGTATCACTGTTGTTACATCGGCTTAGCTGAGCGGTGATACTATCGCCGCTAATTATATTTTTGTTTTATTTTATATGTAAATTTGCAAAATAAGCGTATATACGCGTGTCAAAAAACACGGCTAATCTCACATTTGCTGTAGACTGTAGAAAAAGTAGCGCCTTACTGGCAAATTCACAAAATCGAAAGTAAATGGAAAAAGGGGAAAAAAACGGAGAAAATTAAACACTACATATATCGGGGGTAAAAAAAATTCATCCTGAAAAAGGAAATATACCTGACAACACTGGTTATGCGCCTATTTCGCAAGACAACTTTGGTTGAGTTGAGTTGTAAATTGTAATTAGCTTGTAATTAAAATGCAAATGCGATTCAAATTCAACTCAACCAAAGTCCTCTAGCGTAATGGAGGCATTAATCATTTTACATTCTATTCTATCCTATCCTATCCTATCCTATCCTACTATCCTACTAATCCTACTAATATATAAATGTGAAAGTTTGGATGTTTGGATGTTTGTTGCTCAATAACACCTTAACGGTTTAACAGACTTGAATGAAATTTCGGGAATAGATAGTCGACTTCCTGGATTAGAGATTAGGCTAATTTTTATACAAAACATACAATTCCTTGATTCCATAATTCGCATTATTCCAATTTCCGCTTTTAAAGGGTGATTTTTTAGCTGGTTTGGTTTTGGCAACACTGGTTTTGACAGCTGACGTGTGTTTAGTACCTTGTGTCACTGTCAAACAGCTTCAGTTTGGTTTGCAATTTAACCATGGATCGTCTTACAAATGAACAACGCTTGCAAATTATTGAATTTTACTATCAAAATTCGTGCTCGGTTCGAAATGTTCATCGCGCGCTGCTTCCATTTTATGATCGGCATTCTCGACCTTCTGAGCAGTCTATTCGGAAGATTGTGACCAAATTTCGCACCAAATTTACTTTGTTGGACATTAAACCACCAACACGTTTACGTACTGTGCGTAGTGAAGAAAATATTGCGGCCGTATCAGCTAGTGTGACAGAAGACCGCGAAATGTCGATTCGGCGCCGTTCCCAGCAGTTAGGCCTTTGTTACAGCACTTTTTTTTTGCCCGAAATGGAAGTTCTTGACTTGCATGATATGTGGTTTCAACAAGACGGTGCCACATGCCACACAGCACGCGAAACAATGGCGCAATTGCGAGGCGAGTTTGGTGAACAGTTAATTTCACGTTTCGGGCCGGTCAATTGGCCGCCTAGATCGTGCGATTTGACACCATTAGATTATTTTTTGTGGGGGTATGTCAAGGCTAATGTCTATAGGGACAAGCCCGCTTCGATTGACGCACTGGAAGCCAACATCCATGCATTCATTCGTGAGATACCGGCCGATATGTGTGAAAGAGTATGCCAAAATTGGACTCAGTGGATGGGCTACCTGAGACGCAGCCGCGGTCAACATTTGCATGAAATTATCTTTAAACATTAAATTGCAAGGTTCAAACTATCGATTCAAATAAATATTTCATTCATTTTTTCGAATTGTTTGTGTTTTTTTTTTAAAAAAAGTTCTCAACCTCTTAAAAAATCACCCTTTAGTAGGGGTAGGTATAGGCGTTGCTGAGTTTTAAAATCAGTAAATAGTTGGTTATTTCAGACAAACCTTACCAGTTACTCCACGATCAATGCTTACATCAAAGCCTAATATATTCGTCATTTACATAATGTAACTTTAACTATGAACATTAAGTACAACTCTTAGATATAAGATTCCAGAAAGTACCAATATTTGATGCTCATAAAATACATATTATGTACATACGTGTGTAGATGTGTTTGTACACAGGTATACTACATTTCCATCAATTTTTTATGCAATCGCTTCCTTTCTATCATACTATTTACAATCAAACAACGCGACTGATTTAAAGCACGGGCAACGCCGGGCAGGCAACAGCTAGTATTTAATAAAATAAAACTAAAGCTGGATGAGAGATGAAGCAAATTGACTCAACATTGAACAATAGATATTGAAAGACCAACCAGATAAGCTATACCCTAAGTTCGATATTTAGTATAAGTACTAGCACAGTATTGGTACTAGCATTACCAAATTCTAAATAGTAGATACCATGTAATATTCTCTCATTTCCAAATGACTGAAAGATAAATAAGATACTTTTTGTTTTCCGAATTGCTCAATTCAATTTAGGTTCATAATTACGTGAATCCAAAGTTTACAAAATGAATTTCGTTATCGTACTAGGAAAAGCTTACATTTCGTAGCTTTAGGATGTATTTGCCAAGCTTATTTGCAATTTAAGAGAGAAATGTGGTTAGAAGTTCACTCTAAAAGTTCCTATAATTCTCTCCTCTCAATCATTTTGAGGGGAAATACGAGGGTTATTCAAAATGTCTCCTCTACTTTATTAGCTAAATGAATTTTGGTAGCTAATAATAAGGAATTCTATAATAATTCATCTTTAAATATGGCCTTGGAACTTGCCCCTCATTTATCTCCGACATTATTATGTATAGTATAAATGATACCTTCTGGTTTTCTCAAGAGTTTCACATTAGATACGCTGAAGGAGATGTAAAGAAGAAAATAGAACGAGGTTACACATGCACATATATGTTTATGTAGATGTACTCGTTTAACCTTTGTGTCAATGCGAGTGTCGGACAACGCTGAGTCAACACCTTGCATACCCAGGTATGCAACTCAGATCCGTTGCTTTCCTTGTATTTAAGACAAGAAAAGTATATTAAGAGATTATAATTATGTACCTACCGTTAAAATACAATGGAATAATACTCATAATAATTTTTTTTTAATTTTCTTTGGAGTTAGTAATCAGTAATTAGGTACAAACAGTTTTGACATACTATATAGTAACATCGCGACTATGCTGAATAGATACTTGCTTATTACATAATACAAACATTGCATTCCTTCCCAGTTGGACGTCTCTTTGACTCTGCATAGCATATGGTTAAGTTGCATTTGTCTTATGCGACCCGTTTTATCGCGTTCCTCTTGTGAAGACTGGTGGCTGGGAGCAGGAAGTTCAACCCTAATATGCAGCATTGCTAATGTTCCATTCCTGGTGTTGAAGTTGAGGAAGATATAGTATATGGGGATACCGATCGAGTTCTTTTGTGTGCAAATCGCCAATAACTTGTAAATGCTCTCAATACGTTAACAGTAGTCATGGTAACGGTAAACTAAACAGTTTTCGATTCCTAGACCGATAAGTGTTTTCACAGAAAGGGACTACCTACTATGTTTGACATGACCAGACAGGCTGCATACCCGGGTATGCACGTATAGTTAGTGCGGTGTTCGTAGCAAAAACTTTAAATATAGTAGATATTAATATATATATATACTTAAAATTACATAATTGGAATATGTTGAGTTTCCCTTTTTGGGAGGCTACTGGAAAATTCAGCCCGGTGTGTTATGATTATCACCATGATTTTTGCATTTGAAAATGCAAATACATACCCAGGTATGTCGTATTGACACAGGGGTTAAACGTACTTATGTTGACTTATTTATAACATTTTTGTTTTCAACACTAATAAAGGGTTTTGTTTTTTAAAACCTTCAACTTCATACCTCCGTCACGAACCTCAGGGTGCATATGGGGCTAAATCCACCACAAGCGGTTTCGACTTCAAATAATTCCGAATGTATTAATATTTTGACAAAAATGCTGACGTTTATAATTGTAGTAAAATTGATGCTCTTTAAAAGAGTATAGACACATTTTTTTATAAATCAAAATATTTAGAAAGATAAAAACCCATTGGAACGGTGGAAGAAACCAAAAATCGAATGGCTTGGGGTGGGATTCTGCTTCATGTGTAGTCTAAGGGTAAAGAGTGGAACATTTTTTTTTAAAACATTCATACAGAATTATGATATTACCAACTTTTGTTTCATTTAAGACTTTATTTTGTGGCAATAAGTACAGTACGAACTCGGTAATCGCAACTGATCGAAATTGCATTTACTGAGGTCGTTGCACCTACCAAGGAAAAATTATACAGCGAGCAATTGTTATAATAATATCAAAACCCACTTCTCTATGTCACCCTATGATTCTTCTTATCACTTGTGCTGCCACAAATATATTGTAAGAGCTATGTAGGTACTATGTACATCTGTCAACTATTCTCCTCCCTTTTTTCAATAAAAGATTGAGCAGATTAAACGTGTTTTAATAGCAATATGATAAATAGAGCTCATTTCGCGAGGTTTCGCGAGAGCTAATATTTATTTCATTTAAGTACACACATAGTTACATATGTATGTAAGCCTACATAAAAATACCTTTTTTTTTAAAACATCTGTAATTTTTTTTTACATCTTGGGCTTTTTAGAACAGCAGTCTCCCAAAGCTCCTTCAGATTTATACAACATAGTTTGCTGGAATAGCGATACACCACATTTTAGTTTATGCAAAATTCACTTTTTTGATTTCGATTTTCGATCACTCCTCCATACATTTCGGCCGATATTCCAGGAATTTCGCGTTTAATATTGATTCTGAGCACGACTTAGTCTCTGGCTTGTTGTTATTGGCATAAGCTAAGTCTTGACGCACGAGCGAGGCGGCCAATTGACTGAGATATCACACTCACCAAAAATTGACTTAAAAAGCTGGATTGATGGCCCGCTGTGTGGCAAATGGCGTCGTCCTGTTGAAACCACATCTCACCAATGTTAGGTGCACGCAATTGCGGCCAAAAATAACGTTCCAATATGTCCCGATAGCGATTTCCATTAACTGTAACGTGGCAGCCATCATCTACTTGCTTACTTAGGTGTGGTTACAGTCTGGGGTGGACCAAGCCCTCAACCAAAAACCCCTTTCAGTTAGCCTCGTCCTTAGCTAACTGCCTTTCTACTTGTGCGACCACCTTAGATTTTTTAGATTTAGATTTATTAATTTAATATAACGAATTTTACAGTAAATTACAATTATAATTATATTATATACATTATACATTATACAATGCGAAGTCGTCCTCTCCTGCGCTATCCCTTCGGGATAGAATCAAATACTCTCCGAGCCGGAGAAACGCAATTGTTTGACCAAGTCGATGTCACTGTACAGCTCGTAAAGTTTGTGGTTGAGTCTTCTCCTCCAAAACCCGTCAACACAAACGGAATCGAAAATCTTACGGAGGAGTTTTCACATGAACTGACCAAGGATATCTTCATCCTCTTTCGATAAATATCATGCTTAAATTTAATATAGCAAGGCTGGGATGGTAAGGGTCTTATAAAGAGTCTCCTTAGTCGATCGGGAAAGGGCCTTACTACTCTATTGCCTTCTTAACCCAAAGAAACAGCAATTGGCAAGAGTAATCCTTCGTTTGATTTCCGACGAGATGTCATTTTGTGATGTTATAGCAGAGCCGAGGTAGACAAAGTCCTTTACTACCTCAAAGTTGTAACTGTCTGTTATGACGTTCTGTTTAATTCATCGATGTTGAGTCTTTAGTGTCCCTTCTCGTTGACAGCATATACATACTTTGTTTTGCCCTCGTTTACCGCTAAATCCATTCACCAACTATCATCACCAATGAAAAAATACGGCTCAATGAAAACCGCACCAAGTAGTCAATTTTTGTGAATGAGCTTCATCGCTGAAGATGAATTTGCGCTCTTAAAGTTGATGCCACTGACTCCAAATTTTGTTAACTAATTTTTATAATATTATGTAAAAGTTACTTGTGCGAGTACTGAACCATAACTAAATGGTAGACATGTACTTGCAAAATAGTAACGAGTTTGCAAAAAAACATTAAGGCGTTCACATTTAAAATGTATGGTTTTAAATGAAAATCCCTTTATAAAAAAAAGTGCGTTAGTCCAAGAAAAAAACCTCTTATAAGGTTGTGTTCGAAGTCCTTCTTCTTCTGTAATATTAAAATTTAAAATACAATTGCATTATTTTTTCCTTTCTTTTAGAAGCGCCGGAATAAAAATTAAGGTAACATGTTTTGAGATATCGGAGATTCCACCAGACAGGGGTATTCGCCAGGAACGTTTAGGTAGGTACTACTATATTTTCCTATAACTGTGTGGAAAATGAAAACAATGTGGTTTAAAACTGATAAATGTTTTATTGAATTTTAATAATTAAGTATTGAGGACAATGTCAGCTAAATATCCGCATCTGTTAGCATCACAATTGCGGGCTCTTTCTGTAATATTTTTCATGACATTTTCACACATCCGGCGAATTATTTAACCTTTTTTCATCCGTTCTCTGTATCTAGTAACTCGCTAAGTTTTCGGCAGAAAAAACTGTTTCTATCAACATTATAAAATAACAAATTAAACTCTTTGATTGCTTGACAGACATTCGAAAGAGGTGACACCGTGATTAAAGCGAATATCTGGCTCTCGACGAATGTTGTCAATACCATCTGAAAACAAAATATTTAACTCACTCCAAATTGAATATTCATGAGCCAATTCAACTCTAAATAATCAGCCTTATTTTGAGATTCGAATGAATAGTCAATTCGTTCGATTGTGTCTATTCCTACGAATGATTTTTTCGTATTTTGACATTCGAAGGAATAAAGTTCATTAACGAAGGAGGATGATGATTGCAAACGTATGAATAATGACAGTTATTTCGAAGGAATATAATTTCAAAATATAAATGATGAATGAACTTTCGTTTCGTAAAATAAACTCACTATTCCTTCGAATACGAAAATACCCACCGTTCGAATTTTTCTCACTTTCGAATGAAATCGAATCTCGAAATAAGGCTGTATAAAATGAGAAGCAATTTTTAATCAAACCCATTATGTTACGAAACACCCACCTACCTAAGCTAATCAAACATATATGTAAGTAGTTTACCTTTATTAACGGTTTTTAAAGTTAAGGGCCTAATGAACTGTGCTTGCATTAATCGATTATGTAGGTTGAGTTCTAAAAAAATACGAGCTGACGACTGGATGGTTTTTACGCGGATTAAATTGAAATTGGAAATGAAATTTTGCAATTATTCGGATATCTAAAGGAATCGTGAATCTTTCCGTTATCTCCCTTTGCTTCAATCTGATGATTACCAGTTCCTTTGTTTGGGTATCATACTTATATCTGGCTGTTTTTTAAACGCACTTTTAGTGAAAACTGAATGTCAAAAACTGCCAATAATTTTTTGTCGAAATAAAAATACAATTCACCAAACCTGAGGAAAATTTGAAAAACCGAGCATATTTTTGCCCAGCTGCATGGTCAACAAGATCCCCATTTGAAAACCTAAATTTTTTGTCGAAATCTAACAAAAAATATCAAAAAACATTGGCACGGGTTTTTCCCGAGCTGGTGTCGGTTGGCAATATTTATTCACAAAACTAATCATAAAAGTTTATTATTCATTTCAAGAAAACTGAAAATCTATGTTTGAGTATAAAATTTTTCACACTTCTGTATATGTCACCCTCGGTGACTCGGTGGACCAATTCAACTATTGGCGTCATACCTACCCAGAAAGATATGGCAGGTCAACAAGAAATTAGCAGGTCAAAAACAAATTAGCTTCAACAAAGGACTCGCGTAGTTATCGCAAGCGTACAGGGCACTAGCCAGTGCGTCCAGGCAGCATAGACTCTTTGACAACCTAAAAGAAAGAGATAGAGGAGTTAAGCTCCGCATGACAGTGCGATTTGTTTATCATATTCTTGCATGAGTATATTCTTCATAAACCCGCGATTTGTGTATGTGTTCATTTACTTAATCTCAGCTCTTTCAGTGTTTCAAATTCACACAGGATGTATTTAATTACCTAGAGATCGAAAAATTTTGATTCCAACATGCAAAAAAAATTAGGTTTTTCAAAGTGAAGTTGAAAAGTAAACTTTCTGAAACTCTTCAAAAATTGCGCACATTTTATCCGTAAGAGGGTTTTTTCTTTAAACGCTGGGCAATGTTATTTTGTCCAAGCTCATAAAGTTAAAAGCTCGCATACTGGTAAATTTTAACAGGGTACATTAAGCTTTCGACAATGTTTCTGAAATTATATCAAAAGCTCAATTCGTATCCTATACAACTAACCATAAATTAGTGCTTTGTATAACAGTTTATAATTCCACAAAATATAAAAAGTATAAATTATAGCTAGACCCTAGACGTAGTCTAGGCACCACCACGAAAAGTTCTCTGTATTATTTGAACGAGTCAACGTCCTTTATGTTAATATGTATACATCCTCGTATTTGTGCATATGAGTATTTGCAATTTGCACACCTCTCGTAATGGCTTATGAGTTGCGCACAATTCTATCATTAATAAAGTAAAAGTAGGTAAAATCTACTCTTACGAGCTCTGTAGATATATCTCGTCCTTATGAACACGTAACTATGTACCTTCTATTATAATAGATTTTATTTTAGACACCTAAATATTTTTCAGGTTTGCTCCAATATGAAAACTTTGCGTTGTTGTGAAAAAAGCTCAACAGCTGTTGGATTTGTCGAAGGATTTGTATATTTTCAACTATTTTTTCGTCCTTGATACTGTCTTAGGTTAGATAGATAGATGGTCGGTCTCTGTTACGTAGAGCAGTCATCACTCGATTTTTGTGTACTTTTAACAACGCCCTTGATGGGTATCGAACTCATAACCTCTGCCACCACAGAAGAGACTTTGATGTTGTTCATTCTGTACCTCAGAGTATCGGCAATCCTTCATTAAACAGAAATATCGGTACACCACTTGGACTTTATTGGGGCAAAAAGGCGTCAAAGCTTCTGGAATACTGCCAAACATTCGGAGGAACCGGAAATATTAGAAGAAACTTTATATTCAAGTCAGTAAGCTCAGTCCTATTAACGCTGCCCCAGTTTGAGTGAGACCCCTTGAGACAAGGGAAACAAGAACAAAGATATTGTCAACATATCGACTTAGCGCACTAACGGTGATCATTGGCCTTAGAACGATTTCGGACGAAGCAGCTCTTGTCATCGCAGGGTTGGTGATGTCATATATGAGAAGAAAGAATGACTTCAATGACCAGGTGGCAAGCTCGGTGGGACACCGCAAAGATGGACCTACAGATAGATCCCAAACATAGATTTTTGGACAAACCGAAGTTTCTTTCTGGCCATGGTGGCTATCTACACCACTTTGGGCTGAGTAGCTCACCATTTTGATCAAATTGCCCAAATCAGGAAGAAGATACAGAGCACATAGTATTCCATTGCATACGCTTTTTGGGATGGGATTATCCACAGATATTAATAAACCAAATGCTGTGGTTAGAAGAAAATTTGTTGGAGATTTGCACATTCATAACAAACGTGTGAAACGAGGTGCAAAGGATCGACAAAATAAGACGCAGCAAATAAAGGCGACATAGCATAGATTCCTTACCATCCTCGCGAAGTAAAGTAAAATCTCTCATTAGCAGACACCCTCGCAACTCGCATTAACAGACACTTTTTGGGGAACCAATTTCTTATTTCCCGTACAAAACGCGTTCTTATAAACGGACAGCTCCCAATATCAGACAAAAAACTCTGATGCGGTGGCTGTTCACTTAAGAGAGATTTCACTGTAATACCTTTCGGCAGTCCTGTGGCGAGAGTGCCCGAAGTGTGTATAGTGTGGGTCTTAGTATGTACCTACAAAGGCATACGTATCCTGTAATCGCAATCATGCTTGCTGGTAACCCGGGTTACACCAGTGGACAAAAAAATACTCGCGCCATTACTTTTCTTCAATTTTCATGAAAAAATCAATGTTATTCTTATGTTATAAAATTAATTTTTTATTTTTTGCTTTACTTAGTTGGCGCTACAGCTCGAGGTGAACCTAGGCCTGTTTCTCGCAACCATTTGTGTGTGCGTGTTATATTTCTGCACGAATGGAAGGGACCTACAGTTTTTTGCCGACTCCGAACGGCGAGTTGAGAAGCTCAATCGTGACAAATGATACTCTTTGATGCTTGTCAGACATTCGAAAGAGGTGGGCACTGTGAAAAACTTTTAGGTGTTTGCGGCGGGATTCGAACCCAAGACCGCTGGCTCAGTAGTCCGACGCACTAACCACTTGCGCTACGGTGCCCACGGTGCTTTAATACGGAAAAACTTGTTAGTTTAGAGTTTAGAGTAACAAAAATATACAATTAGTCGAAATTTGACCACACAATTCAAATATATTTGCATTTACACTGAACCAAAAAGGTCCGTAAATACAATTAAAAAGTTAATTGGGACAAGAACTATTTTATTAATTTTCGTCCAATAAAATCGTTTATTGAGGCAATAAAACCATTTTATTAATATAACAAACTTTTATTAATACTAGTTAAGATGTGTTAATTGTATTTATTAATTTATTTATTGTCTCAACAAACCTGTTCGTTGCGCCAATGTACGAGGTTGTTGAGCCAGTTAACAATTTTATTGTTTGAATGAAATTAATTCGTTGGGACAACGTAACATTTAATTTAACTGATAAAACTTTTTATTGAATTAATAAAACATTTTATTGAATTAATAAAACATTTTATTGAATTGATGAAACATTTTATTGAATTAATAAAACATGTTATTGAATTGATAAAACATTTTATTAAAATAATAAAACATTTTATTGAATTAATAAAACATTTTATTAAAATAATAAAACATTTTATTGAATTAATAAAACATTTTATTGAAATGATAAAACATTTAATTGAAATGATAAAAATTTTTATTGAATTAATAAAACATTTTATTGAATTGATAAAACATTTTATTAAAATAATAAAACATTTTATTGAATTGATAAAACATTTTATTCAAATAATAAAACATTTTATAGAATTAATAAAACATTTTAATTATTGTAAAATATTAAAGTAAACTTTGTACCTACTTCTTTTATATTTTCCGGGATTTCTACTCTGAAAATTAAGATGAATAAAAAAAATTATATATTAGTTTGAAATCAATCTTTTTAATTATTTATTCATTAAACATTTTAATTTTTTTAATTAATTAATTTACATATTTATTTATTAATACATTATAAATCAATTTATTTATATATTTATTTTAATTAAATAATTAATTAATTTACCAAACATTTTAAACCAATTTACATATATATTTTAGCTAATTTACTTATTTTTATATTAATACATTTTAAATCACTTTAATTATTTATTTATTTTAATTAATTTATTTATTTGTTTACCATAGATTTTCAGTCCATTTATTTATTTTAATTATTTAATAATACATTTTAAATCAATTAAATTATTTATTTATTTTAATTAATTTATTCATTTCAATTAAATAATTTATTTATACATTTACTCTATATGTTCTTCTACGGCCTGGTATGTTTTTGCCACAAATAAAAATGTTTCTTGCGAGTCCTTTATGGTATATTTAATTGTACTTTTATTGCCTGAGTTGTCTTTTCGGACAACCTTTTGAGTGGGAACAAGGTAGCCATGAAGGGACCAGAGAAGTGCAGTCTAAAAAGAAAATCTTATTAAATTAAGACTATTTTTGATAGATCAGAATTAAAGTAAATACTAATCTAACAACAAAATTATGTTACCAATTTCGTTAAAAAATAATCAAAGGCTAGGCTCAGGGTTATATAAGTGGGTTCTTAAATCCCATACATAGAAAAAGCTTTATACCGTTTATATAGAAGATATTGTTTACTAAAACTCAACTTACTTTCGGGCAGATTTGCTGTTTCGATTTTATTCAAAACATCTCTGATGTTTTTCTCCTTAACATGGCTCTCCATGGACAAAAACTGTCGGAGTTTGCCATGCAGTTGCTCCCAGCCGTCCAAAAACGAGTTCGCTTTTTTCAATAAATATGCAAAGTCCATGTCCACCTATAACCGTCAATACAAAAAAGTTTATATTTTCAGCAGCTCAATGCAATTCAACACTCTGAGCTTAATGTACAAATTACAAAAATTAAACAATAGAAATGTACAAATTGCACAAATTAAAAAAAAAAAAGAAAACCACTTACCTGAATATTTTTTTTTATATTAGTCAAACACTGTCTATTTTGTCCTTATTTTTCTGATTCTTTTTCCTAGTTTTTTAATCACTTTGTACAAATATTTTTGTTTTTTATTCACTTTTATTCACATTTACTGCACTGCACTGTTTCACGACAAACACTAGAATGACTTAATGCTCAGCGTGGTTGCAAAAGGGATGGAGAAAAATAAACCGTCTTTTTTATCTTTAAGACATTTTTTCATTGCGACAGTAAACATATGTTTGGGACAATAAATGGTTTGTTGGGACAATAAAGGATTCATTAAAATAAGCAAAATATTAATTCAAAGTTAACTGTGGAATTGTTTCAGACAATAAACTTATGTTTGGCACAATAAACGATTTGTTGGGACAATAAACGATTTATTAAAATAAGCAAAATATTTATTTTTTGAAAAGTAGTGAAGTCATTTAAAATTCAATATGGCGGACGCCCCCCAAGATGGCGGATCACCATTATCTTCAAGACTTGCTTAATATGAATACAAATGAAAGGTTTCGACAAGTAGAGCACGATTACCTACCTACACTCTACATATTTTGTGCATCTAAAGCGTTGGAAATAAAAAATTAAGTTTAAAAAACTAAAACCCGACCATGGGGAAAACTAACTAAAAAGTACGAAACAAGATGAAACGAGATGATGATAGTATAACCGTGGTCGCATGCCGTTACGACAACGTATTTATATAATTACGAATTCGCATTAGGCATGCGACCGAGGCTATATTATGAAAATCATCGTTACGTTTCATCTTGTTTCGTTAGTTTTTCCCATAGTCGGGTTTTAGTTTTTTAAACTTAATTTCTTATATTAACTTAAAAAAAATGTTTATTAAGATGAACAATGAGTTCATATATTTCAATAAACATTTTTATTAACATTTAATAAACTTGTTTATTACCTTAACAAATGCATTTATTAAAAAGTAAGAAAAACCAAATTCTTCGCTTAGCAAAAGATTTGTTTGGCACAATGTATGAATTAATTGTGCCAATTAATATGTTATTAAAAAAGGCACTCTGTTATTAGTTTTTCCAAATCGGTTTTCAATAAATGGAGTTTCATTGGCTCAGCGAACCATTTATTAAATTTGTATTATCAAATTAATAGCTTTTCGTACTATTAATAAATGTTTCATTGAGACAATAAAAAATGAGTTGATAAACGGCGTAAAATTTAATAAACTTGTTTATTAAATTAACAAATGCATTTATTAAAAAGTAAGAAAAACCAAATTCTTCGCTTAACAAAAGATTTGTTTGGCACAATGTATGAATTAGTTGTGCCAATATATATGTTATTAAAAAAAGGCAATCTGTTATTAATTTTTCCAAATCGGTTTTCAATAAATGGAGTTTCATTGGCTCAACGAACCATTTATTAAATTTGTATTATCAAAATAATAACTTTTCGTACTATTAATAAAAGTTTCACTGAGACAATAAAAAATGAGTTGATAAACGGCGTTTATTGATATTACGAACCATATTTTTTTCAGTGTACATGAAAAACGGCAAACAGTTTTATCAAAATTTCATTACGTACAGGTGCAACTATTAAAAAAAAAAACCTAAGTAAATATCGAATACAACCTTAGAATAATAAAATAACAAAATAAGAATTCATTTAATATACAATTAACCCAATATTTGGTTATTCCGCTTTTTTGTTTAATGACGTCATCAATCCGGTTTGGCATCGAATCAAACAATTTTCTTATACAGGAGATTGTTAAATCTTTATACCAGATGTCTTTCCAGTTGAGCAACAGATGTTGGCCTTGTCTCTCTAATTTGTTTGCCATGTAATGCCAACAGTTTTCTCTAGGGTTAAGATCCCGGCTACTACCAGACCATGGAAGAGAAAGAATCCTTGTAGTTTTGTACCAAAAACTAGAGTAAAGTAAAAAAAAGTTTATAAAAATATTAGTTTACGGATCACACGGATCACACAGCAAAAAAGCTTAGCGATTTTGCTCTATATGCAAGACCTGAATCGTCCTGAAAAATCACACAACCAACACTGCGGTAAAGTTTCTATAAAGTAGGGACAACATCGTTTTATATAATTTTTTATTATTCTGGGCTGTTCAATAACTCAATGATTCTAACACGCTTTAATGAAATTAAAACTTTATTAACTATTAGAAACAAGTAAGTAATACAAATAATATTGAAGGTAAAGATGTTTATAGTGGACTGTATAGCTCTTGCACATCTGCTCGCTCTGGTGTATCACTATCGAATGATGAATTTCTCCAACAAAAGGGTTCGTTGCCTTCCTCGTCGCTAAATTTGTTGTTTTTGATCGTCGCTGCTGCTGTTGACAAGTGATCGCTACCCTGGGTTGCTAAATCTCGGTCGCAGCCACCGTTGTACTGTATGTATTTAGTTTCCATCGTCGGCACTGTGACGATGAAATTTTTTCGCCCTAATATAATTTGTCCTTTGCACATCGCGTGGATCTCGGTCGCAGGTACCATTGCCCTTTTCGTATGCTGTGTATACAAGTTAACGGCACATAATATAACATTTCGACACGAGCATCCGTTTTGCCGATTCAGCGTCTGGCTCCAACCAGGGCAACGAAATGCAATACTGCACCTGGCGGTCGTCAACCTGGCTGATGCAATACGATAAGCGTAGGTTAAGTTATAGTTAGAATATTTTGTGTAATTTAGTCTTAAGTTGGATTCAGTGAAATAAAGTTGTTTTTTTTATAACAATTTAACGTAGCATAATTTAATTGGCGCCCGAGCAGGGACCGGGAGTGTTTTAATTGTTGTCGATTAGTGCCCTTAAATTAGGTGCCCGTTACCAGCGTCCTGAAGTAGTGCCCGCGTAACATTTACCAGTGCCCTAAAGTAGTGCCCGCGTAAAAACAGAACAACATAGTGCTAACAGTGCCGTCTTAACCTCTCGGTCCCACGAACCCGGTTGTGCAGAAACGAGGCCCCTAAGTAACCCTTTCGAATAAAGGGAGGAACAGGAAGTACGTAGTACTAGCCGCTGCCCACACCATCAAGTATCAAGAGTCCTCAAAAGGAGTGCCGCAGGAATGCTGATACTTATTGTAATGTAAGTTAGTATAAGAGAAAAATTAAAACCTCAAATTTCAATCCAATAAAAGAATTACCTTTAAGAATTAAAGAAATAATTTTTATTAATTAAAGAAATAGAAATTAAAAATTTAAATAAAAAGTGCCAAAAGATCTAGTGTTACGAATATATAGAAAGAAAGTGCAAATAAGATATTTTTTGTTTGAATAGAATATTAGAAATTTAAGAGCTAAAATTGTGAATTAAAAAAAAAAAAAAAGAAATCACTAAAAAATCATTTTAAATTTTTCTCATAAATCGTATGTGACCATATCATGTTAGTTAGTTGACTTTTGCCACCGCTAATTATCGTGATTTTCATTCCTTTTAATTTTCACCATTACGTAGAACGTTAATTTCTTTTTACTCAAAATCAATTCTCGTCTGTAACCGCTGTATTTGCCGCGACAAACATTCCTTCGTTGTTTCCGCATTACTTGATTGAATTTTCACATTTCCAAGTTTCTGGTAATAATGGCTAACCCTAATATCCGACCTCCAGTCCTAAACCTTCAAGATCCCCAAGAGCAACAAAACCCAAACGCCGCCCCGATATCTCATCCTGCATTGCAAGCTTTAATCTCCTCAATCGTAAGCCATGCCCTACAAACTGAGGGAAGGAGCATCGTTCAATCGATTTTAAACCCTAACGCAGACCAGTTTGCAGGAACGGATCAAATTATTAACCAGGACCAGCAAGCCAACATATCGGAACTAGATAAAATTCCGGATGTTGTTCGCAGTTTAAGAGAATTCTCTGGGCAACCAGGAGAATTCAGTTCCTGGCGGAAAAGCGTTGAAAGGATCCTCCGTATTTACGAATCTATTAGAGGATCACCGAAATATTTCGGCATTATCAATGTGATTCGAAACAAGATTGTGGGCCATGCGGACCACATCCTAGAGTCGTACAACACCCCATTAAATTGGAATTGTATTGCTCGATGCCTCACGCTGCATTATGCAGATAAACGTGACCTAGGCACACTAGAATACCAACTCACATCATTGGTACAAGGTAACCTCTCCATACAAGAGTTTTACCAACAGGTTTATTCTCACCTTTCACTCATACTGAATAAAATTTCTTGCATGGATGTTGGCGAAGAAGCCCTAAATTTATTAATGCATACCTATAGAGACAAGGCACTCGACACCTTCGTCCGAGGGTTAAGAGGCGATTTACCCAGGCTTCTTGGTATCCGGGAACCTGTGGATTTGCCCCAAGCCTTGCACCTCTGCCTGAAGCTTGAAAACCAAACCTTCAGAGCACAGTACGCGAATGCCAATAATCAACATAATAGAAGAACGCATCCATTACCACCCCCTATCCCACCAAAACGTCATCCGCAAGTTCACCATCCACATCCTGAATATAGACACCAAGTTTTCCCGCAGCTATTCCATAATCCTATGAGTTGGAACAATCAGTACCCAACAAACCCTTACCCAAGGCCTCCAATGAATTCTAACCCCCGACCAATGGTTCCCCCAAGGCCTCAACGACCCTTCGTTCCTTTCAATCCGCCGCAGAATAATTACCCATCCAAATCTCCACCAACGCCTATGGAAACGTCCACTATCCGAACGAACAACATAAACTACATGAACAGACCTCAGCAAAAGAACTGGCCATCCGCACCAAAAAGGCCGTTTGCCTCAACATCGCAGCAAGTTCATCCAAACAAGATGCAGAGGAATTTCCATTTAAACACCATCGAACCTGAACAATCTCCAAGTACACTTGATGATACGAACCAATACGAGCAAGCGATTCGCTCCGAAGACAATCAATATGATCAGAGTCTTCAGGAATATTCTGAATCATTTCAACAGCAGTGTGACAATGATAACTCAGAAGAACCTTTTGAATTTAATGATATCCATTTTTTAGATTAAACTGCTCCTCTCTTCCGTACATTGAATGTAAAACGAAGAGCGGAGAAGTCTTAAAAATTTTGATCGACACTGGATCAAATAAAAATTACATACAACCCACTCTTATTAAAAATCCTAAATTAAATGAGAAGGCTTTCTATGCCAATTCCATGGGAGGCAACTTAAAAATCAGTCACCATACATTCTTAAGTCTTTTCGGACTCAATAACATCAGAATTAAATTTTTCTTAATGCCAGAACTAAAATCTTTTCATGCCATTTTGGGCAATGATACGCTATCAGATCTTTCAGCTGTCATTCACACGAAAGACAACTACATGGTAATTAACAATAACATCAAAGTAAAAATAAAACAGCTGGTCACACAATCAGTAAACTCTATTAATATCCGAACCGATCACATGACAACCGACCAAAAATTACATATCCAATCCATTGTAAAGGAATTCCCTAAGTTATTCGACGATCCCGATAATAAGTTAACCTGTGCCACTAACGTTAAGGCAGAAATAAGAACAACTACAGATTCCCCTGTCTACGCCAAATTTTACCCCTACCCAATGTCTCTTAAAGACGAGGTTGAGAATCAAATCACGAAACTTTTAAAAGATGGGATAATCAGGCCTTCGAGATCCCCGTACAATGCCCCCGTGTGGATTGTACCGAAAAAGATTGATGCTTCCGGAAAAAAGAAATATAGGATAGTCATAGACTATCGTAAGCTTAACAGTGTTACTATCCCTGAAAAATACCCACTAGAAAATATAGAAAAACTTTTATCTGAATTAGGTGGAAGCGAGTATTTCACAGTTGTTGATTTAAAAAGTGGTTTTTACCAAATCCCCCTCAAGGAATCAGATATGGAAAAAACTGCCTTTTCAATCAACCACGCTAAATATGAGTTTACCAGAATGTCAATGGGATTAAAAAATTCCCCTACAACTTTTCAGAAGTCATTAGATGATGTCTTGCGTGAGCACATTGGCAAAATATGCCGCGTCTACATTGACGATATAATCATCTATAGCAGAAATGCAAAGCAACATCTAGAAGATATTCGAAAAGTCTTTGAAACTCTTAGTAACGCTAACTTGAAGGTACAGCTTGATAAGTGCGAGTTCTTCAAATAAGAAATAGAATTCTTAGGATTTATTGTATCCGCAAAAGGTATTAAAACCAACCCCGGAAAGGTAAAGGCAATCCAGAAATTTCCAGCTCCTCGAACCTTGAAAGACTTGAGATCGTTCCTCGGCATGTCAGGGTATTATCGCCGTTTCATTCGAGACTACGCTAATCTCGCGAAACCCTTGACATCCCTCTTAAGAGGGGAGGATGGACGCGTGTCCAAGAATCTTTCTAGCAAGAAGCTAATACATCTAAACGACGAAGCACAAGATGCCTTTAAAAAACTTAAGAACTCACTTGCATCAGAAGATACAATCTTAATTTACCCAGATTTCAAAAAACCCTTTGAACTGACCACAGACGCCTCAAATTATGCACTAGGTGCAGTTTTGTCGCAAGAAACCAAACCCATAACCTTCATCTCGCGAACATTAAGTAAAACCGAGGAGAACTACGCCGCTAATGAGAAGGAGATGCTAGCCATCATATGGGCTTTGAACTCCCTCAGGAATTACCTATACGGTTCGACGAAAGTTCTCATTTACACTGACCATCAACCCCTCACTTACGCCCTTAGTAGCAAAAACAATAACCCCAAACTGAAGAGATGGAAAGCTATGCTAGAAGATTACAACTATGAGCTCAAGTACAAACCTGGCAGAAGCAACGTAGTAGCCGACGCGCTTTCTAGACCACCACAGTACAGCCAAATCAATTCAATGACCCCCACTACTCATAGCGATGAAAGCTCAGCTCACGGTCTGATATGCAGCGTTGAATGTCCTATCAACGTATTTAAAAATCAAATTCTCCTTCTGGTAGGTACATCATCCTCTGAAAAATTCGAAATCGTATTCCCAACTATCCACAGACATACTATCACGGAACCCTTTTATAATGAACAAAAACTAGTCGAAATTCTGAAAAAACGTCTTAATCCAACAGTTACAAATTGTATCAAAACAGCTGAACCTATAATGGGAATGATCCAAAACATTTACAGGACAAACTTCAGTACATACCGCGTACGTTTTACACAAGCAATGGTTGACGATGTAAAGAACGAGCAAGATCAGGAAAACTTAATAATTCAGACCCATAACCGTGCCCATAGAAACGACAGAGAAAATAAAATTCAGATCTTAGAAAAGTATTACTTCCCTGGAATGTCAAGAAAAATTAAGCGAATAGTTAAACTTTGTTTAATATGTAAAGAAAACAAGTATGACCGTCATCCCAACAAAGTCGAAATTCAAGCTACACCCATTCCTAATTATCCAGGTCAGATTGTTCACATTGATATTTTCTCCACAGAGGGAAAACTAGTCCTCACCGCCATTGATAAATTTTCTAAATACGCCATTACCAAAATAGTAAAATCAAAAGCTGTCGAAGACATAAGGCAACCATTAAGGGATATCATCTTCGCCTACGGAGTCCCAGTAACTTTAGTTTTCGACAACGAAAAATCCTTTAATTCATCCCGTATCACCTTCATGGTTGAAAATGAACTTGGAATTCAAGTATTCACAACACCTCCTTACACAAGTACCTCAAACGGACAAGTAGAACGTTTCCACTCGACCCTTGCCGAAATCATGAGATGTTTGAAACGAGAAAAATTGTACCCGTCCTTTGCAGAACTTTTAGAAGCAGCTGTTCATGCTTATAATTTCTCAGTTCATTCAGTCACCAACAAAAAACCCGTTGACATATTCTTTGGAAGAAATATAGGTACAGATCCTACACAAATCGAAAACGCACGTTTGGACAACACAAAAAAATTGAAATCGAAACAAGAAGCCGATTTGGCATACCACAACAAAAATAGACCTTCTGTCAATAGATATTCTCCAGGAGATATAATCTATATTAAAGTTAACAAAAGATTAGGTTCCAAACTATCAGCCAGGTATAAAAAAGAGATAGTTAAGGAAAACAAATTTACTACCGTAGTAACAGAGTCAGGCAAAATCGTACACAAAGCAAACATTCGGAATTAAATCATTCATTTTTAACCCAACAGATTCTTGCTTGGAACTAGTCAAGGAGATGTAAATGTTCTTGACTATACCAACTCCCCGATGATCGTCTTACATAATGGAATGGCAAAAATCATGGAAGGCTCTTTAAAACTCATGCATGTCATCGAAATAGCACCGTACGAGAAATTCATTGCAGAAATTCTTCCCATCATACAGACCCGAGTTCCCCGAACCAATCCCTTCTTCCCGCTCCTACAGTTCGAAATTCAACAAGTAATGAAATACATTCAAAATTTAAAGGTAAACAGAGAGAAAAGATCTCTAAATTTCATTGGGTCAGCATGGAAGTGGATAGCCGGAAATCCCGACCATGATGACTTTGAATTAGTTCAAAATAAAATCAATAATGTAATCGATAATGGCAACAGTCAAATCATTATAAATAAACAGTACGAAGAAAGAATTAATGCACTTACAAATGTAACTAATGAAATACTTAATACAATTAAAAAGGATGGTATAATCCAATATGAAATCAATGTAACTCTTTTATATAAACTGAAATTAATTAAAGAAGAACTAAGTAATATTATATATGCTATTGAACTAGCTAAAGCCAATATTGTTAATTCAAATATTCTTGCTAAGAACGAACTAGATTTAGTTATAGATACTTTAGAAAAAGATGTAATTCCGTATTCAAATATAGAACAAGCACTTAAATTTGCAGAAATCAAAATTGCTTCTAATTCAAAAAGTTTAATTTACATAATCGATATTCCAAAAACGAAAAAGGAATTATACGAAAAACTATTATTAGTACCAATAAAGAAGAATAATGGGATTATCCACAAATTAGAATTCAAAAATATTTTAAGAAAAAATAAATCATTGTTTGGACTTAAAGATAGCTGTAAGCTAATCGATGAATTGTCTCTATGTAAACGCTTAAAGGTAATAGATATAAGTAAAGATAATTGTATCGTCAATTTGTTAGAAAATAAGAATGCATCGTGCAACGCCACAAACAGCCAACACATCCCTCAGGTTGAAGAGATAGCATCAGGAATCATCGTGCTCAACCAGTTTAATGGAACTATAGAAATTCGCAACAGAACCCAGTCATTAAAAGGAACATTTGTCATCAAATTTACCAATGAAAGCATCGTGATAAATAATCAACGATACATCTCCGAGCAGATCGTGAGATTGCAAGTCCTGCCACCAATGTTACACCCAACATACGAAAATTCGGCAGTCGAAGAAATTCTTTCCTTGGAACTTATGAAAGAGCTACATACAAGAAACACTAAACACCTCGAAAAACTTCAAACCGAAAAGAAGATGCACCAGATGATAACATATGGAACATTCGCAGTACTAGTTCTAGCCATAACAGCAATTGGGTACACTGCCAGAAGAAGTTCCGTCAAGACAATAACAGCACCACCTATAATTGCAATGACGACACAATCCGAGGTCATTCACCCAGCACCCGCACAAAGGTATCCCAGCATTTACAATATTCCATTCATGTAAAAGATGCGAGGACGCATCATTCTTAGAAGGGAGGAGTTAACGGCACATAATATAACATTTCGACACGAGCATCCGTTTTGCCGATTCAGCGTCTGGCTCCAACCAGGGCAACGAAATGCAATACTGCACCTGGCGGTCGTCAACCTGGCTGATGCAATACGATAAGCGTAGGTTAAGTTATAGTTAGAATATTTTGTGTAATTTAGTCTTAAGTTGGATTCAGTGAAATAAAGTTGTTTTTTTTATAACAATTTAACGTAGCATAATTTAATTTACATGTCCATGGAGGATGTCCCTTGCTCTACTTTGTATGATGTGTTGTTTCCACAGATGTCGGTCAGAGGTACCGCTTGCTCTGTTTCGTTGCTCGTGTTGTTTCCCTGGATGCCTGGATGTTTCCATCTTTCCGAGAAATGGAGCTCTATAGTTGAAAATTTTTCAAAGTGTTTCGCACACTCCATTATACCCTAGTGGACTAGCAAACTGCGATTTGACACTTTTTCCTTACGCAAAGCAACAATATACGCTTTCTCTTCAAGAGTCAACACTATTTCAAATCTTTGAAAAAAAAAAACGAACCCATTGTGACTTATTACCAAATAGTAGTCTTGAAGGATATTCACATACATAGTTAAAATATTGGCAATAACTAAAAAAAATACATGCTTATAAATAATTTCACCATACATAAATTGGCGCCCATCGGAAAGGAGAGAATACAAATTATTTCGAATGCGAGGGTTTTTTTGTCCATGGGGCTACGTACTAGTATCCTTTGGCGCAACCGAAAAAGAAAACACCACTTGGAAGTTACGCCTTTTAAGCTATTTCCTGATCGTTTCTTTGCCTGTTTCTTTTTCTTTTAAATAACGAAATTACCTCCAACGGATTGTAATTAAAATTGAGTTGAATACCCTTCAGATGTCAGTGGACTTAAAACAATTTCACAGCAGACTAATCCACTTGATGATCGATTTCCTTGCTAAGGAACATAACTAAGCGCTCAGTAATTAATTTTTAATTGCGCTCTCACTATGAAAATCCTAGGTTACTAGTGGTAAACTTGATGCCATCCTTTCACGAAAGCATTCCTTTAGTAGGTACTCTCAAACCCAAAACATTTAATGCTCAATGCGATTGCGACCAATAAAGCATGGAATTCACAAGGCTAGAATACTCTGCTACACGCATACACTTGCTCTGCTGCCACAGCATCACATCCTCCTCTTCGACAAGTTGAAACATTTCGATTCATTGAAATCGAATTGAATTGAGGATTTGCCAGCGAATTCAAAATGAAAATCGATAACAAATATCCTGCAGCAAACTGGGGGAAGTTGAAATGAAATTCAAAGATTAATATTCCTGGCAAATTCATTTCAACGTTTCAACTTCTTAGTCTATAACGTCGACAACGACGATAATGCGCCTCCACGCGTCTCCGCCCTCTGTCAACTTCTATTCAAGGCGAAATGATAATAATGTGCCGTTATGTCTTCATTGCCACATCGATATGGAGTGCCCTAATTTCGTTGGCACAGTGCAAAAAACGACTACACATTGGTAGATGCATACATATGTGTATCCGAACATAGTTTGCATTTGTCTGGTGAGATTGCACTTCTGAAACGATGAGTAGGTAATTGGTAACAGCATCTGCTGCAGGAAGATGCTAGTTCGGTTTGCTGCTATGGGATAAAATATTTAAATTATGGGCGTAGAACCTGAAAGCCTGATGAATATCAGATTCAGTTCAGCATATAAGAGGTATTAACTTGAGTCAAACAATTATTGTACTTTCCTTTCTATAGAAACATACTCGTAATTGAGATGAGGCTAGAAATTGTGTAAAATCGCGTAGCTTCATCGAAGGTGGTTCCGATATAAAAAGCGTCTATGAGCACAGACAGTAAATTTGTATTTATTTTATTTATTGTCTGTGCTATAAACTCATACACAAGGTTGCCTTCCTTCACAGATTTGCAGGTACTTCTTAAGTTGCATCAGTGTACTGCACATGGAGTTTAGTTGCCCTATTAGCTGTGATGGTTTGCATAAGGATCTATATAGACTTCGAAAAAGTTCTCCAAGTAAAAATAAGACTGAATAATACAGGCTAAGGTTTTGTTGTATTTTACATGGGTAAACATGCTACCGAAACATGTTTAGCCTATACAGGTTACAAAAAAACGCCTATTGAAAACATGTTGCGGAAACATGTTTAGCCTATATAGATTTGAAAAAAAAAAAACACGCCTATAATTGTTTTCATTTAATATTTATTTATTAATGTGGTGTCGTACTTGTTTCTCTATTTCAAGTTTAGAACGCATAGAGGATCAGAGTCCTTCACTGATTTTTTTTTTACCAGCAACCTTGTAACAGAAGCGATAGTAAGGCACTAGCTAGCTTCGCTGAGTTTTTAGGGTAACCTTTAAGATTCTTAGATTTTGCTAACTTTTCTTTCTTTTTGATTTATTGTTTAAGAACCTGAATGACAATGACAACCTATATAAATACAGAAACAATTGGTACTGTGCTTAACTTCACTTTAAATTTAGCATCAGATCAAACCCACAAATGGTTTTGTTATGAATGAATGGATTGTTAGTTCGTACGGAGCGGTGTTGAAACCAACCGTTCTCGAAATCGCCGGAGTAATAGTGTTGATCTCCTTGTGGCAGAGAGGAAGTACGCCTACGACAAAGAGACGGCAATTGTGGAAGCGGCAACCTAAAGAAGTTGCCAAACAGAAATGTGCAGCACGGAAGACAGAGGACGATGGACTGTAAGGTTTAACAAGAACCTTTGCGCAATGATATGAAAGGAACGAATGAATTTCTTGAAAATGTACTCAAAACAAAGAAGAGAGAGAAAGAGCAAACATATGTATACAGGTATACTATATTTTTTTATTTTTTTGTATCGAGGTTCAGAAATATTCATACCATAAAATCAATATAATCTAATCAAATCAAATCTAATCAATCTACGATTTAACAATCAACAGGTATTGAAAAGAATATATGTACATACAGGTATTATAAATATAATTTGTCTAGGAAAAAATTCATTGATTCTTAATCGACGACATTAAAATATTCTTAAAAATACTTCTGGGCAAAGGTATTTCTAATTCTGAACAATACAAGACATATTTAACATTTTAGTACACCAAGAAATACGTGCACATTGACCATACAATGTATAATGACGACCTACAAACAACAATGGTATCGGTCTTAAAGATACAGAGGGAGCAAACAAATACAAAAGATTGCATTTTCTCACTATCGACAGTCGTAGAATCGTAATCGTAAGAAATCACGAACAAACATCATACACTTTTACCCTAGATTTAGGAGTTTGCATTCCAAGTTAAAGACATTTCGAATGATAAGAATGATGGATCTCAGTGCCGTGATTCTAAAACAGGTGACGAAGTGCATTTCACTTTCAATTCTCACAAATCGAGGATTTCCTTTTGAGAAACCTTAGTAGTGAATTCGCTTTAGCAACAATATAGTTTATATGTAAATGAAAAGTTGATTTGAAATCAAAAATTACACCAAGTTCTTTAAATTCATCAACAACTTTTATGTAAGAATTATTAAGGGAATAATGAGGAATAATATTTTTAAAACTTAACATAACATAACATCCCAATTTCAATAACTACAATCGTTGTATTTTTTTTAATATTTACAATAATTTAATTATTCAATAGTTTCGTAGATTAATTTGCTAAATTTAACTGTGCAAAACAAAACAACTAAATTGGACAAAATCGACAATCTGGACTGGAAACTGGAATTGACGGATAGCTTATTGTTATTCGTAATTATTCCTGGAATCAGTATACTTGAATTACTGAAGATTTTGTGTTATCTAAAATAAAGGAGAGTGGCAACGATGAAGACTTCTGTGTACACCTTGGGTCATTAAAAAGACTAAAAATTTTAGACTAAGCGCACAAATAGTTTTAGACAAAAACCAGCTGAGGTACCCGCTTCGCAGCGCATACAAAAATATTCTCTATGTAGGTATATATGTATTTGTATTTGTAATAATTTGTCTACTGTACTCCAAATGAGTCTCTTTCATATCCATCAGCATAAATACATATGTACATACATATGTAATTAAATGTGCAAATTTGTAGATAGATAGGTAATGAAAACATTACATACTATGTATGTTTTCATTACAATATTTCAATATACTAAAGTTTTTTTTAGTTTAGAATAACTTCTTTTTTATGCTTTCACCTTACTTAAATGTATACAGATATACGAGTGTGAAGGTATATTCATATATGTACTCATATATGAAACCAATTTTTGACAGCCGAATTGACTCCATAAAAGTTATCACCGTAAATTGAAAAATTAAAAAAAACAAAACAAACAAACAAATAATCAAAAAAATCCACTGTCTAACCACCTGCTGACGTATCCACCGCCATACCTGTTTACGAACCTCCAATATAGCCATCCGCCTATCAGCCTTACTCCAGGACGATGTTGGTTTTGTATTCAAAAACCTGCCCCTTTTACGATTTTTTTTTTTATTAAATCTACTGCAAAGCATCACGAACCAGCACATACAATAGCCAATGGCACATAAAAGTAACACAAAAAAAAAATCGTCCTTAAAAATCCTTCTGATGAAATTGAGATTTTCCCGCATTATGGATAGCGGATTAAATCTCGAAATTGTTTTTCATGTAGCACGTTGAGCAGAGTATGAAGACAAAAAAAATGAATTCTCTTATAATTCCGCCCATGGCGACACGCAAGTTTCTCTCTATGCATGCACACCATTTTCCACTCTCGTTCACTCTCTGATACTCGTATACACCTGTGCTGTATGTTTTGTCAATCCTATCCTTTTAGAAGAGTTTTTATTTATATTTATTTTTTTTGAGAATGAAAAAGCTTTAACCTACAAATTGTTTGTTTATCACTGTGTTGTGCTCTGCTCCTCCAAAAGCTGATGAAATTTTAAAATCAAATATGAATAATGATAATTAACTCGATTGACAGGTTTTCCAGTTACCGGAGAAGTTTTTGAATGAAAGTGGACAACCGTATAACAGAAATAATCGCAGTCTAATGTCTTCGTTTTTTGTTCAAAAAATGAAGACGACAACTTGATTCCGAGAAACAATCTCTTGGATAACTTAATTTCTTTGAAATCATATCCGCTTCCGTATACATATTACATATTCATGAGTTGACAGAGTCCTGAATATTTTGAGTGTCATGAGTTTACAGACATCTTAATCATACACATTTCAAAGGAAGGATAAATGTTGCGGTATGGAATGTGATTCCTAAAATTTTCCAATGGTTTTTGTTTGAGTTTACTTAATTGGGAGTAAAATTGTATCTTTAGACAAGTTTTTAATTCAATGAAAGATTTGCAGTTAAAGTATTTTTAAATGACAGATCACTGGATTTATTATTTGGGTAAACGAGTTATATACTGTTCACACGAGGTATGGCATTAACTGAAGACTGTGGCGAGGTCATCTATGAAGACAGGAAGCACGTAGACCTGTTGGTCCATTAAACCTACTTTGATGAGAAACCACCACATTTGCTAAGTAAGCGACTTTCTTCTGAGCTATTCACTTCAATCTTAATCTGCACCTCCCTTTTGCAAAGCGTAGCAATTGGACGAGATTGAGTTTAAGTAGATCTGCATCCCGAAGGAAGTACAGTCTAACCCGCTTTAAATGAAATGAGAAAAAAAAACTTGATTTTTATGCCAACTAACCGAGTTTTTCATCTTAGCAGACTTCGGATAGCTGGAAAAAAATAAAACGAGCTTCGGATAAAGTAACTGAAAAAAATTCATTTAAACGGGCTTCGAATAACAGTAAGATGTTTCATTTAAACAAACCTAGAATATTTTGTCGAGCAAGTAGAATCAGTAACGGCCATATTATTCACTTCGGGTTTAAATCAAATTTAAATGAATTTTAAACCCGATCTTTAACCCGCATTTTTTAAACCCGAACATTTAAACGTATGTTCATAATATTCACTCAAAAACGTTTATTAAACCCGATGGGTTAAAAATTCATAAAATGACAAATGTCAGTTGAAATTAAATTAGAAACTGAAAATTCTCTCTCTATATTTCAACCAATGAAAATGCATAATCTCAATTTGTGAATGCGTGAACTTCAATATGTGAATGTGTGAACTTAAATCCTTGAATGTGTGTCCTGACAACAGAACAAAATCGTTGTCAAACAATTGTCAACGGCGATGACAGTTTCTCTATATTTTCTCTATGCTTCCACCAATGAAAATGCATACTCTCAATTTGTGAATGCGTGAACTACATTATGTGAATGTGTGAACTTAAATGCGTGAATGTGTGAACTGACAACGGAATAGAGTCAATATTATGAAATTGAGTTTTAACCTGGGTTAAAGTATTTAAACTCATTTCCGGGGGCAGTTTAAATTTATTCGGATTTAAAATTTAATTTAAAAATTTTTCGGGTCAATGTGCGGGTGGAACGAGTGAATGTTATGGAGTTGGGTTTAATTTTCGGTTTAAATTTACTTTAACCCGGGTGTTAGTTTTAACCCGGGTTAAAGTGAGTGAATCATATGGCCGTAAACGAAACAAAATTATGTCATTAACTTAATGACGTTTTACGCTGACATATTTTAAAATAAGTAAAATTGCAAACAAATGTGTTGACGAGGAGTGGCAGATAAGATCGTTTGAAACTAAGAAAACAGAAAATTTACTGTCAGTACTGTCGCTATGAGAGGTGTACTTCAGTGACGAAGGTACACATAAAAAATTACAAAATAAAGGGATGCATTCAAAGCCGATGTCATCAGTTTTTTTTTAAGTCTTTTGCATGAAAAGTTATAAATGTTTAACCTTTTTTTTTCAGTTAACCGAGTTTTTCACTTAAGGGGACTTTCTGGTCTAGCGCCCTTGAATTTGACGAGTTTTTTTTTTAATGAAAATAATGAGCAACAGTATTTAAACTTAGTAGATATATTTTATCACTTTAACAATATACAAAAATATTAAAAAAAAACAATAATAATAATTTTAATAAAACAAAAATTGGTTTTACAGTTACCCTCTTCAAAAAAATGTATTTTGGTGGTGTGTCGTGTTTTGGCTCTTCCACTGATCAAAAACAAAACAAAACAAAAAACATTTTAATCAGTATGAATGTAGTTATCGCAAGAACTAGAATGAAAAAAAAAAATTTAAAAATTGACAAAATGGCGCGTTGTTGAAATTTACGTTTCGAAAAAAAGACCACTTTTCATTACCTTTTGTATGTAAAAAGTAGGAAATATTCAACGTAAAACATTTTTTTTAGTTCCGATGATAAGCAGTGGTTTACTGAATAACACACTAAAATTTGAGACGAATCGGTTGAGTAGTTTTTTTTTTGTCTCACACCGTGCAGAAAAATATAGTTTCGAGATTAATGAGTATACATTTTACCTGCTCCTTTTACCTGCTTCTGCGCTGACTTTCTAAATAGGCTGTAGAAGTCAAAATACTGGAAACATTAATACGAACATTTAACAGTATACTTTAAAAACCCTACACTTTTGAAATATCAAAAAAAAAAGATCAATTTTTTGAAAAATCTAGACCAGAAGGTCCCCTTAAGCGTGTTTCAATAAAGCGGAGTAGTTTGTAGGAAAATTGTGAAAAAGTACACGGGGATAGAATTCTAAGGCGGGGTTGACTGTAATTGTCTTTCCTTTCCGATCCGAGCAAAAGCCAGAGAATTCACTAATGAAATGCCTTACATCTTCCAGATATATTTCGCAAAAGCCCGAGCTTCTGATACCAATTTTGCTTAGGTGTTCGTTTAATCGAGTGAGCCCTGTCATCAGTCCCGTGGGGTTTTTTAGGTCACTCTATTTAGATTTAACAGAAATTGTATTTTATTACCCTTGGGTGTACCTACTAAAATGTTGGCCTGACGGCATGAGTTCAGCTCCATGCCAATGCTTGTTGTGCTATATTTGCAGTAGTTCTAGTAGCTTGTATTTAACGTAGGCTAAACTGCACCCAATTGTAGGCTGATTACCAATGAAAGAAGTTCGCTGATCCAACTAGACCATCAGCTTTTGCATTTCCCGGAATATACGTATACCAGTATGCCCCGTCTGCCTGAAAGACACTTGTGAACCAGCTCAATTGAATAGATTCTTCTACATGACATTTATCTGAATGGATACCTCCTCTAGAGATCACTTCCCTTAAGGATTCATCCATGTAGAAGATTATGCTTTCTGGCAAGAAACTAGACCAATTCCTGCTATTGCATTCAGAGCGATCTGGAAGGAGACATTGGAATCTACACTCGAAATTATTTTTTGAGATAGTGAGATCACTGGTACTGAATCGAGAAGCTCCACCACCCTGCCACCTCTACCACTCTTCACAAAGACTAGCTACTTGCCTTCCAATAAGCTTCTTTTTCTATATTCCTCTCATAGCCTCGGTATTGCTGACGCAATCGATGCGACGTGCTGAAGTTTAACATGACTGCGTTTGAGAGTATTTTCTTTAACCACCAAGTAATTGAGCTATAGGCGGTATATGGCCTAACTGTACTGGGGCTAGTTCCCCATGATCTACTATTCGTTCTACGGTTTTGCCAGAGTATATTGGTGGACGTAGTTGTTCTTGTTACCAAGTAATCTAAAGTGATTAGACTGGAGGAAGCTCTGCCCTGAAAATGCAACTCTTCTTATTCACAAATCTTTGACAAACCCACATAACAACGTACCAAATCGAACTCCCGAAAATAAAATAGACTCAGCCACGTTTATTGCTTTTGAATTTTTCGACTATACCTACAAATAAATTATATTGGTGCAGCTGCTCAAACCAGAACTTAAATTTTTTTTAAAAATTTCACTTTCTAGTAACTTTAACAGTTTTAAAAATATTTTTTTATGGCTATTGCTCACAGTTCTTCTTCTTCTTTAGAAACGTCAAAACGAAACTATCAATTACTTTTAACTTTCGAGCGTTACGGTCCAGAGCCTAAAGTTTTGAACACCAACTTCTTTGTGGTACCTTTTTACTCTTTAAAAACTTCAGCTGAATGTGAATATACGTCATTTTTGGTCGAAAGCGGCACACTTAAAGCTTTCAAACTGACAAAGTGATCACAACTACTGCTCTCAACAAATTATGACATTTCGACAACTTCTTATAGATTGCCGACTCTCAAAGTCATTTGCGTCATAAACGATTGATCAATATTTGGACGAAACTGAGAATGGCATGGAGTATTGAATGTTCGTGTATTCGCCTTATTTGAGTATGTTTACTTATGCGACCATAAGTGAACTTCCATTCTGCCTTTAAATCTTTGGAGTCGCTGCCTTAAAAGTGTAGAATAAAACCAACCGTCCTCGGGTGAAAGGTCCATCGTCCATGGGTTAGAATCGACCAATGTTAGTGTATTTATCCCACCACTAAAAGTGTTTCACATCGTTTCTCCATACCAAACAAATGTGAACGCATTTTACATCCCAACCATTTACGAGTATTATGACGTTTTTCCCTTTTCCAATTGCTTCTCGGACAGGATTCGATGTTATAAAAGAGAAAAAAGGATATTATGCTAATTTTATGATAGAATTGTAAATATGCCAACATAAAGCGATGCATCGCGCGTATGTACAAAATTTAAAGACATCATTGGAAACATCCTGCAAACGATTTTCTTGACAGCAATGATTCTTTTTGGCACACCAGAGAAATGGGTAAATGTGTTTTTTACGAATAAAACGAACGCTCCATAAATTCCCGTACAGCAAGCAGGAAAAACCGATGATTGGTTGAATATCCTGCGTCAGTTTTTCTTGCCCACACTTCCTGCCTCCACCTACCCGATCATATGTCCTCATATACAGATACCAGTACATATGCTGGTTTTTCTTCACTTTTGTGGGAAATTTTTCATGCGGCTGTCGTTGCAGCGAAACGTTGTTGGCCATAAGTATCGCAAAAGGAAAAGGAACCAGACGACAACGACAATGACGATGGATTGCTGGGTTTCCTATTATTCTCGCAATAAAAGTTTCATTTTTCACTTTTATAGCGGCCATGGAAAATACATTTTTGAATCTCCGAAACATTCATTCCATATCTTCTCATATACTCGACCATAATATGCAATCTTCTTGCTCGCAACCAGACAGGATACCCGTAATCATTCTCTCGTATAGTGGTACATCGATCCTTTTACTGGTCTCCATGAATTTAATGATAATGGATGTAATCACACGAATGACAGAAACAGGACGAACCAAATTGAGCCTTTTCATGGGGCACACACATTAAAGTACACGAGAGTCTTAGATTCGTCATCGGAAATCGCACACAATCGAAGCTTCGGTGCGGTTCCCTTGGGTGGGTATGGGTATAGTCATGCCGTGGCATTTTTGGGTACGAGCTTATCCCAATTAAGCGCATTAATTAAACACACTTCGGCTGACAGTTTCATTGAAAATTAATCGCGTTTATTTGTAATTTGAGTTCTACTTTTGGGAATTATAGTGCTCGCCAGCAAAATGTTCGATGGCAGGAGCTGTGGTGGCAGATACGCGCCGACGAAAATGGATGGCGTCTTATGTTTTGGAAATAAATTTATTTTCCGTGAAGATGGTAATTAATCTTCTGGATGCGAGTTTTTGGGATTACGGTTAATCGAATAGAACAGTGAGTTGGTTGGGCGGGAGGATTCCAGAAAATATGAAAAAATTTTCTTAAATTCACAGTTGTTTTATTAACTTAAATTGAAACAGTTAAAAAGTTTAACGAATTTGAAATAGGATACAAATTTACTGGTAATTATAAATTTACCTGGCTGGATCTGGATTACCCGTACCCTTGACTACTCAGTAAGGGCCACTGAAACTCCTTTTTACCGTAACGAATTTGGCCTCACCTACATTAGGTACCATCACACGTAGGTAAAAATCCGGTCAAGTCGTCCTTGCGCAATAAGTGTTCAGTGTCAGTAATTTTTCCACACAAATGTGACAGATTTACGAGTATGTTGATAGATTTATGGACACAAATGTAAGCAATTTGATAAAATTACTTAATTATAATTAAAAACAATTACTTAATTATACATCCACACAAAACAACAAATAAAGAATACAAGAAATTTACGCATGTGCATCCGATTTCATTCTTCGCCTCGTTATTCGTTGAATTGTATTAAAGGCGTGGTATTTTGGAATGTGTCTCTGTCTCTTTCTTTGTGTCTGTGTACACAAATTAAATTTTTCACAATGAAGTAAAAGAAGATAAACCTATATTATAAGTACAGGAAACCGTCCAGATTCCTTAATATTAATTAAAATCAATGGTTTGAGTATAAGCTCAGTTCTGATCTTTGGGGCATATTTCTAGGATCAACCATTCAATGTTTACTCTACACATACAAATTTCCCTATAAAATCCCTATAAAATCAGAAGTCTAAGCTCAATGGTTATACCCGAAGCGAACTTTTAGGGCATAATCCTATGAGCAACCATTAAATTTATGTGAACAGTTGGGAAAGTGAAATTTAAAAAAAAATCAAGAAAAAAAAACTGTCGAACATAATGCAGTCCTGATAATTTTAGTTCAATCTACACTTTATTCTCAATGTTTGTGATTATATTCAGATTTTTTTGAACGATATTTTTGTACATAAGGTAGGGGGACAGCAATTTTTTTAAGGTTTTTTGAAAAAGATTTAAGAAAAAAGTAATATAGAAATATGTCATATATTTTTGAATTCGTGCTTTAATGAGCTTTCATCTGACACCCCACACGATGACCTCAAAGTTCATTATTTTTTAGATTCCCCTTTGACCCCATCAAATAAGCCCCCCAAAGTCCAAAACTGTGTTTGGGCCTCTAATTGCTACAACTGTTCCAAATTACAACAGTCTACGTCAAATTGTCTCTGAGGACGTCTGTGACAGACACCGACCTGATTCCATTAATGTTTCGTTGTTGGGTACGAACTACGGAACAATAAAAAGGAAAGAGCTGACAAATTGCCAGGCTCATTCTATGTATAAGGAAGGATGACAAAGGTTGACTTTTATAGAAAAGCCCCTAGACCCAAATTGTCAGAGCCTTAGATCGCTTATTTGATTTTCTAGAGTTCAAACTCTTATTCGAAACTCGACTGACGACTGTCAGATACTAAACTCTTGCTAAATTTATGATCTTTTTAGTATCGTGTAAGCGAGAACTCCAAGAAAACACAAGATTTTGAAATAGTCTACATGAAAGAGATCCGTTTGCCAAGCATATCTTCGAAAGACCGCCCCTATGTTGAAGAAAAAAAGAAAGACCAAAGATCTCCATTTAAAGTACTAAGAAGATGCCAAAAGCGCGAAAGATCCAAAGCCCAGCTTGAATGGCATGATATAAATAAAAAACAACCTGAGCTAAGCCCGGTAGATATCCCAATCATTTCATTTCAAAATCGCTGTCATCCAAGCTGAAGTTGCCGATGTTGTCCTTTGAATGCTCAACAACAGCTAACAACTAAGTGGATGGATTTTAATCTAAAAAAAATCAAAATCAACTTCGATCCACAAATTGGTTTTACACATGAACGATACCATAACCCGTGTTCCATAAGCCCAATTTCTACGTTTTAGTCTCGTTTTTCACGAAACAACTAATCTTGCTCGTTTTCGTTACATCGAGTACACGTGCAAACTCGAACTCACATAAAATTAACCTCAATTCTGATAATTAATCCAATTTGCTGATTTCCCGCGGTTGCTATACAAGCGCGAGTATATTCATAACTCAGAGCATTTTAATCCTCGACATACGTACAAAGTATCCATGGAGGTCGATTTTTTTTTTATTTTTCTCGTTTCCAGGGCCCTTACTGAAACAAATCCCCAAAGCAGCAGTGGACTTCAAGTCCTCTACCCGAAAACAGGGTCCGATGCAACAGCTGCATGACTTGTGGGTAGAAACCATGTACAGAGGTGCACACACTTTCGAGGCAATATACGATATATCTACGAAGTAAGCAAACACACTTGCAGTACGAGTACGCCACATACAGGGATAACCGAGAACGTAATCCCTTTTTCCTATATGAATACGTAATTAAATTAGTGCTCATGTAACCGTTCCGAATTTTTGAACGCATATTTAATCTGTTGCCATGTATGTATGTAGATATAAATAATAATTGCTGACCCATTAATTGCATGTGATACTCGTACTTTTATACTATGATGCTTGGAGCATTTAACGCGATCATGGTCGTGAATTGTTGTGTTTCTGTTTCCACCAGTCCCCAGGCGATGGAACGCGACAGTGGAAAGAGGCAATTTTAGGGACAAAAACTCAATTGGGCGATGAGCTTGAGTTTGTGGGTGTAGGATTTAGTGCTTCTGCTCCTGACTATACATACGTACTCTTGTGTATGGAGTTTCATTTTCATTTGCAGGAAATTATTTTTTCCGAGCTTTGCTGTTTATACTCATACCTCGTGATTGGAAAACCGAATGTTTGTATTTTGAATTTTTAATTGAATCTGCTGCTGTTATAGGATATACTTGTATATACATATATATTCCGTTTCGCAGCTACGCGAAATGTTTTTTTTCCGAGGACATAATGACAATTACATAGATCATATTAACCAAATCCAATTGAAAATATTAACAGCAAAAAAAATTGGAAATACAGTGAAACCTGTATAGTTGGACACCCTTGCAAGTAGGCCAACATTTGACTGCGCCAAGAAAATTCTATATAGTCGTTCGGGGCAAGAGTGCACATTTTGGACTTGAGGCTTAAATTCTGAAAAACTTACAACAGATAACACACAAAATAGCCTATTATTTGGTGACTCTATATTTTAGGAACAAATTTATACAAAAATATTTTATATTTTTTTAAACGTTTCATGTGTTTTGATCAAAAAACCAAAGTAAGTCAAGTTGCGCAATTTTACCCCAAAGTCAGAGGTATGGGTAAGAATGCGCAACCATTTTAAGTTACAGTTTTCGTAGTTTAAATGGTTGGAAAGTGTGTTTTCACTCAAACTAAGTTCTTCGCCAGCCTTCCATGGGCTGCTTCCATTTTAAATCAGCTCCTTAGCCTCGCAGATTTGCTTTTGCGTTATCAATTTTCTTTTCGTTTGTCTTTGGTAGGAAAAACAAAAAAGAAAGATAGTTCAGCTACGAGCTACAACCTACCATCTACGACTATGATGTGCTCGTTGCATCTTACGACAGAAGGTAATAGCCTAAAATTGTTATTAGCTTAATATTCTAATCAGCATATAAAAAGATAAATACCGGATAAGAAAGCACTGCTGCACGCTGCTTTTTTTTCATTGTATTGAACATCTAAGAACGAATAATATTATTCACCAAAATTGTATCCTTAATCAAACACACATATACGCTGCTTATGCCTACATACTACTTATGGGGCATCGAGTTGCCACGCTTTTCTGACACACTTTTAAAAATTGACTTTTTTTTTTACAAAATCGAGCTTTTCTATTCTTGTTGTTTTTCTTTGTACTGTGAATTGGAATATTTTCGTAGAAGTAGTTTTTCATTGGCAGTTAGTGAAGCACACATTTTCTCATTTAGTGATTTCTGCTAATTCTTTCACAGATGGAGAAAATGGCACTGCGTACTCTTACCCGCTGCGCACTCTTACCCCAAACGACTCTACAAATGTTCCTCAAAATACCTTTTTGTGTTGTCCACCTGCCTACCTTGGAATCTGGACACAAGTGTGCATACTTTTTCTCATCTCTCATATTAAATACCCTGCGAAAGTTGGACACCTTTACACCCTTTCTGACCACCTGCCTATCTTGGAACTTGTCCTTAAATTTGAACACTTTATGTCATTTCTCATATGAAATAATCTGCGAAGGCCAAGGATGGTAGTATGTGATGGAATTTGCTCTATATTTTCAAATAACCACGGAACTAAACGTCTTGGCATAGCGGTAAAATGACGAAATGTTCGTTCTTGTTTCATCGTGTGCAATATAGAGATGACTTTAATTCTTTTTCTTCAGATTGTGATTAACTTCAAGGGTTTCAAATTGAAATGTTTTTTTTAGTGGTAACTATAAGCAGTAATAAACTCACACCGTGTATGGTGTATGCACATAATAATATGTACGAAATTAATCTTTTATTTTTATAAAAAAAAAAACAACAAAATATACACCCTTATAAATTGGCCATCTAGATAAATTGGCCAAAAATTCTTGCACCGCAGGTGTCCAAATTATTAAGTTTTCACTGTACACACCAATCAACATAATATTAAATTTAAAGTGAAATCCGTTTGGTTGGATGCAATCTATTAAAATGGGTTGCGGATGACTACACACATATAAATAAAAAAAGCCGAGTTGTTTACAAACTTTTTAGTATTACACAAATTAAACCATTTTTCGAAAAGCAGCAGCTAAAAGTGCAACGATTGGGAAAAAGGTTAATAGGCAATAAATGATCGACTTTTGTTATAAAACTGACAAAACAAAATATAATTTTTTTATTTATTTATTATATTATCCATATTCAATTAAAATTGATGTAAACATTAATTATTCGAGCAAACTAGTAGTAGCGGCTCTCGGCTCTGAGAATTAAGAATTAATTATAAAAATTAAAGCCCGCCCGGCACTGAAATATCAGCGGTGGAGATTCCCTTTGGAGCAGGTGCTGGTGAGTGTGTGCAGTGTGACCAAGGCGGAACCGTATGAACATTGTTATACTATACTATTTGTATTTGTTTTTTTCTCGAAAGTCCTCGGCAGTCCTTAACTGTTGACGTAGACGCAAACCTGTTTCAACTCCTTATTTTAAAATAACTTTTTATTTCTTCGCTTTTCTATCTATGCAGAGACAGATTCAGTAAATTTCTTCTCCTTTTTTTCGCTAAACCCCGACATCTGTCAAATGATCGCCACACACTTTCGTTGAATAAACGATCAAAACGACAGTTCTTCGTGGGCGCCATTCCCCAGTGCAACACTCTTCCCCTCTTGGACTGAAACATCTATTAGGTGGCGCCTCTCCCAGAAATCCCATGCACTGGTATTTCTTCCGCGATAATTTTCAAGACGATCCACATATACAATTTTCTTAACGTCTGATAAGAAGATGCATCACTCGGTATGGGCCCTTCCCATGGAGAGTCTAGTTTGGGACAGCGGCGAACTGTACGTTTGTGATAATGAAACTAAACGAATTGTCCAAATCGATTCATTATTCGTAGAAAGATTATACCTGTGCCATTAGATTATCAGATTGACATACTATAAGTCAAATGCTGTCCAAACATTGACCTGCTTTATTGTAAAAAAAAGCTCCGGAGATTAAGACGATTTTTAACTTCTTATAGCTAATCAACCAGTTTGGTAGATAAATACATAAGCTGACAGGACCCGCGAAATATATAATGGACAACGACGGAAAAAAGAAAAGAAATAAACTACCACTGGTATGAAAGCAACAAACTTCATTTTCCATTATTTTTTTCAGTCTTAAACCTACATTAGTACATAATGTACATTGACCAAATTTTTATTTTTACTATGAAGGTTCATAGATATTTCAATCAATGTATATGTACTGCCGTTTACATTAAAAATAAATATTATTACTCGGTGGACTCGGTGACTCAAGCTAACTCAATACATTTATGGCTTGATGCCATCGTATACATCACCCTTCAATAATGATAAGTAACTCGCGTAATCTCTGCAAAAATAAAGTAAATGCTGATGACACAACACAATTTTAAGACTTTTGACATCGTTCTCTTGTCAATTTACAAGCATTCCCATTCCCATTCCTCTCATATTCTAATACAAACTAATACAAAAAGACTTTTGCCGTCCGGTCTAAACCGTGCATAAACCAATTATTGTGAAAAGAGCGTTTACTGTTTACCATCGCCATCTATACGGATGACTTCAAAATTATGTAGGAAAAAAATCCGTCAGAGTTCCTGACCACTAATTTCTTAGGTTTTCTATCTTTCGCTTTTAGTTAAACTCATACGTTATACAATTTTGTTATTTTAATATTCTTTAACATTAAGTCGAAGTTCTATCATATTTCTATCTTACTGGAGGGTTGGAATCAAAGACATCGGAAAAAGATCAATCTTTCTTTTTATTGTCTTTGCAATAGTCATTTATAATTATAATCAATATTTAATTCATATTGTACTAGCTGATGTACCCGCTTCGCTGCGCATGCAGCATATCTTTGTATGTAGATATGTGTATTTGTAATAAATTATCTACTGCAAGGAGACTTCCCGCTGAATACTACACTATGGAAGTACGGCTAGACCCTTTTTCAATAAGCAAATGTTCACTTACATCAAAATTAATTCTTGGCTTAAGAACTTTTAACTGGTGACGAGGTTCACTGCTGTCACTATCAAACTCAGACTCAGAAAGTACATTTTTAATTAAATATTATTTTATTTCTATATTTGCATTTTGCTTTTTCAAAAATATTGCATAAAAAATGCACTTGTCAGCTTTGACAATATTCCAATCACCTGTCCTAATTGAACACAATTCTACAAGTGTTTCTTGACACTTGTCGTGTTCTGTTACAGAAAGGGGGAATTTATATAATTGTCCACTTGTCATCTTTCCTCGCGACAATTGTCGAAGTCTTCACGGACTTGTCGTCTTGTGTTACACAATTTTTTACAAGTTGTCGAAATTCACTTATCGTTCGTTGCGTTCTGTTACGGGCCTTCAAACCAAACCTCTGTTTTAACGACCATGCTATTGTGGAAAGAAAAACTGGAAAATCGGAAGCAGCTTGACAAGGACCGGAGGGGATTTCAATGTCGTGTCTCAGGCAGGTACCCTACGCGAGTCAGTAGCCAGTTAAGTAAATAAGTAGTAATGCAAGGCTGTGCTGATAAGGTTCTATTACAACCTCAACTGGTCAAGCTTTATTAATCATTTGTATTTATCCTTTTTGGGCGTTGACATAGTGTGGTACGAAATATATCATCCTTATAAAATGCTATCAAAAGCGACTTTAAAATCGATAAAGAGATGATTGGTATCAATTTGGACTGTCACTTCCCCATGATATTTTATTCAACTAATCTGACTGTTGACGGTTGGTTAATTTTGATTGATTTGTGGGCCTGGTAGAATATTGGTCTTAATCGCCGTTAAACAGTCTTGAGATGTGGTTTTTCGATATTCTAAGCACCTGCAAAAACTATCTTATAATCTTCGAGAAGTAAAAAAGGCTTTATTTACGTTAACCCATTTAAGAAGACGAACAACATGGAGTTACAATCAAAGTTCTCACAAATGTTTAATTTGGTCAGGCAACCCGAAAGATACGAGTATTTTGAAACATTTAAGAAAAACTTCCTCTACTTCATTATATGTATGACTGATGACCTGTACAGTATACATATTTAAATATACATAGATGGAGAGAAACACTTAATTCAAATCCTCAACATCCTTGTACGTGTTCATTAAAGAAATTCATAACAAATTTAAAAATCAATCAGCTATCAATTTTATGAGCAAGCTCCTTGCAACTCTGACTATGGTTGTGCACAACAAGGAGCAAAACAACTTACATCCATTCACATCCTTCTTCATTGGATTGTAAGTCACTTCATTGCACTTTTAAAGTATACTAGAGCAGCACACAAAAGTTCCAACACAAAGACATACGTAAGCTTTGGGTTTTTCTGTTGTTCCTTTAATTGCGATTGTTTCTCGAGTGCTACACTCAAGCACTCACTCTGCAATATTTATGAACCTGATCCTTGTGAGTGGGTGGTTTTGCTCCTACTGGAATCACAATTAAACATATAAACTAAAATAGAAGAAAAGTAGAATAGTATATGTATATGTATACGAGTCCTACATGGCTCTTTAATTTGGCTTTATACGAGCATTTCTCTGTATAGAGTGAGAGAATAAAGCACCACTACGACCATATTATGATTACATTGTCGACATGACCCATGGAGGCATAGGAATAGGCACAGGCGAATGAGTGCATGTTGCTATTGTTCATGTGTCCTGTTGGAAAATTAATTCCTTTAATTATTTTTTACCCAAGCTGCAACTTGCAAGTGGAAGTTGTTCAGACATTGTTTGGCCTGGCCTCTTTCCCCGTTGACTTTATATCCTGATCACCATTGAGGTCTACCCGAGAGCAGTGTACACATTAAGTTGGTAATTCTTGTTAGCAATTCCCATAGGCCGGGAAACGGGCGGTCTTTTGTGCCACAATAATTAGAGAACTAATAACATAGTTGATTCCACATCCACGTAACGGTTAGATCTGTTTGTCTGGGCTTATAGTGACGCTCATTACATTGTTTTGTCATTGAATTTGATGTTTCCAAATGTGTTTACCTAGACATTTTTAATTATTCAGCCATCTCTGTTTGAAATGAGTGGGAATTGGAGACAACTAATGATGTTAGTTAGTTAGTTAGTTTTAGTGACTTTTATTTCAACATAAATTTAGTAAAAGTAAAAAAGTAATCCCTGAGTCTATAAGGTTTGGTCTATAATCGTCTACCAGATTGACAATTTGTTTATACATATACATACATATACATAGTTTTAAAAAATAAATTAATTTCTAAAAAGTGAAACTTAAAAATCTTCATCAATTATACATTTTCTGTATTTGAGCGAAACCACAGCATATTCGTACAATGAGTTCCACCCCCTCTTTCCATTCAAGATTCCGATTGCTTCATCCTCATTTAGCACAGGTTTCCCAAAGTAACTTATACGGAATTCCTTAAGCACTGGGCAAATTGCTACAAAGTGGAACACGTCTTCTCTTATTTTCAGGTCACAGATGCTGCACAGGATTGGTAGGTCTGAACGGTGTGGTATGAAATTTAGATTTACTCTTAGCTTAAGGATCGTGTTAATTTTTTCTATTGAGCTATTGTTTAGAAAATAAGTTCTATCGTGAAGGTGATGGATCATTTTGCTGTAATAACACCTAAACTGTGAGGACCGAGCCTCGTTAGCGTACTTTTCGTATAAGATGTGGGCCGTTTTCTCAAGCAGAATGTCAAATTGGTTCCTAAACGTAGTCGGTTGGTCATTTTGTGATAGGAGCAAACTTAGGCCGCAGTCGCATGCAAGACGTTCCCACTCTTGTACTACTTTTCCTCTCGTTCTTATGTTATGTGTTAAAACTACTTTCGGTATCCTTTCATCTTTCATCGCCATCACTTTAATGACATAGTTAAAATGCATTTTAAGTGTATCTAAAATCAAAGGTGGTGTACCAGTTTCTAGGTACAGCATATAATTTGGTGTGTTACTCGGCAGTCGGAAAATTCTCTTAAGGAAGTAACGGAAAAACTTTTCTACTGCTTCAAAGGAACAATATCCAAGTATGGACTTGGGCTCCATATAAAAGAATTGAGGCTGCTGTTGAGCGAAATAGTTTAGGCTTAGCACTATGGGATATATATCTATGTATTTGTTATGCATCTATTCCAAATCGAAGATATAGCTCAATTGGCTTCGGAAAATTTTGACTCGAGGTGTTTATTCATATTTAAGTTGGCAGACACCAGTACTCCCAAATATTTGTTTTCCCGTACAATTTCCATAGCTTTTTCATCATATGTCCACTTTTCGTCTCGGCAGTACCGCCCAGTACCTCCTCTAAACACCATCATCTTTGATTTATCCAGGTTAACAACCAGATTCCAGCATTTACAATACTCCTTTAACCTGTTCATCATTAGCTGCATTCCAAAAATTGAGTCCGCAAGAAAGACAATGTCATCAGCATACATCAATGCGCGAATCACTGTTTGGCCAAACTCTATACCACCTCGAACAGTATCAGTTATATCATTAATGAACAGTATAAATAGCAGGGCACTCAGGATACAGCCTTGCTTCACACCCATAGAAGTTGGAAATTCGTCAGATATTGAATTACCATCCCAAACATAGGCTATGTTGCTATCATACATCGCTCTTAAAATTCAGATGATTTTACTTGATACTCCAATAACATACAATTTGTAAAAAAGTGCTTCACGTGATATAAAATCGAAAGCCGCACGAAAATCGACGAAAAAAGCGTACAATTTCTTATGCTTGTTTTTATACGATTCCGCAATGTTCACAAGCGAAAAGATTTGGTCAACTGTGGAATACCCTTTTCTGAATCCCGCTTGGAACTCCGACAAAACCTTCTTATTATGGACCCAATGGGTAAGTCTATTAAATACCAGAGCAGCAAATAGCTTAGCAGATGTGTTTAAAAAAAGAAATTCCTCTATAATTGGATGGGTTACTGTGATCTCCTTTTTTGTGTATCGGAAATATAATTGATTTCTTAAAGCACTCAGGAACAGCTGCGGTATCGAAAATTTTATTGAATTCTATGGTGAGCGCAGACATGAAATTATTTGTACAGTTTTTGTAGAACTCAAAAGAAATTCGATCTTCACCTGGAGCTTTCTTCGTCTTGGCATTCCGAATGACTTCTTGTACTTCAAACAATGAAAACGGTGCATCCAAGAACTCATCTACAAATAGAGGCGTAGCATAGTGAAAAGGTGGCGACGAGATAGCCGGGTTAAGAAGCTTGTTGAAGTGGTCTTTTAACTTTAATCCGTTTAAAGATAAGGCAATAACATTCACTTGTCCATTCAAATATTTAACAGCTCTCCAAAACTCTGAAGAGGAGCGGGAGTTATTAAAGACAGCAATTTTATTCTGCTCATAGGCTGTCTTTTTTGCAAGGCAAATGTGCTTAAAGTCCCTATTTGCCTCTCCATAGAGTGATTTTAAGATGTCTGTGCTAATTTTCCTCACTAGTTTTAAAAACGCAAACGATGTTAATGGCATAGGTACTGTGGCTCAGTGGTTGGTAACAGGGCAATGTTGTCCAGGTTCAAACGAAGCAAACAGCAAAACAAATTATTCACGGTACCATCTCTCCGCGGCGCGGCGTTCGGAGTAGGTCACGACCACTCTTCATAGGACTGCGTCGAATATTTACTTATTGAATAATGTTGAAGAAATTGATTCCAAGAGTTACTTATATTATTTATACTCATGTAAATAATCGAAAACTTGACGAAACAGTGTTTAGTGAAAAGAGACAGGAAGACATTTTTAGGCGTTTTTTTTTTTTGTAACCTACATATACATATATCAATGCAAAATACGATAACAACTAAACTTATATATAGAATTCGTTTAGCCTGGATAGCTATCAGGTATTGTGAGTTAAGCCCCAATAAAATCAGTGATTCCAATACTTTTGGGCAAATTTTATCGAAAATGTCGTCGTGTTTGCTCTTCGCGGTATTAACCCGTTTCGTCCCAAATGGGATACATTTTTTTACTGTTTTTAATCGTTTGCTTTTTAGTTATTCAATCAACCAATCAACCAATTGAAGGAATTTATGCCATTTGGGACGAAACGGGTTAAGAACAAGGGGTGCCGACATACCTGTGGAGTGATGGTCGTTGGTGATGATAATTAAGATAACTCAATTAACCCTTTGTCGCAGAAACCTTTTGGTGTCGAATCGCGACGGTACCAGTAAAAACCGCGTTGCACTAAAATAGGAACCTTCCAAGCACCTGATCTTACCTTAATAAATTGACAAGTCGAAGTAATTGCGGTCCACGACAATAAAAAAAGAACCCACTGATCACCCTAAACGCACGTTATGTGTACAACTCTATTATTAAAAACAACTTAATAATTACAAAATAAATCTAGATTATTTTTATATTTAGCTACACAACATAAAAAATAATGACTTTAACTATTATATATAAAACACCATTCGTAAAGTGGTAATCAAAATGGAAAATCTTGTAAAAAAAAAAAATCAATAACGAAATGAAAATATAGAAAGAAAAAACTGCAAAGACCAATTTACCGTAGGATTTGAATCGCTGCGAAAAAGTTCCGATCCGACCCCCTTTCCCTTACAATAGCGAACGTCACCCCTTATAAAATATGATGTTCATATAACATAGAAATGCAGAATAATCACAATCTGTAACTTAGGTTAGAATCCAAATAAGTACGAATAGGGTTAATAAATGACTCCCTGCATCAACCGTGCACGGCAACTGGCCCCGCTGATACTTTCAACTGGTGACTCATACACGTGTTGAATATAAGCGACCATTAGGTGCTTCAGGAACTAATGTGGGACTTCATACTGTTGATAACAAGGTGACTTTCTGGGTAGGTTCATCTTTCTTCCGCACTTACGAGCATATAGTGCATTTTACGGTTTACTTAGTTGGCGCTACAGCTCGAGGTAACTTGGGCCTGCTCCTCGCAACCATTTGTGTGTGCGTGTTATATTTTTGCACGAATGGAAGGGACCTACAGTTTTTTGCCGACTCCGAACGGCGAATTGAGAAGCTCAATCGTGACAAATGATACTCTTTGATGCTTGTCAGACACTCGAAAGAGGTGGGCACTGTGAAAAACTTTTAGGTGTTTGCGGCGGGACTCGAACCCAAGACCGCTGGCTCAGTAGTCCGACGCACTAACCACTTGCGCTACGGTTTACGAAATGCTTAATCGAGATAAAATATAGAAACCGAATTCATACTACACTTTCTAGTCGAGCTGCACCACCGACTCTTATTAGCACCCGGGTACCGTAATTGCATTCGTTCACGATCAAACGTCTATTGGCTTCTTAATCAGTAATCATTAATCATTTCATTAGTCTTGCGTCATTTTTTCTAATATCCCGTTTTTAATGTCTAAAGTCTTTTTCGCTTATTAGCCACCCACCTCTTAACCCTTTAACCACTGGAATCGAAATACGAAGCGTTTTGTTATGAGAATTTTGGTTCTAGAATGATTTTGGGCTGAAAAACACAAATCCGAAGTCCCTTTGTCAGAAAAAATTTAATTGGAAGCACCTGGTGAAAAATATGGAAGACCGTCTGTAGACGGGATTAGTGGGTTCGGTAAAAAAAATTAAAAAAATTGTTGTAAAATTCAAGTACGAAAAAATCGTTTTTGTTCAAAGTGAATGCTCAATACATTGTCCTAAACAGGTAATTACTAATAGACAATGAATCATTTGCCTACGTGATACTTTGTGAAACAGTTTTCTGCTTTGGAAAGATATAAATGGAAGTTAAATTTTGTACGAAATATGTGTGTATCGGATTGTTTACACAATTTACGATACTTTGAAGACAGTTTGGCGTCCTTCGTGTCCTTCCACAAAACTGTGGTGATGTCGACACGGATTCTTTTGAGACAATTTTCCACAACTCTTCCAAATATATTGGCGGAAATGTGGGCAATTTCGTGTTCGATATCGTTCCTAAGCTCCTCTAACGTTGTTGGTATAAACCAGCTACTTACTGTAACCCCATAAAAAGAAATCCAACAGCGTTAAATTGCATAAGCGAGCTAACCATTCGACCGGACCGTTTCTCGAGATTTCACGAATATCGAACTTCGCCTTCAATAGGTCAATTGTTTTACCAGCTGTGTGGCATGTTGCACCAATTTGTTGGAATCACATTCATTCCATTCAGTCCATTCAATTCTGGCCACAAATATTCTTCTAACATGGTACAAAAGCGAACTCCATTGATCGTAACATGGCGATCATTTTCATCAACGAAAAAATACGGTCCAGCCACACCTCCACCTCCGGCATGAAGTCCACACCACACGGTCACTTCTTGTGGGTGCAATGTAATCTCTTGAAGCACATGTGGGTTTTTTGCTGTATAATAACGCATATTTTGCTAATCAACAAAGATCCTAGAAAGAGTTGAGGGACATTAGTATTAAAACACAAAATTGTTATGTTCCTATTGAAAAACCGTTAACATTTACATATGTACCAGCAAAACTATAAACATCGCTAACAACCACAATTTTCCTCCGATCTGATTGAAATCTGTACCAGATCGTTTTTAGTAACGGTATCTTAACGTATTTCCAACTATCAGAAGGCAGTTTTATTGTGCTAAACCGTTTATTTTGAAGGTTATGATTATATGAACATCGCTAAAGTTTTCTCAAACTCCCCCGCCAGCCGTCCCGAAAAGGCTTAAGCCACTAAGACCGTCTACAGACGGTCTTCACAAAAACTTGATTGGAACAAACATTTTGTTTTTACAAATCAAACTAGCAACAAATAATCAAAATAAAACTTCAAACAACTTCGTAAAAAAAATCCCAAGATTGAGCTGTTGGAAAGTATTTTTTTTTTAAATTCAAACTTGCATCAAAATCGCAAACAATTTTCACGTCGTTTTTCACAAAATTCTTGACGTTCAAACTGGTACCGTTCGATATTTTAATTCAACTGACGAAAAGCGGTTTTGGCGGTTAGAGCGCAAAAAATGTAACTTGAAAAAGAATTGGATTTTAGTGATGACCTTCTGTAGACGGTCTTAGTAGTTAAAGGGTTAATTATTCCGTTTTCAATATCTAAGGTCTTTTTCGTTTATTTGTCAACCGTGTTCACTAAATTTTCCGTCCGACTCCTGCTCTAGTTCTCACTCCACTGACTCTTTGTTTTGATTTTCTCCGATCTTCCTTTTCTTCTATGCTAAAATTTAGCCTAGTTATTTAATAACTCCTATAATAATGTACTTCCTAGACGCTACTCAACTACCGCTTTACGTATACATAGTTTAGTACAAGAACATTGGCAGAAAAATAAAATCAAAACCGATACTCTTCCATGGGGCTAAGCGTCTGCGTGGGTGTGATCGCATCAAGTATGATGTATGTATGAAGTATGAAGCCGCTGCGCAAACCTACTCAAATAGCAAATGTCAAAAATGACAAGACGTCATGTCAATTATGAAAAAAATTCGGCTGGAAAGGATGTCTTCAAAAGAAAAAAAGGTAAATAATCAAAAATAAAAGCTTAAAAAAATTAATTTACAAATTTCCTATTTTTAATTAGTTAAAGGTAAATAAATAGTACAGCCAAAGCTATTGGAACTGGAAAAACTTTTTACTTAGTACTTTTTTTTTATTTGATTTAACAACTGAAGTATCATTTATGCCACTAAAACTTAAGTGTCGTTCATGTCACTATTCCAAGTGCTGCCAGATAGATATTAGGAGAACTTTAAGGTTACAAAAAAAACACGCCTTATATTGATTTTGAATCCAAGATGTTGGCCTACATATGATTAAAAAAGAAATCCACACTGCAAAACCACTCCCAGCTGAGCGGCCGAAGAGCGACAGTTTCCAGCCAGCTGTGGTTACACTTTACCTTCCAGCCATATATTCTCCCTTTGGTCGTTGGACAGTTCATTTATTGCCCATTGTATGCGGGCGCAGCTCGTTCTTCTTTGTTGTTTAAATCAATTATTTGGAACCGCGAAAAAGTGTAACTCGCTAAGAGGTAAGACCTGTTCCCAAATAAAATAAATTGTTTAACTCAAACGCAGTTTTCTCATTTATACCTACTTCTTATTTTCTTTTAATTTTTCTCATTTCTCATTCTTCAATTACACCCGGAAATTTTTGACTCCCGAATTTTTCCAAAGAAACCAGCACATCTCCTATGAAACCAACAAGTTTTCGAGCTACCCTACGCTACAACTTCCCTCAACAAGTGCCAATTATTGCACTTTTTTCTACGAATACCTAATTAAATTTAAACAGAACCGAAACCGAGCTGCGCCCGCATGCAGTCAACAAAAAATCACGAAACGTCAAATTCGCTGGATGGCGGAGAATATACAACGGTGCCGTGACAAAAGACCATGCGACATAATGCCATATTTCAAAATATGGCATTATGAGTATGACGCTTTCACAAAGCGACTTAAGACCATATTTCAGGGTATGACTTTATGTCGCTAATCAAAAGCGACATAAGACCATATAGATTCGAGACATAAGACCATATGGGCTTTTCAATATAGCGACATATGTAGGTCCAACTTAAGTGGGACATAAGACTCAAATTTAATTAGAGACTTATAGGTATATGTATGTCACCATTTCTTTTTTTTTTGTCGAAGGTGGGATATAGGGGAAGGCGGGGACACCTGATCCCCCCTTTTTAATATGTCAAATATCTCAAAAAGTAAAACATTAATTGCCTTTTTATTTTAATGATATTTTAAACAATTTAATTGTTCATCATATTGTAATTGAGAAAGTTTGTAAGATAAAATGTATTTTCTGCCGTTTTTCAAAAACTATCAAAAATAACCAAGTGTACCCTATTCTGGGAGACTTGATCAGGGCTTAGGGTGGACCTAATTATGGGAGGATACAGCAAACGGTTCTGCCAATTTTAATGTAGGAAGATCATAAAGGGCGGAAGATAGTTCCCCATTGTGTTTAGGTATAGCACAGCACGCAGTTTCCAGTTCACAGCGCTCGCCTGAAGACATTTTGTTTACTTGTTTCTTCCCCTTGGTAGCAACCACTCTTTGGTTTATGGACTGCGGTTAGCCTAGTCTCGTCAATTTTCCATATAGATTCTGCCCCCAAATTTAAACTTTATAATCATAAAACGTAAATTTTCGAAAAACTGCAAAGTATTATGCTTACTGAAGCACAATATCTCGGGAACAAGTCTCCCCTACATTATAGGGATCAAATCTACCCTGGGGTCATAATTTTCTATTGAAAATTTTTCTAATACGTATCGATATTTATTTTAATATCAAACCTTCGAAGACTTACCTAAATGAACCTGTTTTCGATTATTTTTAGAGATAACTCGTATTAATTATCAATACCTATGTTAAAAAAGCAGTTAAAATACTTATGAAAAAACAATTTCACAATTTAAAAAGAAAAACACGTCACCACAATACTGCTATCTGCGCGCGAGTTGTAAATTAATATTTGTCGTTTCCAACCAACGGTAAACAATGTTTTGCCAGTGAGCAGTAAAAAAAATAAAATTCCCACATCGAAATAATAGCCAGTGATCAAGTGTCCCCACTTTCCCCTAATAAGTCCAAAATGTTCGGAAAGATAAGATTTAAAAAAAAATCTGGTTTTCCATTAGGCAGCCAAACCCTCCATTCTAGTACTAAAATTTTTGTTTTTGAGAATTTAAGAAAAGAAACTTATAAAATGTTCGTTTTTGAGAATTGAGAAAATAAAACTAAGAAAATCGCGCGATTCTCAAAAACCAACATTTTATAAGTTCCTTTACCCAAATTTTAATTTTTCATTTAAATTTTTTTTATAAAAAGGGATTGGGAAATCTTTTGTGGGAAAACGACGAAGAATCCTGAAATCAAAAATACAAAGGCAGAAAACAAAAGCGAGGATTCTTTTTGAACCACGTTATAAATACGAGCGATTTATTTAAAGTAATATTAAAAGAAAATTAAAGGAAATAAGCGGGTGGGGTTAAGACTAGTTTAGTATAAATTATTCACAATGTCGAAATTTGTATGTAGTGATCTTAGAAGTAAAGGGTGATTTTTTAGCTGGTTTGGTTTTGGCAACACTGGTTTTGACAGCTGACGTGTGTTTAGTACCTTGTGTCACTGTCAAACAGCTTCAGTTTGGTTTGCAATTTAACCATGGATCGTCTTACAAATGAACAACGCTTGCAAATTATTGAATTTTACTATCAAAATTCGTGCTCGGTTCGAAATGTTCATCGCGCGCTGCTTCCATTTTATGATCGGCATTCTCGACCTTCTGAGCAGTCTATTCGGAAGATTGTGACCAAATTTCGCACCAAATTTACTTTGTTGGACATTAAACCACCAACACGTTTACGTACTGTGCGTAGTGAAGAAAATATTGCGGCCGTATCAGCTAGTGTGACAGAAGACCGCGAAATGTCGATTCGGCGCGTTACTGTCAATGGTGAACGCTACCGAGCGATGATAACAAACTTTTTTTTGCCCGAAATGGAAGTTCTTGACTTGCATGATATGTGGTTTCAACAAGACGGTGCCACATGCCACACAGCACGCGAAACAATGGCGCAATTGCGAGGCGAGTTTGGTGAACAGTTAATTTCACGTTTCGGGCCGGTCAATTGGCCGCCTAGATCGTGCGATTTGACACCATTAGATTATTTTTTGTGGGGGTATGTCAAGGCTAATGTCTATAGGGACAAGCCCGCTTCGATTGACGCACTGGAAGCCAACATCCATGCATTCATTCGTGAGATACCGGCCGATATGTGTGAAAGAGTATGCCAAAATTGGACTCAGCGGATGGGCTACCTGAGACGCAGCCGCGGTCAACATTTGCATGAAACATTAAATTGCAAGGTTCAAACTATCGATTCAAATAAATATTTCATTCATTTTTTCGAATTTTTTGTGTTTTTTTTTTAAAAAAAGTTCTCAACCTCTTAAAAAATTTACATATGTGCCGATAAAGGAGCCCTTAGCATCCACTGGTACTGATGATGCAACCCCTTGCGTACATAATCTGGAATAGTAGGTGGAATTCAGTCGTATTATTTACTTCGTACCTATGTATGGGTGTATTGAAATTCACCAATGTAGGTATTATATTCTCAAATATTCACCGTGTTCATGAGGTATTAACCGAGAATCGAGATGACCCAAACTACTATGCCAACAAATTCTTGGGAAACTTTCATTCTCCTTAGATCGTAGTTACATCGCTTGCAACGTAATAACCGATTAGTAAACAATCGATCGTGGAGAACTCATCAATCGTCCCTTGGCAACACCTCCCTCCCCCATTCCCAACTGTCAAAACCACAAGCTCACTGGTTTAATTAAGATTAATATAGCATTCGGCTAATCAAATATGTACGAGTACGAGTGTGCGGAATTCTTGCTTGAATCTACGAGTTCCATTAGACCAGGTATCCTGGCTGTCTGTGGCTCTTGTGGATTACTCTGTTTATGTATGTGTCCCTAATTCGGTGGGCCACCAATGCAACCCACTGATGATAACGTCACACGTCCACAGAAGTGCAATCAATTTTCAAGTATGTGCGTTGCGTGGTTGTAAATCCGATTTTGTGCAACCAAGGAATTCCGTTTTTTTCCACCCCCTAAAGATACCTTTTCGTTTAACCAGCAGTGGATAGCTTTGGCTAGTATCTAACTAAATGACCACCGTATGCAAATCAACTGTACAATAGGACAGATGGCCACTTCTTTAGTAAGTGTAGGTACGAGAACTACCACAAGTGGATGGTATCCCTTTCAACTCTTAGCCAGCAAGGATGCTGTTTGCTATTTGCAAAATCAATGAATGTATAAATTTTGAAATCGGATTTTGAAGTTTAATTTAAATAAAGTGTGCGTTCATTGGTCATTAGGTGGACGGCTTAGGAGAGAGATGCACACAGATGGACAGATGGTGATAGTAGCACTAGGACACAAGCGATGCAATGTGGTCATGGGATTAGCATAGCGCATCCATAATATCTAGTGTGTTGTTTGTAGAGTCGACGACGGGTGTGCTGAATTAAGCGATGCGAAATTATGCATATCTGAGATTAATTTTTTTAGTTTTAGCTATGAGTATCTTTCAGGTTTAATTTTTACAGTTGAAAATCAAATGTTATTTATTCTAATGACGTAGTTTGGTAACGAAAATTAGAGGTACAGTAGCTCCAATTTGTGTAAGGCAATTCTATTGGACAAATAAATAGTACCTACTGTATGCATAGTGCGAGTGCACACAGAGTAATCTGTTTTATTTTAGTTTATTGTACAAAATTCAAATAGAATAGACTATAATACTATACATAATTAAATGGCATCATACTGCATTGCTTGCAAATTTCAAAATGCCAAGCATCCTAAATTATTTCAATACAAATTCAATAACCATGGTGAATGTCATTTAATTCCGATTATGTACGATAGAATGTTATTAATTCGCGAGTTATTTTCATTCATTGAAATTCCAGTTCGTTTGTGTTTTTGTTGTTTTGAAAATAAAGCCCACCACTTACTGGTGTAGAATAATTTAGTGGAATTATAATTTTTTTAAAAATAAATTAGTCACCGTATCTCACACTAATTTACAAACAACCGCGCTCTAAACATTCTACAGGTGCTGGTAAGTGGACCGATATAGTGTGAAATATTTTATGCTAAAAATTCATTTAATCAATAGCGGTGGGAGTAGGGGGAGTATGACCGTTTGATTTTACAAATTATCATTATAATTATTATAATTCTGTAGTATACATATATAGGTACCATTTGCGGCTCTCACACTTAAACAATTACAAATGAGGTGTCAAAAGAAAGAGATTTTCCTGGAGTACTGACGAATTGTACTTTCCCTTTACAAATTTTAACAAATTAAAAAATCGATCAACACAAATATTCTACCCAAAATGAACTCCCAAAAGAATAAACGTTTTCCGTTTAATTCCTAATTTCACGGAGATGGCCAGATGGGCACCGTGACGTAGTGGTTAGTGCTCTTGACTACTAATCATGCTGCTTAGAATTCAATCCCAGCAAACGCCTTACATTTTTTTCACTGTGCCACCGCTTTCCAATGCCTGACAAGCATTCAAATACAGTAGAGCCTCGCTAGCCCGGACACTTCAGTAGTCCGGACACCTTTATATTTCGGACACTTTCAAAATTTTACCTCTATAGTCCGGACAGAGTTTTAAAATGCGTATATAATTTGACTCTTACTTAGTTGGCGCTACAGCTCGAGGTGAACCTGGGCCTGCTTCTCGCAACCATTTGTGTATGCGTGTTATATTTTTGCACGAATGGAAGGGACCTACAGTTTTTTGCCGACTCCGAACGGCGAGTTAAGAAGCTCAATCGTGACAAATGATACTCTTTGATGCTTGTCAGACATTCGAAAGAGGTGGGCACTGTGAAAAACTTTTAGGTATTTGCGGCGGGATAATTTGACTCTGTTCTATGGAAATATGTAAATACATAATTTCATACAATTATTGAAGTTCCCCTACTAGTTGTGTCGCTTGTAGTCGCCTCTTGAATCTAGATTCTAGGCATTATTGTACCTTTGCGATTTTACTCATTGCAAGTTGATGTACATATGTACATAATATGTATCTGTTGATTTTTCATGCTCTGTTGCATTTCATGGCAAGCCTTCTCAGTTGCGTTAAGTTTTCATTATTTTGAAGTTATTTTAAGGCTAAAACGTATTAAAAAAATATCAATATCACGGCCAGAATCCTCATCCCAATGGAATAATGAAAAGCTTATACTACTTGAACGGTTACGGCAACAAATTGACTCTGATTCTTCGCTTGCCGATTTAAATAAAATTCATGACATGATTAGAATCATTGATCCAAATGGTAGCACATCTACAGATGAAATAAATAAATGTGCAACTGGTCAAAATGAACTGTTCTACGACTTTTCTGATGAAGACATTATGCAGTCCACTTTAATTCAACTAAATGTCGATGAATATGACAAAGAAGACAGTGAAAAAGATAAAGATGTCAATAAAGAAGTTGCGAAAATTTCAAACAATGAGCAATGAAATTATTTGCTAGTGGCATTCAGTGGGCTGAACAAAATAATGCATCTCAAATGAATGTCCTTCTTCTAAAGAGGTTACGCGAAAAAGCTGAAAGAATGTTTTTAGATAAAGCGTTTTGTTTTTTCTCTATAGTCTGGACATTTCGCTATTTCGGACAGAGCCGAAACTTTATGTGTCCGGACTAGCGAGGCTATACTGTAGTATTATTTGTCAAGATGAGCTTCTCAACTCGCCGTTCGGATTTGGCAAGAAACTGTAGGTCCTTTCCATTCGAGCAAAAATATAACACGTGCACATAAATGATCGCGAGAAGCAGGCCCTGGTTCACCCCGAACTGTAGCGCCAAAGAAAAGCAAAGAATTTCGCGGAGCCCCATGAAATAAAGTCGAGCGAAATAAGGCTGAATTTCAAAATTGGGTTTTATATTCCATTGTGAAGGCGCAATAAGACCCATTTTGAATGTTCAGTTGAACATTTGAAATTCAGCTCGATTTTATTTCAGGACACTTCGGTATATTTCGAAAAAATTTAATTCATAGTTAAGAAATAATTTCACAAAATTTTTGGTTAAATTAGTTCTCCTTTTTAGTGAGTTCACACTTCACATCATAAAAGTGGATTTAATTCCCACAAGGTGAAGATTATATTATAATATATATTTCAGAAGTGTCAATTGAGAATAAAATCTTAATATGTAATCAGATTTTAAAACTGTTGGGGTTGCACAAAGAAAACAAATTTACAAGCCATACAAAAATTTCAAAACAAAGTCCTTCGGGGAATAGTTAATGCCCCATGGTATATAAGAAATAATGACTTGCATCGTGATTTGCAGATTTATCACGCGACGGATGTAATTAAAAAGAACGCAATCCGTCACAACGTATGTCTGCAGATGCATATTAATCCTAAGATAGAAGCGTAGACTATAGAGAAAATCATTTGTCGATCTTCCTTTGATTGGTCATGCTTAAGGAGGTGTTTTTGGTGCGGTTAAAGTCCCACACTACTCTGGGTTGAAGTAAATTCCAGTGAAGTTGTTTCCCTGCACTAGGTGGGTATTTGTAGGCAGAGCCGAGGCGGATATTTGGCAGATTTTGTATTCCATTTCTAACCACAGAGAAATATTACCACTTTTCATGAAAATGTTGCGTTTTTCTTTTGATTTAAAATGACACCTCTTGTGGGATAACCCTTTACATATACATATATCTTGTTTATTGGATCCAATCGAAGACACCCAATTTTCGATGAGTCCTGGGCTCTCATCACGTAATTTCACCGACGGTTGGTGACCACACGACAGCAAATAGCTATCGTGCTATCACACTCGCCGAGACGATTGTACTTGACAGATTTTCTTGTTAAATGACGTAAACACTTAGTCGATCGGTCGATAATCGTTTGGACGAGAGAGTCTTTTTTTGCCAACGTGAAGCATCGCTGTCGTTAACGATATCGAAAACGATGACGACTGTCTTACGTGATGAGGGCCTGCTCTTCTACGTCAATCGAGCCGAATTTCTGCAATCAATTAAATGAATCAACTCGATGACATTTTTTTGTGTCATACCAAAAGTCAAGGTAGTACTACCGGAACATGGACTCGGGTATAAAGTACCTGGTGCAAGGAATATCTTATGACTACCGTCTTTTACTGTAAGTGAAACTTCCCCCTACTTTAGATAGGTAGCTAGTTCTAAGATGACTCCAAAGGCAATCAATTTGTTCTAATCCTTGTTATGAGCGTCAATGTAGGATTGAATTCTTTTAAGTGGAGATAATAGCGAAAAAGTGATTGTGCTGATGCCAGTTTTTTAGAATGTCCAATGGTTGAATTCAGGTGAGAACTTTTGGATAATCCACCCTGCTTCCGTCGTCAGTTTTTCCCTTCGGAATACTACGCAACTCAACAGCTCCAACGATCCACGAGAATCACACTGCGATAAACGCAGTCGGTGTGCAATATTGCAACGGAAATATCTGGAAACCAATATCGCATCGCAGAATTCCCACAAACACAAGCTCTCCTAATAACTGTCACAGGATGATGTGCACTCATTTGGAGTTCGTGCGATACGAGAAATTAGTTCTTCTTCGTGCATACTTCGCCTGGTGCACACATCAAAAACTTTACAAACTCTCATGACAGTAAATACATACTACAGCCTTCAGCCCATCACCTCATCACGACGAGCAACACACAGTTTTAGTTTATTCTCATGGTGGTGTTGGTGGTTGATCGGGGCGCCATTATCTAGCCATGCCCATTCATTTGCTGGCAGCAAAAAGTTCAGTGAAGTGCATTATCCTTAACTGATGTAACTGAGTGGCAATTTATAATGCTCTTGTAATCTGCAAAATGTGGAGCGTATCTAACGAATGCATCTACTGCCATGGAGAGGTGAATGTGCTGCCTGCCTATCCTGCATGGGGGCTCTGTGTTTTTTCTGTTCATCCTTCTTGTCTTTTTTTTGTTTAAAAACATAAAAAGGATGTCAACCGATGGCATAGCCATATGTCTCGTGCTGCATTAGATGGGGTAGTTCTTTGCAGCACACAGTGTTAGGGCGGAGTGGGTCTACTCGCACATGTGCGACTTAAAGCGGATACAACACTAGTGCGACCATGAAAGCGGAAGCGTGCCATTGTGTTTATCGCAAGAAGCCAGGAGGGGGCTTACTTTGCAAAAGTGGGCTAACTTTTGTAGATTTGAGGATGATTGTTTGTGGAATTTTCGGGTTAGTAGTACAAAGTAGATGAGAACTTTTGTTGAAGCTTAATCAGTTCTTATTCTATATCTTTGACTATGAATTTTTGGAAACGTATGTTTTAAGATATTTTACTATAGGATAGAGGTAGAATTTTTGCTTGAAAGCTTTTGGAAACCATAAGGCAGTCTAAAATGAATTTGGAATAAGGAAGTAAAGGAAGTTTCAATGATGAATAAACTAGACAATTTTTGTAGTTATCTGGAACCTCACCAAATTGAAGATTTTCACTCAGAAGAAGTTCAAATATAAAGTTTGTATGATGGAAAATCACCGAAATTGAATTAAGCCAAACAGCAATCTCAGCTACTGCACTATGTGGTGAAATAAATACATTTTACATATAAATGGTCTTTCATTGAGATTATTTGATTTTAATAATCTTTATACAGGGTGTTTCCAAGTTGAATGTCAATACTTTGGCAACTGATTCTTGGGTTTATTCTAAGAAAAAAATCGTTCTACGGCAAGGGTCTGTCTCCAATTTGGACATCATTTATCGAGAATTTAAGAAAACACCTACTTTGGTGTGTATATGTACATACCTATGTACTAACTCAAATATCTCCGCTAATACTTACTACTGAAAAAAAAGAGAAAATATGATTTTTTACCTACTATCGAACTAATTGCCAATTGTGGTTAAAAAAGTAGGTTTAAAATATTTTCCCTTTTTTCCTGCTGCGGTTTTTTCCAAGGTTCATAAAATCTGTGAGTTTTTCAGCATACTTACTACAGATATTTTTGTCTACAATTGTTAATTCACAAGAAAAAAATAATAAAACGGTAAGTTTATTATGCATTTTTTGTAGAAAAGCGACCTGAAAGTCAAAAAAATGTACGGGCAAGATTTAGGATATTGACTTAAAAATAAAATATCTGGAAAGCAAAAAAAAGGTATATACTATATTTAAACGCAGTTAAAAAGGGTGCTGTTTCTTCTAAAATTAAAGCCCTAAAAGAAGTTTCTGTAGTAGCGGAGACATTTGAGTAAGTATGGGTCAAGGTACACCAAAATAGGTGTTTTCTAAAATTATCGATAAATGATGTCCAAATTGGAGATAGACCCTTGCTGTGGAACGATTTTTTTCTTAGAATAAGCCCAAGAATCAGTTGCAAAAGTATTGACACTTCACTTGGAAACACCCTGTATTATGTACCTACCTATGTAAATACATATGTATGTATGTATAAAAATGAGCTGTTCGTTTGATACCTCAAAACTCATAAGCAAAGCATCCAATTGAGCTGAAACTTAAGTTGTGTTCGTACAAAAAAACGTTCAAAAAATTTCAATTGTTTCCGATAGATGGCGCTGGAACACAAACATTTCAAAACCATTAAATTGAGCTGAAACTTATCGAATATATTTGTTCTGAAGTGAGAAATATTTGTAAATCAAAAGTTTTCAAGTTTTCCGATAGATGGCCATCAAAATTATTACTGCAGCAATGCACGATTGCACGGTGACAGCTAACAGCTAAATTTTGATTTACGTGCACTTCTCGCTTCATAACAAATATATTGTCTATATTGTTTGGACAGATTTCTTAAATCCAAATTGAGTTGTCGGCATTTAATTCTCCACCAGAATCATTACTATTCACAAAAGTCACTCGAACAAATTTCATTACATTTATGACATAAACACTGTTTTTAATGGGTGTAGCGACGAGCACCGGGTAACCACTAGTTATAAATAAAAAGGCGTGAGTACCAGGTTCTCGTGAAATTTGATGTGTTATCATACGTTTGTGTATGATGGCGGATAAACAGAAAATGCACTAATACTAAGAGAATCGTAAACAGAGAACGCACTAATACTAAGTTTGGTTACGCGTGACGGACAACGGCGAAAAATTTGCCCATACCGAGAGCTAAGATGTTTACACTTCAAAACAACAACGTTTTGACAAACCCATTTTGTTTATGTTTTATTTTGAAGCATCAGTCATGTTCGGAACAAGATATCGTTCCACAGCTTTGTTTACATTAACGCACCCCATCATTCCAATTTCTGATCACCCTGTCTAACATTTGCGGCTGTATGCTTGACGACTGTTGGGTTTCAAATGATTCAAAGTCTGTAGAATGTCGGCATAGACTCTTGCTTTGACAAAGCTACAAAGAAAATAGTATAGGGGTGTCAAGTAATATGACCAACAAATCTTCGTCGTGAAATGATCCAATTGTCAAACTTATCCTTCAGCAAATCAAGCGTAGCCTTTTGTATGGTACGTAGTGTCGTCTTGTTGTAACCAAATCTCTGTTATATTGATGTTTTAAAGTTTTGGCCACAGATATTCGAGTAGCATGGTTCTATAGCGGTCGCCATTCCTGATTCCGGAAAAAAAGGTCTGATGATACCACTATGTCATGAAATGCATATAGTGAGTTTTTCAGGATACCGCAACATTTAATGTATGTTATACTTGTGGCTTGCTCTCGCACTAATCGTGGCAATTTTGTTTGTTAACAAAGCCATTCATTTAAAATGGCGTTGAAATCAAGATCATCTTCCCAATCATCAAGGGCCCAAACAGCAAACTCCCGACGCAATATATGATTGTTTAGCTTTAGCTCTTGAGACAATGCGACTTTGTAAGGTTGCAGGCCCAAGTTGAAAGCCCAAATTGCTGCGATCGTCGTGAGATCGACAAACCGGCAATACTGGCCGCTGCAGCTGCCATATCCTCCTAACTTCGCGCTTTTTGTTATCCTGTTGGTGCCTTATTTTTCTGTAAAGTTAACTCACTCTTAATTAAAAATTAAAGCCTGCATAGAGTAACGCCGACGGTGACCCAGTTCTCTGGTGAAAAACCGTTGAGGACCCACAGCTGAACCGAAAAATCTCTACTGATAAAACTATCACCCCTATTGAAAGACCCTGCACAGTGAAATTGGCAGACGTCAAATTAAATTCCCGACGACTACGAGTCGAATAAATGGATAACAAATTTCAAGTACCTACCAAACTTTCAGACGTGCACATTAGTTTGGATGCCAAGAACCCTGGGCTTTTCCTTTAAATGCAACTTTACCGCCATCTGTTATAATGAACAACTGCAGTTGACTGGAAAAAAGTGTACACGTATTATTCTCAATATCTAGAAATTGAGAAGAACTTGGAGTTCACGATTCAGTGTGAAGTTTATAAGAAGGCATCTGTCATTACCTAATAGAAAATAGACTATGTAACAGTGAAGTTAAATTACACATTAAATTTCCTTTTTGACATTACGATAATAACATTAATGTACATACATGAATATGTCCTTAACATTTTCCCATTTAAGGATATTCCTGGCATATAAAAGTATGTCGTTAACATTTTCCCATTTTAGGATATTCCTTAATACAGGAATATGACTATCTACCACTATTTTTAAAAAGCTATTTAATAAAGCAAAGTTTAGCTCTTGAAAGCTTTCGTATTATTATGGCAGATGTTTTATCCTATTTTTATCATTTCTGAACAATTCGGAGTAAGTACATCAATTAAGCTTTGCCTAAAGTTCTATCTATAGCTTTATTTAAGTACGAAGGAAAAGTCTCGCAAGTTATTTATGTTGCGAAACAGTCATTCAAATTCTTCCATACGAGAGGTTGCATCCAATTGTTCTTTTGTGTTAAAGAAATGTTGCCATAAATATCTGAAAAGCATGGATTTTTAATTGAAGACAAAATTGATGTAAGTATATCTGTTTTGTCTGTTAGAAACACAATTGTTTTATAGAAAAAAAATTAGAGTTTCGAATTTTGAAAATACATTTGTATTACTTGCCCAAATTTATACATATGCACATATGTATGTAAATTTGTGATGTTACCACTACCATCAGATCTGAAATGTTTACTCAAATATACACAACAATTAAGCATAGTGTTCACCCTAAGGGCCAGTAAGCTAGATGATACTTGCAACAAAAAATCAGATGTTTCTTATTGGACACATAATTAAGAATACTTTTTTATATCAATTTTTTTAACCAAGAAAAATTAAAAAAAATGATAATGCGCATTGGGCATCACTTCATGTTTAGTACTTGGTGGGATAACCTTTTGCTTTAAGAACATCTTTTTGGAAGGCTGGCAACTAAATGCTGACATCGTTCTTCAGCATTTTTACTTTTTTTTCCAGAGGTCTTTTAACATCTGCCCACAGGTTTCCGATTGGGTTTAACTCGGGATTCTGCGCTGGCCAATCCAAAACTTCTTTCTTTAGGTGGCGCCCTGGTTCATCCCGAGCTACCATTTGTGTTGCGTGTTATATTTTTGCAGGAATGGAAGGGATCTACAGTTTTTTGTCGACTACGAACGACGAGTTGAGAGACAAATGATACTCTCTGTCAGACATTCGAAAGAGGCGGCACCGTGAAAAACTTTTAGGCGTTTGTTGGGATTGAACCCGGGCAGCATTGCAAAGTAGTACAATAGGCGTGCTTTTTTTTGTAACCTGTGTAGGCTAAACATATTTCAGCAGCATGTTTACCCATGTAAAATACAACAAAACCTTAGCCTGGATAATGGATAATTACCGAGTCTTATTTTTACACTGAAAGCTTTTTCGAAGTCCAGATAGGTTACAAAAAAAAAACACGTCTAATGTACAACGCACTTACCACTACACCACGGTGATCGCCAATCCAAATGTTTTTTGAGGAAAACCACTGCTTAACGCTCCGAGCAGTGTGCTTAAGATTGTTATCCTTGATCAGACAAATCGGTTTATTGTGTTGTACAATAATGTGTCTCTATACAAGTGTTGATCCACGACAAATCGAGCCAATCCCAAACCAAGAAAAAACCGTCTAAACCATTACCTTTCCTCCGCCATGCTTTACGGTATTTTTAGGTATAGCGAGGAATTCAGTTCCTTGTTTGGCGGACGTCTTATTTTTTGCCATCCGAGCCAAACGTGTTGAACTTTAAATCTGCCACGACTTCGATGCTTATTTGTGTAGATGTGTAGATTTTCACATTGCAGATAATGTTATCTTCTTTCTTTTTGATCTTTCTTCGTCTTGGCTTTCATTCCTTGTTCCCTAAGTTTCCATTCTCTTTGTACTGCTAATGTCCTTAGCTATCGCCAGAAATGCATTTTTTTCTTCGCAGTAATTTGTGACGATAATTCTGAGCAATTCAGGGGTGAAACTCTTTTTCCGACCCATGTTGGTAAATTACATGATAAGACATTTTCCATACATTTTCCTTAATGCTATGCAGCGATGCGATGCTATTGGAATATTTGTGTTGCCCTAGCCTACACTCATCAAGAGAATCTGAATCTGAAAGTACTACGAATTACATAGAAAGTGTGCAATGCAGAATCTCGAACTTATCATCTTTCCGCCTCTTTTAAATTAAAGGGTAGCCTTAAAAATACTCTGCAAGCCAATTTGTGTGTCTGTGAAATTCGACCTATGAGATTAAATGTAATGATTGTCCAGAACTCATACTCTGTTCCAGGAGTATATAAATGTAGCTCCTTCTGCTTTGTTATATCATTAAATAAGCAATGTGACAAATGATTCAATTGAATCAGTAATTACAAGGCCAAACACAGAATGTAATATAATAACAAGCAATTAGACTAAAAACAGTCTGAACTTTGGAAAACAGCTTCGTCTGGGCACATACTCATATGGACATGAAAATCAAATCAAATGGAATGTAATCAAATTGATTAATACGCAATTGAAGGGTTGACAATCTGAAGGGTAGGGCCACCATCATAGTACGAGCAATATGGACATTTTTTGCCAAATATGTACTTGATGAATACATATTTTCTTCTTATAATAATAACGACTTGAAAAAAGGGTAGGTATGTAAATATGTGTGCCACTCATTTTGTATCAATCAAAATGTCTGGTATACATAATCTATAAGCGAACAAATCGAAACTTTTTGTACTCTTTGATTATATATTACTCAGCGGGTTTTTGCCCAAATTATATACTGAATTATGAATTACCTCACAACAAACCGGTTTTATGGTTATCCTTCACTGGATCTCAGCTCAGTAAGGTCATCTGGGTAACCTCCATCTCTTCTAACTCGTTTATTAGTCCAAAGCCCTATCTAAACACATAAAGGGATCTGTCAAAGGTTAGATTATATCTTCTTCTCTCAATTTAAATGACGAAGTTGTGATCAGAATTATAGGGATCACAACCCTCCCACTGCACTGCCTTCCTACTGATCCGCCTGTGGGGTTCGCCGGTTCGACCTCAGCCCACTGGCTTATTATTTTCCAATTAAAATGAACAATTATTTTCAGTCAAGTGTTTCAATAATTTATTGCGAAACCAAGTAAATTATCCTAACAAACATACATATATAAATATAGACAAGAACAAGAATTATATGAAATTAAAAAAAAGCGCTAACAAATGGAACCTTGCGAGCTTTTTTCGACGAAAATCCTTGATGATTTCCCGGAGTAAATCGCCTTCAATGCTGAGTAGGGATAGCTTTGATAGACGGTTTTGTCCCATCGTAGTTTGAAGCCTATTTTTTATAATTATAATTTTTGAAAATGAGCGCTCTCCGGTGCAATTAGACACCATCAAAATTGTGTCAATGTTTGGGAATGTAGCTCTGAAATTTTGATCTTCAAGAATTTGGTAGTAAAATAGCTCGGTAGATTGGTCTTTTCTATAATCCTTTTTGTATAAGTCGATCAAAAATACAAATTGAACCAACTCATTACCAAGACTAGGCTTTAAATCATCTTTGTGCACTTTCACCAATGCCTCTGCTGCAGCGTGCAAATTTGCAGCATCCATGTGATTGAGAAATCGAAATCGAGCGTACAGCTTCGTATGCATACAATCTTTCAGTAACAGAAACACATAGCTGATCGATCACTGGGATAAAACCGGATACTTTGAATTTCTCTTTTGGTCACAGATTTGCGTCAATTTCTTGTTCTGGTGCGTGATTGTACATATTGGTCAGTATGACATATTTCTTCAGCTGCTTCCTCGTACTTATCAAAATCGCCTCTTTTGGATTCAACGAATGATTTCAATGATTCTAATGCACGCATTGCAGATTCAAAAGTCCCGCAACATCTTGTTTGTAGCATCGAATCGCTCCAAGATGTCGTTCCAAATGATAACAAATAAAGCGGTTTCGAGACAACTCATCTTTTGTTAAAGGTGCGATGCTTCATTGCTCTCGATGTCTTTTTGCTCCTTATCAGAACATATGCTAGTTAGAGCTCCTTCGATTTCAGAATAACCATCGACAATGGCTTCCGTAGCTTCAGCTCGACAAGATCAACGAGTATCGCTAAGCTTTTTTAAAACGTAAAATTATCCGCTCTTTTTGTGCGATAATTTTTCAGTCAGAATTTGGTATCGTTCTATACTTGATGTGAAAAACGTATATAAATTCTGAACGAAATCAAAGGATTGAACAGCCGATGGACAAGAGTTAGCAGCTGCCTCTCCAACTAAATTGAGAGAATGACCACAACATGGTACAAACGCCGATAAATGATTTTTCTCCAAAATAAGAGCCTGCCCAGTTCTTCGCAAATCGTGGAGGAAAGGTCGTCCTGTGACTTTTCCTCGTTGCACTGGTTTGATTGATTTGAAATGAATTTCTCGCGCCTCTGCAATCTATCGCTATTTGGTTCTAGTTCGAAGATGTTGAAGATGATTTTCATCGTCGTCGGTCCTGTGTTTGATGATGATAGCGCTTTGGTTTTTATTTGTTTTTTTTTTTGTGGTGTTTACTCGTCGGAATTTGAAATATTTTTTTTTTTCGAAGTCTATTGTTTTGTGGAGGCCCGGGGCTGTAGCCCCGACTGCCCTTCCTTAAATCCGGCACTGCCTGCGAGCTTCGATACTTGTTTAGCGACGTAAATTTCGACACATTTCTGACCTTATTGCGGCCATAACTTCACACTTTTTGATTTGTAAGTGCTAGACACGATCTGCATCACTGTGGGTTTAATAAAAATAAATATAAAAATAAAAATAACAAAAATATTATAAATACGTACATATGTAAGTAATTTTGTAATAGTCTATAAGGAAATAATTTCTGATTGATGAAATAAATAAATAATTGCAGTGTCCATCCGGTGGATAATATGAGCTTACAATTCCAATAGTTTTTTTTTTCAATCTTTCTTCATGATCATTTCGATAGTTTGACTCCATGATAGCTTCGATTCTGAAATAATAAATCATTTTTTCAACGAAGAGGACTCAAAATAGGGTTGAGAGTAGGTACTTCTCACTGAGGTGTTCCTCTGATGTTTATTAATTTCTTTTTCTGAGTTCATAATTTAGCTGTTAAGCATTTAACAAAACCAGTTGGACAATTTTTGGTTTTCCAGCGTTTAAAGTTATTGAAAGGCTACTAATGTATATTATTTCTTCTTCATCATTTTTCAATCAGTATCTACTGATCTACCTTTTAAATAGGCATGCTGTACATCGCTAAGGGCTCGCGAACTAATCTTTATTCGAATGTGCAAGTCGAAAAGTCTGGAAGTATGTCTAGTGTTTGAGAAAAAAAACCTCGTAACGAAACAAACTAAAATGGGATTTCAAGGGAAAGAGTAGTACTAAAGGATGTTTTAGTTACAAATGACTATAAAAATTTGCTGTTCTCAAAAAATTACTTCAAATATCGCCAAAAACCGTGTTTTTAGCACTTTGAGATTAGTATATCTCAAAATTCTGACCTACTAGACCAATTCTGTTGCCAAATCTAGATTCAGCATGATAAACTGTTTAAACTGATCATGTCTTTATTGAAACAACGATTTCGTTGTTGACCAGTGTTATGTATGTACATATATGGCACACAGTTTGTAGTTGTTTGTAGTGCAAATACAAAGTGCGTGTTGCTTATTCTGTTATTTTGTGCACGATCTTCTTTGTGACCATGCACAAAGTTTGTTGTATTTTTGTTTTTTAAGTACATGGAATGTATTATTTTTGTTACGTTTTACGTTTTACGTGGGCACCGTAGCGCAAGTGGTTAGTGCGTCGGACTACTGTGCCAGCGGTCTTGGGTTCGAGTCCCGCCGCAAACACCTAAAAGTTTTTCACAGTGCCCACCTCTTTCGAATGTCTGACAAGCATCAAAGAGTATCATTTGTCACGATTGAGCTTCTCAACTCGCCCTTCGGAGTCGGCATAAAACTGTAGGTCCCTTCCATTCGTGCAAAAATATAACACGCACACACAAATGGTTGCCAGAAGCAGGCCCAGGTTCACCTCGAGCTGTAGCGCCAACTAAGTAAGTTTACGTTTTCTTACGGATGAGTTGTTTTTGTTAAAAATAAAATATTCTTTTTTATAAATATTCTATTTTCGATGCCTAATGGTTCTTACAAAATAGACAAATAACTGCATATTTGAAAGAAAAATTATAATTAAACAGCCCTAACTCAATAATGGCTTACCGGATTCAAAAACAAAAAAATAAGTGAAATTAGTAAATTTGTCCCTGATTCATATGATATATAAAACATCCTTCTGCGTTGTTTTGAGGCTGAGCAATGTTCAAAATGAGTATTCAAAACATCGTCCAAAATTTTCCTGCACTGAAGACCACTGCCAGCAGTCGTGCAGCAGTGGGTATCGTTGCAATAGTGTGTGTGTGTGTGTGTGTGTGTGAGTAGGTATATGTGCGCGCTCTAACGTGATCATATGTTTTGCTCTTCAATGTGCTATAATCATTATCACCATTCTCACACTCAACCAATCTTAACAAATGAGGTGTCAAAAGAAGGAGAATTGCACTTTCAGTTTATAAATATTATTAATAAATTAAAAAAAAAAAACGATCAAAAGCAAATATTCTTCTACCCAGAATTAATTTCTGTTGTTTTAAGAGTTAGTTTGAATTTGTATTATATTTTTAATCTGTTAAAAGTGTGAGCCCCGTGGTATAGTGGTAAGTTCGTTGGAGTGCAATGCTGCCCGGGTTCTAGTCCGGGTCCAACACCTAAAAGTTTTTCCACGGTGCCACCTCTTTCGAATGTCTGACAAGCAATCAAAGTACTATTATTAGTTTCATATACAATGATAGTATTTGTATTTATTCGATTCCAATTCAATGTACAGTAATTCATTTATAAATGTAGAAAATAATACATAGTTAACAAATTAATTAGCTTTAGTTCAAATTAAGTTTATCATAGTTTAAATCCATTAATTTACCATTTATTTACTAATTAGTATTACCCAGGAGTAGTAATCTGATTAAAAAGGTACAAAGATATGGACAAGAACACTTTGTGGTTGGAAGAACCAGTGACAAGTGTTAGATATGAAAATGAGAAATGTAAAGTCGCACAAAAAGAAGAAGAGACGCATTATAAAGGAAGACAACAATAGCGATATGAAAAGGCGTAGTAAAAAATGAAATGAGGTTCTACGATATTACTTGTGTTAAAAACCCAACGTCAGATGTAATGAGTAACCAATTTCTCAAAGATCCAAGGAATCTGGACTTAGATGCAACTTGATTGCGTACATCAGATGGCAATCTGTTATAAATGAAAGGTGCTATGTTGGTAGCAAACCGACGGCAATGTTCCGTTCTAACTCTAGGCACTATCACAGCGTTAGAGGAACGAAGTAAATGCACTTCATTTCTACTTATGCTGGTATAACCACCTCGAAGATAGAACAACCTCAACACCTTGAATATATATAGATATTGCAGTGGCAATATCCTGACTAATTGAAACAGTGGACGGGAAGGTTCCCAACGAGGTTTGAACAGCATAGTCCTTACTATCTTCCTTTGAGCTATAATAACCGGTTGCAGGTTAGTAACAAATGCATTACCCCAGCAAGATATGCCGTACTCCAGACGTGAATTGACCAAGACATAGTAAATAATTAATTAGAGTTTAGATGTAACAAGCTTGCGTAGATGGTATATTTTATTCAAACCAATGTAAGCACTCCTCTTAACCATTTCTATGTGCGGCTTCCAACTTAGTCTACTGTCCAGCGTAACACCTAGGTATTTAAATTCGGAAACTGAGTCAATTACTAAGCAATTGCTCTCGCAGTTAGAAAAATTACACCCAGAATCGTGTAGAGTAATCCCACTTATTGGCCTCTGATCATTGTGTATCATTTGTCACGAATGAGCTACCCAGATCGCCGTTCGGAGTGGACAAACAACTGTAGGTCCCTTCCCTTCGTGCAAAAATATAGCATGTACACACAAATGGTGGCGAGAAGCAGGCCCAGGTTCATCCCGAGCTATATCGCCACCTAAAGTAAAGTAAGGTACCCGTTAGTGTTTTGCCTAAACTGCACTCCAGTGACCTTAAGACATCCAGCTTCTTCTATGAATAAAAGGCGCGTCTTTGATATTCCATATTTCGCCTTCGAGTCTTCCTTCATAAAAACCCTAGCAAAATCGACTGACATTATATCCTGCTGGCAAGTGCAAATAATCCAATAATGTTTTGCTGCATATCGCGCCCCTCTAACTCAATTGGTATTTAAAAGTAATTCCTCTGGAGCACATTAAATCACCCTCCATTAACTGCAATCGCTCATCCAACATCGATCTTCTATACTGATGCCAAGAACGCATCCCTCCAACAATACCTACCATCTATCCTTCTGTGATTTATCACTTTGCAGAGAAAAATGCAATCTTGTGTAACAGATCCACAGGCACATTATCCTCACACTATGCTCTATGCTCGCTCCTCCGTATGCGGCGGGACATAAATCGTATCTTCTCTCAAAAATGGAATAAGAAAAAGGCGAGTATATTCGTTCACTGATTTCTGCAATTTCTACGATTTTCCTTGCATTTGTCTAATCAAACAGTGGCCAAACTATTTGTTACATCTGCTGCGCTGGACAGCGAAGCAGTGAATCAAAATCGCCCGAAGGATGTTCTCCCTCCGCACTCTGCATGCGTGTAAAAGAAATTATTTTGTTATTGTTTAATTTGTTAATGGGCTAGAGTAGAAGTTCTGTTTGTTTTTATCCTTAAAAAGGACTTCTTAATCTTAATCTTTGAAAGAAAAACGCCAGCTCTATAACTCGTTTGCATTTAATTCCAATCAACAGTCAAGAATAAGTCGAAAATAATTCCAAAGGAAAAAAGAACAAGAGAATTAATACCAAACACCTCCAACCACCCGCAAGGACGATATCTCTCACGCAACTCTTCTCCGCAATGGATCAAGCAAAGATTGGTTTTTCCGATTATTTTTCCGTCCGCATTTTTCTTCATCTTCTGTGTGTGTATGTGTGTTTCCTTATTTGGTGAAAATTTTAATCTTCATTTTAATTAAAAATCTTCCAAAGGATTATGGGACATCCTTTCCAGATCGTCAACTAGCTAACTCACCAAGCAAATAATAATTGTGTTCTAGCAATGTGAATGCGTTTGAGTGACAACAGGATAATAGGTCGGCACTGATGCCGGCGCCAGCCAGTGGGGGCAGAGCAAAGATGCTCCGGTGTAGATATCCTGTGGACAGTGAGCAGAAAGCAATATCCGAAAAGGGTTAAATAAGTAAATAAATAAAAATGCGAATAAAAAAAATAAATAAAAGAAAAAAAAAACAGAGAAGGGTTAACTGTGTCTTCATATTCGTTAAGCGTTGGCAAATTGTTTTTCTGATTTTCCTCGTCGATGATTCGATGATATCGGCAGCAGCAGCATCGATATCCTTCTTGAGTTGAGTTGCCTCGGTTAAGGATCAGCGGTGGTGGTTAAGTGCTTAAGATGGTGATACTCCTCGAAGGGTGCGGGTGTGCCGGGAGTTGTTTTAATTGGAAATATGCCGGCTATAGCGGGTAAATAATAACGCCCTCGTATACATCCTCCCATTTGAGGACGATAGCGATGGCGACACTGATGACAAAAAGGGAAATTAATCCTTGTTGTTGCTGGCGGTTGCTCGGTGGAGTAATTAATATTCTGTGAAGGGTCGATTTGACGGGCAAATTGTTTTCGTCAGTATTCGTTTGGTTTTTTTGTTTCCTCTATTTTCATTAACCTTCTTTGGGGATTTTTTTTTAATTCCCATTCTTTTTTCTGACATCCATTTGCACAAGTGTGTATGCGTGCCTTTGCCTCCTGTCGAACGGTGTGAAAAGGGAGGCAAAAAAAATGTGCTGAATATTTTGACAGGGGATTAAAATTTCAGAAGGTTTATTTGTACTCTGTAATTATTAATTGGGAGCCTATTTTTTCATTATGCATATCATCAGCAGCGTGTTGGTATCGTTTCGGTGGTGTGTTTTAATTTGTTTTAAAATAGAATTTCAAATAGGAAAGATACTTTAATTTATTTCTATTTATCTGCGCCTATTTATGCATTCCAATTCCATTATTGAATAGATCACTTACTATAAAGCGGCTTAGGCTAAAACAATAGAATTGTTTTATTTTTTAAATTGGAAAACTAAAATAACAAAGAATTTTATATAGACAAATATTTATAATTTAACGGGTATATTGTAAAAATTACACCTGAACTAATCATATAGAATTTGGGATTATAAATAGTATGTATATGTGGGTATAGAAGGTTTAAGGTACCGAACATACTGAAAAGACTAAAAGTAGTCTTGCTTGGGGTTATATACCAAGTCAATGGAGAAGGGCGAAGGTGGTTTTTATACCAAAAATGGGGAAAAAGGATGCAACCTAAGTCTTACCGGCCTATTAGCCTCACATCCTTTCTCCTGAAAACCATGGAGAAGGTTGTTGACAACTACATAAGGGATGAGGTACTGTGCAGATAACCTTTACACCACTGTCAGCACGCGTATAGAGCGGGTAGATCAACAGAGAGTGCTCTATATCCACTAAATACTATGATCCAAAGTGCATTAGACACTAAGGAGACTGTACTCTGCGCTTTTTTAGACATTGAAGGAGCCTTTGATAACACTTCTCATGAAGCTGTTGGACGCTCCTTGAGTAGAAAATGCGTTGACGATACTATCATACGATGGGTACCTATGCGAGCTACTTAGCACAAGATCGGTAGAATCTTGCACGACATTTCATACCATCTAAATAAACACCACTAAGGGTTGCCCGCAGGGGGGAGTACTATCACCACTGCTCTAGAATCTCGTTGTCGACGAACTACTGGAAATACTTACCAACCTCGGCATTGACTGTCAAGCTTATAGACCAAGAGCCCACAGTAAATTTTGTGTGTGAAATATAACCAAAGAAATAGTAGATAATATGAAAGCTGGTGTAAGGCTTATGCTATAAACGAAAGTCTTGCAGTTCATGGTCGCGGCTTTAGTGAGTAATACTATGTTGAAAATCCATGTTTTTCTAAAATTGAGATACTTGATATAACCAGTCAATGCTAGTTTTATTGTATAGAGTACTGTTATCTCATCTCAAAAATGTAGGTCCAAGACGTTTCAAGTGTGGCAAGACTTATGCCAGACTGTTTCAAAATTCAAAAAAATCAGTTTTCAAAATAATTGTTATAACCGAAATTGACTAATGCCGCAACACTGGTCATACTCCCCAGATTACAGATCTGTGGGTCCAAGACCATTTGAACGTGGCTAACACCCTGCCAGACAGTTTTAAAATTCTAAAAAAACCTTCTTGAAATAATTATTAACCCATTGAAATGTGTCTAAATATTAAAAAAAAATATCTCTGAGGTCACAAATATATGAACATATATAAATGTGTGTGTATATTGTCTATACATATTTATAAATATGTCCTAGGACCATACATTTTGAGTCTCATAATTATTTATGCATTCACAAAACAAATCTGCTAGTACAAATTCTTTTCACAAATTTCGAAAAAGAGTTCATATAAAAACGGAAAAATAGCTTTACATATACATAACCCAACAAAATATATGTACTTTAACATATAGACTTAAGGTATCTGGTAACGAATCTGCAAGTTCAGGACCATTTGGGTGCGACTTTCCCACGAAGAGACCTGATATGTGGACTTGCATTTTTTCTCTTTTTCATACTTATTTGCTATTTTTTTTATAGAATCAACCGCAATCTGCAAATGTGTGCCCTTAAATATGTACTATTAGTAACAATTATGTTTATTAACTTGTTTTGTTATTAATTACTTAAATCACAAATAGATAAGAACGAAAAAATAAAAAAACATATTTTCTTCTAATTTTTTTTTTTTGTCGACACTGAAGAGGCTAAATATACAACAACAAATATACAAACATTATAAGCACTTGAATTTAATTATTTGGTTTTATCTTGGAACTAAGGCTTTACTGGAAGGGGGTAGAGAACAGGAAGGATTTAATAGCTTACTGCTAACCGATGAAAAAAAAACTTCGCTGGAAACGGTATAAAAAGGTCTGCTTTTAGTCCTTACCTGATAACCTATGGAATAAATGCTTCTCCTGAAGGGTTATAGGAAGGCCTGCTTTTAAAACTTCCTGGTAACCCCTGAAAGAAGGCCTGCAAAAGGAAGCGAGATGGTAAGCGCTTGCTCCTTATGACATCGCAGTCAAGCTCAGCCAGAATTCATTCAAAATTAAATATTTGGAACAAATGAAAAAATAAAGATAAATTGTTAAAATTGAAAGTGACTAAGAACTAGCTAACTGCAATTCCTGGATTGACATGCCTGCCTCAGAGATAGTTTTTTTTTTAAAGATTTAGACACATTTCAATGGGTGTAATAATTATTTCGAGAAGTTTTTTTTTAGAATTTTAAAACTGTCTGGCAGGGCGTTAGCCACGTTCAAATGGTCTTGGACCCACAGATCTGTAATCTGGGGAGTATGACCAGTGTTGCGGCATTAGTCAATTTCGGTTATAACAATTATTTCGAAAACTGATTTTTTTGAATTTTGAAACAGTCTGGCATAAGTCTTGCCACGCTTGAAACGTCTTGGACCTACATTTTTGAGATGAGATAACAGTACTCTATAAAATAAAACTAGCATTGACTGGTTATATCAATTATCTCAATTTTGGAAAAACATGGATTTTCAACATAGTATTACTCATATAACACGCACACACAAATGGTTGCGAGAAGCAGGCCCGGGTTCACCTCGAGCTGTAGCGCCAACTAAGTAAGTAATCATTGAAAATTGCGTACGAGCACTAAAGTATGGTGTACATTTTTTAGAAAAACAAAAAAGAAAAAAAAGAAATATATATCATGGGAAATCTGGGTTTTGGCAATGTCCTGTGCTATATATAGTACATGGGTTCCTAGTAAAAGCATTGAAATCTGTAAAACAATGGCGCAAATTCATAGTCAGCCCATGAATTGTGCATTTAGCCGCCTTTTGTTACAGCAGGCACTAAATAAAAAAGCCGGCTATAACTTTTCTTTATTCATAAACACATTTTTGCCTGTATTAATTAGTATCGACTTTGGTATGTTTCTGTAAAGTGATTTGAACGAACAAAACCAAACGTCAAAATATTATATGAGAAATTTAACAGTGGCTTAAAGCCGACTCTAATTATATAAAGAGACATTCGGCTCATTTTAAATTTCGAGTCAGCTATAAGTTTAATGTCTATAAGGTGACCATGAATAGCAAACAATTTAAGGTAAATACATTTTTTTTGTCGGCTTTTTATGACTATGCATTTGCGCCAATCTTTTTAAATAAAATAATTTAAATTTCAATTTATTGTCTGAACGATCGAAAGTGCCATTTGTCAACATTCCAAATGGCTGTTAAGGTTAAGGTAAGTTTTCCTTGTTATATTCTCCGTCCAAGAGTTTGAAAGAGGTTTCTATATTTTTCTGTGTAAAGCCTACGGTTTTGTTGAAATATGTTCTGCCTTTATGTTGCTTTGGAAAACCGTATGACTATATTTTCCAGCACATTCCTTTAAGACAGAGAAACGATTCGGAATGCCATTTTTTAGCCACTTGAAATGAAAGGAAACAAATGTCGCTTTTGGTCAGACTCCAAAGTTGAGACTCCATCCCAAGAGCATAGTGCACCAACTTATTTTCGATGATGTTACTAAAAGGAGGCCTGCATTCTAGAGGCATAGCGAATAGCTTATCGTCATATTTCTCACTTCGAACCATCCTGTAAAGGGTTGTATGTGGGATACTGAATGCTTTTGATGCCTTTTGAATGCGCATATCTCATCGTGCGATCTTGCGACAGTAGAGAAGTAGAGCGTTTGAGATTAAGTCTGGGCCAGATCTGCTGAGTGAAAATGCCCGTTCCCATCTTACGTTTATTTCATTCACCGCGTCAAGTTTCAGAAATTACAAGTAGAGAGAGGTAATGCATATTCACTCTTTTTCAGGTAGAATTAGTGTTACGGTAGCGATTTCATCAGCTGTACAGGTTCCTATTCCCTAGGATTCAGCAAAGACGAGTTTTAAACTGCTTTGCTATTTCTATAAGAGATGAGCATCAGCTTGATGTAACTATTGATGTGGTTGAGACTTCATCCTCTTCAGCCAGGGCAGGGCTTCGTAGTCGCCGTGATCTCCGCTCGAAAAACGTGTGAATCCAAGAAGCCTAGAGTCTTTTGAAAATTCAATGCTTGAAACCTTAAAAGCAGGAAGCATCGATAAAGTATTAAAAAGTGATGTCGTTCAAAACATTCAAATTAACAGTGGAACATGAATAAGCTTATGTTTGGAAAAAATTTAAGACTGTAAGTCTCATCAAAAATTAGACAAATCAAGTCGATGTTAAAATGCACCAAGTTTGGGTAGCGAAATTGGCTCGTACCATGCAAGGCATAGGATAGCCATTTATTTGTTTATTTGAAGAGCTGATAGACAGGTCATCCATCAAACTAAAGCAAATCTCAAAAAAAAAAAATCAAGAAAATGTAATTAAAGAGTCAGTACCTTTTTATTAAATTCAAACCCGAATTTGAAATTATTTTCTCTCAGGCAGAGACCCTCCTCCAAAACGAGAGTATTTGAAAACATTCGTTGTATTGAGCTCTACTCCGCGATCGATGGCCGAATTCAGAACCCTAGCAAAACTTTCCAGCTATGTTGGATGGCGTGAAAAATTCCCACTACAATATGTGTAATTCTAAAATAGCTTTTTTCACTAAAGTACCGGTTTTTGGCGAGGAGACGCGCTGTAATGTGATCACTTTAGTCTAGTACTGGAACAGAGAGTGCGGTTTGCAGAGTCTAAAAACGAAGCCACTATCTTAAACAACCCAACTCGCACCCCCAACGGAAATTAAAGGACAATAGCAACAATATTCTTTCAACAAACGAAGATTCTTCTGCCCACCGTCAAGAACCAAACGTCACTTTTGACAATGGTAGCTTTGAAGCAGTTAATGAGTTAACCTACTTTGGAGTAGACATCAACTCCATCATATCCAAAATAATAAACTCTAGCAAAAACATAAAAATTCAAATGTAAGGTGCTGACGAGGTTAAAAGGTAGAGGGCTCAGTTCCCCGCCTTGTTGAACTTTTATCTAGGTACACGGCCGTAATTCTAGAGGCTTCATATCGGCTTCATAAAGTTGGAATTTAAATCGCAGTAAAAAAGGCCTGACTAGTAACAAAGTGAGTGGGGCTATTTCCATCACCATAACAAGATATAATAACATGTCCAATTTCTAGAATGTCATAACCTTTCGACCAGACCATGACAAATCAGCAGGACCCTTCAAGGGCTGCAATTCCCTCAACTGACAATCTAATGATAGGGCTCAAAAGAACTGTTCTAGACTTATTAGATTAAAAATATGCACAAAACAACATTTGTACAAATCCTTGTATCGGATGATAAGTAACAAACGGCATATTGTTGTTATGTCTGCTTGAACATATACATATTCTAGTTCTATACAGTTTCAATGTCCCAAACATTAGAGATGTAGAAAACCCATCAGAAAGTTACATGACATCCAATTATAATGTCCTTTTGGGCAAAACAAAAGTCGAAACGAAATTCAGCAACAGAAGTACGCCCGTAGGTCACGCGCTAATACTCCCCCCACATTTTCTATGATGACACTGGAAGAAGGACATTTTTATTTAAATTCGTAGAAGAAGACGCTGATAAGGGAATGTCATGCAAAACACGACTTTCCAATGCAGACATTTTCAAAGTTAATAAAAGAAAAAAAAATTAGCATAGTAGCAAGACGAATTAGAAATTAATAAAAGGATACGCGCGATGCCGCCGCGCTGCGCCGTTGTCCTGTATTTTCGTTGTCACCAGAAGCACCTTTGCAAATTAAATTATTTATTTCCTTTTGTGTTGTATTAGAAATTCCTTTTTTCAAAGGACAAGAAAATGTAAACCCAAAAAAACAAGTTTTTTTTTTTCTTGTTTTAGTCCTTTCAACTGCACCGCATCCTCGACACGGAAAGGAAGAACTCTCAAATAATAATACTCGGTTGCATTGATTAGTACGAGTAGATATGTATACCCGGTGAAAAGGATGTGAAAACAAAGAAACAGAAGAGGTAAGCAGGCAGGAAATTCTATTGTTAAATATCGCCGGAAAAATATTTCCATTAGGACGATGGAAAGGACACACACACCCAAGGCTTAGGCTAGGAAGAGAACAAGTGTTGGGTGGGAACTGGTTACCTACGCAGAAGGTACAACTAAAACACAATGTGGTCAAAATTAGCAGTGAAAAGGTGCATCCAAGTTGAAATCTGATTAAAGTTTTGTCTCTCTGTGTCATAGGGGTGGCGGTGGACTTTTCAACAGAATAAGGAATAATGGAAGCCACGGACAGACGGAATACACAATTTTGCTGTGGAGTTGATTTCGAAGTGGATAACATGTTGTAATTTCCTCTCTTTTTGCTCAGATATTTTGGTCTATTCTTTGTTTTTATATTTCTGTCTGAACAGAAGGTATATGTACGTAACGTAATAAGAAATAAGCGATCACATTTGTTGGAATCTCTTTGTGGTTTTACTTACTTCATTACTCGTAGCATTGCATTGCTGAATTTGAAAAGTTTTGTAGCAAGTGGTTGTGAAAACACCGTTTCGTTATTTCGTGCAGATTAGTTTTAGTCCTCCAACTTTTTTTTTTTTTGAAACGTATGAAGCTAGCCAGTAGTTGCTAGCAATCAAATTTCACACGTAAAACAAATACAACAACCAGCTGGCTACAACTCTTGATGTTATCCCCAGTCAAAAGCAACTGGCTAGGATGTTTGCGATATCTCATGGCCAGGTGGCGCTGAAAGAGATTTGTCTGTTCTCTTGACATTTGACAGACTACTGTAGTGTATATTAGATACGTTACAAAAAAACGAGCGAGTGAGTCCACAAAAAGAACACAAACAGGTCTTGTTTGGATGATTGATTTATTAAGACTGCTCTTCTTCATACTTAACAAAATAGTTCATACCTAGCTTACAAATAGTACATTATGTAAATAGATCAAACAGCAAGAAATCGAATGATAACACAAACTGTGATCTAAGTCATTTGACTGTACAGATGTAAAAATTTAAACAGTATTTCACAATAAGAGCGCAGGGTGGTCAATATTCTTTTTATTAAATTTAAAGTACATTTTATATTTAAAATCTCTTACACTAGGTAAGGCTCAACGAAAACTGTCTTAGGTCCTAAGCCTGGATAGAAAAATGTGCTACCAAACTATTTTTCGTCGATAGTTATCGAAATGTCAAATATGACATGAAAGTGAGGGAGAAATATTAAGGCCGGTAGTTATCAACCGAACTCTGGTGTCATTTCAAATATAAATTATTTCTATGGATTTTTAAAATGGGTAGAAAAGAAAGAAATACGAATTTATCCGACAAGGAAAAGAAAATTATAATGAATTAAGTGAACATGTTCCTTATTTTACTATTTAATTGAATTAAATTCGACGAAAAAAAATTCTATCCACCAACATCAATTTCACCATCTACAGCTGTGTTGCATCATTCCCAATATTTACATAGCCATATTTCACTGACATCCTCCGTCCTCGAAAGAGCGCCAAAAATGTAAACTTAAAAGCGATTTATGAGCGCTTGATAACTACCGGCCTTACTTTCAATGAAAACAATGCGTTTGACAGTTTTACACCGGCATTGTTTTCATTGAAAGTAAGGCCGGTAGTTATCAAGCGCTCATAAATCGCTTTTAAGTTTAAAATTTTGGCGCTCTTTCGAGGATATCCGTTACATATGGCTATGTAAATATTGGGAATGATGCAACACAGCTGTAGATGGTGAAATTGATTTTGGTGGATAGATTTTTTTTTTCGTTAAACTAAATTCAATTAAATAGTAAAATAAGGAACATGTTCACTTAATTTATTATAATTTTTTTTCCTTGTCGGATAAACTCGTATTTCTTTCTTTTCTACCCATTTTAAAAATCCATAGAAATAATTTAAATTTGAAATGACACCCGTGTTCGGTTGATAACTACCGGCCTTAATATGTCTCCCTCACTTTCATGTCATATTTCATATTTCGATAAAATGTTCGATAACTATCGACGAAAAATAGTTTGGTAGCACATTTTTCTATCCAGGCTAAGCACCTAAGACTGGATAATTATCCAGTTTTCGTAAGCCTATATAGGCTTAGTTGTTAGTGTATTTAACATGGAAACAAATTTTTCTAAGCCTATATTGTTTTGAAAAAAAACACGACTTAAGTTGAATGCCGAATACTTAGACAGTTGACAGTTGACACTTAACAGCTGATTTCATAGGACCGAAATCACACATACCAACTTGGAGGTAATTCGGCTGGGTTTGGCTGGCTGGGAATCGTCTCTAAATGAACGACTGGCTAGCAAGATTTCCAATCAAAAAACAAAACACATCTAATGTAAACGTATAAATGAAAATTTGTCGACTATTTGACTAACGACGCAGGGCACTGCTCACTAAGATCGTCAGTTGGGTCCGGTTTAGATCCACTTAGATACTCTTTGTGAAATATAAATATCAGACATTTCTGTAAGCACAGTTTTTTTTTGTTCATCGGTTGTCAAAGGATTTAACGGCTAAAAAGAAATATGATATTTACATCGACAGTCAGGCTGGGCTTAAGGCGCTAGAATCGCTTACAACCATATCGACGCTAGTCAAGAGCTGCCACACAATGTTCAAGTCATTATGCACGCAGAACCAGGTAAGACTATGTTGAGTGCTTGGTCACAACAGAATAGAAGGCAACGAGTTCGATGATGAGTTGGCAAGGAAAGAAGCGGAACTGCCTCTATCCGAGACACTGGAAGTTGCAGCGTTAGATCAATGACAAAAGAAAGTTTTATAAGATGGGCGGACCACAGATGGTCTAACATATGTATATAGTAGGGCATAGGGTTTCTAATGCACTTTGGACAGTACTTGACCGTAAAAGGACTAAAAAAAATCCTTAGACTTAGCAGTGCATAAATTAGATTAGCTATAAGAATAATATCTGGATTTTGCACCTTGGGCAAGCACGCCAAGAGGCCAAGACACTCACAGGCAAAGCTATTTACAGATACTGCAATTATATAAGTATAGTAGGGGATGTAGCGCATATTCTATGCTAATGTCAGGACAAAACACGCAGCCGCAGGAACATTTTAGGCTGCTACTTCTTTAGTAATTTAGAGGAGGTGGGCCAAATCAACCATAGACTCGTTCTAAAGTTTTGCAGGATAATAACGTGCTTGGTAAACATTTCTTACGGGAACGCGATGGTCCCACTTTGTTGCCTAGTGTTTTGTGATGGCTCAGCATCACAACCCCTCTCAACCTAACCTCACGGCTAAAAAAGTAGCATGTTGGTCTTCAGTTTTCGTCATACCCGTAGGAGTGTTTTCTATGCAACGGAGTAAGTGAACGGTACTCTAACCAGCTAGCGCCACCAATATGAATATTTTCGAGAATTTAAGTGATTTTCAGGTTTTTTTTATCGCAATACTCAACTTCCATTGGAAATGGAAATTTTGACTTTCGGATTTGGAATAGGCCGGTTGACCCGTTCAAGAACCTCAAATCAGAGCGAGTATTTCCGTTTTGCAGGCATTTCAAAAACCAAATCATTCCTGTAAACGAAAAAATCTAAGGAGCACACGACATTCAACCTATTTGCCGCCTGTTATCCTGTGAAGGTGGTTTTGAAAGCAAAGTCACAGCGAACATCCAAAGAGGAGGCAGAATGTAAAAACTAAATCACGGTAAACAACACAAGAGAAAAGAAACAGACTTCGGGCTACGTCCCAGATAAGCTATCGCCTATTGTCATTTCTCAATACCCAGTGCCTCCATCTTGTCTCCGTCCGTTTATCTATCGCTACTAGTACAGCGGACCGGCAAAATCTACACTAACACCACGTATGTGCGAGTACTCCAAGTATAAATCTTTGAAAACTGATAGTCTGAGCGACCAATGGTGCAGCACGGTGGGGGAGTCTTGTGAGTTATTAATGACTCGGGTGTGTGAAAATTTGTTAGCAATTAAAGAGATTAATTGGATCGCCCGGAACTGTGAACAGGGTTCCTCCATTGTGTTTTTGTGTGCCTTTTTTTCTGTGTGTGTGCATCCATTAGGACGATGGTAGTAGCAGTAGAGATGCTCATGTCCTAAATATTTGTTTGTATTTTTTTTTTGTGTGTTCCTGTCCTCCCTCATTAGTCGCCTTGGTGCGATAATACGGTGCTGATATAGGAAGGCGGAGTGGGGTGGATTGCATTCCAGAGTCTTTTGTTTTGCTGCCAAAAGCTAGGACATCATTAATATTCCGCGCAATGTTTTCTCTGGAGCTGTGTAACAAGGATTGATATCAGGACGATAAACACTTTCCCTCTTGCTTCGTGTGCTGCTTGCTAGTGGGTCGTCCTCGTCGTCGTCGGTCCGTCTCGCTTGTCGTGATAAATGATGTGGCGTTAGCTGTGTTTCTTTGGCACATTTTCGCCAGCTAATAAAGATTCCCTTAATTATCTGACCACAAAAGTTATCTATACCACCCAGCAGCCACTAAAATTGATTGAAAAATGTTGCCCTAAAATTGGCACCATAGACTCGGAGGACTTTTAGCCTTTATTCTCGGGAACCCTATATCTTCACACTTTAGACGTGTAAATAGCGACGCATCGGCGAAAACAATTCCCTATTAAGAAGGAAAAAATTCAAATTCAATTATTTATGTGAATAAAATGAAGAAAGATGCATGCCAGAGTATCTCCGCACTTGACTTCTCACAGCTGTACGGCTGTACTGGGAATACGTAGTCGTATTTCGTATAATCGCGCACGCGGCAGCGGTAAGCTTAATCCCACGTCATATGCTCTTACACGTTCATTTTAGCTCAGAGTGGTGTGGAGGCAAGACAAAAAAAAAAGGAAATAAATAAGTGAACGAAAATTCCCATGTTCGTACATATGAGTATGGCTGAAGTACTCGTATATCCTTGCAGCTTCCTTGAACCCCGCCTCGCTGATTTGAATGGAAATTCGCAGACAGAAAAATTCAATATCTCATCCTTTCAGGATGATGAATATTTAATTCGCGCACATATGAAATTTATAACAGCAAACATGGGTGAGAATTTGTCGGGATCCTGGCCTGGCCCGTAGCCACCCACCCCAGTCGCTACGGCTACAGCCAGCTTGACTGACTCGACTCGCTGACTGCCTCTGAGCGATCGGAATCGAATAAGGATTCTAATGAAATACATTAGAAAATACTTTGGCTGACGGCATCACACAGTTAGAGCGGGTGCGGGTGAATTTCTAAAGAATTTCCAAAAGGGTGCATGTTTGTTATTTATTTAGAATTTTAAAAGCCCCCCACCACTGCGCCGCCCTCTCTACGGTGGGGGGAAATATAGGTTTTATTTTTTTATACCTATACATACGTATATGTATAGTGAAATGTTTCAATTTGAATTGTTGAGGGACCGGGGATATATTCGTATTCAATAAGCAATCCATTCGAACGATGATATTCAATAAGGCGTTCGCAAACACTATACGTATTCTCCAGCAATTGTGAATGGGGAGAAGTAGGCTTTTTTTTTTTAAGAAGCATTTAGGACGAAATCCAAAAGCGATTAGGTTACAATGGTAAACGAAACGTTTTGGGGTAATATTTGATAAAAATAAATAAATAATTTATATAAAATCCCTTCGTTCGCCTCGTGAAAACAAATTGCACGGGGATTCTTTCGAAATACGAAAAAAGAAGCCAAGTGCCTCGTTATTAACTCAAATAAATCGTACAAATTATTATTTATCTATATATTACATCGTACTATATGTACTATAAAGGTACATATATGTATTCGTAATAAGGCTGTGCTTTTTCACACGTACCTAATGTATTAACAGCTGCGGAAGGCTTACGGCGAATTTGGGGGAAAAAAGTAAGAATTTGAATCAAAAATTATTTTCCTCTGCTGTCAGAAGTTATATAAGTCACCCCAAAATTTGAAAGCAAATGATATTTTCTGATTTGTTTTTGTTTTTGTTTTTCACGATCTTTTCGGTGGGTAAACCGAAATCGAACGACGATTGTCAGATTTCAACTTGCTAGCGTTTCCTCTGAATTATACAGGATGTTTCAGGTGAAGAGGTTGTGATCGGGCTGTGATCGATTCATAAGGTTAATAAAAAGATATTACTAATTCAACCTGCTGAGTCGCTGTGGGCTTTTATTGATATGAAACCCGGGTCTGGAGGTGCTAGGTATCACTTTTTATAATTTTGTATTCGCCGTGGCCGTGGTGGTTATTGCGTTGGACTGCTACGCATGCTGCCCTACCCGGGTTCAATCCCAGCAAAAACACCTAAAAGTTTTTCACGGTGCCACCTCTTTCGAAAGTCTGACAAGCAATTAAAGAGTAGGGTAGGGTGGGGCACTTTCGACGGTGGGGCGCATTTGACTTTTGCAATGGTTAAAAGACAGTTAATTTTTGAATAAAAATTTTGATGGCATTGTTGGTCTTACTGTTTTCTCCTATCACATATGAATTTTCGAAGTTCTCTTTCAACAGTTATGGTGTCTAGAACGGTTTTTGATATTTGAGTGATTTTGTTTGTGTAACTTTGCTTGGGCACGAGGTAAGCGATATTTAACTTTTTGATAACAGAATTCAATGGATGTCCAATTTGTCTATTGGAAATATTGTTAACCAGGATTTGAACCTAAATTCTGTTTAAGTCGAAATGCGTACTAACTCTTGACTTGGCTTAATTGAATATCTCTCCTACTCAAGGGATTATCTAAAGTATTAGAGTAGGGCTGCACGCACTGCCTTATCTTCAGGCAGATGATATAACTGTCAGTTCAGCCAAAGACTTAGTTAGATTCATTAATAAACCCGGCTTCATGAGCGAACTTTGACATGAAGATATCACATTAGGCCCAATATGCCCTGCATACTAGATAAGTCCCACAGCTATAGCCAGGGTGTTCTATTCTAGAAAAACAAAGGCTTACGACGCAATATTTCGAAAAATACGAAATTTAAAGAATGAAACTGGAGACTTGATCTACCCTGGGAAAGTTGTATCTATCTCTTTTTCCTGAGGAACCAGACTTTTCTGACTATTATTTTGGATAAGAATACTCAAACTCAAAATATTTACTTACTTTCTGTCACAGGCCAAAAGCTGTAACATTAAATGCAATGAAGCTCCAGAGCCCAATTTTTTTGTTCAGTTTCAAATGCTTATAGTGGCTCAATTTAAGTTGAGTTCTGATTGATACAAGCAGTGAAGTTTTGAAACTTTGGAATACAGAACTTTACCATTGGCTGAAGATATCCTTTGAGAATTGATCAGGGCACTTGATGACCCTGTACTCCGCCACGACTTCAACTAAGTCGAAGCAGGGTAAACGGCCGTCTTGCTTTACTATTTGATGATCTATCACCATCTATGTCAGTTTAGCCTCAATGCTACTCCACTTGCTCATTACTGCTTTGGCGCTGGCAGATAGCTCATTCACCAATCCGACTTGGTCATCCCCGATCCCCTCGCTAACGGTACACTGGGTAGCTTTGGCCATTTGTTCATCCGCCATTGTTTTTGTTTTGGTTTGGGCATTTGCGGCACTTTTGCTCCTCTTACTGGAGTGAGTGACCTCATCTTGTGACCGGTTGCGGTTCGTGGTCTCAGTTTTAGCCAGGTCACGTTTTGTCATTTATTCGTTGTATTAGTCAAAGATTGCCTGATAGTTTCATTGGTCAGCTTGGTCCTGATCATGAACCCTTCCAGTCGCCTAATTTTTGGTAATCTTGCATAGTACGTTTTTCAGGGCTCCAGCTGACATATTATTTTAACATTTTTTTGGGGTTACTATGGCTGGTGTCTTTGATTTATAGTGTGGTTATTGGTGGTTGAGACAGTGAAGGCGTACTATTGCTGCCACTTTCAAACGCTGCTAGGTTTTTCCTGCGTCTCCTGACTGGAGTCAAGCAGCTCGTCTTCTGATTCTTTATTATCAGTGTATTTTATTTTTATTCTTTATTCATGGGAAGAAAGGGGGTCCACCTGCGCAGAGATCCGCAATACGCAGGTAAGGCTGGTTAAATCCGAAGGTTGCCAGGTATCCGGATAACTCGGATTAACGACTGAGCTATTTACAATGGACTCTCAGCCAGGAAGACTTTTAGCAGGGGTCCTCTAACACCTCAATCCAGCCCATGTAGGCGGACGGGAAGGGAACGTGGAATTTTCAGGAATTTCTTTTTTCAATTTAGAAAAGTATTTTTTTATCTGCATGTTTGCCTAAGTTTTACTAGAATGGAATTACTATTAGAATCCATTTCAATATTGTTAAGTAGATCCATGTTTCGTAAGGAAAAGTTTCCTGTTTCCAGTTTCCATTTTGCCATGTTACCATCGACAAAACGTGATTTATTCAAATAAATTGCAACACCATAACTGTTTCCGAGGTTGAAATTGAATGATCGCTGTTTGTTGCACGCCAGTCACACTTAATGCATTTCCATTGTCGCCAGGTTTCCTGTCGTTGTATGTGTTTTGTTGTGTCGATGTATACGAGCACCTACCTGCAACCATCAGCGATGAAAGGAAAAAGGGAAACCATGTTGAGAGGGCATAAATCATTTGAATACAAATCGCCTAGCATGTAACTCTGACAATGGAAAAGTCATATCCAAGATTGTGATTAATTTTCAAATGTGTAAGAAATCAATAATTGTTCGCATGATGAATATGCATACATATGTACCTATGTACATACAATTGCTCGTGTGTATTACAGGAAATTTTAAGAGGTCACTATGTTTACTCCTGTGCATGGGTGGAATGCACTTAATGTATGAGCTCAGACAGCTATGACACTTAACAAGAATGTCCTTGAATGAATATGTTTGCACTCAAAGATTAATCGAGAAGTCTGTGAATTTTTCTTATGCTAATGCATACAAAGTACAGAATAAGTTTTAAGGCAAGCGCCGTTGTTTGTTTTTTTGTTTTTGCACAGTTTTTAAATTCGAAACATCTCCCATTAGTTTCTGCCAAAAAAGTTGAAGTAGGTAAGAACTTTAAAACCGAAAGAGCTCGGTTTTTAGAGTTTCAGATTCCGTCATATAACACTAGAGGGACTAGCTGTTAGAGAGATATTTGTACAGCAATATTGAGAAAGCTCTCAATATAAAATTCAAGTGATAAGCCTGATTTAAGTTACCCGAAGGACCTCGTTCTCACATTACATTCCCACATTGTTAAAGTTTTGAGAAAACACTTTCGAATTGATTGCGGCTTCGACATGGTCACTTGCGTAATTCTAAGGTGCGCGGTAGAAGAAGTATAAGTCGAAATTTGGTCAAATGAGATAAGTACACCATTCGATTGCAAATTTTATATGTCATGTTTGGTAAAAGCGGTATAAGTCTATTGGACACACAAATGGTTAAAAAAGGGAATGGTCAAAGTATCCTTACTGTATGGGGCATTGTTGATTTATTATGTTTTCTCCCTCTCGCGCACCTTAGAATTATCTTGTCATGTTCTAAAGCACATTTTCAACTTACAATTACAGTATCTTCTTATTGGATTATTAGCTGCATCGACTTTAATCAAAAACGCTCTACTAGCTGATTTTAAACTAAAGGTGGTGATATCCTTAACCCGGTCGATGGCTAGGACGCATTTCCTATCGCATTTGTCATGCCTTGACGTGATGAGAGAAAGAAAAGCAGTGAAAGTACTTTTCCACTCTAAATATTATGTTAACAGATACGGGTAATAGAAAGAAAAGCTCCATCTACGGTATCAAAGCATAAAATTAACATGACGGAAAATTATTTAAAAAATTATTATAATAATAATTAACTTGGGAGGGGTGGCTGTTTTAAAATTCGAACCCAAGATTGGTAACTAAGTAATTGCCGGGGGTTGGGTTCACAATCCCGAAAACCAAAATCCCGAAAACCCAAAATCCCGAAAATCCCGAAAATCCCGAAAATCCAAAATCCAAAATCCTGAAAATCTAAAATCCCGAAAATCCGAAATCCCGAAAAGCCAAAATCCCGAAAACGAAATTTGCGCAAATTTTGCATTTTATATAATTCTCCGGAATTTTGTTGTCGGGGCTTTCTTTAAAATGAAAGTAGACAAATGTTTTTCCATTCCCGTTGGCGTTAGTGTTGTAATATTTTTATTTTGTTGATCGCATTCAGTGTGATAGCTGATAGATTAAATTTAAGTTTTAGTTAATGGATTTTAGTTTAACATATTGGCGTATACGGTATACCTATACTGATCGCTCTTTTATATGAAGTGTGAAAACATATTATACTTATATCAAAAATAATTTCCCGGTGAAAACCAAAGAATAAGAAAACGTTACCAAAATCCCGAAAATCTAAAATCCAAAATCGCAAAAAGCCAAAATTCCGAAAATCCAAAATCCCAAAAATCCAAAAACCCGAAAATCCAAAATTTTGGTTTTCGGGATTCTATCCGACTTTCTAATTTACAACATAACGAGCGTTCTGAAATAAGTTTTTTAATGGGAATTGCGTTCGATATTAATTTGTGTTGATATTGCTTTGTCGTTTTTAAATGGTTTTGTCAATAAGACTTGAACCACAGATAATATAGTATACATGGATATCGCACGCCATAGGAAAAAAAATGACACATTTTCAGTCAAATGGGACTTACTACTACGTCCCAGTTTGATCGAACTTGCTCGAATCATACAAAGACATGGTTGCTTTTGGTTTTTGTTTATTTGTTTTGTTCTTATGTTTTTATTTTTTATTTTCCTTTCATTCGCTTTATTTTCTTGTGTGTTTGTTTTTGTTTTTTTTTTTTTTTATTGAGAATTTGTCGTCATCTGCCCTGCCTTTCAATGCGAGGAGTTTCTTTATATTTTTTTGTATTTTTGTTTTCCGACAGAATTTCAATTTTTTGATTTTTACTGGTACCTACATAATTATGAAGGTAAAATTTTTTTGTATTTTCCAGGCACAGTGTTTTCGTAAGAAAACAAGCAAAGTAAAAAAAGTTATTTGCGATTCACAGAGTATGAGTTTTGCTCATCAACCCAGTCTGAGTCTCTGATGTTTGTTAATCTTTTACATTCCAAGGCCATTAACACCTTTACTGGAAAATAAATTTCCCAAGATATCTTCTAGGTGCGCACTGTTTTGCGCTGCGCTGTTTTTTTTTTCGATGAAAATGCATCTTTAATATGAAAAAATGGTTACAAATGAATCATTTAAAGTATTTCCCATCGCTATCTAAAATTTTTTTCCATCCTGGCGGAGGTAGAAAGAGCGTTACGGTAAAAGTGTTCATCTTTTAAGGTTATCCACGAATCAAGCCATTTTTTGATGTCTTCATATGAGCGGAACTGCTGATCAGCCAGACCATGTGCCATCGCACGGAACAAGTAATAATCGGATGGCGCAATATCTGAGGAATATCTGAGGCGGGTGGGGTAGGTCTTCTCATTTGAGCATTCCCAGGTAGGTTTTTAACGGGTTTGGCAACATGAGGCCAAGCGTTGTTACGCTGTAGAATCACTTTTTCGTGCCTCTGCTCGTACTGTGGCCGTTTTTCGCGCAGTAATCGGCTCAATCGCATCAATTGAGTCGATAAAAGTTGTTCTTGCGTTCGGCATGGATCCTCATCGAGGATCCTTTAAACAACCAAAAATATATGACGCCAGCAGAAAATTACTAATGTGTCAAAACGGTTTGTTTACCATGTCTAAGCTCGGCTCATGACGTTTTGGATCTGTCAAAATCTACCAGTACTAACTGCTGGAGCCATCTATTGACAAACAGTGAGAATGGTGTATTTGAAAATCATATCTTGGTAATAACGCCGTGCATTGTCTGTTCAATTCCTTTTAAACAAACGTTTCTTGGAGGATTAGTAGATTCTAGTAGGAGCCGATGCGCTATATACTGAGCCACAGCCCCAATATGAAATTCCTATCCAATTTCTCATTATGATTCTGGTTGACGACGAATGAAAATGAAATGTGCAAATAAAATCAAACAACACAAAAATATGTTCGCTCGTTCCGTTTGATAGAGAGGAAATACGAAATTAACGGTTGCACCAAAATGGAATATAAAAAAAAATGTGTATATACCGAAGTTACAACCCACTGGAGAACGGTTGACTCGTACGACTATACAACTTAAAATGGTTTGAATCGAATCTATTGGATTGATGCAACAATCCTTAGGTTGCGAGTAATTTTTGTCGCTAAAAATTCATTTTCATCATTTTTTTTTACTCTGCGTGCGATATATTTATAACTATGTAACTATATTATCTGTGCTTGAACTGTTTTGTTATGTTTTACTTATTTGAAGTTCGTTATTTTGTTTAATATGTGAAATAAGTTTTCTTTTCATTTTTTTCCTACAAAAAAAATTTCATTTTCACTGTCGGGCTTTCGGGATTTTGGTTTTCGGGATTGTGTCCGACTCCCAATTGCCGATCTCACACATAGATATTTGGGCATATTTTCTAATGGCTTTTGTCAATGACATATTTTTTTTCCTTTTGACATTTGTTAGCTGTCAGTCTTACGTTACTTTAGAAGCAAATTTGTGAAAAGGTGTTAGTTTGGTGTCAGTTTTAGGAGTGCAAAAACGAGCATTTTTCTCATATTTTACTATTTTATTTCCATAAGGTAAAGAACGCAGCGCAAGCTGCTAAAAAGTTACGTAATGTGTATGGTGAAGAAGCCTTAAAAGAAAGACAGTGCCGGAATTGGCTTGACAAATTTCGTTCCGGAGATTTTTCACTGAAAGATGAACAACAATCAGATCGACCAGATGAGCTTGATGATGATCAAACTAAGGTCATTATCGAGTCGGATCATCATGAAACTTTACGAGATATAAGCGATGTCACATACAGCGATTGAGAAACAATTAAAACGTATGAATCTCGTTGAAAAGTTTGATATTTGGGTTCCACATGACTTGAAAAAAATTCATTTAACGAAGCGCATCAACGCTTGCGGTTTGCATCTTAGACGCAATGAATCTGACCCTTTTTTGAAACGATTCATCACTGGCGATGAAAAATGGGTTGTTTACAGTAACATCAATCGAAAACGATTTTGGACCAGCACAATCCACCTCAAAAGCTGATATCCACCAAAAGAAGATTTTGCTCTCAATTTGGTGGGATTGGAAAAGTGTGGTGCATTTTCTGCTGCTTTCAAGGAATCAAACGATCAATTCGATTAAATACAGCGATCAATGAAAAACGGCCAGAGTTGGTCCATCGAACAGGTGTCATTTTTCACAACGCTATAGGCAACATACATCTTTGGTCACTCGCCAAAAATTTCTGGAGCTTGGTTGGGAATTGATAATACATCCACTATATAGCCCTAACCTTGCTCCATCAGATTGCCATTTATTTCGATGTTTGGAAAATTCTTTGGATGGTAAAACTTTCAATGATAATGACCCTGTGAAACTGCACTTGATCCAGTTTTTTGCCGATAAAGATTTTTTTTTTTATAATCTACACACGCTAAAGGGGATATAAATACCCTTATAATGTTTACACACAGCGCGAGCACATGAAGGACAAGAACGAGAGACAGACAGATTGACGTTGTGATAGGAAACTCAGATGTGAGGTTTCAACTAACTCTATGGGTGGTACCCAGGATAACTGGAGAGTTGTGTATTATAGAAAGTTATGCCATTGCTGGCGGCCGTGGCCGTGGTGGTTAGTGCGTTGGACTACTGCGCATGCTACTCGGGTTCAATTCCAACCCGGGTCTAACACCTAAGAAAGTTTTTCACGGTTGCCACCTCTTTCGAATGTCTGACAAGCAATCAAAGAGTATCATTTGTCATGAGAAGCTTCTCAACTTGCCGTTCGGAGTCGGCAAAAAACTGTAGGTCCCTCCCATTCGTGAGAGTAACACGCACACACAAATGGTTGCGAGAAGCTAGGCTTGGTTCTGTGTAGGACTGCTGACGCCGTATATTTATTTTTTTTTTTATGCCATTGCTTATGATTCACAGAAGTTTTTTTCCAGATGTTTCTTATTATAGTTTGGTGCGATCAATTTCCTCAGCCATACCATCCTACTGCCAGTGCTATGCCTTCGCAGTAGGTTTTGATATAAGCTTCTGAAACTGACCAACTTATTTTTATTTTTTCCTGAGAAATAAATGTTTCATCGACATCTGGATTTGAATCGTGAACCTTCAGCGTGACAAGCAACGAAGAAAATGCAAAATATATCATTGATTAAAGTTTATTCGTCGTATTTAAAAAAAGGGTTTTATTTATCTGAAAAAATCGGCAATTACTTAGTTGCCCACCGATGGTATTCATACCAATACCATAAATAGCAAATTGAGATCCCATCTTAATGTCTTGTTAGTCAGTCAAATTCATCGAATTTGTGAAAAATCCTGATAATGTTCTAGTACGTGCTTCTAATATATTCATACATACTCGTACATAGGTATGTATGTCTATTCGCTGTTAAAAAGCCTCAAATGAACTGAAGACAGGTTTATTTGAGGGTCAAGGACATTGATATTCGTTTTCTCTATTTGCGTTGCTTTAGATCCAAAATGAATTAGAGGAGAAATCTGTCATCCTAAAAGCTACTTTTTATAGCAAGTAGGTTGTAAGAGAAAGGGATAGCCTACTCTTTATTTATGAAGACTAGTTTATGAGTTCATTTATTTAACAGACGATTCCCTTCCATTTTTTGGGTTACTTTTGAATGGTTGTGGTCCTGGGAATCCTAATAAATTTTGGGCTTCCACTAAGTCACTCTTAGATACCCTCCAAAATATTCGACCATTCTACATTCACTTCTCTTATTTCGTCCAGCATCTTCGATAAATTAAGTATTAAAGAGTAAAAGGACCACTTTACCATCCAAACTTCACCGACTCTATGACACAAATTCACACAACTACCGGTTGTGACCTAAGATATTTAAATGAACATTGTATTTCATAGAAAGATGTTCATTTAAGGGAATTCCACTCGAACTACCCCTACTAGAATGAATTAGACCAGTTCTCGGGTGGATTTTGCGCAGTTGACAAAAATGTCCTTCTTTCCCAGCATTTCATGCAAAGAGCAACGAGTCCTTGCGAATGTTTTCTAAATATCCATTGCCCACCTAACGTAACAATTCATGTGGGCATAAAATCAATCCTTATGCAATTAAGACCAAATCAGACAAGTGGCTGTCTGACGCGACGCAGAATGTACAATTCCTCCCAAGGGATACATTTTTTGGTTTTTTTTTTTTTTTGTTGGATTTTTAAATTAATATTTACTGCGTGTGATTGCATTGTAGAGTGGAACATTTTTTTCTTCTAAATATAAACACACAGCTTATTTTTTGTATCCTCGATATCCTGACAGGCAACACCACTAGGTATTGTACATCACTTGTAGGTAGAGCTTAACAAAAAAAAAAAAAAACTTCATCTCGTACCTACACATGAACACAAGTGTATGGTTGAAGTTTTATTCGGTTGGTCGGCAATCGACATGACAGGGATTCACATAGAGCTTCAAACAGGAAATTTATATCTTCCGGAATTAAAAATTCATTGGAAAACCCTTTTCAGCAGGGATATTTGGACAGTTTATTTTATTAGAGTTTTGTTACATTAAGTTATACATGATGTCCTCGTTTTCGCTCGAAGGACCAAAAATGGAGGGGTTAAAAATGAATGAATTTCTAGTATGTGCGATTTGCCGGAGACGGAAGTTACTCAAAAATGAGAGGAGGCGCGTTTAATTAATGTTGTTAGTTAGTTATGGCTTTAAAATGTTTTATGTGAAACTTTTGCTCATAATGAAGCGTGGATAGCGATGCCAACACCCTAGCAAGAAACAGTTTCTAATGACGGGTCGTACGGAAACTAAAATTGGCTCGCGTTAGCTTATACATTTTTTTTTTTTTTCTGAAGCCTTCCTGCAGGTTGCCTCGGCTCAGACCAGATAACGAATACAGCCCCCTTGACTCTGTGAAAAAACAGCTTACTATTAAAACTTGTGGTGTGCTCTAATGGTAGTTTGAAGACCAACCTATTTAAAATAGTTGTGTGGTGAAGCTAAGAAAAAACTCGGAAAGGTATTTCTATTTCAACGACACCGAAAGCCTGGGTACTACCCGCATTGAGTTTCTGTTCCTCAAACATTGAAGTGCGTCCATCTACTTAAGTAAAATGGCCCATATTACAGCGCACCGAATTATTTTCTATCTAGGAAAGTCAAATGCTAAGGTATCCCTTTCCACACACAGTTGACGTTTTCAAAATGCTTTTAGAAATTCTTATTTAAACCTCAGACCAGTGTTTTTAGATTACGGGATTTCACTCATTTCATAGATTTTGGTCATAATTTGTTTTTAAGTTTTTGACGATGCGTACAAAAATCCCAAGAAAGATGGAAAAAAAAAGAATTTGGATCTAAATTTAAAGAAAAACCTGTGCAGGTACACGTACAACTAGCTTAAAGCTGGTGTTCTTTCCTTCTTAAGGTGGCGCTACAGTTCGGAGTGAACCAGGGCCTGCTTCCGAATGGCGACAGAGAAGCTACTCGTGATAAATGATACTCTTCGAATGTTTGTTAGACGTTCGAATGAGGTGGCACCGTGAAAAACTTTTAGGTATTTGCTGGGATTGTACCTGCGCAGCTGACGTTAGAGTTTTATAAAAAGCGATTTGCACTGAAACAGCCTTGTTGTTTTTTTTTGAGTGCGTGGATATGTTCCGGTAAAATGAGATGTTTAAGCTAATATAATGGCTTTGGGCAGAGACTGGAGGGGCGTGAGAGATGAAAGTATAAGTAAGATGATTCTGTAATATACTCGCCAAGGAATTCGTTCGATGTCGGCAGGACCTAAAGGAATTTGTAATAAAAAAAAAAAAAACCTTCGATAGATCAAAAGGTTTGGGGTTCTGGATGTTTATTTTAGGAAATCTTCTACTATGACCGGAGTTTTGGTTTTCGTAGCAAATGGTTGACTGGTAAATGTTTTTTCATCATTCTACTATTGGCCAAATTTGTGCACCGCTCAAAGGCATTTGACTGGGTCTAGCACCAGATTTCGATGAACATTTATCGTTTTCAGATTCACGTCCCAGCTTTTCGTGTGTTAAACTGGGAATGGTTCGGAATTTGAACTCGTAAAATTCCGATCTTGACGGTATAATAAAATCGGGTTTCACCAATAGAATGAATTCTAATACTTCGAAACCCAATGTTGCCTTCTGTCACTAAAGTGATACATGATTGCACGAATGGCAATATGGCACAGTAGTGCCAAGTAACGAATTTGTTGCTAAATTCATACATTAGGTACTCTCAAACTGAAATTGAAGAGAATTTTCGTACATATATTCTTCGCACTACAAGATGTTTAGTAATACATTTTTAAGGGAAGCATTTTGTTGATAACAGTTTTTTTTTAAAATGCTTAAAAGAAGACAGGGACCTTAAATCGTGTGAATTAATACAGGGTGACACTAATATTTTAACAGAATAAAATTATTTTTTAATCGAACAATAGTGGTGGCCGTGGCCGTGGTGGTTAGTGCGTTGGACTATTACGCATTCTGCTCGGGTTCAATCATAGCACTTTTTATGTCTTCTCAGCTGCAACATTTTTATCGCCCAGCATATAACGACTAGATAAGACTTCATCGGAAGATAATCCCAAATACGCAGACAACACGTAACATCTGCTATCGTTTGTTAAACATTCAATAACTATTCACCTCTTTTTTTAAAAAATTGAAAAATAAATGAAGTCAAAAATATCATAGAGCCTTTATACTTTATTTATGAACAGAAATATTTTTTGATTGTTTCCACATTCCCCCACTCTCCTAGGGATACTTAAGGACTATTGTATTATTTACAACTAAATGTGCAATCACACACGGCATCGGCTATACCATACGAGAGTAGTTACTTGGTTGTGTTTCCGTTTCGGCAAATTTGATTTTCTAACTGCATGTGTGCTTGTTCAATTTGGTACTATATTCCTTTGGGTTTGTCGGTACGAGTATATATGGCCCCTATGCTCTGATATCCTTTGGAATTCAGCCATCCAAAAATATTCCACCCATTTGATGATATCAAATAAAAAAAAAATGAAATAAAATCATATACACAGAGGCAACAAGGAAACAACAAAAAGAATAAAAAAAAAAAAAAATTGGTGCATACTTTTATTAAATCTAAACCACCATTTGAGACTAAACCTTTATATCGGTAGGATATACGTATTCAAAGGGGCGAGTACAAGTATGAGCGCACACAAATACAACAATCGTCGTCGTTGTCGTCTCGTATTCGTATACTCTGCTCCTTCTTCATATTTTATTAAAATCACTTTCGTTGCGTTGAGATTTTCGGATGATGATTTTCTTTTTCGACTTCGACTCAAGGATTCATCCTCCTCATTCGTACTCATACTCCTCGACCGGGGCTCTTGCTCTTCCCATTATTTTACCAAGAGCAAATAGAAGGATAACAACCAACCAACATTCACAGTCAAAAAGAAAGTCTAAGGTTAAAGCCAAATAAAAAGCAAAAGGAAAAGAAAAGCAAATTCAATACAAAAGATCTCCCTGGGAAACCTCTTGCTCCTTTTTTCCAACACTGCACAAACTACAAGTGAGCAATCGTGACGAATATATTATTCATTGGCAATAGGAAAGTGCCACGGTTAAGGACCAAGAATTTTACTTCTTTCTGACTTTTTACCCTGCCCTGTACGATATGACCCTTCAGGGCTACCAACTATGTACCACCACCACTGCCTCTATGCGGTATGGTACTCGTATGTAGGTGAGTTTGAGTTTGTATGTCCTTTTGCCATTTCACCATATGTGTATGTGGTGCGCTCAAGTGAATCTCATAGAAATCTCTCCCAAAAGGATACGAAACATAATGCTTAAGGAAACATCATTTCCGCTGTTCCTTTTTCGTATTCTTTTTGTTTCCTCTAATTTATTTATCATACTCTCTGCTGCTCCTTGCTCCTCCAGTTGGCCATGAACATGTACACGTATGTCTGTCCAGTTTGCCTTCATCGTTTCTTATCGTGTAAATGATGTTGCATGGCGAACGAGGATATCATCTTAAGGCAAATACTCTCATAGTAGTACGAGTATCCTTTTAATTCCTCAATTTCTCCGATGAAAATGAAAGCTGCCATGGCAGCATAAAGAACCAGACCCTCCTGGGGAGGGGGTTGCGGGAGAATTGCTCCTTAACCCCAAATTCCATGACATGCCGGTCGTTGGTGGTCCAATCCCAGCTCCAACTCCAATTTCGACGACGGATGGTGTGTAATTTTGTGTACTCGGTAATTTGCTTGCTTGTGGCTCTGTTTTCGTCTGATGCTCCAGTTCCTTTTTATGCTTTTTACTACGAGTACACATACTCGTACAACAAGCCACCTTCCATTGTCATAGTGTACGAGTTTGGTACGACTGCAGAGGTGAACGAAGGGGGTTAATAACAGACAGTGACGGGCGGCGGCCGTGTGGCAAGCAGGTTGGCAATAATCGAGGACTGCTATGATGATTAAGTAATTTTATATTACTTGAAACTACGTGCCCGGTACACTTTTGATCTTCTTCTTGACCTGGTTGTGGTAAAAGGATTCCTTTTTGCAAGTTTTTCTTCTATGTGCTTCTTCTTTCAGAATGTGGCTATGTCGGCGGCAACGGCGGCCGGCGTCGGGGGCCATTAAGTCGTCGGTCGTGTAGAATTATGGAAAAGTAAACGTATCCTGCGTACCTTACCTACACTAGTTGATGAGGTGAAAGGGAAAGGCAAAGGCAAAAGTTCATCAAAGAAAAGTTTCTTGTTACGTTTTGTGTTCGCTGCCTGTGGCCATGTTGTTTCTTGTTGTTGTTGTTTGTTGGAATCTTTTTATTTTGTTTTAATTAATTTTTTTGTTGTGTCTCCTTTTTCTCTTCTAGAGGGGTTAGAGTTGGATTATAACATCCTTAATGTCGGGGAAATATTGTCATGGTGGGTGAGACAGACGTATTCATTGGGATGAAGAGGGTCATTGCTTAGCGATTCAAAGGAAAAAAGTGTCTGTAGTTACAGATACATGCGAAGTTGCGAAGCAAGGATATACTCGTAATAATCTTCAGGATAAGCTATCGCTATGTTAAATATTTTTGCAAATCTTTAACAAAAATTATCCGCTTAGCACCCATCACTTATACAGCCAGGCAACTTGTATTAACTGGATTTCACTCTCCTGCCATTCAAAACATGTACGAGCACACAAACACACATACGCACATACATATTAAAAAGCCATCCCAATGGTAAAGAGTTTAATGTAAAGAGCTCTTCCAGAATACCATCATCTTGTCGTGAGATATTGGCATATCCCACTCTTCCGGCTAGGTATGTCCTGTATATGGGCATCTGTATCCGATAGTGACTTTCATGTTGCCTGCGACCACTAACCTAAGCGGCTTATATCTGCTTGTTGGTTTTTGGTTTAAGGACAAAGACTTAAGTCCGAAAATCTTTCGACCTGAGACGACAGGGAAGGAAGTGACACAAGAAAAAACAAAGGAGTAAATAAGCATAAGAAGATTTCCTTCTTCTTCTTCTTCTCCTGTTACAACCATCGCTAGTCAGTGTCTGTCGTCCTTTAGTTCACCTGTCCGCTCTCCCATTAGCACTTCTGTCGGAATTTTAGATGCGAATTTTCTTTGGAGTCCATATTTTGAAAGCGTTTTTTTTTTTTGCTTTTGTTGCTTTTTTTGACTTTTTGACGTGTATAAATGCATTGGCGGATGCTGTATAATATGCAAATGCAAATCATGGCCAGTGCTAGCACTGGAGTTTGTTCCGACAACATCTGCATAATTTCTGCTTAAACGTGGCTTGCTTTGCATATATTTGAGTCTTGAGGGTGTAAAAAGCAGTGTACTTAGTGAGTATGGAAATTTTGATGTATGTACTTTGTTGGAAGTAGAAGAGCTTACGTGTATTTGATTATAATGAAAATGTTTTCTTTTCTTTCTTTAAAAAAAACACGGGTAATTTGATATGCAAGCCGGAAGAGTTTTGAATGTGGACTTTTTTTACAAAGTCTTTTGAATAATTTTTGAAGTATGCCGTGAAAAGAATACTTCGATTAACATGTGTCTTGAGCCAAAGGATCAGTGTATTACGAATTTCATACGACCTCCAGGACGGTTCTTCCTGTAACCTCTTTAGCCAAAGGTCTGTCATATTTCAACCAGATTCTAACTTCATACTGTTTGTTCACCACCACAAATTAGTGACAGTGACTTAATAGAAAAAAATCACTGCCTTTGCCGAAAATGTAAGATCAGTCAAAAGATATCCATATATATATACATCAAAACTCACAAATTACTGCCGGTCTTCTCTCATTGGGACGGCAAAGCGGCTCAACGTTCACCTCTGCTAGTAGGTAGGGAACTGTGGTGTCAGCTAGTCACTTGATACAATCGAAGATTGTTGATCGTCGTTGAACTCGAAACAAAAATATTTTGGCAGCACGCAACTTGAAACGAGTTTCATTGTGACTTGTACTTAAAAAGTCATTGTGAACTAAAAAGATGTCGAATTTTAAAATTCGTACACCTAAAAATTATATTTTTTGATTTGGAATGTAAGAATGAGGAAGCAGCTAGTGCAAAAAACCGCGTTTGAGAGATAAAAGCAAGTAAATATTCAGAAAGAAAAGTATTAAAACGACAACATTCTAAAATTATGTATTTTTGTTTAGTTTTATGCAGCAGTTTAGAATCAATTAGGAGTATTACCGTATGATACTCAGCTCGCAAAGTCTCCCAAAAATATAAGAACCACATCAGTTCCACCAGTTTCAAAGCTTTATACAACATCGATATTTGCAACTGACATAAATGGATCTCCTTTTTTCGATTTTTGCAACAAATCCAACAAAAATCTCGATTTTCGCAACTTTGAGATTAGATTTTCGCAACATACACAATTTGTGTGTGTAAGTTTTACTATACAATGTTGCAGGCAAGCGCAAACCTTTGCCGACATCATAGATCTTCTTGACGCAATGTAGTAATAACAAAGCGCATAGATTTTTTGTGTTAAATACAGCGAATCCTTCAGAGATTTAAACCTAATAAGTTTGACTTAACTCTACTACAAAAACAAATTTGTTCAGCCACTCTGCTGCTCCTTACAATTATGAGGAAGCACTGACAAACTTAAATTTAAAATATGCCATCTTTTTCTTGCCAAGCACTTCGAAAGAGTTAAAAGCGAATACAATTGCTAAACGTTGAAAACAAATTATAAGAACTCCTGATCATTGGGAGGAAGAGGACTGTGTTCCTGTACTTCTAATTCGGGATAGAATTTTGTCAGAAAGGCAGCGATGACATGTCATGTCAGCGATATGCTGTTGCGAAGCGATCTTGTGCAAAACAAGTGCCAACCAAAATTTCTACCTTATTTTAAAACTTAGGCTGCATATTATATTGTAAATACATATGTTATGTATCTCTGTAACTATGCAATTACTTATTAATTTACCTGCATTTAAGTTTCGTATAAATGAATTTAATGTTTTTTTTTGGAAATATGTTTAAATGCATAATTTTTCTTTTTAATAAAAATACAACTTTGAAATGTGCAGGCAATTTTATTTTCATAACTAAGAGAATTGCGTGTAGGTCATTTAAAGTGTTTTAATTTTCCGTTCGATTTGTGCAACTTTTCGATATTTGCAACAACGTCTGTTTTCATTAGTTGCAAAAATCGAGAGTGCACTGTATTTTCTATCGACTGTGAAGTTTCGTTTCAAAAGTCATTTTTAAGTTTGTTTGCTGCCAACTCTAACGATACAATCGACGGCAACCGCTTGAACCAAAATAGGTGCTGCCAAAGCTCGACTGTATCAATAAAACTCGATTGTATCAAGTTACGTGCTGGCACCACTGTTAAGCCGATTAAATTCCCAGACATGGAACAATAGATAGTGTCTATATAGGAAAGACTGAATCTTAAACGGTCTTCTAAACCTAATAATTTTCACTAAAAATATTTTTGCACAATGATGATGATAAGGTGTCATTACGATAACTTAGCGTGCAATAAGACTTGGCCCAATTTTAAGTGATTTTTGTATAAGCTCTAAGCTTATACCCCAAACTCTATGCGACTGCTCTAGAAAAAGAAGCTTAAATTAGTAACCTGCTGACTCAGGTGACTGGCAATTATAGATGACAGCAATCAGAAGCCTCCAGCGCGTTACTAGACACTCCCATTGGTTCGATGGGCAAACGCGAAAATGATCCTTTGTACACAATTAACCTCTCTCTTGCCTTAATGGTAGATAGGTTAGGGTAAGGTTAGGTTGAGAGGAGTTGATAGGCTGAGCCAGCCTAAGACACTAGGCATCAAAGTGGGTCCATCGCGATCCCCTAAGAATCCATCCAAATATGGTAGTACCTAAGCCGTCACAATTTGCTCAAAGCATTTTATTACCATGCAAACCCTGGTTCTAACTTAATCACGTATTTCGATATCCTCTTTTTTCACAGTTTATTAATTGAATACAGTAACAATCGTATCCCAATAGTCTTTTTTAATTAACGTGAGTACCTTGTAGACAGTGATTGGCTATGCTGCCTGGACTTAAGACCCAAAGTTATTCTTTGACTGGGCTAATGACAGGATGATGAAACACTGAAAAATATTATCTACCAAGTGGTTTTTAACTTGTCGAATGAGGCCAAATAGCCACCGAATGCTCCCTTATTTCTTAAGGTTTCAAAAACCGTAGAGATAAGACTGTGAGCCATCCAAAACCCAACTAGTTAACCTTCCTTACTTACTTAAGATGGCGCTACAGTCCAGGGTAGACTGGTCCCCAACTAAAAAACGTTTCCAGCCAGCTCAATGTTTAGTTTGTTACCTACAGTTTTACACGATAAATTGGTTGAGCGTTGAGGTCCCCTTCCACTTACCTGCGCTAACTTAGTCTTAGTCTTTCTCCATAGCGCCGTCCGTGTATGGTGTATTCGTAGATTTTCATATATGTATAACCTAGCGACCTCAGTAGTTGGACCTTCACTATTCTGAGGCTAAGTCGATGTCGCTGGGCTGTTCAGTATTCGACGTTGTTGTATCTCCCTCTCCACTTACAGTCTATGCAGATAGGACTGAAGAATTTTCTTCTCAAGAGAACCAAGATCAAGCTAGCGACATGGAGCGGGACTTAGTGTCATCATGATTATGGTCTTATAAAGCGTCACTTTGCTTTTTCGGAAAAAAAAAATATACGGCGTCAGCAGTCCTATACAGAACCAAGTCTAGCTTCTCGTAACCATTTGTGTGTGCGTGTTATTTTTTCCACGAAATTGAAGGGGCCTACACTCAGTTTTTTGCCCGACTCCGAACGGCGAGTTGAGAAGCTTCTCATGACAAATGATACTCTTTGATTGCTTGTAAGACATTCGAAAGAGGTGACACCGTGAAAAAACTTTTAGTTGTTTTTGCTAGGATTGAACCCGGGCAGCATGCGAAGTAGTCCAACGCACTAACCACCACGGCCACGGCGACCAGGAAAAAGGAGTATGCTATTCAGATGCCATCTAAGCCTAAAGCAGCAGCGATTAGCGAAAGTGATTCTTCGTTTAATCTCAGTGCTTGTGTCGTTGTCTGAGTTAATAGCGGAAAATATAGGTATACAAAGTTCCTTGCTACCTTCAAGTTACGAGTATTTCTGCCTACGGGGAAGTTCTGTCCTAGACATCGTTGTTTTTTGTAGACGGAATACATTTGCTTTTCCCCTCATTATCCAAAAGGTCTATAATTCAAACATATCTTTCTTGAAAGGCTGGAAAACTAGCATGAAGAAGCTCTTATGTCACTCCGACTACAGAGCCAAGTTACGTTATGGATACCACGTCCTTGAAAAAACATCGAAAGCTGACACTTTTACATCGTAAACCTAGAAAACATAAAATTACAGACAACGACTTATCAAAGAAACCGCAGTGTCGGACTTATCCAGACGCTTCTCCATTTGCCAGTATACTGCAAAAAAAAAAGTTTCAAAATACAGTCCAATTGTAGAAATAGAAAAGAACCCAAAGACCATGAATAAAACACTCCTAGTCCTATTACATTACCAGTAGAGCTACTTTCACTGCGTTCAACTTCTTCAGTCGACCGTCAAGTGAACTCCCTTTCCACTGATGTACCAGCAACAACAACAACAACAACCGAATTGTCCCGTCCATATTTAAAATTCACAGTCGGTGTCAAAGAGCATTGCAGAAACCACAATTACCATTTTACAAAAGCCAAAAGCCTGCTTTCAGCAAATGGGATTCCATTTCTTTAAATGCATGCCTCCTTAAGCCTTCCACCGTTATGTTTTTTTTTTTTTTTTTGTCCTCTTGTTTTCATATGGTAGCCATAGCCAAGCCATTCACTGGGTGGCATGGATTACAGAAAGAATTTTATACATATTCACAATTCCCTTTGTGGATAACAGAGAGTCGCATTGAGGCACATAGGCAATAGCACCAACAGCAGCAGTACTATACAACAGGACGATTGCAGGACGAAACTAAATTCACTGAAGTTGAAGGTGTTGCTTTGGTAGTTAAAAATAATTCCCCTTCTCTGGGGCACCCTTCCTTTTTGCAGAGACCTAACCACAACAGAGAGCTGAGCAACTCGTTTTATGTTCTTCTTATGTATCGGTCCTTGTATCACAGGCGGTGAAGGGTAATAACAATCCATGAAGCACTCATAAAAGCCTTCGACTCTATTTACAAGCCCAGCAGCGTCGTGGTCGCCTCACCCATCATCCTGACGGAGTAACGCTTTATGCGGAGTTTACATATTGTGTACGGCGTATAAAAACCGTCTGTTTATCAAGTGCTTTGACTTTGTTTGGGGGGGTAGTTCGCTGCCGTAGTCGTATTCATATGTGTTATCCTTAATATCCGCATTAGGGTGGTGGCGGCAGCAAACTTTGCACAGCTTCGAAGGGAATTTATTTTTTGTTCGCTTATGCATCCAAGAGGATGATGCCTAGCATTAGGAGAGCAAACATCTCATTTCAACAGGATACATCCACTAGGAGTGCCATGCATTTACCCCGGTTTATTCGAATGCCAACAAAGGGAAAAGGAAGTGTCCTGCGAAATTAGTACAATCACCTGTCTATGTCCCGCAACTTGATTCCTGTAACAATCTTCTGCAACTCTGTTGCGTATTCCTTTTCCTGCTTTCATGTCAAGGATCACTTAGCTAAAGCTGAATGGAAATTTATGATTTGACACGATTAGCAGAACTGAGAGCGGGTAGATTTGATTATTCACTCAGGACTCAGTGCCTGAGTTTAGCAGCACGTCTCTTAAGTGAGTTAACACACCCACGACTACTTAATTCGTCCTTTTTTTCTTTGGTTTCCTCTATCCCTCTTTGCCTGTGGAATAGGGGAGCAAGAAAAATTGAATAAAAAAAAAAAATTGTATAACTTTCAATTGAATTTCGTCCGTACACTCCTTTTAAAAATGTGAAAATTGGATTTCGTCTTCATACTGAAAAGCCCTGACACTACCATGCTCTCGTTGTAGTAAATGAGGTGCTTCCCCCTTTCTATCGAAGATTTCTGCTCGAATGGAGTGGAAATTATAGTTGATGTAATTGTGTTTTACCTGAGTGAGTTCAATCGAAAATGTGTCCAGCTAGAAGGATGGTGGGGGCGGCTCACATTAGATATAGATGGTCTGTTCTAATGGCGGATGGCAATGAAACAACTGCAGCTTTTGATTTGGATAATTAGGTTTCGAGATGCTTTTAAAATGAAGTGCACCGACTTTAGTCAACTAATTGACCTGATCACTAAACACAGCGAGAATTTAATCAAATCATTAGTTTCGTACCGTAAATTATGTATATTAGAAATTTCATTTATTTCATATTCCGCGGAGTAAGTCAGAGTGTTTAAGAGACGTTCTACCGAGTATTCTTAGCGTAAATTTGGCATAAATAGATTGAGGATGCAATAGAATGAGAGCCAAGCCATGATGGCATATATTTATTTATTTATTTAGCTTACTACAATCAAAGGCAACTTAAACCAACCATAAATTTTAAAGCTAACATTAAACTAAACTTAAGGAAAGAGGTAGCGAGTACTTAAATCTAGAATTTAAGAGTAAGGTCCTTTTTTTTATTGAGCTTAAAGCTAACAATGCGGTTGTGCGAAGGAAGTAGACAGTAGAGGGTAAAATAGTCAGGCGGTAAGTAGATCAGGTGGAGGTGTAAAGCGCGTTCTGTAGTGTTAATCTACAGCAATGGAAGTTAAAAAAGTTTGGAATGCTGTTGGCCTTTTGCAGCATTCTGGACATTAGTTCGTCTAACCCATAATTAAAAATAAAGTGATCTCATAGAGAAAGAATACATTTTTAAGATTGACTATCCAGTGTAACGGCTAGGGAACCGTGAAAAATGGCTACAAGGCACAGCGATTGCCGTAGTAGAAGGTATTGTATCAAGACGGATGGATCACACATTAACGGAGAATCGGGAGCTGGTGTACACTGTCCGAATCCTCCGATAAATATATCCATTCACTTAGAACCTTCGGTGACTGTTTTCTATTATTCAAATAATTAACCTGAATCCAACAATCATTTGAAAAAGAAAAAAGCGGAAAACAATGATTGAATTTTCTAAAAAATAACAAGATGCAAAATTATCTGTTAAGATGATCCTTCCCAACTTTCAAAACATATTGTGATACGGTATACCGTTTGCTTTTTATGATAATTGTCCCACATTTAAAAAAAATAAAATTGAAGGATCTTATTTCCAGTTGAATTTGTTTACTTTGTCCCACATTTCAGTTTCAGGGATCTGGTCACTTTAGCTCGGATAGTCAGGCAACACTTAAAGCACTTGCGAACCCACAAACTAATTCCAAATTAGTGAAGAAATGCAAAGTAAAACTCAACACCCTTGCAAGATCCTGCTCGGTAAATCTGCTCTGGGTAAATGGCCACAACAACATGCCGGGAACGAAAGGGCGGATGAACTTGCTAGAGCAGGGGCGGAAGACGTAAAAAACCTCACAGTTAATACTATTAGTACGGCAATACAAGCAATGAAAGCTGCCTATCGCCTGTCTTTTGCAGAACGGCGGAAGCTTGTAGCGGTCGATCCAAGGATGACCGCGAAAGGCACACCGGATGAAGCTACGCTGGTCGGCTTCGATTCGCTTAGTATAGATTTCGTAATAAGGGGACCATACTTGGCTGGCATATTCAAACAGGGGCCTAACAAAGGTAATATATAGGGATTTCGTCACATATGGATTCGAAAACTCCCTAGACCAAAGCTTAACAAAACCCAGCATAGAATTGGCTCTGCAAATAATGCTATCAATGTGGGACTGGAAGTTGAGTTCTTTATCACGTAATAAAGGGACCAACGACACGGGCTCGTTGCAGAGAAAATAATGTCTGGGAGGTGGTGGAAGACGTTTCCTCCTGGTATTATGTCTTTTTGAAATTGTTGGTTTCAGTCTGTCTTTTAGCGGAACTGTTCTCACTGTTGTTTGAAATTGAAAAAAATATAAAAGCTTTGGAAAGTCAAAAAAAAACAACTCCAGTGGAAGACCTTCAGTTCGGTCCTGGGACTCGTACCTGGGCATAGACAAATAAGCTTCTCTATTCAGCGTTACATTTTAAGTACGCGGAGGTCTACTTCCAATTGATCGCGTCAGCTACGGTGTGGTCCTTCTTTACCGCATTGTTTTCCCGGGTGATCCCAAAGACTCTCTGAATCGGAATACACTGCGCGGTTTCACTTTTGCGCGAAATGCATTTTCCTACCAAAATTGGATTTGCGCGGCTTAACTAAATGCTTACATTTCATTTTTCAGGAACGCAACACCCTAAATTACATGAAATTCATACTACGCTTTGCGTGGTTTCGCTTGGTGCGATTTCGCATTGCGCGAGAGTTTCATTCCCCTAACCCCCGCGCAAAGCGAGGAACCAGTGTATTAAGTTCTAGTCATCTCAGCTGATGTATTTGTACTTTTCTGGCCAGGTCTATATTGCTTAACAGCTTATCGTTGAATCCTTTCCTCAATAAAGTAGGCGCATCTCGCCGTACAAATCCAATGGGAGACCTAACTGTGAGGCGTGAGTGCCTATTGACGAGCGACGACGATCTCAGCTCTCGACCTATTGATTGCGTTGAGCGATCTAGATTTTTGTATGTGGCCCAGACTTCGTGGATATGGCGCATTTATTGAGATTCCAACTGGATTTGAATATGACTAGAAAGTGTTACAAAGATGTTAGCTACCCTTGATGAATGCTTGAAGAGGATAGAATTTTACCACATGCGAGTCATCAAAAGCTGAACCACTTCTGATCAATTTGTAGGCTCTTTTATTCTTCTCTTTGTAACTATGCTATGGCCAAGAATCCAAAGAAGAGAGAGATGCTAAACTGATTGCTTTCACTTTTTCAACAATTTAGATGATGTGGTGGTTGAGTGAAGGGGTTCAATGGCGGATTGACTATCAACTAAAGTATTGCTATCTCCTTCATCGTTGTGGAGCTGAGTCTAATTTCCTTGTAAGTACGTACCTAAGCTTGCCGAGAACTAGATCAGTTTGGAAAACGGTAGGATTTTGAGATTCTTAGCTCGGAAGATACTCCATCCGACTTCATAATCCATCTTGGATCCATCGGTGAAGATCGTTATTTTGATACCCTGATGATGCTTTGGTCGAAAAAAGACTTCGATAGCTTTGTTAAAATCAATCTTGGCGGTATAATATAATCTGTGGTGATCAGGGCAAGATCTCTCGGTAGCGTATCGGAGACTTACTTTACTCGTATGGCATCAAGAATAAATACCTTTATTCTCGGAGTCTCACAGCACTGCATGATACAATGTATTTGTCTCAAGGAGTATGTTGAAGAACGTTAAATATTTCGGTCGGGCTTGACCACATGACACCAGTAACAACTACACCTGAAACAAGAAGTGTTTATTCTTTATTATTATATTCGATTCCCTTCGTCCTTATGACTCCCTTTCCCAACCAATTTTAGACCCGTCTCTTGGTAGATGATTCCTCCTCCTTGTCCCTGTCTCCTGTACCAACAATACAATAGCCAATTCACACCGTACCGTTACATAAATGGCGCCCAACGTGGGGCCCGAAAGGTTTCCTTTCGGGTTCCAAAAATTAAGACTCATAAAAAAAAAAAAAAAAAAAATTTTCAATTAAAGTTTTTTTCACTTATCGTAAATTTCTCAATTTTTGATTAACAATTTCATTAGATTCCGTCCAACACACATGTTGTGTCGATATTCAGACCAGGTCCTTTCGAATAGCGTTTTCCAAATCAAACTATGATGGTTTGAAACGACGAAGACCGTGGCGCTGATCGTTCGCTATACATGTTCGAAGTATTTGCTCTGTCAATAATCGGGCTAGGTCTATGCGAATAGCGTTTTCCAAATCCAACAACGATGGTTTGACACGACGCGATTCCGATGCACTGATCCTTTGACAGGTATCTACTTTGAGTTGCCCCACAGGTGTTTGCAAGTTGTCTTGGAAACGTGTTACAGTGAGTTCTTTTAACTCGATGAAACAACCTCGACAAAACCGTGCAAGTACCCTTCAACCATAGTTTTTTTTTGCTAGCGTTACCACAATACCTACGAATGAACCTCACCTACCCTTAGCCATTGAAATGAGACCACACTTATGAATAAAACAACTTACATTTTTATCGCTTATCGTATTATCGTATCTTATATCTTTTTATATATATCGTATATATATATCCTATCGTATACCGCCTAATCTTTATCGTATATCGAATTATCGTATCTTATATTGAATTATCGCTTACCTTTACCTTATCGAATTATCGTCATCTTATCGCATTATCTTTATCTTATATCGGATTATCTTATCTTTATCTTTTATCGCCTTATCTTATCTTATCGTATATCGAATTAATTTTATAGGATATTGCTTCGGAATTGATGGTTTCGCTTCTGCGTACCTAACTCCTTTTTTTTTATTTTTTTTATCTTTTTGTACTTAACATTAATCCCCTTGACTTACAATTACCAGCATGGCAGTAGTGCGTACACCTGATGGCCCAACCGTTCCCCCTGAGGACCAACTTCAGTTAACTTGCTCCATATGTCAGGAAGAATTGACGCTGGGCAAGGAAACTGTAAAGACAGCGTGTGGACATCTGTTTCACAACACGTGTCTTAACGACTGGCTACTTACTTCGGACTCTTGTCCAGTATGCCGACAGGCCTTGGTTGAACCTAACCACCAGGACGCTACTCGTGAGCCAACTACTAACCGTGGTAGAGGCGCAATCCCAAAAGCGCGTCGCCCCAAAACTCGCTCCACGACGCAGCAAAACGCTGCAGATTGGCGCCTCAAGGATTCGAGTATCTTAGAAAGTAGAATCTCCTCGGGTGGGAATAAATCTCCAGCACCCCAAGCCATGTCCTTAACTCCACTTACCAACTCTGGCACGAACCTATTTACTCCCCTGGACCATGTTTCTCAAAGTCGTGAGACAGATATTCGAAGGCTTGTCAGGGAGGAACTAGAAGAAGATCGTCGTCAGAATAGAGACTTGACGAACCAGGCCATGGAAACGATGTTCCAGCGTTATCTTAGTTTCATGCCTCAGCCCCGAAACCAGGCATCTCCGAATAGCCCGTTTACAGACCGAACCAGTTGGACTCATCCAAATGTACAACCACCACCTCCACCTCCTACCTTGCGACCAAATCCCGGGCGGTCTTATTACGAACCCACTATGTTCCTCAGCAATGAAAAGGCTTCCAGTACGATCCTGAATTGGAACGTGAAATTCGATGGCTCTACCCATGGTATAAGGGCTGAGGAGTTTATTTATCGAATATTATTCTTTTGGGAGTTAATTTTGGGTAGAATATTTGTTTTGATCGGTTTTTAATTTGTTAAAATTTATAAAGTGAGAGTGCAATCCGTCACTGCTCCAGGAAATTCTCTTTCTTTTGACATCTGATTTATTAAGGTTGGTTGGTGTGGAAGCCGCAAATGGCAGCCATACTATAGAAATAATATATGATGACTAGCTGTTGCCCGCCCGGCGCTCCCCGTACGCTTTTTTAAAATTTGAATTTGATTTTACAATCATATTTATCCTAGTAGGCTGGGCACAAAACGTCAACAGAATGCTATTTCAGTCAATGGGCAGAAATTCAAATGTGCCACATCCACTGCTGCATGGCTGTTCACTTCGGTCTCCACTGATGGAAAATTTTTGGCGATGATTTCATGAATTTTGTTGGGCATAGCTCAGCTTCAGGATAATGCAGAAGGATGATTTAAAGTACTTCAAATGGATCTTAAAGGAATTCACTACAAACTATTTTTTTTTTTTTGGTTTTAAATCCAATAAGCCATTGTTGAGTTAGGGCTGTGTGTGTAATGACAGAAAATTTGATTTTCTGCCTTTCGATTTCAAATTCTCAGCTTTTATACATAATAGAGTATTCTGAAAACATCTATAAATACCGCCCGGACATGCAAATCATAATAGTGAAAACCGCATCCAAATCCGTTAAGTGGCTCTCGAGAATATCGTGTTCATACAGAAAGACACATTTTTGAGACTGCCTTTTATCACACTAATAAATATTATAAATGCCTAAGTAACTCTGTCTGTTTGTCTATTACCTTTTCACACCTAAACCGCTGAACCAATTGTAATGTAATTTGGTACAGAGATAGTCTGGGACCTGAGGAAGGACATTGCTGAAAAACCCGTTCGCAAGGTGGCGCTGGCGTCAAGTTATCAACAAAACTTTTTCACGCCTAAACTGCTGAACCAATTGTAATGTTATTTGGCAGAGAAATAGTCTGGGACCTGGGGAAGAACATAGGCGAAAAAGCCGCCCGCTAGGTGGCGCTGGAATCAAGTTATTAACAAAATCTTCTCACGCTTAAACCGCTTAACCAATTGTAATGTAATTTGGTACAGAGATAGTCTGGGATCTGAGGAAGGACATTGGTGAAAAACCCGTTCGCTAGAGGGCGCTGGACTCAAGTTATTAACAAAACATTTTCACGCCTAAACCGCTGAACCAATCATAAAGAAATTTGGTACAGAGATAGTCTGGTACCTGGGAAAGGACAAACGCTCGCTCGCTAGGGAGCGCTGGAGTCAAGTTATTAACAACTTCCATATGAGTTGGCCAAAATGACTCATATTCACAATTTATGTTGGTATAGTGCCTGAAAAGAAAACTACACAATCTGGACCCAATAGCTGTCGCTGAAATCGAGTTATTAACAAATTCTATATTTAGGGAAACCAAAAAGCAAATAAAAAACATCCGGATCTAACGGACATGTTTCTTTCATGTTGAATGGTGAGGAGTTTCATCAAATTCTCAACTGCAAGGCGGAGAAGGTAGGCAGGATAATAACCTGTGATGAAAAGTGGAGTGGGTATGGACCTAGGCAGTGGTTGTGAATGTACATATTATATGTGAAACTAAAACACATCCCTAATTCCACTCTTTACCTAGAAAAGTTTATGCTGACAGTCTGATGAACTTTTCGTTTTATTAACCACGAGGAACGATAAACGCCTTACAATTTTCTGAGGGAATCGACATAAAAAGTGCATGCAATGGCATGGTACGATACTATTACATGGCAATTACATATCTCACGTGTAACAGTACAAAAACTCTTTCTTTTTGGGATTGGAAATTCTTTCCCTCCAACGGTACTGTGCTTTTAGTCAGTCTGAAGTCATTTAGCCACCAGTCTTCCGATACCAAGCAATAGGTCAGAAAAACATTTAAAGATATCATTGCGTTGAAAATTCAGAAATTCTTAAAAAATTAATATTTGAGGTTTGACGTCGGAAGAGCGTTGTAGATGCTCACGCCTCATATTTTGATTAAAGATAAATGTATAAAAAGTATTATTAGCTTTTAAATGCTTGCTACTAAATCAAACATTTCATGTGGCACAACCAAATGACAAAAAAATGATGCTGCTGCTTATTCGCACTGTTTTTGAGCGCGGGCGAAGCCGGGCGGGACAGCTAGTACTATGTATAAAACTTCTATCAGAGGAATGGTTAACAATAAAGTGGGGAAATTAACATTTCGATTTTTGGGAAAAAATTCAAATCCTTGGCGCCAACATGAGTATTAAGTTAAGGTTCAAATAGTGGCTTCTAGTTCCACATTTGCTGAACAGTTTAAAAAATTCAAAAAATTGTATTATTCTTTTTTAGACTTGAAAACGGCTGCTTATGTAGGTATGTAGACGTGGCAAAAGATACGGCAATCGGATTATCTACATCAATCCTCTCTAAACATTTTGTAATTTTTGTTCGCATAATATATCAGTGTGTGATATCCTTTCCTTTCAGCTCCGTTAGCAAGAATTCCACTACTCACAGAGACAGCAAACGGCAAACAAATGCATTTGCATTAAAAAATAAACACGGTTTCTTCGAATAACGTTCGAGTGTATGTGAATATTTGCAAACATCTCGAGTACCAAGAGGCAGAAAGAAAAACCGGAATCATTCACCACCACAAATGCTACTAATTGCAACAATAATTTTGACAGAAGAAAAATCACTTCGAATCGAAAGCGGAGCCTCGAGAGATTTATGAAAATATTTGTTCACTTTTTGAAATAAACTCGCTGGAGGTTATTCGAATAACACCATTAGCTCTGCAGCTATAGTTCCAGCTGCAGCTCCATTTTCTAACAGCTGCTCATGACTGTAGTTGCCTTGGTGTTTCGGTTTCAGCTCCAAAGGTGAACATCAGCTTCAGCGCATTTTGTGTTTTGTTTCCTCGAGGATAGCATCACTTCAGAGTGCCTCCTCTGCCGACATGCCGCCATCGTCATCATCGCCAGCAGAGCACTAGAGCCAAAATACCATCATCATTATTGTGGGAGGCAGAGTATGGGTATGGGGCATGGGTAGCCTTTGGAGCAGCCTAAGAAGGATTCAGTTTCATTTGTTCGTGTACACAAAGTCCTCTCGGTATCTGTGCCTGGGAATTTGAGCCACTGCTCGGAATTGGAGACTTACTCGCTCATGTACCCCCATATACCCCCCCTTCCACCCATATACAAACATATGTATATATAGAAAGAGAGAGCAATAATATCTTTTGTGCTTCGCTGAATTTTGAAATTTAATTTCATTCCCTGCTCTTCGAAACTGTGGCAGTGCCGGTGGTGCCGACGACGCCGACCTTTGCGCCCGCCTTATGGATGAATGGCTGCCCTCCGCTTCAACATCGGGTCGGTTTCTGTTTTCGTTTGAATTTATTTTTTTTTTCTCAGTGCTACCCTTCGGACGGTTGGTTTCCTGGAGGAGGTTTTCTAGAAAATCGCCTCTAACGGCAATCTAATTGTAGTTTTACTTCAGTTGTTTTGATTGTGAAAACCAAGGGATATGCCCGGCTGGGGATGTTTTTCCGAACCCAAAATGTAGTTATTACTATTTTTGTTGAATATTACTCCGACGCGACGCAAGGGGTTACACTGCAATGATATGAGAAGGACTACAACTGGAGCCGTCTTGTATCTCATAATCATGGCCAACGATGATCATGAGTTTGCCTGTTTCCGACTGGATGGGTTTTTATTGTAAATAAATAAATGTGGATGTGGGACAAAGAAAGATACTTTGGGTACACAAATGCGTTTATTTAAACTTTTCGATTGCGGTTTAGTTAAGGAAATTGCGAATTATTATTTGATCATGTTGGAAGTTGGCAAAACCCAGAAGGAAGCCTTTGATTGTCGACTTGGAAAGTTGACTGAAGTGTGTGCAATTTAATAATTTAAAAACTTTTGGAAAGACGAGTCTCTATCATGGTTAGATGATTTCAAGGTAGTCACCTTCAGCTAAATAAATACCACACGTAATAACAAATTTTGAAGTACCCAAAGAAACAAGAAAGTTTTGGTAAAATACAGGAATCTCCACCAGGCGTCAACCACGGGAAGACGGCATTTCTCCAACCACGGTATGGGCATTTTCAAAAAGGATTTAGATTTGCATTCTGACAACATCCAATTAGTATAGCTGCTGTACCACAGCATATGTGGTTTCAAAGATATGGAGTAGCATAGCACGTGTAAGCATAAGAACCTGCATAATGTCAGAAGCTGGTGATGTGAATTGGCCTCGTCGTCAGATCTCTTCGTTGATCCATCATTCCTGCAGTCTGCGCTGACAAATTCAGCAACTTTAACTAAACATTCGCCCAGAAATTTAACACACAGACACAATGTGCTTCACCACTGAAGAAAATGTATTTGAAACAGTTTGCCTTTGGACCGCGGTCTTTTTCCTGATACCATATTCACATATTCCACAAAAAAGTAATATTGAAAAATAAAAATTTAAAATGTCAACATGTTGTTGTATTCTGACTCGTGAAAGAGGCATACCGTGGAGCCACTGTGGCTTCAGTGCCAGTGGAGGAATGCACTTGGGTATCCTTTGTATGTACCTACATATATGGACATAAAAAAGGTAATGTTTATTCCCCTGGTTGTCGCTGGAAAGGAGTCGCTTTAGCCATTGATTGGTAGAAAAGCATATTACGGTGACTCTGATGTATCGGGAGATTCAATCAATTATTCTGATTGATAGTCTGCCTCGCTAGCTAATTGAATTTTGAATGTCAGTTCACAATTTAAAACAACAACAAAAAGATAAAAAATTATATAAAAAATCTTCGCATTCAGGAAAAACATAAATGTGGCTTCTGATAGCTGGTACCTATTTGAAACTCATATAAGCGTTTCAGAAGGCTAACCATTTTTTTTACCATCAAACCACCAAACACGTCATAAAAACTCAAACTTTGCCATACTTGAAGTTATAAACCAGATTTCCGGTGAGAGGTAACGTGGTAGAACCATTTTCAAAATTGTCCTGAAATTTGTGAACTACTAACCAAATGCGGTTTAAGAAGAAATCATGTTTCAGACTGAAATGACGACCAATGAGATCGCTGACAAGTAGCGTTCGATAACTTCGTACAATCTCTACAGGTGGCGGTATCATCCACAAAATGATTTTTGTTTCATGTGACATTCTTCAAACTAGAATATTCCAAATATTAAAAAGGCAACTTTTCGTATTTTTGCAAATATTGATCAAATATTGTATTATTCTTTAAATCAGAAAACAGCTAGATAAACATTACGGAGACTCAGCTCCATCACATTAAATGATTTACAAATGATTTCGAACCTTCAGATCGGGTGATATGAGAGCAAAGGACGTTGCTATTGCTATTGCTCATTATGGATGAAAAGCAAACCCGGATGACCACTTCAAAGCAGTGCTTGAACAACTAGTTTCTGCATTCTTCCATAACTGTTGATGAAACTTGAATCTATTACTATACGCCAGAAATGAAAGGACATTTAAAACAATCGATTTTCGCTGGCGAACTTGCGCCAGACAAGGCACGACCAGTTCCATCTGCCGGAAAGGTTATGGCCACCGTTTTTTGGCAGCGAACAATACACATAGACTATTTAGAAAAGGGAAAAACAATTACCGGCTCGTAATTTGCAGAGTTATTGGACTGATTCGAAGTGGATTTGAGGCAAAACATCCTCGTTTGGGCAAAGAAAACAGTGGTGATTCACAACGTCAATGACCTGGCTCACACCTAACTACCATATTCTCCAGATGTATCCCTTGCGACTATTTCCTGTTTCCAAAGTCCAAACCCGAGGTTAGAGATTCGCATCCAATGAAGAGTTTATCGCCGCAGGGTTATCACCTATTTAGCAGGGTTCAAAAAATCCTATTGCTCTGATGACTTAGAAAAGCATCGCTAGGCCAAGTATATTGAATTGAAAATAACATAAATAAAAATAAACTTGTTAAATAAATGTTTTCTATATTACGGAATCATCCAACACTTGGTTCGGAATCCAATTCACTGCTTCTAAAACAAATAATAGGTGGCAGTCTAGCTGGAGTCGCACGCTGGATCCATGGAGTCCATCAAATGATCAGCGTTAGTTTCCAAGTGTTAGGAGAAAAGAGAACTTCTCAATCTAAGAACACTAAGCAGGATATGACTTGGTTGTGTCATGTTTTTATTTTTTATAAAAAGAAAAACTACAAGTCCAGCTAATACATGTTTGAGCAGGTATCCACTTTATCCATTTTGACGTTGCTACAGCTAGAATGCTATTTCAGGTCTCAGGCAGATGTTTTCAAAATATTCCTAATCAAGAAGTAGACATTTGGCGAAGCCTAAGTGATCCCATTAATAAGGTTCAAATCCGGCGACTTTGCTGGATTAGCCATGCAGAAAACTTGAGCAGAACTTTAAAAGTGTATTATGGGTTTTTATCTTGTTTCAAGATACACCCTTTTCCAACTTACCGAAGACCACTTATAATAACACTCTCATCTAAAATCTAATCTTTGTAGCCCTCCGTGTTTCAAATGCCTTCGATACGAATGAGATCGCTAGTTCAGCTAAAATATAAGGCTCTCGGCACTTACACCGATTCACTTTCAAGCTACATAGTGGACACAGTCTTTGATCTTCTGCGGAACTGCTCTAACTTGAACACCCAAAAGCACCTTTTGTTTGTCGTAACGGTCACTAGGGAGTATCTTTTCCTACTGATCTCTCCGCTGTTTTCTGGTACCATGCCGTAAGCTTCCTAACAGTTGCAATTAAGTTATCTTCCCGCTAACTGTTTTTTCTTGGACGTCCACTCCTCGTTCTCAGATCAATTACTTACTTACTTAACGGGTTCCCGACCAGTGAAGTGTCTCTGCCTGAGACACGGCAGCCTTCCACTCTCTTCGATCCCGGGCACTCTGCTTCCAGTCGTCTAGACCAAGCGCACTGGCATCCGCGGTAGTTCGGTCCTTAAACCGGAGGTTCGGTCTTCCTTGTCGTCTCGAACCTCGGGGCTGTGATTCGTAGATCCTCTTTGCTGGAGCATTGTTGTCCATTCGCTCGATGTGGCCGAGCCAGTGTAGTCGACGTGTTTTGGCTTTTCGAACTACATCCACATCTTGGTATAGCTCATAGAGTTTGCGGTTATATCTTCTCTTCCATTGTACGAAATTTACTGAACGTTAATTTTTCAGAAACTGCTAAAAAAAACAGCATACAGTGGACGTCCAGTATAACGAATGATTAATGTTTGAGGTCATTCACTATATCGAGCACGTTCGTTATATTGACAGTTTTTTATACTTTTTGTAGAGGAAGTCATTAAAAAATATGTTTATTTAATGTTAAATTGAATAGATGATCGTCCTGCCATTTAAGTTTACAAATTTTGTAAATTACTCTGAAAAAAAAAAATCACCGATAAAACTTTGTTTTACTGCAAATTTTTTTCTTAAAGCCGTCTCAACGTGAACCTGCCTGCCATATCAGCATTGACTTGTTGTCCCCATCATAACACACCCGCTAAGCAACTGGCTGCTTAAGCATGCTTTATTGGAGCTCCAAGAATACTGATACCGTCACCTAACTCATCCTCGTTTTCAGATTTTAGTTCAACACTGTCATCGTATGCTTGTCTTGTAAATTGGTTTCAGTATTGTTCTAAGTTTCTAGGTTTGTGATAGTAGCACGTTGCTGAGCGAAAAAGATGTTACCTTCGGGAAAACACGGTTAACAAGACTTAAAGTACTCTGCATTGCCAAAACTTCGTCATCTTGCCGTAATAATGAAAGTGGAATTTCATCCTCCTGAGTCTGTAACCAAAATATTTCTCCAACATTTTTGAAGCATTAGACCCGAGAGTTTATTCCATTCTCGGTCCATAAGGACAGTTGCATCAAAGAGTTTGAATTCTCCTAGCGCAGTAGTGATGTCTGAACCTCTAGAGTATGAACGCATAATGTCACTCAGCAAGCTATTGTGGTCATGGAGCTTTGTTAGGCGGATGGCGTTTTGGTCCATCAGTTGTATTAACAGCCTAACGTTGGGTGGCATAAGAGCACGAGACTAGGCCACTAGACATTTTGAGTGTGAGCATAAAATTCAAAAATTTTGGAGTAGCCAAAAGAAACCGTATTCAAACAAGTAGGCGATGAGTGGAAGAAGAAGACAACAAATATGTTATAATTGTTTACTCATTGGGTATGTGGACATGCAAACGCAGAGAGAAAAAAACTGAAAAACTGGAAACAAGAACAGATGCGCAATTAGTATGTACGTTCGCTATATCGGATAGCAAATCGTGACCACCGTTCGCTATATAGAGATACTAATGTAAATCTGAAAAGCATTCGTTATATCGAAAATTCGCTATATCGGGTATTCGTTATACTGGACGTCCACTGTATATACATATGTATATGAACATATTTTTGAATCAAGTATGTTCGATGACAGCGGGGAGGGACATGGTATATCTTCACACATTTTCGGCAATAACTCCCAAAGTTTCTTCAAAAACAATTTTTGTACTTTAAACTTTATTTTTATAATCCTTTCTTCTTGCCCTTTCTAATGATACCCCACATAACATATTTGACATATTTTTTGTCGAATTTACATTTTGCGACCCTGTTTCAAAATATTTGTGATTGAAACTCCAAAAGTGGTCCGCTAGCTCCCAGATACAAATGCTTCCGAATGCGTCTGCAAAACCCGAACAAACCTGCTGCGTTATTTAAACTTCTTTCAAGAGAATAAAACAAAAAGTCTCATAACACTAAATGAGCTCTAAAACCCTGGTCTTACCCTGGCTATGGCGCATGTAGGCTCAGTTATTGTGTTTCTAAATACCTAAGCCTTAGAACAGTTAAGTAAATAAAAAAAACAATTCCATTGAAAGTATTCCGGCCTTCAGAGTAAGCTCTCCCAGAATGTGTCTGAGTTTGAGTGCTCCGAAAAGGATCGAAATTGACTTAATAGCTCATCAATGATTCAACCGGATATCCTGTATGTGAGAGGACATCCGTTTTTAGAAGGCGGAAGAGCATTATGTCTACTTGCTTGCCAAATGCGAGTGACGTTGGTTAAATCTCGTTTATTATGCAAATACGACCTGACCACAAATACGAACGAATACGTACTGGCGGCAATGTCCAGTCCATGTCGTCCTCCCTATACGCTCCAATGCAATGGTCCAAGGGTGAATTCACCTTCATACTCCTTCAGTTTTTGTTGCCTGCTGACGAAAGGGCTCCGGTGGCTCCGGTAGAATGACAGCACGCGGCCAAGGATGAGAGTCAAAAATATTTATAATCAATGCCAGTCGCACGTTTACTGTGCCGTCCGTCGGTCCAAATAAATACCGAAACTGCTTCGCACTCACGTACACAGAGAGACACTCACACTCATACACACACAGAGCAACCAACTATCTGTCAGTTTCCTGACTAATTGGCCAGAGGACAAAAGCAGTCGAATTGTAAAGGATATGTCGTCGCTGAATGAAAATGAGAGCGGATGGAGAATTTTTGGACGAAAGTCATGAGAATCACCGAATACCGATTGGACGGACAGAACAGTAGGTATGCTGACTGCCAAATTTCTTAAGGGTCTGGTCCATCTCTGGTCGGGGTGGTGCCCATATTTGACATGGACAAAGTGAAGCGAATTTGATGATCTATTGTTGCACCACAGTATGTGACACTCCTTCCAATCAGGATGTGATGGCTCGGCATGGCCTAGAATGTTCGATTAGGCCGAAGGGACAAGGGCAAGAGCACGGACGCAGGATATTTTCACGACCTTCCGCATGTGTATACGAGTATGTACATTCCACTTGAAAAGTGCAGCCCGAAGGGATGGGAAATCAATTGTGTTGGATCGGAACTATGAACTTAGCTTTCATCCACTTGACCAGCCACCCAATCACCCAACCACCAGGGATGACATGTAATCAAATATGCTTTTGTTATGCGTTGATGCTTTACGAATTCGACTCATAGTGTCCTCACCGGAGGGAAGAATATGCTCCAAAATTAAAGAAAGGAAGAAAGAAAGAAAGAAGGAAATGAAATGGAAGATTCGGTCAGCAGAAGGCACAATGTCAGTCTTGGTGGTCATAGAAATTGTCCGTAAACATGAACTTTTCTGAATGGAACCCAGTCCAGTCCAGAGTCCACAATGTGTTATTTTGGGTAACTTTGCGCTCGGGTACAGTTTGTTTTGGGATTGCGAAATGCGAAAAGTTGCCCGGCATATGCGGCACGGAAAGAAGTATTTTGTTGGAGGCCTATCTACCTTAATGATTTTTATTATTATCCCCCTCTATGTGTGTATGTCTTTGTGGAGGATATGTAGCTGGAGGCTGTTCTTGGACTGGGATTTCTTTGGTTACTTCTGTAAGTGGACCCTCTTCTTATAAGTTGCGTGATGCGTTGTTATCTAATAGAACCATTAGCAATAATTGAAGAGGTAGTTTGCTGCTGACTGACATTTCACTAATGACAGGATCGCATATCGGTTGGGGGCTTTTATGATTAAATAAATAACGTGACACACAAGGATTTTGGTATTTTCGAAGAGGGAGGGTTGTAGAGCTAGAGATGTATTTAAGTATAAATAATAGCGTGAACAAAGGAATCTGTTTAAATCTGTACGCTAGTTCAGACTTGAAGTGCAACCTAATTTTATCGGCAAACAAGGATTGCTGTGGGTATTATGTGATTGGGAATTTGTATCAATCCAACAGGTTGATGTTGGATTTCAGTATTGAGGGAAGCTCACCCTTATTATTAGCATGAAAGTATCAATCGAATTTAAAGCGAATAGAAATAGGAATTAAGTATTCAAAAGTGGATATCAACGGAATATGAGATGGACAGTTGGCTGGCATATGTACAGTTACGTACTGGTGGGTGGGGAATCTTAGTCCACATTCTTAAGTTTTGTGTGCCCATTGCTGCTTCGTCTGCTATAGCTTGCATTTATTCTGCTGCTTCATTAGCTTTAAAAGTCTTATCCATTATTCGCAGTTCAATTTGCAGCATCGCTATACATATACATATGTATACTTTTTCGTCCAATTTTCTTCTGACCTCAACATATGGTCAATTGTGGACGGGCGGCTGGGCAAAGTGGGTTTCCTTTCTGTGAATCGTCTGCAATGGAATATTTCGTGATCCGTAGTTTCTTCTTCGTCTGGGTACTCAGGGCAAAGTGGTGAGGTATTATGTTCAAATGTGTGGAAGTACCTGCGACACTGAACCAAAAAGGTACATGATATAAAGGAAAAAATTCATATTCTAAATGAAAAAATTCATTAAAATTGAGCTAAACATCAAATTCTTACAGAACATGAATCACTATTCATACGTGTATGAATATATTCATACAGCTATGAATTGTTCATAAAAAGTAAGAATCTGTGCATAAAATTAATGAATGACATTCATAAATTAGCGTGAGCACATGGAGGACAAGAACGAGAGACAGACAGATGAAAAAATAAACAGATGGCGTAGTGATAGGAAACTCAAATGTTAAGATTCAACTAACTCTATGTATGGGTTGGTGTCCAGGATAACTGGAGAGCGTTTTTGGATTTTGCCTATGATTCACAGACGTTTTTTCGAGATATTTCTTATTATAGTTTTTGTGCGATCAATTTCTTGAGCCATGCCCATGCCATATCAATCCTACTGCCAGTGTTATGCCATCTCGTAGTACACGTTTTGTTATTAACTACTGAAACTGATCAACTTATTTTTATTTTGTGAGAAATAAATACTTACATACATCGGGATTCGAACCGTGGACCCTCCGCGTGACAAGCGATGACGACTACCACTACGCCACAGCCATGAAATAAATACGGAGGCATTGTATGTATAACATAAACTACGTATTTAAACATTCGAAACCTTTGAGTATGTATCTATACTTACAGTTTATGAAAAAAATACATACCCCTTATGAATCGTTACATTGCTTATGACTTGATACATACTTTTTAAGAATAGATACATAATGCGTATGAATCTATGCATTCATTTTCTTTTTTCTTTAATTTAATGATTATTTTCATTAATCCAAGGTTTTTGTTCTTAAAACTGATGATCGGCAGTTGTATGAATGTTCTTACGCTTATGAAAAAGTTCATTAAAATAAGAATCTGCGTTCATACCCAAAATCTCCCATATAAATATTTCTATGAAGGCAATTTCATACAAACAATGAATCGTTCATAAAATCATTATTTTTTTTAATGAATTTGTACATAAAATCAATGAATTTTTCTTAAAAATTAATGAATTTCGCTGTATGAATGCCGTTCATTGATATTATGTACGATAATTTTTTTAGTGGATATCCTCAATGACCGGATTAAATACTGTGAATCAGAAGCAACTATAGAAATAATCGAAATACTCTTCAGTAGGTAATCCTGGACACCGTAGAGTTAGTTGAAACTGAAAGCAAATACAGTGGACTCTCTCTAAGTCGAACTCTCTCTAAGTCGAATTTCTCTCTAACTCGAATTTTGTTTGCCATATTTTATCATTCCCTTCAATTTTCCATACAAAACCATTCTCTAAGTCGAACTCGAACACATTCTCTCGACAATTGGCATCTATTTTCACCCCTTAAGTCGAATTTTGTTTAGCACAAAACAAAATAAAAATACATTACCCCTTCAGAATTCGTATTTGAGTATATACATAACTACTAACCATCAAGTACCTACAGACTTCAATACCATAAATATGTGTAGCATCCCGTGTGCCATCATAGTCAGCTCGTCGTGTTTCTTCATATTCATATTCTTTTTTAAAAAAGAAGTTTTAAAAAGGTTGCAACGTAAAAACAAAAAAAAACCTTGTTATCCATTTATTTGTGTTGTTGGTTGCATTCTAAATATCTGCTGGAATTTCAAAATCAGTTGATTCTAGGCAGTTCAACAGAGCCGATGCAGTCTTTATGTGAATGTTAGCTACAAACATAGATCAATTAAAAAAAAATGTAAGTTACATAAGCTAACTTACTTTTTTGTATGTAAGTGCATTAACCTTTTTTTTTATGAAACAAACGTTTTAAAACAAAAATAAATGTTTCTCTCTATTTCTCGATTTTTTCCAAAACTCTCTCTAACTCGAACAAATCTTGGTATCCCGTGAAAATTCGACTTAGGGAGAGTCGACTGTATCTGTGTTTCCTATCACTACGCCGATGTTTCTGTCTCTCTGTCCTGTCCATAATCTGCTCGCGATGTGTGTAACATTCACGTCTATCACAGAATCCGTCGTATTCGGAATTTCGTTACGAACCCCGAAAGAACTATCACAGAATCCATTGTAGTGGACATTTTTGCTACGAATTTCGAATTTCGTAGAAAGTGGTAAGTTGTTAAGTGCGGCAATGCACATTCGGATTCTACTACGACGGATTCTGTGATAGTTCTTTCGGGGTTCGTAAAAAAAAAAAAAAATTCCGAGTACGACGGATTCTGTGATAGACGTGATTATTAGGGTATTCATACCCTCCTACGCGTGAGTAAATTATCCAAAAAAACTGATTATCCTACCTGCCTTCTGTAGTATTGTTCCATCTGCATTGCCAACTAGTTAGGGATGCTGATGGTTTTCAGTTATCACCGTCGTTTCTTGTTCACTCAGAAGTCTTCTGTTGTATATTCATTGTATATAGCTATACCAAATGCTGCTTCCTCCAAGATTGTTCCAAGTCCGCGTATCGTTCGAAGAGCACAAAGTCTGTATATATATACAGTCGTGAGTTTTCTTATTGTTAGAGCCATCGCCCAGACTGGGGCTGATAAATGTGGACTGAGCTAACTTTTCTTTACATAAGAATCCTTCTGGCGAATCCTGGTCCGCCGACTTTTGGAAGGGTTACAGATATCGTTGCCCATACTCACATGGCTTTTTTATTCAGGAATTCCATGGTTTTAAAATGCAGTCTGGTGTAGATCATCTCGCAAAGGTATGTGATGGTCTCTTTTGACTTTATAAAGTCACTATAATTATATAGTGCTGATCCCAATTCGGATGTAAATGTATTCAAAAGCTTTCATCTGGTCATGAGCACGTCTTCAGTTGTATGGTTTGCTAATTCCAGAACGGTTGTTACTAGCTAATTCTTAATTCGAAATATTTTTTCGTTTGTTGCTGACTCTGCGTCGCACTGTGGGGCATTTTTGCAAAAGTGCTTGCAAAATTAAATTTTCGGATGTATCCTTAATGCAAAAAAAAGCTTATCTTCTGGATTAAGAATTGTTTGGACCTCAAGAAACCGAAAAAATTATTAAATTCGGTCAATTGGTAATAAGTACAGCCAGTTAAAGTTAGGTTATTTTTAGCATAAGCGAAAAATTATTTTTTTTTTATTTTCGTTTGAGTTCTGTGTGTACAAATTTGGTACAGTGGTTAAAACCACATTGGTTTTTTACTTTTTTGGTACATATCGTTGGTTTTAATTGAAATAAAACCTATTTCTAATTTTTAGAATTTTAATTTTTTGAAATTTAGTGGTTTTTTTAAAAAAAAACATGTTTTTAGCACACTTTTTTGACTCTATGTTGAGTTTAAAAAAAAGGTACGTCGAGTTAAACGTATGGTCTAAGCTCAACGGAAATATAAAATACAATATTTCTAGAAGCTCAGCTGCAATTATTTGCAAATCTTTGAGCTAGAGTAATTTGATTAGTATAAGTAAATTTTTTTTTTCACATTTTTTTTTTTTGTTAAAGGCGAAAAGAAGTTTGTAAATATTTATGTATGTATACTTTACAGGTAAAAAAATGTATACCAATTTATTGTGGTAAGGGTTTTGCGGTTTTAAGGCCTATTTTCGGCAGCCCCTAATCCTCTTCATAAAATCATAATTGGAATCAATAAGGAGGTGATAAGAAGGCTTCAAGTAATACTTAACGTTCTAAATTGTAGAGAAAATGTTGACGGTGCCAAGTTTGGAGTTTATGCAATGGAAATTTATTGAAAGAAAAGTATCCCAAAAAACAACTTACACCTACATTTCATAAAAGGTTGGCTCATTGCCGAGGTATAATCGAGTATCAGTCGTTACCCATTGCAGAATTGTCAGAAGAAGCTCAGGAATCCATAAATAAAGACTACAAGATATATACATAGGTACCCAAATACGTGCAAGGTTTCAAGGATTCGGCGGAATGAAGACCTATTAAATATGCTTGCACCCTCATCGGTCCCTCTTAGTTCTTCGCTAAGGCATGTCAGAACTGAAGAAGACCTCAAAGCACGATACTCTCTAGAAATGATTAGTTTACTAGAAATTATACCGGACTTGGACGAAAGATTTTAATGAATCTAGTTTTTTTTTTTTGTTATTAATTTTTAATTATTTATTTATTTATTCTCCACAGTTAAAAACTTGATATATATTATTGAACTTAGAACTACCACTGAAATAGTATATTTGCACTCTAATGTGCAGCAAAATAAAAACAAAAGGCTTTTGATACATCTGCAAAAATATTTAAAAAATGTCTTGGTAACTTACTTTTATCCACCACTGTGACTTTGTTTGACTTTAAAACAAACTGTATTTACTTCAGTTACCAACTTTTGACAGTTTTGGAGGTAAAATATTAAGACCATTTCCTTTGGAAAATATTTTTTTTTTAAATTTCCCAATTTCATAGGAAAATTTCCTTCAAACAAAAAAAAAATATCCCGATATCTTTTTTTCCTTTAGGAGCTATGATTTTTGCAAGCAAAAAAGTCAATTTGCCCCACTGTGCGTCGTAAGTATATTTCACAAGAACTAGGTACTACAGCGATGTCAGGTACCACTTGAGTCACAAAACTTAGTCATAAAATATGTTCCAAGGAAAGGGGCTGAGTACTGAGCTGAGACTTTATAGTATTTTACACCCTAGCTCATCTCGTACCTTAATTGGTTATGGGTAGGATAGTTTACGATTATTTTCGGCAGGCGTGCTCATCCTCCTGATTTGTATTGAGCGACCAATCTGCAGAGTTGAACGCATTTCAATATCTAGGATCACTACTGCACAATGTCCCTTGGTTCCAAATCGCTTTCTTTCTGCTTGTATTGGGCTTGAGTTGCAGTGTCAACTAGGGCTTTTAATGCGTTGAGCGACTATTTCTAAATTCTTACTAATCCCTTTCGCTTATGCTACTGTAAGGAGTCTCTTATATACACATGATGCTCACCAGGATTTTTCACATTGTATCTAAGGATGATATTGAGCAATATGGCGATGGTTCAACGGATGTATAAGTAACAATCCATAGGATAAAATACAAAAGGCAATGGAGAAACCTCAGCCGCTTCGTAATTGCCATTTCGAGGCGACAAATGAGGGCAAATATTTCGTTGTTCTCTCTGCGCACATTTTCTTATCCACCGTGATTTGGAACGGACTTTATGTACGTATGTATGTGTTTCAGTTTCCAAGAATCAGGGAAGACAGTTTTGCATCACTATTGTCTTAAAAACATCTGGCCCCTTTGTTGGGTTATTTTATTGCAATATGTATTCGGCTCGATAGCTTTATTATCGCCAATATTTTATACATTCATGTTGGTATTCCCTTTGTTGTAGATTGCCATTTCCAAAGTTTGCTCACAGATGCAAAGCAATAAAAAAAGATATTTCCATCACTCACATTTTTTCATCACCTGCATATGTACCTCCAAAGGTAAAGTGCTTAGTAAGACTGGCATGTCTTACCTACATATTTCAGTGTGCTTTTGTGCAAAAGTTACAATCTCCGCATGTACACATGGCGACCGACCCAACGGTATTTGCGAATGCAACAGAAGCCAATACAGAACGGGGCTTAGAGTCCTGTTACAGAAACGACCCGAATGTTTGACTGTACAAAGGATAATATCCCATCCTCCTGGGCTGCATGAATATTCATAGGCACGCGCTAAAAACCAGGCAGAGGGTGTGCAATTAATTCCTCTTTTGCATTTAACTTGTTTTTTTTTTTCTTCTTCTGTTTGTTTATCTTTTGGGGCGCACACGAAAGAGGGCGGGGTGTATATAGCCGAATATTGTCGTCGTTCTGTGCTTTTCTTCCTGAGGATTTCCCTTTCAGCAGAAGAAAGAGAAGTCCGCCCTTGGTTACCGCATCGAAGACATTGCAGGTGCCCGTATCTGATCCTTGTCAGAGGGCGTTTTAAACCCTTCGCTGAATGAAATACATTAAAATGTATAAAGTGTATTAACTGGCCTCGGAGTGGGGATGGGAAAACTTAGAAATGGATTTTTTTTATGAATTAATGAATATTTAAGCGGTGTTCGTTCGTGAAGACAGCGCCGCGCATAGATGCTGTCGCTTTGACATGTAAGTTGTAAGTCTTATCCGATGGCAGGAACTTTGTTCGAGCCTAATTAGGTGAAAAGTGTGAATTACACGATGTAACGATTAGAGCGTGGATATTTTCACTTAATTGGTTTTGTATACTATAACTATGTTGATAGTCAAAAGTTGGAGAAAGTAGGTTACGGTATGGAAATTGAAAAGTACGTAGAGTCACTTTAAAGTTAAACTTAATGTTAAAGTATGGAGTTTGTGTGATTGTTACCGTGCACTAGGACGTGGTCAGTGACTAAATTGGTTGGTATACTATCATGGATTCATTGAAAACCTAACTTAAGCCTCTAGGATGGCACAGATAGTCATTACGATACACGTTTTAGATACAATGCCACCAAATAAATCTATCCTACAAGGCCACTATGGACCAGATGAAGCTCCAGCCAAAGTATTAAATATGCTTACACATCCTGATATCGATAGGAGTCGCTTCCTAGTCCCAATTTGAAAAATTAAGCGTGCTGCAAGAAATCGGGTAGTATCGTTGAAGTATCCCTTGTTTTGGATATGGTGATATCAAAGAAGCTTAGTGAAACTGTGAAATATTCAAAAATAAAACCATATCGCCCAAAAATTGATACCCAAGTAAAAAAGGGCAACCACTAATGGCATAGTTCGGGATAATCAGGAAGGACAAATAAATCGAGGGCAGAAAATGTAGGCGCCATAAGAGATGGATAATGGACAGAAGCGAGCTGATAAATAAGCGTTAAAGGGGACAATTTTAATGCAACAGGGAATGTTAGGAAACATCTTGATGTATTGCTTAAAAAAAAAATATTGCTCAAGTGTAGAAGTCTAAATTTAGTCAAAAATTGGTATTTTTCTTTTGCATGATGGTTTTTTTTAGTATAGCCTCAGAAACTTTTCGAACTATTGCTCATTCAAGAAAAATGGTTGCGATAAGTTTTTGTCCGTCTATATTCTGTCTAAACTTAATTTTTTGTGCTTTGTTCGACAGATCTGTCATTTTCTGATAGTGCTGTCTTCATTTCCCATCAATTTTGTCGATTTTCCAAACCTAACTTTGACAGTTAGGGATCTAAAACTCAGCTTGATCTTTTTTCAAAATCACTGGAATATCTTTCTATTCGAAAATATGTAAAATTATTGGAGAAAGTAGGGGAGAGCGAGGTTAAAAGTAACAGTGGTAAGTTTTAACAGTTAAAAAATAAAGGGTTCCCCTGAAAATTAAAAGTCGCATAAAAGAAAAAAATTACGTAAAACCTCCTAATTGGGTCACTCCAGGGGACCGAGAAAATGCGAACCAAATTGGAGGTGCCCCGATTTGAGAGGTCCTCCAAATTGGGCCAGAACTCATTTTATCCCATTTATAGTCCTGAAAAAAAAAATGTTCCTGAAGTGTTAAATTTTTTAGATAATTATTTATTATCGCATATAAATGCTATATGTAATATGCACGTATATTGGGCCTTAAATTGTTTTAAAAAAAAAAATCGGTTGGTTTCTTTTGCGTCTGCTTTTTAGATTTAGCCAGAACTTTTTAGAACTTTTCAAGATATTTTCACTGTCTCCAATGATTTCATATAAATTGGGCAAATTGTTTTGAATAGCATATAAGGCTATCTCATTTAAACACTCAAGGGCCCGAGCAGAGGATATTGCAGGATATTCGTCGTCGGACTCAATTTCAATTTTGGAGTCATCTTCAATTTATTATTGTGTTTCGAATGGATGCGAAGAATTCTTCTTCCCAATTTGTAACGTTTGGTCAAACGCATGAATCTAATAAGCAAATAAGCGCTATGTCATCCATGCTTTTTTTACTATTTCTGTAATCGATGTTTAGACGTTGCTGAATGTCAACATTTTTAAATGCCCTCGGCTTAGCAGATTTTCCTTTCACTAGCAATTTTTCTTTTTTCCCCAAAGCGTTGCAAAGGAGTTTCAGATTTCAATGATAAAGATTTAGATGGTGGGCCTTAAAATCGTTTGCGGCTGAAATTCCAGCAATCCTGGACGCTTTCGCTTGCAAAATTGGTCAAGAAATTGGAATGATTTTTTGGCCTGGCTAACTGGAACCATTGACAGATCTCCTTATCCAGCTTCAGCGAATACAATGATTTGGATCTTTTTCGGGTTATGAGTCCATAATTGTTCAAAGATTCCCTGATTTAACCCTTCGATTTTATGATTCGCTGAGCTTGACTTTTACTTATTTCGAATTTTTCCGCAATTTGTCTGTTACTGATTTTGTTTTCATGTTTTTGTGTCATGAAAATCAATGATTTCCAGTTTTTTCAATAGATCTGATTCGGTGTATCTTTTACTCTTTTTTATAATTCCTGGAAATAAAATTTGTTGTTACCGAAAATCTATGAGACAAATAAGTACAATAGTAAATATACCTTCAGTCACCAGGGTTAAAACTGAAACCCAATTAAAATATCGAACGCAACTGCTGCCTGAATTCGAAACACTATACGAAAATGATTGACTGCTTTGTGGATTGTATTCTGACAACAACAGAATAAGAGCAAGGAATTTTTCTTACGAACGTATTTTGATATTCTGGCGATATCCCTCTATTTTTATGCTTCATAGCATCATCAAGCATCAGCTCTGATAAATTTTTGTAATTTTTCTCTGTTTCATTTTTGTCCCAAATTGGAGGTTGCTTTGCAAGCAATTCTGATGAAATTCACGAGCAATTCGTTGCCCCAGATCCAATTCAGAGGTGCCCCGATTTGAGAGGTTCGCTTATATGAAAAAACCGAGTGTATTCATGAAGGGCGCTTCAATTCGGAGATGCCCCAATTAGAGAGAGTCCCAATTAGGATGTTTTACTGTATTTGCCTTTTCCAAAGTAAACGACCGACGTGTCTACTTCCGTTTTGAATTGACCGTCAGTGGAAAAAGTTGTGGGTGGGGTCCACAAAATTCTGAGGTTAGTAACTTTTATTTATTTTTTTTTTTGTGATTTTGGTATTCCTATTCACATGCGAGAGATATAGTGCTAGTTGTTTTTTTGTAGGTATGCATTTATGTTTTGGCGAAGTTTGTGCATATATGTCGGTCTCAGGTGGACCAGTCAGACAAACTGTTTTTATATCCAGAAAGATATGGCCAAGTTACAACAGGTCAAAAACAAATGAGCTGCTACAAAGACCCCCGTAGAAATCGCTAGAGTAGCGGCAGTCAGTACAGGGCACTGGGCAATAGGAGATCATGCAGCAAAACTAGCGATCCCTCACAATAGTTCCTGCCGTAGCTGCAAAGATAAAAATAAAAAAGAGTCGCTTATTCACTTTCTGTGCAAATGCCCAGCTCTAGCGAGAGCCAGGCAACACATACTAGGCAAACTATTCTTCGACGACCTTATAGTGATATCTGGGAAAAGGATCGGAGAGCTGATCCTCTTCTTAAACTCCACAGGGTGGTTTTAGATTTCTCAACGTTTGTTTCGAACTCAAGATGAAAATTCGAAATTAAAATTTTATTGTTAAGTGGACTGTATACTTATTACGAAGAAATAAAATACGTTAGGCGAACGTTATAATATTAATTTTATTCCTTTCTCTTTGATGATCAAATCGCAAGTAATCCAATATAGGTTTTTCTTATTAGAATGAAATCTCTGTTAACAAAAGAAGTACAGCTGATTTATACATACGTATCTTCGGAGTCATTGACCCCCTTTACATAACAATGATTACATAAGATTCTTTCTCCTTTAAAGTTAACATTAATGCCCCATATAAGTTTCTTGTGGGGTGTGTGTGACGGCACATATAAATAACTTAAAGCGATCTCTCTCTCTCAGTTTAAATCGGCCATCATTGAATTCTATAATGTCCTATAATGCGTTGGACTATATTAGTTGATTTATTATATGGCTCTACTGGTTGTTAGACAGAGAGGGAGATCGCTTCGCAGGATCGATACTCGACACATTTTGACAGTTCTCGTTAAAGTTTAATTGTCGGTGGTTCGTCGCGAAATTTATGTTCCATATTAATTGTTATTAAACGTGCGCGACATTATTAATTTGAATAATTGTGCATTGAAATTAGTTGCTGCCAATATGTCTGGGCTTATTAATTATGCCAAATCGTTTCATATTGCAGCAACTAATCCACTGTACTAATTATTCCCTTCGTCGTCAATGTGCCGAGTTCCTCGATGTTTAATTTGTTTTTTACGTGTTAAGAGTGCAACTCGATTAATTCAAAAAGTTAATAAAAGCTAGTTAAATATAAAGAAAATAAGTTTATTGTTGGGAACCAACATGCTCCCCGCCCTTGGTTGTGAAGTGATGGATGTGCTTCGAGATTGTGGTCGCAGGTTGAAGTGCCGCTGGTATTGTTGTTGTGATTGTGTTGATCACACCTTTCGGATGGATTGTTGGGCAGATTGTGCCGTGATACCCGAGAAATATTCAAAATATTTAATTAGTGTTCAGTTATTTACAATAAATGAAATATAAATATGATTGATAGTGATATCCTCTCTAGCCCATGTGAGTTTGTGCGTTTATTGTTCTGTCGGCTATAAACATCGCTAATTCGGTTTGATTATGTTATAAGATTTATTACTATGTATTAAATTCACTGATAGTCCATATATTTTTTTTGATACCTTAATTAATTTTGTTGTTTTATGAAAGTCATTTAAATTTAGTTTGTTATATAGTCTTTGTCTTAGGGATTTGTCGGGTTTGATACCGGTAAGGGGGATATCTTTGCGATTGGTCTTTTCAACGTCGATTTCTCAGTTTTTATGGTCACCACGCGCGTCAGACCATCTGAGCCGGGATGTAGTTCGAGCACGCGCGCGAGTAACCACGATGCTGGTGGCAGATTGTCTTCTTTGACAATCACAATGTCTCCCACATTAACATTAGGCTGTTGTTGAAGCCATTTTGGTCTGTGTTGTAGGAGATGGAGGTATGTGTTACTCCATTGTTTCCAGAAGTCCTGGGTGAGTCGCTGAATATATTTCCATCTATCGAGATGGTTAATATTTTTTTCTTTAAGGTTTCTATCTGGTACCATAGTTAGTGGAGCGCCAATGAGGAAATGTGCGGGAGTCAATATTGTGAGATCGTTTGGGTCAGATGTCATCGGACACAGCGGTCTTGAGTTGAGACATGCCTCAATTTGTGCCAGGAGCGTAGCATACTCCTCAAACGTTAGTCTGGATGCACCTATCGTTCTTTTGATATGGTGTTTTATCGACTTTACACCCGCTTCCCAGAGCCCTCCAAAGTGTGGGGATGAAGGCGGGTTAAAGTGCCATGTTGTGTTTTGTGCTGCAAGCTCTGTGGCTACCTCGGTTGACCATTCTGTTGAAATAAATTTGCTTTCCTTCCTTAGTTCAGTGCTTGCTCCCTTAAAGTTTGTGCCGCAATCGCTAAACATATTGGAGCAGATCCCACGTCGGGCAACAAATCTTTTGAACGCGCCTAAGAAGGCCGCAGATGAGAGATCACTGACCAGCTCGATGTGAAGTGCCTTTGTAGCTAGACAGACAAACACGGCGATGTAACCCTTCATGAATTTGTTACATCTGCCCTTCCACAATTTGATTTCGACTGGGCCAGCATAATCCACCCCAGTGTTGGTGAACGGTCGAGAGATGATCACCCGCTCTACTGGTAAACTGCCCATCAGCTGTTGTTGCATTTTTGCATTATATCGATGGCATCGAACACAGTTGTGAATCGTTGATTTCACAAGCCTTTTTAAGTTCGTTATCCAGTATGTTGTCCGGATTTCTGCCATCATCAATTGCTGACCACCATGCAGAGTACGTTGATGTACATCTCTGACTAAAAGTCTTGAAAAATGATGACCATCGGTGAGTATTATCGGATGGCGTTGGTTGTACGGCAGCGTGGAGTTTGTTAAGCGGCCGCCTACACGCAAAATCTCGTCCGAGTCGAGGAATGGATTCAAGTTTAATAAGCTACTCTTCTTACCGATTTGTTTCTTTTCCTTTAGTGCACTTATTTCGTGGTGAAAGATCTCATTTTGAACAACCTTGACCAGTTGTTTGTGTGCTGATATCAGTTCATCTGGTGTTATCGGAGTTGACTCTACTGTTGTTCGCGTGCTCCTTTGTTTTAGATACCGAAAGTATCGTCGCCATATCGCTGTACTCCGGATTAGGCGTTTGAGTGTTGAATACTGTTCAAAATATGCACCATTGAGGATGGTACACTGAAAAGCTATTCGAGCGAACGAGGTGAGTATCTTAGATAGGTGATCCTCATAAAATGTTGTTTTGGTTTCAATGTTTTTTATTCCTTTAGTTTCTATGTCAGTTTCAAGTGGCGTTGCTAGTGGGAGCTCTCCTGAGGGGAACCCTTGAAGAAATCGTGGGCCCTTCCACCACATTTCGCTGTTGATGATTTCCTCCGGTGACAATCCTCTGGATCCCATGTCAGCTGGGTTTTCCTTAGTACCTACGTGTCGCCAAATATCTGGACTGGTGAGCGTTTGTATTTCACTGACTCGATTGGCTACAAATGTGGTACGGATTGCAGGATTTCCTTTAATCCAAGCCAATGTTATCATCGAGTCAGACCACGCGAAGGTTTTGCACTTCTGGAGTTGCATTGCCTTTGCCATTCGACGCAAGAGCTTCGCTAGCAAAAGTGCTGCGCAGAGTTCTAAACGTGGGAGAGAGACGCACTTAATCGCTGATGGAGCGACTCTTGTTTTTGCTGCCAGCAAGTGTATGTGCTCCCTACCATCCTTGACGATCCGTGCGTAGATCACAGCGGCATATGCCTTTTCAGAGGCATCGCTGAAGCCATGAAGTTGGACCTCTGCTGTGTCATCATATGTGATCCATCGTGGGATTTGGATGTCTTGCAACTTGATGAGACCGCTTCGAAGTTCGATCCAAAGTTGTTCTGTTTCCTGGGAAAGTGGTGAATCCCAAGTGAGTCCCATCATCCAAAGTTGCTGCAGAATCAACTTAGCCTTAATGATGCAAGGAGCAATCCACCCAAGAGGATCGAATAATCTCGCAATATCTGCGAGCACAGAACGTTTGGTGTGTTGAATTACTTCAGGTAATTTTATTTTAAATTTAAATATATCCAATGCTGGATGCCATTGAATTCCCAGTGTTTTGATTGAATCTGGTGAATCAAAGTTGAGAGGCAGATCAATTTCTCGTTCATTCTCAGGAATCTGCCTTAAAATATTTGATGAGTTGCTTGCCCATTTTCTTAGAGGAAATCCAGCCGAGTTGAGTACGGCTAGAACATCTCTTTGTAAGATTAGCGCATTTGATTCGTTGTCTGCACCAAAGATGAGATCGTCAACATAAAATCCTTCCATTAGTGCCTTGGTTACATGTGGATATTCCTGTTCAACATCAGACGCAAGTTGTTGCAAGGTGCGCACCGCTAGATAAGGCGCCGATGCTGTACCGAAGGTAACCGTTTTAAGGGCAAATGTTTTAATGGCCTGATCAGTTGTGGCCCTCCACAAAATCAGTTGATATGGGATATCTTCATCAGCCATCCAGATCTGCCTGTACATCATGGTGATATCTGCTGCAAAGGCCACCTTAAATTTCCTCCATTTAGCGATCAGATCAATGATGTCTGGTTGAAGCCGTGGTCCCACCATCAAACGATCGTTTAATGACACTCCATTCGAGGTCTTACATGAGGCATCAAAGACCACACGAAGTTTGGTGGTGGTGCTAGCCTCCTTGAAAACCGCATGGTGTGGAAGGAAATAGTGATCTCCAGTTGTCGTCTCCATGCCTGTTTTGACTTCTTGCATGTGGCCCAATGTCGCGTATTCATTAAGGCAGGTCGTGTAGGATTCCTGCAAATTGTTGTTGGATGCAAGCCGTTTTTCAATTTGAAAAAGTCTTGCCATCGCAGCCTTCCTTGAGTTTCCCAATGTCGGTCGAATTCCATTCTTGAATGGTAGTCGAACTTCGTACCTGCCATCCTTCTTTCGTTTGAATGTCTGTTGAAAATGTTGTTGACATTTTTCTTCCTCCTGTGTCAGCTTCCTTTCATCGAAATCTTCTTCGATTTCCCAAAATCGCTTGAGCTGTGTGTCCAACGAGTTGAAATGGTTTTGCAACGTCAAGCACTGCGGTTGTGGATTAATCCCCGTCGTTCCAGTAAGGATCCAACCAAGTTCGGTTAGCTGTGCGACAGGCGAACCTTCTTGACCCTTTACCAACCCTTCTAAAATTATTGTTCCGTATACATCGGCACCTATTAGAAGATCAATCTTCCCTGGGACATGAAACGACGGATCAGCTAATGGCAATTTGGAAAGATGGCTCCAAATATCCTTTCGTACCAGTTGTGTTGGCAGCATCGCTGTCAGCTGTGGAAAGACAAACGCCTTGACATCGACACAGAAAGCTGGATTGACTAGAGAGAAGAGGGTGAGATCGACCTGAAATTTGGACGTACCAGTTGAGGTTTGTCCCAGACCGGTGACATTGGCTGAAATCCTTTGCCTTTTCAGGTTTAGTAGTTGGGTTGCATTCTCCGTAATAAAGGTCGCTTCGGAACCAGGATCTATCAGGGCTCTGATAATGTGTCCTGTTCCATTAGACGCAAATGATCTTACCAAGGCCGTCGCTAATAACGCCTTTGACCTCATTTGATTGAACTGCGTGCTAAAATTGTAAGATGTTGACGCTGTAGGTGTAGGATATTCGATATGTGAGGGGAGAGACTGATTCATGTTTTGAATCAAATGAGATTGGGGATTGTATTGGGAATTATCTGGCCCTTGATATTGCATTTGTGGGTTTTGATTAAAGCTCCTATGTGATGTTGAAGCTGTAGAGTACTCGATATTTGGGGGGGGAGGTTGATTCATGTTTTGAATCAAATGATTTTGAGTGTTATATTGGGAGTTGTCTTGCTCTTGATATTGATGTTGAGGGTTTTGGTGGTTCATGTTTTGAATCAAGTGATTGTGTGTATTATATTGGGAATTGGGTTGCCCTTGATATTGATGTTGAGTGTTTTGCTTAAAATTTCTATGTGCGTTGTTTTGTTGTTGGTGATTTTGTATGTCCAGGTGCAACAAAGTATGGTGTTTTTGTCCGCATTTGTAGCACCTGTTACTGCTGCTGCAAGTTGAAGAGTGATGATCATACCCTAGACAGTTGCCGCAGACAGCATTCTTCATGGCAAAGTTAGCCCGGGAATTCGGATCCATACTTAAAAACCCTTTGCAGTGCCGGATACCATGTGACGCATTGCATAGTCGGCACATAAACTGCTTATTCACCGGCTGTGAATTCGTGTGGTATGCTGTCGTGGGTTTCTTATTTGCAATTGGTTGTTTTGCAAGTCCATGGATTTCTGAAATGTTTTCTAAAGAGCAGAATCGACCTTCTATAAAAGCCATAAAAGTTTTCCACTCTGGCAGTACCTTCGAAGTCCCTAGCTTTTCCTCCCAGTCTCGTTGAGTTTGTGGTGGCAGCTTATGCAAAATTACATAAATGAGGATGCTATCCCATGTAGCTACTGCTAACCCCAAATTAGAAAGGGCATGAATGCATTCAGTGCTAGTGTCGTGCAAAGATTTTAAACCTGAAGCAGTTTCACTGGTAAGATTCCCTTGCTCCATTAAAATCTTAAGTTGCGTGTTGACTAGTTTTCGCTTATTTTGAAATCTATCCGTGAGTATTTCCCAAGCGGATGCGTAGCTTTTAGCATCTATTGGAAGATGCTGAATTAGCCGAGCAGCCTCCCCACACACAGACGTTTTCAAATATTGTAATTTTTGAATGTCTGTTAACTCCGAGTTCGAGTTGATCAAACTTTCAAACAAATTATAGAATTCGCACCAATCATCGAATTTACCGTTGAAAGGTTTAATTTGAATTCTTTGTAGGCGAATGTCCGAAGACGAAGACCTTGTTGCATTTAAACGAGATGTGTCTGCTGCTGAAGGATGGTCTTCAAACATCTTATCTGTCTCGTCATGCAACTGTCCACTAAATGTGAAATAAATTCTTTTTATTTTAGAGAATATTTCATCTGAAAGATATTTCTCTTTTATAGCGTCCGCACTGCTAGCTATGATAGCGTTATGTTCCCGTTTTGCCCGCTTATACATTTCGTCGATATCCGATAAACACGCGAGCAGATACCCCCTTGATTTACGCGACGCGTCATCCTTTTTAAATTCATTAAAATCCCTCGTAATTTCATTAAGGATGTCTTCTTGTCCTTCAATAGACCTTGCCAGTTTGGACATTTTCATATATGTTGATGTAACACAAGCACTGATTTTAAGATTTCTTTATTTTATTGTCTTTTTATTTTGTTAAATTATTAAAGATATGTAATTTATAATCTTATTTAAAGTGATTGTTTTTAAATATAAATGATTTAAAATATGGTATGGTGTGTAATTCCTACCTTATTTCCAGTTCATACAACCGTTGATGGTCACTGTTGATTGGCACCGTTGATTGTCACAGTTGCTCTTCACCGTTGGTCTTCAGTGTTGATTCAGGTGTGACCGCTAATCACCGCTTATCACAGTGTTCCTTGGGACCGCTTCCACCGGTGGTTTCACTGTACTTGTACTGGTCACAGTTAGATCCGTTGGATGCACTTCACACTTATTTTCACCGTTGCTGAGTCGTTGGGTACTGTGGCCGATAGACTGTCCGTCGGAAATCGGAAACGTATATTTGCACTGGATAAATTATCCAGCTATACTTAGCCCACAGTACACTTTATATTAAAAACGTAAAACGCACACTTTCACTTGATAGAAAAGTAATACGCTTTCTATCTACTCCTTTGTTTTAGGGAGTTAATCGAAGGATCTGTTGTCACCGGTTGTTCTGTGAGCTGCACAGTTCGGTACGGATTTGATTGGATCCGTTAGTAGGTGCACTGCACAACACCGTTGGTTCCTTTCTAGGACGATTTGTTGGGTACTGTGGCCGATATCGGAAATGTATATAGCGCTGGATATGGTTCTCCAGCTACACTTATTCCACAGTACATATAAAAAATTGTTTGAAAGCAAAAGGCGATCACTTTTGTAATTTGAAAAAAATACACTTTTATTTTTTTGTTCTTTGGTTGCGGATTTAGGTGAATCCTTTATAATTTCCGATAGGTGATCGGTTTTATTTAAAGTTTTGATGAAACTTTACTCACACACTTTAAATTGAAATGTGTTAATTAATTTACTACACTTTTAAATTTCTTACAAGGCTCGAATGGACCATGTTTCGAACTCAAGATGAAAATTCGAAATTAAAATTTTATTGTTAAGTGGACTGTATACTTATTACGAAGAAATAAAATACGTTAGGCGAACGTTATAATATTAATTTTATTCCTTTCTCTTTGATGATCAAATCGCAAGTAATCCAATATAGGTTTTTCTTATTAGAATGAAATCTCTGTTAACAAAAGAAGTACAGCTGATTTATACATACGTATCTTCGGAGTCATTGACCCCCTTTACATAACAATGATTACATAAGATTCTTTCTCCTTTAAAGTTAACATTAATGCCCCATATAAGTTTCTTGTGGGGTGTGTGTGACGGCACATATAAATAACTTAAAGCGATCTCTCTCTCTCAGTTTAAATCGGCCATCATTGAATTCTATAATGTCCTATAATGCGTTGGACTATATTAGTTGATTTATTATATGGCTCTACTGGTTGTTAGACAGAGAGGGAGATCGCTTCGCAGGATCGATACTCGACACATTTTGACAGTTCTCGTTAAAGTTTAATTGTCGGTGGTTCGTCGCGAAATTTATGTTCCATATTAATTGTTATTAAACGTGCGCGACATTATTAATTTGAATAATTGTGCATTGAAATTAGTTGCTGCCAATATGTCTGGGCTTATTAATTATGCCAAATCGTTTCATATTGCAGCAACTAATCCACTGTACTAATTATTCCCTTCGTCGTCAATGTGCCGAGTTCCTCGATGTTTAATTTGTTTTTTACGTGTTAAGAGTGCAACTCGATTAATTCAAAAAGTTAATAAAAGCTAGTTAAATATAAAGAAAATAAGTTTATTGTTGGGAACCAACAACGTTACATCTGAATAAACGGGTTACCTGAGCTTTATGGTATCAAAACGGCGCTTTGCGCGCTATTTGGGTTTTCTTCCATCGAAACCACCACTTCTACCTACCTACCCTACATCCAAATACGTTTATACAAAAGTTTTCATTATTTTTATTACAACTTACCCCGGCCGCGTATTGCCATACCTTATAGCAGCACAGACGTCTATTTTCACCCCCCTCCAAGTTATAGCCCCTCAAAGTGGGGCACCTTCGATTTGGAGGTATAACCACTTTAAATGATATAACTTTTGAACTATGTATTATAGCCACAAGAATAATTTTGTATTTTTTCAAGAGGTCGGCTTGCCTCGGCACTACAAGCGCTATGCGCACTTGCCCCACAGCCGCTATAAAAGCGCTCATAAGCCGTACGCCACTCCACCTTTTCATAAAAATGTTGCCAATTAGCAGTACTGTCAGACTACTACAAACGGGGGAAATAAATCATTTAGATCACACAGATCAGATGAATCTTCTCTCCGAAATCCCAGAGCTTGACATGATCTGCGCGGTAAATGACCGATTACCAAAAACTTTATGCTTCGGCAGGAGGTTTGATACAGTGATCCCAAGCCGTGAAGCATGGAACTATAAAAATCCTACTTGAGACCTTAAAGGTAACAAGTGGTATACGGATGGATCAAAGATGGACACCGGGGTGGGTGCTGGTATTTTTGGACCAAACACTAGAATATCAATACCAATGGGACAATTTCCCAGTGTATTTTAAGCGGAAATTCATGCCATTCAAGTGTGCGCCAACGTCATCCTTAAATCGGGAATAAAAGGTGTCCCCATCCATATACTCACGGATAGTCAAGCAGCCATTAAAGCACTAGGCTCAAACCTGATTGACTCCAAATCAGTCCTGAACTGCTTCAATACTCTCCCAGACCTGTCCCATAGAAATAAAGTCAAACTTTGGTGGGTGTCCAGACATGAGGGTATTGATGGAAACGAAAAAGCTGACGAACTGGCTAAGAAAGGTTCGGCTGAATCCTTCATCGGCCCTGAGCCGTTTTGCAATATTGCAAATTCAGTTATTAACTTAAAAATCAAAAGTTGGGAACACAACATGTGTATCTCTTATTGGGAAAATACCCAGGGTCTTCGTCAGGCTAAAAGAGCCATTTTACCCTTCCAAAATAAATCCAGAAACAACCTTCTCCTCAGTAGAAATGATATCAGAAGATAAGTGGGATTTCTATCAGGGCATTGCCATCTTCGATATCACCTAAACAAAATAGGTCTTATTCAGGAAACTGAATGTCGTCTTTGTATGGAAGACGACGAAACTGCGGAACATATACTATGTGACTGCATGGCAGTTTGTGCCCTCCGGAGAAAACATTTCCACAGAGAAATCCTAACTCCCACGGAACTTCGTACAGTCTCCACCAGTGAGATCCTCAAATTCATCAAAAGAAATGAGCCTCTCCTGGTTCCCTAAAACTGACTCTGTGGTACAATAGATCTTCTAGGTCGCGGTGCCCTCCGCAACTGGCGGGTCAGTATCCCTTGAAAAAAAAAAATAAAAAAATGGCAGAGCGACCGATATCTGTGCTGATAAACAGTATGGCAATACGCACCACGCCCTATGTTACAACGTAGTTGGGGTAAGTTGTAAAAACCCCCTTTTTTTTAAATGCGATATTTTGATATTTTCTGAGCAGACTTTGTTGGACTTTTTTGGTTTTTGGTTTTGGTTTTTGGATTTTGTAAGCGAAATATTGCTCTTCGATTTGAAACACGTTTGGCTAACTAATTTGCAAAATCTTAGGAGCACCATCAAATTTAGTAAAAAGTGTTAGAAGTAACCCCAATCTCCTCTACATACATATAAAAGCTATTGAGTTTAACCGCTTGATTATTAACGTGCGCACAAAACACTCACACTGTCTCTATTTTATCGCGCAGGCAAAAGACGAAGTCTATCGTAAACTGAACATACAATTTGATCTGCATGTTGAATATTTGGATGAAATGTGCTTTTCAGTGTTTCTAAAAGGTACAAGCTTTAGATCCCGTTAGTTTTTTCTCATTCAGCGATTGTTCTCCTTAGTTGGAGGCTTTTGATAATACTCTAAAGGAGTGTCCCTATTATTTTTCATATGACTGTATGTATCTAAAAAAAAATAAATAAAAAAGTGAATCTTCTTTACATTCATGGCCGCTCTATAAATCGACCGCCATTTTTGGGAAAGCATTTACACTTCAGAAGCATCCTTAGATATCTGGTACTATTGTCGGCTTTCTTTCCGAACTTTGTGTTAACAAATGAGTAGAAAAAAAAAAACGCAAACAAAAAAAAGTATTTGTATTACTACTTAAAAGCGGCCCAGTAAAGTTGAGAACCTTTTTGTCGCCTCCTACGACAATTTACAGAAAGTTAAAACCAATGTTAAAAAGTGCCACCTTCCACTGATCTACCATTACTGTTTTTCCGTTCATCATTCCTGCTATTCAAGTTAATTATAAGAAAAAGCTTACAAGACAAAGGACACAGGTTTAATACTACCACCTACTCATAATTCTTCAAGTGTTATCTTCTCATTCATACGCGCGTTCATATACGAGTACATACTCGCACTCGTACATCATAATATAGAAACATTTTCCTTTTCAGAAAGTAAACAAGTCGGATCCTCTGATTGGATACTCATACTCCTTTGTGCGCTTCGTTCCATGGAAACCGGGAATAACAAGCTCCGCGTTGGCAGTGAATTTTAATTAAAAGCAAATTCAATTTCAACTGCAGAAAAGCATTATTTAATGAAAGTAATTAACGGTGGACTGTGAAGTTGCGTCGAGTTGATAGTAGTTAAACGGCAAACAACCGAAAAATAAATTGAATGCGTTTGTGAGACGTTACACTCTCGTTCGTAATCGCGCGCCAAGCTGCGACTACTCTTGGCAGTCAGTGAGTTGTCACCAATGCCGCCGCGCCGCTTCTCCCGCCGTCTGATAATGAAATTCACTTTGGCATCAATCTGCATCCCTTGGATTGGCGCCAGCAAACCGATGGACAAATAAAGAAATGAAAATGGAAAAGGAATTGTGTAAACAGAGGATCTTCGTCCACGGTGTTTGGTTGCGGTGCGGTGCGGTGCGGTGCGGTGCGGTGGGTGGTGTCCTCCTTCGAGCTCTTCGACACGTTACACCTTAGTTCGATTCGGTTCTGCTTTAGAGTACATATTTACTCGAAAACATGTTTCCGGCATCTTGATGAAAAAATGTAATTGTCAACCTTCGAACTCTAATCATCGAGCGGTGGAGCGAACATAGCACCCTTGATGCTGTTTTTTAAAACAACAAAAAGAACCATTCCCGACGCTAATGAGAAGGAAACTGAATAAATTTTCCGAGGAAAACTTGTTTTCACGGTACGTTCATCTAGTACTGTAGTGCTATTGGTACTGTTTCATGCCGCGTCAAGTGCGATGTGTCATGGAGATGCAGAGTTTGCTTCTGGTTGAAACAAAAATTTTACAGAAACTTTAGTTTTTTAAATGCAAACACAATAGAAAGTCAATGGGCGCGGCGATGGGGTGTTACTATGACAAGGCGAAGACATCCCTCACAGCCGCCCACCCACAGGACAATCTCGGCGTGTCGAGAAAGTTTCTGGCAATTTTTCTTTTTTTTTTTTCATTGGCCTGTTTGTTTTGCATACTTGAAGCGTTGAAACTGGGAGCTGGAAGTTTGTATTTAATTTTTCGAAATGTTGGAATAAAAATGATGTCACTTTTTTTTTTTTTTTGTTAAATTTTGCGCACCCACGAGTGAAGATGAAGTGAGTTCAACAAAAATAATAAATTTAAGTTTTAAAACGAAAAAAAATACGCTGAGATAATAATGTAAAGGTATAGGTAGCGTAGGACGTGGAAGCACCAACATCGTAGGAAGAGTGAGAATGTCAATGTTGCATACCAAAATAGAAATGCCTCCTACCATTTCAGGTAACCCGAAGTCGCTTGAATTGAAACGAGACCTGTAAAACTTAAGCTTTCGGCACAAAGCTTGAATCGCAGTACCTGCCTGATCCTATAGCAAATATCTATAGTTGTTGTATAACAGTCAGAAGAAGCTTCAAGCCACGGTTTCCTCTGTTAAAGAATCTCGATATGTATGCAGCAACACATGTTGTCATTTTTGGACAAGAAGTTCTTTGGCCGCCATTTTAGTTTGGTACCTAGTAGTTTGATACCTGTCAGTTCTCGTTTGACAATTACATATGTATCGGGTAGGCCATATGTTAGTTTCTTTTTGAATTATATATACAGTGGACACTCGATATAGTGAACATCGATATAGTGAAAAATCCAATATAGTGAACACACAATATTTTATACAGGCTATTCTAAATATTTAGAATATTTGTTTGTTTCACAGCTTGTGGTTGTTTTAAGTGCAAAAACAAAGTGCGTGTTGCTTATTTTATTATTTTTTGAACGATATTCTTTGTGACCGTGCCACTTAAGCACAGCTTAAGTTTGTTGTATTTTTTTTTTAAGTACATGGAATGTATTATGTTTTTAACGGAAGAGTTGTTTTTGTTAAAAATAAGATATTCTTTCTTATAAATATTGGCTTGTTTTTTAGTAATCGCAAAGAAAAATTGTAATTATATTCTATTTTCGATGAATTGTACGTAAAAACATACACATTTTGATAAAATTTGCTTCAAGGAGTCCACGCTCGTTACAATGAACAATCTAATCTCACTTCAGTGAACAGGCCTGGTTTTAATTAGTTCACTATATCGAGCGTCTACTGTATCTTGACACTGACAGCTTTTTGTGCTCAAAAAATTGACAGACACTCAGTAGAGTCATTTGGGGTAAGAGTGCGCAGCGGGTAAGAGTACGCAGTGCCATTTTCTCCACCTGTGAAAGAATTAGCAAAAATCGCTAAATGAGAAAATATATGCTTCACTAATCGCCAATGAAGAACAACTTCTACGAAAATATTCCAATTCACAGTACAAAGAAAAACAACAAGATAAGAAAAGCCGGATTTTGTTAAAAAAAAGTCAATTTTTAAAAGTGTGTCAGAAAAGCGTGGCCAAGTTTAAAGTTTCTAAAGATACGTTTTATCAATTCTAGGCATCGCATAAGGCTTCAACTTACTCATCTATCTTACCTCTATAATAAAGTTCTGCAAGAACTTGGCCGCTGTTATCTCACCACTTTTTGTCATACATTTGCATACATTTTCTATAGGTAGGAACTTGGCCCTTTTTACAGTAATGTTTTTGATGGGATCTGACTTCTTTTTGTTGAGTTTTTAAAAGACCAGTCATATTTTTTTTTAATTTTAGGCAAATCTTGTCTATAATTACTTCTCAATCGGTTGTATTCGATGTTCGATGATAGCTGTTTTTTGAGCGTTGGTATTATTAAGATCTAAATTGATTAAATTGACCCCATCTTCACCCTAGAGAGTGCAACAGAGGCTTGGCCACACGAGAAAACAGTAAACTTCTTGGCTCTTATGGATAGTTTTAAACCGTAAGGCGTTTACCGTCATAGGTATACGCCTTAGGCTCTTTCCAGTGTTCGACTATATACTGCACAATGTTTGATCTGACTCTACGTCTACGTGTATAGGTACTTCCTTTTGATAGCTACAATTTTCGTTATATAAAACTGTCAATAATTTGAACATTTTGCCAGGTCCATTCCCTATCCCCACACCACAGATTCAATTTATCGAGTCGAGCTCGAGAGTCGATTGTATTTTTTTTTAACTAGTTAGTAAATTGGGTTCATCCGGAGTCGGACGAATATGCAATGAAAATGAGCGGAGCGAGCACATCTCCAATCTTATTGAGCTAGAGTAGGACGACACGATGACGGTGCAAAAGGCATCACTGTGATCGATAGACTCACTCTCACACTCAGTTTGCCATTTGCCATTTGCCATTTGCCAAATATCAATTATACCAATACCAACCAATCCATATGAAGATGAATACGTTTTGTGAGAGAAGATACATATACATATACATAATTTATATAATATACACATACATACTGCGTTCTTCGTCACATTTTTGAGTATAATTTTCATTGTATATATAATATAAGAAGTAGCACATATTACTTGAAGGGGAGGTTGTCCTTGTCGTATAAAATACATTTGGTGAGAGAATTCACCACGTTTATGGTTAGCTCTCAGTCTCACTAAAATGTGCATTTGTGTATGTATTTGTGGGTAAGTTTCACACTTTTGTAGTGTACCTATATATAATGTATAATACACGGTGGTTTGTTTTTATTAATTTAAACGATTTGCAAGTTAATAAATAAGAGTTTTTTATTTTTTCCTTTATACACACTATAAATGCTACTTACATCCCAAATTTCAAGTCTCTAGGTCTGCTGGAAGTACCATATACATTTTGATGATCGTTGTGTCAGCTACGAAAATTACGATTTTCGGAGCTCAATATTTCTTAAAGTATAATAGGTACAGACTTGAAACTTGGAATATGATCTAGCATAGCGCTCTTCTACTAGCAGCCAGTGACTTAGGAAGCTGAATTATAAGGGTAGGTAAATAGCCGCGAAGCGCTTCGGGTAAAGAGTACTGGTAGTGCCGCGTGGAACTTGGCGGTCCCAGATTTTGGGCTATTACCTTCTGCCGTAACATGCAACGCGCATATCATAGTCGTAGGTGGTAGGTTGTAGCTCTATCTTTCTGTTTTTGTTTTTTCTAAAAAATGCCTTATATCTACTAAAGACAAACGGAAAGGAAATTGATAACCCAAAAGCTAGGGAGCTGATTTCAATTGGAACCAGCCCATGGAAAGCTGCCGAAAAACTTGGTTTGAGTGAAAGCACAGTTTCAAACCATTTAAACTACGAAAACTACGAAAACATATGAAACATTAAAAAAACGTAAAATATTTTTGCATAAATTTGTTCCTAAAATATGGAGCTACCAAATAATAGACTCTTTTGTTTGTTACATATTGTAAATTTTCCAGAGTTTAAGCCCTAGGTCCAAAATGCGCACTCTTGCCCAAAACTCAACATAGTCTTCTTTTAGCTCTATGCACTATGAACAAATGTACTCTATGCAAATGTATTTCCAATTTGTTGATGCCCTCCAAATAATACGATCCCTCGAGGCCCTCAAAATAGGCATTTGTTTCATTGATGACCTCTTCATTCGACCCAAATATCTCATATCTTCATGTTTGGAAACAGAAAATAGTTTCGGGGGGGTAAGTCTGGAGAATATGCTGGATGAGAAAGCAACTCGTAACCTATTTCATGCAATTTTGCCATTGCGACTGCGGACCTGGGCGCCGGTTCGCCAAATGCGGTCCAATGCATAATGTGCACCGGTAATCGTTTTCCCATTTCAAGGTAATTGATGTTGATGACAACGACAGACTCACCTTGTCCTTCTTCGGCCTCGATTCGCCTGGAGAAGTCCACTGTTTCGACTGTTCCTTAGTCTCTGAAGTGTTGTGATGAATACACGTTACGCCCACGGTTAAGAAACGGCGCAAAAACTCGTTCAGATTGCGATTGGACATCGCCAAATATACTTGAAGTTGTCAAATGATTGCGTTTGTTGCCGATTATGAGCAAAGTGAGGGATTATGGATGGTTCCAATCGATGGTGAAGAGTCCTTATAATATAAAACAAAAAAATAAAAAGATAAATAAATAAATTAATAAATAAATAAATATATAAATAATACTTGTTAAGCCTTTATTTGTTTCCTGGTGGTTTTTTGTTTAATAAGCACACGAAATTCACTTTTGTCCATTTGTACCAAAATACTAGTAGGCATCTGTTGTCAATGGCTGTCACAATAAGACTATTTGCCAGGTCTGTCTGAAAATTTGGGTGTGCGCTTATGAAAGATCCTTCTTGAGAAGAAAAAGAAGTTGGATTTGAGGTGTCAACGTCACTTATTGCCCCACTCTATGTACGAAAGTTTGTGAAGAAAATTCGTGAGACAGGTTTGCTGATTGATAAACGATCATATTTCCGTGTTGGTCCTATGCGCTCAACGGAGAATATTTCAGCTATTGTCGAAAGTGTGCGCCTAAGCCCAAGATCCTCAACGCGCCAAAGATCTCAGCAACTAAACAGTCGCACCAGCCCGTGGAGAAATTTCGCATAAAGATCTCGCATTATTCGCTTACAAGGTGCAATGACCACCCACTTCGTCAATCACATCTCTGTTTGAGCTTTAACGCAGCTCGAAATTGACAATATGTTCCATTTCCATGTCGGTGGCTACGTAAACAAGCAAAATTGCCATATTTGGGGTTGGGGCTCCGGAACGTGTGACTATTTTTCTTCAAAATGGGACATTGGAAGAAATATTAAAGTCAATGGAGAGCGCTACCGAAGTATGATTACCGTTTTTTTTATGGTCAGAAATTAGGGATTCGGACTTGGGCGAGCTATGGTTCCAGCAAGATGTGGCAACGTGCCACAAAAGTCGTCCAACAATCTATATATTGCACGCTAAGGTATCAGTCGTTGGGGTGATGTTCCTTGGCCGCTACAGAGCTGCGATTTGACGCCGTCGGATTTTTTTTTGTGGGGTGCCATTAGGGATCTATGGTATGCGAATTCAAGCACTCAAGAACAATATTGATCAAGCTATTCGTGAAATAGGGCCCAAAACCATCGAAAAAAATTTAAAAAAAATTTGGTTGACAGAATGGCCTATACTGCCAAGCCAGCCGAGGCAGTTATTTGAATGAAATATTCAATAACTTAAAGGAAGGTTAATTGTTGCAGCAATCTTTGAAAAATATTGAATAGTAGGTATTCTTTTTAAAGCCTTTTTAAAATAAAATCAACTTGAACCCTTTAGCATAACTATTAACAATTCATCTTACGCCTTGAAAATGTGTCATTCTCGGACAAACAAATTGACCAATTTTAAAACCATATTTATTTTAAACAATCATCAACTTAAAAAGCAAAACCACATAAGACTTCAACTCAAACTCAGCCTTAGCTCAAAAGTTAGTGCAAAACGCCCGTCGCCGCCGCCATCGTTTCACGCCAATAAACAAAATTAAGTCAACCACCACACCGTCGACGCGCCCTCAACTGTGTCACCTGAAAAGTGTAATGAAAATTCCCTGAATAAATTTATCTGCAAACGCTGCTGCTTCCGTAGACATATGGCAAGGAGATGGATGGCGCAACGGGCCACAACAATGGAATTCGTTTCATTTCTTCCTATCGTCATTATTGGACCCCAGCTATTTGACATGGTAAATGTTGTGGACTCTTCTCATTTCGACGTTAAGTGTTAGTGGCGGCGTCATACAAAAGGCACCGGATATACACTGGCAAAAACAAAGGAACTCGTAACAGAAAAAACAGAGGGTGGACACGGATGGAGACACGAATGAAAGCAGGAAACACGGCAAGCAATACCGCCCCCCCACCCATCACAACCACTTTTGAGCAAAGCTTTTTCGCACTCAATTTCATTGAATTCCGGTAAATTAGTTCGCAGCAGCTTTCTGTTGACACTGTGCAAATGAGTGGGTGGACATTTTTATAAACGGTATTTCATTAATAACGCACACACAGTGGCACACATACTCGCATTGTTTCCATTTCCACTGTCGCGTCGTCCGCCATCATTGTCGTCGTCGGTTGCCATGTCCACCCCCTCCGGACATGTCCAATATAAGCACAGCATCCGTGCGATGCAATACACAGTTGTTTGTAGTATACACTTTGGTGACGGTGTGGCCACGACGCAATAGAGGCGTCAACCGGCCAACCTTCATTCACTCACAGGATAAGGATGTAATGAAAACCGATCCGGAGATTGTCATTAAAAAAAAAAAAAAACAATTAACACAGGCGCTCCGCTCCGGCAGTGGTAACGACGGCGACAAGCGACAACAGTACCAAGCGGGTTGATGATGATGATGATACTATGTAACGCGACTTGTGATTGTTTAATTTTGTGCACGAAACGCGTAATAGAGGATTTAATAGAGCGCCCTGCTTTGGCTGCATGCTCTGGGTTTCTTAATCAAGCGAATGAGTTCCGTAAAATTGATGGGCAAAAAGTTTTCGGTGTTGTTGTTGCTGTTGCAGACAAGGAGCGATACTCGTGTAATGGCTTTTTTTATTCACTCCAAATCCAGTGAGTGCGTTGTGGGCTTTGAGCGACGGACATGGAATTTTTAATTCTTTCTACTTCATTTGACAAAATATACCTTAAACCACCGTCACGAAGTTGACTGTAGTGTGGTCTTTGATGCTTCAAAAATAGTCGCGAGGAGAGAGGGGAACCTTGTGGTATTCCAGCGTTAATTGAGAATGTGGTTGCATGTAATGCTGATCGGTTTAGGGGAAATTTGAAAGGATTATTTATTTAATTGAAATTGAATTAAAAATGTGTAAAGGTCCCTACAGTATATTTTTGCTGATTTTTGTGAAATGCAGTAAAAGGTAGAATCCATTTAAATTGATAGTCACAGAGCTTAGTATGTCGTGATATATTTCAATTTCTGATACTCTCGTATAAAAGAGAAAGACAAGTATTCGAAGAAATTAAAGCACGCTTACCCCAAGGCAGAATTCTAGGGCCAATCATCATATATATTATTTCTGTAGTATAGGTACCATTTGCGGCTCTCACACTTAACCAATATTAACAAATGAGGCTTCCTGGAGCAGTGACGAATTGCACATTCACTTTATAAATTTTAGCAAATTAAAAAACCGATCAAAACAAGTATTTTACCAAAACGAACTCCTAAAAGAATAAACACTTCCCGTATGATTTCCATGGGATTTCCATCAGCTGACATATGGAAATCACATGGTATTCTGGTATCTACTTACATATATGTAGCTCCTCTCCTGTAAACTCAAGAAATTCGGATACTAGAACACAACGCGGTTGCTATATTTGGCTTTTGTGTCAGTTGCGGAAAGTAATGTGGACTCAATTCGTAAATTTGAAGAGTTGATCTCCCACATGCAAAATTGAAGAATCAAAATCAGTAGGTAGGTACATGTTGATTTTACAAATAGAAAAGTAGAGCCCATACCAGTAGTTATAGGTACATATTTGTACATTAATAATCAAACTTAACCCTACGCCAACTTCAATCATACACAATTCCGTTTATGATAATATTTTTAAATATTTCTTTAGGACAATTTAGATCAATTATATCGGCATATTTATTAAAGTAATAACAGGCTTTAGTGACTGGCTCATTACAGCCATAGTTTGTTGAGTGAAAAGGTATTGAAAAGAAGTAAAAAGCCCTCGGTCTTAAGGATCGAGCTGGTGAATAAAGCTTAAACAAAGATGATAAGGGAGCACAATTAATTTGTCCAATTACAACATCTCTCGCAAATGAGACAAGAAAATAGATTCTTCTAGTTTGAAGAGGTTTGAGTGATATAAGATTGCATCGTGTTTCATAAGGTGGTAGAGGCAATGTCCAATTTAGCTTCCGAAGTGAATATTTCGTAAACCTTTTCTGTATTCTTTCGATACGGTTCGAAGCATTTTTGTAAAATGGGGACCAGACTATGCAGCAATATTCAAGGATGGGACGAACGATGGTAACAAAAAGCGATTTCAGTGTGTACGGACATCGGAAATCCTTAGAATTCCTGAACAAAAAACCAAGCAAACTATTACCCCTAGAGATTACATAATCTATGTGCATCCTGAAATTTAGATTTGAATCGAATATGACGCCTAAGTCTTTATAGCTGTATACTCTTTGAAGCGTAGCACTCGAAATAGTATATTCAAAGAGAACTGGACAGAGGGACCTCGAAAACGATAGGACACAGCATTTATTTATATTCAGATGAAGACGGTTTAGAGAGCACCAGTTTAATAAACTGTCCAAATCTTTTTGAAGTTCGATGCAGTCGGTCAATGTTTTAATTGATTTATATATTTTTAAATCGTCAGCATATATGAGACATGATGAATGTTGAATTTTTGGCGGTAAGTCATTTATAAATAATAGAAATAAGAGTGGGCCCAGGTGGCTGCCTTGGGGCACTCCAGAGTGATTGAAAATTTTATCAGATATATTGGAACCAATTTTGACATACTGGATACGATTTGTTAGATAACTTTTTATCCAGCTAAGCAAACTTGAATGCATACCGGTAGCTCTTAATTTCTTCATGCGAAGTTACGCTGGAAGGCTTATATTAAGAAAAAACAGAAAAGAGTTTGGTATTCTCTACAGAAAAATGTTCTTGCCTTTTAACGTAATAAAGCAATATTTAGCCTTACAAGAAAGTCATTAGACCCATATGCAGTTATAGTATTCAACTTTGGAGTTGTACGCAAAAAAGTAACATTGAAATCATCCAACAGTTTTGAAGCACGGCTGAAAATCATTGTAAATGTACCTTTCTACATTAAGAGCGATGACCTGCACAGGGACCTGGACGTGTATTGCATACGTACATTCGGTAAAAAGCTAAAGGATCAACTTCACCGCCACACGAACCTTGAGACTACCCCGGTCTTGGATCCCACGAATCTATTGAGAAGGCTAAGAAGACACAATATTTTAAACTAGTGCAGCATGTACTATAATTAAAATATATTTGTTATTTATAAACCAATTAATAACGCTTACTTTTATTGCTAAAATGGTCGGCGAGAAAAAATTTCAGTTTTCTAATTCATTATAATCACAATCGGAATTCGAGGAATTGAGCCAAGCTGCCATCAACATTTTTCTGAATTTTTCGTCAACATATTTGTGTGCGCAACTTTGTTCTCGATGGCTTTGATAAAAACTATGCAAAGAAAGCGTTTGAACGCTGACTACTCTATGCGAGTTGCCATTTCGAAAACTAAACCACGTATCGATTCATTGACGAAAAAAGTCCGCAAATACAATCATCCTTTATACAAATTGCCATATTAACATCGACATTATAAACATTTAACAATTTATTATGTTACATTTGATGTTTGAATGAATAAAAACAATAAAATGGTGGTACGCGGAGGTCGTACACGAAAAAAAATGTTGCCAACCACTTTAAACCCTTACATCATAAATTTAAGTCAGAGCTAAATTGCTTCTTAGGCGCATTTTCGAATCCCAGCAAAATCCAAAAAGTATCATCTCTTTCGAATGTCAGACAAGTATCAGTTTTCGAGAGGTCCTCTCGGAGAGGACCTTCTTAACTCGCCTTTCGTAGTCAGAAAAAAACTTACGCATACACTTTTTTACAAGCTTTTCAGTATTCCGTACCCAAAAATAGAACAATTATGAAATCAGTTCGGTGTCTGTCTGTCTGTCTGTTAAAAAATTGATGTCCCCCTACCCCATCTCAAAAATATCGCTCAGAAAAATCTGAATATAATCAGAAACATTGAAAATAAAGTATATATTGAACCAAAACTATCAGGACTTCATTACGTTGTACAGTTTTTTATTTATTTATTTTTTTTAATTTCAACTATCCAACACACATCCAGAAAAGTGAGAGTAAAAGTTGAAAAGACTCTTGATGGTTTCCTATACTTATAATTTTGGTATTTCCTTTTACTACATTGTATAAGTTATTTGATGTTTTGTATGGATGTATAATTATTATTCTTCTGAGCAGATAAGAAAGGTCATCAGATAGGTATCAGATTTTATCAAGTTCCTTACAATTGTGTCAATAAATCTATCAATCGGTTACATATGCATGTAAAAACAACTGACCGGATATTTTTTGTCTATAATTCACTCGCGTTAAAGGGATATGAATTCTTAAATTACTTTGCACACCCATAGAGAAAAATTAAAGAAGTTAATAATAAAAGAGGATATACCGATACACATTGGTCTTGAATGTTTGTCAGTCGTAATGAGAGGGAACAATCGTGTTTGGTAAAGCATTCCACATTTGTGTTGAGGTAACCCGGTTAAAGAAGGAGTCTTTATATTTTACTGTGCGTCCGAAGTTCGGTTTAAGGCTAAACTGATGGGCATTCCTTGCGAGACGTGCGCTGTGAGAAAATGGATGAAAGGGAGGAATGCAACTGGCTATTTCACAGGAGCTCTGTTTTTTAGAAAAAGCGATAAAACAGCGAAAGACAAGAAACATCACGGCGATGTTCAAGGGAGTCAATTGACCAAGTGATAAGTTTTAACGCCCATTTTTGTATCCTATCGACTAGGTGCAGTAATGTTTTGGAGCACCTGAGCATTAAAGACGTGCCTGGGCTACGCCTTATAAATGGTAGCTAGATCAGAGGGGGTAAATTTCGAATCCATTGAAGAAGATGATCATTAAAGTATATGCACACAGCTTGATGTCAAACGTTGTCAAATTCTTTTGAAATTTCAAGTACAACAATCTTTTACTCAACCGAGTGATGAAGATATTGGTTCCATTTTTCAATGAGATATGCCATCAGACGGTTTATCTGCGTTTCCATGCTTCTTATCGAACACCGAACTTCCCGGCACAGGAGCTGTATCTGATTGCATAGAATATGCCAGTGTTGCAGGGAGATTTCATTCGAATTACTTACTTAGTTGGCGCTACAGCTCGAGGTGAACTGGGGCCTGCTTCCCACAACCATTTGTGTGTGCGCGTTATATTTTTTGCACGAACGGAAGGGACCTACAGTTTTCCGACGTCTCCGAACGGCGAGTTGGAATGACAAATGATACTCTTTGATGCTTGTCAGACATTCGAAAGAGGTGGGCACTGTGAAAAACTTTTTAGGTGTTTGCGGCGCGATTCGAACCCAAGACCGCTGGCTCAGTAGTCCGACGCACTAACCACTTGCGCTACGGTGCCCAGGGTATTAAGGGTATTAAGTTTTCTCTTACATTCCCCCACTAGCTTAAAGTTAGTTTTGGTGTTTGCACATGCTTTAAGTGTAGCTTGACTATCCGAACAGATATGTACAAAAGTGTCTCTGGTATTGGCGTTTAAGAGTTCGTCAGCATCCCTCAGTATTGCAAATACTTCCGCTTGGAAAACCAAATGAATAGATAGATTTATCAGAGGATCTAAACAGTGTACACCCGCTTCCGATTCTCCGCTAATGTGTGATCGGTCCGTCGATCGCTCTGCCTTGTTGCCAGTTCACACGGCTGGGGAATTTGACTGTATAGCCAGTATTGAATAAGTATTCTTTTTTTATGAAATCACTTGGGTTGCTGACAAGTACAGAGGAATCTGAAACATCCAGCAGTTCGTATTTGAAGTGACCCAGGGCTACTTTTCCACGTACTCTTTGGCTCCATGTCAAATCGCCCAAAATGTCACATTGCCCAAAATGTTTGGGCGATTCAACACTATGACAAATCGCCAAAAATTAAATAACAATTTGACATTTTCGTTAAATTGGGTTTAAAAGTGTGTTCAAAACGAATTCTAAGAATAACAGTAACGGTCACAGCAGAATGTTGTTGTTTTTTCTTCATATTATGATTACGAAATAAAATATGTATATGAAACGTATATTAGCGCGTGAAGCGGCGCGGCGCTGGTTTTTTCGGATTCCGATAAAACGTCCATTACTTCTTTGGGTGATTTGACATTTGTATTTTTTGGTCAATCTATCATAGTATTAAATCGCCCAAAAATGTTGGGCAGTGTGAAATTTTTCAGATTTGGGTGATTTGGTTTTGGGCGATATGACACAGATCCGCCTTAAAAAAGCCGAAACACAAAATCGCCCAAAATCACTATTTCGGGTATTTTGATATTATGCCAAATCGCCTAAAATTTGACATTTTTTTAATTTTTTGCATTTTGGGCGATTTGGTTTTGGGCGATTTGACACTGAGCCGTACTCTTTACCTGTATCATATGGAAATTCAATTTAAAAAGAGGCAAAGCTTAACATCTTTCCAGAATGTTGAGTGTCCCTAGACGGTATAATCCCTTTTTCGTTATCAGCTCAATAGCTTTAAATTACTACCATTTTGTGTCAGTCACCGGCTATTACAGTCCTTACCCTAACTCTGCGTTATTTTATTACCATTTACCTGATGCAAATATTAATTGCTATCCAAATTGGTACGCATAAAATTATATAAAGGAAAACCGTGAAAGCCTATCCAAAAAAAAAAAAAAAAACACTCCACTTAGCTGTCAACATGTTCTTTTTTCTTTTGACTTCACCTTGAGTAAACCTTTTTTAACTTTCAGAAAATATTTCGCCTATTTCCAAGCCGCAATTTTCACCTGTAAAGTGAATGAATTCGCCCCTTGTTAGCGCTAATGGAAACTGAAGTGGCCTTAGATGTACTCTTACATCTATGTACGTATATATATGTATACCTACATCAATCGACCCTTTGCAACACCACAATCTTTTCTCTACACAAAAGTAAAAGCAGGAGCAGTAGCAGTAGAAAAAAAAAACAAATATCTGCTGCCTAAATACTGTAAATCTCCGCCTTCTCAAATCCCAGATCCATCTGAGTAACCGACCCTTCGACCATCATCCGTAGCCGTACTCGTATATGACAGAGGGAAGAACTCTCATCATAAATTACGCCAGGAAAAATTCTTTATTTTTCCTTTTTTTGCAAAGGGAGACAGCAGCAGCAAGCTAAAAGGACCCGTGGGTGAATTTAGCCATCACTAGTGCACTAGGCGGCGGAACTGCTTTACTATACCTACTCGTACTTTACAGGATACTGGCTTTTTACCTTCTCCAAGCCGCGTCAATAAATTGCGAAATTTATGAACAATAATTGGACTGCTTCATCGCAGTCGCAGAAAACGGATCATTTTTCGAATAGAACGCAACGCATATCCTCGTGACCGGTATTCAATGGCACTCATACATACGTCATGTGCAAATTACGTTTTACATCCGCCGAATGTCCTTCTGTTCAGAATTTAGTTTTTCACCATGGAATGAGGCCCGCCCTGCATGTCAGAGAAACTGTTGTACAGGATGCGAATAAATCATATTTCCTGAACCAAATGCTTAATTAGCAATATGATTTCGCAGTGTTAGAAGGCACACACAGATGAGAGTGTTGCAACCCTTTTTCATCCTTCGTCGGGTTTGCCTTTATTTTATTATTATTTTTGTGAACAAATTTAACGTTCAGCCAGTCGTATTGCATAATTGATGTCTGCTGTGAGGGTGAAAGGATATTTGTTGTTGAGATTATCCTTTTTGAATTTTTGAGATAAACGCTGCGTTGAGCTGTGGGAGGGATGCATTCGCAGTGACTAAGGGTGATATTTGTATTGAATTCGATTATTTAATTAATGATGGTGAATTGAAGGACGTCGTCGTATAGGGTAGACACAAATAGCGGCAACATTTGTGGGTGGGATAGTCAAATATTTCTTCATCTTTTCCGGGAGTGTTTGCGTATGCATGAAATATAAAGAGGACGAGATTAGGTTAAGGTTATGAAAGGGGAATCTTTTTTTTAAGTTAATTACAACTAAGATAGACAGCCTTTCCTACTGTATGGGGGGGTGTACAATATGTACATTTGTTGTGAGCAGAAAGGAAGGTAAAAAGGAGTTGATGTGGTGCTTTGGGGCGTACGGACTATGCCCCTCTAATTCAAATTGATTACGCATCTTACACATTTGAAGCTGCGAATAGTTGGGATGCTAAGCAGAATAACTAAGCCTGATTAAGTGTCCATGGCATAGTGATTAGGACCATTTTTGTCGTCATTTCGAAAAATTTGTTTTTTTACTCGAACTTCCAAATTGACCTGGGATACACTGGTCGATATGGTAGAAATCATTTTGTTCGAAAGGTTCACTTTGTGATTTTTACTTTTCCTTACTTCCAAAATATTCTGGATTTCTATACATATATACATCCAAAAAGGATATCTATGTACATATCTATTATGCTCATATAGAGGGTCACCGAACAAGTGATGTCATTTTAAATCAAAAGCGAAAGTACAACGTTGTGCGTGGTCTGCTGGCTTCAATTCCTACGTCAACTGGACCTTGTAAGTAGGTAGGCCCAGATCTTTATGCAAAACGCGGTGCAAAAATGTTGTGGACACCTGAGTTCTAAACCGCAATAATGAATGTTGACATTTCAACAATGCCGCGAAATTTAAAACTACACCTCTTATTTATTGGCTGTTGGCTGACCCTGTATTAGGCCAAGGCGCATAAAATTCTGCTACAGTCTTACAACTGTAAGACCGGGCACTGAACAATAGGAAACATGGCCAGAAGATGCGGCGTCCTTACAAATGTTTCTATAGAAGCTGCATAGATTAGTATGAAATAGAATCTGTAGCACACCTTCAGTGCCACTGCCCGGTTCTTTAAGAACGGCGCCTGTCTTGAATGGGACCAGGGCTCTTCGACTGCCTGGATGACCTGGCTAAGATACCGCTCACAGACCTAAAAACATTTATTATAAGATCGAAATGGTTTTGTTAAACCTCCTGTTTCAACGTGCACAACTAGGGTATTCACAATGGACCTTTATGGCCTCTGTGTGAAATTGCATCTACTGCAAACGACAGGTACTGGATTTGACGGAATACATTTTTGTTGACAATCAACATTGGGTTATGGTAGGTTGAGTGGGGTTGTCATACTGAGCCATCACAAAATACTAGGCACCAGAGTGGGCCCATTGCGATCTGGTAAAAAATCCACCAGGACAACCGACACAATTTCCTGAAAGCATTTTACTACCCTTCAAAATATTAGCCTAACTCCTCCAGGTTACTAAAGAAAAAGCAGCCTAAGCGGTTTCTGCGACTGCGTGCTATGCCCTTAATTTGCATAGAATATGTGCGATATCTTGTACTACACCTTTATCATTGCAGTATCCGAAAAATACCACCACCTCGGTTAGTGGCAGCTCCCGCCATATTAAAAAAAAAAAAAACTATAAACATATCGCCAATATTATTTTTGTGAGTATGTTAATTTGTTAATGCGTCGTTGGTCTACGTGTTGTGAAAATCGTAGAAACCCCAAATATTGTTGGGCGCCATTATTCATTTTGATTTTTTTTTTCGATGTGAAGAAAGTCAGCTAATTTGAGAAACTTAGATATAAGCTCGATGACTTGAATCTTTAAAGATGTGACCATGCTCTAGCTGAGCAAACGTGTCGGAAGTAGTTTTCGCCGTTTGAAGGTGATGATTTCGACTTGGAAGACAAGGAACAATCTGGATATCCATAATAGTTCGAAGATGAAGAATTGGAGGAATTTCTCGCTAATGACAAACAATTCATGAATTGTCTGAATCGTTACGAGTTGACTTGTCAACGGTATGAAAATTCCTTAAAGCCATGAGAATGATCCAAAAGTAAGGAAATTGGATCCCATACGAATTGAAACCAAGGTACGTCGTTAGGCGTTTTCTTTTTACCTGTGAACAGTTGCTTTAAAAGTTGAATAGGAAGCGATTTTTGCATTGAATTAAAACTGGCGATGAAAAGTGGATCCAATACGACAATCCCAAGCGCAGAAAGTTATGGGTTAAGCCCGACCGAAGCAGATCCTCCGTATTTGGTGGGATGAGGTGCTCAAGCCGAATGAAGCCATTACTGGAGATCGCTACCGACTACAATTAATGCGTTTGAGCCGTGCATTGAAGGATTAACAAAGTGGTTTTATAGCACGACAATGCTCGTCCGCAAGTCGCAAAACCGCGTCCAAACATACATACTGGGAAATACTACTCCATCCGCCGTATTCTCCAGACATTGCTCCTTCTGATTACCACTTGTTCCGATCGATGACTCGATAAAGCTACTTCTTATGAAGATTGTAAAAAAATCGCCGATTCGTGGATTGTATCTAAAGTTGAGGCGTTCTTTCGTATACGCATATTGCCCGAAATATGGGAAAAAATAGTGGCTAGCGAATAATATAATTTTTCAATTACATATAAAATAGGTAAACTATTTTTTTGATAAAGAAAAACGCTACGAATTAATTCCAATTTCCAATTATGATTGTATTTAACGTTGTGAAATACAAAATCGTAAGATATTCGGTCTCGTTTGCGTTGACGGATTTTGGAGGACAAGATTCAACCACGAACTATTCGAGCTGTACAGCGACATTGATCCGGTCAAAAATTTGCGCATTGGGCATTTAAGATGGCTAGGACATGTAGATCGAATGGACATCCACGCTCAGACCCGCAGAGTATTCGAATCCAACCCGGATGGCCAGCGCAGCAGAGAACGACCTCGCCTTTGAGGTGGTGCGCATAAGTGGAAAAGGACCTCAACAAACTTCGATTGGGCAACTGGAGGCAGTTAGTTAAGGACCGGGCTGACTGGAAGGGGTTGTTGGTTGAGGCATTGGTCCACCCCGGACTTTAGCGCCACCTAGGCAAGTAAGTATTTGACGCTGTTCAAAAAAGATAATAAGATGGTTTTTCAAAAAAATTTGGAAATACATAATATATCTACCAAAGTATCTCGTTTAAAAGAAATCATTTATTGTAAGCCCATTCCGTCCGAAAGTAGGGCACCCATTCTCGATTAATATCACATCACATTGCACAGAGTGAGGGTGGCTGCTTGAGTGAGCATTCGCCTAACTCTATACCCACGTACGTACACAGAAATAGAACTGGTCAGCGGCCAAAACACATTGAATCAAATTAAGTACCATACATTACACAGAATCTATCATTTTATAACAGTTTGGTGTTTTATGAGCGATCTTGGATGCATAGTGAATCATTAATAATAAGAAACAGTTCAAAATAAATGACAAAATTAAGAAGACATTGACATTTATAGTGACATTGGAGTTAGATGAATTGTTGTTCCCTTTTGGCCACTCGAAGAACGAAAAGAAACCCTTCACCAATCCAATTAAAGCGTCTAGAATAATCCCAATTTGTTGTACGGCAACGGCAAGTGCGATAGATTGGCAATAACATGTGTCCTTAGGGAAGCCATTAGAATGATTCTTTTGTGTGTATGTTAAGGCACACTAATATTCTCGCATGTCCCTTTTGAAAAGTGATTGCAATTTATTTCCAAACAGTGCAAAAGGACATTACGTATAATTTTCGTTTTCCAGTGAAGTGAATCGAACCGAAAGCAACAAGATACTTCTACCTACTGCCATTGGATGTTTTATCTTTCAACATTGCCTTACATTACTCAAACATGTCATCCGCAAATTAATGAAACCACCGCCGCTGCCGCAAAGAAAGAATCTCTGGTAAAAGGAAAAAGGACCAACGTCTATCGTTTTCCTACCTCGCCCCAACCACCTCGATGTTCTGATGAAATTGAATAAGCAAAACAATCTCCCTGCAATCTGCTCATAGAACAGATGGCAAGTTGATGAACTTTTCCCTCAAAAAGAAAAACTCACCAAAAATACTCGTATAACCAGAAAAAAAAAGGAAAATGTATCTCGCATAGAAGAGGATCGTATCTTTAGCGGGACGAGTGACGCTCACGACGTGATGACATCTTGAAAGAGACAGAATTTTTCTTTACAGTGAAGACGTACTCGTATCCATATGAACGAAAAGAAATTCGTCCTACATCCCACATGTGTCTTTAGGTTTCTGGATTTGGCTTTGAAGAAACTTCTCACAAACCAGTCAAACATGCATCCTTAATGTGAGGGTGTGTACGCGCAATTTGGCTTACAGCTTTTAGTACTAGTAGTTCATTAGCATCGTTGTAGTGTGTTTTGTGTCCTTCAGTCAAGTTCATCCTTATGCTGCACAGCAACTGGCAACTGTCGCATACAAACTTATCTAGCTCCAGGGACGAGGACAAACGCATAGAGGTGAAGGTGAACTCCTTCGGCTTCATGCATGAGTCATTAAAATATCTCGGGGGAGGCTTGCTTTAACCTTTAACTGGCCTGCTCCTTCTGTTTTCTTTTCATTTGCATACAAAAAGGAACTCATGCACTATTGGTCACTTTGTCTATAACTGTCCTACTTTTTTTTATGATTTATTTACTGTTTTAAACTTGCTTTTGAGGAAATGTAATTTTTAGGACGTATTTGGAAAGTTTTCGTCAAAACTGAGGCTTCGGGTTGTTTTTAATGTGAAATAATTGAAATATTTCTTTGTTGAATTTCCTGCAGCGTGGGTTGGCATGGGAAAACATACATACGAACATAGGTACACGTAGGCAACATGCGAGCAACGGAAGGGAAATTATTTTGGGATTTAATTAAAAAGTTTTACAAAGATAAGTCATACAATTTAGGGATATACTCGTTTACTCTCTCGTATACGTAGCGACTACATCATACGTTTCAGTGGGTTTTTGGGAAAAGTTTTCTTCACATTTTCCATTAAAAAGAAACATCACCATATGAAAAGGGAAGGACTAAACAAAAGCGAACCTTTTGGCATACATTTTGATCTCATAATTAGCATTTAGTTAACTTGAAGCTTCGTGTAATCGCAAAATTGAAATTCTATTATTTTAGGTCTTTCAAAGTCTACGTGGTTAACGCTAAACTTGGTTGGAAGTTATAAGAAAATATACATAGCTGCGAACCAGAATGGACGAATGTCAAACAGTGTGCACTGGAAAATGGGGCGCGGTTTCTATATTTTTGTGACATTGAAAGGTCACAAATTTAGAAATCTAGATCTAATCAAAGTTATAAAATATTTATTAATTTCCTGATGCAGTAAAGTATTTTTTTTATTGGCAAACGCGTCTCTAAAGCTTTTAAACTCAAAAGCCGGGGTAACTTTCAGAGAATCTAACTCGTAAATCTTTTAATGATGCATCGTTGAGTTCCCCAAGTTGGCATTACTAACATTGCCTTGGACCTAGAGTCTAGTTCCATATTTATTTCACATTTAAAGACGATTACTCCTCAGGTCCTAAGGGTATCCCTGTTGTGATGTCCTCACTTTATCTCTGAAGTTTATTTTTGTGACTTCCATAGCAACTGAAGCTTCGGGAAACCCTCGTTATAAGTACGCTCGTCTTTAAAATTACTAACTACTGATATTACTAAAGCTATGTTCAGACGATTGCCAGGTCTGCAAATATTGTCAGGTCTACAAATGTGCTGACAATTAGCTGCAAATGAGCTGACAATGACAAACTACTTTACAATGTTCAATTTTTGAATTATTTTATTTCTGTTTGAAGGAAATTTCCAAGCTATAAAATTTTTGAGAATTTTAAGAAAAAATATTTACAGGGTGTTTCAGAATCCTCTACTGAAAAACAACTTTTTCCCCATAGGAAATGGTCTTAATATTTTACCTCATAAACTGTCAAAAGTAGGTAACTGAAGTAAATACAGTTTGTCTAAAAGCCAAAAAAAGTCACAGTTGCATAAAAGTAAACGAACAAGAAAATCCTGAAATATTTTTGTAGGTGTATCAAACGCCTTTTTTGCTTAGAGTGCAAATATACTATTTCAGTGGTAGTTTAAAGTCAAAAATAATAAAAATAGTATTTTACTTTAAAATTAAACTCAAATATTAATGTTTGTAGTAACTGCAGAGTATTTCAAAACTTATTCAAGCGAAACAATGTAGGAAAAAAAAGAACCAATCAAAAAAAAATACGCCGCGGCACCTTGTAGGTAGGTAGGTAGAAGTGGTGGTTTCGATGGAGGGAAACCCAAATAGCGCGCGGGGCGCCGTTTTGATACCACAACCTCAGGTGACCCGTTTATTTGAAGGTAGAGTTGTGATATTTATATCCATCCTGTGGAATTTAGGAAGAGGATCAGCTCTCTAATACTTTTCCCAGATATATCTTTGAGGTCGTCGAAGAATAGCTTGCCCAGTGTGCGTTGCCTGGCTCTCGCCAGAGCCGGACATTTGCACAGAAAGTGAATTAGAGACTCTTTTTCATTTTCATTTTTGCAGCTACGACAGAAACTGTTGTGAGGGATCGATAGTTTGGCTGCATGGTCTCCTATTGGCCAGTGTCCTGTACTGACTGCCACCACTCTAGCGATGTCTACGCGTGTTCTTAGTAGCAGTTCGTTTGTTTTAGACCTGTTGTAATTTGGCCATAACTTTCTGGATATGACACAGTTTGTCAGACTGGTCCACCTGAGACCGGCTAATTTTAAGAAGTGTGAGAGTATATTGCCCTTAACAGCACCTATGGGAATATGAACGTTTTCCGCTAGTGAGCTGTTAAGGGCTGATCCTCGCCTGGCAAGTTCGTCGGCTCTCTCGTTACCATCAATGGCGCTATGTCCTGGAACCCAGAGAAGCGTGACTCTAGCCTGGTTGCACAGGCGGCTGAGCTGTTCCTGGCAGCGATCTACTAATTTCGAAGAGGTGGTTGCCGAAATTATGGCTTTAATTGCGGCTTGGCTATCCGTAATAATAGCGATATTATGTTTGGGTGTTGGGTCATTTATTAGGTTGCGACAGGCTTCGAGGATCGCCAGTACTTCCGCTTGGAAGACGCTAGCGAAATTTGGAAGACGGTAGGACTTAGATATGCCGAGCTTTTCCGAGAAAACTCCCGCACCCACACCGCAGTCCATCTTTGACCCATCGGTGAATACCGTTGTATCAAAGCCTGTCACCACTCTCCCTCGCTTCCATTCTTCTCTACTTGGGAAGGTTGCGGCGAAGGGTTTCTTGAAGTTAAGATTGGGGATAATATAATCTGTAGGAGACACAACCAGGCCATATGGTAGTGTATCCAGGATTTTACTGTGACCATACGTCTTAGCAGTCCAGCACTTGGATTCTTTGAGTCTGACTGCACTGCATAGTGCAGTGCTTTTCGTATGAAGATCGAGTGGCAGAAGGTGCAAAAGCACAGAGAGAGCATCAGTTGGGCATGACCTAATTGCACCTGTGATGCCTAAGCTTGCCGTTCTTTGGACTCTTCTGATTCGGTTGATATTGTACTTTTTGCTTAGGGCGGGCCACCACACTAAAGAACCGTATGTGAGAATTGGACGTACAACGGCTGTATACATCCATAATGTCATCTTAGGCTCCAATCCCCAGTTTTTTCCGAATGTTTTGTTGCAGGCGTAGAAGGCTATGCATGCTTTCCTGACCCGTAGCTCAATATTCTTCTTCCAGCTAAGTTTAGAGTCAAGGACAATGCCCAAATACTTAGCACTGGAAGATAGTGAGAGTGTCTGACCGTTTAGTTTGGGAAGATCAAAAGTTTGTACTTTGGTTTTTGTGGTAAAAAGTATCATTTCAGTTTTGCTTGGATTAACCCCGAGGCCGCAGCTCGCCGCCCAGGAGCTAACTTTCTTCAAAGCATTCTCCATGACTTCGCTTATCACAGAGGGAAACTTTCCTGATACCAAAATTACTACATCATCCGCGTACGCTACCGCCTTGACCCCATCGTTGTCTAGACGCACTAAGATCTTGTTCATGACCATTAACCATAGTAGAGGCGAGATAACACCACCCTGAGGCGTTCCTCTGCTTACAAATTTGGTTAGATTGCTGTTTCCTAGGGATGACTGAATAATTCTGGTTTTTAGCATGGATACTATCCATTGGCCAATGAACCCCTCTACGCCTAGTTCAGCTAGAGATTGTTGAATTGAATCAGTGTGTACGTTGTTAAAGGCTCCTTCTATGTCTAAGAAGGTAGCTAGAGTGTAGTCCTTATAGTGGATGGTGTGTTCTATTGTACGCACTACCTCGTGGAGAGCTGTCTCTGTGGATCTACCTTTAAGGTATGCATGCTGAGATTTGGATAGAGGAGATTCTTGTAGAACCTTCCGTATATGGGTATCGAGGATTCGTTCCAGGGTTTTTAGCACGAAAGACGTGAGGCTGATAGGTCTAAAATCCTTCGCAGATTCATGACCTCGTCTGCCGACTTTTGGGATGAAAACCACACGGATACGCCTCCACGACTGTGGGACATAGTTGAGGAAAAAACATCCTCTAAAAATAGGGACTAGCCACGGAATTGCTAGGTCGTGCACCTTCTGTAGCATAATGGGTATAATGCCATCAAGTCCAGGGGATTTATATGGGGAGAAGCTGTTAATAGCCCAAAAGGTTATTTCCTCGGTGACTATGGTTTTGATAGTGTTCCATGGTGCGGAAGAACTGCAGTCACGGAGGGCTGCCGTACTGTAATCTTTGCAACCAGGAAAGTGAGTGTTCATTAACATCTCTAGGGATTCCGCAGTTGAGTCTGTCCATCCACCATCCGCCTTTTTGAGAAGAGACGGGGAGGAGTGTTCTTTGGACAGGATCTTACTCAGTCGAGCAGACTCCTTAATGGTGTCAATGGATTGACAGTAGTCCATCCAGGATTGCTTCTTGGCCTTCCTGATGGATTTTTTGTAAAGTCTAAGACAGTCTTTGTAGGGCTGCCAGAAATTGTGGTTATAGCAAATGTTGAAAATCGCTCTGGTCATCCGCCTGAGGTTTGAGAGGTCTTTACTCCACCACGGTGGGAGCGACTTTTTACTATATCTGACTGGACACGAGACTTTGTAGGCGGTGTTCATTGCCTTCTCGAAAGTCTTAATCTTTGCATCCAATTCTGAGGGTGATACTATGAATTCTATTGGAGCATTGCCAAGTTTTGATCTCAGGACTTGGCCGAATTTGGTCCAGTCTGTCCTTTTGGGGTTTCTAAAGGGTTCTGGAATCGCTACTGTGAAGTTGACATTAAAGAGTATCCAATTATGGTCTGAAAAAGATTTTAAGTTGGATACTCTCCATTTTTCTACCTTTATGTTGTTATTGTTGGTGGTAAGGGTAATGTCAATAACTTCTTCCCACCCAATGAAACTATCCGTACTCGGAAACACAAAAGTTGGAGTGTTACCCGTGTTACATATAGAGAGATTGTTTGTGATAATGAAATCAAAGATGGACTCACCTCTTTCGTTATCCTCTGAGCTGCCCCAAAGCGTGTGTCTGGCGTTTGCATCGCAGCCCAAAAGTAGATTGGCTTTTTTGTTGTTTACGAAGGATGTTAGTGCTAAGACCTCTTCCGGCGGTGCTTGTCGGTTGTGAGCCATGTAGGCTGAGGCCAAGTACAGGCATTCCCTTCCTGTATCCAATTTAACAACTGTTAAGTCTGGTGAGCTAAGATTGGGACATAGAAAGGCTTTAATATGTTTCCTAGCTAGAATACAAGTTCTGGGCTTACCGTTGTTATTTTTTGTGTCGTAGTAGAGATTGTATAGATTGTCTTTGAGACCTTTGATATTCGTATCTTTGATCCATGGTTCTTGGATAATGCTGACGTCAATGTTTTCCTCCCTGAGATAAACAAGGAGGTTGTCTGATGCACATTTCGAGTGCTTCAGATTAATCTGCAAGACTTTCAGCATTATTGATTATTAGTGGGGTCGTTTTCGATGCTCATACCTTCCAACAGTTTGTTGGCGTCGTCGACTTCGTCTAAGTCGTCGCCCGGGTTTGAGGATCTGAATATCTTAAGTTTGGCGTTCCTGATACCAAACCTAAGCTTGTGGTCTGCCCTTTCTAGTGCCCCTAGGCACTCCTCATTTATGAGGAGAAGGAAGGACATGCTGTTTTTCTGGGGTTCTTCTGCCTTGATGACTCCCCAGTCGTCCATCGGGATCTCCGGATTATGGATCTTAAGACACTGGAGGAGCGTTCCATTGTCTAAAGGCATAACGGGTAGCCAGATGCGGGCCTTTGGTCTCTTTGGTATGTCTGTTGCCTGGATAAGCTTGAGTTTCAAGCCATCCCATGCATTGCTGATCTTGGCAACACACTGGCTGAGGAACTCTTTAGAGTACCGATCGGAACATTTGATCACCCTATACCCTCTAACGACTTCGGCTGAGTCGAAACGGGGCAGAGGGCCGTCTTTTTTGATAAGCAGATGATCTATCACCATCTGTGATAGTTTGGCCTCAATGCTATTCCAAATCTTCATCACCGCCTTGCCGCCTGTCGATAGCTCATCCACCAGTGCGACTTGGAGGTCGTCCCTTATGACCTCGCTAACGGTACGTTGGGTAGCTTTAGCCGTTTGTTCATCCGCTGTTGTCTTAGACCTGGTTTGGGCAACTTTGCTCCTCTTGCTTGATCGAGCGGTCTCGTCCTGTGACCGGTTACGCTTTGTGGCCTCTGTCTTAGCTAGGTCGCGATTTTTCAGGTAATCGTTGTATTCGTCAACAATTACCTGATATTTAAGTTTGTCCGCCTGGTCCTGATCATGAACCGTACCGGCCGCCTCATTTTTAGCAATCTTGCCAAGAATGAAAACAGCCTTCTGGTACTGATTCTTTTTCAGGGCACCGACTGACAAATTCTTCCTTCTTTTCTTGGGGTCACTGTGGCTGGTGTCCCCAATTTTCGATGTATTGGCGGTTGTTGGTGGTTGAGACAAAGTAGGAGTGCTATTGCTGACACTTCCTACGTTGTCGGGTTTTACTTGCGTCTCTTGGCTTGAGACAAGCAACTCCTCTTCCGATGAGGTGCCTATGGCATACTCATCATCATCCTCAGCTTTTTTTGTTATATTTTCTTTTAAAGTTGTCATTTGGTCCCACGAGTGGCGGAGAAAAGAGGTCCACCTGCGCAGAGATCCGCAGTACGCAGGTAAGGCTTTATAATCCGGAGGGCACCAGGTATCCGGATACTCCGTTAAAGACTGAGCTATTTACAATGGGCCCTCAGCCAGGTTGATTATTGGCACGGGTCGTATAACACCTTAATCCAGCCCAGGGGAAGGGGAGGGGGAGGAGGCGTGGATGGGAGAGGGTATGACGGGGATGGCTATCCCTTAGCTTCTGATCTCCTCTGGGTGACCCGAGAGTCATTGACCGTACTAAGCCCCTACACCGCGACAAGGTGGATAGTCAGGTAGGAGCGGCACCTTGTAACCAGTGAAATTATTATGAAATATGAAATCCGCGAGGGGTACAACTCGTCATAAAGTAATTTCCACGGCATTGGAAAGCAGCGGAGCTAAAAAGAATACATACAACTAGAAAATCGCCAAATGATAAAAAATCGAATCGTCCTATTTCTCTCATATCAGCAACCTCAAAAATATTTATAAAAAGGGATTCATATAAGTCTGCTGCAGCTATAAATATTTACACACCAATTCATTTTTCATGAAAGACGAAATCGTAAACAGAATTGAAAACAGCATACAATGTAAAAAAGTGTGATTAGCCATCTTCTTGGATATAGCACAGGCCTTCGCCAAGGTCTACAGTAAAAGGCTTCAGTTTAAGTTGCAAAGAGATTTATCAAAGCAAAATACTATACATATGTAAAGAGTAAAGTTTAAAAAATAGTGTTTGGAATTAAATAAAATAGCGGTAGGAATTCGTCAAGGTAGCATCTTAGGTCCTGTGCTTTACTTACTTTACACAGGAGATTTAACTGAACCACCTGAAGGCCGCAAAACAACATTCGGAGGTAATACTGCAGTTCCGGCAACGGGGAGCGATAAAGCAAAAGCTTTTTTGCGCAGGAAACATTTTCGTTTTTGAATCCGAACCCTACACATCACAAAAACTAACTGTACGGATGGTGCCAAGGATAACTACTAGAGTGTTAGGTACAGGGTGGTCGGAAATGTATCACTAAATTTGTGTTAGTATGCTATACATTTTGCGAATGGCGAGAACTGTTGATTTTTTTATTATTATTTTTTTGTTTGATATTTGTTAAGCAAAAGATGTACATATGTAGAACACACATCGGCAAGTAATGGAACGCTAAACACCTCAATATCGCGTCAGTTATTTTGGCGCAGTCCTACTGTACAAAAACGAAGGCGTTTAGCCGCTCACCTTGAAGAGACTGGAACAACACGTGACAAAAGAGGTGCCGGAAGGTCTCTTAGTGGTCGTTCCAACGAGAATATCGCCACTGCTGCTGAAGATGTCGGTCGCAGATGAGCCATCAACGAAAACCAGACAGCTAGTGAGTGATACAGAACCATGATCAAGAGTGCTTACTGCCGCAAATTGATCAATTGGGACTGGAAGATATGTGAATCCAACAGTACGGTGCAATCGCATACATAGGTTGCGCGAAAATAGACATTTTGAAGGATGTATTTCGAGAATTAGGGTCGCCTAATGTCTCGTTTTGGCGATTTGCATTGGCCGGAAAGATCGCCCGATTTGACCACTCCAGACTTCTTTCTTTGCGGGTTTTTGAAGTCACGGGTCCATTAAAACAAGCCTCCGAAAGCTCTCAAAGAGAATATTCGACAAAAGTTCGAGAACTTTTCGCCCGAAGTCCTCGTAATCGTAATCGTAATCGTATCGTATGAAAATGCGGTAAAAAGAGCACAAATGGTCATCAACAATGGCAGCGCCCACAATCCTCAAAAAATAATGGGAAAAAAAATTTAAAGCTCCAAATAAACATTTAAAAAAAAATTATAGAATTATTTCGTTTCATTTTAAATAGCAAAACGGCATCAGGTGTTTTTGGCCCACCCTGTATTTTGATGATTTACATTAGTTTTTTTCCCACATCTTTCTTATAACACTGTGTGACATTTTTCAGGTCTTCGTCTCGGGCCTAAGATTGATCCTGAAAGTACTTACCAAAACTAGAAACTCTGCATCATTAATTTTCCCAGATTGGCTGCCTATCGTACTTTATAGCCTCATGAATATTTTGGCTCAAACCTTATATTGAGCACTTTTTGGTTTTTTCCTCATGGCTTTATCTTTGTTAACCGTAGGGATTTTTTTTCTGTCTTTAGTAAAGTTATAGGTATTGATTAGGAGAAAAAAAGTGCAAAACAAACCGACCCAAAAAAAACTGCATCCAGGCCTCGAAATCGTAAAAATGCCCTGAGAGAGAAAGAAACAGCGTCAGAGAAATCTTAGGCCCTAGATTAGTGGTTGCACTGTGTTATTGACTGTTTGTTGGTGTCGGGTCTTATTGGTTAGTGCGATGGACAACTAACAGTTTTTTCACGGTGCCACGGCTGCCGAATATATGACAAGTTACTTGTTGTGAGGAGCTCCTCAACCCCTTCCATTCGTTAAAAATTGTGCTCAATTCTCCATATGACTGCTAGCCCCGAAAGTTAAGGTTGTAACTTGTAACCGTTGGGTTACATCCTTACATCCCTTAAAAGTTGAAATATTACCTACTACTTAATATAATTGGCTGCATGAATTTCTCAGATGTGATAATAAAAAAAGCCTTCAAAAGTCATACTTTTGCGGATTCAACTTCACAATAGGTATTGGCACCAGCTCGTCATTCGGCTATAGGTATGCAATTCGGCCCATCAAATTCAGCCAGAATTTTGACCATCCCAGACTGTCGAATACATTGCCAGAACGAACCAGCCGTACCCTTGATTTATAAGTGGGCTACGGCCAATGCTTAACATTTCCGGATTGCAGTCTGGTAATTACACTTCAAAAGCCGTCACTTTCAATCATACATATGTTCTACACTTCCAGTTAAATCTTGTTGACCACTTGTGTTGCTGGCAAAAGACACACCTACATATGAGTACAATACAAATACTCGTATAAATATTTACAATTCACGCGAACAAGTGTGTACACACTTACGTATGTAACATTATATGAAAAAAAAAATATATAAAAGGCGTAATGAGAGAATATTGTTTTCGTAATTTGATTTGAAGCACACTCATCACTCCAAATTGAAATTGCCATCTTGAATTGTCAGCCAGATGGAAACTACCCCTATGCGCGCCTCGTCACTCGGAGTCTTGGAAATTGCTGGATCAAAAACAATCCAACCGAAATCCTTGCACATTCCCTGCGGCTGGATTCAATAATCTAGATGCCTTCCTCTCTGTCCCATTCTCAATCATATTCCATCCACCTCACCTACCACCACCAGCTACGCCCTACCACCCCCGTGACATAAGCTTCACCACAACGCTATCTTGTTTTCGTTGAGAGAAGAATAAGAAAAATATGATTACATTCACAAGTGGATACGTTTCTATTAAATTAAATTTTGCTTACTTAAACGCAAAAAACCAGAACGAACACAACCAGTCTTGAGAGCTACAGACGGTATACCGGAGAGCGGGATCTTCAAGGACTAATCCAATGCCAAAGGGATAAGAAACAACAAAAAAAAAAAAAACAAAAGGCAACTATAAATTTATGCCGAAAGCACCATACCCGCCCCCAAAACCAGAAAAAAAGGGGATGCCACTGAAGATGGTTGTTCACCATCTGAAATGGAAGTTGTCATGCAAATGTCAAGATTACTTTGTTATTGAAAATAGTTTGTGTGGGCGGTGGGTGGTGATGGCTGATGGTGCCGACCGCCAGCTAAGGGCTGCAATTTTCTTCTACCAAGAAGCATAGAGAATATTTTCAGGTAACGCATCGGGAGGGTTGGGCAATCAAATTCAATTATTTAATTCTTAATTTCACCCTTGGCCCTCCTTAGATTTTTGTTGTTGACATTTCTGCTGGAAGGACTTGCACGGATCTGAGATGGAAAATTTGTCTTTGGCTTAGTAGTTTCTTGGAGAGTGTAGCTCTTTGTTCTTCTTTTATTCTACTGTTTCTGTTAACCTCTTTTGAAGAAGGTTCGTGTCCTGTTCGACTAATAAATATCCATATTTTTGGTTTGCATTGACATCCTTCAGTAGAATCACCAAAGTTATGATGTAATCAGAGTCAGACAGAACCAAAAGGATTTTTATTTGGAACTCGAAAGTGGCCGTTAAGAATTTATTAAAAGATACTTCTCATACTTTAATTAATTAATTTTTTTTGCATAAATAGTTAAAATAACATTTCAAAAATATGTCTGTACATTTTTAGAATGAAATTCGCATTATTTATCGATTAAAAACTCTGACCTTGGGGTCTTTTGTATTGACGACTCGTTCTGTGCGGAGTGATTTAATCAGTGAAAAAAAAGAAAATGGCGGGCAAGATAACTCAAAAAGTTCTTAACCGACGCTTATGAAATTTGGCACACCTCTTCTCTATAATAAGCTTCTATTTGAACCTCAAAAATGCCAAAACAAATTTCAAAAACTACCATTTTTGAACCAAAAACCATCGAAAAAGGGTGAACTTTTTTCTGAGAAGTGCCAATTTACGACTTGACTTTTTTGACTTTTTTGTTTTTTTATTGGTTCAACTAGATACTAGAAAATACATGTCTTATGAATACGCTCAAACTAAAATTTTTGATTTCAGATCGCTGTAACAGAAGCTAAAAATCCCGCCGATTGATGCCTTTCCCCGCGAGGATCTCAGGCCATTAAAAAAAAATCTGATTCTTATATTTTAATATATAATTAGGTTTGTATGATGTCGCCAGCCCCAGGGCGCACTGACTACCGTCAGTGTATTTTCATGGTTTTCAAAAAACCCCCATTTCATCGAACGCAAATAGCTTGCCCTGACAACTGTCATTCTAATATTTTCAATTTTCGAACGAAAATACAAATCTAAAACATGTTTATATTTAGATTTTAATTAATTTTATAAATATTTACTTTTTTAAAACAATTTCTTTTCTTCAATTCAAAAAAACAACCACAAAAAAAGTTCGCGATATGAAAAAACAAAACGAATAGAATTTTTGACAGCCCATTTTTCTTGCACTGAAGAAATACCTAGGGCGAATACAGGGCAGACCCAGTGCCGACATAAAACACAGGGCAGCATTTTTAGTGACTGACATCGAACACATCAGTGCGTTTTCAGTGTGCCCCAGTGCGCCCTGGGGCTGACATCATACAATCCTATTATGAATAAACATACTGAATTTAAAAATGATTCATTCATTCCTTCCCCTTTAAATAAGCCTCTGAAAAACGGTCAAAATTCAGGCGGTTATATCTATCGCCATAGTAGGGAAGACTGGCTGTCAACCAAGGTGATCAGAGACCGGGAAATAGTACTCTTTTCCGGCGGCTCAAAAATGGACTGGAGCCGGGTTCTACTCAGAAATACTAAATAAACGGGAATCATTCAGACTACCGGATACATGCAGTGTTTTTCAAGCGGAATTACTAGCGATCGAAAAGGCCGCAATATTCATAAAAGGAAGCGACCTCCCTCCGTCGGAGATAGCCATTCTGGTGGATAGTCAGCCAGCTCTGAAAGCAATGGGATCAAACACAATAAAATCAAAGGCAGTCCAAAAATGTCGCAATGCACTAAATGCCAGAAGGCACCACAATGTTAGACTGTACTGGGTACCCGGACATAGCAATATTGAAGGGAACGAGATAGCAGACGAACTAGCTAGACCTGAATCAGCCATGAGCAATAGTGATGCTGACACCTCCATACTGCCAGCGACTAAAACGCTGTTCAGCACAATCGACCAAATAGTCGAAAAAGAGACCAACGCTCTCTGGCTCACACGAACCGACTGCGTCACATCTCGTTCTTTGTGGCCGAAACTTGATCTTAATAGGACAAAGACGATGTTACATCTGGATAAATCCTCCATACGCTTAATCACCGGAATAATTACAGGACACTATGCCATAGGTCACATGACAAGCAAATGGCTACCTGAGTCCAACGTTATCTGTAGAAGCTACGGAGATGAGGAAGAAAGCGAATCGATCCAACATCTGCTCTGCTACTGTCCCGTCCTCCAAGAACGACGTCTCCGTACTTTGGGTCATAGATTCCTGGAAGACATAACAGGACTCGGAAATTCTAAGATATCGGATCTTCTACGATTCACAAAGAGCACAAACTGGTTTACGAGTTGGTAAAAAGAGGTTTTACTCCCAAACTATGAGGGGATTCACAATGGACCTTCGGGTCTCCAGGTGGAAATGATTGGTCGTTCAATCACACACCCCTCTCAACCTAACCTAACCTATGTATCGCCCTCCTTAGGTTAGGTTGGTTAGGTTGGGTGGCCATTCACCATAGTCGGTAGGATTCACTTAGACCAAAGTAGGTCCATTGTGCTGCCACATGAGCCGACTCTTATCGAAACTCCTGGAACCATTTTGAGAGTTGGATGAATTTCCGTATTTTATTGATATCCGTTGAGGAAATATCTTGAAGGTTTACAAAGAAGAATTCTCCCAGAATCTTTTTTCTTAAGGAGGAGTGAGCTGGGCAACTGCATAATAGGTGATAGGGGGATTCATCGTCCTGCTCATCCATGCAGCTGTGGCAGAAGTCATTACCGAGGATTCCTAACCTGTTGGCATGTCTGCCTATTGTGCAATGATCTGTCAATACGCCTACTATTATGCCGATATGTGCTCTGTTAATTTTTAGCAGGCTGCAAGTTTTACGTTGGTTTAGCTGTGGCCAAGTCTGTCTGGCACAGCTACACATGTCAAGATTACGCCGTCTTTCATTAGCCTGTTGTAGAGCTTGTGTGGAGATTTTGTATTTTATTGTTTCTATTGGTACATGGGGTGCACTTTCCGTGGTAAAACGTCCCAGTCTTGTAACTTTTCTAGCTAGCTCGTCTGCTTCACAGTTACCTGTTATATCGCTTTGACCAGGAATCCAGCGCAGCGTGAGCAAGCATCTCGTTTAGAGATGCGCGTCAGTGCCTAACCAATTTCGATCTTATAATTTGTGATTCGAGTGCTTTCATAGCTGCTTGGCTATCGGTGTAATTGAAAATGTCGCGATTGTACGTCGATTTCATCGAAAGCCACTCAGCGACTTCACGAATTGCCATCTCATCGTCCTCCTTAATAAATGATTTTTTGTATCTACATTGGAATGGGAAACACAGAAATCTAAGATCCAGTCAATGAAGGTACAGACTTGCAAGCATTCGCTTAAACTGGATGATTTTTAGGTAATAAAATGTTCGTATTACTGCCATTTTAAGGAGCATAGAGTCGACGTAGTATCCTTATTCATTTCAATCGGCAATTGTCGTTAAGTTCACTCGCTTTGGCTTACAGAGAATACACGCAATTAATTTTACGATATTAAATGATTAACTATTGATTAGTTTAATGAAACACAAGAGTAAAATATAATTCAAACCATCAACATCTTATTTCCGACTATTAATCTTGCACACTCGAGTACCAGTATACAAGCGCCGGCCCGTCGAACATAAAAACTCCATATAATAAGGAGCAAGCAATTCACCTGCCACTGCTACGGTATTCCCTAACTCAATTCCATATAAAATGACGACGAACGCTCTGAACAACGTAATAAAATCTCCTTCAGGACCTAACGAAAGGATACTGCGAAGGAAACACATAAAAAGGATTCGTTTAATAATTTCCCAAGAGCAACTTAGTGGCGAGAGCTTTCCACGGAAATGCAAAATGCGGTAACAAAATAAAAACTCTTCTATTTGTTACACACACATACACATGCACACTGATAGACCTCTATCTGTAGCCTGTAAGAAAAACTTCAAATTGAAGGATCCAACTCAAAGCAAATCACATCTCACGAGAAAACCAACCAACGCAACGCATCCGTGCAGCGCGGCGGAAGTTGTATTTATAACATCCGTTCCCTAGCGACAGCCGTAGTCGCTTTATGCTGCTGCTGCTCCTGCTGCAAACCTATCGCAAACCACTTTGATGGATATTTAGCGCGGTTTCCTTCGTATTTTTATTCTTGCATCTTTCCTTGAAGCACAGGCGAAAAGAGGAGCAATAATTCAAATAAAAATAAAATAAATGAAAATAAATAAAAGAAAACCTGCAAAGTTTAAACTTTAAACTCATAACTTGAGGCCGACACAGGGCCAACAACTCGAAGGAAATGAGCATTGCACATCCTATTTTCCGCTTTTCGCGACGAGTGAAAGGATGGTAAAAAACCAATAGGCGCCCGCAATCTTTCATTAAAAACTTTCAAAATGTTGAAGCTGCTATAGGATGGAGTATACGGTATACGGTATACCGTATACGAGTAGTTGCAGTTGGGCCTTCTGTTGCGGTCTTGTCTGAAGTCTGACACACAGAGAGCTGAGGGTGCAGCAGCAGGCAGCAGTTTCAGTCAAATGAAAGGTATTATAATTAAATGGTTTGTGAAGCGAAAAGTAATTTTCCTCCAAATTACCGTCACCACCTAATCATTTTCATCTAGAGGCAGAGGAAAGTGTTTGTGGAAAGGGGAAAGTCGCTATACTTGTAGCTGTATACCTAGTTTATTCTAGCAAAAGAATCATGCGGTTTAAGAATTTGGAACTTAAAACAAACTAACTAAGGAAGCTGCTTCAAATGCACGTATGCGTGGAGCTATGAACTATGTCTTATAGTAACGTGTTAGCGGTGACTAAGGCAGATAATATCAACTGGTGACTTTTGGTGTAACTAAGAACTCACACCCAATAAGTTCAAACTCTTATATTTGCAAAATTCCGTATTCAGCTATAAACATAAAAATCAAAAGTTGAAAAACAAACCCAGGGTCTTCGTCATTAAACCCTTTCACAATAATTCCATAAAACACCTACTCCTCAGTAGAAATGGTATCACTAGTTCGATCTTCGGTATCACCTAAACAAAATAGGTCTTATTCCGGAAATTGAATGTCGCCTCTGCATGGAAGACGACGAAACTGCGGAACATATTCTATGTAACTTCATGGCACTATGTTCCTTCAGCAGACAACATTTCCACAGAGAAATACTAGGTTGGTTAGATTGGGTGGCTATCTCCACATTTGGTATGATTCACTTAGACTAAAGTAGGTCCATTTTAAGAGAAATATGCTAATTACCATGGAAATTCGTAAAGTCTCCACGAGTGAGATCCTCGACTTCATCAAAAGAGTTAAACCTCGTCTGGTTCCCTAAACTGACTTTGCGGTACAATAAATCTTTTGGGTTGCGGTGCCATTTGCAGAACCTTTAAAAACCTTATATGAATAGTCTTATATGAATACTTTCGAAGGGCAATGAAAGCCGTGGAGTCTGGCATACAGAACATGCATAGCTCTCTTCATAGAGCTATACATACTTACATACATAAATATATCTAAAAGTATCGAAACAATGTCTTTTTTTCTTGATGTCCACTGAGGAGTCAAATATTTATTTATTTATTTATTTAATGTTCCAAAGAATAGTTTCACAGTAAGATAACATCTTATAGTTTGTGAGGGCTTTAAAAATAAAATATGCTTTTTATGAGGACGCTAGTTTCAAGAACGACTAGCAGTGTGCAGAAGATCTAGTCCATCAGCTGGGTGTGGACCTCTAAATTTCGCCGTTTATTTTATTACCCTTATCTTACTAGACGTTGTCTTCACTTAAGATTAAAATCTTTAACGTCTTATAGTTACCAGCTTTCACTCGAGAAAATATTCTTAAGACCTCTGCTGATGAAGACGACAAAGATATCAACGCCCTTAATAACCTTCTCGGACAACCTTCCATTTCTCGATCAAGATGCTGATTCGAATCAGCTGATAGATAAAATTTCCCTGTTCTTGAGAAAGGGGTGCAGGAAAAGTGACGGAGAGAACATTTTCCAACAGCAGGTCTGGACGTCTGGACTAATTCCGGTAACGATGCATTTCCTTTAATAAATGAATCTCTATCGGTACTCCCTCTTGTCATTCATGTTTAAGATATGAGATCAACCATGCGTGAGAGCTGTTTATCCGATCTTGCTGTTTTGCACAACATAGACATATGTATGTGTTCCAATTAATATCGAAAAATTGATATCTATATAGGTCTGAGGAAATTGGAATTCAATATGGAATACAAGGGAGTCGGACACAATCCCGAAAGCCCAAAATCCCGAAAATCCAAAATCCCGAAAATTCACAATCCCGAAAATCCAAAATCCCGAAAATCCAAAATCCCGAAAGACCAAAATCCCGAAAGTGAAAATAAAATTTTGTTTGCAGAAAAAAAAATTAGAACACATTTTTTTTCACATATTAAACAAAACTAGTATCACCTGTGGTCGAAATTCAACCAATTGTGCAAGAGAATCGCACCTGGTTTTTACCTGGCTTAGACACAACACATTAGCAAAAAAATAACATACTGCACAAAAATCAAGCGAATATGTTGTGTTTAAGGCAGTTAAAAAGGGGTTGAACTGTTTTGCATTCGCCTATTTATGTAATGATAACAAACTTCAAATAAGTAAAACATAACAAGAAAGTTCAAGTCTTATTGATAGCAAACATTTAAGAAACGATCTATGGCAAAGCAATATCTAATACAAGTTCATATCGAGCACAATTCATATTAAAAAACTTATTTCAGAACGCTCGTTATGTGCCGCGTGATTTTTTTAAATTTTGTTTTTCTAATAACGTAACGTTTACTTATTCTTTGGTTTTCACCGGAAATTATTTTCGATCTAAGTATTTCATGTTTTCACATTTCATCTAAGAGAGCGATTGTGGGCACCGTAGCGCAAGTGGTTAGTGCATCGGACTACTGAGCCAGCGGTCTTGGGTTCGAATCCCGCCGCAAACACCTAAAAGTTTTTCACACCTCTTTCGAATGTCTGACAAGCATCAAAGAGTATCATTTGTCACGATGGAGCTTCTCAACTCGCCGTTCGGAGTCGGCAAAAAACTGTAGGTCCCTTCCATTCGGGCAAAAATATAACACGCACACACAAATGGTTGCGAGAAGCAGGCCCAGGTTCACCTCGAGCTGTAGCGCCAATTAAGTAAGTAAAATCTAATCTATCAGCTATCACACTGAATGCACATTGCAAATTGTAAAATATTGCAACACTTACGCCAACAGGAATGGACAAACACTTGTCTACTTTCATTTTAAGTCCCGAAAGCGAAATCCGATTTTGGCTTTTCGGGATTTTGGATTTCGGGATTGTGATAACTTCAATCATTCAACAACTTCAATTGCATTGAGACTTGTATTCTTGTATACCATATCGAGAACTTGTATATGTACATTATTTGTACATATGTTTCAGATTGTTGTCCCATATATTAAAAATAAAAAAATATATACATTTTTTTTATTAATTCATTTTTTAAATGCAAGCAGAATATGATTAATATACCCAAACTATTGCTTGCTCAATTTTGGGTTTCACACACACAAATCACAAAACTAGAACGGGCACATTTTTGGGAAATCATCGATAGTTTCTCGATTGCGAGGATACTATCGATATCGACTTGCAAACATGTCAAAATAAATATAAACAGGACCGACATCTTATGCGGTGGGAACTGTGACCTAACATATAATATCTTTTGTACTGCAAAGTCAGTTTAAGTGACCCGAAGAGACTCAATTTTCCTGATAAAATTGAAGATCTAGCTGGTGGAGATATTTTATAGTTCCTCGCAGTCAGTAGCATTTCTTTCAGAAAGTACTGTCTCCTAATTACACATTAAGCCACACACTTACATAGTATGTGCTCTACGGTTTCGTCGCCTTTGTTTAGCTTCTTAAACAGTTATTTAGACCCAGTTTAGAGTAGAAGCAACATACGAGTATAGCTAGTTCATTCTCTGTAATATTTTGAGAGTCTACGTTGATTGTGGATAAATCCAATGGTCTTACTTTAATGACAGAATGCCAAGAGCATCTGTAAGCGGAGTAGTAGTAATTAGCTTTAAGGAAACCAATGTACTATGGGCACACATAATTAATCACATTTGGCATTTATATCTTTTCTGCTTTTTTCTTTCGGTGACGCTACAGTTCGGGGTGAACCAGGGCCTGCTTTTCGAATTCATGTGTGTGTGTGTGTGCGTGTTATATTTTCGCACGAATGGGAGGGACCTACAGTTTTTTGCCGACTCCGAATAAAAGTTGAGCATAAACTGGACCTACTTTAACGAAAAGATACTCGTAACACGATTTAAAATATGCACTTCCTCGCAAAGCGTTGATGAGTCGATCGCTAGTCACAAAAACGACGTCCAATCTTATTGCGACTCATTATAAATGCAGTTGCAACAAGCTGCTATTCGATAAGAATTTTTTTTTATCCTCAAATCAAATTCCACCTGACGGTCGACGCCCTTCCCGTATTCCATTGAAATTTCTTACATTTCTCGCATTTATTCACTGACATGTCCTTTATCATTCGCCCGGAGAAGTCCCCATGTACGAGCATGTAATTGTATCTGGACAATGAAGTGGAATTTCCTCACATAAAAGCCAGTCACACATATGTAAAAATACCCGATGCAAAACCAAAAGGGAGGACCGAAATGACTTCCTGCCATCATAAATCTAATGGTGGAACATGGACAGAAATTGGCACATCTCGGGCATAAAATGAAATTACCCACTCTCGACGTATCTCATTTCTCATCCATGTACATCTATCTACGCATTGTAGTATAGTGAAATGAGTGGAGTGGTGTGGTGTAGTGGGCCGCTCTCCATTTGACGAACAAATTGATTTGCCTATCTTCTGTCCCGGCCGTGGAGACTTTCAATGGAGCATGAAAAATTACCAAAAGTCGGTTTTGTGTAATCCGAACATCAATAAACGCAGAAAAAAGAATATATATACGGAGGAGGAGGAGGACCGAAGCTAAGAAAGGAACAATTGGTAATGTTTCCACCCAGCCACCCACCACCACCCACCTACCAGCATAGCAGTTCGAATCGAGGGCGGAGAAGATGAAAAGCAGCCCATCCATGGCCGGTGTAATACAAATACACGAAAGCAATGATTTTGAAAATCTTTGACGTAAATTCAATAATCCAAAAATCTTCCGGTCTCGTTTGTAGTTTGTGTGGTGTGTGCGACTGCGGCGAGTCGGGAGGGAGGCCAGCATATGAATGAGGAGAGAAATTGTTTTTTATTATTCGAAAGTTGACTGAAGTCATAAATCATATCAGCCAGGATATTTAATCATAATCGAAGGACGTACTCCCTGACAGGGCGCCGGGGTAGGAGTTTTAATTTTTCCTCCCTAGCTAAAGTACTTTTTGATGGTAATCTCCTTTGGCATCGTACTATGTTTAGTATTACAGGTCCACTCGCCTTCTGTCTGACCAGAACTTTTATCTTTTATATGTTTTTTTTCTTCTTTTTCTTGACTTTTTTGTGTGTGTGAATACGAAGTGATTTTCGAGCACGCACTAGACAGATAGATATGGAAGTAGTGATTATGTCAAAATATACAAAATATATGGTTCTGGATTGGCATCATTGACACCGGACCGGTGAGCCAGGTTCTTCATGCATATTTTATTTAATTCTTTTTCGGGGTCGATTGTAAATTAATTTGATTACGATACGATATGCTGTGACTTGATTAATATTAACAGTAAGGTGTATCCTGGAAGCTGGATAATAAATTGCTTTGATAAAAAATAAAAGTTGTTCTATTATTTAGAATTTTGTGGATGGATTTATTTTCGAACATCAGCGATAAATTTATTGCACTCTCGATTTGCTGGCGTTTTGTCTGTAGCTATGTATATTTTGCAAGTTCACGGGATCCATCCAAGATGAACCAAAGTAATTAAAAATCAAAAAAATTGGAGAAATCAGTTCGGAGTGCAAATCTAATACTTTGTGTATTTCACGTCTAAATTTGATAACCCGTATTATTTCGAAAAATTAAATGTTGCTCAACGAACTATGACATGGAATTTAAAAAATTATCGTGAGACCGGGATTACCAGCGCACATAAGGTCGATTTTTAGGTATTAGGCGGCCAAAAGTCAACAACTGCATTATTTTATAAGCAGGTACCCCAATAGATAATATCCACCTCCTCCCCCCCCCCCCCCCTCGGCACAGTCTACGGCGCGGACACCACACAGGCCGGAGCTTAATCGTCTCGCAAGCTGTACACGTTTTATTATCCGACGCTCATAGCGAAAGAAAGTTAATATTTCATGTAGTACGGTGCAGTGCATAAGTTAAAGTGATGAATATGGATAAACCAGGCAAGTTTCTTATAATATGATATAAATTTATATTTGAAATGTTAAAATTTAGTACAGTAATAGCGTTTTAAAGACTACACTTTTTATTGGGTAATTTCTAACCATTTTTTGTTTTCAATAGCAAAAATGTTATACTTCCGGGTCCGTCCGAGTAAAATTTCTTATTTTGTTCTATAGTATAACTCCTTGGTTTGATAACCAGACATTATCAGCCACTACTTTGCACAACTTTGCCAAATAAATACATTTTTAGTCAGAAAGTGATAAATTACCTTTTTTTTCCTTTGTGCCAAACTGAATTTGTTTTGTGGAAGGTTCATCAGGCTGCTCGCAATTGAAAGTAGTAACTCGTAACTCACTAAACGAAGAATTGGAATACTTGGAAAATTATTTGTTAATGTGTTACCGGGACTCAGATGAGGACAAAAAATACCTAAAACATAAATTTTCACATTTTAAAACAAAAGTAAAAAACATATTATTTGGAGTCTTAAATACCCGATTATTCATTGTAGTGCTGTTTATTACTGAAATAAAACATAAAATAATTTTGGCCGCCTAATTCCTAGAAACCGACCTATGTGCAGCGGAAGGAAAGGCTCAGGGAGGCCAAAAAAGACTACCCCAGTGTAAGATAATTTTTTTATGCTCCAAAATCGTCGGTATCGGTTCCAGACTTCAGTGGATATCAAAAACGTTCTTCTTCAAGCTTTACAAAAAAAAAAAGCACTTTCAGCAGGCTCAGTGAGAAAAAGGCTCGTAAAAGGTGGACTTCCAATAAGAATCAGAAAAAAACGATTGATTTGAGCTGAGAAATATCTTAATTGGATTCAAAACGTGTGGAACAATCTTATCTTTTCCGATGAATTCAAGTTTAAGCTGCATGTTGGTGATGGGGGAATTCTTGCGCGAAGAGAGCTCTGAATGCCTGCTACGAATGCATATGAATTAGGGTCCTCCGCGCTAGAACTTTAAGGTGAAACAAGCAAATTCATTTTTCAACTGGACAATGCTCCTTGCCATACAATCAAAATTATAAATATGAACTTGTTTGTTTTTTTTTTAAAAAAAAAAAAGATTATTTGTAGCTTTACAAGCTGCAAATTTTATGATTTAAAACTACATAATAATTATTATGTAATTGTATTTTTTTTTTTTTATTAAGCTGGCCTCCCAACAGCTCAGACCTCAATCCAATTGAGAATATCTGGTCAATCATGAAACTTAACATTGCAAAAGAGCGTCCAGAGTCAATTGAAATCCTAAAACATTAACTAATCCGGCTCTGAAACACCATACCTGTATCCACAGGGAAAAACCTATCTGAATCAATAAATCGCAGATGTACAGCAGTTATAAAGCAAGAGGAGGTTCAACAAAGTACTAATTAAATGTACAATATTTCTATGAAGCAATAAAAAAAATAAAAAATCTGCAATAATTAACCATTTTTCATTTATAATTAAAATTGACCCAGATAGAATAAACCATTTTTCGGTCTAGCAGTCATGAAACTTTTGAAAATGCCCAAGAAAACAAACCTCATTGGTACAGAATAAGTAGCTAAGTTAAATGAAACTATTTACTTCTGTGGTCAATCTAAGACTAACTTTATTGATTGTTAAATTCACTTATAATTCTACCAACTAATGGGGCGAATTGCTGATCGCGCGAAAAAGCGGTGAATGGGTGAATGTGCTGAAAGTAATTGCAAGCTTTAGTAGAAATGAAATTTGGGGTGAATGTGCTGGAAAAACAGTATAGCCAGAAAGATATGGCCAAGTTACAATAGGTCAACAATAAATGAACTGCTACAAAGAACTCGCGTAGACATCGCAAGAGCAGTCCCTCACAATAATTTCTGCCGAAACTGCAGCGATGAGAATCGCTTATTCATTTTCTGTACAATCCTTTCTTCGACTACCTTAAAGAGATATCGGAGAAAAGGATTGAAGAACTGATCGTTTTGATTTCCACAGGTTGGATGTTAATATCTCAAACTGCATCCGAATGGACGGGGTTGTGGTTGTAGTATCAAAACGGCGCCCTTTTGCAATATTTGGGTTTCCTCTCCACTGAAACCACCACTTCTACCTACCTACCTACTGGATTGGTTGACACTTAAAGTAACTTCTTTCCCAAGAACCGTGTTTAAGCAACAAGGACGCCCAAACTCCACCTATTCGGCTGACTATGTACCAAAACGGTTTTATGGTATTCGATAAAATTCCAAATTCATTTTCATTCCACGAAACCATTATTACATTAGCGGTACATAACAATAAACCTACTCCAATCAGCATTCTATTCAACTAACACCCAAACCAAGTACGAGGACGAATATGAGGATGAGTACCTACCGATACGAGTATGTACCTAAGAGAAGTACTACCACTTTTCTTTTTTGTTCTACTTTTGGTTCATGTGGGAGACAAACAAAAGAAAGAAAGAAAGTCTCCTCCGTATACAAAATTGAATTCTTTTCACCAGAACTTATTAATATCTTCATAAGTACAAAGAAAAGGCGAAGCAAAAAAAGACACATTCAAGATATTACACCAGTGCCAGCGCAAGCAAGACCCATATACGAGCATTCGTACGTTGGCATAGCCTGGCTACAGCGCTACAATTGAAGCACACGATCATAACCTAGAAAATGAAGAAAAAAAAAATACAAAAATAAAAAGTTGTGTGGAATGTGCCAAATAAAGAGAATGGGGGTGTGCAAGGCAATAGAATCTCATCACATCAGCGCCATGTCCTTGCCTCCTCTTCTCGTCCTTTTAGTGCTGTTGCTTGCATCATGCATTTTATTGTTATTGTTTTTATTGTGTGCGGAAAGGTGAATGCACCTCTCTGTGAGGCTGTTAAGCTGCAAGGGTGTCCCTTTATGGTTTCACCATCCTCTATCTGGGCGCCCTATGGAGATGCCACGACGAGATCTTATCTTGCATTTTAAGTTGGAAAGAAGAAATCAGCTTACAGCAAACGTAGCGCGGGAGTAGGTTCCTCCAGTTGTTGTGTCACGCATAGCCCCATCTCCCTGTGGGTATAGTGGTGAGTACTTTAAACAAAACTCTATTCAAATATCCTTTATTGTTGGCTTTGTGTCCCCCCTTCCTCTCGCTGCAACTTGATGCTGATGCTACTGCTGCTGCTGCTGCCCACATTTGTGTGGCATGTCTATGACAAGGCAACGTAAAAAAGCGATTCAAGAAATAAGAAGAAGAACAAACAAAAAGAGCAAAACACCACACAGCGACAGCAGACAAAATGCATTGTGTAGTTAGAATAAATCCTTTCGTCTCCTCGCATAGATACGGTGCGGTTCGGTTAGTAGAGAGGTGTGGAAAGCTTTTTTGCCCTACCAACTTAAGCCGCCACCGCACCCGTTGCCTGTTGCCTCCACCTCGCTCAATTAACTTTCATCGATACACACACCAAGTCGACGACGACGACGACGTTGCCAACGATGACTATGACGATGAGCACAAAAGGTTTCTTAATAAGGTTTTTGCTGGGATTTAGGAGCACTATACCCAGAGATACTTTTCCAAGACTGAACGTCGCGTCGTCTTTGTTGGCTTTACGTTACGGCAATATCCTTGTACCTCTCGCACCTTACACTATCGTCTCAAAGAGTTAGTTATATTTACGGTAAGCAGGCAGGATGCGCAGCAGGATGGGGAAATTTAAATATCGTACGGTTAATTTGATTTTGTACACACTCTCGTCTTTGACTTGGCAAGGCAGGCAATAAAACAAATTAAATACCGATTAGGTTTTATCTCTCACTCGCTCTCTAACGTTTCGTTTCGTGTGCATTGCAAATGACAATTATCATTTTGTAACGGGATTTGTCGATAAGGATTCATCCGATGAATAAAATATGCAAATTTAATGCCTCTCGACTGGTTTTCGGTTTTGGAATTCTGTTCCAAGTTCCTCGGATGGATTTGTTTTGCTGTATAAGTATGTCTCCTAACAAGGATTCCTCTGTTGCTCTATTCTGCTTCTGCTGTTCTGCACTGAAATACAGAAACAGTAAAACAGGATGTCTGCAGTATTCCTTCCGGAGCGAGGCGCACGTAATCTTTTGGGGCTTTATGTGAAGGCTGACTTAATTGATGTTGTATTTGCTGTATGGCTGATGACCTTATCGTATTTACATTTTCTTTTAAGGTCTTAAGGCTTTATGATGTGTTTTTGGTTTGTTCAAAGTCTTAGCGATAGCATATTTTCATAGGGAGAGCTTTGGATGCATTGGTTTTTGTCATCTCTAAAGAAAAGAGCTTATGAACTTATGTAAAGACAAGATGGTTAGTATCTATCGAAAATAATGTGTCTAATGGGGCGGGAGAGGTTTAACACGTACTATCTGTAATCATATTGAAGGAGCAAACATACGCTTTTAACGATTTCTGTTTCTTTGAGCTACGAAGACTAAAGGGATGCGGGAATATGGACGAATAGCATCTATATCGGAAGGTTTAGAACAGGGTTTCTCACAGAAGGCAGTAATGCCCCCTGGTGGGCGCTAGAGGTCTACAGGGGAGCGGTTAAGTTTTGCTAAATATTATTTATAAAACTTTATTTTATTGCAATCATAAGAACAGTCCCATTTAAAATGTTCGTTTGAACTCAGAAACAGGATACGACTCATATATGACACGCTATAATTCAACTTAACCCGAATCCTCCTGGCGTTGCCATATGGCAACCAAAAACATTCATGCCTTTTCGCACCTCTCTAACGGTAACCAATATACACATGCTTGCATATTCGCATTTTTTTACATCTTAGTGCATCTGCGTTGCATATTGGAAAGTCAGTTTTAATAGTGTCCTTAGATTTTCATATTGAGAGCGTCTCAAATTCGGTCGTAAATAACCAAGTTAAAAAAATCGTAATAATGGAGAACAACAAAAAGTATTTATATCAATATAATTTACAATGTACATTATCTATAGGTACTAAGTTGCAGAATTGTTAGTATTTTGGATATATAAAGAGTAAAATAAGTGACATCGTGAAAAAAATATTTCGGTGGTGCTTTTTTTCTTAAATTTTTGCCAGCGTGTCCATATGGCAACGCCAGGAGCGATAGGGTACAGGTTAACAGTATAAACGTTTTTTACTAAAACGTGATTCTTTTTGCTGGAAAATGTGTTTTAATATAATTTTTTTTTTTTTAATCATATGGTTTTCGAGAAAATTGACGCTGCAAGAAGATCTCGATTACTTAGGAGAGCTATGTTCAGATGATGAAAATGGTCTTTTAAGCAACCTCCACACCTTGTACATATATTCAACCACCAGAAAATTGCCGTAATTTTAGTGGAGAAGACGATGCTGGTGAACAAGGCGATATTCCAGACAATTTTTGCCTAGCGCAGTTGAGATCGGGTTGTGATATTGGGTTTGGAAACGGACAACGTATTGATGACTTTGACGCGCCCGCAGAGAATTTTGATGAAGTTCTCGAATATAGTGTTTTACGGGATGTTCTGGATAATTCATCTTGGAATTTATCTAGTTCACTAGCTGTAACTAAATCTAAAGTTATAAGTGTATTTTATATGAAGGTGGCTATTATTCCAGTTGTGTCGTGCTCAGCAAATCTACCTCCAGCTGTCTTTTGCCAGCATCCAATAAGAATACTACGTTCACTTGGTCAGAAGATGAATCTTGCGCAATGATACCGATTTTCCCACAACCCAATTACGAGGACTGTCATAATTTGAAGCCACACGAGCAACTCGAAAAAATTATAAATGATGACTAGCTTCAGCACATTTTCGATTGTTCGGAAGTTATATGCCACTTACCAAGAAAATAAATATCCGAAGATTACTGCTAACGGTTGGTGGTAATGTCCTTTTCCTTATATACTGCAGCTAAGAACTTATACTCGTATTTCGTTCCAGAGCTTCGCGTTTTTATTGGTACTTTGCTTGTTACAGACCCATGTGGAGTAATTTGTCCGAAATCCTTGCTCAAAGTGTGATAAAGGTCTTTGCCTTGAGATTTTTCAAGCCTTATCATACTGCAGATTTATAACTACGCACTCGTACCAAAATCGTTCAGCAATTGGACATGAAGTCAATAAAATGTCAAAAAGATAACATAAATTCTCTACGTTTTATTCAGTAAGCTTTTACAAAATGTATGAAAATCCCGATTTTATATATGGATACGGACCTGTACCCTATCGCTCCTGGCGTTGCCATATGGCAACAGGACATTTTGACGATACCAGGACCTTTTTTAAAAATCTAATGATACAGTTTATCTATCTTTCCTCTAATAAAAGTGCTCCTAAATTTTTTTTAAAAAATTCGAAAAATTAACGTTCAGAAGGATTCGGGTTAAGTTTTGATTGCGGCAGTTTCGTATTCAATATTGGCATAGATTAATGACTTGACATAGCCACAAAGAAAAAAGTCCAGAGATATCAAATCACTCGACCGAGGCGCCCAATCGACTGGTCCTCTTAAGATACAAACACGCTCACACAACTTTGACTTCAATAGCTCAATTGCTTGGCCCGCTGCAGCGCGCTAGCTGTGTGGCAAGTGGCGCTGCGGCGTCGTGTTGAAACTACATCTCATTAATGTTGAATGCACGCAGTTGCGGACAATTACGCGATAGAGTTTGTAATTAACTGTAACGTGGCAGCCATCATCACCAATGAAAAAATATGCCGCAATGACGAAGCCGCCCCGGCATGAAAAAAGCACCAATAGTCAATGATATTCCGAATCGGTTGTAACTACATATTTCCAGAGACCAACTTCAAACTGGTGTTGGGAATTTCTTTACCGAAGGGTTTTCATCCTCATCGCTATTGTCATCTTTTGAAGATTGCTTTTTCTTATCGGATGCTTTTGCTGAGTTCTTGAGTCAATTGCGTCTTAAGGCTGAAACATAACGCGTATAGGGAAAGCTTATGTCACAATTGAACGAAATGTTCCCTTATGTTTCCCGAAGTACACGTCGCAGCCGCAATAGATTTTGCGTGCATGGCTGTCTGTCAGAGTTGTAAAAGAATGCAATCATTTTGGAATGCATTCTTTCAAAATCATTCCATGAATTCAATTTTTTGACTGCATTTATTGACTTCAATTTGAGGCTTCAAGAAAATGAATGCAATCACCATTCATTTAGCATTCAAAAGATTGCATTCTTTTTTTGTACCATTCAATTGAATGCAATCAATGAATGCAATCACTTGTGACTTCAATTGAGTGCTTGCATTCTTTTTGCATTCATTTGCATTCATTTGCACTCATTGCATTCATTTGCACTCATATCTTTTAGTAAAATAAATGAAATAATTATGTAAAATGTTGGTAAAGGTGCAAAACAAACATAATAAAGTAAAAAAAAAAAAACAGAACAAAAAAGTCATATTGGATTTACAACGTCATCAAATAACCCATATTGTACTGTCAGCATGATGGGATATCTGGTAGTGGGTGTAAAATTGTATTCCAGAATTGGCCCTCACGTTAATATAAAGCTTGTAATATTAAGGGCCGACTATTGAATACTCAAGTGGCCGACTTCTGGAGCTGAGGGGGCCGACTACTCAAGAATCTGAATTGTTGTGAATAGTTTTTGCTACGTAGCGTAGAATTTTCTAATCTACACATTCCAAATATTCAGATAAACTGAATACTGAATTCATTATTTGAATAACGGAATTTAATATACCAGTCAAACATAAAAAAAATTGAAGGGCCCACCACTGGTGCCATCACCCTATATGTATATTTTTGAAGTGAACCTTCTTTAGGCGTGGTAGGGCAAATTTGCCTGAATCAGACGAAAAAGTGAAACGCTTCCCCTTCTCCAACTTCAACAGGCAGTAAAATACATTCTTAAAAAAAATGCACATACGTATCGACCCACAAAATATCAAAAGTACAAACAAGCGAAGAAAACAACAACAAAAAAAGCGAAGAAAATAAAATTCTTATTTTCAACCCCACCATGCAAACATGGGGCCATCGCACACGAGATAATTTTTACCGGCAGAAAATCGGTTTTGTTGGCGAAGGGACTGAGGTCTGCGGTAAGAAACGACTGAAAATTTTCTACCGAGTTTGAGCGGTTGAATGATGTAGAAAACTAATGCATACCTACTCAACTTTCAAAGTATTTTGCTCCGAAAAAATACTACCACAGTGAAATTTTACAATTTCGGTAAAAATGTTTTCATACAAAAATATGAGATGCGACTTCTTGGGTTTGTATATTCTTTGGTTTTATTCCTAAAGATATGAAGAATAAATAACGTCGTTTGTAATTCAAACCTTAAAATTCAGCTCAAAATATCTCCGGAAATATTAAGCTTTTGAAACTTTCAATTGCAGTCATAGAATAATTTAAGCAAAATTAATTCAAATTCACCGCTTACTCAGTTTGCAATACACTTTTGAATATTTGGGTATAATATTTGACGCCAGCATACTAACTGTAATCCAGTGAGTGTGACAGAGTAAGAGTGACAGATTTATGCAAGCTATTGTGACAATACTGCGAGGTAAATGTCCTATCTTCGCTTTAATGACAACTTTTGTGGACCAGAGTATAGAACCTAAGAAGCTTCACTTCTAACGCGCGAGAGTCTCACGCACATTTTTTTGTTTAATTCCAGGTGGCAAAATGCTCAGCATAGTTTGCAGTTTTATCATCCAGCGTATGATACTATATTCTATTTCACAAAAATTGTCAGTACAAGAAAGATAGGACGCTTGCCTCTCATTCTGGTTGCAATAGCTTTCATAAATCTGTCCCTCTTTTAAGCTCTCACTGAGTTACCATAGTATGCACGAAAAATCACCGCAAATCAGAGAGCAATACCCATCTGCTAATTTGAAAACAACACAATTTCTTGAACGAAAAAAAGATAATTGTGTACAAAGTGGACGCCACCTCGATTTTGAAGAAATTTTGGTATGTTGTAAAGGGCATGTTTTCGAGTATTTTGATGTATCAATATTATATCTGTGGTCACAAGGAAAAACCGCTAAAGTCTGTTTTACTCAATTTTCAGGAGAGCAGTTTAAAGTTTTTGATAAACACGTAAAATTACAAATGACTATCGGGCGATTGAAAACTCCGATCGCGTTGAAAAAAAAGTAAAATAAAGATAATTTTACTCTTTCTTAGTTAAAAATTATTTTTTTCGAAAAAAATAACTAAACGTTTTTATTGAGAAAAATAATACTTTAGTCGTTATGTCTTTTAGGTTTTTCATCATAAAAAAAATCCAATCTGGAGTTTAGTTGTTTTTCCATTTTAAAGAATCAAAATTTAATTTTGGAATAACCGCTAAGCTGCAGATAGGAAAGTCTTTTTACTTATTCTTCCTTCAAAAAAAATGAACAAAACAAAAAATATTAACACGGAAAAACAGCTAAACTCAAGTTAAGCTATTTTTCCTCCACAAAAAAAAATGTAATATTGTATAAATTTAATGTGGAAAAACAGCTAAAGTTCATTTAAGTCTTTATTCCCTGTTGTAAATTTTTAAAAAAATTATCTTAAGTCAACTTTAGACAGTAAATATCGTTTTTTTTGTTGAGTTTGGTTGTTTTTCCTTAATCTAAACTGAAAAAATGACTTTAGCTGTTATGTTTTTTTGAAATTGTGGTCACATTTTTAAAGATAAAAAGCTAAAAATAATTAACAAAATAGATTCAAGTACGCTGAATCTAATGGCATCTAAATCTCAATTTCGTCTAAAGTCGACTTTAGCGGTTATGGCTTGTGGCCACAGATATATCGAAAACGATTAGCTTACGATATATAGGCTAAAACCAAAAAAAAAAGTCCTTATTCCTTAAAATAAACTTCATTATAAATCACGAAAATCGAAAAAGCGTTCTAATTCATTTTAACGGTTTCACCAGAAAAACAAGAAAGTTGAAAAAACAAAAGCCATGTGGCAATACCCTCACATACTCAAATTAATTTTATTGGTTCTCAAAGCACAAAATCCCAAAGCTCTTTGAAAAAAAACCACAAAAAAAGCATTAACGATTAGCATTAACTTGATAATGGTAATACTGTTTGATGTTGATATTTTCTATATAAACAGCGATTCGCAGCCACACATAATCATTCAGCTGTTCATGCTATAGTGGGGTGTATGCGATTTTGTAGGTAGGTGAAAATCTTCCATAGACACTATGAGAATAGCAAGCGCGTGCTCATAGTAGTGTCAGATTCTTACTGACCAAAAACATATAAATTTGTTAGATACTGCAACTAAGTTATATACTACTTATCAAGCAATTTTTCTATCACGAAATATAAACTTTTGGCAGGTTACATTCCAATGAAAGATCCCGCATATTCCGCAATTTAGATGCGGTTAATCCTTATCTCGCCAAGTCGAAAGGTTTTGTCCTTTGTAGTCGGCGCAATAAATTGCTCTCATCCAAAATAAGTAGGACTGTATTATTAACATGTCCGATTAGTTGGTTTCTATGTTTTCGCGCGAAGCTTCTAGTTTCAGCTTCGATTGTCCGAATTCCGAGATCCCTGTGGATATCGTCGTTTCTAATATACCACGGTGCTTGGACAATTTCTCTAAGCACTTTAATTTGAAAGGTCTGTAAAATATTGGCATTTGTTTTCTTGGTACAACCCCAATGTTGTATACCGTAGGTCCACACCGGCTTTAGCACTTGCTTGTATAAAAGCAGTTTATTCTCCGTACTGAGGTGGGAATGTTTCCCGATCAACCAGTACATTTCTCTATATTTGATATCTAGTTCTTTACCGTGCAGGTATGTACAGGCACCAGTGTTTAAAAAAAAGATCCCCCATAAGGCCTGTACTGGCAATTTTTGTGGAACAAAGTAAAGTGCCCTTGAGCACTTGGAAGATGATGAAATGCCGATGCATACCGAAAAGCTCACTTTTTTCTTCCGGAATGAGGAGGAGTGAGCCGTAACCGCCAATGGCGACCGCTATAGACCCATCCTACTTGAATCTCTATAGCCAGAACTTGAGAACATCGTTATTGAAGAGATTTGGTTGCAAAAAGAAGGCAAGGCTAATGCTACGCTCGGTTTGCTGAAGGATACATTTTGGCGATCCGTTCATACTCATAAGCTTTGTGGCTCCAAAATGTGACGGTATACTTGAATATGCGTACTCGTACATAACTACAAATTTAATTCATATGCCAATTACGGTGTCGCCTTAAATCATTAATCAACTTTCACTACGCATCATCTACATCGGTCTCCATGCGAATGTGTAATAAAATTAAACTGAACCACACTCGCCTTCGTCCACCACCCCACCCCAACCCCTTTTGTCTAGCAGGGCCCTTCCTTAATGGCATGTGAAATTGAACTGTTTTTATGAAGAAGCATCCAAAAGAACAAATAAAAAAAAAAAAAACAAAACAAAGATAACGCTTTGTCACTCTAACACAACCAAACCCCCACAGCCGATACCTCTTCTTCTATCATCAAGTTCTTTTTTCACATGAACACCATCACAGGCACCAGCATATGATGGCGAGGACGAAACGTATCCCTTTTGCCACATATCTCCTTCGTCTTTAGCAGCTCTCCCAAATATTGACGTTGGCTTTAATTAATGACTGTACAAACAAAACGTACGAAATTAACAAAATTCATTCCAGTATCTGTTTACGATCCATGTGTGTGTGTGTGTGGAGGGAAGTGCCAGGATACCCATAATCATCGCTCTACTACCACTCTACCACTGGCAGCAGGAAGTGTTGAATTATTTACCCATACGGAGTGTCAGCTCCTCATGTCGTGCCACGCTGTCAAATCGTCACTTCACCGCCTTGGGGTCCTGGAAAACTTACTTCATTAAATTTGATGATGATGTTTTATTAAAGCTAGCTGCTTCGTATATTGAATTTTATAGAATAGCTCGGGCGGCGCGCGGTGGCGGCAAAGGCTGGGGCGGCTTAAGGACGATCATTGTCATCGTCGTCATCGTAGTCGCCAGCACCATCATCATCATCAGCTTCGTCGTCGTTGTCGTTGTGTCGTGTGTGACTAAGCAAACGGTACCACATCATCAATACTTTCTCCATTTCTTTGGTGGTCCCCAAAGTGAAAATTATCTCCTGGATGCTCACAAGAACAAGAAGAACGATGTGTAATATAATTAGTTTCAATTTTATGTGGCACACTCGGAGTGAGAACTGGTCGACTACCTTTCTATGCTTAAACTCAGGACACCGACAAAAGCATTGTTTAGAAAAGGCAACACACACACACACACAAACTACGAGGACACCAAACGCCGAACAAAATAAGAGGCGGTCATTATGTGACAATGTGGTGGTTGGTAGTGTTAGTGGTCGTCTCATCGAAAATGATGAGCAACATTTACGCCCGATGGGATAAAGGGCTTGGGCATTGTTAGTAGTTTTAATTGAAATTTTAATAATGGAGGTAGAGGTACGTCGTACGTACAATACGTAAAGGAACATATCCTGGAGCACTGGGAAGGGTTGACTAGGTATGAAAATGTTATCAGAACTGAGGTTGGCTTGTTCGAATCGGGATGGTTTTGTCCCTTATTTTGTTGTAAAGTGAATTTAAGCAGACCACTGGGGAACACTTATACATTTCCGAACATACGGTTTTGCACAAAAGGTTGCCTACAACAACTTGTTGGTCACGGTGAGGTGAGGACGAGGAGTGACAAAGTTCTTGCATAAAAAAAGAGACGGACACCAATTATTTTAAAAGGAGCAAATTTGATCATGCTAATGGTTCTAAAGGAAAAAAAAAAAACGTAAACAATCAAAAAAATCTGCAAAGCTAGACTTGGAACTTCGAAAAGTAATCTATAAGTTCTATTGTGTCATAGGATTTGGGAAGCCGGAAAATGTCCTGTCTTCCCAGCAAGTAGCGCTTGCAGCGCTTAAAAGCATCGCTTTCCTAGCTTTGAGTCCATACAATAGTAATGCAGAATAGTTCTTCCTTTCGAGGTAAAGGATGTTCAGTCGTAGTTTTGTCGAATTTGTAGAACTGAACCTATCCATTAGAACATACATATCTCCTAGATCGCGGTAATATCTGATTTATGCCGATCGGAGACAGATTCAAGTTGGCAGCACTGTGGGTGTACAATGTACGCATGATCCAGGTATCGTGCCGTGTTGTTTTTTGATGCAGTCTGTTATCCAATGCATGTTGTATCACTCTCATCACTTTAAGTTTTTACCGTGAAATGGAAGTTTCCCCGATGTATAACCCATAACATTTAGGATCAAGTTCATTGTTGAAACCCCTAGGGCGAGGGGCCAGTTAGTTACCGATATCAGTAGCCCACTTCAGGGATATGAACGCTGCCGTTGGCCCATTAAGGGCTCATCCGACATCATCTCTTTCTCGGTCCTCTGACTAGTGCTTGGAGATCCTTTTCTTCCTGAGCTTCATGTCGGAGAACCCCAGATAAGGACTTGTGCCCGTTCTGGAAAAGTTGACGCAACCGTTGATTCCCATCGGAGGGATTAATCTACTGTCATTATTATAGTGCTCCTTTCTTCTCTTGATCTTATAAGATCAGCAAGTCGACGGTTTGGGCAGCGAACAGTATCCGATGGCTACTACTTGGAGGTAAAATAAGCACTATTGATGTGTGGTAATACTGTGTTTTGTCAGATTAAAGCATGTCCCTTTTTCCACAGCATCCCACCAAATAGTATGTAATCCGAAACGACTAAACACTAAAGATGCTCGGCCATATCGAGCGATTGGACAATAATGCTTCAGCTGAAAGGATTGTTTGTTGTATCTCCGCACAAGAAAGACCGAACTTCAAATTTAAGGAACAAGTTATTGCGGACGCTACAGGACTTGGTCAGGAAAACCGGAAGCAGCGGTCCAGGACAGAAGAGAATGGAAGGCTGCTAGGTCTTAAACAGGGACCCTACAAGCAATCAGAGGGCTCTCCAGGAAATCCGAGAAGATTATTTCCAACACCTACTTTTTTTGGCATTACTACGTACATACTACATAATGTATGTCCATTAGCAATATACTTTCTTATTAATTTTGTATTTCTAAAAGTTTCAACTATGACCGATTAAAAAAAACTTGGGTTGTAGCACTTCAAAAATCTAAATTCCAGATTCAAATATTCTGTTTAAGGGGTATTCTAGTCCAGTGGTACAAATTTTGGGTTTTTTTTTTAAAATACGATAAAAAAAAACTAAGAATATTTTTACTAGTCATTTTTTTATTAGATATTTATTAATATTTTATCAATACAAGAAAAAAATTCAAAAAAATTCAAAAATTACAGGCTGGTAAAATGGGGTGGTGAAAAATAAAGGTGCCTCCTTCTTGACGTGATTCCAACCCTTCTGGTGATATGAAATAAAAAAGATTCTTAGTCCGTAAGAATGTCGCTATCGTCTGAACTACGGAAATAAAAAAAAAAATCACAAAATGGCGGCTGTTTGAAAAAAAGTGATTTTTGGCCCTTTTTTCAAACTTTTTAATATTTTAAAAATAGTAAAAATCAAATTTTTTACATAATTATAGTTCCATAGAGAGATATACATATGTATAAAGAAGTTCCACGCCGAAATTTCAAATTAATCGGTTCATTAGAACTTGAGAAATCACGTCAGACGTGTTGGAAAAAGTAGTCTCGAGAAAAACACGTTATGATTTAAGCAAAGTTGCAGGCAGTCTGTACTTACATTTGGTTAATCGGCGATTCCTGATCCATACATTGGGCCTTCTTCTACAAAGTCGTAGAGTAGGTACACAGAGTACGTACTCTACGATAGCTTAGATAGAGCATACTGAGGCTTCACTGCACACTAAACATGAAAATATATTAAATACGTTACAACGACCTTCACCCTCAGGAAGCCAGGATATATGTTATTTTTGAAGGTCTAATCTTTAAAAATAGGAAAAAAAACGATTTTTTCAAAATTCTAGACTAGAATATCCCCTTAAATAAAATTTGGAAGTTTCTTTAAAAAAAAAATTCGGTTTTAGGTCTGTATTACGAAAGTTTTAGGTCAGTATTACAAAAGAAAGAAACGATAAGAAAAATATGGACTTTCTTAATTATAGAATTTTAAGATCTCAGTTTAGTATCAAACTTCGTTTGAGTACGTCTGAGGGAAGTACACGGGCTTCATGATTTCTTAGAGTAATTAAATTGACATACACATCTGTCTGTCTCTGGTTCTTGTTCTTCATATGCTCGCGCTGTGTGTAAACATTATAATGGTAATTTAAAAAAAAAATCTATTTATTTCTTTTTGGTAATTAGTTTATATTTAAAAACAAATTTTCAAAACAGTAAACTTAACATCGAAACGATTTCGAACTAAAAGTAAATCTCTCTTCAAATTAACATCAGCGAACTGTCACTTTTATGTTTGCTGAGTGAATACACTCCATAAGACACAACTACTAGTCTTATAAATGTAATTGTATCATAAAACTATTATTATCATTTCAGAATAACTACTATCCTTCAAGGACTTTGAGTAACACCAAGCTGTGTAGTGTGTACCCTCACTCATTTAATACGAAACTGTCATTAAGGGCGTCGGCTTCTTTCATCCAACGTTGCCTAACGCTGGAAAATTTAATCAAGCCCGATGATACTCGTACTTTGTTAATATATTTAACACAGCACATTACAATGCTTAACGGTCCTCGAAATATGACTCAACAATGTGAATGAAGTGCAAACGCGGACAAGGATAACAGCAAAGGGGTGTTCTTGGTCTGTTCGACCGATCTGCCCCTTGTACCCTATCTTTTTTTTTTAGTTAAGTTGACACTTTGCCACCATCGGAGTGGAAAAAAAAACTGCAGCACATCCGCCCTTTTGCAGCCAACATGGGCGAAGTGCTGAAACAAGCATAAAAATTCATAATAAAATTCCATTACAGCGTCGAAATCCGAGTATAGTAGAGATTGATATATGCCTCTGTGTGTGCATTGGCGTTAAAATGTCCATAATTCGTTTGAGCACTTTCCAAATGTTATGCTTGCGTCCCAGCCTAGCCTCCTCGCAGCAATTTACTCGTACTAGCAACGCGTTAACAAAAAAAAAAAAAAAAAAATCCCGTATGTACTCGTAACAATAAATCCAAACCATTAAATGGTTGCAACATATTTTCTTAATGAACATTTTATGACACCGCATTATTAAAATGTACAAAGCTATAGTGAGAGAGTGTTAGTGTATGTGTGGGCGTTTGTTGATTTTCCAACAATTTCCACCCGGTTCGAGGCAATATCGGACATTGACTAGTGGCGACTCAGTGCAATTAATAAAAGATACAATTCAATTTTTACGAGTCTCTTATGTTAGCATTTCCTTAATAATGTTTTATTTCAGAATGTCGTAAGTATTAGACGACTCGACGATTGGATATGGGAAAGCACAGCGTGTCCTTATTGTGAAATACATAAATAAATAAAGAATAACTTTTTTTTTTGTTTTTGTTAATATGTAGTAACTTCTAATTATGTTTGTCATGTACATTAAGAGGCTCTGTATGCTCCAAAAATGGAAAGGAACTACAAGAAATCATTGACAAATTTCGTTAATGATAACTATAACCATAACCTATCGAAGGGGTCGCTTCCATTACTTCAGTTTTTGTACCGACATAGGCCTTGTAAGCGAACAAGTAAATGCAAATAAGTAAATAATAATAAAAATTGACAGCACAATAAACAAGTGTTAATCTGCTGCGGCTGACACCATATTTTAATTTTGTATTGTTTGGCAAATCATCAAAGAAAGACTTACGTCCGAGCAGTCTCTAGGTTAGGTACATAGCAGTGCCAGCACACATGGGCCTATAGAAGCTAGGGCTACCAGGCGTTCCCCTTTTAGGGGGGACAGTCCCCCGTTTTCATAACAAAATGCTGTTTGTTCCCCCTATACAAACCTCTGCCCCCCTTATTACGTACAATTCAAAAAGAGAAAACATTCAATTTAAAAGTATTAAAATAGGGTAACTTCCGGCATTATGGCGCACTTTTTTCTTTCTCAAATAATTTCAACACGAAAAGCTTTTTTATCAAAAAACAAAAATAGTTAGAAAATATAAGAAAATCAGAACAAAAATACGTTAAAAAAATTATAATAATTCAATGATTTAAACAAAGAAAAAGTTAAGTTAAAATTGTTTTACGAAAAACCATAATGCCCTATGCATAGGGCAATGTGGCGCATCCCATTGGGCAATATGGCGTGGTGCTGTAATCGCAGTTTGATTTGTTACAGCTATCACAAGTGTTTTTCGAATGAAGTACATGAGTCGTGGGACCACTTACGACTTATTATAATTGTGACTTGGCCTGTATGTTCAAAGCCCATATAAGACAGCTCTTTTCTGTTAGGAGCGAATCCATACGCTTGTAGTTTCCTTACACGAGCCACAATTGTCTGTTCGTTTTCTATTCCTAGGCATGTGGTAGCACCTAAACATGCTTCCTGTCGTCATCGTTCTATAGTCTTTGTATAACTTTTTTTTACATGCTTTACGTGCGCCATAATGCCCCCACGGCAAGTACGCCATATTACAAAAAAGACGCATTTGCACAAAACTTAAAAAAAGGCAGATTTTCTTTTACTGTTACTAATCAATGCCACCAAAGGAAAACTAATATAATTCACTTAACTTCACTGTGTACGGCAACCCCGTGCGTTTTATACTTAAGGAGCTACACGCAAATGAAAAAGAGCCAAAAATATATGTACAGTGGCGAGCATATAAATAGGAAATTTCAGTCAACATAGTTCAAATCACCATATACCGGCACTTAAGGAAATAGATGGGCTAAAATGCGAAGTTTATCCTCAAAACTGGTTTTTTAGAACTAACTGTAACATGCATAACATATTTTGGTCTACGTTTCACGGTACAGGTACAAAATACCGTGCCAAGTGTTAAATTGGTACGAGCACATAAATAGGGAAATTATATTGTTTTTAGTTTGTACTCAACTTCTGTCTGAAAATGTTTAATTTTCAGTGTGTAATGTTTACATAAATATTGCTTTGTTATTGTCTAGTCATAATAACTCGATTTGTGATGTTATAGGAATGGGACGGGGCAAAAACATAACGGCTGAACAGCGGCGAGAAATTTGTCGTTTAAGAAGTGAAGATATTACGCTCTCTGCAATATCGAAACATTTAAATATATCAATTAATGTTTGTCATCGAGCTTTGGAACAGGTCAAACGCTATGGTAGCAGTTTTAATAAACCTCGCGCTCCCAGACCACGAAAAACTACACCGCGTGTTGATTGGATGATGCAGCGCCTTTCTGAAAAGGATCGTTTCAGGACCGCTGTTGACATTCACGCTGAAATTTCGGCACAAGAAGACTTGAATGTGAGTGTACACACAGTACGACGTCGCTAAGAGGTAACTGGATTAAGAAAAAGCCGATTATAAGTAAAAAAAATCTCAAGGCTAAATTTCTGTTTGCGAAAGAACGAATGAATGGCGTTTTAAAGTTCCCAAGAAATAAGGAATTTTCTTCATCTATTAAGTTCAATTTTTCATGTAACTGATGTTATGAGATACCTTATAATATTACACCTAAAATGTATACTGCTAAAAAAATAAAATTGATAGTTTTCCAGTTGTTTAAAGTTTAAGCAAAACACACAGAAATTACTGTCTTTGGTTGTTTTTCCCTATTTATATGCTCGCCACTGTAGATGACAGAAGTTGGGAATTTTTTTGTTTATTATTTTTTTCACTTGTAAAAAAAATCGCAACAGCTTGACAACTTATGGCACTCTATCAAGGAAGACTTAAGTTTTCCCATCGTTTTATTTTCTCTAAGTGAACCGGAAATGTGGTATTTACAAGGTGCGCCATAATGCCCCCTGCGCCATAATGCCCGAAGTTACCCTATTTTCATTAAATATTTTTAAAAAGATTCTCTGTAAACACATCCATTTGAAGTTCAAAATCCTTTCAAAGCTGAACGCATCCACTCAATGAACTACATATCACTTCATACACAAAAGTTTTCCTTCGTCTGTCAGTTTATGATTTGTGCTGCTATCTATTATTTTCAAATTATTTTCGTTTGCGTTTAATTTTAATTTTTTAATTAATTTTTAAAGGAAAAAGTAATTTATTTTTGTTGTTTTGTTTTTCATTAATAATTTTAGTTGATAAGTTATAATTTTTGATTTTATGATATTTTTATAATAAAAAATTTTTTACTTCACTTTTTTACGCTAGTGTTATATTTTTCAAAAACATAATATTTTGTCTCTCGCCTTTTCGTCATTTTCAATCTGGTAACCCTAATAGAAGCCCATGTGATGATTTTGAGGATGTGTATAAGAGCAACCCATGAGAACCATATTGAGCTTTGTATAAAGCGAGTTACATATGCTTCCAATTCCAACGACTTTTTGTGCTAGGTCACTAAGATCGTTAAAGAAGTATTCTCGTATGTGTAGTTTTCTGCTACGGGATAGAAGTAGGAACAGATACAGAAGAGATGTGTTGGGCTCTCTTCCTATTCCTCCTCTTTGCAACTTCTACTGAAGTCATTTGAACTGATCCATGTTTGCATTTAAGGCAGTGTCCCGTGGCGGTTTAGATCCAGTCCTGGCCAGATCCACTAAGAAGATAAACCTTCCCATCTAACATTGGTTTTATTGACTGTGTCAAGTTTAAGTGACAGCTTGTACCTAAACCTGAGTAGCAAAGGGCATACGATACCTATATTCTTCTTTTCCAGTAGAATAGGTATTGCTGTTCCTCGTTTAGTTAGTTCGCCAGCTTTGCAATTTCAAGGAAAATCACTGTGCTCCGGCACCCAGATAAAAGTAAAACTGCTTAGCCACTTGGAGGTTGTCTTAAAAGTTAAAAGATATTACATTCATCTTGATATTTGTGCTTGTACGTTCTTGTGCACTCTGCTAACTCAGTCACTTATCAAATTTGTATCTGTGATGAGTTAAAAGGATATACAGCCAATCGACCTTAAGTTAACCCTGTATTTTTTAAAGTTTAAATACAAACATATGTTCATATGTTTATGCATTTTAAATAGCTTCTTAAGACTGGCTATCACGAGCTTAGAAAATTAAATAAATACAAACGGCTTTCGAATGTCAGAAAAGGGGAAAGTAAATCCCACAGGAACACGACTGATAAACCTAAGAATTCATTAAGTGTCTACAGATTGTTCTATATTTTTATATTTATTTTTATGGTTATCCTCCTTAACAGCATTATTACAAATGTTCATTCTCGTTGCCTACCAGAAGGTGCTCAACTTAATCCTTGCGAACATTCGCAATATAAAAGCATCTAATTAAAACCGCTTTTATGATTAAGTGTTATTCGAAAACTCTTTTAACTGTTTGGTTTTTTTTTATATACCTACCTATGTTTGTATATTTTTTATACCGCTACATTTTATGCATAAAAGAAGGGCAATCGTATTTGTTTTAACATAATTCTATGTAAAGTTTATGCAATTATCCTCGATAAATATCTTGACTTGTTTCTCTTTTTCTTGTGTAATTATAAAAGTTTAATTGAGTTTTTCTCAGATTTTCTTTGCCTACTTTGGATTTTAGTTATCAATTGGTTTCAAGTCAACTAAGGTGGACTTTACTTTTATTTTATTTTCAGGTACAGGAATTCTTAAATGAGTCTTTTCAGAGAAGACAGCTGTAAGAATAAGAGTTTTAGTGTAGTTAATCGAATCCAGCGATATTTAGCACAATAAGGTTTTACATCTTAAGCAAATACAACTTTTTAGTATCGTTAACTCTTGATACATACATTATGTACTTAGATACCATTTACAGTGGAGTGCAGTTTTAAATAACAATAACTGACCGACAACACTAAAGGGAAAGATTACATTTACTGCAGCTCTAGTATCCTTGCATTTTTATAATACGGTTCTCTGTTTTTTGTGGCAACACGAATCTTAGATAGTATCGTTGGAATAGTGTGTGTGCGCGCTCTAACTTGATCATAATGCTTTGCATTTCAATGTTCTGCAATCATCACCATTTGCGGCTCTCCCACTCAACCAATCTGAGCAAATGAGGTGTCGAAAGAAAGAGAGTACATTTCGTAATTGCTCTAAGACATTATGTATTTTCTTTAGACACCTCATTTGTGAATGTAGTTACGTTGAAATAATGTTTTTCCGTAATAACTTCATTCATATGCTTTTTTTCAAAATTATTTATACTGATAAAGCCTTCAATCAGTGTTAGAATCATTGAAATCGGTGCAGAAATAAACTCTCAAGAGGAATCACAAGCTCTTGCGCTAGCGATTTAATTATATAGAAGATAGATGAGGCGGTTTTTTTTGTTTTGTTGTTGTTTTTTTTTTTTTTTTCTATTTTTCTTATTCGTTATGAGATGACAGAACGGAGTACATACCTACAAGCTAATATTATTTATGTAAGGACTTGGATGAAAAGTTTTTATAACCGCGGCGGTTGAGTGTGTAGCGCGTCGGTTTTACTACTTTTGGCGCAGTATACAACTGAGTTTAGGGGTCCCAGGTTCGTTTCCTGGCGTCGACTGCTGCGAATGGAGTGGATTCGATGAGTATACATACATATATGCGATTAGCTTGAATTTTATCGAACATATACTAGTTATATTTTACTTTCTTTCCAATAAAGTGGAGCTACACACCCCATGCGCGTGATGTTTACACATAGCTCGGGACTGTTGGATACAGTCGCATCATTTTTATTTTATGCCTTAGGACATCACGCGGTCGGCTCTCCTACAATAAGTAAGTCGTTGTTTTACTGGAGGTGCGATATTGAGTAGTCATAAAAAACTTTAATAATAAAATTTATTAGTTCGAAATAAATTTTAAGAAACCCATTTTAAAATGTACAATTATTAATTCGTCTACTTACATCTGTTTTCCTTTCCATTTTTTTAATAAAAATTGCAACTACCGGTGTATTCAAGCTCTCGATTATATGTACCAAACACTAAAATATTTTTTAAACAAAAATCCGTACTTACGGAGACAAGATGGGAACGGCACAAAATACCGAATTTCAAAATACCGACAAAAAAAGAACTCGCATTTCTAAATATCCCGATTTAAAAAATCCCGAAAAATCAACGTTAGTGAAAAAATCCTGAAATTATCGGGACTTTCGTTTCGTGGTGGATTTTTTTTTTTTTTTTGAAAAAAAAAATTGAATCTTTTATAGCTCTGAATCTTTTTTTTCACATTCTTAAAAGAATGTGTTTCCCCAGTAGGGTAAACTGTCCCACAGTGGCTCACGTCCCACAGTGAATCTTTTAAATTTACAGAATCTCTAACGGGAAAATAAACCGCGTTTCGATCCCTCATGAATTTACCTGGCCGTTGAAGTAGTGCACTCGTCAGTGTCGGTTGTGCTTAAGAAAAAGTGAATTTTACTGGAAGTAAATAAGAAATCGTGCTTTTTATATTTGTTCCATTTTAAAAAGTAATGTGCGTAGTGAGATTTGTGGGATACAGTTTAAAATGTTGATTATTATTATTAATTTAAATTATTATGTCAATAAAATTTGTGAAATAGTTTTTTTTATTAAAATATTTTTCTCTAAAAGTCACTATGTCCAACAGTGAACCAGATCATAGTCGTACACAGTGAACCATGGTTCACAGGCTTCAGAATTCCGTATTTTCATTTAGCAACGACCTCTCAGCATTTATCATTCGTTAATGGTTTTGTGTTTTGTTTTATATTATTTTTTACTATTATTTTTCGTTAGTTATAAGTTTTGTGATATTATTGAAGTCCTTGAAAGTCGTTTTTGTTATTTTTTATCGTAGTTATTACTTTTTGTTGTTTTTATTACTTATGTTTTTGTATTGTTTACTTTTTTTTAAAGTAAATGTTAAATAAAAATTGATTTTTACCAATTACTTGTTTTTGTTCTTTATTTTTCTTATGAAATAATAAATAAACACTACAGGTTCACTGTAAACTACCCGGTGGTTCACTGTGTCCACCCCCTAGTATACAGTGAACCAATTGAGATGATTTTTAAAAAACTCAAAATTTTCTATTTTCTATGATCTTTTTAAAGCTGCATGTGGTAAAATACAAGGCGAATAAAGCAAGTAATAAGAACCTTCAAACCGTTTAAAGATTAAACCCATAGTTTAAAAACTACATCAAGTCAAACGCAAATTGGTCCACTGTGGGACAGTTTACCCTACCCCTCCATGTCACCAAGAAAAAAAATCGAGAAACTTACCAAAACACACTTTGAATTTGTTAGCAAAATTGTTTGGTTAAGTGCATCTGATGAGAATCAAAAAGCGCTGTTTTTTGTGATTCTCATTCGGTGCCCTTTACCAAACGATTTTTGTATATCTTGTTCATAGTGCGTGTCTTGGTAAGTTCTCCGTTTTTTTTTTTTTTTGTTCAGTTACACAGATGATTGCGAGAAGCAGGCCCACGTTCACCCCGAGCTGTAGCGCCACCTAAAGTAAAGTTGTATGTAGCGGCAAGATGAAACCACGCTCAAGGTGCCGTCCAAAAGATAGTTTCGGGCGAATGTGTCGATAAGTTTTGGATTGCAGTCGCAAAGGTCGGAGACAAAAAAAAATGGAATAACAAAAAATTCCTCAACGACTGTGCCCCAATTCAATATTTTGGTATCTCGAGATACCAAAACTACATAACGCCTTTAGTATTAAATAGGTTCGACCCCTTTTTTACCGTAGCTGGAGCTTTCAAAAACGACTTGTTACTAATATTTATAAGCTACTTCTGCAGATTTGTAAAAAAGAAAATGTGAGCATTTCGCCGATGGCAAAATTGGTTTGGCCTTATTTCACTTTGGATTAGTAAATTCCTTTGGCCTTATTTCACTTTCACAAAGTGAAATAAAGCCAAACGTTAAAATTTGGTCTTATTTCACTTTGTTAAAGTGAATTTTTGCATTTGGCGTTATTTAACAGCACCTAAAAAAACCAATGTCTTCAGGAAGTGCTAAATGTCTGTCAGCAATTTCCATGAATTATTATTATTTGCACCCAGGAATATTTATGTACATATTTTTTTTATTTATATTTTATTTTTCAATTATTTACACGTACACATACTCCTAGTCTTCATTGCTTTTGCGAGAAAATCTTCCAAAAAGCCTAATTTTATAACAAATTCTCCTTCTAATTTAGCCATAAAGAAGTGATACAATATTAATCATTATTACAAGAAATGTTTCAACCCAGGTCGCGTCCTGCATTCGAAATTCACCCCGACATGTAATTTGGCAGTTATATCCATTTTGGCTGGATAGAAATAAAAATAAAAGGAAAACAACACCGAAATCAAAGTAAACTCCACCACAACTCGGTGTCAAACCCTTTGTAACCTCCCACCTACACGTATCGAGGACGAGTCCTCCCCCTTTCAAAACAAGAAAAGTATCATACTCGTAAGTAGTCTGGGGTTGTCAAATGACGCAAACAACAGCCGAACCGAATCTCCTTTTGGCCATCGTCGTCAGTGGCCTTGGAAACAGTAAGCCATTAAGTGCTACAAACATGCACATGAAGAAGGTTTTATTAAACGTCAACCGAGAGGGAGATACACGTACAAAGATCGTCCGGGACCACCCACCGAAAGTTCGAAATCCGAAAAGGACATTAGCTATATTTGTCACACCCTTTGTGTAAGTGTATATACCGTACGTACGCATGCAATCCAAAGACAAACAACAACGACAACAAATAAGATCTCATTATGTTCTTTGAACTTAATAATCCCACTGTCCGATTCGGAATAAATAATGTCTTCAATTCTCAACAGGTGGTGCTGCTCACGCTCAGGTGTAAGTGTGAGCGCACAATCACTGGCCAGCATTGAGAAGTAATAAAATGACTTTATTGCTTCAATATATTCTAATCAAGGTAATTTAGAAATTTTATTAAGCATTCCTGGATTCCAGCATGTCTCCGGTATCCGACCCCTAAATAGTGTCTTTACACCCGTATGCGCCAACCTCAGCATGACTATGGCGATGGCACCAATCAAGAGAATCCTGAATCCAGTCTCTCCTTGTTGTAGATGGGGTGATACTGGATACTGGCTGATGGTGAGGGTTTAATTATACGATGGAAGAATAGTCACAGAAAACAAAAAAAAAACAAAATGGGCAAGGGGTTCCAATTCTAACAGAATGAGTTGTAGAAAATTGGCACAACATACTCTATTGGTGTCCACGTGCGCGCTCCTTCCGCCCACTAAATTTCCATCCGACAGACTAATTCAGATTCAGATTCAGACCTTTACAATATACATATGTTTGTATGTGTGTACACAAATTTGGGTCAAATTGTCTGTGTGTTATGTTAAGGATTTTCATTCATTTGAGGATCCCTCTCAAACTCCTTTAAACCCCCGAAGGATTTCCACCGCGCTTTGTGTCGGTACGTTGATCACAGTACAGAGGGTATATAATGTATGCATTGCATCGTGTTGAAGTTTTGTTATTTGCACTGTTTTTGTTGTTGTTGTTGTTGTATGAAGTGCTGGTGCATCCGTTGGCCCATTGTCTAAATCGCTTTCTAATGATTTTCCAATTGTTGTTGTTGGTTGTTCGTTTTTTTTTTTTTTTGTGCTTTGTTTGGCGCCTTGATTAAAACTAAATTACAAAAATACAAAACTAGAACTTGCTAATTGCAAAAAAAGAAACAAAACTAGGAAAAGCGAAAAGCAAACAAAGGACGACACCATCTAATGAAGTGATTGCAGATATGGACACTTTGCTGCTGATTGCTTGGGGTATTTGAACTATTATTTTTTTTTGCACTCTGTTAAGGTGGAATGACATTAATTTCATTGAGAAACAAATAAATACCAATTAAAAATATGCATATAGACGGAAGGAGAGCTCATTTAGAACTTCGTCACTGCTTTAAGGACCCGTTTTTGTTATTGCAGTGTTTGTGAGTTCTTGGTATTTACAAACTGATAGCGTTGCATCACATAATTCGTTGCGTTCTACTGCAGTTACTCTTTTCATCTTTGAATTCAAATCTTGTGATACTGCTGGCTGATATTTGTCAAGTCTTCCGTTAAGATGAACCAAATAATGGAATTTTGATTAGATTTGCATTTGGGATTATAATACCCCACAAATACGAGCAAAATACGAGATTGGGTATACCAACATTTTCGAGAGTCAAATGCGATGCTTTGTTTTTGACAGAAGCTAATTAGACATGCGAGTATGATCGCATAGTATGTACGACTTCCAGAATAAGAACATTCGACTGAAGTCGAATACGAGTAGGAAATACGATCTTGGGAATTGGGGTGAGTATTATCGAAACTTGCGAAAAAATTGTATGTATTTGCTAGCAAGTCAAAACTTATTTTAGCACATACCAAATCTAGTAAATACTTAAAATATTAGCTTCTACTAGTAGTACTAGTACTTACTTAGACCTTTTACAACTAGAATGTACTTAAGTTTTATTTATCATGTAGTACGATATTATCCGAAGACCCGAAACTACCCGACACTATCCGAATACACACGGATCTCAATCTCAATTCATACAATCTCGTTAATTCGAACACTTGCTAATCCGGACAACGCGGTAATCCGGACACTCAATTGTTTTCTATTGTTGACTCTGTAATCCGGACAGTTGGCTTATTATTTACCTCATAAATCTGGACAATATTTTATTTTTTTTTTTTTTGACTGCTATTTCTACGGGGATTTCCCAGTTTCATAAATTAACAGCGGTTTCCTATGGAAAACCAAGTTCTATCTCTTTCTTATACCAATATGTAATGCAGACTATCAGATGTTGCTTTTTTGTTTTCATACGCTTGGGATATGATGGATGAAGGTGTCCTTAAGAAATGTTTCAACAAAATTTCAGATGATGATCTACCTCTTGCAATGTTAGATAGCATGTGAAATAGCACCGGATATTTATTATGATAACGAAATCGATGACTGGTTGAATGACGTCACGTATGATCAGACTGAAGAAGACGATCTCGATAGCAGTAGTTGCGATGAAAATGAAGTTGAAATTCAAGACCGAAACATTTTGCTTTCTGAAGCTATATCTGCTTTTAACACATGTATTAAATATGCAGAAGAGCAGGATTTTACCGCTGGGGATATTTTAAAACTTGTCGGCCTGAGAGGTGTCGCATATAAAAAGAAAGCTTCGATAAAATTTCGACAAGTAAAAATTACAAATTTTGTTCAAAATCATTAAAAATGTAGGTTTCAAAAAATGAGCTTAGCAGTAGGACTTTTTTTATTTTTTTCACGCTAATTTTTTGTGTCTCGGTAATCCGGACATTTCGATATTCGGACACTGCTTGGTTTTTAATTGTCCGGATTAGCGAGACTATACTGTATTTTGAAACAGTTGTCCATATTTCGTGGAACAAAAATACAATTGGAGTAAAATTTTAACGTTGTTTCGCGTTGTGGTCTATCAGACCACACAAATAAAAACGATTTTTCTTGAAATTGAGGGTGGGGGTGTGTGTTTATACGGTGTCAAGGTTTGGTGGGCTTATGACTCTAATACGTTCTATACATTGCAGGGTCAAATTTACAGAGGAAAACCTCCCCATTAAGATGGAGAGGTGAATCAGGGCAAACGAGTGGTGATGGCTTTTGTTAGCGTTTTTTTTTTTTTTTTTTTTTTTATAATCTACACACGCTAAAGGGGATATGAATACCCTTTTAATGTTTGCACACAGCGCGAGCACATGAAGGACGAGAACGAGACGAACAATATACGCTGATAACTTCTGTTTTACACTCGACTTAGCCAGCGCCTTGATGTCCAAGAGCCTTACTTAAGTTAAAATAGTTCGTAAGAACAAAAAATTTGTTCCACCAGAACTACTGGGCTCTTCTAATCGCCCATAGAATAGCAGGTTTGTCTGTTTCCAGTACAACAAATTGTGATTGTGTTCCTACTTGCCATAAAAGAGTAAGTCAGTTTTTCTTATTAACATGTAACGTTGATGGAGAGGCTAGTGAGCCACATCAAATATTGAACTACAAAAAATATAAAAAATTAAGTTAAAAAAACTAAAACCCGACTACTGGAAAAACAAACTAAGAAGTACGAAACAAGATGAAACGAAACAATGATTTTCAGAGTACAGCCGTAGTCGCATGTCGCTTTGTCCAACGAATGCGTAATTATATAAATACGTTATTGTACCGGCATGCGCCCACGGCTATACTCTGAAAATCATTGTTTCGTTTCATCTTGTTTCGTACTTTTTAGTTGGTTTCTCCCGTAGTTCGGTTTTAGTTTTTTAAACTTAATTTTTTATTTATGACTTTTTAGTTTCAAAAAATATGTATAAGTAAGCAATGTCGTGTTCTAATTGTCAAACCCTTTCATTTGATACCCATATTAGGGATGTAGTAAAGATAACGGAAATCCATCATCTTGGGGGGCGTCTGCCATACTGAAGTAAGAATGACGTCATATCGTTTTGTATTCTACTCGGCAAGCTCTTTCATTTGATACCCATATTAAGGAGGTAGTAAAGATAACAGAAATCCGCCATCTTGGGGGTGTCCGCCATATTGAATTTAGAATTACGTCATATCGTATTATATTCTACTCGCAAAGCCCTTTCATTTGATACCACTATCAATGCGGTTGTAAAGACTAGTCGGGTAAAAAAGAAAAAAAAAGGAAAAAAAAATAAGAGGTAGTCCGCCATTCTGCTTCGTGCGCCCGCCATATTGAATTTTTCTGTGACGTCAGATAGCCCACGGCACTCTCCGGATCGAGACAAATCCAACGACACCTCATTTTATGAAATCGGTCCCATAGTTTCGGCTGTACTTGGTGACATCCTTACATACATACAAACAAACAAACAAACAAACCCAGCCTGTTAAAATCATAACCCTTCCTCTGCGTAGTCGGGAAAAAAGGCGGGAGTGGACACAATATACCAGAAGGTATCATTTTATTCATGCAAACGCGCTACTAATCGCTGGTCACTGGCTATTTTCAACATACTATGACGCTATGTAGGTGTTTCTGCATTCGATTTACGGATAATTTACACAGAAAAAAAGTGACAAGGGTCGTGAGTTTATAAAAAATTGCACCCGCGCATCAATTGGTAAAACCTCAAATGGAGTTACGGGCAGCCAATCCCGAAACATCGCTTTTTCAGCATATCAAAGATGCCATGAAAATGTTTGCCATGGCTGCGAGTATCAAAATTAATACAACCCCTAGCTACAATTCCTTTGACTTCGAACACATTCTTAATCGACACTGCAGCCAGCAGCCACCATATTCACCGAAATTATTGAACGATAACGGACCAATGTTTGCCCCGTCTGCCTCTTACCGCTTCGTAAATGTAAGTTCTACCAGTATGGAACTAAAACCGTCTTTCTTTTTTGTTCTTCCTTTCTATTCAATAAAGGTAAAGAATCTATCTACACAAACATACATGTAATTCAAAAACTTTACTACACACCGATTTTACACCTAATTTTACATATGGAATAGACTATACCGAGATTTTATAGGCCACAACTGCAAAATGGATACTGGGTCTGTCAGACCACAAAGTATGACTTACCGCCTTTTGGGTCACCGCTAAACGGAGGGTTAAAGCATTAGTTTGGATCTTGAGTTTCCTGGTGGGTGAACGGGATCTGGTAATTCAAGTTCCAGATCCGCTGTAGTAAGATAAGCAGTGTCTTAAATCAATGGTCTATTCCTCTTAAAAATTAAATTTGAAATTAATTATGAACAGGCATACTAATTTCATTTTTAATACCATACTCGTAGACGAATTTCGGTGCCTAAGCATATGTGTAAAACCGTATTGCAAGTTAAAAGCAATTTTAAAGCAAGCAGAAACTTGTTGTTCTTAAGTATTTGTAAACATTGGATTTTTTAGAATAATTCAAATCATCATCTGAATAACTTCGACGCTTCTGCTGTCTGGCTACCCTTATATTGCATCGCTAATGGCCGTTTTCATCTCCTAATCCCATATAGCAAGTCTACCCGACTTCTTTTTAAAGTATCAGATCATAATGGATCTGGAAAAATTTATGGTAAATTGATAGTATCCGGCAATCAGAAAAACTTGTACAAATCCCTTTGTTCGGAACAAAATATCCTTTTTTTGTTTTCGGTGTTCGAAACTATTTGTTTTGCCTCCTGGCTCTTCTATTTATGCCTTGGAAAGTATAACAGCCCATCGATGGGCTAGGAAAGAGTAATAAATTTGGCATCAGGTTACAATAACACTGACTACTATGTAGTATGTGTATGACCCCTCGTTATGTTCCAGCTAAAATGTTCGAAAATCATATTTACAACAACGAAAATACAAAAGCTTTTCATAAATTAAAAGACCACTCGTCCTTTTTCACACACTTTCGTTTGACTCTGTACCATATCCTGTATCCCATAATTTTTTTTGCAGACAACTTCCAATTAGTCTCAGTCCGGACCATCTCAAATTGCACCTAACGTCCTTTGTGTGACGCAGGCACATCCCCATAAACAACTCATACATATATCTCTCTCCGTGCATTTACTTTTTCTCACCAACGATGACTATGATGATGATGATGACGACGACACGGTCACGATGATAAAATTAACCCTTCCACATTGTTCCAAGTCTCATTTGTTAACTGTCAAAGGAGGATACCACCACCGTATACGGCTCAGGTGGGTTATGCGCGCACAAAAGCTCAGGCAAGAAGCGAATCATAATTTTTATTTTATGCAACTATCTATATTTCAGGAGCATTACTTATGCCATAATAGACCCCTCTGAACTATGTATCAAGTCCACATCCGGGGGGGTTGGCGAAACTCAAAGAATTTCAAAAACATCCCATTGTCTATGACGCCCAGTCATGGCATGGTGCCATCCACAACACACCGGCAACGGGTGCATTGTTGTCAGAGGTATAAAAGATTACCTCTAGCTTTCGCCTATATCCATCCTTGCTATGTTCTTTATGTAAAAAAAAAGGATAATGGTGGCATACTAGCTAGTGCCACTCGTGCATATGCTTCCCATATGGGGCTACCAGTACTCATAGTCCTCTCCAACAACACATACTCACTCGTAAACCTTTGGAGGAGTTTTATTTTTTTATTGTCACGATGTCAACGACGACGGCAGTGGTTAATGGTGACTTCCGGACAGAGGAACCGGTGTTTTGGTACGAAATGCTCAAGTGTCACGCGAACGCTTTCATTTGGAACCTTTTGTTTTCCCTCGACTCGAAAGGATGGACGCAGGGTTGAAGGTGTTGGGTCAAAACTTTAAAATTGTGCAGCTGTAGAAGTTTTCACTTGATTGAGGGTACTACGATTAAAGACCGGAAAACTTTTACCATGGTTTTCGCTTTCATCCCTCAACGCAGAGATACGCCAAACGCCACACAATGTGGGTAGATGCAGAAGAAGAAGAGGAGATATTTTCTTAACTGTCATTTCCACACATATGTCAAATTATTCGAGAAGAACTAGGTGCTAGGGGTGAATCCCCTTCATGGGAGTTTAGTTTGTTTGTGCCTGCCAGAGATGTTGAAGAGGTTTCATGTAAATGTTATGCCGGTCCAAGTCTCAAATTCTCTAGCCATCACCATTAATTTTAGATCAGAGATCAAAGAGTTGTTCTAAATAGCAATGACCACAATGTCCGGGGCCAAAGACTAAAGCTTTTAATTTTCCATGCATTCACTTTGTTTTAAGTTCTTTTAATAGCAAGGAGGGAGGCGGGCATCAACTTTGGGAAGAGTACTCCATTTTGGAGCATTGGAGTACAGAAGGAGGATTGAAATGAAATGTGTCAGCAGATTTGTTTGTTTTCATGAATTATGCTGGACGAAGGACTGCTGGTACTATTTTTAAGGAAATATTGAAACTACATATATTGTGTGTAAGCTTTCACTCAAAGTGTGTGTAAATAATTATTTTTAACCCTGTGGCCTTTCACAATTTGGCAATACTTTCTTACATAGAACACAAAATCAAATGAGTTTGCAACTAAACAATAGATACATATGTGCATTCATATGTACATATTTAGAAACTTCAAACGTTTAAAGCCTCAGAAAGCTAAAAAGTTCACCTAGACAAATTATTAGGCATCTGATGCTATTAGTATTTTGACGTACATATGTATGTATGTACGTTCAAAGCAAGTACAGTAAAACTTGTGAATAGTGGAATGCTTCGGTGCACATTTTTTTCTACTATTCGCAACATTTCTACTTTTCACAGGTTTTTCCACAATCGGCAACCTAATTTCTTTTATTATTTTTCGATAAATTTTCATATCGGAGTTCAGAATGTGTACTTGCTGAATGTAGCCGCTAGCAGAATGAGACAAACACGAAAAGAATCAATTGAAATATCAATATTCTCGGAAAAGGAAGAGAAGCCGACAAGTTGTTAATGAATTTTGGAGCGTTCATATCCTGATTCTGGTATTGAAGAGTGAATTTGCATGTGGAAAAAACAAAATTCGTTGAAAAATTTTCCAGTATCCAGATTTCGCAGGTTTCCACTATATAAGAGTGAGTTTGTATGAAGAAAATCAAAATTGGCATCCAAAAATGTCCACTATCCAGGTTTCGTAAGATTCTCTTATTCGCAGATTCCACTATTCACAAGTTTTACTGTATAGCAAAAACCACAAAATTATCTCAGAAAAGCTTCCCAAATCGCCGATGGAGAAGGAGGAGAAAAAGGACATAAATATAACAAAATGAAACAAGAGCTCTAAAGTCCTATCAACCATCCTGTGCCACAAAATCGAATCTTTGTGCATATTCAAATGATTTTTGACAAAAGAGTCTTACAAATTGACGGTTAGATTTGTACGCTGAATGATGTTATAAGATACCACCTGAGAAGCTGAAAAAAAAAATATATTGATAAGCAATCTACTATCAGACAGAATACAACTTTAACGTCCAAGTTCGCTATAAATAGTATGGATTGTATGTTTTGAGAATGAAGTTTTGAGTGAAGTACACTCTGAAAAAAAAAAATTGTTGAAACAAGAATTTTCAATTGTTAAAAAATTGTAAGCTGAAACTTGTTGCCAGTAAATAATAGTTCTTGTGGCAACAAATGTATTTTTAGAATATTTGGTTTGAAGTTGTTGTATCAAAAATCTCATGCTCAAGACAAATTATTGTAAATGTAACATATTATCAAAAGCGAAAAATTGTTAGATTAAAAAGAATAGTGTTTTCTCAAGTTACTTACTTACTTACTTAGTTGGCGCTACAGCTCGAGGTGAACCTGGGCCTGCTTCTCGCAACTATTTGTGTGTGCGTGTTATATTTTTGCACGAATGGGAGAGACCTACAATTTTTTGCCGACTCCGAACGGCGAGTTGAGAAGCTCAATCGTGACAAATGATACTCTTTGATGCTTGTCAGACATTCGAAAGAGGTGGGCACTGTGAAAAACTTTAAGGTGTTTGCGGCGTTTTCTCAAGTATTTTGTTTTTAAATATTTCTATTTGAGATTGGATACTCGAATCAGAAATTTTTTTTTTTTGAAACAAAAATCAAAATTTTTAAATTTTCAAGAATACAAATTCTTTTCATAAAAATTTCATACTTAACGCAAAAGAAATACATTGTTGTTTGACAATAACTGCGGACAATGTTTAGCCTAACCCCTAACAATTTGTTCTCCATCCAAATATTTGAAACTGTTGACTTTTAACAATTAAAATAGTTGCATAAAAAAAATTATTGGTGGAAAATAATGCTTCTTCACATTGTGGCTTAGGAATAATTATAGTATCAAATCAAAAATTAATTCTTTAGGCAACAAAATAAATTCTTGAATTCTCAACAAATCATATCTTCGCGCAACAATTTGTTGTCGACTTAAGAATGAATAATTCTTATCGTCGGAAATTATAACTACTTTTCTTTGCGTTTTCTTACATTGCGTTGTGAATCTTTCGTGGGTGAAGTTCAATAAGTCAACTTAAAAATGCAGATAAATAATGAAGAAGCCAGTCAAATATACAATGTTGATAGTGGAAACTTAGACATTTGTAAACTTAAGTAAAGTTGGGGAATTTCCATGGATGGAATCAGTGCATTGGTGGAGTGCCGAATATCGTCCGAAGAGTAATTATGATTATTAAAGTTAATTTGGTTTTGTACATATGCATGTACACATATGTAAAAAATCTGAATATTTGGGTATTCTTAAAATAAAATCATTAAAACGAATGTGGTCCTTTTTGAATTTTTTCGCTTGATTTTCAGTCTTAGTAAGTATTTTTGATTCCAGGTTAACATTCGTTTCCTTGAAGCAACAATTTACATTTTAGTACCTTATTCACAATTTCTGCCAAACAAATGTCTTAAGGCAAGAATTTACGTTTTTAAATTCTTAATAATTCTTTATTCTTGGTGCAAGTATTTTATTGTTAATTCTTTTTAACAAGATCTCATTTGGCACAACAATGTTAGATCTTAAATGTAAGAACTTTTATTCTTGTGTAGTAAATAAGACCAAGAATTCTTAAATTAACAATTTTGTTTGTTGAGCAGATTTTAACCAACGTTTATTCTTGTGACAAAGTATAAAATTGTTGTGATTACAACTTTTGTGAGTGTATCTTATCTTGATAATAGTTTTAATATGCTTCTAGATAATATACCGACAGTGTTCCTAAAAATTTCTAGATCGTACTTGTCTAAACCTGTAAAATTAATTTTCGATCAATATCTAAGCGAAAGTGTTTTCCTAAAGTATTGGATAAGTTCATTTCTACATAACTCCCATAAATAAAGCAGGTTCTAAACTAACTATAGAAAGTTGTAGTCCTGAAGCCAAACTACAAGTTAGGTATATCGAAAGTATTTGAAGCACTTGTTAAAAAAGAATTTATGAAACTTTTAAGACCAATATCTCAACTTTTCCACATAGAAGACGCTGTCTTTTCTGACTCCTGCTTTTGACAAAGTCAACCAAATCAAACTTAAATCAAATCTTTATTTGTATCAGGCTTACACAGTTAGATAACTTTTTGCAAACATCATGTTTAGTATTTGCACATTACAGTGTCAAAAGCCTTGGAGAAATGTAACAAGGTAAACAATGCCGCATCATTATCTACATATGTCTTTCCTCATGCCTTCAACAATATTGATAAATGCAATAGTACAATAGCACGAAAACCTGATTTGATTTCAATAGTAGATTATTATTATTATTATCCTTTCGATAAGTGGGGTATACACGATACGACCGATCTGACGGACCTGGTCGGATGGATGTCTGACAGACCGATGTCGTTAGCGTACACATTGTCCGACATGTTGTCCGACCTCACTTTGCAAGTGGATTTGAAAGATGTCGGGCGTACTGAGAGCAGCGCTTATGATTGATAAAATTTTAAAGAAAACATATAAAAAAGAAAAAAGAATCGAATTTGGGTACAGGAATGGATGAAAAAGCTAAGAAAGTTTTTTTTATATTTATTTGTTAACAGAATAACAAGATTGAATTCTCCAGACGATTATCAGAATTTTTTATATTTCCATTTTTTTTTTTTTTTTCTCCAAAGTTCAAAATTTCCATACACAGCCATTATTAATTCTCCGCCAACAATCACACCGCTTGAAATACATTTCGGAAATGAAAATTGCTCTAGGTCGGACGGACAAGTGTACACATTATCAGATATGTCCGTTCGACCACTAAAATATCAAAAAAATTTGAAAACCATCCGACATGTCCGTCCGGCGGTCGTTTCGAGCGTACACACACGTCAGACTTGGCCGGACAGACCAAGTCCGTCAGATCGGTCGTATCGTGTGTACCCCCCTATATACATAAATGGTAAAGTAGCAGCCGGTCAATACTCGCATCGATTTTTAGGCATATGATTTTAGGCGTATGATTACCAATAGTTATAATAATATGATAAGAAACTTTCTAAGACGTCGGCATCATCCACAGTAAGAAAACTAACTAAGTATTCAAAAGGTTGTCACTGATATTGATGGACGGAATTGAGATAAACCACACAGAATGGTTGAAGAAACTTAAAGCTCCTGATATGCATTAGAGTTTGTTTAGCTGGATAAAAAATTATCTTACCAATCGTGTTCAGTATTTCAAAATTGGTTGCAATAAATCTAATAGAATTTTCAATCACTCCGGAGTGCCCCAGGGCAGCCATCTGGGTCCAATCTTATTTTTATAATTCATAAATGCTTTACCATCAAGCATCTTATACTCATCGTCATCATGTGTAATATTTGGAAATATATTATAAATTGATTAAAACATCGACTGATTGCATCCAGGTTCAAAAAGATTTGTACAGTTTTATAAATTAGTGCTCTCTGAACTGCCTTCATTTAACTATTGACAAATGGTGTATTCTGTGGTCGCTGTGGCCGTGGTGGTTAGTGCGTTGGACTACCACGCAATGCTGCCCTAAAAGAGTTTTTTCACGGTACCACCTCTTTCGAATGTCTGACAAGCATCAAAGAGTATCATTTGACACGATTGAGCTTCTCAACTCGCCGTTCGGAGTCGGCAAAAAACTGTAGGTCCCTTCCATTCGGGCAAAAATATAACACGCACACACAAATGGTTGCGAGAAGCAGGCCCAGGTTCACCTCGAGCTGTAGCGCCAACTAAGTAAGTAAATGGTGTATTTTAACTTTTTCTTTAGACCCTCGTTAAGTTCTCTTTGATTTTACTACTTCAAACCCTATATACTCCAAAGGGAATACAGTCATAGGGCTTGAGGGGTCAAACAGGGTTTTTTAATATTCCAGATCGATTTTGTTTGGCTGCAATTTCGATTTGGATGTACATTTTGGCTTGTCTGGCTTTGTTAATAAGCAGAATAGCCGCTTTTGGGGCGCTGAAAACTCTCAATTGAGACACCAAAAAGTACTTACTATGCCTCGTAGAAGAAAAATGTGCTTTCTGCAACGGTCAGAGGTGACCACATAACCGACTTAATATAATTACATGCATAATGTTAAGGCCCATATATTCGATCAATAAAATATAAAAATTATAAAATTGTATTTCAAAAGTTTTAAAAAAAATAAAAATAAACATCGACCTGTGACATAAAAGTTTACTTGTACTTGATTCAAATCTAAACTTCAGGCTGCTCATAGATTTAACTCTGGGCGTAATAGTTTGCTTGGTATTGATATTATTGACTTCATGTAATAATAAATAAATTAATAAAAATCCAACAAGAAACAGGACTATTTTATTAAATATTTTGTGAACTTTGAAGTTTTTCCGCATTAAGTTAACAGCACAACGAAATGTAGCCACTTTTAGTTGACAGCAATGAAATGCTCATTTGTCACAATCATTTTAATATCAGTTCAACTTCTTAATTAGCATAATCATCCATAATTACGTTTAATTTAATACCGTCGAGCTGTGTTGAGAGATACCAATAACAACAACCAATGTCACTCTATCTTCTGTCGGAGTTTAACTCTCCTCTAGAAATCAATTTGCAATCATTTAATTGTGAAATAAATCCAGCTAAAGAGGGGAGGGGGTGGGTTTAATTGCAATTTAGCTATGTACATATGTACATACATATATACAACTCCACTCCACTTCACTCCACCGACAACATCGTGCACTGACTCTAATGCAATTTGAAGCTATTAAATTTCCATTAAAGTGAAAGCCTCATTCACGGACATTAATGCATCCTGGCCATTGGAAAATGGCAACTCCAAATGCCATCCGCACCCTGTTGAAGCGTTTATTTTGCGCGTTGTCGTCGTCCTCGTCGTTCAAATGGACGACGACAACGACACACAAAAAGATAGAGATAGAGAGAGAGAGAGAGAGAGAGAGAGAGTAAGCGAGAACCGAAATCAAATTAGATGCACGATCACGTACCAACCGTTCCAACCGGCCACTGTACCACTACACACCAACTTAACTTTTGTGTCCCACTCAATTCAACCCCCTGGTGCGCTGGAAGTGCTGTGTACCCCCAGAGACGAGTATGAATATTGCCGGGCCGCAATGTCCCAACTATAAACAGGGTACGCCATTAGGTATTCGGCCAGTGCACATGCCTATAATTGCATTAAAAACTCCGTCCATTAGGGTGTCCCGTTCAATTTTCGAGCGGCCAAGCCAAGGCAGGCGAGATGCGTCCGTTGCCGTGTCGGTCCGGTCGTTCGGGTAAATATTCGTTACTATGTTGGCCTTTGTAGGACTAAGTACTGAACTGTAGTTCACACAGGACATCCTAAGTGTCCTGGGGGCGAATTTTACTCATGGGTTCGGTGGCTGTGCATTTCGGCGGCTTTTTGAACTTTCACACCAATTTACCGGGTGAATTGACTGTTCAGCCAGTACTGAGTATATGTGCAGCAACGGACCTGTGTCTGGTTACATAACATTCTTGTTTCTTTTTTTTTCGCTTTTGACGTTTGGTCTGATGAATTCCCAATTTTGACTATTGGCAAGACTGGTCAACAGAAATGTTGTGGCAGAGCTGACAATTTTATGCCCGGCAAAGTGGTTAAGAGTATATTCAACAAAATCATTGAAAATGTAAACGTAATTTCGTGATGTCGAGTTGTGGCAAGTGGAGAGCGCATCGATGACTTTTATAAAAATGTAAATTTTGTTTTAAGTAAATATGGCCTCACATGTTTGTTGTTGGTAAAAAGTAGGTGTGCGTTTTGTTTGGGATTGTTTGTATGCATAATTTGTGTTATTATTTTTTATTTTATTTTTGTCCAGACAAGTGTTACCTACTGGAGACGACAGGACATTCAAGTAGCAATCCTTGAGCATTGACCCTGACTGTGTGTAAATTCCTTGGCAAACTGAAACAATATCCCGTTAAATTTGCTCTCTTTGTTTCGTTCTTGCTATGGTTGATCATTACTTGAACTAACAGATAAATTCATGTACATATTATGTAAGTATTATGTAAGTATGTATGTACAACGCATACGCTTCTGGATATTTTTTTCTGTTCGATTTGGTGCAAATAAGTTTAGATTGTGTTTACTTCTACGAAATAAGTTTTCTGCGTAGCTATTGTCTAAAAATGAGTGGAAAAAAACAGTGTTGACGATTAAACAAAAAACGGAAATAATAGAATTGCTTGACAAAGGATATTCATGTCTGATTGAAATGACGACATTTTAATTTTTAATCTTTTCACTTCCATATGGTATGTTGCATGGTACATGTATTTTAAACCTAATTTGTGTTTATACGTTAGATTGAATAAAAGCCTTTAAGTTTTGTATGTTTCTTATATTAAATAACCCAAATATTTTTACCTAAATTAGATATTCAGTAGAAGCAACTAATCCAATGAATGCAACAGGGTCGGTTTCAATTAGTTGCAAGAATCGAGTTCCTACTGTATGTACTTGCGAAATGCTTAGCTGAGAATCATCAAGACTGTACTAATTATTTTTGTACAAATCCATGATTTTAAGAACCGAAATGGTGACTGATAAACGCTGCAGTTTTTGAAACGACGCATAGAATAACTGGTATTGATATACCCGGCCTCCGCGTTAGTGCCTTCAATGTGCCTTTAAAAATTTAAACCTTTAAACCTTGCCTTTAATATCCTTATTTTTTTTATTCGACTTTAAATTAAGAAAAAGTCCCCAGAGACTGGTTTTAAAACAATGTCACACACAAACACTTCCCAAATTTATCAAGTTCAATTTCTTAAGTAAAGTCTAGTCTAATTCATTTGTAATTCATTTATAAATAAACAATATTATTTTACATACATTTAAAATGTCATTACTTTACATATATGTTTATTTACATTATATACATATATTTATATGTTTTGTTCTGGTCAAAACGAAATGAGATAGGGAAAACAAAAGAAAAGAAAAGGAAGAATAGAGGATCGAATAAATATAAAGATAAAAAGCTTTTATGAACTAAAAAGTAAAAAAATGATTTTTTTCCGAGTCACCAGATTGTGACTATTAATGAAAGCTAGGGGCGCCCAAGTTTTTTTTTGTAACCTTTGTAGATTGTTGGTAGATAGGGGATCATGTCACTGCGGACCAATTTGATTTCTTCCATTTATACATACATATGTATGTGTGTAGGTCTGTCATGATACCAGATAAACCAGAAATGTCTTTGATAAACAAGCTTACAGTTATATCCTCTGTCCCTAGGTAGAATTTGTCTTAATGATGAAGTGCTCTGATTAAACAGCTGCAGCTAGTGTGTTCTGTTGATTCTTCGTCCTTGTTGCACATCGTGCATGTGTTGTCTTGTGCGTGAGTGCCCCAAGCTTTAATAAATAGTCACATATTGGTGACTCGGAAAAAGATTATTATCTTACTTTTAGTTCATAAAAGCTTGTTTTTAAAAATTATTTTTTATCTTTCTATTTATTTTCTACTTATTAGTGTCTGCATTTTTTTTTTTACAAATTTACGTCGATACGTATATTAGCTTGAGTGGGTTTCATATGAGAAAGTTTACTCAGAATGTTTGAGATTCTTCTCGCCCTTTCATTAAAAATGGGGGTTAAAGAGAAAAAGGTAATTTACCATCTTGGGGCGTCCACCATTTTGAATTTAGAATCACCTCACTTAGCTAGTCCAATTCTGCTTGTCAATCCCTTTAATTTGATACCCATATTAAGGAGGTCGTGAAGATAACGGTAATCCACCATCTTAGGGCGTGCGCCGTATTAGATTTACAACGTCATAAAATATACTATATTGTTTGAGATTCTACTCATCAATCCCTTCTGTTTGATACCCTTGTCAGGCGGGTTGTGAAGAAAAAAGTAATCCGCCATCTTGTGGCATCCACCATATTGAATTTAAAATCACTCCACTTAGCTAATCGTATTCTACTTGTTAAATTATTTCATTTGATACCCATATTTAGGTGGTCATGGAGATAATGGTAATCCACCTTCTTGGGGCGTCCGCCATATTAGATTTACAAGATCATCAACTCGTACTATATTATGAAAAATTTCAGCATAATCGGATATCTGGAAGTGGGTGTAAAATCGATTCCCAGATTTGGCCCTAGAAATTTATATTTGGAACTTGAAATATGATTATCTCACGTGTTTTTCGATCCAAAAGCATGAAGTCTGGCTTAAATCTCTATAAATCCGTCCACAATTTTACAGCTGCAATTTGAATGAAACGAGTATATGAAGACCGCCTTTAATCATCAAACACTGATACACCATCTAGGTACCTACCGCATATCGAGCATACCCAGACCTAAGTATGTCGAAAACTATAACATATATTTTATGTAACTAATAAAGAACATCATTTGAAAAACGTCCAACACAATTTTGCTGGACCACAAATAGCCGCTTGCGGCTATCAAGACAGCGAAAATATATTCCCTCTCATATTTATGAATAGAGCCAAATTAAAATTAAATTAGCCCCACAGTGTGTTTTTCACCTGCAAGCTGCTCCAAACGTTCCGAATATCGCATGAGCCTAGTCAGCATCATATTCCTTTTCATCGGATGTGGTATACATGTTTACGTTGAAAAATTTCAATGCATACATTGTGTACACCATAAACTACCTTAGCTCCTAAAAATACTTTATTTAAATTATCGAAGAAGCCAGTGAGTTCGTGGATGAGTGAGTGTATAGAATATTCACACCTCACTGACTGCTGGAGGGGGGGCAGAGGGTGTCTGTGTCTGCCCCGAAATTGTGCTCACTGTCAAAATCTGTCCGATAATGAAATATTCAAATCACAGACACCCACCCACCCAACATATGAGTCCTTGTACTCATAGAGTACACATTTTGGATTAAAATCTCATCAAAATATTCAAATCTAGTCTTCCGGTTACGGATAGATGGAGAAATTCCAAACAATCCTCCTGCGCCGTGGTCCTCTCGCACATTGGCTGACCAATTTTTGATTCTTCATACCAGTACCGGATCCGTATGGTCGGTGGTCTTTTATGGTTTTGTCAGACTATCGGGCCGGTACAATCCGAGTGCGGAGTGCGGAGTGCGGTAAAATCGGCCCTAAACAATATAAGCTTGATTTTCACTTCATACGTTATGGTTGGTCAGTTGGTCCGTTCCGTAGGTGGTGGGTGAGTTTGGGTAAGCTCACCTGTTTTTGAATGCATATTTTTGATTGTGTGCATGCGGTTCTGCTATGAATAAATTAGGCTTATTCAAGTCGACCACCACCGGTGAATCAGTATATGTGGACGACACGGAAGCCAGTATAAGGATGCTTTGCTATTTTGCATTGCATAAGCAGAACTGAAACGATACTACTCGTAGTTTGTTGGGATCCTTTTTGTTGGCGCACATTCTCTTCTCTAATCAAATGTTTGCGGAAGTTCGTTTGTTTCTGTCCCATCCTGACTGGCAACTATACACCCAACGGCCGCGCCGGCCGCCTCCCATGTTGTGTTGTGCCAAATTGCCGTTGATTAAAAGATGGAAGAGCATTTGGAGATTTTTCCCTGAGTCCCTAATTCGATTAGGGCAATGAAATTTGTTGCGTCCGCTGTTCAGGTCGATGTTTTCGATATCGGGGTTATATTTTCATCAATTACTTTGTTGCCAATGGAGCGCTCTGTTCTCTTTAGAAATTATATACATACATCAGCAATGAGTGGTGTATTGGACATAATGACTTCCACCCCCACTGTACTGCGATGTCAGGTTCGTGCACTTTGGTCGATATTATGATATTTTTTTGTTTCGGTATGAGATGATAAAATGGGAGGAGTATATTTGCATGTCGAAATGTAAAAGGCAGCAGAAGTACCTTTGACCTTTTATACATATACAATACCGTGAGGTACGGAAGACAAAAGCAAGATCTTTGAACATTAACTTGATCCATCAGCCGCAGGGAGTTAGAAAACAAGAACATAAGCTTCCAGATGGCTTGAATTGCAATGCAATAAATAAAATATTCACATCATGCCCCTCGTCGACCTCTTCTCATGAAATTTGACCTTTGAGGAACCCAGAAAGGGAGTTTTTCTTTCCCCAGTTTCTCATATCTTGATGATGTACAATCGTTCTTGTCAGGAAATTCAAAGGAGGATACACTCTAAATTTATTAAACTGTCTCTGCCGGTCTTTCTATCTTATATAACTCACAATTTTAATACCATTGTATAACTACCTCTTTATACCCCAACGAATGGAATTAAGCTAAGGTCATGAAAATTCCAAAGAAGTCCAATAGTAATGTAACTTATCTGAATACAGACTAATCGCAATTCCGCCCTACCGTTATTAAAAGAGGGCTACTCGCACAACTACTCCAAAACCTTTCGAAACATCAATTAAGCTCGTGTCAATGGGACTTTCGAAGAAAGCGGACCTGCAAAACGGCTCTCATATTTATTTCTGATGGAGTTCCTAATGGTTTTGAAGAAAAATTACTTACCCCATCGACTTCTTAAAACCTTTCGATACAGTAAACCAGACACTCTTCAGCTCTAAATTGATAAGCCATTCTAATTTTTCCACCCAATCGACGAAATTGATATATTCATACCTACCTTACTGGTACGCAACAATCCGTTATCTTGGAAGATCTAGCATCCGAAATGTTATCCATGACAACTGGTGTACCGAGTATATTTTGTAACCTATATAGGCTTAGAAAAAGTTTCCATAAAAAAGCGATTATCGCGGATTAAGTTCTCTTAATATATGTACAACTGACACCACTGGGCATAGTGAGTAGTGACACTTTAGTTGTAGTATCTATTTTTCTTTTGATAATTAAAGGCTACAGTGAAACCCGGTTAAGAACTACCCTCTTAAGTGCAAAACCCGCAAAACATTCTCGGTTTTTTGAAACCCTAAGTTTATAAAGTAATATTCTTATTAAAATCCCCCTTTGTAGGAACACATCGCCTAAGGGGATTATCCCATAGAGACAACAAGCACGTAAATCTGCAGGCCCATGTACTTTGGTAAAGTACCACCCTATTCGCATCGATCTAAATCTGCCTGTCGCTTTCGCAAAGCGAAGCAGTAGGGCAAGATTGAGCTCGTCCATAAGGATGTAGCTGCCTAGAGTGGCCTTTCGGATCCGAGCAAAGGCCGAACACTTGCTAATAAAGTACTCAGCTGTCTTGTCTTCTTCCAGGCACATCTCGCAAAGGCCCGAGCTTCCAATTTATGTTCAGGTGCTCGTTTAAGGGAGTGAACACAGTGACCAGTTCCGTGAGGATTTTAAGGTCAATTCTGCTAAGCCTGTTACACCTTAGCAGCTAAGGTGTAACAGAAACTTAATTCTGTTTGCCCTAGGCGCGTCTACTAACATTTTGGCCTGTCGGCATGACCTAAGCTCGTGCCAATGGTTGTTGTGTTGTAGTCGCAGCAGGTCAAAGAGCTTTTTTTTTAGCATAAGCTGAACTGTAGCCAATAACATGATGAGGACCGATAAAAGGGATCGCTGATCCAGCTCTAGCCAGAGCATCAGCTTTATTGTTTCCCGGGATATCAGAATGTCCCGGGACCCAGACCAGTGTGATCTTATTACATCGCCAAAGCTTGATCAACGCTGCTGAACTATCAGAGCAAACGTACATCGTAGATGGACTTGCCTCTCCATCTCTTGTTAAGTACAATGTGCGCTGTACTAGCGATAGCATACACCTCTGCCTGAAAGACAGTTGTAAATCTGTACAGTGGAATAAATTGCTCAATGTGGCATTCTTTTGTGTAGATACCTGCTCTCGTAGAAAGGAACCTCTGAGCAGCTAAGCAGGTTTTCGTAACTACATATCGCGGATAAATGGGTGGCTGTGACGTAGTGGTAGTCGTCGTCGCTTGTCATGCTGAAGATTCACGGTTCAAATCCAGATGTCACCGAAACATTTATTTCTCACGAAATGTCAAAAACCTACTGTGAAGGTAAACACTGGCAGTAGAATGATGGTATGGCTGAAGAAATTGATCGCACAAAACAATAAAAGGCAACATCTAGAAAAAACTTCTGTGAATCATAAGCAAGACCAAAAAACTTTCAATAATACACAACTGTCCAGTTATCCTTGACACCACCCATAGGGTTAGTTGAAACCTCAGACACCTGAGTTTCCTATCAGTACGCCGAACTGTCTGTCTCTCGTTCTTGCTTTTCATATGCTCGCGGTGTGTGCTCACATTATAATGGTATTCATATCCCCTTTAGCGTGTGTAAATTAAAAAAAAAAGTACCCCACGACATTGGACAATTCTGCTATTGCACTTATCCGGGTTTTACTGTCTTTGTATTCAGAAATGTTTCAATTTAGTTTTTATTTTTGATTATTACCTTTTCTCCTTTGAAGACATCCTTCTCATCCTTCCCAATTTGTTCACAATTGACATGATGTCAGTCTAAACATTGGTTTTTTAAGCCTATATATTATAGGTTACAAAAAACCAATACATAAATAAATAGGTTAGTATATATGTTATCATCTAGGAGCCACTAAAAATATTCTATGCTTTGCTTTCATTTACTGCTAATGCCCCATTCCCTATAACAAACAAGCAATAAGCTGATAAATATTAATCAAAGGAGATTATCACTGGAAACTGCGCACCAAAAGATGGCCTAAAAGCGCATCAACGTGTCGATGACAAGTCCACCAAATTAACAGTTCATTATTTTTGCCAATTGACCCAAATACCCGGGTTTGCATTTCAAATCCACCGTTAAACCATCAGTTAGACGCATTAAGATAGCGTATCTATCTGACAGCTCACCGGTAGGCAGTTATTGAGGCATGTTATTTCAAAACTCAAATCGACCATTCCCTGCGCGCCTATCTAATATTAATCTCAATAGCTAATTACCATTCCGTAATTACGTGTATGCCTTGTTTCACATTTGTGTGGGTAATAATCGATTCGACAATAACGGTAGGTATGTGTGCTGCCAAATGCCTCACAACAAACCATCTATGAGTACTCGCATGTGTGAGTTTGACAAAATTTCAATCGACGTGTTTCATTCGAATTTCATTAAAATTTGCATTATGGATGCGCTTTTGTCTTTCGTATGAATTAAACTTATTTATTCTGGTTTAACACGCATCGATTGATCTGGTGGACTGAATGCGCTATATATTGCCTGGATAATAACGCACTCTAGTCAAATTGTTGACTGCTGAATTCACTCTGCAGTTGTAGTGGTCAACGCGGCGCTGCATTCTTCCACCCGAGTGAATGTGAATTTCCGGGCAGATACTTGTACTAATATTTTGACAAGTCAAACATTTTTGAAATGATACTACAATTTACTGTAATATTGCTCATTTTGTCAGGAGGCAATTTCAACGTGTAATCGAAATCATGAGGATGACTGGAGTATTGGAATTAAATTCATCTCATTAGGCGAATAATAATTCGATATATAAAATTCCATAGTAAAGTTGTGTGGCGGAAAATTAAATTACATAAATAATTAATCGAACATATTGTCGTGGAATGGTGAAGTGTTTTCACTAGGACGGGTACTCTTAAACATTCGGTGGAATGATTTAAATTTGTTGATGATCTCACCCTGTAACGATTAACCTCTCTTTAAGATATTCTATTGTATAGGGTTTTTTAATAGCTACATATATTCGAACTTTGACAGCGTATTGCTCTGACGTTTCAAGGGACAACGCTGTCATTCTTTGATGTTTGTATTCTGTCGTAGTCACCATTTTACTTTAGGGCGCTAGACCATTCAAAAACGCGTCGAAATCGTTTAAATTTGTGATAAAAACTCGTGTTCTGTTAGCCAAACTTTTCGCGAGCTACAAAATATTTACGACCGAAATGATTTTTGGTTGAACGGCTGCGTGAACAAGCACATTTTTGCCACATTTGGGGAGAGAATAATAATAAGTATCAAGAGTCTCCATTGCATCTGGAAGAACTTACCTGTTCAGTGTGGATTTTTGTCAGGCAGCAACATTGGGCCATAGACAATGGCCAGATGGAGACTGTCAATGGCGAACGGTGTCGGGCCGACTGTTTGAATTTTTGTGACCTGCGACCTGTGACGGCGCATGTATGGCACCATCGCGCGTCGATTTTGAGTTGTTGCACGAAACGAATTCGTTATTTCCAGAAGAGGCGATGTGGAATGGCCACTAAGATTGTGTGATTTAACGCCTTTAGACCTTTTTTTCTCTGGGTCTACGTTAAGTTGCTGGTTTATGGCAACAAACCAACAAAATTGACTAATTGGAGAACAACATCATTCAAACCCTTGCGTTGGCGAAATCCGGCTCGACTTATGCAACAGTCATACATGATCCTGTAAACGAAGGCACGTAGGCCATTTGAATATCATTTTTAAAGGGTTGGGTACGATATCCCGCTTTTTATAATCCCGTTTTTTTTAAATCCCGACCTTAAAATCCCGCTTTTTATAATCGCGCTTTTTTATAATCCTGCTTCTTATAATCCCGCTTCTTACAATCTCGTTTTTGCAATCAGAACTACTTGTTTTATTTTAAAAAATGTTTTGCAATTAATTGAATGTTAAACAAGTTTCGCGCGAAATTTCGCAAAAGCGAATAAAACTCAGAAGTTGTATATTAAATATCTACATACATTGAAATATTAATGGAACAACCAATTTTTTTTAAATAATTAGTTCAATTGTATATTGTGGGCAATACGACGCATAAAACCTGATTCAGATATATTTTTCACAATTTTCCGTTTATTTTTTCGTTTAAAGGAACTTTTCTTATCTTTCCTAGAAAATGGAACAAGCAATATTATATTTTGAAAGATGAATTTGTTGAAATAAAAAATTGAGATGCTGAGAAACGGGCAAAGCGGGATTAAACGGGATTTTAAAAAGCGGGATTTTAAGACACGGTATTTTAAGAAAACAGGATCTTAGAAGACGGTATTTTAAAACTTTTTTTTTCGGGATTTTTGAAAAACGGGATTTTAAAAAGCGGGATTCCGATACGCTCCCAGTTTTAAAACGTAATGGTATGGAATGTCCGTAGTTTCTGTCATATCGCCCACAATACTCTTTTTGTTCATTTTAAAAGTTAGACACGCTTAATGAAAAACCGTTTACAAGGAACTGTAACATGTCATTTAATTTAAGATATCTTTCGTTATTTGAAATTCTTCGTAGGCATAAGTTTTTGTTTGCATGATTTTTGTCATTTGACATTTTATTTTTTTATGATAATTTTCCTGGGACTTTATCTTTTTAGATTTTACTTTTTTCAAACCCCACCAACGAACGTGAGGAATCCCTCTCCGCGAGCACCATATGTCACTTAGAATGACTGAGATTTTAAGCAATTTATCCACTTTGTGCCTAAGTAATATTTATTACCAAGAAAAACGACAAATTCCGATTATATCTACTTACATATGTCTGCTCAGTGATTGTATGGAATATCTTACCCCTTTCAGGTTCACAAATCATAAACAGTAAATATTGCATAATCTTATCGTTAACCAAAATTACGTACAAGCATACATGACTAAGAAGACTAGCGAAAAGAACGAGCACCCACGAGAAGGACTTTTAGAATAGAGAGAAATACGAAAAGGATATTTTTGAAGAAGAGTGCCAAAAAATATTCGCCTGATAGAAATTCCCCCCCGCAAACGACAAAGATATAGATACTCACTCACTCACATAGATAATAATACAAAAGTAATCCTTCTATGTGCAAGATCATTACATTCCACATAATGGTCGGATGGCTTATATGTTGTCGGGGCCATGTGAAGTTTAATCGAGTGAAATAATTGACTTCATTTCGCCAAAGTAGGCGTGCGGATTTGGTTGCCAATATAAAAAGATAACACGAAAGTGTTTTTCCTTTTTTCTTTGTGTTGTGCCCTTCCATCCTTGCCCTATAACCCCGCATTAAAAAAAACCGCCTCGACTCGAGTGCTACTAGGAGAAAATTGATTTTTAGCATTAAAGAAAGAAAATTCCCACCCATGATGGGGTGGAAAATGAAAGAAGACCTGAGCGAACATTAAATCACGGTTCAAAGGCAGACGAATCCGTCAACCAGTCATCACCACGTCACCTTATTTTTAAAAGTAAAAAAAAAGGAGCAGCGTCGAAAAAAGTCACATTTTTAGGTGGTTGGTAGTGGAATTACATCAATCAATCATGTTGCTTTATCAACACTGCAGAGTTTTCCCTTTTTTTGCTTCCTTTTTAGCAGAGTAAAAACCCATCAAAAATTGTTGAGTTTTTAAAGATGCTGTGATTTTTTTTTTTATTTTTGCTTTCATCTTGTAACCACGGTTGCTTTGAACCAGCTTTGCCAACGAGTTACAATACTTTTCCATTTATATCGATTAGGGATTTTGGTGTTGAACCATATCAAATTTCAAGTGAAGGGTTTCTGGTAGTCTCCGAATAAAAGATGTTGAAGGTTTTTGTTTTCGAAAATTTATTTCTCACGAAATAAATAAATCAATCAGTTTCAGTGATAAGCGACGATGACTACCACTACGCAACAGACACCCGAAATAAACTCCTTAAAACTTCCATACCAAATAATGTCCTCCATCTTTTGCTGATCTGAGTCTTTTGAGTCTCATACACAATACTACTCACCGAGAAGACGTTTTTAACGTACGAGTATATAAATCTTTAAAAATCGAGCAATTGTTTTTAAAAAAAATTCTTTAGCCTGCTGACACCGAGAGCCATAAAACGCTGCTAATTTTTTAAAATTGTTTGTTGTGTGCTATAGTAAGCTATAAAACCGAAAACAATTTCATAAAATTCTTGGTCACTGGAAAATGTTTTTCCCAATGTACTATCAATATAACATTCCTGTTTACTTTAAGACACATATGTTCTTGATACCAATGTACTATACAAATAACATTCGTTAATTTTGTGAATATTAATAAAGAATGTCATTTGAATTTGTGTGTAAAGACATTTATTAAAAGAACAAATTTTAGTAGCTCAAACCATGGATGTACTGCTGGGCGGAAAGTGACACCACTTATTTACATTAGTGGATTGGTTGATGAGATCTCTGACCAATTTTCTTGAACGCGATCCTCTGGCATGTTGTGCGCGGCTGCCTCTTCTACGGGTACTAACGAACAATCCCCGGGTACTGAAACTGGTGTATGATCTTGAGAGCTACCGAACGATTACTCCGTATTCGTCAATACCCATATAACTTCAGTTGGTTACTTCTCCTCTAAAGAATCGCTTTCCACATCCTGACGTTGGATCCAAGTCAGAACCATCACCACCAAAATCGATTAAATGATCACATATTTAATGAGATTTGAAAGAATATAGTTGACAACAACTGTCCTATGAAAAGCACTTTAAATGCGTATAATTTTCATTAAACATTGAACTTACGAGATATAAAGGGTGATTTTTTAGCTGGTTTGGTTTTGGCAACACTGGTTTTGACAGCTGACGTGTGTTTAGTACCTTGTGTCACTGTCAAACAGCTTCAGTTTGGTTTGCAATTTAACCATGGATCGTCTTACAAATGAACAACGCTTGCAAATTATTGAATTTTACTATCAAAATTCGTGCTCGGTTCGAAATGTTCATCGCGCGCTGCTTCCATTTTATGATCGACATTCTCGACCTTCTGAGCAGTCTATTCGGAAGATTGTGACCAAATTTCGCACCAAATTTACTTTGTTGGACATTAAACCACCAACACGTTTACGTACTGTGCGTAGTGAAGAAAATATTGCGGCCGTATCAGCTAGTGTGACAGAAGACCGCGAAATGTCGATTCGGCGCCGTTCCCAGCAGTTAGGCCTTTGTTACAGCACTTTTTTTTGCCCGAAATGGAAGTTCTTGACTTGCATGATATGTGGTTTCAACAAGACGGTGCCACATGCCACACAGCACGCGAAACAATGGCGCAATTGCGAGGCGAGTTTGGTGAACAGTTAATTTCACGTTTCGGGCCGGTCAATTGGCCGCCTAGATCGTGCGATTTGACACCATTAGATTATTTTTTGTGGGGGTATGTCAAGGCTAATGTCTATAGGGACAAGCCCGCTTCGATTGACGCACTGGCAGCCAACATCCATGCATTCATTCGTGAGATACCGGCCGATATGTGTGAAAGAGTATGCCAAAATTGGACTCAGCGGATGGGCTACCTGAGACGCAGCCGCGGTCAACATTTGCATGAAATTATCTTTAAACATTAAATTGCAAGGTTCAAACTATCGATTCAAATAAATATTTCATTCATTTTTTCGAATTTTTTGTGTTTTTTTTTTTAAAAAAGTTCTCAACCTCTTAAAAAATCACCCTTTACAACAAAAAAAAATGCATATAAACAGAAAACTACATTTATTGTTATGAATAAACTGAATAATAAAATAAGTATAGTGTCCAAATTAAATTCAGATCCCTACGGCTATTTTTTTATCTTTTCACACCGGCGCCTGCGATTTTCCTCCTTTCTGAGGAACAATAGATCACAACTTTCACGTGAATGCTCTATCTAAGAGAAGTCACGATTAAAACCATATTTTAAGCCACATTAACGTCGAAAAGAATAAAATTTGTTTAATTCAACGCTCTACCCTAGAGGTGGAGAACTATCGATTGCACTATCGATTATAATCGATAGTTTTCACTATCGAAAACAATCGATACTTTTTGACCACTATCGATTGTTTTCGATAGCCATTTATATATAGAAATTCAAAAATTTCTTTAAATGGTCTATACCTCACGAACGGAGTATATTTAAAGTTTCACAGAAGAACTCGATCTAATAAGCCAACTGTCAAAATGGCTATTACTTTAAAAGAGGATTCCCCGTTTTATGAGTCAGTAGCGTAGGGATAGGGGCACTATTATTTGTCTTTCTCTTAGCTTGAAAAGGGGATTCCCTGTTTTATGAGTCAGCAACGTAGAAATAGGAGTTGGTCTCTCAATTCTCTCTGTCTATACGTAGGTAGGTATGCACTTTATGATGTCTGAACCTAAAGCGGGAAATACACGATACAATCGTTGTACGGCGGTTGTATACAATTTGACGGTTGTATGCGACGATTGTATCGTGTGTTTTCACCCAACCGACGGCTGTACCGATATTGTATGCTTGGATGCTATTGAGCATACGACCGGTGTACAACGCAGGTCGGTACAATGATTGTATCGTGTATTTCCCTCTTAAAAAGCTGGACCGGGTTTTTTTAAAACGTGGAATCTAATCTCTCTCGGTGAGAAAAGTTTATTTAATATGATGCATTTAACTTTTTTATATTGTTACCCTTAAGAGGAAAAAACTATCGATATATATCGATAACTATCGATAGTCAAAAGCCAACTATCGATGGCACTGACTATCGTTATTTCTCCACCTCTAATTTACCCATAGGACGCTTGGTGTCAGGAGTTTCGGGTTTTAATCCATATCGTACGAGTAGATACTGCTTCAGTCAGATTGCACTATGAATTATAATTTGCAATCATTGCCTGCAATGAATGAATATTATATGAGCCTGCATTTCAGCTTCAGAAAGATTCAAAACTTTGCACAACTAGGTACATACTACATACATATGTACATGTATGTACATACTGCCTTCAAGTTTTATTAAACTTTTGATTAAATAGTAAATAAGCAATGCATTTTCTGGCAGAAATCACCTCCGAATACCTTTGCCGATGCCTGCATATGCAAATACCGCCTCTATTTACGCGAGGAGGTTTCCAGAGGCGCATCTAACCTGGAGAAATAATTTGAGTTTGGTTAAATTAATTCAAATTTTATTTTTACTAAGTTCCCTTCCTTACTTAGATCGCGCTACAGTTTGGGGTGAACCAGGGCCTTTTTCTGTGAGTGTTATATTTTTGCAGGAATGGAAAGTAACTACAGTTTCTTTGTCGAATCTGAATGGCGAGTTGAGAAGCTCATCTTGACAAATGATACTCTTTGAATGCTTGTTCGACATTCGAAAGAGGTGGCACCGTGAAAAAAATGTTAGGTGTTTGCTGGGATTGAACCCGGGCAGTATTGCGTAGTAATCCAACGCACTTACCACTTCACCACGGTGCTCTACCAGCTGACATTAAATAAAACAGTGCCTAATGATTTTATATGTTAAATTGATATATGTATTTGAAAATGGTTTATAAAGTTTAACTTTAAGTGTACTGTTTTTGACGAACTTCGGCCGCTCACTTAAATTATCTCAACTGCGAAAGAAAAAAAAAACATAATAAACTACATGTAACTAAAATATTCCATTCGTGTAAAATTATAACACGCACACACAAATGGTTGCGAGAAGCAGGCCCAGGTTCACCTCGAGCTGTAGCGCCAACTAAGTAAGTAAGTAAGTAACTAGAATAAACACTTAACTTAGTTTCGTTAAGTTTTCGTTCTTTTATCAGTCCCGTTCCGTTCCGCATTATTAGTTTTGTTTAGCGCTAAGAAGATGATAATAAAATTAATTCCCTAAACCGAGAGAAAATTCTTGAACGCTTTCGCAGAAAAAAATTTAAAACATCAAAATTGAAGTATAATCGATTTTGTTGTCCTTTCAAAATAACTTACCATTTATTCTTAGGTAATATTCAACAAATTACTAATGTTATTCGGTCATCCTGTGAATCTCTGTCATACTTTGACAGTTTAAATTTTTTCATCAGTAGTGACATTCAGGGTGAAAAACTTAACGAAAGTACCTTTCATTTTCGTTCATTATTTTTAACAACTTTATCAGCACAAGAACGCTTTAGCGGAGTTTCAGTCCAAAGCTTATCAAAAAGTTTATCTATTGCCCAAAAGTCAAAGAGAAAAAAACAATTGTATGACAGATAGCTATTTAAGATAATACAAGCAAACATGATTACTTTGTAAATTTGTCAAAACTTGGATGAAGTTTTCACTTTTAGCAAATACCCTCAAAATATTTTAATTCATAGATATGGCTTCTAATTTGACATGTAGCTGCATTCATTGTTAACTGTCTGAAGCAACTTTGTGGGAAATAACCCTTACCGACGAACAATTATTGTGGCGCCCCTCTGAATATGGCGCCCGGTGCAATTGAACTGTCCGCTAAAACCACCCGAAAGAACAGCGATATCATTTATTCAGCCGTAGAGAGGAAAGCTCCGCCTTTGCAATGCCATCTCGTCCTACTGTTTGAATTTCCCTATAAATGTTTCAAATCCACTTCAGTAATTACATAATCAAAGAATAGTAAAACCCTGCAAACGTCTTCGATCCTGCTACGAGAATAAACAAAATAGGATATGCTTGAACTTCAAACAAACACACCCACGAAGAACTCTATATGGATTCCTGTATGCCGGAGAACGATAATTTTTAATAAAGTGGAGGTATGAAATTATTTCATGCGGAATTGTTGAATCCATGAGAGCGCAGCGCACACAAGCACTCCTCCAGTATGCCAGTCGCCCGAATGAAAAGGATAATGCATTTTTAATGAAATCACACATGCATGCATCGCTGGCTGATGAAATATGTTTCTTCTGCTGTAGTGCGCTTCGGAGTACTTATTCGTACTTTGCATCGTTACATTGTTCTGTTCGGAGGATGTTGTTTTGATTTCCGGGTTTGTTTGTGGATAAAATAGTGGGCCCTTTGAATCGGGATTAATTTGGAAATCATTAAAATGTAAGTTTTCACCAACAAAATGTGGCTTTTGCCGTTTTATTGAATTTACTTTGTGGCCGCCAGCGTGTGGTGTAGTGAATTAAAATATAAGTACTCATACACTGTTTTATTAATTTATTAAGTAGCTTACAACTTAACGAACATATGTTAGTGTCATTATTCAACGAATACCACGATCGAGTATTGTCAAAATCACAAAATGCCGACGATAGCTTCTGTCAAATTGTTATTTTTTCTTTGAGACTGATGAAGGAATAACTGAACGAAAACTTAACGAAAACGAGCATAAAATGTCAGACAAATTGCACAGAGTTTGAGAAAGGATTTCTATATAATCGTAAATTAGGACCCGCTTTGTACAGTTCATAGATATTCCTACGTACGTCTTAAACCCACTTTCAACAATTCTATCTTAATTTACATCCTTTCTCTAGTATATTTGCTACTTTAACCGTCGATGTCCTTATTTTCTACTTTTTTTTCCATTCTTTCTATTTTTTTATTACCAAACCTCAGCACGTATCTGGAAATTTACAGCTGCAGACATCTGCTAGACAGACACGGAGAAGCACGACATCGCCGCGCCGGCCGTATTGCTTTTGGTGATACTCATCATCATCAATTCCTTTATTATCCCAATTTGTAGCTCCATTCAAAGCGAATTTAGCCTTTATGCCAAAACGTTTGCACTTCAAGTACATAGAGAGTCACAACCTCCGTAGAGTACATAGATCCGGACCGGAGCTCCTTTGCCGCTTCGCTTCGGTCTTATTATCCTGCAATGCTTTTCGGAGATGAAGTTACTTTTGAGTTGTGTTCTTGTTGCTAGTTGTTGGTTGTTGGTGTGCATACAGCACACTGTGGAACCCTCGTTGTGTATTATCATTCATCCTGTGAGTTGCACTTCTATACGCCATTTAAAATCCGTTAACACTTTAGTACCTGAGTAAGATGCCGCAGTGCTTCTGGTGTGGAATGAATACAAAACTACCGCACAAAATAACTTTGGCTTCGTGTCCTTGGGCCTTCGACAATATTATTTTAAGGAAACGAGTTTTTCAAAGGGCCATCACGTGTGTGTATGCGTACGCTAATTAAAAGTGTAAGAAGAGAAACCCTTTCAATGGCCGAACCAAGCACACAGACGAATAATCAAGGCTAGACCGAGATCAAACAAAAACATTTGTAAAATTTAATTAACACCCTGGGTTGTGTGACATGCGAGTTGTAGGCTGTAAATTGGTGTAAGGACGTGGTCATTGATTCTGGTTGTGGTCAAAGGCAAAGGTGAACTTGGTATGGAATTAAATTTGCAAGTGGCCCGTTGGGAGACGAACTTGTTGTGTTGGTTTTGAAATTTGAGTAACAGTCATTTATATTTCAAGAATATTTCACAGTTTGGGTAGAACTTTCTCTGAACATGGCAAAGAGCTGACGAATCTGCATACGTAACGGCGGCGACTGTTGCATAAAGGATATCATTTGCTTTTAGTAGAGCAATGAATTGGGATAATAAATTAGGAACTCTTATGATGCAAAAGTAATGCGGTCGGTGTACGATGTGTGTTTTACCTTAGGGTGGGAGTGAGGCATGAAGTTAATGATAAATGTGACCAGCACCATAATAGTAACAACACCTTTAGATATCCTAATAAAATGAACACAAAGTTAACACAATGAACTCTCGATAGTTCGACCAAAGAAAAACTTCGAACTACAGAGATTTCTGAATAATGGAGGTTTCAGAGAAAAAAAATATTATGTACCTACATCGCCACTTTTATTTTTATTATTTAACTATACATCAATGAATGTTTAAATAATAGGGCAAATGCATTTCTTAAACATTTGGTTTTCATGGCCTACTTTCGCCAGTCAATGCTTATGTATGCGTGAACGCATGAACACGGCACACAGAATCCCATCGCTAAGAGTATGCTGCACTTTGAGAACTGTGTCGGCAGATGCCATCAGTGCAATCTCGGGTAAAATACCTATCGATATAGAAGTGAAAAAGTCAGCTGCGCAACGCGGAACCGAGTTAGAATAAAGTAGAACCATCAGCGAGGCCATACAGGCGGTGTGGCAACACAGTACAACGAAAGGAATATGGACACACACACTGATCCCCAACATAGAGGAGTGGACTAGCAGAAGACACGGAGAGGTTAGTTATTACCTGACACAATTTCTGTCGGGGCATGAATGCTTCCGGGAGTATATCTGTTGTCAGAAACCATTACTGCCAAAGTCGATTTTGCACATTTTTCAGGAGAACAGTTCGAAGTTTTAAATCGGTCTTGTATTTCATAAATCGACTTAAGCTGTTAGATTTTCGCTATGTTCAAAAAACCTAAGAGCCATTTTATTGCTAATATTCTAAAAAAAAAAAGTCATAATAGCATTGTGAATCCAATGAAACTTTCTCACTTACTCAAGTTCGTCCTAACTCGACTTTGGCTGTTATAGTTTGTGACCACAGATATATGCAAATATAAACACGTAGATGACCCATACTGCACGCACTGCGAATTCAAATTCAAATTTAGAATTCGGAGCATATTCTGATGGAGTGCCGAAGATATACAACGACCAGAAACACATTAAAAAGGAAAATAGGCGGACAGATGACGCCAAGGCGACTGATAAGCTTCATGCTAGACACAAGCGAAGCATGGAAGACTGCGAATTACAAGCATAATGCAGCAGCTACGACTAGAAGAACGGGCAGCTAGAAATGAAGAATCTGCAAACTCCGGAAATTATTAACAACAGACCAAATTGGAAGACACATACGCCACCAAACAAAGCCCTATACATACAACAAACTGACATTTATACGATTACATACTATGTACTACAAACATACATACATACAGACCAACTTTCGTGATCTCGCACCCAACTATCCGGACAAGCGGGTTCGGACGCGGAGGTGGTTTTAGTTAGGGTTAAAGTCCGACACAGACGTTTTCGATGCTGTCCTTCTTCTTACTATCAAGAGCTCACAAAATCGAGGCGAACTTCGTCAACCCATCGGCTCTATTTTTTTCATAAAAAGAACTTCGGAAGGGGTTTGAAATCTAAGCACATCCACCCCATAAGATGTGAAAGATGATATACTGGCTACTATTGTAGAACTTTTGTTAAGAAGCTTAAAAGATGTCTAGCTTAAGCATGGGTATCTAAAAATTAACAGATGCTTGTATGCTATTACCCAATGTGACATCAACGTTTGTGACTTTTTCGACATTATACGCTGTTCTAAAAAAAACAAGATGCATTATATTTAACCTGATGAATTGCTTCGGGTTGTTTGTAACTTAAGAGCTGCCAAGTTTGCCTTTATAAGTCTAAAGAAAAGATCTAAAAGCATTTGATCTAAGGGTATCCTTTTAAGGATTTCGCCCACGTACAATCAAATGTGAATAAAACAAAGAATTTAAGAACTTTATTTTTTAACCAGTAATGTTGTTTATCATGTCGTAATTACAATAATGTCATCCAAATGCTCACCATGGGTGATGCTCTGAGGCATAATTGCCGCTCAATTTCATTAATATGTCGAATTATATCATGCTTCATCCCTTGAATAGTTTTTGGCATATTCACGTATAACTTCTCTTTTCAAATTTCCCCAAAGAAGAAGTCAAATAGTTTAAAATCACATGATCTGGGCGACCAATTGAAGTCACCATTTCAGGAGATAATGCGATCATCGAACTTTGGCGGCTATAAAAAATCGGTTACCATGGCGCGATAGCGTATGACACTCACTCCGCCGCTCAAAAACCGCGCCAAACAGTGACTTTTCGTAGATGTATAGCCTTCTCAACAATAACTCTTGGATTTTCATCAGTCCAGATACGACAATTCTGATTATTGACGAGTCTATCGAGATGAAAGTGTGCCTTATCGCTGAAGATAATTTCCTGCATAGTACACGATGCGCAATTTTTTTTGAATGCCAATTTTCGTAATAGTCTTGAATAACCTTTACGCTTTGATCGACTGTGGACGTTAAGACGTATTTCTTTATGTGAATGGAGAAATCCCCAATGGGAAATCCTTTATATTCTTCAAAAGCGACTCTGCTGTCAGCAATTTCGAATTCGAAATACAGAAACATACCATAAGCGAATTTTACTAAACGGATTTTTAAAATGTTCATGTAAATCAAAAACCACTTTCAATAAGCAGATCTCACCTCACTTTACCTTCCAATCCATTTGTAGAATCCATTTTTAAAATTCCAACAATATCAATCCCCCTGACAGATAAGAAAGTCAACCCCCCCATTAATTACTGCCTTCTTCATATTGGAAAGCTGGGATGCCACAGTAGAACATGGAACCAGTTCAGCTCACTCAATAGCAATAAATTGCACTTAAAATTAACGAAATTATAGTATACGAACATCGAGCTGTCCCATTAAATTCGCTCGCTCATAGTCTCTCTGGTGAGAATTCAATTCCCCAGTTTGACCGTGCCCCCAAACTACATAGAATCGCCACGTGGCAGCCTTTTAATTTCTACTTAATGGAAATTTATCACGGAAAATATTATTTACCGTTTAAATGAGCACCCTACCGAATACACGGCCTACATTCTATTTGACCGTTTTCCCATCCTCCTCCACCCACCACCTCACACTCAAACCCAAAGAGAGCGAGAGAGAGAAATAATATAAAATTCTTAATTTACGTGCAATCTTTCACACCTGGCCCCACTCCAATTCAACATCCATCCCCGTTCGAAGCAACCCTCCATTTAGGGGAAACTCTGAAAAATACCGCGACTAAATTCGATTACCGTTAGTGGAACGTGGAAGAAACAATGTAGGTACTCCTGGTTGTCCTGTTTCGAAACAAGTTACTTTCACAAGTCACGACACGTCCGCGGGGGTGCGCGTACGCGGATATATAGGACCTTTGGGGGTTTAGTTCGCGCTTCCCTTCTTATGCCATTAGTATACGGGGGGCGCTGGCTTTGTGGAGAACACAGTTGGTCGGTTGCGAGTCGTCTGGAAGTAGAAATAATTTCATACTGTCGCCATAATACTGCTTGGCAGGAAGCTTTTAATTTTCCTAATGCGAGCCGGTAGATAATTGCATGGCGAAGTAGTTTCTAATTTAATAAGGACGCAGTGATGTTAACAGGTCAATAAATTACGAAGGTTTTCGTTGGCTTAAAACCTAATGGATGCATAATACTTGTGGGAATGAATATCTTCTGTATATCTTCTTGAACATTTTTAATGACTGCAAAACAGAAGAGCTTCGGATGGCCCGGCCAGTTCGAGGTTTCGATAAATTTATGATTTTGCACGAATGTACATAAAATATTGAAATCAATTTTCATCTTTTCCTTGCCTTGTTTTGGTCGAGGGCTTCATAAGCGATGAAGTCATTCGCTTACCTCACCCTAATTGAGAATCCAATCTCTTATTATTTTAGTTTGAATTTTACATTTTGTGAATGACAAATTTGATTGATTAAAATGCGGTCGAGGAACAAAACAAAAAACTACAAAATATCCTGACAGCTGGTATTTTTTCCTGTGCAAAATAAAAAAATATTTTACTCAATGTGATTCCATAAATAGATGAATAATAAACTTTGTTTAACTTATGAATAATATTAAAAATAAAAATAAGTCATGTAAAAGTTGGGCGAGAATGAAAATCGGATGAATAATTAAAATTAATAAACTTGTATTTTAGTCCAAATCCAAAAAAAAAGAAACAAAATAAAGGTGACATAGCTGGTGAAAGCATACAGGCAACATTTCTAGCAATCCATTAAAAGTCGTATTATGCTACTCCTACATTATTAGAACAGCAAAGTACTGGTGTGCCACAGGGTTCCGTTCTCTCGCCGACTCTGTTTATTATACACATGAACACCAAATTCTCTATATTGAATGCCTACTTCCGGGAACGAATGCACTACTTTATTAATGTGTTGAGTCTGTGGCACTAGAAGTCGTGTCCAAGTAAAGGGTGATTTTTTAAGAGGTTGAGAACTTTTTTTAAAAAAAAAACACAAAAAATTCGAAAAAATGAATGAAATATTTATTTGAATCGATAGTTTGAACCTTGCAATTTAATGTTTAAAGATAATTTCATGCAAATGTTGACCGCGGCTGCGTCTCAGGTAGCCCATCCGCTGAGTCCAATTTTGGCATACTCTTTCACACATATCGGCCGGTATCTCACGAATGAATGCATGGATGTTGGCTGCCAGTGCGTCAATCGAAGCGGGCTTGTCCCTATAGACATTAGCCTTGACATACCCCCACAAAAAATAATCTAATGGTGTCAAATCGCACGATCTAGGCGGCCAATTGACCGGCCCGAAACGTGAAATTAACTGTTCTCCAAACTCGCCTCGCAATTGCGCCATTGTTTCGCGTGCTGTGTGGCATGTGGCACCGTCTTGTTGAAACCACATATCATGCAAGTCAAGAACTTCCATTTCGGGCAAAAAAAAGTTTGTTATCATCGCTCGGTAGCGTTCACCATTGACAGTAACGCTGCGATTCGCATCATCTTTGAAGAAATATGGCCCAATAATGCCGCCGGCCCATAAACCGCACCAAACAGTGGCTTTTTCGGGATGCATTGGTAGCTGTTGCAATGCTTCTGGCTGATCTTCACTCCAAATGCGGCAATTTTGCTTATTTACGTACCCATTCAACCAAAAATGAGCCTCATCGCTGAACACAATAAAATGGAAGCAGCGCGCGATGAACATTTCGAACCGAGCACGAATTTTGATAGTAAAATTCAATAATTTGCAAGCGATGTTCATTTATAAGACGATCCATGGTTAAATTGCAAACCAAACTGAAGCTGTTTGACAGTGACACAAGGTACTAAACACACGTCAGCTGTCAAAACCAGTGTTGCCAAAACCAAACCAGCTACAAAATCACCCTTTATAAGAAAATGCCAATAATTTCGATGCATTTCTAGTTTGTTCTGGTTTGGGTTTGTGTAGGTAGAGGGATGATGTATGTAGCTCGCCCAAATGTCCCAGTCCTTATGATCAATTATCAGGTTTCTTAGAACATCTACCATGGTGGTATCGATGTTGGGAAATAACATCATATATGATACAACATACAATATGAATTAAAATCACCGAAAGTGGGAAATAAATGCACTTTCATTACCTGAAGGTGGGAAATAATCTAACATGCAATTTTGTAAAGTAATTCCCCACTTTGAGATTTTAGGAAAAATTCCATATAAAGATGCTGGGCGAATTTATTGATGCTCGAGAGCGGCAGAAAGTTGTTGGCTTTTTCAGCAATGTTCGCAGGGGCATTGTCGTGGTGCAAAAAGTAACGGCACCGCTCCTCTTGTTTTCGGTGTCCTAGTAAATTTTGGAAAAGTTGTGGTGTGCAGTGAGTGTCTGAACAGTTTAAAGCGGCATATACACGCAACACTTGTCTCATGACACCGGTGTGGCTTTCCTCCACTAACGCAACACCGATTCGTGCACACTTCAGTTGTGCACAAGAGTTCTAGGCGAAAAGACCATGGACAAAGAGGTTAGCGGGTTAGTTGTAGTCGCTTGCTATATGACTAAAAATTAAAAAAAAAAACTGATTCTTAAAAAGGAGCAAGTTTTCTCATGTGGAGATGTGGAGTTAATAGCATTTCCATGCTTCTTTTTTTTATCTCTATTCTTAAAGTTATAGCATTTTATTATCCAGAGCTCCGGAAGCTCTTTATATAAGTCAATGAACTTGCGCCAAAATTCGCAATCACGGATTGACATTCTAAAAACAGCAACTGGAGACGTGAGATCTTTATTAAACAACGATTCGGCTGAAACTGAATAGCAAATGTGCACGCACATCCCCATACACATCAGACAGATCGAAACACCGACACCAAAAATCAAAAAAATTTAATTTTAGTAACACCATGTCTGACACCGAAAAATCGGTGCGCACACCAGCCCATACACCGAAAAAATGTCCGTGCACCGATATCGGTGTGCACACAAGAGTGTTGCGTGTATGGGCCGCTTTAAGCGAGATAACGGCGACCATTTTCACCCTGGTCAAGTACATCGACATCATAACTTTTGTCGCTTTTTGTGGACTTTTGTTGTTTGGGATTTGCACCCTTTGGGCTCCATATCATGGACTGCTGTTTGATTTCCCGAACGTACTTGTGAAACCAAAATTCATCACCTGTAACGATCTTATTGAAGGAGCTTGACTCTCCATTTTCAAACTTATCCCAGAAATATTTAGCTTAGCGAACACGAGCCTCTTTTTGCTCTCCATTAAACATTTTTGGAATCCATCGAGCTGACTTCTTCGAATATTTCAGGTGATGATTTGAAATTTGTGACGCAGCCATGGTATTCAAACCCAGTTCATCCGCTATCATCTCCTGTGTCATCCTGGCATCTTCATCAATTTTAGCCTTCAACAGGCCCCATTTGTATCGTCGGTCGAGGATTTGGGCTGACCTTCACGAGATTTATCGTCTACAGAAAAATGGCCAATCTGGAATGTTCGAAACCACTTCGAAATAGTAACAAGAGATGGTGCATTTATTCCGCATGCATTTTGGCATTCGTGCAGAATGTTGACTGGCGTGAGTTGATGTCGAAATCCGAAGAGAATGGCAAAACGAATTTCTTCCTGTGTTGGCGGTGGAACTTCAACCAAGCCTACGTCCCTAATTTTTATCTTTCTCGTCTCTATTTTAACCTATTGTTCTTAAATTTGGAAATAAACATTGTAAGAAATGCATCTTCATTTTTTCAAAAACTACTAAATTGACACTAACTAAGCGAACTTTTGTTAGTCCCTAGTAGGTCTTTTGGTAAATATTATAGAAAAGGTCCGCCATTAGGATTTGGTTAAAATGCTGGTATGATGTGGAGGGTACATAATGTTGTAGGTGCAAACGAATAGTTGACGAGATAAAAACTCAAATTAAACGAAATAATCCCCCTACCGGCATCCACTACCACCTTTAGTAGATATAACTTCATATCATAAAAGTGCATTTATTTTCTACTTGAGGTGAACCCTCTTCTCATGTTAATCAATTGCTCATGAAGTTGTTTTCTCCGTACAGGGAAATCGCTTACTGAGCGGATGTAGTTGCACCACTGACGATATGGATAAGCTGCAATCACAGGCAAGTTGTCCTATTAAACTAAGGCAAGCATGATTCGTGTCATATGATACGAGAATTTACTGTAAGTAACTTTTTAACCATTATAAGATTTTGGAAAATGACAAAGATTGAGTTAAGGATACAATAGTATCAATAAGAGTCAAGGTTTTGTCTCTTCAGTTGCGAATTATACAATTACGACGAAATATTTTCTTTTGGAAACAGAACATGTATCTGCAATCTCGTCATCCTTAGGTATCTTCAATGTCTATTGAACTGTACGTTATTCATCACCGAAGCTGTTCATCATTCAATCTTGACTACTCCCACACGTAGATCTTAGATTTGCCTGACATCACCAGCCTTAAACTCAAAATACCTATCACACCTATCATTAAATCCGCCGGGGGAATGATTCAGGAAAATTCCAAAATCGGTATCATTGAATCCGTTCGAAGGGAATCGTCCACTTGTCGGTAATGTGAACAACTTTTCACTTGATAATTGCAAACGAACGGATCGAATCTCTCCATACAAAGTTTGACGTTTCAGATCCGCGAGAAAATCGTTGGGGATCTGGTGCTTTTGCTGTGAGTTGGCTAGCATTTTTTTTTTACTGCCAAGAACTTTGAACGTTGAAAGTGCAGAAACAAACAAATGGAACAGTGCGGCATAACATCCACCACTAGATCGATCTTATTTTCGGCCAAAGCTAAGACAGAATGCAATGCAAATGGGACAGAATTCCAATCTTCTCTGGTATTGTCACAAATCGGGAAGGATAAGTGTGTATAAATGTTCAAGTCTGGACTCGACGCGTATCGTCAAAAGTCTCCAAAGTTATGTAAAGGGAATCAAGTTGTCGCATAACTCCGCTTTTCGAGATCAGCCCCAAGAGTAGTTTGAAGATGGAGGATCTAGGACAGACGACAGAAGTTCAAAAGAATGGTATTGGCACAGAGTTGACCTGGTCGCTGCCAAAAACTTTGAATATTGAAAGTGCAGAAACAAACAAATTATGAACTAACTTCAGGCATACGTAGAATACACAGATCATTACACAAAACATGCGACCAAAACAGGGAAATTTTAATGGAAATAAATGTAAATACTAAAAACGTTAAACTTTATAAATAAAATAAATGAAACACGACATTGGAATGCAGAATATTGCAAAGCAAAAGCTTAAAGAAAACCCAAAAAAGTATTTATTTATATTTTTTTATTCCTTAGATTTTTGTTTTCACACTACAATCGCCTTTTCAAGTGTCAAATCAGGAAACAGCTGATTTCGAAAACATAAGCAGGGATGTAGATAAAGTAGCGTATCCGGCGGATTTAATGATCACGACGATAGGTGGATGTGAACCGAATGAGTGAAGGGAATCTCAGATCCGTCGGATTTAATGATAGGGGTGTATATTTGTTTTTTTTTTTGGTTAACTAACATATTATCTTTAAAACATTTCTGCAATTTCATTTTAACTTTTGAACTTTCATTATTTTCAATTGGTCCTATATGATGGCGGACTTAAATTGATTTACCTTATGAGTGGGTGAAAAAATCTAACTCTACTTAAATCCTTGCAAAGTTTTTTTATTTTCAAATTTAGGTTGAGCGGTTTCAACTTTTTCTGTCGATAAGCCAACACACACAGCATCATTGGCAATACATTTGAATGACGTTTATGCACATTTTTGTCATTTTCCATACAGTCATATTCGTTCGATTATTGAATTCATAATAATACAATATCCCCTGAAAAATCAAAAAAAAAAAAAATCGAAACTCGAACAAAAAACTGTTTGAATTATCCTTTGCGATAAGAGAAACGAAAACGAATACTTATTGACTGCATCCCGAATGCATGCATACGTTCAGAGTTTGCAGAGTTTTCAAATCCACCCTTTTTTCTGTATCCACCTCAAACGTATTGGATACAATGGATCCGACCATGCATAAGTTCAATTTAAATAAATGACACAATCAACTGACGACCACAACAATACCACAGGACCAGCTCTATTCGCTATTCTATAGCCCATCGCCTTCCACATGGTAGCACACGATGGTGGTGACCAGGACTTTTTTTTGTTCTCCGTATGCATATATTTTTGGCCATACCCATGCGAATTCCATTATTCGAATTCATTCTAAGCGGCGTTGTTTTACTTCGTATACCGGTTAGAAAGAAGGATAAGGCCGATTGCATATATGTACGTACTCGTAAACAGATGCAGATGAAAACGTGAATGCGGTCCGTCGAAAAATTCAGAATCGAGGCTTTTTGTTTTGAGCGTTTTCTTATCTGATAAATTGATTCAATAGAAAAGTGAAAATTTGTTCGATTTATATTTATATTTTGTTCGATGAACACCAACAGAGGTCAGACAAAATTATTATTATATTATATGGTGGCTGTCAATATTGAGAATTGGTATAGCAGTCATGCATGACATCGAATGGCTTGAGTTCAATAACATTTAGATATTTTCAGGAGATGTATCTAATTTTCTATCGGAAAAGAGGTAAGCAATAAAATATTACCTGTCAAGTTGCTCTAAAAAAGGTTATCGTAACCGGAGTAGTGACATCAGATTTAGCTATGCAAAGGAGCTTATTTGAAGACTCTTCACTGATATTCACCCTTGACCCTTGCAGTGAAGTCAATAAAAGGAGACTTTGGAGTCATAAAGAGGCAAGATTTAATGCAATTTCATTAGCTACTCAAAAACCAAAACAGAAACACCAAAAAAAAGCATTCTAGCAGTCCGACTCTGTCGTTAGACCTTATAAAGGTACACGGGAGGTGATAGGGTTCATCAACATCTTCTCACAAAATATCTCTAGAAACTAAGCACCTGTTTAGAGACAGTCGTCGTAGGTACTGACTTCAAATGACATTATGTCGTGGCGATCCAATGTAGTCTGACCCTGGAACCCTCGCGAGTTAAAAAAAAAAAAACAATTAAACTCGAAAATCCAAAATTGATACACGAAAGTTCAGTGATCTTGCAAAATCAGGACGATAATCTTTTGCGAACCTGGCAATACTGATTGGAAATTGTTATTTTCTAGAATTGACCAGATAGTACATTTAGAAATTGCCACATACAACTTTTTGGCACGTGAAACTAGTTTTCCAAAATTAATAAACAAAAAATTTGATTTTCTTTTAACATGTTTTCGACCACAAATTCGCTCCGAACCTTTACTTGTAGACATCCATAGATAAATGGCCCTAATTCGATCTTTCACTGTTAGTAGCACTGTCAATCAGTCAGATAATCCTTTCAACTTAGTGCTGATATCAATCATGATGATCACCTTCTGAGATTATGGTTTACTGAACACAAGCTAGTTGTCAGTAACAAGACTAAATTAATGATTTTCAGTTCAACTATGCAAGAGCCACCGGACTTAACAATCTATTTCCATGACAAAAATTATTGTTATTATTGTTATTGTTATTGTTATTGACCAAAATATGAGTTGGCCTGCACATGTATTTCAATTTTGAAATAATATCTGCGATCTTCTGTCCGAAGCTTCTATCGCCTTAGAAAATTCTGTGACAATAGGACGCTAAAAACCGTTTATTTTGGAATATTTCATTTGAGATTGCAGTATGGAATAACTTGTTGGGGGTGGGCGCCTACCAAACGAAGCTCCAGCCTTTAGCTGTTCTACAAAAGTGCGCTATCAGGAAAGTATGTGGGGCATATCGGCTAGCGCCTTCTAAGGTTTTATTCAGAACACTGCAAATTCTTCCACTAAAGCATTTGTTTGGGCACCGTAGCGCAAGTGGTTAGTGCGTCGGACTACTGAGCCAGCGGTCTTGGGTTCGAATCCCGCCGCAAACACCTAAAAGTTTTTCACAGTGCCCACCTCTTTCGAATGTCTGACAAGCATCAAAGAGTATCGTTTGTCACGATTGAGCTTCACAACTCGCCGTTCGGAGTCGGCAAAAAACTGTAGGTCCGTTCCATTCGTGCAAAAATATAACACGCACACACAAATGGTTGCGAGAAGCAGGCCCAGGTTCACCTCAAGCTGTAGCGCCAACTAAGTAAGTAAAGCATTTGTTTTATTTCAAAGCTTGGAAAATGTTCTTTATGAGAGGTGGTTATATGCAAAGTCCAATTTTAAACACCCGCGTTTTGCGTAGTAACTCAACTAATATTGTCGTTCTGCCGACTTTTCGCACCACTCTATTTAAAAACCTCTACTCCGTTGTGACCCGAAAATTGTTTAATAGGCTCCCTATGAGTATTCGTGTAAGAAAAGTAAAAATATGACTTCTCAGATTCGACCATGAAGAGATTAAAATCTTTTTTTTTATCACTATCAGATCTGTGTCATGGTGTGCTTAATATAAACAAGCAACAACCACAAGCAGAAATTTGCCAGGGCAAAATATGCATCAACAGGCTGATAATTTAGTGCTGGTGTTAGTGGTTAGACTACGCTACATTTCAACACTACCACTAGCAATAAATAAACAAATATAAGAACAAATATACAAAATTAGAATTTATGATCGAGGAACCGCATTGCGCAATACATTTTTTTGTGTAATCTTGTTATGATTAAAGTCAAGAAAGTTTACATTTAAGTTATAGATTTTACTCATGCGGCTAATAGGCTCATGCATCCCGTAATTTGTTCTGTGATGAGGAACATGCAGCAACTCTATACTACGCAGGTAATGTGATCACACGCGGAATCTTAATCCTAAACAGGATAACAGGTCAGGTGCATCAATCAGACCTGACTTCCACTTCTTGCTGCACAATGTTATTTGGTTTTCTTGTCTGTCGTCCATTCTTTTCTTTTATTCTTAATATTTATTTATTTATTTCTTTTTATTTTTGTACAATATACATATTATTTTAATTCAATATTATTCACCCCACAACTTATTAAATATTTTATGAAGTGGCATTACCACTATTTCTATTTTTTGAAACAATAATGTCACTATCCATTCTTATTGCCAATCATTGTTATAAAAAATCTTTGTTAAATATTTGTTAAATTAGGAATGATGAAAATAAAAAAAAAATAAATAAAAAATCAAGCAACTGTCAAAAGGCACCTATTTTCAAAGTGTCAAAGTTTGAAACAACATATTAACGAAATTAATCATTTAACCAAGAACAGTGCTACATATAAGATCGGTATCGAAATGTATGGAAAGATTTTGGCCAATCTGAGTGAGCAATTCGTGACAGAACATTTGGAAAGACTGACAGCATTGCAGTTAGGGTAAGACCTGTTCATCATCATGACGTCCATTCAGCCGAATATATTGCTTCTGTAAGGAAAAGTGATACCTACCGCAGACTCTGAAATGTCGATTCGTCATTGTCCGCAGCTTTTGGGCTTTTTGCCCCACCACCTGTACCTACACCCGTATAAAATTCTGTAGATAAAAGAACTGAAGCCGAAAGACCATGAACAGCGAAGAATTTACACAGATTAGGAGCTAGGCCAACTGATTTTGCAAAAAAGAAACGTCTTCTCAATTAAAACCTATTTCCACCTCTCTGTGTATATTAATAAATCCAAATTGCCCCATATGGATGAAAAAGTGACTGCTTGGTGCGCATTATGATCAGGCGGCAACATTGAACGTTTCTTTTTTGAATGCGATAAAGGTCTGACTGAGCCCTATAGATGCGAGTATTTCTGGCACAAAATCGAAGATATTGCTGTGAAAAATATGTGGTTCCAGCACCTTGTCACACATCGCAACGTTGGATGCTTTGCGTAAAAAGCTCCCAGGTCCCAACATTTAACAATCGCTAACACTTGTGTTGTGTCTTCGCCGACAAATCATTGAGTATGAGTAACTTTCTCCTCTTTTTCTGGATTCATTCCTTTTTTTAAATTCTTGAACAAAACAAATTTTACAAAATAAAAGAATGAAAGAAATGACTCCATTTCTTTGAATGTACGAACCAAGAGAACAAATTCCTTTAGCATTGATTTGCCACAGCGACTACCTTATAAATCGAAAAGAAAACTGTTTACCGTTAATATATGGATAACGTATATTTCCATTACAAAAGGTAAGTATGCTCGGAATATTAATAATGATTTCCTTGGTGCAATGGGTAGGTCCTCTTCGGTATTTTCTACACAGTCTTACATCCCTCGCAGCCCTTGTCAGTGAAATAGAAACAGGACAGGACTTATACAACCTTAATACGGCGGCGGCGCTTAGCGACCATATTTACTACTGCCGCCTTTGGCGTCCGTCAACGTTGGTCTTGTAGTACATTCATTGGTTTGCCTTGGGAAGTAGAATGTAATTTTTTGCATCAATTGTTTTTGATTTAAAATTTATGATGAGATTTTTTTTCTGTATTGTTGTGCTGTTTTTTTTGCAAATTTATTCGGGTGCAGCTTTGTACGTTGACTAAGGGACGAGATACAAGTACGAGTTTGGATATAAATATGTATAAGCTGATTTTTATCGCTTGTACGACATCAATGCAGGGCCGTTCGATGCATATTTATTTATTTATTTTTTTACGTCTATAAGTAACAACTTTCTTAGACTACAAAGAATATCTAAATTATACTACACATAAAACAATGCAAGATTAATTAATTTCTTCAGGAATAATACATTTAAATTTTTCTCTGCACAAATCGAGATCAATTACATTTGCGTAACGGTTGGAATATATGCAGGCATTAGTGACTGGTTCGTTGCGACCATAGTTTGTCACATGACGAGGAATATAAAACACAGTCGATATGTGCCGAAATGACATCACTTGCAAATGTAACACAAAAGTACGTTGTTCTGCACAATAGAGGCTTTAAACCAATTAATGCGCACCTACTATTGTGTGACGGTAAGGGAACGGACCAATTCAATTTTTGAATCGCATATCTCGTGAATCTTTTTTGTATTTTTTCAATACGTTGCATATCCTTGTTGAAGAGGGGAGACCATACTACACAGCAATATTCCAGAATTGGACGAACTAACGCGATGAATAGGGATTTTAATGTATAAGGATCTTGAAAATTAGAAGAGTTCCTAAATAAAAATCCCCACAGCTATTGATATTATTATGTAATCAAAATGCAAACAAAACGAAAAATGTGAGTCAAAAATAACACCTAAATGCTTTTGGCTGACTACCCTATTAAGAACTAGTTATAGTTCATAATCAAAGATAATAGGCACTACAGACCTGAAAAAAGAGTTTACAGCGCATTTGTTTATATTCAGGTGCAAGGAGTTTGAGCAGCACCATACATTTAAATTATTGACATCTCTTTGCAAATCAAAACAGCCAGCCACTGACATGATTGCCTTAAATATCTCCACGTCGTCAGCGTACATAAGACAATTTGACGACTTGATTACTGAGGGGAGATCATTAATAAATAGCAGGAACAACAGAGGTCCAAGGTGGCTGCCCTGTGGTACCCCAGAATGATTAATTATTTTAAAAGATTTCTCGGAACCAATCATTACAAATTGAAAACAATTAGTTAGGTAGTCGGTAATCCACTGAAAAAGAGTAGAATGAAAGCCCAGAAGTTCAAGTTTCTTTAATAGAATACGATGATTGACTCTATCAGCATTGACTCTATAAGCCTATCGCTGCAGTTTTCCTATAAACCTCACGATAATTAGATTGTGTGCGAAAAAAGTTTAAAAGTCCATAACATAAGAACATTATGGAAACTTTAATTATAGGCTGTTCCAAATCACGGTGGATTATTTCGCGCATGTTTTATCTTTGCTAGCGATCCTCTCTTGTGTACACAAAAAAAAACCGACGATCGTCAAAGCCTACTTGAATGGGATTGGTCGATATGGTTTGAAATTTATTGAAAATACAAGAAGTTTCTGTTGCCAAGTGTGAAAGCCGAGTGTAGAGAGAATGCGTGAAGTTTGGATTATCGTTTCTTTCAGTTAATATGGTAATGAGTAGGTATTAGGGCACTTGAGCCTGGGAACCAATTTTTTGACGATTCCGGGAAACAGCCATTTTAATTCGTCATTTTTGGGTAAAAACATGGATTTTGAAATTTTTAATTACCCCGGTTTTTTTTTGTTTACATAAGCGTGGGAAAATTTTAATTCCTCATTTTTGGGTGAAATCATCGATTTTGAAATTTTTAATTACCCCGGTTTTTTGTTTACATTAAGCGTGGGTGGGCGAGAGGGAAGATGAGCCTGGGGAGGAGGAGAGGGGGGAGGGGGGAGGAAGGCTGTTGTTTGTTTACATTAAGAAGGTATTGCCGAAGCCAGGAAGTGACGTCATCAAGAAGATATAGGGTTAGCGTGTGTATTAGTGTACTTAGTGTGTACTTAGTGTACTTAGTGTACTTAGTGTACTTAGTGTGTACTTAGTCTGGGCGAGGGAGAGGGGTGATATGCGAGGGAGAGGGGGGAGGGGGGGAGGAAGGCTGTTGTTTGTTTACATTAAGAAGGTATTGCCGAAGCCAGGAAGTGACGTCATCAAGAAGATATAGGGTTAGCGTGTGTATTAGTGTACTTAGTGTGTACTTAGTGTACTTAGTGTACTTAGTGTACTTAGTGTGTACTTAGTCTGGGCGAGGGAGAGGGGTGATATGCGAGGGAGAGGGGGGAGGGGGGAGGAAGGCCGTTGCTTGTTTACATTAAGAAGGTGTCGGGTTACATTTTGTTATATATATATATCTGTCTGTATGTATGTATGTATGTATGTACATATGTTTGTTTGTATATATATATGTGTGTATGTATGTATGTGTATATGTATTTGGATATGATGTGGCGGTATATGAGTCAACTTCAAAGTCGTCGCGTGTCATATTATGTATGTACATAATTATGTATATCGATGTTTTTGTTTTGTTTATTGGGCAAAGGAAGTGAACGGCGTCAGAGGGAGAGGAAATATATGCGACTATTTATATTTGTTGGCGGAGTGAATGCAATGATGAGAGGGGATGAGAGGGGGGTGAATGGCTTGCAGGGTATGGTTTCCTTGATCTATTCATTTAGATCACATTGTTTATTCTGGCTGTTGGCTGAAATGGGTAGTGGGATATTCAAGATCAACATGTCATGGAATGTACTTATTTTATACATATGTTTGTATGTATGTACTTGATGTGTACCTATGCATATGTTTGTTTGTATTTCATAGTGTACTTAGTGTGTACTTAGTGTGAATTTAATATGTCAGAGCGAGAGGGAAGAAGTATATTTGCAGACGGATGGGGAACAATGGTGAGAGGGGGATGAGAGGGGGTGAACCATTTCTCGGATCTATTTATCCAGATCAGATTGTTTATTTTGGTTGTTGTCTGAAATAGGTACATTTTTGTTTTTTCATTGCCGATTCTGGCACAGGGAGTCAGCAAGTGACGTCATCAAGAAGATATAGGGCTACATTTTTTGGGTGAAATCAGGGAATTCAGAGCAATTAGTGTGTACTTAGTGTACTTAGCGTGTACTTAGTGTGTATCAGAGTGTACTTAGTGTATACTTAATGTTCTTAGTGTGTACTTAATGTACTTAGTGTACTTAGTGTATGTATGTCTGTATGTATATGTACATATGTATATGTATATGTATTTGGATAAGATGTGACGGTATAAGAGTCACCTTCAAAGCAGTCGCGTCATATACCTATGTATGTATGTACATATGTAGATATATCGATGTTTTTGTTTATTGGACGAATGAATTAAAAAGCGGAATAGGAAAGCAATGCTGAGAGGGAGGTGAATCGCTTCTTAGGTCTACTCATCCAGATCAGATTGTTTATTTTAACTATTGGCTGAAATGGTTAGTAGTGTTGATTGTATTGTTTCATGGAAAATTGTTTTTGTTGGATGGATGAAGTAAAAAGCGGAAAGGAAATTCTGAGTCAAAGCGAAAGGAAAGATGTGCGACTGATTTATATTTGTTGGTGAAGGGAAACAATGATGAGAGAGAAAAGAATGATGAGAGTATGTGAACCGATTCTTGGGTATGGTTTCCAATGTGTACTTCAGATCGGATTGTTTGTTGTTGGCTGAAATAGGTAGCAGTGCTGACTACAATGTTTCAAGAAAAATTGTTTTTATTGGATGAACGAAGTAAAAATCGTGTGATTGTAGAAATTCTGAGCCAAAGGGAGAGGAAAGAAGTATACTTGTATGAGGAGGGGAACAGTGGATAGAGTGGGTTAGAGAGGATAATACTCATAGAGAACAGATTGATTATTCTGACTTGTTGGTCGAAGTACTGATTATAATGTTTCAAGGAAAATTATTTTGAGTTGAAATTCTGAGTCAGAGGGAGAGGAAAGAAGTATATTTGTAGGCGGAGGGAAACAATGGATAGAGGGGCTAGAGAGTGTAATAGTCACAGAGATCAGATTGATTATTCTGACCTGTTGGCCGAAGTGCTGATTATAATGTTTCTAGGAAAATTATTTGGACGCAGAAATTGGTGGGGGGTATTCATGTTTCGACATGTTTAAAAGTCTTGTTCTCTTTATCTTTCGATCATATTTTTATGGAATTTGCTGACGAATATGAATATATTGTTTATTTATCTTTCGACCATATTTTTTTTTATGGAATTTGCTAACGTATACAAATATGTTGTTTATTTATCTTTTATTTTCTATGGAATAAACCTATTTGATTGGTTAAACAGTTTCAAGGGGGCGGGGAGTGTAGAAACATTTCCAAATTTCTGCTATATAAGCTCCAAAGTAAGGGCTGTTGAGTAATAGTTTTATTCAAACAAAGCAATTGAGATCATCTAAAAATGGAACAATTGAACGATCTTGGAAAAATTAAACCTCTGGAAGGATTGAACACATTGGAGCTGCAGAAGAGGTATAAGATCCTCAATGTGTTACGTTGCCAGACGAAATACGGGCCTAGAGTTCTCCTTGAGTTGGAGACAAAGAAGGTGTTTCTGCCGATACGATTCAACTCCATGGATGAGAGTACAGTGAAGGCGCTATCAACAAGCCAAATAAAAATTGTTTTTATTGGTCGATGGAAGTAAAAATCGTGTGACTGTAGAAATTCTGAGACATAGGGAGAGGAAAGATGTGCGAGTTTATATTTGTTGACTGAGGGGAAAGAACAATAGTGAGAGGGCGGTGAACGATATTCAAGGTCTTCTCATGCAGATCAGATTGGTTATTTAGGCTGTTGACTGAAATTAATAGAGGGGCTAGAGAGGGTAATACTCATAGAGAACAGATTAATTATTCTGACTTGTTGGCTGAAATGGATAGCGGGGTTAGTTATTTCCAAGGTCTACTCATCGATATCGGATTGTTTATTTTGGCTGTTGGCTGAAATGGGTGAAGGGATATTCAAGATCGTTGTGTATATGTTTCTGCGCATGCATAATAAAACTGCGTATCAAATAAAAAATAGAGCAAGAGGTCAATACATCGTTCAATCATCGTCATTTATGCTGACAACAGATCGAACGTAGTTTATCGAAAGTGTGGCTCGTAAAATTTGGAATGATTTATCTGGTCGCCATAGGCCACTCTTGCTTACTTCATCCATTCGTATGTTCAGTAGATTCTTGTTATAAACATATTTTGCTTAATCGACTATACTCATAGCTACGGTCTGTGCGAGGTCCTTATGGGAGTGCTTCGAATGTTCAGTTAGTTTCTTGTTATAAACAAATTTTGCTGATTCTTCAAATGATATGGTCCGTATGGTTCCCTCATACGAGGCTTCGAATGATAAGGCTATGGGTATCTTATGTATAAACAAATTTCTCCGATTCTCCTAGCTATGGTCCGTTTGAGTCCGTTATGCGAGTGCTTCGAGTGGTAGGGTTATGGGTATATTTTGTATAAACAAAATTTTGCTGATTCGACTATATTCCTAACTATGTATGGGTCCTCTCATATGAGTGCTTCAAATGATAAGGCTATAGGTATCTTATATATAAACAAATTTCTCCGATTCTCCTAGCTATGCGAGAGCTTCGAATGGTAAGGCTATAGGTATCTTTTGTATAAACACATTTTGCTGATTCGACTATATTCCTAGCTATGATCCGTATGGGTCCCTCTTGCGAGAGCTTCGAATGGTAAGGTTATGGGTATCTTTTGTATAAACAAAATTTTGCTGATTGGACTATATTCCTGGCTACGATCTGTATGGTCCCATATGCGAGTGCTTCGGATGGTATGGAATATTCATGCTTTGACATGTTTGAAAGTCTTGGTTTATTTATCTTTTTGACCATATCGTTTATTGAATTCGTTGTGGATCATATCAAATTTTTGCTGATTCTACTATATTCCTGGTTACGGTCCGTAGTGGTCCCTTATTCGAGTGCATTGAATGGTAAGGTTATGGGTATCTTTGGTATAAACAAATTTTGCTGATTCGACTATATTCCTAGCTATGGTCCGTATAGGTCCCTCATATGAGTGCTTCGAATGGTAAGGTTATGCGTATCTTTTGTATAAACATATTTCGTTGATTCTTCTAGCTACGGTCTGTATTGGCCCCTAATACGAGTGCTTCGAAAGGTATGGAATATTAATGCGAAGTGTTGAAAAGTCTTGGTTTATTTATCTTTTTGACCATTTCGTTTATTGAATTCCCTGTGGATCATATTTCTAAATAATTCACACACACACACATTTGACAAAACTTTGCTAATACCAAATTTGTCACATTGAATAACAGTGTCCCATATCCTTATAAATACGGCCCAACCAGCAGACAATTTTTAGTAATACTTAGACATGCTGTTTATCAAAGCACAAATCGAAGATTATCTTCAATTAGCTGAGGCATTCTGCTGGGATTGGGAGTTTAAATTGTTAATAGATGCTATACGAACAATTAACAACGACGGAAACCCTTCCCTCAAAAGGGTCCAGTCAACAATTATGTTGACAATTGTTCTGGCGGATTTATTACACGAGGGCGGTTTCGACATCCATCCAATAAATCCCATATTGACTGATATACTAACCCTTAGGGGTTAAAAATTATTATCCATCGCTTAATTTTTTTTTAAAAATATTGTAACAATTATTAATAAAATATTATTTGTGTATACTTAAAAATTAATTTGTTTTCATTTTCATTTCATTTCGCTTTTGTTGTTGCTGATTGTTTATGCACTTTCCTTCAATATCAAAATCACCACTAGGTAATTGCTTAAATCCTTTACCAGGAGGCCCTTGAGGACCATCTTCTGACTTATAAGACCAATTGAAGCTTCTTCCGAACTTATCCACACTCATATTGCTTTTGTTGATGTGCTTACTTAGAACTTGGATTAATATATGATATTCGATTCACATAGCCCTTCAACAATTGAATTTATCTCATTCTGAAGATTATTATTGCCAGCTTGTTGAGATGCGATTAAAATTTTAATCTATCAACGAGATCATTTGAATCATACCAAGGAACATAATCGATGGGATTTTTAGAATAGCTCATATCAGATGAATTATTATTATTGTTGTATGCTTTTCCTATTTTCGCTATCACTTTCTGCATGAGTCGTTGAAGTAAAGGTTGAATAATATTTTTAAATTTATGTCCTCTACTACCTTTAACTTGTGAGGTTTTACCATTGTAATTTTTCAAGTGTGCTTATATTTTTTTTTAAATCTTAAGATATTCATCCAAGTCTTTATTGTCATATCGATCTTTTTTAGGGATTTTCCGAAAATTAATTCATAGAGCCCATCTGTTCCAATAAAGATTTCTTTATCAATAACGAAATCCTTTTGTTTGTTAATTGCAAAACTTGGTCTAATCAATTTTGTTGAATTTAACTGACTGTAAATCAAAGTATGGCCCATAAATCTTGTCACGATTCGAATCTGATGGCGATGGTCGGTTGAATGGTGTACTTTGATCAAAACTATCGGTGTCGAAATTTTCGGGCGTTCTCAATGAAGCATCTTTGTCCAATGGTTGAATGGTTGAGTCTGGAGATGAAAAGTCAAAACTCTCCATTAGAGCAGGTTCTACCTCTTCAAGTGAATTTTCGAATTCCAAGTGTCTTGACTTAAGGAAAAAAGAAATGCAATATTTGACCATTAAGAAGGATTTACGAATGAAAGATCTTCTTCAACGAATCTGACACTTTTTAAAACTACGTAGTGAATCATTACGAACTCGGTAGGCAAACTTAGGATCTTAGGATTCCATTCTACCTCGCTTAGCTAGTTTTAGCTTAAAGTCCTACTAAGTTGGTAGGGTTCAATATGTTAAAATTGATGATTGTCCTTTTAGAGTAACATCTGGTATTCCTTAAGGAGTCACCTTAAGTCATTATTATTTCTGTTGTTTATCACTAATCTACCACTAGTCGTCAAACATTGTAAGTACCTTTTTTTTTTTGTCGATGATCACAAATTATATCACACAATTAAATCTGAAATTATATAAAGATGTTGCCACGGTCATTGACTGATCTGAATGGAATCACCTCTTTTTAAATTTTTTTTTTTTTTTTTTTTGAAATATTGATGTTTCAGTTTGTTTAGATCTAGTATATCTATTATATATCAATAACTTATAAATTCGAATCCTCTTACTAGAGTAACCTCTAAGAAAGAACCTATCAGTGCTGAAATAACAACTTATGTAGCTGTAGGTGGTAAAATAACATCTTACCTGTAGGTGCTGAAATAAGGACTAATCTGTGAGTACTTACCAGCCTAGGACATCTCCCATTATGATTATAAAATGGGAGATCGTTCCAAACAGGGCGGTTCCAAACAGGTTGGTTCCAATCAGATCAGTTCCAAACAGGTCGGTTCCAAACAGGTCGGTTCCAAACAGGTCGGTTCCAAACAGGTCGGTTCCAAACAGGTCGGTTCCAAACAGGTCGGTTCCAAACAGGTCGGTTGCTAACAGGTCGGTTGCAGATAGCGGTTAGCGGATAGCGGTTAGCAGATAGCAGTTAGTGGAGGCGCTCTTCCGACATGGTAGATCACAGATCAAGTTACATACATATCGATGATAGAGCTGACGTAATCGATGCTGAGAGGGGAACGATGGTGAGAGGGGGGTGAATGGTTTCCTGGGTATACTCATCCAGAATAGTTTGTTTATTTTGATTGTTAGCGGGACTAGAGGCTTAAACTCATCCAGATCAGATCGTTTATTGTATTCTTAGTTCTTTTTGTCTCTTTTTATTCTTTTTGTCTCTTTTTATTTTCTTTTTTTTTTTTTATTCTTCTTGCCTCTTAATATCTTTATGTTTTCTTTATAAGTATAAAAAGAAAACCAATGTACACTAAATTAGACCAGTAGGATGATTTAATAAAATATTGACTTCTATTCTGGATGAGTATACCCAGGAAACCATTCACCCCCCTCTCACCATCGTTCCCCTCTCAGCATCGATTACGTCAGCTCTATCATCGATATGTATGTAACTTGATCTGTGATCTACCATGTCGGAAGAGCGCCTCCACTAACTGCTATCTGCTAACCGCTATCCGCTAACCGCTATCTGCAACCGACCTGTTAGCAACCGACCTGTTTGGAACCGACCTGTTTGGAACCGACCTGTTTGGAACCGACCTGTTTGGAACCGACCTGTTTGGAACCGACCTGTTTGGAACTGATCTGATTGGAACCAACCTGTTTGGAACCGCCCTGTTTGGAACGATCTCCCATTTTATAATCATAATGGGAGATGTCCTAGGCTGGTAAGTACTCACAGATTAGTCCTTATTTCAGCACCTACAGGTAAGATGTTATTTTACCACCTACAGCTACATAAGTTGTTATTTCAGCACTGATAGGTTCTTTCTTAGAGGTTACTCTAGTAAGAGGATTCGAATTTATAAGTTATTGATATATAATAGATATACTAGATCTAAACAAACTGAAACATCAATATTTCAAAAAAAAAAAAAAAAAAAATTTAAAAAGAGGTGATTCCATTCAGATCAGTCAATGACCGTGGCAACATCTTTATATAATTTCAGATTTAATTGTGTGATATAATTTGTGATCATCGACAAAAAAAAAAAGGTACTTACAATGTTTGACGACTAGTGGTAGATTAGTGATAAACAACAGAAATAATAATGACTTAAGGTGACTCCTTAAGGAATACCAGATGTTACTCTAAAAGGACAATCATCAATTTTAACATATTGAACCCTACCAACTTAGTAGGACTTTAAGCTAAAACTAGCTAAGCGAGGTAGAATGGAATCCTAAGATCCTAAGTTTGCCTACCGAGTTCGTAATGATTCACTACGTAGTTTTAAAAAGTGTCAGATTCGTTGAAGAAGATCTTTCATTCGTAAATCCTTCTTAATGGTCAAATATTGCATTTCTTTTTTCCTTAAGTCAAGACACTTGGAATTCGAAAATTCACTTGAAGAGGTAGAACCTGCTCTAATGGAGAGTTTTGACTTTTCATCTCCAGACTCAACCATTCAACCATTGGACAAAGATGCTTCATTGAGAACGCCCGAAAATTTCGACACCGATAGTTTTGATCAAAGTACACCATTCAACCGACCATCGCCATCAGATTCGAATCGTGACAAGATTTATGGGCCATACTTTGATTTACAGTCAGTTAAATTCAACAAAATTGATTAGACCAAGTTTTGCAATTAACAAACAAAAGGATTTCGTTATTGATAAAGAAATCTTTATTGGAACAGATGGGCTCTATGAATTAATTTTCGGAAAATCCCTAAAAAAGATCGATATGACAATAAAGACTTGGATGAATATCTTAAGATTTAAAAAAAAATATAAGCACACTTGAAAAATTACAATGGTAAAACCTCACAAGTTAAAGGTAGTAGAGGACATAAATTTAAAAATATTATTCAACCTTTACTTCAACGACTCATGCAGAAAGTGATAGCGAAAATAGGAAAAGCATACAACAATAATAATAATTCATCTGATATGAGCTATTCTAAAAATCCCATCGATTATGTTCCTTGGTATGATTCAAATGATCTCGTTGATAGATTAAAATTTTAATCGCATCTCAACAAGCTGGCAATAATAATCTTCAGAATGAGATAAATTCAATTGTTGAAGGGCTATGTGAATCGAATATCATATATTAATCCAAGTTCTAAGTAAGCACATCAACAAAAGCAATATGAGTGTGGATAAGTTCGGAAGAAGCTTCAATTGGTCTTATAAGTCAGAAGATGGTCCTCAAGGGCCTCCTGGTAAAGGATTTAAGCAATTACCTAGTGGTGATTTTGATATTGAAGGAAAGTGCATAAACAATCAGCAACAACAAAAGCGAAATGAAATGAAAATGAAAACAAATTAATTTTTAAGTATACACAAATAATATTTTATTAATAATTGTTACAATATTTTTAAAAAAAAATTAAGCGATGGATAATAATTTTTAACCCCTAAGGGTTAGTATATCAGTCAATATGGGATTTATTGGATGGATGTCGAAACCGCCCTCGTGTAATAAATCCGCCAGAACAATTGTCAACATAATTGTTGACTGGACCCTTTTGAGGGAAGGGTTTCCGTCGTTGTTAATTGTTCGTATAGCATCTATTAACAATTTAAACTCCCAATCCCAGCAGAATGCCTCAGCTAATTGAAGATAATCTTCGATTTGTGCTTTGATAAACAGCATGTCTAAGTATTACTAAAAATTGTCTGCTGGTTGGGCCGTATTTATAAGGATATGGGACACTGTTATTCAATGTGACAAATTTGGTATTAGCAAAGTTTTGTCAAATGTGTGTGTGTGTGAGTTATTTAGAAATATGATCCACAGGGAATTCAATAAACGAAATGGTCAAAAAGATAAATAAACCAAGACTTTTCAACACTTCGCATTAATATTCCATACCTTTCGAAGCACTCGTATTAGGGGCCAATACAGACCGTAGCTAGAAGAATCAACGAAATATGTTTATACAAAAGATACGCATAACCTTACCATTCGAAGCACTCATATGAGGGACCTATACGGACCATAGCTAGGAATATAGTCGAATCAGCAAAATTTGTTTATACCAAAGATACCCATAACCTTACCATTCAATGCACTCGAATAAGGGACCACTACGGACCGTAACCAGGAATATAGTAGAATCAGCAAAAATTTGATATGATCCACAACGAATTCAATAAACGATATGGTCAAAAAGATAAATAAACCAAGACTTTCAAACATGTCAAAGCATGAATATTCCATACCATCCGAAGCACTCGCATATGGGACCATACAGATCGTAGCCAGGAATATAGTCCAATCAGCAAAATTTTGTTTATACAAAAGATACCCATAACCTTACCATTCGAAGCTCTCGCAAGAGGGACCCATACGGATCATAGCTAGGAATATAGTCGAATCAGCAAAATGTGTTTATACAAAAGATACCTATAGCCTTACCATTCGAAGCTCTCGCATAGCTAGGAGAATCGGAGAAATTTGTTTATATATAAGATACCTATAGCCTTATCATTTGAAGCACTCATATGAGAGGACCCATACATAGTTAGGAATATAGTCGAATCAGCAAAATTTTGTTTATACAAAATATACCCATAACCCTACCACTCGAAGCACTCGCATAACGGACTCAAACGGACCATAGCTAGGAGAATCGGAGAAATTTGTTTATACATAAGATACCCATAGCCTTATCATTCGAAGCCTCGTATGAGGGAACCATACGGACCATATCATTTGAAGAATCAGCAAAATTTGTTTATAACAAGAAACTAACTGAACATTCGAAGCACTCCCATAAGGACCTCGCACAGACCGTAGCTATGAGTATAGTCGATTAAGCAAAATATGTTTATAACAAGAATCTACTGAACATACGAATGGATGAAGTAAGCAAGAGTGGCCTATGGCGACCAGATAAATCATTCCAAATTTTACGAGCCACACTTTCGATAAACTACGTTCGATCTGTTGTCAGCATAAATGACGATGATTGAACGATGTATTGACCTCTTGCTCTATTTTTTATTTGATACGCAGTTTTATTATGCATGCGCAGAAACATATACACAACGATCTTGAATATCCCTTCACCCATTTCAGCCAACAGCCAAAATAAACAATCCGATATCGATGAGTAGACCTTGGAAATAACTAACCCCGCTATCCATTTCAGCCAACAAGTCATAATAATTAATCTGTTCTCTATGAGTATTACCCTCTCTAGCCCCTCTATTAATTTCAGTCAACAGCCTAAATAACCAATCTGATCTGCATGAGAAGACCTTGAATATCGTTCACCGCCCTCTCACTATTGTTCTTTCCCCTCAGTCAACAAATATAAACTCGCACATCTTTCCTCTCCCTATGTCTCAGAATTTCTACAGTCACACGATTTTTACTTCCATCGACCAATAAAAACAATTTTTATTTGGCTTGTTGATAGCGCCTTCACTGTACTCTCATCCATGGAGTTGAATCGTATCGGCAGAAACACCTTCTTTGTCTCCAACTCAAGGAGAACTCTAGGCCCGTATTTCGTCTGGCAACGTAACACATTGAGGATCTTATACCTCTTCTGCAGCTCCAATGTGTTCAATCCTTCCAGAGGTTTAATTTTTCCAAGATCGTTCAATTGTTCCATTTTTAGATGATCTCAATTGCTTTGTTTGAATAAAACTATTACTCAACAGCCCTTACTTTGGAGCTTATATAGCAGAAATTTGGAAATGTTTCTACACTCCCCGCCCCCTTGAAACTGTTTAACCAATCAAATAGGTTTATTCCATAGAAAATAAAAGATAAATAAACAACATATTTGTATACGTTAGCAAATTCCATAAAAAAAAATATGGTCGAAAGATAAATAAACAATATATTCATATTCGTCAGCAAATTCCATAAAAATATGATCGAAAGATAAAGAGAACAAGACTTTTAAACATGTCGAAACATGAATACCCCCCACCAATTTCTGCGTCCAAATAATTTTCCTAGAAACATTATAATCAGCACTTCGGCCAACAGGTCAGAATAATCAATCTGATCTCTGTGACTATTACACTCTCTAGCCCCTCTATCCATTGTTTCCCTCCGCCTACAAATATACTTCTTTCCTCTCCCTCTGACTCAGAATTTCAACTCAAAATAATTTTCCTTGAAACATTATAATCAGTACTTCGACCAACAAGTCAGAATAATCAATCTGTTCTCTATGAGTATTATCCTCTCTAACCCACTCTATCCACTGTTCCCCTCCTCATACAAGTATACTTCTTTCCTCTCCCTTTGGCTCAGAATTTCTACAATCACACGATTTTTACTTCGTTCATCCAATAAAAACAATTTTTCTTGAAACATTGTAGTCAGCACTGCTACCTATTTCAGCCAACAACAAACAATCCGATCTGAAGTACACATTGGAAACCATACCCAAGAATCGGTTCACATACTCTCATCATTCTTTTCTCTCTCATCATTGTTTCCCTTCACCAACAAATATAAATCAGTCGCACATCTTTCCTTTCGCTTTGACTCAGAATTTCCTTTCCGCTTTTTACTTCATCCATCCAACAAAAACAATTTTCCATGAAACAATACAATCAACACTACTAACCATTTCAGCCAATAGTTAAAATAAACAATCTGATCTGGATGAGTAGACCTAAGAAGCGATTCACCTCCCTCTCAGCATTGCTTTCCTATTCCGCTTTTTAATTCATTCGTCCAATAAACAAAAACATCGATATATCTACATATGTACATACATACATAGGTATATGACGCGACTGCTTTGAAGGTGACTCTTATACCGTCACATCTTATCCAAATACATATACATATACATATGTACATATACATACAGACATACATACACTAAGTACACTAAGTACATTAAGTACACACTAAGAACATTAAGTATACACTAAGTACACTCTGATACACACTAAGTACACGCTAAGTACACTAAGTACACACTAATTGCTCTGAATTCCCTGATTTCACCCAAAAAATGTAGCCCTATATCTTCTTGATGACGTCACTTGCTGACTCCCTGTGCCAGAATCGGCAATGAAAAAACAAAAATGTACCTATTTCAGACAACAACCAAAATAAACAATCTGATCTGGATAAATAGATCCGAGAAATGGTTCACCCCCTCTCATCCCCCTCTCACCATTGTTCCCCATCCGTCTGCAAATATACTTCTTCCCTCTCGCTCTGACATATTAAATTCACACTAAGTACACACTAAGTACACTATGAAATACAAACAAACATATGCATAGGTACACATCAAGTACATACATACAAACATATGTATAAAATAAGTACATTCCATGACATGTTGATCTTGAATATCCCACTACCCATTTCAGCCAACAGCCAGAATAAACAATGTGATCTAAATGAATAGATCAAGGAAACCATACCCTGCAAGCCATTCACCCCCCTCTCATCCCCTCTCATCATTGCATTCACTCCGCCAACAAATATAAATAGTCGCATATATTTCCTCTCCCTCTGACGCCGTTCACTTCCTTTGCCCAATAAACAAAACAAAAACATCGATATACATAATTATGTACATACATAATATGACACGCGACGACTTTGAAGTTGACTCATATACCGCCACATCATATCCAAATACATATACACATACATACATACACACATATATATATACAAACAAACATATGTACATACATACATACATACATACAGACAGATATATATATATAACAAAATGTAACCCGACACCTTCTTAATGTAAACAAGCAACGGCCTTCCTCCCCCCTCCCCCCTCTCCCTCGCATATCACCCCTCTCCCTCGCCCAGACTAAGTACACACTAAGTACACTAAGTACACTAAGTACACTAAGTACACACTAAGTACACTAATACACACGCTAACCCTATATCTTCTTGATGACGTCACTTCCTGGCTTCGGCAATACCTTCTTAATGTAAACAAACAACAGCCTTCCTCCCCCCTCCCCCCTCTCCTCCTCCCCAGGCTCATCTTCCCTCTCGCCCACCCACGCTTAATGTAAACAAAAAACCGGGGTAATTAAAAATTTCAAAATCGATGATTTCACCCAAAAATGAGGAATTAAAATTTTCCCACGCTTATGTAAACGAAAAAAAACCGGGGTAATTAAAAATTTCAAAATCCATGTTTTTACCCAAAAATGACGAATTAAAATGGCTGTTTCCCGGAATCGTCAAAAAATTGGTTCCCAGGCTCAAGTGCCCTAATACCTACTGTAATGACTTCTTCATGTAAAGTGTTTACTTCTCAGTTATGGTGTTGAAGAAAAGAAGAGAACCCATAGGAATTGGACTTGAAAATATCAATGTGAAAATTCAAAAATAAATTAAAGCATTGTGTTTATTTTTTTCTACACATTTATTTATTTCTTTTACATCAATTTTGTTTCTAATTCAATTGCACAATCATCTTCGATGGTATTTATTATCATCAAAAACAGTTTTATTACTTGCGGTTAGTAACGTAATCAAAAATCCCCATTCACAACTGCAAATTTTAATTTTCATAACCAATTAAAAAAAAAATCTAAAAAAAACCCTAGAATTAATGAAAAAGGATTTTTCAAGTTTAAAATGTAGGTGGTATGACGTAAGTAAAAATCCATAGGATAAAATACAAAAGGCAATAGAGAAAGTTCAGCCGCTTCCTAATTGCCATTTCCAAACAACAAATGAGAACAAATATTTCTTTGCTATCTCTGCGCACATTTTCTTGACCACCGTGATTTGGAACAGATAGTGCCCTTTCATATTGCAAGCCACTCGAGAGGGTTGAAACCGGGCATTTTCTCGGAAAAGCTTGAAATATCGAAATCCTATCACTTACCGAATTTCGCTATTGTCTTTCAAGCGAAGCTATCAGCGATACTCGAGGCTTATCACAATTCAATAAACGATCTGACACCTGAACACAGCATCGCTATTATTACAGATAAAGCCTGCTCTAGATTCATAGTGCAATTGAGGGAAACAAGACAACCGACGAACTAGCCAGGCGAAGATCAGCCCTTAACAGCCCAGTACCGGAAAATGTCCATATTCCTATAGAGATGCTGTTAATGGCAGTATACTCTCCAACTTCTTAAAGCTAGCTTGTCTCAGGTGGACCAGTCCGACAAACTGTGTAATATCTAGAAACATACGGCCAAATTGCAAAAGGTCAAAATAAAATGAGCTGCTACAAAGAACAGGGCTCTGGCCAATAGGGGACCATGCAGCTAAACCAGCATTCCCTCGCAACGATTTCTGCCAAAGCTGCCATAGTAAAAATGGAAACGAGTCGCTTATCGCGAGAGCCAGGCAACGCATACTGAGCAAAACCTTCTTCAAATACCTTAAACAGACATCCGAGGAAAAGCTTGGAGAAATGAACCTCTTCTTCAACTTCGCAGGATCGGTATAAATATTTAAATCTTCAATTCATCCGAATAGAATGATACAAATACAAATTGTCAATTCGGTCCTTGACAACAGTTTTTTTATTTCGAAATAGATAGCCCTGTTACAAATTATTTTTTTTTTTAATTTTTTGAAAGTTGAAAACCGAGTACACACGGGAGTGTCAGTTTTGACTGATATCATGCAAAGCTGATGATGCATGATGGACTCAAAAATAATGCTTACAAAATTTGTTGGTACTGCGTGACGCGACCATCTTGTTTTTTTTTTCCCCGATTGTGTGTACACAAATTTCGTCCATCAAAGAGCAAATACAAAACAAGATGGACGAAAAACAACAACAACAACGAAAAAATAAAAACTTGAATGACGATCTGAGTGTCATACAAAACCTATAGCTCGCTTCGGCGAATATGTCTTGATCCGGAGAGTGTCCTAGGCTATGTGACGTCACAGACAAATTCAATATGCCGGATGCACCAAGCAAAATGGCGGATTACCTTTTTCCCCCTTTACAATCGCCTTGATAGTGGCATCAAATGAAAGGGCTTGAATACGATACGCTATGATGTCGCTTTAAATCCTATATGGCGGACGCTCCAAGATGGCGGATTACCATCATCATTACTATCTCCTTAATATGGTATCAAATTAAAGGATTTGACAATAAAATACAGTATGAATACGATAAGCTAGGTGACGTCATTTAACGTTTAATATGGCGGACGCACCAAGATGGTGGGTTAGTGTTATCTGTACGACCTTGTTAATATGGGTATCAAATGAAGGGTTTGTAAAGTAGAACACGGCTTTGCTTATCTACTTACACTCTACGTATTCGAAGCTAAAATGTTGTTTTCAAAAAATTAAGTTAAAAAAACTAAAACCCGACTAAGGGAAACATTTACTAAAAAAGTACGAAGGCGTCAGCATGAATATGATAAGTCCTCTCGGTGTAAATTTATCCCCAATTTCTTTCTGTAGGATGTTTGGGGTTGCTGTGTATCATTGACATTCCATTAGAATATGTTCCGGGTTCTGTTGGCATTTATAATGTACGTAAAACCTTCTATGTGGGTTTGACTTTGAACTTATTGTCACACTCGAACGCTTTCTATTGTATTGAAACAAAACGCAATTATTACACCAATGAAACGAATCATCGCAAATGTTTCTCAAAGTACCTACTCGTATTCGTTTCGTTTGAAAAGGTCTAATGAATTAAAAACTTGCGCCCGATTGTGGGCAGAAAATAATCCTCTTACCTTATAGCATTGTGCCTGCGCCTGGCAAGAATCGCTTCGCTAGCTAGCGGTGACAAGAGTATGTAATGCAATACTTACTTTGCTTCCTAAAATGTTACCACTTTTTAGAATGCTTATTTTGATAGTAAGCGAACTAATTACGAGCCCGTTTGATGTCAGCTCTCTTAGCTCCATCAAAGACCACAAAGTACCACCCCCTGCAGGCGTACCATCACCGCCAATGATGATGATGGTTGTTATGAAATCATTGGCAGCAACAACTGCTTCCAGCTAAGAGGACTGTCACAAATGCCTGTGGAAAAAAGGGATAGGAGACTTAAATTCCTGGCAACAGCTAGCAGGAGACACAAACAAACACACAGACACACACACACACGCACTCAACTGACGTCTGTTACGTGTCACTGTGGTATGGCTTTAGTTTTCGTTTCGGTAATGACGCGTTTTATTTGCTCTTTAGGTGGTTCGCTGTAATTGCGGTTTAATTTCGGCGGAGTGTTTTCCCTTCGCTTGTCTCGTTGTGTGTCGTCGTGTCGGTTGCATTTCAATTTCCCCGATTGAGTGTGGTACTCCGCAAAATTGCCAAACACTTCTGGTAGCTAGATACTTACAGTACCTATGTATGTCTGTGTAGGTTAACCTCCCTACTCAACTTCAGTGAGTTTAAATGAGTTAATAAAATACAATTACTATTAGCTGCTTTTCATAATAATAAATGGCGGAGTAATAAAAGAAACTTTTTGTGATTTAAGATATAAAAAGGCATTTGGGTAAGGAACAAGTAACTGTACTCACTCCCACTTGTGCAACAGAACAAAGTCGAAAGAAAATCACGACACTACTACGACTCAGCGCACCCATTGTGCTGACATCGAGGAGGGATTTAGTAGTGTATTTATGAATTTAAATTCGTAAACCCTCCTCGAGGCTCGAGCTCAGCGAAAAAAAGCGTAGGGTTTCAATTGTGTTTATCTAACATGTGTATCATAAATCCCTCCTGCATTTCAGCACATCCACCGGCACCGCGTTGCTATCGAGGAGGGTTTCAATAATGTAGTTATGATTTTACATCTGGAAACCCTCCTGCATGTCAGCACAAACCGGCACAGATGAGGTTGTATTAATTGTATGTATGTATGTATACTTAATTATTAAAAAACAGTATTAAGGGACATTTTCGATTTCTTTCCAATGAAGAAGAACTAGTGCAATGAATGTACGGCAGCTATCAGTTTATTTGTCTGTAATAATTTCCCATAAAATATTCTGCATTCAGTTTCGCGCGAAATTTTTTACATGTGATAAACAAATAAAAAATACAAAATAGTATTTTGCCAATTAAAGTAAAGCGAAATACTGAATGCAGAATATTTGATTGCGAAATAATTGCAAACCTAAATAAAAGTAAGGGTAAACTAACAATCTAAATAACGCAACAGAACTCGATATATATGTAGGTCCAAGACGTTTCAAGTGTGGCAAGATTTATGCCAGACTGTTCCAAAATTCAAAAAAATCAGTTTTCGAGATAATTGTTATAACCGAAATTGGCTAATGCCGCGACACTGGTCATACTCAGATATTTTTTTAAATATATAGACGTATTTTAATGGGTGTAATAATTATTTCGAGAAGGTTTTTTTTAGAATTTTAAAACTGTCTGGCAGGGTGTTAGCCACGTTGAAATGGTCTTGGACCCACAGATCTGTAATCTGGGGAGTATGACCAGTGTCGCGGCATTAGCCAATTTCGGTTATAACAATTATCTCGAAAACTGATTTTTTTGAATTTTGAAACAGTCTGGCATAAGTCTTGCCACACTTGAAACGTCTTGGACCTACATTTTTGAGATGAGATAACAGTACTCCATACAATAAAACTAACATTACTGGTTATATCAATTATCTCAATTTTGCAAAAACATGGATTTTCAACATAGTATTACTCACTAAAGCCGCGACCATGAACTGCAAGACTTTCGTTTATAGCATTAGCCTTACACCAGCTTTCATCTCATCTACTATTTTTTCGGTTATATTTCACACACAAAATTTGCTGTGGGCTCTTAGACTATAGACTTTAAAATTACTTTAGCACGGAACTAAATCCTAATATAATTTTCTGATTGGTAGTTGCAGCATTAGTAAATTATGTGCTAAAGTAACGTACAAAAAAGAAAAATTTCGGGGCTGTTGTTATTTAAATCTTGTAATTTAAAACTTAGTAGGGTATTTCCTAGATTTAACTACCAATTTCATTCAGGATAGCATCGAGTTGACTAACTTTGCATAGAGTGACACTTTATTCTATTTTTGTACAATCTTCCTGAAGAACCCTTTTCAAATCTTCCTCTGTCTCAATATTAGGTTTTCTTATATGCCGTTCCAAATGGTCCAATAAGTGCTCAATGGCGTTCATATCAGGTAATTGCGGTGGAATTTTAAGCTGATTTCGGCTATTATACAGCAGTCATTCTCAAAGGACGCGTGACGTATACATATAATATGTTTTGGGTCATTATCTGATGAAAAATAAATGATCCATCCAACCCAAACTTAGTGGTACTTTCGTGTAGATTCCATTGATTACAACTAAATTTCCGACACCAGGTGCCGCCATACACCCCCAAACCATTACAGATCCTCTACCATGCTTAATGGTACCAGCCATATTCTTGGAATCTAACTCAGTGTTCAGCTCTCCAAACCCTAGCTTCTCACAATAAGGTCAAACTTTGGTGGGTACCTGGTCACAGAGTCATTGAAGGAAATGAGATTCCGTATGAGCTGGCTCGTCCAGGTTCTTCTGCCAAATTCTCAGCCTGGAACCCTTTTTTGGCATAAACTGAGCAATAATCTCAGCCTTAACTAACAAATGGGAACATAATCTCCGACTCTCTCATTGGAAAAATGTCATACGGCTTAGAAAAGCCAAACTGTTAATCAACTCTTATACCCATCACAGGGAACTTCTAAGCCACAGTAAGAAGTCTAATTTTTTGAATTCAAAAACATCTTATAGACCTCAAAAATTATAATAAAAACCAATTAAACAAAAATCAGAGAAGACTTTTAATTTGAAAATCTTAATTTTATTAGAACGAATGCATTTCGGTTCTCAACTGTTCAGAGCTTTTACGTAAAATGTTTCTTTTGTGATGTAAATTCATAACTCATCGTAAAAACTCACAATAATTGAATTAATAATACAATTTAGAATATTTTTTTTTAAATGTAGTTTTTTTTTTAGGGTTTCGTACCCATATGGTAATACGGAACTATTATAAGTTCGCTCTTACTCTAAAATGTCTGTCACGATAAAAACATCAAGAACCGTTCTTTCTAGAAACTTGAAATTTGGCACACTTACTAATTACGGTGGTCCACATATTTGGGACAACTTATCACTCAAAAATATTGTAAAGCAACTATAAAGGGTGGGCAAATATAAGCTCGAAAAAAAATATTTCAAAAAATATATCATGTGGGATGTCATTCGAAAGGGCTCGAAGCAAAGATTCCAAAAAATTTTTGCGAAAATGTGTATATAATACTACACCCCCACCTCATCTCTGAAACCACTGACGTTAAAAATATGAAAAAATCAAAGTTTGGAGATGTTTAGCTACATATATCTAACTAAAAATATTGCAAATTTTTATAGTTTTTGAGAAATTCACGTCGGAAAATTAAATTTCTCAACCGATTAACTCGTAAACTACCGGACCGATTTTAATAAAAATATAATTTTCGATCAATAATTCCTTAAGGAGTATTAAGGACTTTCTAAATTTGCACTAAAGTAAAAAAAAATTACAAAAAATAAGAAAGAAGAACGTGCTTTTGCTGAGACTCGAACCTCCAACCTCATTGATCCTGCGCATGCAAGGATCACAGCTTACAAATTTGTTCCAAAACCTCTAATGCATGTACACTGCATACATATGTACACATGTAGGTATGTAGGTATTGGATTGTACATACAGTACGCCCTCAGTAAAAGCAAACCTCGATAAACGCAATACCTCGGTTAAAGCAACACCGGAATTTTTACCATTAGTGACTCAGTAATTGCAACTTTTCAAAAAAATGTCACTCAGTAAACGCAACTTTCCATCCATGATCTCTTATTTCGTATTATCTTTTTTTCTATTTTTTTGGTGTTGGGTTTTACTGCAACTGGGCAGTTATTTTACAGTTACTTCTCTCAGAATTCCAAGAGCTTTTTTCCACTGAATCTTTTGTCACCGAGGAATCAAGCATTTGGATTGCCGAAAACGATATCGAACAGGCGCCTGTTTACAACCATCTAGAAGCCGAAGAAATCGAGAGTGAAGAAGAAAGCGCAGGTGCAAGTGTAAGTCCTCCACGGCCAAAAATCAAAACGGAGCATGTTTTCCAAGCATTTAGCATTTGTCTTTAATGGGCTGAAAAATACTCGGTTTCACTAGAAGATACCTTGACTCTTCAAAAACTGAGAGAGCTGGCCGTCGACAAATATGTATCCTCCAATATAAGCAAACGAACATTTCTCAATTTTTTAAATCAATTTAACCCAAAACTGTATTAACATTATGTAAACAATTTTTTTTAAATGAATTAAATATATTACTTTTCTTTTACGACGAACAATATTCTTTTTCAAGTTAAATTCTAATCCAGGGCTCAACTTTTTTGTGACCTCGGTTATTGAAACAACCTCAATTAACGCAACTACTCGAATTTTGATCGGTTGCTTTTACCGTGGGCGTACTGTACATACATACATATACTATCTACATATATCTTACGGGAAAAAGAATTGATTTCATTTGTTTCAAATTTGCTTGATGAGATTTTTCCCAACATTAGCACTTCGAATGAAAAATCAATGATTGTGATTGAATTTACGAAAACTTTGAGACCTCTGCAAATTGTGAGGACCCGTCAGATATTGAGAGCACAAATGTGAACACAAAGTGAAAGTGATGAAGCTGTTCCCCCTTTGTCGAAAGTTAAAACAGAAGTTGCAGTTTACAATGGGCCGAAGAGAATAATATTCTAGTAGAAGATATTTTAGCTCTACAAAAAAAAAGAGTTGTCAGTTTTGAAAAATATGGAATCCAAAAAAACTCCTTCCAAAATATCTTATTTCGTTTAAACAAAAAACATAATGGCGCAAATTTATAGTCGGTTAAAGTACACTTTAAAATAATCTTAGCACGGAACAAAATGATTTCATAATTATAATCGTCATAAAGCCCACTTTATCGTTAATGTTAAAATCACCCGAACCTCGTATTAAATATTTAATATGGAACTAGACTTATAAGTTTTTTTTTATTCAAACTGTCACTTTTATGTGTGTTCGAATGAAAATGTCTGATAGGAACGTTACGAAGTAGAAATTATTTAGCGGCATACTAAAAAGTGTCTTTTATTAAACAATAGTATGCTTTTAAGTTTAAAGTTGCGTATAATTAGTACGGAGTTAAACTGATAAAATGAAGTTGACTATAAATTTGCGCCAATATTTTTACTGCATTATGTTAATTTTTGTATGTTTGGATTTTTGTTCTATCTTTTCGTACCTATTCTGAATAAAAAAAAACCTGTTCAATGTTGTAACGATTTGTTTTTGTTTCAAAGATGTTTTTTTCATCACATTGTCATTAGCTCCAATGAAACATAGCCATTTTAACTACAATTTTTTATTGAAAAAAATGTAACCCGGTAAGTGCCACAACCTCGGTTATTGCAACTGCCTTAATTTCTATTAGTTGAGCAAATCGAGTTTGTACTGTACATAGGTATAGGTATAGGTGTAACTAACCGGTTTTAATTGAATTTCAGATCATTTGGACCTTTTTGTCGAATGTCGAATTAAATGAAATTCTTCAAATTTACTCACTAAAATTAAGGGTTCGTAACGGGCTATCATGCATATAATGTCGCCTATAAAAACCCCACCCAATAATCTAAATACTCCCAAACTAGTTTATCGCAGCTCGTGTTGCTGATGTGGAGGTGGGCTTAACACCCAACAATGGTGATTGTTCAGTGAAACTTCTTGATACTTAATGACTTCAACAACTGATCTCATTCACTACGAAGTGCCTAGAATGAAGACAATGAATCTCAATCCCTCAATTGAAACTTAACCCATCGCCGATGTTTCATCGTCTGGCCATGGCCGGGGCCATCTCGAGAAGCAACTATCGTTCATTCCAGCGCTATTGAATCCATTTCGAACACATCTCATGTTTCACACTACACGAACATAAAAATCTCGTTCATTTACTCGTGCAGTTAACCAAACACAGATTTATATCCTGCCATAATCGTTAAAACCAAATCGTTGTGCCACATCCATCTATATCTATACACATACGCCGGGTGTATGTGTCGTGGTGTGCGCTTCTCTATTCCGGCTAAAAACACCAAAGGAAAGACGATTTTATGATACCAGAGGATACGTTTGTACGTATACGTAACGTACACGGGGATGTTATGAAACTTTAAACTTTCAGAGACGGAAAAGGCAACGCCAACGATGAACACCGGAATAGCAGCGAGCAGCGACTACGACTACGATGAACGATGGGTAATGGAGATGATGTCTCATTTGATTCCTTTCAACTTTGTCAGAGTCCTTTGGTCCCTTTGTTCAATACGTTCTTTATAGACAGCAAGTGAAAAATAAGCATCAAAACTATACTGAGCATATGTACACCGCATTAAACCCCACCGCCCACCGCCTGTCACCCGTATCCTTCTATCTATCGACATAGGGTGGCAGCAAGGACACCCGAGTATTCATCCCAATTTAGTAGTAAAAGAGATGAGGAAAAAAATCTAAAGACATTTCAGCTCCCTTGCACCCACTCTGGCATTTCGGTTTCCTTTCGTTTCTTTCTTCCTGCTGCCGGTTCATGTGTACACAAAAGTAATCGATCCTGGAAGAAGCATGGATGTGTCTTGGCAGTAATGCGATACTTCTCTCTAATGGACGCTCTTATATGCCAAACGACCTCACGTACACGTTTTAATAGGCACTAAGCAAATTGTGCCAGAGATTGAGATTCTGTTTTGTTCGTTCAGAAGTCCCGCATGAACTGATTGGTGTGTGTCCGGGTGGTTTGTCCCTTTTGACCGTCTGTCGTCAGGTACGAGTACGAGTACATAATTGGCTAGCTGCGATGAAATGTGTTGCCATAACCCTCATATTCGCATGCAACAACGGCGTTACCAACTACTACCTTTGAGACATGGAATGGAAACTGGAAACTGCGTTTGTGTGTCCCTTTGTGTCAACAAGCTCAAGCCTTAATGAACGAGTACTTGTACATCCTTACTTCTCGTCTAACACCACCACCACCATCATTATAAAACAATTTAAATGTTCTCTCAAGTTAATTGAAACTTACGTTGTTTTAACAACCTCCGGAGACCTTTCTGAATCTGACAGCACTTTGCCAGCAAATAGGGTAAGGAAAAGGAAACACACTGAAGCAATATGCCACTTCCATTATATTGTACTAACTTTGTCGTCGTCACCTACTATCGGAATCCATTCAGGAACTCAAAAAGCGGGACTGAAACACCACACATGTGTGCCTCACTTTCGGTATAGTAGAAACAAAGCACTCTGCCTGCCGCATAGTAGGAATATGGAGAAACAGGCCTCTGCACACCGAATGAATCCTGTGGAACGGTAATTTTTCCTTTAATTACGCATCTACATGTCTATCCCGTCGTGTCGTTGTGGGATGCGATTTATCAGGTAAAAGCAGAAATACCTATGCACCACCCATCACCCACCAACCGTCACGTCATCTCTTTTCTCGCTGTCGCACAACTAAATGCCACTTGAGGAGCTTACAAAGCAAGAGGATGCACTCAAAATAATTGCATTAAATTTAGTAAAGGACTCGGTAAAAGTTTGCTTCACAGTCTAAGCGAGTGTGAATGAAGATCTGGAGCGTCTGTATGAAGAAGTGATTCTGATTCTGATGTTATGTTGCCATTCTAGTTGAGGGATGACGGGACGGCGACGGCGATGTTTGGGTGCGAAATAGAGATGAGTATCGCCGCCACCCTATGCAATTGTGCAGTCTAAATTACAGTTCAATGGAACCTGAAGCAGACGCAGGAAGCAAAGCTACATACGAGTGTTTCGATAAGTTCAAGTGAGTTGCTGTAAATCACGCAAAGATTTGTTTTGCAATTCTCCTTTCGTTTAATTGGAAGTCGTATCGGTGAATCGGTGAAGTATAAATCGATTGGGAAGATGCACTAGGATTATGGGGCAGACACTTCCGTCTATCAAAATAAAAGTGAAAAAGGTAGAAACCAATCTCTATAAAAACAATATCTATTGAATGATTGATCTTAAGAGATGGTCTGTTTTTTTACACCTCTCACACTCAAACTCATTAATGTGAGCAGAATAGCTGCTACTTCTGATAAGCTCTTAGAAAAGGCGGCGAGGATACGCGCAGCAACTCGCGAAAGCCCGACGCAATTCCCGCAATGAAAACAGCGTGGTAGGTTACTAGTAAAGCGTTCTTGAGCATTGAACATATTTTTAAAAGCATCTGCACCGGGCTACCAGCTTCATAAGTCGTAGAATTGAAATTAGATAAAAATAAAATATTTGTCGAAAATTCACATTCAATTCCGGACCATTGGGGTATAAAAGGCTTCCTCATGTTTGAGGTAGGGAAAAAATTTGTCTAATAAGGCTGTTGTAACAACAGAAGGTGCATTGATTCTTATGAGCCAACACTTGGTCAGAAGGTTGGAATTGAATGTCATACTGACATGCAGAGGCGGAAATGGTGATCGAAGCCGGAAGCAGCTAGTTTCCCGAAAACTTCCCAAAAATTACCAAAAATGTTCGTTTGGTCAGATTAAAATATTTCAGAACATTGGCTAAATATTACTCTGGTTCTCAAGTCTCTTCTTTTTTTGTCGACCAAAATTTGTTTTGTACCTATGTATGTATGTATATGATGACAAACGGCACTACTTCTTCACGAATTGTCGAGTTCTTTTAAAGCTGAAAAAATTGATCGCACAAACAATAAGAGGAAACATCTGGAAAAAACTACTGTGAATCATAAGCAAGGGCAAAACTTTCAATAATACACAAAAACTCTCCAGTTATCCTGGACACCACCCATAGAGTTATTTGAAACCTAAAACACCTGAGTTTCCTATCATTACGTCGATCTGTCTGTCTCTCATTCTTGTTCTTCATCCCATTTAGCGTGTGTAGATTATAAAAAAAAAAGGTGACGATCATTCCTGTTTTTAGGGTTCGGCACCCATATGGCAAGTTCGCTCTAACTCTTAAACGTCTGCCTGTGATAAAAACATCAAGAACCGTTCTACATAGAAACTTGAAATTTGGCACACTTATGCATTATTACGTGGGTCCACATATTTGAGATAACTTATGACTCAAAAATATTGTGAAACAACTACATAGGGTGGCGAAATGTAAACTCGAAAAAAAGGATTTCAAAAATATATGGGATCTATTGCTAAAAACGTTTGAGAAAATACCATTTCCCATCTAATAAAAAAAGTACGTGATTTTGCTGAGACTCGAACTTCCAAGCCTAGCCCAGTGGTAAAAAGTAATCTAATATTTTCGGGAGCGCCACGATTGACCGCAAGCCAAAACGAAATCTCGCATTTTTTAAATAAATCCCGACTAACAAAATCTGGCATTTAATATTCTCTTTCAGTGCGTACCGCAGTCCCCGCAATCCAAAATCGAATGGATTGGCAGAAAATGCAGTGCATATTGGAAGGATATTGTATTATTGAACCTGCCAACTCTTTATAGTTTATACTATACTATATTCTATGCCAATGGATTCCATATCATGCTGGTCTCGATCTTTAATTGAACATTATACGTTTTTAATGGTCTTTGTAATTAAATTAGCCTTACACCTGCAAAACTGTAAGCCTTCGGGAAAAAATTATGTAAGGTAAATTAGTAGGTGACGTTATGGCGCATCAAAATAATAATATTAAAAAAAAACTATATAAGCACACTTTTCCGAGATAAATGCTATTTTCCCAAAAATTGGTTTAAAAAATTCAAAAAAAAATCAGTGTTTGAAGACCAATATCTCGAAAATGAAAGTACGGATGGTTATAGTTTTTAACAGTTATAAACACTATTCAATTGTGGATGAAACGAGTGTTGCATACGTAAATATGCATACCCAACAATTTTCCTTTTGCAATCGCATATTTATTTGTTGTAAACGTAAATATGCTTATCTTACAATTTTTCATTAATCAAACGCGATCGCATTATTATTTTGTCTTTCCCATAAGCAAACTATTTGCATATGGTGTCTTATGACAAATGCGTTTCGCATATCTTTTAATTTTCCGTGTGCGAACTGGTCGCAGCCAACGTTCCCAAAGGTGTCATTTATCCTCTTCAAGGTAATGGCACAAATGCATGTTCGGCGGCAGGGCAGACAATTTTGGAAAAAGAGTTCGGTATCAGAAGTTTTTGAAAAAAGTTGTGTTTAAGACGTGGTGCCGTACAGACGCACAGTTGATAAGTTCAGTATAGATAAGTTTAAATAAGTGTTTATTAAAATAATAAAATAAATAAAAATCAGCTTGTTTTTCAATTATAAAGGGTGATTTTTTAGCTGGTTTGGTTTTGGCAACACTGGTTTTGACAGCTGACGTGTGTTTAGTACCTTGTGTCACTATCAAACAGCTTCAGTTTGGTTTGCAATTTAACCATGGATCGTCTTACAAATGAACAACGCTTGCAAATTATTGAATTTTACTATCAAAATTCGTGCTCGGTTCGAAATGTTCATCGCGCGCTGCTTCCATTTTATGATCGGCATTCTCGACCTTCTGAGCAGTCTATTCGGAAGATTGTGACCAAATTTCGCACCCAATTTACTTTGTTGGACATTAAACCACCAACACGTTTACGTACTGTGCGTAGTGAAGAAAATATTGCGGCCGTATCAGCTAGTGTGACAGAAGACCGCGAAATGTCGATTCGGCGCTACCGAGCGATGATAACAAACTTTTTTTTGCCCGAAATGGAAGTTTTTGACTTGCATGATATGTGGTTTCAACAAGACGGTGCCACATGCCACACAGCACGCGAAACAATGGCGCAATTGCGAGGCGAGTTTGGTGAACAGTTAATTTCACGTTTCGGGCCGGTCAATTGGCCGCCTAGATCGTGCGATTTGACACCATTAGATTATTTTTTGTGGGGGTATGTCAAGGCTAATGTCTATAGGGACAAGCCCGCTTCGATTGACGCACTGGAAGCCAACATCCATGCATTCATTCGTGAGATACCGGCCGATATGTGTGAAAGAGTATGCCAAAATTGGACTCAGCGGATGGGCTACCTGAGACGCAGCCGCGGTCAACATTTGCATGAAATTATCTTTAAACATTAAATTGCAAGGTTCAAACTATCGATTCAAATAAATATTTCATTAATTTTTTCGAATTTTTTGTGTTTTTTTTTAAAAAAAAGTTCTCAACCTCTTAAAAAATCACCCTTTATTTCCAATCCGTCACTCTGCTGTATCGGCGTTGTCTTGTCGAATTGACTATTGTAAAGTACAACGAACATCGAATTCACCTCGTGTGATGAGGTCAGTGCAAAAAAGCAAATAAAAACAACACTTTTTCGAGATAATTGCTATTTTCCTAAAAATTGGTTAAATAAAATCAAAAAAAAATCAGTGTTTGAAGACCAATATCTCAAAAATGAGAGTACGGATGGTTATAGTTTTTAACTGTTATAAACACTATTCAATTGTCTATGAAACGAGCCTACTTTGGTTTTTCTAAGTTGGGTACCAACTTTTCTAAAGGATCTTTATTAAACACCCTGCAACTTAGTGGGTGTTAAAGATAGACCCCCCCCCCCCCCCCTCTCCCATACAATTTTTCATGACGTGAACCAATGAATCAGTTCCCAAAATATCTGTAACTCAAACCGGACCACCCTGTATATAGATTTATTGAAATACATTTTATTATTCAAGAAAGCAACATAAGTGATATTCCATTCGTGCAAAAATATAACATGCACTCACAAAGGATTGCGATTGCGAGAACTATGCCCAGGCTCACAACGAACTGTGGCGCCACCTAAAGAAGAAAGAAGAAGATATCGGAGCTGGCTATGACCCACTAGAAGGCGAACCAATCTTCTAATATCAGCCGTTTTGAGGTTCGGCAATAGTTTTGAATCTGAAGTATTTTGGAAGCGTTTAATTGCTCTTGCACTAGGTGCTAATCGGTAATCATTTCATTCGCGAACATCAAAATGTGATAGTGAGCCGTGGAAGCGATGACATTCATTGCTGGGGAAAGGGGTGAGAGCGACTGTCCACTTGCGAGAGTTCCCGCACCCCACACGCTAGTCTTTTTATCATTTCAGATTTCACATATATAACCGCCCGAATTGCATAGCAAAAGATACAGTTAATTTCATTCTCGTTATAGACTGTAAGTTAATAGGAACTCGCACGCACATATGCACATACATTATGTATGTATCTGTAACTGATAACAATTATCGTAAAGTCAATCGCTGCTTATTTATGCGTTGTTTGATATTTTGCAAATTTAGTGCAACACTCAACCGATTAAAAGATGCAGAGCTACAACTATAATTCATAGAATATCTCCAAATAATTATGTAAAAATGTATATGCCATACAGAGAACAGAAGCTGTAACCAAAAATGCGAAAACAAAAATACAAATTAAGCTTAAAAAGCAAATCGACGATAAGTCCTTATTATGAATTTATCTGTGGCATTGTAATTAATGCTATTATCGAGTAGATTTTAATTTATTTACCGTATGGTTTGTTGGGCTAAATGCCATAGCAACTCGACCAGGAGCGCGAGTGCATATGTGGGCGCGCCTGTAATTCCAAACCAAATAGCAGTAATTTTTGATTAATCTGTTTGTTTATGAATTAATTGGGTTTGCGATACGCTAAATGACCTATAGCATTATGATTGGTTCGGTCTAGTAGAGAGTTTTGTTGTTCGATGTGGTTCGGTCCGGAAATGGCTCGGCGGCCAGGATCCCCAATGATAGTGGTGGTGATATTTTTAATGGTCTCGCATAAAAAGTCTGTCGAGGACATTCTCACTGGATTAACCTCAATTTGGTTGTCTTTTTTGCTATTTTTTGTTTAACAAGTCACTCAATGCTGGTCACATTCAAATGTGGTTTACATTTTATAATCCCATTTGAATGTGCAGCAAATTTCGTTTTTTTTTTACATTTTTCTCTAATTACCAGTTTCTATCATAATATTTTTTGTTAAATTTGAATAAAATGATTTTGAATAGAGTTATATTGGTGGATTTATTCCGATCGAACTTTCCTTTCAGTAATATGGTTACAGTCAAACTTCCCTATAGCGAACTCGCACGGGACCAGAAAATCACTTCGTTATATTTATTACCCCAATTTCACGTACCACGAAAGAGTGCGCCTTAACGGCTTCGTTCCACCAGAAGCGTTCCTCTATTTTGACCAACAGGGTCTGATCCAGGATAGAACAGCGGTACCGCTAATCTTCCATGTTGCTCGCAAGACTGTGGATAGGCGGCTCAACTACGACAGAGACGTCGCACAGAGCCAAACGGAGCGCCTCCGGTTTAGTAGGTCGGTTTCGGGGCGCGATGGGCACGATGTTGAACAGCAACATCAGAAATTCTGGTGGCTGTTAGAAAGAGATGGAATTCCCTCGTCGATTCCGTTTGATCCGGGGTAGACCCCAAGGCATAGTTGGCCACCTTTTATGTTTATTATGTAGACATGCCGTGGCCGGCTTACATAGGTTTAGGTAGTATAGGTATTATTAAGTTTTATAAAAAAATAAAAAATAAAAAAAAAAAAAATACGCACAGCACTTTGCCAACAAAAAAAAAAATATAAAAAACAAATAAAAAAACCACAAAAAAATTATAAAATAACACAGCACAAAAAACAAAAAAAAATTACGTATTTAATTACGTAGCTAGACTTAAGATAGGTTAAGTAGTTGTAAGTTTTATTTAAGGTAGTTTTAAGCAAAAAACATGTCCTGTTGCTAAGTTTTTTTTTTCAAACTTTTCTTAGCTCTAAAATTGTAACTTTAATTAAAATTCTATATTATAAGTTAGGTTACGTCGAAAGACATAGTATAAGTATTAAGTTTAGCTTAGAGTGCCCGTGTGGGGCCAGTAAGTTAGAGTAAGGTAGTTAAGTTAGTTAAGCTAGTTTTAATCACTTTTGTCTAGCATTTAAGATTTAATTGAATTGATGAATAAAAATGAATTAAAAATGAAAAAATGAAAATCACTTCGTTATATAAAAAAAATCGTTATACAGAAATTAGGAATGTTTTTTTTTATCAACTTTTATTAATAGTAATCAGTGATTTTAGTTTCTCTAAACCCTTTCATTTTACTTCCTCAACAAAATCTTCTAATACATTTATGCCCGTTTTCACAGTGCGAGCTTAAGTGTCGATCCAACGATAATCTCAGGATTACCACGAATTGCGTTCCCACAGTGCAGGCTTAACGTAATCCTGCACTTAAGTAGTGTCATAACTTAAGCCACCGACTTCCACGGCTTAAGTATCGATCCAGAGAGTAAATTGTTGCCGTAAGTGTACCAAAATAATATTAACCTCCAAATACAGTACAGAAAACCTACCTAAACAACGAAATGTTTTATCTGGTAATGAGGCTGGCATTGCGACTCTCATTTTATGCAAGTGGAGGGGGATGATTCTGCTGATATCGCTGCTCGCTGCGCTCGCGACTTCAGTTGTGTATCTGTTTCATCAGGATGCACATCGAAGAAAGGGGGGGGTTCGAAATTTTTTAGTTTTCGTCAGCATACTGCTATTTCGTCGTTTTTTGAATTTAAAATGAATAAATTGAATTATTTTTCTATTTCCACACATGCAGCGGCTTCTTTGTCTTCTATTCTTTTAATTTTCATTGTATTTTTTCTAAAAAGCACTTGACAAGGAAGTGAAAACTAAATTTCGTTTGTCAGCTTGTGTTCATTCACAATTACATTTTTCCATTAATGGTTCACAATGACACTCAATCCATGACTTAAATATACCACACTTAAGTGGTGACTGTGGGAACGAAAACTTCTTAAGTGACGGATTTGTTCAATCCGACACCTAACTAATCCAACACTTAAGCTCGCACTGTGAAAACGGGCATTAGAGATTCAAACACATTAGTCGGTACGTTACTCCTCATCGCCAGAAAGGTTCGAAATACGACAATTGATGATTCGTCCCAATATAGGTAACATTTTATCAGCATCCGGTCAACTTTTGCGAACTCCCCTTATTATGTCTTACTTCTTTCTCGGTACAAAGTTTTATTTACGTGCGAAACAGAAACTTATTTAAAAAATTCCGTATATGGAGACAAAAACGCATGAGAGTTCGATTTCCAGCTACAAAATTTGTTCGTTGTAGAGAAAAATTCGCTGTATGGAAATTCGTTATAAGGAAACCAAAACACACTTAAAGTAGAGCTTCGTTGTATAGAAGTTTGTTACAGGGAAGTTCGACACTATTTTGACACTTTTTTGTGCTCATCGTTTGAACGAAACACAACATTTTGAAAACTCAAATAAAACGAATCCAAATGATAAAAATTGAATTGATATTTCGAAAACCGACAAAAAATATTTTATTACAAATCCAAAGCTGATTTGAAGAATTGTAATTGTAATTTGTTTTTAGTTTTTTCTTAACCCTTTCGGTATTTTGATGCCCTATATGGCAACACGGTTTCTTGAAACTCCCAAATCGCAATCTTTCTCTATAAAAGTTTCTGTTTTGTTCTTAATTTGTTCCTAACTTCGTGATGTATATGTTCAAGCATTTCATGCTAAAAAAATTTGATCCTATCTGCTCTCAGTGCGCATTCAGCTCTCGTGCAGGGAAGTTCTCCAAACTAAAATCCATTTTTTTATCAGCAGACCATTTTTATAATATATTTTGTGTTTATATAATCATGAAATTAATTAACATTTTTGATGTTCAATAATAGGCGTATAGTTTAAAAATAAAAATAATCGTATAAGTTAAGTCTGGCCAATTTGACATAATTTTTGTGTTTTTAGGGCATCGCGAGCCTCTGCACAGTGGTTCCACCGTAGGCCAAAAGTCGAAAGATTCATTGTAAAAGTTTTCACTCAAAACCATTTAAGGTAGCTGAGAACACCCCAAAGTTAGTATTATTTTAATATTAATTAAAACAAAATTGCATTCTGTGTTTTGTGTTAAACTTTTGACTGTGTTCCCCCCGCGACCCCCCAGCGTATTATATATTGCCAGAAAGGCTGATTTCTGTACTTTTTGATGCAAGTTGAATCAGCTGCGGAAACCATACCTCTTACTATTTTACCTCAGTTGCTATCACCAAATTCTCTTTTACTAGAATGTTATGTTTACTTGATCATACAGCCAGACGTCTGCTTAAGTATAGAAAAACTAATCTGAAAACTTTTTCGCCTGATTTTTCTAATAGCCTGGCATTTAGTCTGATGGAGGACATGGTATACAAGGTAATGCTCGTTTTTGAATGATTCTTGGGCTACAATTAACTTTATACCAGGAAAACTGTAGGTCCCAGTTTATATTTGTATTCAGCTTTTTCAAACACATTACATAAAAACTGCACTTGTTAACTTTTGTCAATATTCAAATCACCTGTCCTCATTGAACCACAATTCTACAAGTGTTTCTTGACACTTCTCGTGTTATGTTGCATCTTTCCCTGCAATTGTATTGGACAATTCGACAATTGTCGAAGTATTCACGGACTTGTCGTTTATTGTTACACAATTTTTTACAAGTTGTCGAAATTCGCTTGGCCTATAAGTACTTGTCGCGTTTGTGTTACAGCTTACAGGCCCCGGATGTACAATATTCAAATTGTTGGAGTTATTTAACTTTCCTAGGCCAATTTCTCGGATATACATACATATTACATACATATGTACATATGTACCAATACTTTCAAAGTAATTTGAATTCTGAAAATACCATGAATCAAGCCAGCATTCAACAAAGTACAGGTAAGCACACCAAACAAAAGTAGATACTTGAACGCTAGGCGAATGAAAAGACAATTGAAACCATTAAGCCAAATACCATTTACAATATAAAGAGGACATACAAATAAAATGGGTTACCTGAGATTACGCCAAAAGCAAACCGAAATTTTGGAAAAAAAACGCCAGAAAACTTTTTGTCAAAGGAGGAATGGCCAGACTTTTCTGGCAATCTTTCAAAATTTCAGGCATTTTTTCCAAAAAAAATTTCTAGCGTTTTTTTTCATTTTCGGAACTTGAAAAACGCCAGAAAATAACTACTAGTTGGAAAAAAAACCCCAGACATTTTTTTTCCTTTTCTAAAAATAGAAAAAAAAACGCCAGAAATATTTTTTCTTGTCAACTGCAAAGTTTTATGTTTGAAACAGAGAAGGCGTGGATCTGGATAGAAGTCGGAAATGTTCTGAAAATTGTTTTCATGTTATGAGTGTTCCCAAAACCTTCTTACTATTCTTCTCCTCCTCTTGAGATAGTAATACAACATGATGGTTTCATTATGGCTCGAGTCTTCCGAATACATTTCACACCCGGTATCCATGGCGACACTCAACGAACTAGAGATTTTGTTTGATTTTGATGAGTTTTCTCGTGTGTTGAGTCAAGTCACCGCTGAGTCCGTGACCAGCGTTGCCGCTTGACTTAAGATAAACGTAGCCCGAAAAACTGTGAAAAGTAGCAAAAGTAGCAAAATCTCTCATACTGAAAAGTAGCCTAAGGTAGCAAAAACAAAAGAAGAACGTTTGTATAAGCAATCAATTTATTTTACAAAAACTGATTGTTCATAATAAGTACTTGTAGTTTTCGTTCTAGCACAAGTTATATTTATTTGCGCTACCTTCGAGTCAGAAAAACACTTCCTTGAAACTTTTCGAAGAAAATCCATGTTGGACAGCGGAATATGATTTACGATGCAAAACATGACCAGGCAATGCTCTTCGAAATTTCCATACTAACCATATTTTTTTTATTTGTTTATTTTTATTTTCCTCCTCCTTTTTTTTCGCTGTCTAATTACGAATCTGCAGCAATTACATAAAGTTGTTGAGCGATTTATAGCAATTTATAAGTACAATTTATCATCTTTCTGATCCAATTTAAACTTAACAGAAGAAATCCAAAAATGTTTCTGTTTGCTTCAGTCAACACAGTTGCCAGTTTTTGAATTGTGACAGAATAAATAAACGACGGAAGGCAACGCATATTTTGGATGCACAAAAGAGAAAACTCAGCAAACCAAATTCACCCTCAAATGAATTAGCTTTGTTCAATGATTGAATTTTTTCGATTGAACTTCAATTTCTCCCATTTGGTAAACTTAAATCTCGTCGAAACACTTTTCCCTTCAAATACCTAAAACAATCAAATGTGCAACACAGCTGATTTTAACATTTCTTACAAATCTGTTCTACATCAAGAGTAGCTGCGGAAAAGTTGTCTCGGATCGAAATTTTTCTCGTTGAACACCAAAACCTTGCACTTTTCTGCTCTTCTCTGTACAGCACAGCTTCATTGAACAGACCTATTGTTGGGGTTGAAAGCAACAGAGAGCACTGCCAAACAGAAACAAAATATTTTGCAGGCGACTTCGAAAAAAGGTCAATGTGACTTCAAAAATAAAATGAAGCAAAATGGGCCAAATTTTGAAATTAAAGTAGCAAAGTAGCAAATTGAAAAAACTGAAAAATAATGTAGCACTTTTGCTACGAAAGTAGCATTGTGGCAACGCTGTCCGTGACTGGTCTGTAAAGTGTTGCCAGTTCGTGGGGAATTCCCCTTTTCATGGGGAATTTTATTCCAAAATTTGATGAAATGGGAATGAAGGGGAATCTACTCCCTTCTAGAAAGAAATGTGCGGAAAATAAAAGTAGAATGTAAATAACTCTTAATTGAGGAACAAAGCAATAACAAAACAGAATAACGTTTTGACAGCAATGCGTAAACGTAACTTACACACATGCCTTCCTCGTGCGCAGGTAGCACTGTAGCAGGTCTTATACCTCCTTGCCTGATAAGAAAATAAGCCATATGCATGAGTTCATTTCAAATACATTCAAAGGTATGGGTTAGCGTTAGGGCATTAGGTGGATCTGCTTTAATTACGAACTTTTTTTCATAACTTAATGTATACAAATATGTAATGTACATAATTAACCATTCCTACAATTCTCTCGTTCTTTTTAATAATGTTCAGCAATTTTTATTTATTTTTCAATAAAGAGATTTCGCACTGCTATGACTTCATTTTTACAACAAAGTTGTTTTTTATTACGTTTAAATGCCCCCAAAAACTATGAAAAACTACGAAAACCCGTTCGCGTACGGAAAAATTTTGCGCTTCGAATTTTAGCACAGGGAATTTCTTTGGGCAGATATATAAATATTATGTATGTATGAAAACTGTCATATCTTTCAAAACTCATACATTTTTCAATATATGGCGCGAAAAGGAAGCGAAAACTTTTTGAAAATATATTGTGATCTGTGATGGGGAATTTCACTAAAAGCACACACTGGGTCTGTAACCCAAGTTCGGTTTAGGTTTTTTTCCAGTTGCTCCGTGTACAATGTGCATTGGGCCTAATAGCGAACAATTCGCAGGAATTCTATTTGTTTTCACTTTTACAGCACAAAATAGCTAGCTATATCCCATTTTGAAATAAATAAGCTTTTTTGGCCTTTTTTCCAAAATAAGGAAACTAGATATTAGACCAGAATATATGTTTATTTTATGGCCGATTCCCATTTTAATTTCTGGTACTTTTCCCACATCTGTCTAGCATGATTTCCGAAATTCTGTTTTTTTTTTTAAATTTGAAAACACAAAAATTTTCTGTCGTGCCGATAAAATGTCAAAATAATTGTTTACTTGTGGTTTGAATCAACATCGAGTTGCAACGCATCCTGATCCTTGTAATTTATTGAACCTACACTTTTAGGTTCAAAATGTAATTTCCAATCTTTCTGAATATGCTGAAACTGAATTAAGACCTTCTGAATGCAGGTTCAATAAATTATTGGTATATATAATGCTGAAGACGATAACTAAGGCAAAGTAAACAGTCTTCAACATCCTTAGATACGAATAAAAAGCATAAACACCTTTAAAGGCAATATCCCTTGAGATTCTTCAAACTAAAGTAAGAACTCAAAAATGTTTCCACATTGAAAATCCCTTCTCCCAGAGAAGGAATGCAAAAATCATTGGAAAGAATTTCAATACAAAATAATAAAACCATATGTACACGTAGATACGAGTACATTCACCACATTTCAGTGTTCGAATAGTTGAGACACCCAATGGTACCTCTACGAGGAAAAGCTCACCTTAACTACCCCTAAAGTGTAAAGTCTTGTCGTAGCAGATGAATTTTTAAAGAGGATTAAAATGGCCACATGCCAAATTTGATTTATTCGTGTACCGGTAACATGCCATACAACTACAGATACTCCTACGATGGAAAGATACTATGTATACAATGCTATGTGATGTAGGGCAGGATTCAAATGAGAGGTTACGTGGTGTGGTCTCGGCAAGTCGAAGCGAAATGTTCATTAAGTTACGTAACGAGATGGATGGCGAAATGAAACTGCTGGAGGATACACGATACAGGACACCACTACACCATACAATTCGATTGGTAATGTTAATGTAATTAAAGGACACGAAGGTTTTTATTTACAGAAATAATTACTCCTACGAGATATGTACATACATAGGTCAGTAACCGCACTTAACCAACCTCCCCTTTGCCATATTACATTGTACGAGTAAATACGTTTTTTTTTCAAATAAGAATAAACTGCTATTGTTTGTGCAGGGACATTCACCTCTAATGACGGCGCGTACCGCTTCTAAGGCCTCCGCCACGCCGCCGGAGTAGAAGTAGCAGAATATAAAAATCTGTTCTTTCTAGAGATAAACTATCTCTTTGCCTTGCTGATGTCGTGAAACCACACAAAGTCACCTGTAATTAACGCTCCGCCAGGTATGATAGTGGTGAAGTTATTTCCATTCATTTTCAATGAATTTATAATGACACACCCTACCAGGAGCGTGGTCCTCATCCTTATGCCTGTGCTATCCCACCAGAGCGTTACTCTTCAAACAGTAGCCACATAAATGCACTCCGTCCGTCCATTGTTCGAGTACGACTGCCATCTGAAGCGCGCGCAATTCGACGGAACAACGCAATTAGCGGCACTATTGTTCGCAATTCAATTTGCATACAATTACCTCAGCATCCACGCCTATTGCACACCACTACGGCCGCACCCACCCACCGGTGTGGTGTGCTCTCCTGGTATCACTCAGATTCGTGGAATTTGAGTAAATGATTTTGGATCTTCTGTACGAATACGGCTGTGGATAGAGTTCACCTGTATGTGATGTTGCTCGTGGTATTTCTATTTCCTTTGGACTTTTCAACGACGCGACGGGACTAGGACGACGATATTGTCTTTGGCTTTTGGTGCTTTGGTTTCGTTTTATGTGTCAGGAGGCTGCCTGAAACAATTGTAATATGCAGAAGTTCTCGAGCTATTCGGTTGGGATATTGACTCGTGCTCGAATGTATCGAACCATCAGCCATGCTTGTGTAAGAGGGCGGAAACTGAAAACTTATATGTTCATTGATGCGTTTGCAAAACAAAAAGCGATACAGTTAGAAGATTTCATTTGAATGTTGTTTGGCATCTGGATGAGGATGAGTATGAATCAGATTAGTATGAGAAGGAGGATGAGTAGGTATGAGTATGAGTATAAACGTCCGATGACTATTAGTGCTGCTGGATTCTCACCGGCTAAGACCATACCTAAATACGAGCATATTGATTTTCGTCCCCTACGGGACCGCCGAAAGGCGTTACTTCGCGGGTTCAGATTAAAGCCTTAGTTTACTCTATTCTATTATTTGTACTATTCGCTTTACATTGACTTTCTAGACGCCTAAGGTCGCTGAGTATGTGTAACTTATGTATAATGGTGTAGTTTTAGTCATTTTAAAACATTAAGAAACGATATTATAGGGAGTGGCCCACTCTCCAAACTGATCCCGTAGAGTGATCCTCTCGGATTTGTATCTTGGGCATTGAAAGAACACGTGTTCCGCGTTTTCCAGTACAATTTCACAATATGGACAGTTTTTTTTATAATTCACTCACCCTAAAGGGGCTATGATACCCTTATAATGTTATACGCAGCACGAACACATGAAGAAGAGACACATCAGCGTAATGATAGGAAACTCAAATGCTAGCCTACAATTTCAATTAACTATATGGGTGGAATACTGGAGAGTTATGTATTTGGATTTTTTTTTTGTCGTTGCACATGATTCACAGTATATTTTTCTGAAACATCTGGACATGAACAGTGAACATTCAAAGTGACAAGAGATGACGACTACCACTACGTCAAATCCACCCACCAGCAGGTATTCTCTAAAACGGCCATGTTCCCTCAAGAAACTGAGTCAGATAAAACATCGTTTCCCCGTGATTCTGTTTAATCCATACATCGATCACAGGTATGAGAGGATGCGTCCTCCATTCCATTGATGTTGTCAGGTTATGACACCACGATTCATTTCGTATTTTCTTTCGACGTCGACGAGACTACCCGGCCATTTCGGACTCGGTGGTTTTTTAGTCTTTCTATTTCTTCGGGGAGTTTGCCGAGCATCGAAGATACGAAGAGTATAGTGCGAAATAGCCCGAAACGCACTGGCGACCGTTAATGCGCTAAGGCGGCGAACGGATTTGATTCCCCGTGTGTAAGACTTAACTTTTGCGAAATTAGACCATATTTTCGCTGCGGATAGGAATGTAGAACTTGTAGCTCTTGTAAGAAGAAGTATTTTATTCTGTTTTGGGTCCCCGATATTTTTCATTAGCTTTGAAAGTGCACTAACTAAGTTTTCGATGATTTTTCCGTTACGTGATCTAGGAGGTGCTGCAAACTTAGACGAGCGTCAATAATCACTCCGTAGTATGATTAATAAACTCGAAACCAGAGAACTGTAAGCGTAACCCTTTCGCGAACTTTCCTATTCATAACAAGCACTGCTTCCGTTTTATGATCAGCGATTATCAGATCGGCGATTGATAACCATCGACGCACAGTTTCAATTGTCTCGTTGCTGTATAGTCGAACTTCTTCCAGGGTTCAACCGCAAAGCCGATAAATCGACGCTTTACTTGGTATCGGTAGGCGTAGAATCTCATCATACATAATTATATGCCACATCAGGGAGCCTAAGACCGAGCCTTGCGGCACACCGCCAGTTGCTTCTTTAACACCTTCGTCGGGATCATAAAAGAGGACTCTATTCACAAAGTAGCTTATTATCATTTTACGGAGATAGTCTGGTATTTTTATCCGATCAAGACAGTTCATAATACGCTCCCAATTTATGGAATTAATTACATTCCTCACGTCCAGAGTAATGATACCGCAGTCTTTTTAGATGCCTCCTTTGCAGCAGCTGCCCTCTATAACGGCATGGGCTCTTGTTAATACAGTGCGGATTGCGTCTAACGTAGATCGTGACTTGCAAAAAACCGTATTGGTGCCCGTATTGTTAATTGCTGGTAGGAGCCTAAAGTAAATGTTCTGCTACGAGAATTTTCCGACCGTGTTTGTTTGGATCCCCCTTCCCTTTTGGCAGCATCCTAATACTATGAGTATGAGTATGAGTATGAGTATGAAGTATGAAGACGAGAATGAAGACGATTCTTGCCTTTCTACAGAATATCACTGACGACAGTCCCTTGTCACATAAACCACCGTTTACTGTCAGGATCAAATGCTTCAATCACTTGTCAAGACGTCACAAAACACTTGTGAAAATTAAAAGAAAGCACAATCGTCGTAACAGATTAAGAGATGATTGCACCTATACGGTGCAGTTCCACAAAAGTCACATTCTGTCCGTCGAAGGATAGTCTGACAATGCAATGGGCCATAAAGCAGTGATTACCGCACATAAGCATTCGGTCTTTACCCACACGCTGCCTCTGTGGGAGGCAATAATCCTGAGAGTGAATGGCGTATATTATCCTTATATCACATGTTACACATTCTCGGCATCATTTAGCGAATATTATTCGTACCACTGCTGCTGACAGCTCATGGGACTTAATAATGCTGTGGAAATAATAAGATGTTGCACTAAACGGAGATCTGGGGGAATTTTTATTAAACAATTTTAAGAACTCAACCGCCATGTGTTCTCAAACGGCCTTATAGGATTCATAAAGCCACTGCATTGGAATGGAGGCGGAGAGAGTCCTGCCTGTGGAACAGCTGCAATAATACTTACATATAGGTACTCTCCTCCAGTCTTCCTTAATGACGAACTAGACCAGAAAACGACCGAGATGACGTCAATACTCTTATGTATCGCTTCCTTTTATTTGTAATCATCTTTGTAGCGCAGTTGCCATACACATGTCATGCATCCGGTATGTAATACACATTTATGCATCATGTACGGCTCCTCTGTGAACATTTATTTAAAACTTTATTATTTTGCTCAGTCGGTGGGAAAAATGGGTGTGCATATATGAAAAACCACAAACCTTTAACTGGGAGTCACCACCACCCTCCCTGATGCTCCCCCAATTTTACTTTGCATGTCGAGATGTCACAAACTTTTAATGGAATTTTACATAATTCGATGTGAAAATGGTTCACGAATGGGTTGTTTCACGTTCAGGCATCCCTGGGAGCGCACCGGTTGATGTATTGACATTATTGTTGCATATAAATGCTAAATATTTTCCATCATTTCACCAAGATGACAAGAGTAGGTATGGTGGAACTGATGGCTGTTTTCCAAAACAGTGTCAGGCATGGTATTCATTGGTTGCTCGAATTTCGTTACGATTCTTTCAAGTTTCATAAAAAGTTTTTTAAATAGAAGTGTAGAATCGAATAGTGCCAGTGAGCCGTGATTTTTAGGTGTGCATTCTTATCAGAATAAAAATAAGGTGACAACCCGAAAAATCTATCCAGCTGTAAGAGCACCGATTACATATTTATTCATGGTTCCCAATCGACTCTTTAAAAAGAGACTACACTGCATCTCATAGAAGGGGTCACTAACATCGACCCATGGAATGTCTTCTCTAAAGTCACCGCAGGATTTCTTGTGACTTCCACTACTCTTAATCCTATCGCCAATCGAATTTCAATAACGTCTTCCAGGCGGAAATACTAGCGATCTTCAAGGCTTGTCACAACGACACAACATCGTTATTATTATTCAGATAACTAAGCCGCAATTAAAGCCATAAATTCGGCAATCACCTCATCGAAACTGGTAGATCGATGCCAAGAAAACGCAATTGCTTGTGCAACCAGGCTAGAGTCACTCTTCTCTGTGTTCCAGGTTCCAGGACAAAAAAGGGAACGAGACTGACTTACTTAAGGGCGGGGTAACGTTAATTCGCGGCAAAAAAAGGGACATTTTTGTGAATTTTTTTTAACGACACAGTTAAAATCTATTTATTGAAAACAATGCCACATTAAAGTATAAAATATGGTGTAAAATCTTCATGGAAAAATATTAAAAAATACGGCAATGGCAGCAATTATTCGGAAGCATCTCGGAAAAAAGGACAATTGCGGTTCCCCTCATAACTCGGTGCTGCATCATCCGAAATCAAAGGTAACGCCGGGAGAAATTTCAATTTTTCACTTTTTGGGAACACTTTGAAGTGAAAAACGCGATTTTTGCGAAAATAAATCGGCTTATATGTTACTGTAAAATAAAATTTTTTAAAAAATTTAAAAAAAAAAACTCTCCGGCGTTACCTCGTAAATTGTATGCAGAAATAGTGTTCAAACCGTGCTTAAACCGCTGTATCTTCGTTAGTTTTGCACCGATTCATCTTAAATTTTCACAGAATATTCTTGAAAGGTTCTCCATTCAGAGGTTCGATCTTCCTTATCGTCTCAAACATGGGGACTCTGATTCGTAGATCCTTTTTGCTGGAGCATTGTTGTCCATTCGATCGATGTGGCCGAGCCAGTGTAGTCGACGTGTTTTGGCTTTTCGGACATCCACATCTTGGTACAGCTCATAGAGTTCGCGGTTATATCTTCTCCTCCATTCGCCCTCCTAGCATACAGGACCGAATATCCGACGAAGAATTTTTCTCTCGAAGGTATTAAAAATCTGCTCTGCTTTCCCGCTTATCGTCCAACACTCGGCTCCATACAGCAGAACTGGCAGGATCAATGTTTTGGAGAGCATGCATTTCGTCTTCCGAGTTAGGAGTTTTGAACCCATATGTTTTGCAAACCGAAGTACAGCGGTTTCCTAGGGTAAGTCTTCGTCGAATCTCCACTAAGGTGTCATTCGTGCGGAGTTGATGTTTACTCCGAGATTGGTAAACTCCTTAACCACTTCGAAGTTACTGTTGCCAAGAGTGACGTTTTGTCCTAGGCGGTGGACAGATATTTCTTTGTTTGTTGACAACATGTACTTGGTTTTGTCCTCATTCACTTCAAGGCCAACTCGTTTCGCCTGTTCTTCAATTGCCGTAAAAGCACACAAGCGCGCTGGGAGCGACCGATGATGTCGATGTCGTCCGCGTATCCCAGTAGCTGGACAGATTTGTGAAAGATAGTGCCTTCTGTGTTTACACCTTCCCTGCGCACTATCTGTTCCAGCACAAGATTGAAAAAGTCACATGATAGCGCATCTCCTTGCCGAAATCCGGTGCACGTTTGGAATAGTTCGGAGGAACTGTTTTCAAATTGCACGTTGCACCGCGTGTTTTCCAGCGTCACACGGCATAGCTGGATAAGCTTAGCCAGGATCCCGAATTCGACCATCGCCTTCTAGAGCTTAAGACGATGACAACAGGGAACGAGAATGCCGGCGAAATAGCCAGGCGAGGTTCAGCCTTAAATAGCTCACTAGCGGAAAACTTTCATATTCCTATAGGTGCTGTTAAGGGCAATATACTCTTGCACTTTCTAAAACTAGCTGGTCTCAGGTGAACCTGTCCGGCAAACTGTGTCCCATCCAGACAGCTATGTCCAAGTTACAATAGGTCAAAAACAAAGAACCCGCGTAGACATCACAAGTGGAGTGGCAGTTAGTACAGGGTATTTGCCAAGGCCAATAGGGCACCATGCAGCCAAACTAGCGAGCACAGTAATTTCTACCGAAGCTGCAACGCATACTAGCACTAGGCAAACTTTTTTTCGACGACCTTAAAGAGATATCGGAGAAAAGGATTGGAGAACGATCCTCTTTCTAAGATCCACAGGTCTTCAGCTGACCTCTCCTTAACTGTTTTTCAGATTTTGCTGTGTATTTGGTCATTTGGCGACAAAAGGAAGTTACTTTTCTTATCCTTACTGTACCACACCACTACTGTCACGTTCAAACTTCAAAGTCTTTCTTTCTTTTGCGCAACGTCATCATCCACCGAACTGATTTCAAATAAAATATCGATGGAGTTACCTACTAAAATTCCAAAGCAAAAATCTAAACACAACATTATGCAATCTTTTATAGCGCGGAGTTGAACCGAAAATTATTCTTTAGCTTGAAAGCACAAAAATGACATCGTCAACGGTTTTATTCTTTGCTTTACAGAGTATGCTATGACTCAAGTGTAGATGACACTACTTTGTATGGGTTATGTCTCAGCTAAGAGCGGTTCGTGCATGTGTTGCATTCAGAATAAGTTTGAGAGCACATTTCAAATTTTCGAAAGTGACTTGCTTTTATATTGTATTTTGGGCTAGTTCCAAAGCGTTAAAAACATTGCACGAATATGGTGAGAATACAGTTTCGATGCAGCCAACTAATACATTTCATCGACAACATCAACATTTCTTTATGATGTGCTGTCCAGTACCCTGGTGCGTAAATGATGCAAGAATGATTAGCTTTGTTTTATGTCCGCCCAAGCTGTTTTTTGATATTGTGTTGGTTTTGCTCATTGTGCTTATGATTTTCGTGTTCATTGTTGTTAAATAAGACGCTGATTTAAACAAGCGCGAAGAACAGACAAGTCAACAAAATTTGCTCTATGTTTGGTTATCAAAGAATGACAGTTGTCAGTGCGAATTTTTTGGTGTTCGATGTATCAGTGGTTTTTGTTTTTGATAGCCACGAAAATACAGACACTAGTCAGAGCACTGGAGCATCAAACAAACCTTTTTTTTGTGTTATATGTGTGATTTCAAGCGGTTTTTTTCGTTTCTTTTTGAAGATGATATCGGTCAAGTGGGTGTCGCCATTGTTGATGACCTATTGAGCTCATTTTACCGCATTTTCATACGTTATTGCGAGACCTTCGGGCGATAAGTTCTCGCACTCTTGTCAGATACTCTCAAAAAATAGTCACGAGTATTCCGCGATCTTGAGGATTATAGCGTTCAATGGCTTGTCGACGTGTATTCTGCATCTGATTACTTCACAAATATCAAAACAAAACTGACAGTTGCCAACATTTGCAAAAGTTATAGCATCTTCCAATAGATTCGGCCCGTTTTTTTTTTCAAATAAATAGGCGTGTTTTTTTTGTAACCTGTATAGGCTAAACATGTTTCAGCAGCATGTTTACCCATGTAAAATACAACAAAACCTTAGCCTGGATAATCATCAAGTCTTATTTTTGCACTGAAAGCTTTTTCGAAGTCTATATAGGTTACAAAAAAACACGCCTATTAGACTTCGAAAAAGCTCTCCAAATAAAAATAAGACTGGATAATTATTCAGGTTAAGGTGTTTGTGTATTTTACATGGAAAACATGTTGCTGAAACATGTTTATTCTACACAGGCTACAAAAAAACACAGCTATTGTATGCATCGTTTTGTTCAGTTTTTTTGCATATATGGTAAGAAAAAAAAGGGAATTAATGGTTAATTAGGATAAACAAAACTAGCTGCTGGATTGTGCTCTGAAGTCTGACCATCAGTTATACTAAGTTTTTTTTTAAACCATTCCCAGTACTAAAAAATTAAACGATTTTTCGATAAAGCCCCTTATTCCTAGAACGAAAATCGTTGCGAGAAAAATAATCGTTGCGAAACAAAAATCGTAGCTTGTGGTGCGAGATTTTGAGGGTAAATTCCTAGAATTTCAAATCTCGCAACGAGATTTTTGACGTACGAGTTTTGACATTTTTCTTCGTCATTTGAGAAGTTTATTTTTTATGTAATTTTCCTCCTCTTATCACTCATATTGAATTAAAAGTATCTTGAACAACAAATTTTAATTTTTTTAAAAGAGGAAATGACGTTTAAAGAAGCGAAAATATGTAGTTTCTCTTTATGCTACTCAAAATTAATACAATTGTTTTCTCTATCATTGAAAACAATATCAAAAAATCGTTGCGAGAAATAAATCGTTGCGAGAAAGAATGGTCCGGGCCATTCATTTTCTCGTTGCGAGAAAGAATGGTTTCTCGCAGTGAAGGTGCGAGAATTTTGACGTTTTACGCTACGATTATTTTTCTCGCAACGATTTTTGTCCTAGGAATAAGGGGCTTAAGCGATTGTACATAGGGTGAGTTCATAAGTGTAAAAAAAAATCGCAGCGTTACAGATATTGCGCTCACAAATGTAGAAAAACTGCATTACCATTGCAAACGTTCCGGCAACACATTGTGTTCATAAATGTAAAATTACCGCTTTTGTTGTGCAAATTTGCAGCTTATTTTATTGGCGTTAGGCAATAACGCCCAAATCGATTTGGCAATAACGCCCAAAAAAATTTCGAACAATTTGTTGTTGTAATTTTTTTTAATCATTTTGGGTGTAATTTCCTAGTCAGGGTTCATTTTATAATAGGCAGTAAAGCCCAAAATAACAAGTGGAAATATTTGAAAAGGAAATGATGCCCGAAAAAGGAAATATCACCCAAAAGAATTAAGACAAAATGAAATAACGCCCATATAAAATTAAGAATTGCCCAACTGGCAATATTGTTGAGTAATTTCTACTGAGAATGTAGAATATCATTGAAAAATGCAACCCACTCAAAGTTCGATGACAGATATTGCAAGCCTCTCCGCAGTTTTGAATAAACTGAACTTCATAAATAGTTTGATTGTTTTTTTAAAATAAAAAAAAAAGAACGATTGTACCAAACTAAATGATTCCCGCGGCGCGGCGCTCCATGTCGGCGTGTGATGCGAACGGTACGCGGACGGGCCACCCGCGCCCCCCCCCCCCCCCCCTCCCACGTTTTTCATTATTCACTAATTTGGGAACAACATACGCATCGGTTGCAAAGTTTTGTTTTTAATGGGTACTAGCTGTCCCGTCTGGCTTCGCCCGTGTACTAAAACAGTCTCGTTAACCATCAGGCAAAATGCAATTTTCTTTCTGCCTAAGCCTGAAATACGAAAAAGAAAAACAAAAAATGAATCATGAAAGTCGGCCCAGCGGTTATCGAGTTATAACGTCATCGAGTTTCACGCCGAATGAATTGTATATGTTATAAAGAAGATATGCAGTTTCTTTATATCGCTGTTTCGCATATTTCCGCATGCATATAAAGAAACTTAACATATACGTATGTTAAACCCAACCTCGTATCTACTAATATGAATTGGAAATAAAGCCCAAAAATCTTGAAATATCGCCCAATTTTTACAAAAACAATTCCCATTGAAAATTTTTGGGCGATAATGCCTTTTTAAACTTGGGTGATATTGAGTTTTGGGCGGTAGGCAAAGTCTTTTTGGGCTTTATTTCCATCTTCTTGTTCATTTTTGGGCGTTAGAAATTTTTTTGGGCTCTATTTTCAAATCGATTTGGGCGTTATTTCCTTGGGTGTTATTGCCTAACGCCTATTTTATTTTGCTGCATGGCTGCAACATAACTGCTGCAGGAGTTGCGTTCATAAATTTATACAGATTTTGCTGCGTTAAGTTTACAGCAATTTGTTTTACATAAAATGTAGTTTCTCTTTCTTTGTTTTCCGCTAACTGAAACACTTTTTGATAAAATAAAATGTAACAAATTTCCGTCGGTGACTTACACAAAAATATATTTCCTTCTTAATTTGCTTACAAATTATAAAAATGCATGCAATACATTTAAATTTAATATCTATCTCTTTTCTTTTAATTATTTTACTAACACTACTATTCATAATAGAACATAATTTGTTTTCCCTATTTTATAAAACTTATAAAAGACTCAGAAGCAACTTATACTTAGAATATTCGAGGAGAGAGCTAAATTATATGCCTAGGGTTTTTCTTGTTTTCATAAAAATAAATCGTGGATATGTATGTATTATAATTTATAAATTAAAAATTAAATAAAAATTAAAACGTCATGTTTTGACAGTTCTAATTCTCGATTCGAGTTGTGATCATTGCGTAAAAGTTGTGTTTAAATAGACAGGCACCTTATGCCGTCCATCTAGTATTTAATATCTTAATCACAGAACTATTAACTGCTTTAACTTAGAATATCATTAGGATTTGAAAGGTGAGAGTGTACAGAAAAAAAATTAAAATAATAATAACACTGTTAACCTTCTCAAAAGACAGATCTATGAGAAGGGAACTCGTATAGAATTTTTATTTCGAGCGATAATGATGATTATCGGGTTCAACTTGTTTGGCGAATTCACCCATGACATCCTTGTAAATTGCAGGATCCAAGTTGACTCCCAACATATAAATCAGCCACCAGTCACCGAGGTCGAGCTTTCTTGACAGCGAACGACATGTCTCTATCGGGATCATCCGATTGCGAGCATGCAAGATGCGTGGACGAAACTTGGGTATGAAGAGCAGCATTCCTCTGTTATTGAAGAATAATTAAATTGGAGTATTATTCACAATATTAGTGATATGAGTTCCTTACCTGAAGACCATTAAGCCACATAGTAAAATCATCATGATTACGAACCAGAACCAAATGAAAACATACGTCTTCTCGTTGACAATATTCAGCGGTAAAATACAAAGTGAGTCGTGCTTCTGTAATGAACCAGAAGCACCATACTTGTGGAAGATACACTTGGTGACTCTTGGAAAAATATAAACCATCGGATCAAAGCGTTGTTCCTGTGGAATGTCAGACAGACCCATGACACGTGTACCATAGGACCAGAACTCTCCGTCGAAGAATCGATTCATCAGATACATTTGAACTAAGATGTTGAGCAGGCATAGGGCTTCGCATGCCCAATAGCGGACGACATACATTTTATGGCGCTAAAAAATGGAAATAAATCAGTTTTGCAAATAGCTAGTGTTACGAAAAAGTGATATCCCACCTTAACATGCTTAATTAGGTAGTCCAGAAGAGCATCCCTTTTGGCTTCCTTTTCTTCTCTCGTACAAATGGTGATGTTAAGACCCATGATGATGTTACGCAAAAGACCGCCTTCGAATTGATTCCAAATGAATTTCGGTGTATAACATGCAATGGCCTGGAAATAGAAACAAATTAATTATTTAGTTTACATATTTCGAAAAATATTAGAGAATAAAATAAGGGAGATTTTTAACACCATTGTGATCGCTTCACAAATTTGAGTTTCTGTTCTTAGTGTTGGACAGGGGAGGCAGGTCTTTCCCGTTAATTTCTCAGTCCCAAACTCAATTTATAGAAACTCTTGATCGTTTTAACCCTCACACGTTCTTTATTAATCGGCGTTAATATGGGCACTTCTAAATGTCTTTTCATTCAGACTCAGTGACTAAATATTTGATATACAGTAGACGTTCGATATAGTGAACTAATAAAAACCAGGCCTGTTCACTGAAGCGAGATTGTTAATTGTAACGAGCGTGGACTCCGTGAAGCAAATTTTATCAAAATGTGTATGTTTTTACGTACAATTCATCGAAAATAGAATATAATTACAATTTTTCTTTGCGATTACTAAAAAACATGCCAATATTTATAAAAAAGAATATCTTATTTTTAACAAAAACAACTCTTCCGTAAAAAAAATAATACCTTCATTCCATGTACTTAAAAAAACAAAAATACAACAAACTTAAGCTGTGCTTAAGTGACATGGTCACAAAGAATATCGTTCAAAAAATAACAAAATAAGCAACACGCACTTTGTTCTTGCACTAAAAACAACCACAAGCTGTGAAACAAACAAATATTCTAAATAGTGAACAAGTTTGTTCACTATTGTATAAAATATTGTGTGTCCACTATATTGGATTGTTCACTATATCGAGCGTCCACTGTATTTCGAAAAATATGGAAAAAAATATATTTTGACAGTTTTTCGACTGATTTTTCGTCAAATTGTAGCAAACGTACCTTATTAACTAACCCAGGTTAATATTTTAACTTTTGTATGAAAAAATTTGTCCTATAGTTCTTACTCTTTTTTAGGAAAACGTACATACATGCATGTATACGAGCTTGTATATATATAAACATATAGATATGTATCCACATATGTATATACCGATGTTTTTACATATGAGTATGTTGCACATACAGTTTCAGTTGGGTGGTATCTGCAAGCTACATCTTAAAATTTGTGAACGAAAGAAACCAATTTTTTGTTTATTATATTTCAGTACCTCTATGAACATGCATAGGTAAGGTTCTATGTACATTGTACATATTACATTTATAGATTAGTAGTTTCGCACTTCGTCATTGCCAAACTACGCACTTAGGCTTCCTTCACTGTATGCAACTCTTTCGTGTTACCTACTCTTTTCCATTTTTTTTTTTGCTGATAACATATGAAGCAAGAACCTCTAATTTTTTGGCGACCTAGATTCTTCCTGAGAAGCATCATCAGGCAAAAATGGCTGGAAGGTCTAGGTATTGTGTTCAATTTGATCAATTGGAATACCTTAAATGCGATTTTTAGTGTTACTTTGCCCATATTTCGCGGGATTCGAGCTCTTCTAGTTATTGTAAACGTACAAAAATGCTCCTCAACTCTTTAAGAAACTCTCTGCGTTGGCTCGACTTCACAGTCTTAGACAATCGTATTACTGGACCGGAAGATTAAGTCAGCTGCATATGAATATGTATGCATGTCTATGATGTTGTAAAAAAGAGCCAGCGGTTTGTTTTCATCTTAGTTGTGTTTTGACCAAGCATTTGATTAATCACATCCACACCTCCTTTTGTCAAAGACTGTATGCTATTTTCTTCATCATCGGAATGAAGTGTATCAAGAATCGATATCAAGTATTCTTGTTGTACTTCGTGGGCCAATCTTGAAGAAAACTCATATCATGTATCAAATTGCACATCCTACATCTACCTATCTAATTGTATGTGATGTGTAAATACTTTACATGGATAATGCCCACACTTGAAAGAAATTTAAATTTCATTTTGATCCATTTTCACACAAACGAAATTCACAAGTGTACTGATTAAATATGATTGTCAAACAAATTTGATGAGGAAATTCGCTCAATTCGCATAAAATTTAATTTTCCAATGTAAATCATACTAATGGGGGGATTCCCCTTGTTATTTTCCAGGTGCACAAAAAATCGAATTTACAAAATTTATTCAAAAAACAACAAAGAACAATTAAAAGGAAGACAGGAAGTAAGAATTTTGTTTTTGTAGACCATAGAATCCATAGAAAGAGGAAGGGAATAAAAATATTAACCTGGATTAATAAGGTACTGATTAAGGGGCAAAAATTGTCGCCCGTGTGAGGGTTAAAAGCGAACGCACTCTTGAAACTATTTTTCATGCATATAAAGAATCGAAAACTTGATCTGCTTCAACGGCATAACAGGAATAGATTTTTGCATCGGATTGTCATTGACGATAAAAAGTGGGTCCATTACGACAATCCCAAGCGCAGAAAGTTATGGGTTGAGCCCGGCCAACCATCAACTTCAACGGCGAAGTCAAATATCCATGGATCCAAACTCAAGCTCTGTGTTTCTGATTATCACTTGTTTCCAGCGATGACTCATGGGCTGTCCGAGCAGAAGCTAACTTCTCATGATAATTGCAAGAAATGGGTCGATTCGTGGATTGCATCTAAAGAGGAGGCGTTCTTTCGACATAGTATTCGTATTCTGCCCGAAAGATGGGAAAAAGTAATGGCTGGCGATGGACAATCTTTTGAATAATATAATTATCCAATTTATAGAAACAATTTTTTTTGATAAAAAAAAACCGCTACGAATTAATTTCAACTCCAATAAAATAGATAAAATGTTTGTTCAAAAATATGCTTTAAATGTACAAAATGTCTAATTTGAGTTGGCAAGTTAAATCTTTGTCCCGAAAGTAGTTTCTCCGTCTTTTATTTTATCTTGGATTTGTCTGAAAACCTTCTTCATGTTGGCAACCGTGGTGTGGGGTGTCTATAGGTACTCGTAGGAGTGAAGTTTCTTCCAGCTGTTGCCTTCAGATGACAGGTCTCGCCATTCACAAGAAGCGCTAGTGCTCCTTTTTAATGGCATACAAGTATATCGTGTAATTATTACATGACAACATCTCTGGTATGTAATTTTGACCGACGTTCTTTTATTTTATTAGTTTTTGACAGCATTTCACATGTCTCGTGCAGTTCTCCACAGTACGAGTGTGTAACACTCCTTATTATTTCCATGGAATGTATGTAGCATTAAATTTAAATTGACTTTAATTGAATATAAACTGATTCGGCTTCTGTTAGTTTATTACGAACTCCTGGGTAATATTAGTAAATTGGATATAGTGCACAAATACTCATATACACCCATGACAACGGACGACTGTGGCGCACATCAACGAGGTCAATTGTTGGTCCAAGAGACCACATTCAAAATGGGAACTGAGCCTGCAAACGAAATCGGTTTTCATATTTTGCGGGGGAGCGGACGAGGGGGGTAGATGATATTTTATTTCACTAAAATGTTTTATTTTTCTCTTATTTCGTTGAGCTAATAATGTAGACAAGCTGGCGGTTCTTGATTTCAATCAAAGTAGACTAATGATATCTGATGGGTTTTTTTTTTTTTGTGTATAAGAGGTCGTGATCTGTGCTGGTTTTCTTGTTCAAGTTTTAAGTGATTTATTATACATTCTGATTCGGACAATGACAGAAAACAACGTTTCTGCATTTTATGTCAGACGGTGCATGCGCACAGATTTTTTGTGTTAATTAAAAAAATGTTGAGGTTTCGATTGGAAGGTTACTATCTCAGTATTGGCTGATTACACACACGTAATGCGTTGTAAAAAATTGTATAAAGTTAATTGCATACAAGCTTTTCAAAAATTAACAAACTGCAATAATAAACTCAAGTCGTGCTTACTGCACGTGCTGTCTTTTGACCTAAATGTCATGGCGTCTTTTGAAGCTGATCGATGATGGAGCAGCACTCGTTATGTGATTCCAAGATAAAAGTAAAAGCGAACATGATTTTGGTTACGTGGTCACCGTCAATGGATCCGGGATAAAACCTAGATGCCAGCACATAGAGGCTATCTTTTGGTTTTACGAATGTACCTGGGCACTGGAAGATAGCAGGTTTTCTTTGTTATGTTGTGATCTTTACGTAGATATGTGCGTCTTAATACTGTATTTCCCTGCTGGAGTTGATGGAGATCGTACGCTTATACATACATGTATGGAGAGGAATGAATTACAGTTCATGACATTTTGCTTATTTGTAGGTAACCTGAGCGTCGGTTAAGAGAAATGGTGCGTCGGTGTACTATAGGCTCAAGACAACTTTTAAATCTGTTTGCTTCTTTTTTTAAATTGTAATCCAACAATAAAATGAAGAATTAAGATGCTCTGGCTAGTCGGAATCCGCAATTTATACTTGAATTTGATCTGGATCTAAAACGACTATTTGACTGGTGCACTCGATCTGTGCTAATATTATTTTTATAAGGAGCAAGGCTGTGTTGCTAAATGGTTTTTTTAAAGATTTCATTTTCGATGTTTTTTTTATATCTCTCCTGGTATTTTAGACAGATAAAGCCAACATTGAAAGAATTTATTCACCTACATAACTTAAAATAGACTTTCTGCTTTTCATAATCACATTATAGTCGACTTTAAAATTATAGCTGACTCGAAACTTAAAATGAGCCAAACGTCACTTTAAACACATGGGTTATTAGAGTCAGCTTTAAGCGACTGTTAAATTTCTAATATAATATTTTGACGTTTGGGTTTGTTCGCTCAAATCACTTTACAAAAACACTTCAAAGTCGATACTAACTAATACACAGGCAAAAATTTGTTTATGAATAATGAAAAGTTATAGCCGGCTTTTTTATTTAGTGCCGGCTCTAAGTACTATTAATGGGCCGACTATGAATTTGCGCCATTGCATTTCCATTTAAACAATGGGTAGAAGTGGAGGTTTCGATGGAAGAATATCCAAATAGCGCCCTTGGCCCTTACCATAACCTCAGGTGACCCGTCAATTCGAATGTATTTTTAGATATTTATATCCACCCTGTGGATTTAAGGAAGATAATCAGTCCTCCAATCCTTTTCTCGGATATCTCTTTAAGGTCGTCGAAGAAAAGTTTGCCTAGTATACGTTGCCTGGCTCTCGCTAGAGCCGGACATTTGCACAGAAAGTGAATAAGCGATTTTTTTTTCATTTTAATCGTTGCAGCTCCGTCAGAAATTGTTGTGAAAGATCGCTAGTTTGGCTACATGGTCCCCTATTGTCCAGTGCCCTGCCCTGTACTGACTGCCACTACTCTCGCGATGTCTACGCGGTGTCTTTGTAGCAGCTCATTTTTTGTTGACCTATTGTAACTTGGCCATATCTTTCTGGATATGACACAGTTTGTCAGACTGGTTCACCTGAGACCGGCTAGTTTTAGGTAGTCTGAGAATATATGTTTATATGTCTCTTGTACGTCCTTTTCTTGAATATTGCTCTATTGCCTGGTGTCCAATATATGTTAATTCACAAACTCGACTAGAAAGAGTACAAAAGTCTTTTACTAGATTTGTTGTAAAGCAAATGAAATGGAACCTAGACAGATCGCCGTCCTATTCAACAAGATGTGCTTTGATTGGATTAGATACTTTAGAGAAAAGACGAAATGTTCACTGTTTACTGTTTATTCATGATGTTTTTTCGTATCGTATAATTTGTCCAGATATCCTTCGTGAGTTGAAATTATATGCGCCAGAAAGAATTCTTCGTACCAGAAGTTTATTATGGAATCCTAGGCATATGTGCAATTATGGTCTTAATGAGCCAATCATAAAATGTATAAGACTTTTTAGCTCTGTTACCACCGAAATAGATTTATGTGATGATAGATCTAAATTTAAACTCTCAATATTGAATATAAATATGTCCTGAAAGATGATGACTGAATTTTTTATTATTTTTTTTGTATTTATGTAGTATAATATTATACCATTTGTGTGTTATTAATGTTGCTTTTTTTTATTTATTTATTTATTTTTTTATAATTGTAATTTAAATATAAATTGGATCTTGAATGTAATATTATTCTAAATCTGTTAGAGTTAACTCGGTAGATAATAAAGAGAGATTATTATTATTATTATTATTAAATATATCGCCCTTAAAAGTACCTATAGGAATATGAACTATTAAGGGCTGACCCTCGCCTGGCTAGTTCGTTGGCTTCTATGGCACTATATCCTGGATCCCAGAGAAGAGTGACTCTAGCCTGGTTGAACAAGCAATTGCGCTTTTCTTGGCATCGATTTACAAGTTTCGATGCGGTAATTGCCTTTTTATTTATGGCTTGGCTATCTGTAATAATAGTGATATTGTGTGCGGGTGTTGGGTTGTTTATTAAGTTGTGACAAGCCTGGAAGATCGCTGCTAAATTCAGTAGGCGACAGGATTTCGATATGCCGAGTTTTTCTGAGAAAATGCCCGCATCTAGCCCGCAGTCCATTTTCGAACCATCGGTGAATATCGTTGGGTCGAAATGTGTGCCCTCCATTCCTTCCATTCCTCTCTGCTTGGTAAGCTAGCAGCGAAGAGCTTCTTGACAGTATGCTTGGGGATAATAAATTCAGTCGGACACAAAACCAGACCATTTGGTAGTTTTTGATTTTGTTGACGACATATCATATAATATAGTATTAACCCATGAGTACGCTTTTTACACAAACAAGTTTTAACAAAAATAATAGAATATCTTTAAAAAAAAATATTTGAACCCAATATCAGAATTCTTGGAATGAACGATTTTTAGTTCTAAATTCAATCAAGAAGGCTTCGGGTTCCAAACCAGCGGAAATTTAAAAAAAAAAAACCCTTTTGTTTCAGTAAGATGGGAGTTCTGGCCACTAAAACGGTCTTCATATTGGCGTAGAACAAAATTAATTAATACGATGAACCTCAAATGTTTGTCAATGTCCGTAAAATTTAATTGAAATTATATAGTTTTTGAGTAAAAAATATTTCGACGAAAAGCACATTTTTGAGTCTTACCTACTGACCTAAATGCGACAGTGACCTGCATTAACAATAAATGTCATTCTGTTTCGAAAGATATCGAACTTATCAAGCGGTCGGTACAATATACGTAAATTGAGAACTACACAAACGTTCAACTTTACTCTCTCTTTCTCACCTTTGATTGTTTGCATCTGCTTATCTTAGAAATGACTGTGAATTCGTCATAATCATATTTGTCACTTATTTTGCTTTTACTCATAATACTGTGATTTTAAAACTTAATGTTCTCATGTGTGGAATGCCGCAGTTGGAAAACCATATCAGTCATATAAGCTTTTTCTATCTTATCGGCGAAAGCTAAAAAACGAAGATAAAAATACCATTTCAATTCGCTAACGTTTAAAGGCTGACTGACGAATAATTGGTACCTCACTTCAGTCAATTCTGAATGCCAAACGGGCAAAGAGGGTTTTCGGTTTATTCGTAAGGTTTACTATGTCAAATTGAGTACAACAGATACTTTGAAACAGCAACAAAATGTTGAATACATTCAGTTCGATTTCACCGTATCTCAAGTTTAATCCAAAGCAGGTGAAAATCGACAACTTCTGCTTTAAACTACACTATCGGTTTACATTCATTATACTCATTATTGCCACGATATTGGTAACGTCCAGGTAAGAATACTACACTGCCACCACTCTGACTGATTGATACTGATTGTGTGTGTAAATATTTAGACAGTACATTGGCGAGCACATAAAATGTATCTCAGATACAATACCAGAAAAAGTGATAAACACATTTTGTTTCGTCACCACAACATTCACGGTGGTAAGTAGCTTTTGATTGTGGATGGATCCAAACAGACAGTTCTTTGATTGCTTTTTCAGGTTCGGCACTTGAACAACAGTGCGTTGGATTCGGGCGCCATATTTCAGCCCGGAATCGGTCCGTATCACTTTGCAGAGGAGCCGATCAAGCGACATGCGTACTATCAATGGGTTCCATTTGTTCTCTTCGGACAGGCGCTATGTTTCTTGGTTCCCCATTATCTCTGGAAACATTGGGAAGGTATACGGAGTTATATGAGAGTATTGTTATTTTTCTTTTTTTACAATCCTTTATACTTATTCAAGGTGGTCGAATAAAGCAGTTGGTTTTTGGTCTAAAAATGGTCGGACTTTCGAGGTACATTAAGAATCAAAGTTTGAAAATCGGGAATCTGGAAATTTTATCCAAAGAAGAGACCGAATTACGTGTCAAGGATATTCGTCGAGAGGTGATTAACCGGATGCGTTTGAACCGTGAATGGGGGATCCATCTAATGATAGCCGAGTGCATGAATGCTTTTAACATTTGCCTACAAATCTGGTGGACAAACAAATTTTTGAGTGGACAGTTCTACAGTCTAGGATGGAAAGTGCTGGGCGAAAAGTGGAACAGCCGAATGGACGTTCTCGATGTGGTATTTCCCAAGGTGACCAAGTGCCATTTCAATAAATTCGGCCCATCAGGAACACTGCAGGTGCATGATACTCTCTGTGTGATGGCGCTGAACATCATCAACGAGAAGATTTACACAATCCTGTGGTTTTGGTTCTTATTCGTTTTGTTGATGTCCATGATAGCGTTAATGTGGAGAGTTTTCACATTACTAATGTACAGAAAGTAAGTTAAGGTGGAGAGATAAAAATATTCCATGATAATAAAGTGTTAACGTATTTGCAGTAAGAAGTTCTCCGAGATAGCGTTCTCACAAGCGAAACCAGGAAGAGGACTCAACAGACAAAATCTGCACACCGCTATCAAGGATTATAACTTTTCCAACTGGATGTTTTTGTACTTTGTGGCATCAAACTTGTCTGAGTTTCTGTTCAACAAGGTCATTTACCATATATCCGATGAATTTTTATCAAATCCGAACCAGGATAATCTGGCAAATCAGAACAGGGATGTGGAATCATCAGCTGGACCAAGCTATGCTCATCTACTGGATATGGTAGACAGTCCATTGATTTCAGAGAAGGAGGAATGTTCAAAAGTCGATTAGTTTAAGTTGTTTGTTTTTTTTTTTATTTTTACACTCCGAATAATCAATAAATTTATAAATATTCCCAAGTTATTATTAGAGTGGGAAATACATTTGGAGAGCGTTTCACTTCAAGATTTGACAATAGCATTGATGTGAATTGTTCAAAGTGTTTTGTGTGGGAACAATTTTACTGCCAGGCTCGGGCAATTGCTTTTAATTAATTTCTCATTCAATTCAATTGCAACGTTCTCACGTCATTTTATGATGCTACTATAGTCCACTTACCTGGAAAAACAGCACAAAGCAAACCCACTGATAGTAGGTGTAGTACTTCTTGGCATCCTCATCGTCAAAGTCATTTGCAACGCCCGGATGTGCGACCTCTTTGCCAACCTGAAAACATAAATAAATAACAGCAATTAGAATAGGTTTTTTATTTTTACAATTTGAGTTTTAGTATCTTTTTGAAACAAGACCCTCAAAGTATCAAAGGGATCAACAGCTTGAGCTCCCAATTCTAATTATCAAGGAAAAACAACAATGTTCGAAACTTGTTGGCACTAGTTAAATATCTCTTGATCCAGGAGACTGTCTTTCACGTCATATTGGGTAAGGTTGGGTGGCTATCCCCGTATTTGGTAGGATTCACTTAGACCAAAGTAGGTCCATTGTGTTGCCACATGAGCCGATTCTTATCGATACTATTGAAACCATTTTGAAAGTTGGATGAATTTCCATATTTTATTGATATCCGTTGAGGAAATATCTTGAAGGTCTATGAAAAAATATTCTCCCAGAATCTTTTTTCAAGGAGGAGAGAGCTGGGCAACTGCATAGCAGGTGATAGAAGGTTCCTCTTCCTCGTCATCCATGCAGCTGTAACGGAAGTCATTGGCGAGGATTCCCAGCCTGATGGCATGTCTGCCTATTGCGCAATGACCCGTCAATACCGCAACCAGTATATGCTTATATGTGCTCTGCTAATTTTTAGCAGGCTGCGAGTTTTACGTTGAATTAGCTGTAGCCAGATCTGTCTGGCGTAGCTACACGTGTCAAATTTACGCCATCTTTCATTAGCCTGTTGCAGTGCTTACGTAAAGATTTTGTGTTTTATTGTTTGGTACATGGGGTTCACTTTCGGTGATAGAACTTCCCAGTTTTGTACCTTGTCTTTCGCAACGTGAAAGGTTTAAAAATTGTCTTTCTTTGGTCAGTACGAGCCCAAGGTCTGCGATTGTTAGAACCTCTTCGTTGGAGCATGCGTCTTACTCAATATATTAGCTATCGTTTTGGAAAACATCAGCCACTCAAAGAGCCAAATAAGCTCTGATTTATCGACGACTTAAGCAAGGTAAAAGATTGTAGTTTAGCTGTTTAGAGACAGTGGTTACATTTGTATCAAAATCTTTAAGATAAGTTTATAACACTCGGACATTGTGTCGGTCTATTTTTGAGAACCTTTAAAGTCTGCTGGTAAGTTGTGGTAGGTAAAAACATAACACCTCAGTTTCCTTCCATTCTCTGCCTGGTTTTTTGGGACCTTTAAGTAAGCAGGACCTTCTTAACAATTAAAAGATACAGTTTCCGTCAAAATAGTTTGCTTGATTATTTTTAAAAAAATTAATTTCTCCCCACACAAATGTTCCAAGGCGAGATATACGAGATACATTATTCTACTGCCTACACACTAAGCAATAGCCGTGTTTTTTTTAAACGTACATAGATAACCAGTAGTTGCTAGCAAAGTCAAATTTCACACGTAAAACAAATACAACAACTAGCTGGCTACAACTCTTGATTTTATCCCCAGCCAAACGTAACTGGCTATGAATTTTGCGATATCTCATGGCCAGTGGCCTATTTCACCAATCCAAAAATTTGTATTTACAATTGTTTTTTAACAAAATTTGTAAAATATTTGATTAATGCCGTTCCACCAAACATTTGTACCGTTCTAAACAGAACGAAAAGTACAAATTTTTAGTCTTTATTTACAAGTACAAAATTGTGGTTGTAGATTGTAGTTGGTGAAATAGGCCACAGATGGCGCTGAAAGCGATTTGTTCTGTTCTCTTGACTTTTGACAGACTATCGTGTACGAAAATTATATAATTTCAATTACTAATGACAAGAACAGAATTCCGTCACAAAAATGTGCGATAAAACACATCACGGTTAAGACACATCAACACAGCGACAGCGAAAGCCACAGCACACTAGCACAGCAACCTCAACTTCAACTTCAACGTCAGACCTAAATTCGCTGTTACTGTGCAAATGCTACCAACCTTGCGATGAGGTCTTTAGTTTTTCCAAATGATTTAGCTGTCATTTTCGACCGGCAATATTGTTTTTTTTTTTTGCGATGGAATAACTTCTAATTAAAAAAGTAAACAAAACTCCATTATACAGTGAAGTCTGTCTAGTTGGCCACCTGACGAAGTTGGTCAATATTTAACTGCACCAAGAAAATTGCATACAAATACAAATAGGTACAACCTGATATCTTAGAACTTGGCCACAAATTTGCACACTTTATCTCATCTTTCATATTAAATAACCTGCGAAGGGTAATATGTAATGAATTTTGTTCCACATTTTCCGTTAACCACTGAGCAAAACGTCTAGACATAGCGGTAAAATAACGAAATGTTTGTTCTTGTTTTATCGTGTGCAATATAGAGATATTATTAGATCTTTTTCTTTAATTTGTGATTTACTTCAAGGGTGCTTTTTTAGTGGAAAACCAGAGAATACATATAAGCAGTGTTTGGGTGAGTTCATAAGTATACAAAAACCGCAGCAATGCAGATATTGCGCTCACAAATGTAGAAAAACTGCATTACCATTGCAAACGTTCCGGCAGCACATGTGTTCATAAATGTAAAATTACCGCTTTTGTTAGGCAAATTTGCAGCTTATTTTATTTTGCTGCACGGCTGCGACGTGACTGCTGCAGAAGTTTCGTTCATAAATGTTCATAAATTTTAACAATTATAAACTCACCCTTTCTAAAGATTAGACTATGTAAGAGAAACATTTTTATTCAAACCCTTATTTATAAGTTGGCCACCTGTACATATTATCCAAAAATTCTTGCACCACAGGTGGCCAACTTACCAAGGTTTCACTCTATCTACATAACAATATCAATATGTATCACAAAAATGCCATAATTATTACACACAATTTTTGAATACAATCGTACCGAACAATCATTTTGTTTGTGTTTTGAAACAAAATTCTTGTTTACTTGTTTCGTTGTCAATATCCTGTTTCTGTTTTTGTGTTTTCGATTCGACTTCAAACTGTGTTGATCTGTTTCTGCTTCTGACTGCAACCTCTTAACACATTTGTCAATAAACTGCCGAAATAATGTCACATTGCTATAATTCAACAAAAATAAACTAAAATAAATTTGCCATCAATGAAAAACCGGCGGAAAGTTCCTATAGCATCGCAAATGCCGGTTTTAATTCAATCGTACCCATATTAGGTTTTACAAAACTTTTTGTTTACATTTCTTGTCTTGTCATTAAATTCGAAAATTATTTCACTTTTATGTTAATATCCTTTAATATTAAAGCCATGTCAAATATGGAAATAATTACAGGAGACGTTCAATATAACGAAAAATATAATGCACAGCCTTTCGTTAAATCGAGAAATTCGTTAAATCGATCGTCGTTTTATCTACAGTGTACCGAAAAAGTATTCGTCTCTTAGATCTAGTCAATAAAAATTAACTGAACAAATAATAATGAAATTAAATTAATACTTTGTGGATCCCCCCTTACGTTTAATAATTGCTTCCAATCTTCTAAGAATTGCACCAATCAAGTTTGTCATGACGTTTGATGAAATAGAAGCCCATTCCTCATAAGGCGCAGTTCTAAAGTCCTTTTTATTGGAAATACGCCTGGTTCTGATTTTTTTTTCAAAGATATCCCAACGATGTTCAATAGGGTTAACATATAGTGACTGCGGAGGAGTTTTCATACATATATGAAGGTGTATTGTACATATAAGAGCCACATTTTGTACTCCACGCAGTGTGTTGTGGGTCATTGTCCGGGATAAATATGTACATACGTATATAGGAACTACTGATACCCATTTTGTCCACACTTTTTTGAAGATGATTCTTCAAAATTTTAATATAGTGTTTGTACTCCATAGTTCCTTCAAAAACGCACAACTCACTCACTCCATTAGAGCACATGCAGCCCCATGCCATAAGAGACCCTTCGCAGTGTACCACCGTCGCTTTTCAGTTATTGGTTTTCTCCTCACTAAAACTTTGCGATCCGATTGAAAAATCTTGAACTTGCTTTCGTTCATAAAAAAAACTGCTCATCATGGTTTTTATACGTTTAAGTATATTCCAAGCGCTAACTGTTATTAACCGTGCTGATAAATGGTTTTTGCGAGCCACGCGACCATGATTATCAGCTTGATGGAGGACATTTCGCACTCTATCATCAGAAACGATTTCCCCATCTCAACTTCTATCTCAGCAGCAATCTTTTTAGTTTTACGGACGATTTAGCTTTTTCCCTCTCCGTCAAATTTTGTGATCGCCCAGATCTTGAAGCATTTTCATATTTCTTTATTTTTTTTTTTTTTATCTATAAATGATACTTTCAATCGTCGTAATTGGTCTATTTACATGTTCAGTTATTTCCTAGTACTTTTGACCTTCATTTAATAGATTAATTATAATTTTCCGTTATTTTCTTGTAGTTTCATGATTTTTGCGACCCATATCTTTTAATTTTACTTTCTGAAAAAGATATGCACTGCGAGCACTTCCAAAACCAACTTTCAACTACTCATGTCCTGATCGAAGCAATTTGACTCCAAAAGCAGTGAATAAATCCCGCAAACTAATCGTATATTCATTTTAAATGCGTGAAGACGAATACTTTTTCGGCGAAAAAACCTAGGGATTTTGAATGTAATGTGCTTTTATGAATAAAAACAACAATGAGACAGTTGAGCTTTCACTGCTTTTGTAGAGATAACTCAATGGTTATAAAAATAAAATAAAAATAATATTGTTAACTATTGATTTTAATGACAAATTAACGCTTTTTATTCAAAAGTGGGTAGAGACGAATACTTTTTCGGCTCATTGTAACTAATAATCCCACCAATATATTTATTATAAGAAAAGAGGAATCAATTTACATAGACAAAATAACAGAAGTAGGGATAAATGCACAAGAATGGCAAACTATTTTGTTTTTGACCAGAAATCGTAAAACATTCGGTAAACCGAGCGGCCATTTTTTTATTGAAACAATTCTGATGCGTTATATTAGAAATTCTTGAACCCTTAAATGTATGAATTTCTGTTTTTCAAATATATACGTGAAGGATTTAGTGGCTTGTTAACGGAAAAAATATTTTAAAAAATCAATTTTGTTTTTTTTTTTTAAGGTTTTATTTCGAAAAATACCTTAGAAGTATAAAAACTCCCACGACAAAATCGCCTAATTTATCATCCAGCAAAACAAACACAGAACCAAAAAATAATGTATTTACTCACCAATAACATACATATCAGTTTTTATTTTTGCAAATTAAATCTAACGCAAAATAAATTTCCATGTTTCTTTACAAAAATCGCTATTTAGTCGACTCCCGACGAAAAGATTGCAAAAAACTGAAAAAGATTAACAACTAATAGTTAGTTTTATTATTGGTTGTTGAAGAAATATAGGAAAGGTTAACTGTTGTACAGCCAGGCGAAAAAAAAAACGTATGGTTTTTAATGACCGTTAATATGAATGGTATCAAATTTGATACTCTATGCATTTAGGGGTTAAATCGGGTCTGGACGTCCACTGTATTTCACTATTGACATCCATATGTTATTTTGTATAAAGCTGGCAAGGCTGATTTGTTAGTCGATGCACTGCTAGGTAGATTGGTTTTGAATACTCATATGCAGAGATTAACAGCGACGAATCAGTGCTTAAGAATGCTTAAAAATGTAACAATTCCTTAGTACAAAAGTACCATTTCAAAACACCATTCCCACTGACTAAAACTCGAAACTCCATTTCGGGAGCAATTCCTATTTTATTTTTAATTCCTATTACTTACCCTGACATTGAACTTATACTCGTTTTCATTCAACCAAAGGAATGCGATTGAAATAATCGAATTTTTAGCAACAAATACGTGCACGAGTGTTCCCTAAGGCTAACATTCAATTCCTCGCCATATGTTGAACATGTGTTGCCTACACAACAATGCAGCAAGATTTTTATAGAATCCATTAAACTCTACCATATGTTCGCTGTTAAGTATCTATGTATACATGTGCAGAATGCAGGCGTAGTATGTTCATCTTCATTTTCAACATCAATCACAACACCGAACAAGCATTTCCCCGGGTTTGGATGCACGACTACGTACTACGCGCAACGGAAGTTGTCTGGAGCAAACTCAATTAGGACGAAACAGACAAATTCAATGGAAACCAAAAAGATTCGGGGAATTTTCCATCCAATGTTTCTCTCAGGATGCGGATGGCTTAACATAAATATTCATACAAACACATACTAAATTACAAGAGGCCATGAGTACTCGTACAAACAAGTGTTGTTCAGCTTCATGGATGGTTTTTGCCTTACCGCGCGCAAAAATAAATATTCCTACAAATAATTATGAGAGGAGACACCAAAAGCCAAGTCTTGAATACTAATGGATTCCCTTTCTCCTTCGCACACGCACACACTTTCAACATTAGTATCTGTATGTCAAATAAACTCACCTGTCTTCGGAAAGCATCGGGCATTGTAAAAGTACTGGAAATCCAGCAGAACGTATTCACGACATGTGCTGGAATTCCACTTACGATACAGCTGATCGGATTTCCAACATACTGTGTAGCAGTGATGATAAGACTGCATGTCAGCAATAGAACCGTGGTAAATGAGTTGTGCAAGCGAAAGATCGCATTATCCGTATGAATCTCCTGCCACTTGAGATAGGTTTTAAGGCTTCCCAGTAACTTATACATGATGTCTTTGAAGTTTCAAAATGTCTCAATTTGTATCGAATATTTTGTCCCGTTTTGATAAGTTTGAACTTTGGATATTTTCACTCATATCACCTGAAAAAGAAACGGAAATTGATTAGTCATTGTTTAGCGATTGCAATGGGGAAATTCATATGGCATAAGAACTTCTTTATTTTTATAGCCGACGACGCGTAGCGACGCGACAATCTATAATTTTAAAATCTGTTTTGTATTTCTTCAGTTCAGTTCTTTGGCATTCTTTTGACTCATTCTCGATGTTAGTGAAATAGGGGTGACACGATTTGTTGTGACTGGCATTGCGTTCAAGAAACAAATCCAAATAAATTACCCATAACAATATAAACTCGTAAATTAGAAGATTGCCGTATGTTAGCATGCACGCTTGTTTATTAGGTACAATTGCTAAGAAATATTGAAATATTACACATCCATACATAATGTACATATGCTATACCGATCGTTGAAGTGGTTATGATGGTGCAGTCGTATGAAATCAATTGAAGATCAATAGAATGACGATTTTAACAAATAATAAAATTGGGACACCGAATCGATGTCATGCAGAACAGTACTGTACTGCTACTGACATCACTTCTTATATGCGATACTTTACTGTTGGGCTGTTATAGTCTGCACGAATTTCAGTGAGTGCCTTCCGTCTTTTTCGTTTACTGATGAGCCGATCGTCGCTTCCATCGTAATGCCTTCAAGGACATTGTTTGTCTTGATGATGCCTGATCTCAGTGTATCACTGAATCTTAGTAATCTGATTCAATGACTTCCTCGATCCTCGCTTTCATTATAGAGAATTTTAATTGCAGGTCGCATTTCAACACAACTTTATTTATTTTTACCGTTGATCGGTTTGTGTTTACTCAGCGACGTAAAAGTTAGACACACATTTTTATATGTAACCTTTCAAATCATAACATATCTTCAGAATCATAACACAAATACAAACAAAAAATGCGGTTATATACCTGCAGTGAGAGTCAAAAATTTGTATACAGCAAGTGCCTACTAAGTAGTACAAAAATGCAATAACGCTATGTAACAAGTAATAAGAAAAGTATATTAAACACGAAAATAAAGCTTACAATTCCCTTTTTTATTTTTTACTATTAAATAGTTTGTTTTTAAAATGGGATTCAGAAACTATTCACGATAAAAGCAAACAATACATGAAAAAAGCAGTCAAAAGTTAGTATTCACCACAGTTTATTTAAAAGTTCATAAGTAGATAGGTTCCGTTAGAATTATGTATTCTTATATTTCGCAATCCTTGCAACTATTCCTTTGCAAGCTGTCATAGTGCGTGGTTTATTTTTAATATTTCATAGTAAAAAGTAAGGTTTTGAATGGATAATGGCGCGAGGAAGGGATTTACCGGTAGAAGTGCGAAATTTAATCGTTCAGCATCGGAGGGAAGGTAAATCGCTGGCGGAAATTGCTGATATCGTTAAAAAAAGTCGTGCAACCGTCCAAAAAATTATCGAGAGATTCAATTTGTGTGGAAATACGGAGACTGTGCAGCGTTCTGGTCGCCCTCGCGTTATGACCGACACCGAAGTGCGGAAAATAGTGAGGCAAGTAAGAAAAACTCCGAGGTCCAGTGCAGTGCAAATAGCGCAAGATGTTTCTCAAGAGCGTGGAAATCCAGTAAGTGCCTCAACCATTCGTAGAGCCTTAAATGCTATTAGATTACACGGAAGACTGCCACGAAAGAAAGCATGCATGTCTAATGTTAATCGTTTAAAGCGCCTGACCTTCGCCAAAAATCATTTAAATACCGCTCAAACGTTTTGGGATAGTGTCATTTTTAGCGACGAGAGCAAGTTTGAGATATTTGGTTCAAAACGCACGAATGAAGTCTGGAGATCATCAAATAGCGAGCTTCTTCCGCAAAACCTCACTGCGACCGTGAAACATGGTGGAGGTTCAGTGATGGTATGGGGTTGCATGCCGGCTGCTGGAGCTGGAAATCCTGTTTTCATTGAATCGACAATGAACAGCAAAGACTATCTTATCATCCCCAGTGTGCAAAAATTGGGTCTCACATCGCCTTGGGTCTTCCAGCAGGAAAATGACACAAAGCATATTGCAAAGATTGTCAAAGAATGGTTGCTGTATCGTACCCCTAAGCAGACTAACTCGCCTCCACAATTTCCAGACCTTAATACCATTGAACACCTGTGGGAAGTTTTGGACAGAAATATCAGAAAACGGGCCATATCGTCTAAACAATGCCTTCGAAGAATGAGCAAACATCTCCCCTGACGTCACCAAAAATCTTGTTTCTTCGATTCCTAGAAGATTAGCCGCAGTGATAAAAGCAAAAGGAGGCCCAACGAAGTACTAACGCCTAAGCTTTTTGACGCTATGTAAGACAACAAGTGTTAATTTCTCAACTGTATACTAATTTTTGACTTCATTTTTCAGATGTTTTTATTCTTCAATCGTGAATAATTCCTTGATTCATTTTTTTTATAACTTAAATGTTGTGAATATTAAATAGTGAACTGTGAGCTTTCTTAAATTGTTTAAAATATCTTCATTATTACTTGTTATCGCTATTGAACTTCTTACAAGTAGGCACTGACTGTATACAAATTTTTGACTCTCACTGAATGTACATAAAAAAGTGTTGTCATAAAGCCAGGTTATAAAAAAAAAACCGAATTCAGCGGTTTTAGCCCAAATCCACAAAAACCGCCTGTCATTTAAAAAAAAACATGCTCCAAAAAACCACTCTTACCACAAACATACATATGTACATAAGTACAGGTAAAAGAAAAGTATATTAAATTGCTGAGGCTTATGGGGGTCTCAGACTTATGACCAGTAGCGTATATACTTGTAAGTCGCAGCGGTATCTATGTATGTGCGCATGCCTGTTTTGATTTAATTCAGTTTTTATAATTATGTAACTAACCAAAATAAAAATAAGTAAAACGTGCTAATTTGATCCACATCAATATCACGAGTATGCCAAACATTTGTTTTCAAAGAAATAATCGTGTATACTCGAACTCGTACGTCAAAACCGAATCAAATATTGTCGTATCCACTTCAGACCACAAATAAATAATAGCAAACACGTTTATTTGTTTTTGGTATTTTTTTAGGTTCAATTTTTTCTATAAGTCGATGCTTCACCCACATGCGACGCGGCGTGATTACTCGTACTACATATATTCGTGTTGATATGTTTGAGCGTACATATATTTGTAGGTATATAAAACGATTAATAAAATTATTTCGATGGATTGGATAGCAGATAAGAAATGTGTGTTGCAATTTTTAGAGTACCTACTCGAATGTATTGTATGATACTTATATCAATAAATCTCATGTCAATATCGCCGTTGCATTTATACCTTGGCGTTCCATACCCCTTCGACTCTTAGCTATCTACAGATTTGTTTTCTTTTTTAAATGATGCAGACTTGTGCTAGTTAGTTTAATCGGATATTTTACCAACCAACCTTTTTTTACAATTTACACGCGCTAATGGGGTTATGAATATGCAGAGCACTAGAAGAACAAGAAAGACCGACAGAGAGATAGGCGTAGCGTTGGAAAACTCAAATGATAGGTTTCAACTAACGGTATGGGTGGTGTCCAGGATAACTGAAGAGTTGTGTATTATTGGAAATTGTTATCGTAACCTATGATTCACAGGAGTTTTTCAAAATGCTTCTTATTATTCATCAGGTCCGCCCGCGTACTTTTTGCACTGAATATCTATTGGTTTTCTGTCAAATTCTCTCAAAGACAGAAAAAACACGAAAAAGTAATCGAACGCATTAAGCACCACCAAATGAAGAAAGTATGTGATTTGACAGATTTGACAGTTTTCATAATATAACCCAAAGAAATTTCTTGGACTAAAATTCGTTGCATGGGAAAATTTCTTATTATCTCGTGAGCACTCTCTTCTACTACGAAATTTTTGCGTACGCGAACGGGTTTTCGTTTTTCGTTATTTTTCGTGGATTTTCGTTGTTTTGGGAGGGTACGCGAATGGACCTATTATCTGCGCGATAATTTTCTTCATTATACTGCCAGTGTCATGCTTTCGCAGTAGGTTTTTGACATTAACTTCTTATTTTAATTTTGTAGGAATAGATTTTTCTGAAACATCTGGATCTGAACCGTGAACCTTCAGCGCGATAAGCGACGACTGACTTAAAAAGAAAATATATACATAACTGTATTACAGTATTACCTCGATAATGTGAACTAATTAAAACATGGGCTGTGCAGTACACATTTTCGATGGTTCACGATTCTGGATACGAACAAATATGTTGTAGGTTTCATGCGTCTAAAATGCTATGTAACTTGATTATTGAAAAGTTAAAGAAATAAAGCCAAAACATATCCATTTAACGATATAAATTAAAGTTGGTTTCTAATTTTATTGTAAAGCAAGCACCGCATTTACAAACAAGAAGAACTTAATATAGGTAGAAGTAAGCAACAATGCCTTAATGAAGAATCCTCAATCGCGAGGCACAGTTAATTCAAATAGGGCTGATTCACATTCACATACATATTCGCATGTCAAGAATTAGCTTTGAGTTCACATTTTAGAGTATTGCAAAATTTTTCTGGTTCGTATTTTTTGATAATTCACATTTTCAAAAATTAAAAATACATTTTGCATTTCTTATGATCCAGTCCAAGAGGATTTTGCTTGAAAATGACTTAGCTCTCAGTGCAATTATTTTAATCATGGACAGTTATCATCAGTAGTTGTATGTGGTGCGTTCTCATTGATGGCCGATTTCGATCGCACTGAGCATAGCGAAAAAATCTGCAATTTTCACACAACAGTTTTCAATCCAGAACAAAAAGTATCATCTTTGCTTTTCAACGAAAATCTTCAGGTATATTAAATTAATATTCTCCATGAGCAATCTTCTTAAACTGAACGAATATCAGAAGAACACAAGAATTGTGCATAGGTACTATAAAACATATGCTTTAGCTCTGCTTACTACTGCCTTTGTCGAGGCCTGTATTATAGTAGTAGAAGGCAAGGTTACGTTAAGTTAAAATGGGTTATTAGGCTGAGCCATCATATGGCACCGGGCACCATAATCGGCTCATAGCGATCCCACCTAATGGAAACGTTTCCGTCTAGACATTTAATATTCCTTCCAAATCTGATAAGTTATCAAAGAAGTACTTCCCTAAAAATTTCGAGAGCAAGCAATGCATTGACATTCACGATGGATATGTTAGATATCCTCTGCAAAATCTACATTCATCCGTATTTCAAAGCCCCAATCTTTTGGACTGATTTCGCAAAAAACAGTACGCAAAATTTCAATAAATATTGTTAATGCACCTCACGTGACGACGTGACTTAGAGTTTCAAAGAAATGATAGGCAAAATACACTATTGTAAGTCGAGCATACCTGGCCCACATGGCCAGTACTACCATGAGAATGGTAAATAAAAAATTACTGCATTCGAATGATGCTTATTAATTTATTGAATAATGCTTATTGATCGATAAGATTGGAGACATGTGTGTGTAAGATAATATTGGTCCAATTTTCACCACGACTTCGGCGGTATATATCAATCCATTCGTGCAAATTAAGAATGATATCTTTTGATAATTGCTTCAATATGCTTTATAATCTCCTCCTTTAGCATTTGAATTGTTGCTGGTTTATTGGCATGAACTTTAATTTTGAGATAACCCCAAAGAAATAAGTCCAATGGTCTCAAATCGCCCGATCTCGGTAGACAATTGACATTGCTGTCCTGAGAGATAATCCATCGCGGGAACTCCTCGTACAGTAAAGTTATTGTTGCATTGGTTGTGTAGCGTGTGAAACCGATATCCATATTATCTAACTTGGACCATAAAAAGTTTGTTATCAAGGTACGATAGCGTTTAATTGTTGTGCACGATGAAGATTTGTAAATATCGGCCACACTTTCACGTACGGCAGCAATATTTTCGGGTGAACGACCTGTACGAATACGCACACATCTGCTTCCGGCCCAATTTCTAGGAATGTATGCACCACATTCAAAATTATCCGCTAAATTGGTCGATTATTACCACCAAAAAATCACGTAATACACGATATGAATTTTTTTTAACGGCCATTTTCATAATAGTAGGCTTCGATAACTTTAACACACTATCCCACCGGTTATCCATCCACGACTAAAATTGTTAATGACTGTAGATGACAGATGTCAATATTTTTTTTAATTTAGATTTTATTTGCCACTCTCATGGTGAATGACCCACTGGCCCACACTTTATGTACATATTTACATAACTACATCTATCAAATAATAATTATGATATTTTTTTGTCTGAACGTTGACATTTTCTGTTTAAATTTAAGTATTAATGTACATGATTAATTATTTTTGGATAAAAAATACCTACTATTCGAAACTTTGACATTTCACCTGCGAGATTTTGCATTTCGTTTCAGTTCAAACGTGGTATGCGACGTATGGATGACACAATAACATTGTACCATACCGTGACGTGAATGTTCCGCCTGTCAATTTTAAACATACTCGTATTTTACTGACCGACTTAGATTAACTATAACCAGGTTATCACTAATCTAGATCATTAGATCAGTCGTGCATACATGCTGGTAGCCACAACTAGTTTACGTGATCTTTTGTAATTGGAAACAAAAAAAAAAAAAAAAAAAAACTAAAAAATCAATAGAACAAAAGACCTTTTCATGTCATGGAACCGGTCACTAACTCTTAATTTCATTTAAGTCTTCTTATAACCGAAAATGATTGATTTTGTGCACATTCTCAAAATGCAGTACCTACATATAAACCAATTTTGTATCACCATTACAATTGACTAGTATCAAGAAAATGGAACTCTTGTGAACCGAATTGAATGTGTCTTTAGATTGATAGAATTTCTCGAGATACCTACATAGAACCATTGGAAAAAAATCATTCAATGAAAATTATTACTTCGGCTGTGAGTTCCATTAAAAAGTAGAAAAGGTCAAGAACCGAAAATTGAAAGTCAATTAGAAAGGCGGTGTGAAGATATAAAATAATACCGCGAGTGTGGTTAGATCGTCTACACACAATAATAGCGTCTCCATTGTCTGCTCGTCGATCACGTTCATAAAGCAAATTATAGTTTGAATTGATCAAATGTAAGAATATATAGACACAGATGTGTATAGCACGACCTTAATCGGATTGTTTTGTTACGCAGGCCATATGTCCATATGTCCATATGTATAAGCTTGGTTATAGAAGTGAAACAATCACCCACAGAGAGTCACGGAATGTATCGTGACGGTTGGGATGCATTCGCATTCAACTTGTTTTATGCTGAATGTAGGTAGATACATATGTACGTATAAATACTTGTAATTATAATTTATGGCAAAGCTTTTTTTCTACCACAAAGGTGACGAGGGATCAACGAAAATACGGTAACCATATAAAAAAAAAATTGATAAAATAAAATAGATGTGAAAAATGTAAATGCCGATATTAGTGTGCGTTTTGTGGTTAGGATACTTAAATTATAGCAATTATGGCATCCAAGAATGCATATACAAACTAATAACACTTTTTATCTTTGGATACTTTGCGGTGAGCACGAAGACGATTCAAATTGAAAACGCATTCAGAAAATGGAAGCAAACAACATCTACGATACGAGTAAATGGAAAGGAATTTGAAAACGTAATCAAAAACCGATTATAGTAAATATAATTAAAGAGCATCGGTCACACCTGCAACGAGTTAATGAATGAATGAAAAATCGAAAAACGGGTAAGTGATTCAAGTGATAATGCCTGCAGGTTTAATAAGAATGTAAACGAACTGGAGCGTTCAAATTAATGGATATTCCCACGGTTTCATTGTTTGTTGGTAAACTCAGTTGCATTCGATACGCTTTGTGTAATCTTTATACATATGTACACTTTATACTGAATGCAGCCTGAGACGCATACTAATGATGCGGGCTAATGACTGAACCGAGAAGAGATGTTGTAACATTATGGATATTTTTGGTAGTTTCTTAATGGAAACAAAGGCTTTAGCCTCTAAGTAAAATGTGTTGAGAGCCGGAAATGCTAGAAAGTAATTTGTTGAATATCTTTTAATCACAACTACACAGGGATATGGTGGTGTCTTTTTTTATAGGTTATCTAAGACCGGCAAATCCACTTCTCAGACAGCCTTTAAAATATTTGCTATTATAGTTTCGTAGAGAATTTTTTTTAAATTGATTGGAATTTATTCATTTTTACGAAAATTATAGGATAGCCTTGGAATTTAACTAAATCAAATATATATATAAGTTTTATTGGACCTTAAAAATGCAAATTAACAAAAAAGAATCAGAAATCTAAAATAGAAAATGATGAAATGCTTAAGTGAAAGGCTTAAGAATATTAATTAATGTGTAATCTAGGCAAAATTTAGATCTGTCTGTTCATCATCTAGTAGATGCTAATAGGCATTCGTGTAATAATCTGACATTTCGCCAGATTCATATGTTTGTATGTATGTGTGTTGAAAGCCAAACTTGAAATGTTAATGTTTAAATCATAGAGCGCTATCTACAAACACAAAAACTTTCGACGCTGTAACTCATTGTCAAATCGGAGCAAATACCAAACATATGTACGTTCAAAGCAGATTCAGGAAGTTTAAAGTATATTCCTCCCATTTAATCGCAAATATAACCTAAACAACAGGAACTGTTATAAGAAGCTGAGAGGGGTGCATGTTCGCTTTGAACTGCAGTGACCGTCTTTTTTTTTTATAGATACCAATTTATGGGTTACAAATCACTATGTTCTTTGGGTATAATCAGTTCAGTGCTGTCACACGATACCGAGGCTAACCTGCCACTTCGACTTGGAATTTCAATTTAAAATTCAAATTGCGAATTAACTTGCCGCAAATCGGTGGAGCTCTAGTGGCGCTCTCGAAGTAGCTTCACCATTTCATCCCTGATTGATCACAAAATTTTAGAATACAATGTGACTGAGCCAGCATATGATACTCTCGCTGAACGAAACATTAACATATTATTTGTGAATCATTAAATAATAAATTGAGCATTGGTTCGTTCCTTTAATTTTTTGTATTTGAAATGCAAGAGTGTGGCACGATCCGTTTAAATTAGCAAAAATATTTGTTAATTGAAAGTAATGCAAAGTACATAAAATGTATTTTTACGGAGCCCTTCAATATTCTATCAGAAAGTGAAACAAATGAAGCATACAGCCACATACTCAGAAAGGAGGTGTTTTCATGTTATGATCATTATTGGCAAAACTTATTGGTTTTATATATATTTTGTTAAATTAACCGTTTTAAGTACAATTTCTTTAATATCCACCCTTTATAAATAAGCTTTGAAAGTAAATAGTCTTGCTTATTGCAAAATATTTGAGTCTTAGGCCGTGTGCCAATTGCGATAAAATTGTATCCACTGGCTAATTTTTGACACTAGTTTGGTGAATATAGACTTCAAAAAATTGGCATTAAAATTATCCCGTGGCTAATTTTTGACATTTGTATATACCCATGAAGGCATGAGAGAGATGACCAGAGTATTTGTTTCGGTTCTCCCAATCGATTGTCGGTGGACAAATGTGGGGCACTAGTGTTCACATACGATGGAAGAAAAAATTTCAAAACCAGTTCCACATTTTCTTTGATAAAATTTTAACGCAATGGGAACACAGCCTTAGATATTTGTTGAACATTAATATTTAAGTCGTACTTTCCTCATCGAATTTAGCTTCAAAAGTTTGCGTTTCAAATAAAGAATTTTATTACACCTATTACGATTAGCGAATCGAACGTTCGACTCGAGTCGAACTCCCAGTCGAATTACTACTGTCGAGGTATTACGGTTAGCGATCGTTTTCATTCGAGTAAAGAATCAGGGAAGTCTCAGAAAGCGGAATTGTTTCAATATTTTGTGGAATAAACTTAAATTGATTTCGGTGGTTAAAGAAGAGAAATAAAATGATAAGTTGCCTTAATATTTCACCTCACTATAAAAACTTTGTTACTTTCGCAGTTTCAGAGTCCAGATATGGTCAACACATCACCGGACTGTGTAAGGCAAAGCAAGAGCAAGTAGAGAAAGCGATTATTCGCGCCCAAAATTGTGCAATGATGCCTTATTATCAAAAGCATTTGGATTTCTTAAAAAATCCTAAACTATTCGATACAGTGAAACCAGTTAGACCATCACAAATACTAAAGGTTACAAAAATTGTTTACTTAAAAAAAAATACATTTATAGAACAGGTTTGGTAAATACATGTGATTTCAGTAGGAATGCCTAGTCTTGCAATCGAGTCTTCGGTTTCCATTTTTGGTTCTATCTAAGAAGAGAGTTCTCCAATGGACGACTTTAAGGATTCTTTGCAGATTTTGATCACGTCTGGTGGTTCTTGCACCTTTCAATGTCAACGGGTCCCTCTTTTTCATTCTAGCAAGTGGATGTTGAATTTGTGCCCAGGTCAACTCGACCGACTTTGCCTCCATCAGCTCTTCAACCAGTTTTTCAAATTGGCGGTGATTGGTTTTTTTAAAGATTGAGATACATATTTCAACACACTATTTTACTGTTCATATATTTTAATAATTAATAAAAAATTTTCTTCCACTCATTACACTATTGTGCTACGTAATCACCAGAGAATTTCATTCGAATAATTTTGACAGAAGAAATTGATTTCTGGTCGAATATTCGCTAACCGTAATTAAGTTAGAGTGAAGTCACAATTGTGACGTTTGAGGCGAATGAAATTTCAGCGAGTCGCTAACTCGTATATTTAAATACGAATGATTACACTTAAAAGTCAACACCACTATGAAAAACGAATAATATCACACAGTCCGGTTTTTTTTTTTTTGATAATATACTTTTATTCGCTTAACAACTTAAGTGTTATTTATAACCCTCCTGTTGACAGTAACTTTCTTGTCAGATAACTATTTATGTTAATTGATAGATTTTTGTATAAATCTTGTGGACTTATGGGAACATCCCTGACTGTACACACAGATTTTGCAAAGTGCCTTTTCTACATGGATCAGCCTACAAAACAGGGGTCGTCTACCTAACTTCATTGTATTGTAATTACTTTTAGTCTGCTAATGCTTACAGTGACCATGCAAATTTTTTTAATTGTAATTAGCGTTTGAATGCTTTCAGAGAAGTAAGATCGTTTTACGATTTCGTCAATATAAAAGAACTTACATATCTCATTCTTTGGAAATATTAAAATTCTCTCCCCGGAGGGTAGATAGACATTCAACTTGGTTTTTAAATAAAATCCATTAGTTCTGAATTTGGGTAGCATGGCAACCGAAACTGGTTCTTATACACGCGTTCTTTATGAATCTGAAGAACAAAAGTACCTATATTAATCACGCCATGACACGTATCTTACATTAAGCTGAATTGTCAAGTATAAAAGAGTTATTAGACTAACAGATTGCAAAATTGACACAAGTGCCCCCTGCTATCGGGGTGTTGCGAGACATGTTTTTGTAAATCTAATCACTTTTGAACGGAGCTTATTCACTGTGACATCTGGTAAGCACTTGCGCGCCCATACACACAACACCGACTATGTTAATGATAATGACATTAAACGTCAATATTGCTTAGTTAAGCGAATGATTTAGACATAAGCGAGTGTTAATTCCCATCAACTGTGAATAAAGAATGCGTCAACTGTGAGGCGGGTTTTCGAGTAGTTGTAAAGGTTTTTACCTTTGCAAAATTATTTTATTACTTACAAAAATTCCATAGAATACAAGTCCGTTGTGACAGGTGTTGTTTTATTCACCGCTGACCATCAGTCAGTAAGTCCGCAAGTTAGAAAGACATTACCGATGGGTTAACACAAGTCTTTATATTTATTTTGTTGCTTCTTTTACTCGATTTCACAGCGCAACGCGTTCGAATCATAAACAAAAGTTCATGACGTTTCACTGTAGATGCAAAAAAAAAATCAAAATCTTGTTCCTGTAACAGGATATCACACAAGACACAACTAACTCGACTCGACTGCAGAGGAAGATTCTTATCACCGAGTGTTTTGAGAGACGACTTCAAGGTGATGCCAAAAACAAAAATACAACAAAAAACACTCAAAAAAAAAATAAATAAAATAACGAAATGTTTAGGACTGAGTTGTGCTCTTCCTCTCCTAAGAAATGTACGTAAGTAAAATAAATATACGATGTGATGTAAATTCACGCGTCCTATACGACTGTGCAACACAAACACTACACTAATTTGCTTGTACAGAGGCTAATGCTGAGAAAGCCGAAAAGCCAGCCAGAAGCAGAAGAGCCAGCCCAACGTGCAGTAGTAGTCCAGTCAAGCAAACCAAAACCAACAGCGCCGAGATACTTGCTGGCTGGTATAAATGAATAAACAGAAATGAAACAGAATAATGAAAAGAAAAATACAACACTCCGTCCACGACGTAATCCCCTTCTCCAGCCAGCGCAGCAGCTGACGCAAATACGTTTCTCCTCAATTTTTTTTTTGCTTCAAGTCCAGATCGGACTGAGAGTGGTTTATTGCTGACTTGACACAGTTGAAGTTGCGATTCCCCAGTTTTCACAGATACAATACACACACATGCACAGACTCGATTTGACTTTTGACAGAACAACGGCGCTGAAACGTGCTCCGAAATTAAGTCGAGGTTTGACATTTACATTCACTTGCCCAGAGTGCGAACGAGAGAGAAGCTGTAAAGTCGGATTTATACGAATAACCACCGCACCGGGTGAGATTTTTTTGAAAGTGTGTATCTATGGGTTCAATATGAAGGTGTGTTGGTGTCAGTCTCTCGCTTTTGTTTTGTTATTAGACGAGATTGCCTCTAGCGTGGCGTAGACAGTGTATTGTGGCACGTGTTATGTGATTTTAAAGCTTGCGGTGTTAAATTTTTAGCTTAGATAAAGTACGGTGTAGAGATGCATGTAACGAGATATGATAATTTTGTTTGCATAAAATAAATTGAGCAAAGTTATGTAAACAAAAAAATACACACGTATGTGGCTACAGAGAGTGCGCAGGAATCAAATGAAATAAAAAAAAACATGCTGAATTGTTGCTTTTTCTTCAGAGTGATAGGTGTTGCCAGGCGAATGAACACATTTAAGCGATTTTGAATTTGAATTGTTCGCAATTTTAAAAGTAAAAGCAATTTCTTAAAAAAACGCCTCATTTGTTGATTGATAAACAGATTAATTTTATAACATATCTTATCTCAGAATCTTTAAGATGATGGCAACTATAAGTTGGGAAGTGAATGCAAGCCCAGGCGAGTTCTTCGCTTTTGAGAGCTATTCCAATTTCTAAGCCATGAAGCTTTCTTCTGGTAACAGAAAGCCTAGATTCAGAACCGTTCCGAGGTATTCTTAAAATATTTTGAGCCAATCAAAATAAAGCCGCTAATACTTTTATTTTTGGAAGGCTATTCATTCTTATCCAATGCATTATTACACTGCATTCGTCTTGATTATCTTTTTCTTAAATTATATTGTCTATTGCAAATCATTTAAATGGTTCCTTTCTTCGTTGAAGAAAGGTCTTCTGGAGTAGAGCAGAATAGCATATAACTACATCTTTTGTGTCTTCCATCCAAGGTAAAATAACTGACTGACTGTAACCCTTACTCAAGACTATTTCCCTTCAGAAGAATTGTGGTGAAAGTGAACATTTCATGTTGTTGCAGTTAACCTTTTTTCAAAACAATAGCATAATTAAATGCCTAATATCAATACTATCTATGTACAATTTTTAATCTAATCAAATTGAACTCAATCGATATGAAAATGTTATTAGTGCCGAAAACTAGTAGTCTCTATTTACATCATATGCAATTGCAAAGTAGATCGTACAACTAAGACAACTGAAAGAAATAAGAGACGATGGTCTTGATCTTATACGTATATAAGTATAGCATTGCACTACAACGTGTCTACTAATTGATTTAAAATCGATCGCGTTTGATAAGGGAAATACAAAAAATTGTGTTGGGCGCCACTTTTCGTCAGTAGGTATTTCAAAGTTGAATAATTTAACTTGAAGGCTGATTGAACGGAACACTAAGCGTTGATAATGAAGCAGATTATAGGCTCAATATTTTTGTGAATCTAACCAAATATCATGATAAAAAATGAAATGCTAAACGGCAAAGTTATATTTTGACAGATTATTTTTATTTTTATTGGATTTGGTCAGTTAATAAATTAAATATTTGTTGTTTTTTTTATCACATGCTACTTGTTTCTTTTCAAATTCCAAAACATTTTATTGTTTGCCTAATGAAACCCAATAATCTCTGAATACTGCTTCAATAGTATTTTATAATACAGCTTGAGAGCACTTAAAAATAACAAACGCTACTTGACGTATGTAGGTACAAACATACATATTCAGAAATTAGTTACTTACTTAGTTGGCGCTACAGCTCGAGGTGAACCTGGGCCTGCTTCTCGCAACCATTTGTGTGTGCGTGTTATATTTTTTGCACGAATGGAAGGGACCTACAGTTTTTTGCCGACTGCGAATGGCGAGTTGAGAAGCTCAATCGTGACAAATGATACTCTTTGATGCTTGTCAGACATTCGAAAGAGGTGGGCACTGTGAAAAACTTTTTAGGTGTTTGCGGCGGGATTCGAACCCAAGACCGCTGGCTCAGTAGTCCGTCGCACTAACCACTTGCGCTACGATGCCCATTCAGAAATTATTCTATTAAATTCGTCAAAATTGTAGGTATAATAAATTAAACATAAAAATATGGAATAAAGTTTTGGAAGAGGAGAACAATTTGAGAACATGTTTCCAAATGAAAACAGGAGATTTAAGAATATGTTCAGAAACGGTAATACAGAATGATCATATACATATGTATGTGTGTATGTATTTTATCGCAATTTCTTAGTTAACGAAATATGGAATAAAATGGTGGAGATCCATTATTGATAATGGCTCCTACATCAATATTTATGTTCACAGTATCATAAAGTTGAAAACGGTTCTAAGATGCCATGCCTCAGTAACACAGTAACCTAACATACTTATATTGTATCGAACAAGTAGGTATAACAGGTAACGACAAAGTGTATGAATAAAGAATAAGCTAGGAGTATTACTCAGTTCAGAACTAGTAATTATCGACACTCCTATTTCTTTGAAATTGATGCTGAACTGTAAAGGTCAGCTGACAGACGAACCTCTGATAAAACAAAAATATTCCAACAGTTGTAAAACGAAGTACATTTTCTCACTAACCAGAGTTGAATGAAGTCCACTATATACTTGGAATTAAATTATACTAGTCTCGTTGGACATATGCAGAGTATGCAATAAACTGGATACTGTATAACTACGAGAGCACCTAATCCGTGTTTGCCCTGCACCGACAATAAATAAATAAAAGCACAGACTGGTAAAATTCTAAATTTCAACTCACTCGAAGAAGTCGGAAACATAAAAGTTCACCTACTACTACTAATTAGATTTGCTCAACGGAAAAATTCATTTTGTAAAATTACAACTGTATATGGAACATCATTGGTCCATGTGAAGAACAGCCGCCACCCCCTAACCTAACATATTATAATAGCACCACCATCTAACCATTGCATTGTTGTCTCAGTAATTGCAACTCTTCGAAAAAAGTGACTCAATAAACGCAACTTTTGTTTAGTAATTTATTACATATTATTTGTCGACGCCTTGCATATAGCCACCATAGTAAGGAAACGTCATACTCCATATTTAAAGCATTTCCCCATCGAAAGAATTGGACCATAAGTTCACTAAGAAAATGGTCATGCCTGGTGGCTCATCGGTGATGACCTGGGGATACTTCACCTCATGTGGCGTTTGTCCGATAGTTTAAATAAATGAAAAAACGATTGGTGAAATGTATAAAGACATCATGAACAATTATTTAAATAGAGACTTGGCAGACAACTTGCATGGATCTTTCAACAATATAAAGATACAAAGCATTGCTCCAGGATCGTTTAACCTTGGTTGGAGTCCATCTCTTTCAGTGGGTAGCTCAAAGTCCCACTAAAAAACCCATAGAAATTTGATGGGGAGTTATAAAAAGGGTAGTTGCTACAAAAAAACCTGCAAACAAGGCCTCTGTGGCAAGTTATTCAACAGGAATGGAACAAGTTCACACCCACTCAATGTGCAGCCCTTGTCAAGACCATGGGCGATAGATGCGCCGAAGTTATGAGACAAAAAGGTTTGGAAACAAAGTACTGACTCTAAAAGAGATAGAATATGTATTAATATCTACAATTATTAATGTATATTTAATTTTAAACATTTTTTCAGTAAATGACTTAATTATATGTCACCGAGCTCAAAGCGATGTAAACAAATAATCTGCAAAATTTATATTTTAATGATTTGCTAAACAAAAAAATCAAGAAGAATTGAACTTTACAAATACTTATGTATAAACATTCTAGTGTAACCAATTAATCTGAATTTGTTAATAAAACTTGGTTCTACCAAAGATAGTGTGATCGTGTTTATGTGACTTAATTATATGAGCACAAGTGAACATATGTATGTAATTTCCGTACAACGTTTATTTTTTAATTACAAAATACATATGTATTAGTACCGCATGACTCTTAAGTTGTATGCAAATTTGTAGAAAAAAAATGCATAACTACCTATAGTGCAATAAAAGACAAAACATTGAAATCAATTCTTTATTACAAAATGTTATGGAGATGGCAACGTCATTAGGTTTTACCACGCACAAATTTCTCTCAAACAAAAAAAAATCATATCCTGAAAATGTTAACACAAATCCTCTAAAAACCAAAATTCCCTTCCCACTGCAACGTATTTTTTGAGGAATCTTCCAAAAAAGAGGGGAAACTGTTTTGGTCTAAATCCAATGCATGTCGATGTCGTGTATTGTTAAATGCTCATCGCAGAAGGAGAAAACGAACTCAAACTCGAACCCGATGTACCAAAAGTGGAAAAACCAGATTTCACCATCACAGACCGGTATATGATGGTGACGCGCCACAGTTTATTGCCCTTTGCGCTGAAAAACGTACATTTTGACTCTGAAAGTACACACATAATGATGGAAATAGTATTTTCGTCATGGATGCATTTCGGTGGACGTTTTCAATGTCACGTTTGGTTTATATGCCCTTCGCAGACAGACACCATAAAATGCATTTCAATTCAATTGGAACTTCAAATCTAAATCGCACGCATACTGGGAAAACTATTTTTGGAAAGCATTTACAGGAAAAACAAAGGAGAAAAATAAGCATCCCTTGCGCGACCCTATGCGAGTAGCAATAGCAACCCTTATTGTTAATCTCCCTGCTATACGGATACGGCTTACCAGGCATAGTAATAGTACATTATGTTATGTGCTACCTGCGTTGAGTAATATTCATGGCATGCTGATGAAATATTTTGAAATAAATGACGATATGACGCATCTCTGGGGTTCATTATTTACTCAGCATTTATCACGCGGTGGATGTTGGATGAGATTTCTTTATACGCGGAAGTGACCTTGAACAGCGATTCGAGTTAATCCTATTTTTTGTGATACCTAAATACAACCCCATTTGGATTGTTTACGGACAATAATTGTTTGCTCAGACAGACGTCGCACATGTTGATGAGCGGTGCCGTCCAAAGTCCCACATAACACCTTACCTTACATACCTTTCCAGGCGAATAGATATTCGAATACTTATAAATTTATCATGTTACTAACGCGGTTATAATTTATAGCGGATTAACAAAGTCAGGTGGGGTGAACAACCAAAATTGGGATTATCGCTGAATCACGCTCATTAGTTGAAAATTGTGTCGGCTACCTTTTCGCCGGGTGTCAAAGTGTTACCGCTTCGTTTTGATATATGTGATTGTAAAGCAATAAGCTATTATTAGTTAGTAATAAATGATAAATGGAAAGCGGGGAGGGCCTTATAAATAACTTTTTCTTTTGCAGTTTTAAATAAAAACGCAAATTTTTTTGGAACACGGTTTATTAGAATAAGAACCTGTGTTAAAACCATGTGAGAGTCGTACATACATATGAAGGTGTAGGTAGATAACGATTACGAAATTATTGCGAAATCCATTCATAACGACAACTTAAGCTATAAAATCAAAACCGTAAACAGAAAAATAACATGACGCTACTCCAGCAAAGTTAAATTTAAGTTGCTCCACCTAGTTAGTTGCTGGGAGCCACCTAGGTCCACTTTTATTTATTCTTGCTATCAATGATGTTCCATCAATCATAAAACATAGCAACATTCTAATATTTGCCGACAATATGAAGATCAGTAGAGCAATTACAACCATAAATGATTGTAGACTTCTGCAATCAGATATTGATAGTTTCAGTACCTGGTGCTCTAAAAATGGTTTAGTCCTTAACCCACTCAAGTGTCAGTCCATGACTTTCTCTAGGAAACTGGTACCGACTATATTCAACTACTTGATATCGAATCACTCTCTCAGTCGGGTTTATAGTTTTAAGGACCTGGGTGTTTACTTTAGCCCTGAACTTGATTTTAAAGAGCATATAAACCACATTGTGAATAAATCAAATTCAATGTTAGGTTTCGTTAAAAGATGGTGTAAAGAATTTAAGAATCCTTATGTCACCCTCTCACTATTTAACAGTCTTGTCCGTCCTCACCTCGAATATGCTTCGCAAGTATGGACACCTTATCAGAAAAATCTCAATACTCGTATTGAAGCTGTCCAGCGACGCTTCATTCGATTCGCATTGAAGGGTCTTCCCTGGGACGATCCTTTTAACCTCCCCCCATATTTGCATCGGATAAAACTGTTGCAAATGCAGCCTTTGGCTCAAAGAAGGGTCAATAATGATATAATTTTTATGCATCAGCTGATCTCAGGTCTGATTGATGCACCTGACTTATTATCCTTACTTACTTACTTAGTTGGCGCTACAGCTCGAGGTGAACCTGGGCCTGCTTCTCGCAACCATTTGTGTGTGCGTGCTATATTTTTGCACGAATGGAAGGGACCTACAGTTTTTTGCCGACTCCGAACGGCGAGTTGAGAAGCTCAATCGTGACAAATGATACTCTTTGATGCTTGTCAGACATTCGAAAGAGGTGGGCACTGTGAAAAAACTTTTAGGTGTTTGCGGCGGGATTCGAACCCAAGACCGGTGGCTCAGTAGTCCGACGCACTAACCACTTGCGCTACGACTTATTATCCTGTTTGGGATTAAACTTTCGTGGGGGATCGCATCACCTGCGTAGTATAGAGTTACTGCATGTTCCTCATCACAGAACAAATTACGGGATGCATGAGCCTATTAGCCGCATGAGTAAAATCTATAACTTAAATGTAAACATTCTTGACTTTAATCTTAACAAAATTACACTTAAAAATGTCTTGCGTAATGTAGTTCCTCGAACATAAACTCTAATTATGTATATTTGTTCTTATATTTGTTTATTTATTGCTAGTGGTAGTGTTGAAATGTAGCGTAGCCTAACCACTAACACCAGCACTAAATGATGAGCCTGTTGATGCATATTTTGCCCTGGCGAATTTCTGCTTATGGCTGTTGCTTGTATTAAGCACACCATGACACAGATCTGTAAAACAGTGTAAAAAAAAAAAAAAAAAAAAAATTTTCTCTCCACATGGATGCTTAGAAGTTCCCTCATATAATTCTATTGTTGTTTTTCCCTATATACGTTCAAAAGTGTTCTCAAAATCTGCAGCTTGTCTAATTAAACTAGAAAAATGCACACAGGTATGTACGTAACGTAGGTATATTGTAGACATCTGGAGAGTCCGAAAGAAGATTCAGCCTATCTCTACTTACTAAGAAATTGGACTGATCTGATCAACTTATACCAAAGGCAAGTAGGAATTCCGAACATCAGCATCAGCTACTGCCTCCTAAACACCTCCTAAGACTTCAATCAATACATAAGGGACCTGTGCCTTCGAAGTAACCCAATTCGCATACCAATCTGGCAAGCCTACCGAAACTGTCATACACCGTTTCGCAATGACAATTAAGGAGGCCTTGGGAGCAAAGGAATTGGCTGTCTGTGCCCTTATATGGTTTCAAGGAGCGTTTGACACCACTTCCCTCGTTGCCATTTAATAAGCTAAGGTATTGCACCGCTGATCATAAACTGGGCTCTAAACATGTTGAAAATTGAATTATAGTTTGATCCACGGAGGCTTACAGTTAAAGCCACAACGAGGAGTACCTCTATTTAGGACTTTAGGAATAGATGAACTTCAAGTCCATCTTAATCATACAGGGTACAAAAGAAAAGCTATGCAGGTAGGAAAAACCGAACAAGGGCTGACTTAAAATAAACTCAACAAAATTTATCGCTTGGCATGCATTGGTATAACAGGGGCGACGAAAACGAGCCCAACAGCAGCCCCAGGAGCAAGGTTTAGCTCTGCCAATGCTTAAAAAAAATCCGGCCCTCCAGAAGATTCAAGAAAGTCATGTATAACTGGGCTGGGACTGCTTCAACCTCCTCGAAGACCTTGTTAAACAGCTTCCGCCTACACCACCAGTCCTGAGCTCCTCTTCGGGGTACCTTTGAGTCACAAACATTCAAAACTCAGGAAATGGGAGTGTGAAAATCTTGCTAAAAACTGGAATAAATTCAAGGGTTAGAGACAAACCAAGAAATTTATAATCCAGCTCGCGGCAAGGCAAAAAGGCTACATGAGCTTAATAAACCAGACCTGTGGGTCTTAACTGGTTTTCTGACAGTGCAATGGCGACTAGAAACAAAAAATGCGATTATCCGACGATGACTTCGACTCTGAACACGTTATCTGTGAATGCCCTGCTGTGACAAAGAGGAAAGTACTCCATATGCAAAGAGCTTTTCTGAGTTCGGAAGACATATAGAAGATGGAACCCAGGATAGTACTGACATTTATAAATCCGTATCTCTAGAATTGCGGCCATGTTTGACGATTCTGACTGCCACAGCTCGTTGCCAGGAAAGCCAATGTATTGGCAGATTTCCGATGATCGGCGGAATAGAGTTAGTAAAGAAACCATGAGAAGGGACAGATTCGATACTAAATATAATGAGGACAGAATGTTGCAAGTGGGTACCGTAGCGCAAGTGGTTAGTGCGTCGGACTACTGAGCCAGCGGTCTTGGGTTCGAATCCCACCGCAAACACCTAAAAGTTTATTTCGGTATCCACCTCTTTCCAATATTCACTCAAATGTCAGAAATTAGCAAGATATATTTAGCTTGCTAAATATCCTGCTATGGATAGCTTGCTATCTCAATTATCTTGCTATTTGCCGTCTTCATTAGATATTTGCATAGCATGCTAATTATCTTGCTATGAATTTTAGCTCATGGAGACGGCCTGTTACCTTCGTATTTGTCCATCTTGTTAAAATTCATGAGTGCATGTTGGTCCACTAAAGATAAGAACACAGTAATGAATTCATTACTTTTGGATAAGTATTTTGTTACTCCGGAAATAATGGGTTAGCTTAAAAATGTATTTCAAACATTTTTCTTAATTTCTATACAAAAAATTGAAATTATATTAATCTTTGCAAAGAATGTACCTATGTTTTTTATGATATCTTATCACTTTTTTTTTGTTTTACTTTTAGAAACATTTTTTTATTTTTTTAATTTCAATATTTCTTTACATAAGGCGTGTTTTTTTCGTAATCTATATAGCCTTAGAAAATATTTTTCATGTTAAATACACTAATAACTAAGCCTATATAAAATAACGAAATCCAGATAGCTATCGAGTCTTATGTCCTTAATCTGGACAAAAAAAAGTGCTACCAAACTATTTTCTGTCGAGTGCTATCGAAATGTTATCGAAAATGTCAAATATGACATGTAAGTGACAAATTTGAAAACAATTGCGATGATGAAAACGTGATGCTATTTTTCAAAGACAATGGCCGCCCAATGATAGCCAATCTTTTCTGTTAATCCCTACAATCCATTATCGACGGAATTTGGAACAGAATTTTTTTCCTTTTTTCTGGAAGTTTGTCTTCAATTTTAATTCGATCGAATGACTTTGATTTTTGGACCTGATCTGTTCGCCTAGGGTGATGTACATGTGCGAGAAAAATAATTATATAACGAGTAAAAACTAATATACTTTTTTAAGAACACCCTGTGCTGTCGGCAGGTACCCCGTCTCTTAAATGACCTGCCGTAATAATCTTGTCGGCTACTGTGGCTGAATTTAAGTACATATTAATTACATTTGACCATGTTAAAATTATGTATGAAAACAAACTGCTATTTGCTATCTTTAAACAATCAATATAAAAATAAATCCTTACAATTTAGTCACTACTCTAGAGCTTACTTACCGTTAACATATGAGTACTTTACATAAGAATACCCTCGAATTGACTGACTCTATTGTCAACATTGTGATTAAAGTCAGTTTTATTGTCTTTCAATTGATAATTATTAATTTGGCAATTGGCAATTTCTAAAAAGAAGAAGAAATGTACACTCTCACTCACATGTAGAAGAACCGACTCGTACAATAGAAGCCAATTGCGGTTGAGTGAAATCATAGATAGATTAAGATCTCGCTATACACGTACACGAGTACATACATAATGATGACGTTGACGGTGTAGCTTAATTTTAGCTGATAATGCATAGGAATACTGGCTTACAATAATAGTTGACATGTGAGGTCAATTGCTTCTACTCGATACTTTGCACAAAGTTTGCGTGTTGTCTGCAATGTGCTCATCTCATATAACACATACTTTCATATGTACAAAGGCGGAGAAAAACTCTTTGGGTCTTAAGATCTGGCTACTTGCGCATTTGATTTGATTGTATTATTAAACAAGCATACAAGTTGTATACGTTTGTATTTTCTTTTTATTTTGTAATCCACTTGCTTTGAATTATTTGGATCCATTCGCTTAATTGAGTAAATTGGAAGAAATTTAGTGCGTATGTGGCGCACGCAGGGAAGATACTCTTTCGAAATGATAACCTTGCTGTAATAATGGAGTCAACTATACTTGAAGTACGAGCATACATATATGTGTATTCGTACAGACTACATACATTATATGAAGACACCAAACACCATTCATAAATACAGGGTGACTCTAAATGAATATACTCGTTGACTTTTTACGCTATAACTACACAATTAAGTTTGAATAGCTTCAATTATTCTATTTCTGCTCAGAGCTTAAATCTTAGATGGTGTCTTGGCTCTTATAATGTATATACATATTCTATTCCAAAGAGCAGTGACCTTTCTCTAAAAGTCTAAATTGAACTAGGTTTCATATGTTTGTGCAACAAAAAAAAATTCTCGAATAGAAAAAGAATATTAAAAATCAAATAACAAATTAATGGGTTAAGCGGGCACACTTACCCAACTACCGCTGCAATCCAGCGACAGCATAAAATGATATCCTTTGCTCTGTTTCATTGGACTCACTATCTGCAATTAATTGCATTAATATTAGCATTCGCACTTTCGCAGATATATTTTAATGAACAGTATCAGCTTTCACGGTCATCTATTTCGCAACTGGTCGACAGCTAGAGCTAGGGGCTTGACTTTGTTTTGGCACAGGATTGTGTTTCATTTTCTTGATAGCGCATGCGATGTTCAAGTATGGGTCTATCATTGGCACTTGAAATTTATGACGATCCACACATAATTTAACTACAAGGGGAGCACAAAAAAGATAAAGAACTTGTACTTCATGTCCACAGTAATAGGAATACGTCGCCTTTTCTTCGACTTTCAAAAGCACGGTTTATTTATGTTAATGGTAAACTTTTCAGTTTTCAGATAATTGATAAAGATCTTAACTTCATCCACGGAAAATATTCTTTTACTTTAACCATCTACTATGTACGTACATACAGATGTATGTATGAATCAAAAATTGTTCATTCACCAAATCAGAAACCAGCATATCTTCCAAAATATAAAGTAAACACAAAATGACTTTCCCAAACATTTGTTCGTATTGATATGAAGGAAAAGTTTTAAAATGCATTCCTTTCACAAAAGCACTCAAAAACAAGTTTACACCCTAAAATTCGACTCAATTAATTGCAACACTTTCTTTCTTTCTATTATTTATTTTAATATACAATGGTATTAGCTCAAACACGTATTTTTTTCGCCTTCAGTTGATCCTGTCATAAGTTCTGCTGTCAACGCGCAAGCACCTTTTTTCCGAGGGGTCACCGGAAATGACGTCACAGTGGCAGAGTTTTAAATATTTTTTTACAAAAATTTCAGAAATTCTTTGTCAAATGTGTGTATTTAAGGCAGAATGAAATATTTCATTTTTTATATTAAAAAAAAAAATTGTTAAAAATAAGCCGTTTTTTTACCCGAGGAGACCCATGTAACCCCTTAAGACAGATGTAATATTTAAACTCGGGAAGTAAAAATAATAACTGTTTGACTTCGGCGGATATTGTACTTTTCTTAAAAATTAATATAAATTATTTTTTACTATTATGGCAGCTGTCAAAATATACCTCAAAATAGTTGTGTTTCAGGAAATTTTAAACGGCAAAGAACTTAAACGTCGAGTTAAACTCTGACATAGTCATTTTAACTATGCAAAAAGCACCTCGCCATCTTCGCTTTTGCATCAAATCCACTGTTACTTACTTAGTTGGCGCTACAGTTCGAGGTGAACCTGGGCCTGCTTCTCGCAACCATTTGTGTGTGCGTGTTATATTTTTGCACGAATGGAGGGGACCTACAGTTTTTTGCCGACTCCGAACGGCGAGTTGAGAAGCTCAATCGTGACAAAAGATACTCTTTGATGCTTGTCAAACATTCGAAAGAGGTGGGCACTGTGAAAAACTTTTAGGTGTTTGCGACGGGAATCCAGTGTTGGGCCCCATTTTATCAAAATCAATAAAATTGCTACGCGTCTTGTTCAAAGACAGCAACTTAAGATAATCAATAAAATAGTTATGAGTTTCCAATAATTAACAAGTAGATATTCCATAGATTTATGTAGATATTTGCTTGTATGCATGTTTATGTACATTGTATATTACCTACTTTAAGATAATGCCGCCATTTATTTGTTCAACAATATTCCATTTTGTAGTAAGTGCGTGAAAAAAGGCAAACACTAGAACATGTGGATTCGTGTTAATGTTCGAGGCAAGAGTAATACATAAGCAAGTACATTTATGTATATCTACATATATGTACATATGTGAGGTTGAAAATCAATAAAATAGCATAACGACATTGCAAAATCATGTTCTCTTGCAATGTGGACAATCACATCAAAATCTTTCAACAGTGTGCCCATTCAATTATTATTATTCTCCAAGAGCATATCATGTGATCCGAGTCATGTTCCAATCATCAGCCAAATCAAGTAATTGTTTTTAACACAAATTACCCCTGCGGCAATTCGGTACCCTACACTACAACATCCAGCGGTTGGCTGCGCGTAAACAAACGCTCTACACATCTTCAATTTACCGAACATTTGTGAATGGGCAGATACATGACTACGGGTATCTAGTATGTTGGAAAAAAAAATTCCTTCAATTAAATTAAACATGAATAATGCATTAGAAATATTAAGTTTCTCACTTGTTACAGCTACAAACGCGCTCGTAAGATCTTGGCTGCCTTCGCGGAGCCACACGTCACGTCATGGGAAGTGACTTTCCATCCAGAACAGCCGATGCCGAACCAAAAGAAACAACATCGGAAATTCACTTTCAGATCGGAAATTATTCTTTCGCTATCACTCTTATCAGCTCCGAAACAAGCCCCATAAAATGGGTCATGATGTAATTACAATCGATAGTATTCTTCTATCAAATTGAGGAGGCCGTGGAAGGCATCGCTTACTTGCCAACTAATAAACTAGATCAGTTCAATTGGAGGGGCATGCGAATGTTTGTCATACATACGAGTATTCGAATGACAGCGAGGGGGCCGACGCGGAATAAGCCGCTCGCTGGCAGCAATTTCCATTTGTGCTCTGACCTACGTAATTTAATAATTTTCAAAATAATTTCGCAAAGTAAGGTACAAGTATAATATTATAGTTTGACGTCGTGAATGGCTAAAATGGAAAACAATTTAATTGGGTTATGTAAAAGGTGGACAAGGGAGTTGCAAATTCCAATTCAAGTGCCTCTTACGGGGCACCGTATTCAGAATCGTAACAGACTTTTGTGGGAATGTTTAGAATGCTAATTATTATTAGTATGCGCTTTGCCTAGATTATATAGATTATCTGGGAAGAGAATTTCAATACTAACCTACTACTTAGTTCGTTACGTAACCCCTTGGCTTCATGGTTGTAGATACTAACCTGCTTCTTCGTTCTACCGTCAGAATTGCAGATTATTATTTCTAGAAGAGACTGGAATACATTTATGTACATACATAGCTATGTATGTACGAAATCTGAAGAAATGTTCGTACATCCTGAAGTGTAGCAGATGCTATAGATTTTTTACTATGTTACGCTTTGGATGAGTGGAGAAAATATTGACCCATTCACGCTTCATAATGGAATATGTTTGTATCTACCAACCAAATCTCAAAACCCATTTGCTCCTATCGTAAATTGTCGTGCCGGCAATTAACACTCAATGAAATATAAACTAGCATCCATTACACGCCCTATTTTGTATTACTTCTCCTTGAACTTTTATTTGAAAAATATGGGCAAAGCGAATGCCTATACGATCTCACAGTTCATTGGAATCAAATCGCCCGGCAGTTTTATTAGAAACTAGCTGTCCAGCCCGGCTTCGCCAGTGTCTAAAAAATGTAGTGTTACTTACAATACATACCTACATTGTCATTTAGTTCGAAGAATCAAAGACAGTGCGATCGCACCCCAACGTTTGCAATCTACCATCTTATACAATCCACACAAGTGTGGATTGTAAGTATTTGTAGTTTGAATAAGTGACATTTCGCAAGAAAGTGGCATTTGTTAGAGTGTTTTTATTTTTGCATTAATTTAAATAATATTGTGAATAAATTAATTTAAAAATCAGCCTATAATCGGCACAGGATGTTAATGAACTGGAATACGAAGTTTTATTTCATTGTGTGTATTAGATTTTGTGTTTGTCGAACCGTAAGATTGAAAGGTAAGAGCGTCACATTGAGACTTATATATTAGTATGACAAGATTTAAAGACATTCTTAAAATGCGTCGGGAAAATAGACCGGAAAATGAATTATTTTTGTTTTTAAAGTTCTTCGTGGCTTAGGTCTCTGCCATTAAAAATTTGGCAAGACCTGCTTAGAAACAAAATAAAATATCACTTTAAGTTGATAGCAACTCTTTAGATAGACAGTCACCAAACTCAATATTTATATTCTAGCTTAACAAAACGTGTATTCCTTGAAACTTCTCCGCAGCAAAATTATACTGAGTTACGACGTTAAACTCCAACCTATTCATTTTTACAAGCCAGGTAATCTTACGGGCTGCCTAAATATTATCAACAATATTCCCGATCATGACATGCGCTGTACTGTCGCTGACAATATACATAAGTGAATACTGCTTTGCAGAAAATTCGAAGTTCCTATTGGGGAACATACCACAACTGCATGGTCAAACGGCGGACCAGCCCTAGACCCAAAAAGGATAGTATGGTACACGGACGGACGAAAATGGCCACTGGCACTGATGGTGGGATCTTTGAGCTCAACACTAAATTCTCTGTGTCCCTTAAAACTTTTCCCAGCGTGTTTCAAGCTAACGTCCATGCCATTCAGATCTGCGCCTTGATAAATCTACAAAGAGGCATCAAAGGCGCTATCATAAATGTGTTCTCTGACAACCAAGCTGCACTCAAAGCTCTGAGCCCCTATTTTTTTGGACTCAAAAGTGGTAAAGTAATGTTTCAATGCTTCATAGCCACTCCAAAAAAAAAGTAAGATGTTGGTGAATGCCTGGCCACAGAGGCATCGAAGTAAATGAGATTGATTGCGGATGAACTGGTCCGTTCGTGGTCCAACTACCAAATTCTCAGTCCTGGAACTCTTTTGTGGCATAAACTGAGCAACAATTTAAGCTTTAATTTACAAATGGAAAAATTAACTTCAACTCTCTCATTGGAGAAATGTCCCAGGTCTCAAATAAGTCCAACTATTAATTAAGTCTTATACCTATCACAGGGAACTTCTAAGCTACAATAAGAAGGACATTGGGTATCTAAAAAGATTCCTCCCAGTCATTGTCATCTACGATACTACCTAAATAAGTTAGGCCTGTCTATGAAGACCGAATGTCGACTCTGTTTAGAGGCGGTCAAGACGGCCCAACACCTCCTTTGTGAATGCCCGGGACTTTACAGGGTCAGGCGGCTTACCCCCCATAAAAAAATCTCAGACCTTACGATTAAAAAAAATGTGTCAACCAGGGACATACTAGCCTTTATCAGAAAGGTGGTTTGCCTCTTTGTTTGTCTTTTAGGTCACAGTATCAGATTATGTTAATGTGTTAACAAAGCAATGGATACTAGACAGGTTGACAGTAGGTACTATCTACAAAAAAAAATAAAAATAAAGAAACCTTGTTAAAGGTCAAAGCTCATTCTGAGTTTTAGTTTCGGATATTTTACTTTGAGAGCAAAGCTTGAAGTTATCTGAACTCAAGTTGAGATCAGATCCAAAGTCTGGCAATTCTAGCCTTCAAACTTTTGGAACTAAAAAATTAATCAAATCATTCCAAGCAGTGTATCAGTGCAATTTGTACTTTAGCATAAGTGTTGACACATATTCTTATAAGTACACACTTCCTATTAATTATAAAAGTGTTAATATCTATTGATTTCCTTAGTGCGACCGCACCTACAGTCAGTTCTTAAGAAAGCATTCGAAAAAATGCCAAATCTTTGATCAGCCTGATATCGGTTAAGTGTCCTTCTCTCGGTACTCGGTTGGAGCCAATTTATAATTTTTATTGCTTTTCTTAGTCCAACCATGGCCATTGGTAGAATCTGATCATAATATATTATTACCTAATAAAGTTTTTTTTTCTTATTCAAGTATGTAGCCCCATATGCCCAGCCCACGCATTTATCGACTTAGCCTGTTTTTTTACATTCAATTTCAATTCTACTTATTGATTAGCAATTCGATTCCAATCACTTTTGACCAATATTGATGTTGTCATTGACCGCAAAATGACTACTTGACGACCACAATATTGCTAGCTGAAAACACTCAACATCCCTGTGACGGCCAACAAACTACGATCGTCCCGCCGCACAAAAAGCTAGCAAATCCCATAAATGGCTGCTTACCACATCACAACATGTCATTGCTGGGTAGGCTCTTATCTTGTGTGTCTCTTAACAACTCGATATAAAAATCCGAACAGGTTCTTGTTTGTGTATGTGTGTATTAGATAATTGTATCTTTTTGCGCAAAAAAAAATACATAAATAAATCCATAAATTTTGCACAAGCTTAACCATCATCGGTTTTGTCTGTAGATCAAGTTTCTTGTTGCTTCGAGCTGGAAAGTCGTGTTCAGCTACTGGTTTCAAGTTATACGAGTATCTCCAGCAGGTGGAGAGAGAATTGAGACTTGGCCTCCAAAAGTGTCGATTGAATGGAATATTTCTGCTGTGACATTCTCTGTTGACATGGCAGTGAAAAATCTCCTTTCTTGATTGGATTTATTATGCGGACTTCCAAGTAAGGTCTTTAAATCGGAGATATATCTTATGAGGCAGAGCACTGAATGTACTGATTGGCCAAGTTTTATAATAATATATAAGGAGTATTGGTATGTCACTCTCAACGTTCCAATTCACCGTTTTAAATCATTTGGGTTATGTATGTGCTCTGTGCGGAACACATCCTTGATGGGATTTAAGTCGATTGGGGCATGTGCAATCAAACAATCAATTAAAGTCAATAGCTCTTGATCGGATCCGGTTTTCTGACTCAAGATTTTTGTTATTCTTTTTAAATTAACAATTTTAATTCCTGACCATTACGAGTACAACCAAAAGCCTCATTAATTCAGGGCTCTCATCACGTAATTTCACCGACGATTGTCGACAACACGAAAGTATCAAACGATGTCGACGAAACGATGCTTCACGAAACACTACCAGTCTCGTGTCGTCCATCACCCTCGTGTTTTTTCAAGTTTGAGAACAACAGTAAACAACATTTATAAGCGATTTGATGTTTGCTGATAAAGTCATAATTTGACATTTGTGGTTTTGGCGGCATTTTCATATTTCAAATTTATTATTACATAATTAATATTAAGATCATTTCCAATAGACATATACCCCGTTTATATGATAACTCAATGCGCATTGAATCGATGCGCATTGGTTCAATCCGCTCATATAAACACCACTTCGAACCGAGTTTCTAAACCGCATTGAAAATTTGAAACCGAATTGAAACATCATGTAAACACTTACAAATCGCATTGAAACGTTTTACTCTCTCGCGCTCTCATCATTCTCTTATCTGTCATCTAATGTCAGGCAATTCAATAGTGTAATTTTTAATTAATTAATTTTTATTTTATCAAACTGTCAGTTCAATCAGCTGTTTATCAAACTCTCTCAATTTTCTCACGTTTATTTTGGATTCGGTTTTGAATAATTTCATGTAAACACCAACATTTCTATGCGGATTGAACCAATGCGCATATAAACGGGGTAATAGAGTAATGAAATCTTTAATATTTAATTTTTTTTAAATGAAAAATGACAGTAGACAGAAAGGAGACTATGCATTTTCACTTTAAATTCGTTTTTTGGAAATCATATTCGTTATTTTACAAATGAAATTTGTATTTTTGCCAAAGAAACCAAATTCAATTTCCAAAAAAAAAACGAATTTAAAGTGAAAACGCACCGAAATTCCATTAAACACAGAAGAACGAGAGCTAAATAGCTATCGTGCTATCACGCTCGCCAAGACGATTGTACTTGACAGATTTTCTTGTTAAGTGAAGTCGATCGGTCGATTGGAAGAGAGAGGATTTTTATGTCAACGTGAAGCATCGCTATCGTTAACGATTTCGAAAACGATGACGACTGTCTTACGTGATGAGGGCCCAGTGTTACACTCTTCTTATTTATCACCTTTGACACGCATTAAATATGTACGAAGATATTTATTTATTTATTAAGTTATTTTATGTCATCGAGTGCTTAGCCATCGGACTGACACATGAATCTGGCTGGACCTATTTTGATTTTAATTGCATTCAAAACATATTTCTAATTGAGCTAGAGACTTGGAATTTCATGTATCTTCCTAAAATTTTATCGGCTATCATTCTCCACAAAAATCAGAACGAACAAAATCCATACAAGGAAAATTAAAGGATACGTTCATGTACACATTATATTCGTAACACATGAGGCCTGGCCAGACCCACATGTTTTTCATATGAAAAATTATGTAATTTTTACCTTTCGTTTATTGGGCCTCTATAGGCCTTAATGTGCTGGTACTTGTTACTGGCAGCCACTGCTACCTACCTTGCGTTTTATAGGTACTTTCGCTTTGTCTTGGTCTCGCATTCCCAACCATTCTCTTACCAACTGAAAAATCAACTCTATCGTCCTGTCCTTTCATCTTTATTCGAATTTCATGAACATTTGGTTTCAATTTGCAGCTATTTTCCAAAAAAGAATAAGTGTGTTGACTTTCTTTCACTCATTTATATCATACACTAACTATACGAAAGTTTGTGAAGACGAAGCCAGGAAACCTGAAGCGATTTTGTATTATAACACGAATAAAGCCGGTGTACATCACCAAAACAGCAATATTCCAATACAAATACGTACAAATAAATGTATTGGGGTCTGACCAGACCTCATGTGTTTCGAATGTCATAGCCAAAACATGTGTCAGTCCGAGGTTTAAACAAAGGGAGATAATAATATCTTATTTCATTAGTAACTGCAAAGCTAAGATTAAAGAAAGTTGAAATTGAAAGAAAGTTACATAAAAAATTCGGTCTACTATTAGAATCTAATTTTTAGGTTGATTTCTGTTATTTATTCTTTTTATTTGTCTTGGGCAATTGTTCCACAGACGAACAGAGTAAGTCAAAAATTGACGCTCGAATATGATTATCTGTGCGTATCTATTTGAAGAAGCAGATTGAGTTTCTTCGTAAGTAGGCTTGTTTCTTTGCAATTTGCAATTATAATTTCTAATAACAGACCTAGGGTGCGCAGCTAGAGACATTTTTCAAAGGACATGTTTAACAAACGAGAAGAAAAACTAGAGACTCTTTCATACCTCCGCAATCCAAAAGTGTAACGAATGATTTGGTTAAACACGACATTCAATTGCCTTTTATTAGCATAGCTACAATTCGAATATTGTATCACAACTAAAAGTTGAAAGATTTGGCAAATAGTATACTAGTATCTAAAGCTGTGATGTATTGTGTGGCCCATAATGCAAATCTGACACTATGATCGATTTTATTAAATTTGACGTATACTTAAGATCCACAGGGCTCCGTGGTTTTTTTTATTCAGGACGCGTATTCCTTAACTAGATCACTCAGACTTGACGACTGGTCTGTACCAGATAGAAACCCCTGTTTTGATGTATTTTTTTAGTCTTTCGAAAAAGTGGAGTAGGGACATTAATGGCAAGATGTATAAATTAACAGCAGTTACCACATCAGTACATCTAATCCGTTCAAAAACAGTATCGTTGCCTAAATCACATGAGTCACAGAGAGGAGTGTTACTTCGATCTAGCACGCTGAGGTGTCTCGCAAAGGAGGAGTGACCAGTAAAACCGCCAGTAAGTTCTCTACACAATGTTTTATTCTAGGACTCAGTAAAAATGCTGTGAATTTCCCACAAATGTCGGAACCATATCATTGCCATGTAGATTCAGAGAATTGTCACTGCCATGACCTCCACGTTTTACTAAAAACCCCTTTACATTCCCAGAAGATTGATATTGCTTTGGGTGTCTTTAGCTCGACGTGTTTTGTCCATGGTAGCTTCTTTTTGTATTACGGGTACTATCTAGTCTAGTCTGTCAGAGCACTCAGACACAATACTAGTCTATTGCACTGCTGAACAGGATCTTTTAAGTAACTTAGGAATCAAACCCACAACCGCTGCGTGTTAAGCTAATGAAGTGATATATGAACTAGACCACCAAGGCGCCTAAGTAACTTACTATCTAGGTTCTAGGATTACCCCTAGTTATTTGGCTTCTTAGGGGAGTTGTATTGTTACCCCTTTAACACGTAGCATTGGATGTATCTGACCACTTAAATTTCTTTTTCTCATGAGATCGACCTCAGTTTTAAGAGGATTGACTGAAATTCCGTACTTCGTACGCTTGTCTAGGTACGAGGTTCGATTGTAGTTTAGTTAGAATTTCACTGAAATTTAAATTTGAAACATTAAAGCTTGCAAATTTGGGCTAAAATTTGAGTTTTGATGAAATTACTCATCTCGGTTCGGTAGGATCGCTCGCAATTTTTTTTTAATTAGGTAAAACTTTGGAAAAATTCTATTAAAAAAAAAAATTTAATTGTTTATTTTAATCTAAGAAATCAAAACCAAAGTGTGACAGCACAATTTTACTCCATGGAAATCGTGAGCACTATGGCGTAGTGGTTATTGCTTTGGATGCTGCCCCAGGTTCAATCCCAGCAAATACTCAAACGTTTGTTCAAGGTGCCACCTCTTTCGAATGTTTGACAAGCATTCAAGAGTATCATTTGTCAAGATGAACTCCTCAACTCTCCGTTCTGAGTCGTGTAAAAATAGACCAATCACACACAAACGGTTGCGAGAAACATGCCCTGATTCAGCCCGAACTGTAGCGCCACCTAAAGAAAGAAAAGAAATAAAGAAATCGCCTTCGACTTACCAAAATTGCCCTCTTGAGCCCTCAGTAGGTAAGTCAAATGGGTAATTTTTATTATTCCATTTTTTCCCGAGGCACTAACAAAAAAAAAATTCGAAAAAAAACTAGGTTTGAAAAATGCGGTGGGAGCGTGAACCTACATTTTTATTTTAAGGAGCTGTTAGGTGCTTGTAAGTAGCTTTATTTAAGCTAGCATTCAATTAAAAAAGATATAGTTAAACAGGTTCAATATTTTCAAGTATAGCAGGAATGGTAGGGATTGAAAATAATATGAATCTGGTAAGGCCCGTCCAAAAAATATAATGCGTATGATGTTCCTATTTTAGATAGAACAGGAAGCCAGGAATAATAAGCTAGGTGGTTACATCATTCAAGTAAATATTCCGACAATAAAGAGCAAAACAATGAGTTATGGATTTTATTGCTGGAATATGTACATATATCTTTGATAGTGTTCCTTACCTCGAAGCCTAACCTAATCTACAATAGATCTTAATCTAGTCAATCTTTCACTTCAATAATAAAATCCTCTTATAAGACTGTTTATACGAGTTTTGACCACTTCTCTACAATACAATTCGCCAGCATTTGCCTCATAACAAGTAACCCAATTAACGTGTTAGAAAGTAAAATATCTCGCATGGCAATTCCAAGCTCGATCTATTCGAAATTATGTATGTGCTGTGAAATTTTTCGTCCACATTCTCCCACACTGCGATAGAAGAAACTCGTAGTTGACATTAAACCTTTTTCCTTTCTCCCCCAGCAGACAGACATTCTCAAGTGCAACTGTCAATAGAATACAACAACTGTCAATTATCTTATCGCTGTTGTACTTCTTAATTCCTATTTTCCATGTACCCACGAGTATATGCAAACATTCATTGAAAGCATCTTTTGGAAACAAAAAAAACTGTTAAAATGAAAAGGAAGACTCGTAGTCGTACTCGTATGTGTACAAGAAAAAAGTCACGTTTTTTTTTCTATCCACGCTTATGTATTTTGGACCTCAAGTTGTTTATGGCTTCACGTTTTATGGCACTCGAAAGTATCGCACCTCTTGGTCGGAATACAAATAAGGCCAACTTGGTGTTAACGCCCTAGCAAATTACTTCCCAAAAATTCGTGGAATATTCGACTGTGTATTTTCATTTTGTTCTTTTTTAATCGCTTGAATGAAAAAAAGTACGAGTATCTATGAAATTTGCCTCAACACGTAGAGCGATCGGAATGTTAGATCTCGGGACATGTCTAACGACCTACGAGTGTTTGATTGTTTAAAATTACGTACATACATATGTACACATTCCATACTGAAGGAATTACACAAGTGGAAGCGTTACAAATATGGCAGATCAGCGCCCATTCACCCACTTCACATTTATAAGCCACTTGTGGGATTTATAAATTTGTTCTTCTTAATGTCTTGTCTGCGTTATTAATTAACATTTAATTTGCATAACAATTACGAGTACTTTTAAGCATCAATTCTTGTGTAAATTATTGAGAGCGATCTTATTCAATTTAAAACCGCAGCGCACTGCGGCTATGCTAGGTTAGAGCTTGATAAAAGTCAAAGTAATTTAACTGATCGAGAGCGAATAAATTGAGAATTATGCAAATCTTGCGAACCGGCTATTCATGTTATTAGAATTTATTGCTAATTGAAGATGTAACGTGAATTGATGCAACGGGTCAATAGAGTTTAAGGATTCTCCTAGTAACTATGAGCATAGAAAAGTGGCTCACCTTTAATATTCAGCATCAGCTGCAGTCCTGACTCCTGAGCTCGCACTTTTTTTTTAATTTTTAAGTCCAACGCACAAACTGAGCCGCACTCACAAACAGAGACAATTTTAATTCCGAAATTCACATAATTATAATGTAGATACTTGGGTAGATTGGAAGAAGATGTGATCAATTGCTTTGTATTCATGCCCTTTCACATAGAAACATTGTTATTCAGACAACGTTTATGTACGCATGTCTGGCATACACAATATCCCGTTGGTGAGGAGACACATTATCTGGTACATAGTTAAAAGGATTTACTAACTTTGCTCATTTACATATTTTTTCAACACTCTGAAGTTCAAAAAAAAATCCAAGAAAGAAGGAAAACTTTGGCAGATTACAGATTATCTTATTTTCAGTATAACCATATGCCGTCAGAGTAATAAAATGTATCCAAATTTTTAAGCTGAGGTTCTCAGGCTATTGAACCTAATGGGCCTCCACACACAAGATGAATTCCACGGGCCGGCGGAAAGTCGAGTTCGTTGGTGAGGGAAACGGAGAGCGCGGAAGAAACGGCATAAAATATCTTCCCCCTATGTTAAACTGGAATAACGTAGATGAAAACACACACACACAATTTTTCATATTTGAGGTCTAGAAAAAAATACAAATACAATGATAAATGGTTCATATATACACATTCTTCCCCCCGCATAGTTCATTTCGTGTGTGCTTTAAGTGTGGTTCTACCTCCCGATAGAACTCATCCCGTGTGTAGAGGCCCGATAAGGGAAATATCACACTTGAAATTGTTACAGAGATTTTAACCTTTAACTGGGTAGGTGGGGTGCTGACAACACCCCAAGCCCTTATTTTTCAAAAATATTATACTTTGCGACTGACAACACCCGTTGTCGGTACAGTACCTTCCTGTTGTTTTCTATTATACAGATTCAGATGGTTTTAAAAAAGTTTGGTTGCACAAGTAAGCCGTGACTGACTCTTCAAGCCACCTACCCAGTTGCGTAATTTTTTTTACTGGGCGTATAGGTACCTAATTTGAAAATGTCATTTGAAAAAGATCAGAAACGTATTCAACTGTTATTGACACTATATAAGTGAAGATTCAAGTGAAGAGCCGGACTGATGGCGAATTTTTTAAAATAAAAAATTGTTTCAAAAATTAATACAGAAAGCACTATTTTGGAAAGGACGACTAAAAATTCTATAAAGGGGTCTTAAAGTTAATTCTTTAAACATTGTTCCTCCCCAGAACAATATCATAATGATAATTCCACCATAGAACCACTTACCAGAGGAAAGATAAGCGTAATAATGTGAAATCATGATGGGGTGTTGTCAGCACCTCACCTACCTACTAGCGTTACTATTATTCACCTACCTACTTAAAGGTTAAGAAACCTGATCCAATCAAATGAAAAGGTTATCAATCTTTTGTCTAGCCCTATAATGTGATAATAGATAGATAGATGGGAAGAATCTTCAAATCCCTAAACAATAAAAAACTGGGATGTTAACGAGGTTTCCGTGAAATTTTCTCCAAAATGTATTTTTGAAGTAACAAAAGAGCCTGAATTTTATTAAAGTAAGCTCCTCCCCAGCATGTTATTGTAATATTTATATAGAATGAAAAACTCCATAATAGATTTTTAACAAAAGTTGGGAAGAGCAAATATTGCGCAGAAAATAGAAATCTCTAAGAGCGCGACGGACTACTGAGCCAGCGGTCTTGGGTTCGAATCCCGCCGCAAACACCTAAAAGTTTTTCACAGTGCCCACCTCTTTCGAATGTCTGACAAGCATTAAAGATTATCATTTATCACGATTGAGCTCTCAACTCGCCGTTCGGAGTCGGCAAAAAACTGTAGGTCCCTTCCATTCGTACAATATTGTAACACGCACACACAAATGGTTGCGAGAAGCAGGCTCAGGTTCACCTCGAGCTGTAGCGCTAACTAAGTAAGTAAGTAAGAGCGCCACGAAAAGAATTTCTCAAATTTTCTGTGTGTCTACTAAAGCTCATTCTTGACTCCCAAGTATTTAAATTCATCAACATTTTCAACCCGAAACCAATTATCACTGCAGCTGAGACAACTACGAAAAGTGCACGAGGACAAAATGGTATTGCAAGTGCAGTATGAGGGTTCAAATCTAGGACAGTGAGTCGAATGAAAGTAGACCTCAGTTTTGCGCTGACGAATTAAAAAAGATTATTTTGGTTTCCAAAATAATAACTAGATTATGCTCCGCACACCATAATCTTAATAAATAAAGATCCCAATTTACATATATCAGCGATGAGATTAAAAACATTGTCGGAGCCATAAGCAAAACCGACATCATTCGCAAAGGCTGTCAGTGACTTTCTACACGGCAACCTAAACAGGGAATTGATATAAATCAAAAACAGTATGGATCATAGAACATAACCCTGAGGCACTCCTAGATTGAGATACTTTACTTCACTTCTGGTATTATCAATTTTTACTCCTTGCGATCTATTACTGAGATAAGATTTGAACCACTCACATAAACAGCAACGAAAAACAGCATTTTCAATTTTACTCAACAAATGGTCGACCATGTCGAAAGCTTTTATAAAATCAACAAACAATTCGGCAATACATTTCTTATTATTTAGGTTGAAAAATATCTGAGAACAAAAGTGTAAAAAAGCTTCTTCTGTACATTAAGCTTTCTGAAAATCAAACTGAAAAGAAAAAAAATGTTATGCAAAATACTCACCAATCTATTTTTTATAACTTTTTCAAAAAAACTTACTAGATTAAGGTAAATGTGAGATATATACCTTTAATAACAGAATTCGTCAGCAGATCCTTTCTTAAAAAGAGAGGTAAGATATCGGCACATTTAAAAGCTTAAAGTTATAAACCCGAAAAAATGCTGTCAACTAATCAATTTAGCAATTGACAATTGAATTGATGTAAAAGAAACACGTTTGACATTCCAAAGGTAATGGAATCTATTGATAGTCAGTCCAATATTGTTAAGTGTAATGAGAATTTCATTAAATCAGTTTATAAGAACAATTCCACCATCCATCAACGATCAACCATAAGATACAATAAAATAAGAAATATAATTAAAAACTGTTATTCTATCAAACCCAGGGCCTTAGGTTTTTTACTCAGAATTTATCGAATTATTGCCTTTTCAAAACCATCCCAAGTGTCCCTCAAGGGAGTTGTTTCGGCCCCTTGCTTTTGTGTTTATACAAAATGTGATATTTCTGGCGTATTTTGGTCGGTAGTATTTTTTTTTAACTATATTTTTTTGTCAATCATATGTTTAACAATTCTTATCATAACCTTAGTTGCAAAAATTATAATCATAGAGCTCATCATGTCATAATCAACACAATCAAAATACTTTTTCTATAGATAAGCAGATAAGATTATTGCATGAACTATGAGTGAATTATTTTTATTTGTCGCCAAACCATAACATACAATTTTCAAGGACTTACATTGTCTTCTAAAGCAAATTTTGTTTTTTTCTAATCTTGTTATGTTTAAGTAGTGTCAGATCGAATTCTCATACGTAATAAAATAAATTTCATTCTTTAAGAGACTTTGAATTCGTTCAGATATCTTATTCGACCTAAGCAGATGTTTGCATGGAATGCGTAATCTTTTTATTAGAACAGTTCTGAAAATAGTTCGCTCTGAGCTAATTAAATCGTTATTGGCGTCAATTATAACTTCAAAGTGGTCATCGACTTTATGTGCCTCTGTCTAATTAAACACCAAATCAAGCTTTTTCGACCCCAGGAGTCGAATCGTCTCATTCGTGAACGAGTAACTCGTGATCGAAAAATGCGTACTTCAAATTATGGCATAAATACGTGATCGTGTAAGTAGTAACGTGATTCGGGATTAAGCCTTGCGTTAACGAGTGTATAATTGTAAATGCACGATCGAAATGTCATTTGATTGGTGTATTCACGTAATTTTTATTGCTTGGTAATAAAAGAAACAAAATGTAAATGAAATCTTAATACATGAAGAAGCACCCTTTTATTTCACAAGCTTAATATTAACTTCACTTTCTGTATACGATCATCCTGAAATTATTGTACACTTGTATACTTCCGGAGACAATACAATATGGGTTTTTTGATGACGTTATAAATCCAATATGGTGGGCGCTTTTTCAACTTCAATTTCTCTTAGGGCCAAATCTGGGGATCGATTTTACACCCACTTCTAGACATCCGATTGTGCTGAAATTTTGCACGTCCGGTGACAACTTAATATAGTATATTTGATAATCTTGTAAATTTTATATGGCGGACGCCCCAAGATGGCGTATAGCCGTTATCTTCACAACCTCCTAAATATGGGTATCAAAAGAAAGGATTTGACAAGTAGAATACGATAAGCTAACTGACGTGATTATAAATTCAATATGGTGGATGCCATAAGATGGCGGATTACTTTTTTCTTAACAACCCGCATAACATGGGTATCAAATAGAAGGGTTTGACGAGTAGAATCTCAAACAATATAATATATTTTATGACGTTGTAAATCTAATATGGCGGACGCCCTAAAATAGTGGATTACCGTTTTCTGTACGTCCTCCTAAATATGGGTATCAAGTTAAAGGGATTGACAAGCAGAATTAGACCAGCCAAGTGACGTCATTCTAAATTCAATCTGGTGGACGCCCAAAGATGGCGAATTACCTTTTTCTTTACAACCCCCATGGCATGGGTATCGAATGAAAGGACGAGTAGAATCTCAAACATTCTGAGTAAACTTTTTCATATCAAACCCACCCAAGCTAATATACGTACGACGTTAATTTGTAAAAAAAAATAGTAGAAAATAAATATAAAGATAAAAATATGTACATACATATGTATAAATGGAGGAAATCCCATTAGTTTGCAGAAACATGGTCCTACCTCTACCAAAAATCTACTAAGATTTAAAAAAAAACTTGGGAGCTTTAATTAATAGACACATTTTTGTACGTTTTAGTTCATTAAAGCTTGTTTTTAAAAATTATTTTTTATCTTTATATTTTTATTGCATTTTATTTTCCATTGCTTGCTTCCCGTTCGAAAAGATTTTTCAAATTCGGCTTTTGGAACATTGGAACAATGGAACATTGGTAACTTCCACTTGCTAAGAGGGAAATTGTTGCCACTAATTAATTGCAAGGTTGGTGGCTACGCTGTGGATAAATATCCTTTACCGAACAAACTAAAACGCCTCCTTATTAAGATGAAATCTCTTACCGAGTCTGTTACATTTTTAAAAAAAATTATCTAATCTCTCAGATATCTCCTTATAATTATTTCATTATGCTTATTTTCATCGGAAGAACTAATTTAATAAAATAGCGGACTCCATTTTTTTAAACACAATTGATTGGAGAACTTAACTTAAAAATGACATTAATTTGAAGTTTCATTTATTTTTGCTACTTGACATCTGGTACAATTTATAAAAACTACATTTCGATAGGTGGATTTATTAATTTCATAAATAAACCTATGTACCTAAAAATTTATTAAAAATGTGTCAACTTAATTTAAGTGAACTGTGTTTAATTTGTCCAATCTATTAAACAAGTTCTTAATAAAATTACATCAGATAAAATTGACAGAATCACGATGAAACATACTCTAATTTATAAAACTGTTATCATTCATTTAAAACAAAAAAATAAAAAACCGTAACAAAACCACTCATACCTTCTATGAAGACACGTGTAGGTATATGTGTTCTATCTGAAATATTCTGAGGATTTTATTTAATTCAAAGTATACTTACTTTGAGTGATTTTATATCTTATCTTAACTTTTGTTCCTTGAAGATTTAAATTGTTCTTTGAAGTAATTTTTTTTGTTTTATTTAACTAATTTCTTCATAATACACACGCATATGTTAGTGCAATCATTTTCGCAAAATTTTAAGCTATAATATTTAAACGTAAATTGATAATAAAAAACCACCTTCTACAGTCAGCAGTAAATCAATAAAAAATTATTTGTAATTTTACTCATAAGTTAACTAAGCATTTCAGGCATTTGCTTATTAGCCAAGTGCATAATTTTACAAATATGTATGTTATTAAGATACATACTTTGACTGTTGTGAAATGTTTGTTGATTCATTGCTTCTGCTTTGCATTATAAATGACGTCCTCCGTAGTAATTTTGTTGGTGGTTATTAATGGATGTCAATACAATTTTACGACCTTACAGCAGCCTAGTAAGCAGAAGCCAGTCGGCTTAAACCTATCGTTGTTTTATTAATTTACAGTTTTCCTTTTTAAATCTAGTATCCGTTTCTGAGAGTATCTATCGACATGACGTAACGATAGGTATCTAGTTACAGTTGATTTGGTCGTAAAAACCTAAGCAAATTTTGCTAAAATTCAGAAGGAAAACACCATTTGCTGGAATCATAATTCATATACTTTTTCTGCATAGTAAATAGATGTGGTTATTTAGAAACAAAGTCTGCTTATTCAAATATTTGCAATGACAGTACAGTATTTCCAGTTGCTTGTTATACGGGAATACTCTAACATATTTGCATGTTTGAAAGTTCCAAAAATAGTTGATGAAATGAAGTACAGTTTATCCTCGATAAATGCAACCCTCTATAAATGCAAAGTCCCGATTAAAGCAATGCCCAAATTCTTACCATTGTTGACTCAGCAACTTTTCACAAAGATTTGATTCGGGAAACGCAACTTTCCATCCAAGATCTCGTATTTTGTTTGATTCTTTTCTTTTCCTTGTACACTTTTACTTTATCTGGACAGCTACATCTACATCTTTATATATATAAAAATGATCTATTCGTTTGATACCTCAAAACTCATAAACAAACCATCCAATTGAGCTTACACTATATACTTTTTATGATGATTGAAGTGTTCGTACATTAAAAAATTTCAAGTTTTCCGGTAGATGGCGCTGGAACTCAAAAATGGCTAAACTCACCGTACGATTACACAATACATTTGTAATGAAGTGAGAAATGTTCGTACATCAAAAGTTTTCAAGTTTTCCGATAGATGGCCATGAAAACCACAATCTCAAAATTATTACTACAGCAATGCACGGTGACAGCTAACAGCTAACTTTTGATTTACGTGCACTTCTCACAAATATATTGTCTAACTTTCAGCTCGATCGGGTGGTAAGTTTTTGAGTTCTTAGGACATTATTGTTTGTACAGTTTTCTTAAATCCAAATAGAGTTGTAGGCATTTTATTCTCCACCAGAGTCATTACTATTCACAAAAAGTCACTCGAAAAAATGTCATTACATTTATGACATTAACCCTGTTTTCACCGGGTAACCATTAGTAATGTATATAACTATACTTGCGCTTTCTTGTGCCAGTGCAATAAGTTCAGTTAATCCTTCTCGCAGTTGGTTTTTGCATTTAAGAAATATGGCTACCGTAAACAAATTCCCAAGTTGTCTATAAAGAGAAGGCCGATATTCCAAGAACTGGTGCATCAGTATTCAGTTAAGCCGCTTTGTGAAACATATTTCCAAGTGTAGTTTTTTTCGGTTGATTTTATCGAGGGCGTACTGTTTTAACATATTTTTGTGAGAATAACGTTTGCAGATAGTTTTTAATGCATTTTAAATGGTTCGAATTATGGTGACTGCATTATATCCTAGTACCTCTCCGTAACCCCAACCACACTCTAGCATTTGAAAATTTACAATCAACAAAAAAAAAACGATGTCAAATGCTTACATATTTTCTCCATATCGTTTTGAAAACCTATTTTTTATCAAAATACATTAATTGTAAGCAAAATTGGTTTGAAAAAGAATTTGCTTTCCGATCAAAAAAATTTTTCAAAACAATTGAACAATTTTTTGAGAAATTAATACATAAATAATTTAATTATAATTAGCTCAATACAAGCATAGTAAATCTTAAACAATCTAAAGCTTAAAAACGTATCTTAACTATACAAAACAAGCTACTTAAAACTAGGTACAGGGTAATTTAAGAGTTATATTAAGACTAAGTTTAACAGAAGTAAGATGATATGGAGGTTAAGGAAATAAGGGTAGTAACTAGGTAAGGAAGATGTGGGGGGAGGGCTGCAAGCAAAGTTAAAGTTAGGCATACTATTTTCCTTATGTAGGATTCTGGATATTGGTTCGTGGAAGCCATAATTGGTGCGATGAAAACCAATATGAAAGAGAGGGAGAGACCTAAGGTTTCGTGGATTGGTGTTAAGGAAGATCATTGCAAGAAGGGCTGGGCAGTCGATGTTGCCGGTCAAGAGCTAATGAATAAAGAGTACTTCGGCAAATTCCGACGGTTTTCGAGAGACCGTAAAGTATTAAGCGATCACTGTAGGAAGGAAGACCGCGTAGGGCAAAACGGATGAACCTGCGCTGGACGGCTTATCGATTTGCCTGATATGACATTCGTAGTATGGGGACCCTACTTGGCTTTACGAATGTGATGTTAACGGATTTCGTGACATATGGGTTCCACAACTCCTTGGACCAACGACTTCAAACCGAGCAGAGAGTTGGCTCTCCTAATATATGCTATCAATATTGCGTAATAGGGTGACAAAGGGAACAGGCTCGTTGCAGATGAGAGAATGGCTCGGAGGAGGTGGGTGACGTTTACGAGAGTTCGTGATAGCTTGACATTTGCTGACATTGTGACAAATGGACGATAGTCGGCGGAAGATAATATGTGACTGTAGATTTTCATGACGTCTGAGTAGACAGATACAAAAGAGTATTTTATGATACAGTCGACATCATTGATAGTTAGGATGAAAATCAATGGTCCAGGCTACCTTGGGGGACTCCAGAGTAATTTAATACTTTTTTGTAGATCCGTTATTTTTAATAATGGTGTCGCGGAGTACGTCACGTCTTCGCACTGAGTAAACGATTAATAAAAACAGCATTTCGGGTTAAATTATTTAATTTCTTGCTTTATTAAACAAAATATAGTTTTCCTTTTATTCTTGTATCGCTCCTTCCTTTTCTCAATTCATCGCCATCTCGTTTCGATGTCGAATCTAATTGTATCTCGCTTTGTTTGTTAAGAACTCCTCGTAGGTATGTTCATGTCAAATGGCTGCCCACAGAGCCGCTTCATAGAATCCACCGAATTTACATCGTTCCATGCAGTCCTCACTATGTCCCAAAGCCATTATCATTCCTGAGTTTGGAAGCAGTAACTACTTTTTCATGAACTTTCCAAAGCCTGTTGATTGGGTTGTGGTCAGGCGGTTCGGGGAGGCTAGTCAGTAATAGAAATATTGTAGACCTGAAACGATTCCATAGCTTTGTATGTTTCCGATAATTATCCTGCTGACATACCCATTTGATTGGCATATCTTTGTCAACGTAAGAAAACATGTTTTCCTGCATTATGTCCACGTAAATACATCGATCCATCACACAATTTATTCAGGACATGGGTAGGTATACCAAATCATATTCCATAATGCTAGAATATCCAGCATTTTGTGTGTACATATTAGTGGGCACCGTAGCGCAAGTGGTTAGTGCGTCGGACTACTGTGCAAGCGGTCTTGGGTTCGAATCCCGCCGCAAACACCTAAAAGTTTTTCACAGTGCCCACCTCTTTCGAATGTCTGACAAGCATCAAAGAGTATCATTTGTCACGATTGAGCTTCTCAACTCGCCGTTCGGAGTCGGCAAAAAACTGTAGGTCCCTTCCATTCGTGCAAAAATATAACACGCACACACAAATGGTTGCGAGAAGCAGGCCCAGGTTCACCTCGAGCTGTAGCGCCAACTAAGTAAGTATATACCTGAATACGTATTCTGTGATTGATTTTATTCTCACTCGTCCATAAAATAAGTTCCCAACAATGAAAGCAGACGGAGAGAAAGCACAATTTGCTCAAAGGCACATCATGTCCACCGTCATCGAAATTGTAAGTTGAAGCAGATGTGAATTGGCTACAATCACAGCCACCACATAATCCACAGCTAGTCCGAGGTACACTACACAATAAGGACACCAATTGTAAACATAAAAAACACTAAACAACACGAATTTAATAAAATTAACAAACGATCACATCGCGACAAAGTGACCACCGGTGGATAAATCTAATCGGAACTAAATGTCAAATGTGCAACGTGCTTAGAACTTGGTTATGCATGCTATCTTCTTCTAACATAGGGCAGTGGCAAAGACCTCTTTCACGGTTCCGGAAATCGGTAATCAAATATGGCCGAATTAGCTAAAGGTTGATAGAATAAGTAACGAGAAGAAAAAATGTATAAGTGCATCACACTCCAACTAATACCCGCAATAGAAAAAATGTATGTTAATGGAAGTGCGTAGGTGTAAATTATTATTGGAAGGCTTTGTCAATGTAATAAATTAGCTCAACACATGTACATAAATTCACAACACCACTCAGAAGGTTATTGACTTTGGAAGGCGCGATCAGCTGGTGGAATGAAATTGAAATCCGAGATTTCTTGGAAAAATGTAAAGCATTTCTGAATTATTCGTTATTGTTTCATCAATCATTTTAAATTGTACTTAAAGCACCAAATAAAACTTATTTTATAACGTGGTTACTTTAAGTATCATTTTTTCATTTGTCCGTTGCTTCATCTAAGCACAGAATAACTAACTAAATTTAGCTTTGGGATGCATCTAATCCCAAAACATGAATACGGCCATCAACAGCATGGATTATTATTTAAATGCGTTTTTCCGTTAAAAGTGGGACTCTTCTGCATCTTCGGGAATAAGGATTATTTTCCTTCAAAGCTTCTCTTAAATAAGAGTTCGAAAACAAGTGACTATTATTTTATCTGCTGAAAAACTCACACTAAGTGCATTTGAGTGACGCATGTAAAAGAACTGTTATGTGCTTGGTAATTCCAGATTACTCTGCTACCAGAAAACTAGCAGAAGAACAATATTATTTCCCTATATCTCATTTGTTATGTACCAAACATATATCATGTTGACCGCAACTGTACATATAAGTAACAATAGTAAAAGTTTGTTAGTTAATCACAAACCTCATTGTTGCTTTTGTTCATGATCGTTTATTTACACATTGACTCAATACAAAAAGTATTGTTCTTATCAAAAGCATGTCAAGATTTCTATTTCTTATTTTATGTAGACCCCAGTATTCCTTTTGAGTTTTATAACATTTGAAATAGGCACACCTGCATTCTCTAGAGATATTCTGCTATCAAAAAAATATAAAATTTTAATTAGAAAATTTGGAAACAAAATGTGACACTTCGTTTGATTGGACTTGTAATCGAAACCATGCAGTACTTGACCTTCTTTACAAAAACTATAACCGATAAGAGCTTTTTTTATCAAATCGAAAAGTTTTATTTCCGACAGTACTAAGATTATCCATATAAAGTCGTAAAGCAGAAATTCTTATGTTTACAATTTGATTCAAAGCGGCAGAAATCACAATATTGCGATAATAAAGGCGTCGTTATGTCACCATGCAAAACCGTTATACATGCAATCATACTCGTACTTGTGTCTTCGCAAGCTGTTATTGTGAAATTGCATTATAGGACTCGGCGCAATTGGAAACGCAAATTCTGCTTTTGCATTTCTTTGTTCACATTCGTGCATAATGGCTGCAAATATGGCTCTTGTGACGACTATTGATGGAACTGCATTTACACGAGTGACACATTCATCATTATTCATTTCCGGATATTGTAGAAACACTTAGAGCACCTACCGTATGCTGGCTCCGCATAAGTAAAAAGATGGCACCAATGCGGAAAATTCTATTTCAACTTACTCGCAAAAATCGTAAACGTAAAACTTCACCTTCTCATCAAATTAACTAATTTTAGTTATGGTACCACTATGGACCAACACTGGTCTATGTGAGGCTTAGCCGTCACTCCTAACCTAACCTTACCTAAAATTTTTAGATTTTAACATAGAATTTTTAATGGAAAACACGCACGCGTAACGGTAATTTCAGTTTTTTATTCAATTAACTTCATTATAACAAAAATAAACCCTTAGAACTGGCTTAATTAACTTAACTTACTTACTGGCCCGTGGGCACCGTAGCGCAAGTGGTTAGTGCGTTGGACTATTGAGCCAGCGGTCTTGATTTCGAATCCCGCCGCAAACACCTAAAGAGTTTTTCACAGTGTCCACCTCTTCCGAATGCCTGACAAGCATTCAAGAGTATCATTTGTGATGTAAAGCTTCCTAACTCGCCGTTCGGAGACGGCAGAAAACTGTACGTCCCTTCCATTCGTGCAAAAATATATAACGCGCACACATAAATGGTTGCGAGAAGCAGGCCGAGGTTCACCTCGAGCTGTAGCGCCAACTAAGTAAGTAAGTATTTTAAATAATAGAAACAATCAACAAAGCTTATGGAGAATATTGATGATCCGAAAAAGGTGTATACCTACACTTAGGTTAGGTTACGTTAAAAGGGGTTATTAGGCTGAGTAACATGAAACATTTCCGTCTAAGCATTCATTACAAAATTTTCAAAATTTATTGTCGCCAGTTTGGTCAGACTCTTCCAGTGTATCAAATAACTAACTACCTAAAAATATCTTACGAGAACGAACAAAGGTCGACATCATTTGCTGAACCTATATATTATGGCATTGCAGAATCTGCATTCGTCCGTGTTTGTCCCATTTTTTGGACATGTTTTCTCAAGAGACAGTCCAAAAAGTTTTCCTATTAAAGTTGTTAACATAAAAAAATGTATTTAAATTTTTTTTACAAGAATTAAAATATAAAAAATCACGTTTTTCAAGGCACTTTGAAAAAAAAGTTGCTCCACGGTCTGCATCATTTCTCCTGGAAATGTTGATGGATGTGCAAAATGTAAAAAAATTATTGTAAACTAAGATTGTTGTTATAATCTGTTAAGCCGGATTTTTGAAATTCAAATAATTTGGCAATTTACATCAGTTTAAAAATGTTGTGTTAACAATGCCACACTTTAATTATATTTATAAAATTTTTTAATCAAAATATCAAAAATCCGGCTCGACAGACTATAACTACAACCTTACTTTACATCAAAAACTATTAAAAACTGAATGAGTTATCATGCAGACCCGTGCTGGAAAAAGTAGTTTTGAGAAAAACGCGTTTAAAGTTTCAATTGCGTTTCGCTCGAGGCCACGCGCAGCTCACTTTGAACTATCAAATACAACTAACCTTCACTTCAGAATCTCCTCATGCTTTAAAAATGTCCCTTTACTTACTTTAGGATAACAAAAGAACTGACAAACTGAAGTACTCCGAAAAAAACTGCCTCAAACGAAGGCCACCTGCGCGATTCGGGCTCATGTCCGGCCGTCACATTTTCTATAATAACTTAGGATCTATAGGGAATGTTTACAATCGGCTTTCACATAAATACGCCTAAAACTATAGAGAATGATAATCTGCAGAAAAAAAAAGTAGGCATTTTTTTAAAATTCTGGACTTATGTACCCCCTTAAAAATAGCGTATTACCGCAGCTTCTATTCCTGAAGTAGGCTAAGTTAGTAAGTCTAACCGTACTGTTGCTTGGCAGGTTCTTTATACATATGCAGATCGAGTGGCACCATCTTGCGGAGCTTCAAATTTGGTATGTATCATATAATGCAATAGAAAACACAAAACAAAAAAATCACAATTTTAAAGCACTTAATGTGCATAAAAACCAATTAGCATCTAAATTTGGAACAAAGGGAGCTATGTGATGGCAGTCATTAATACCAAAAAGAGTAATGAGTAAAACTAAATAACAGGAAAACTTTAAAAAACTTTTATTTATCATAATATTTTTAGGACATGGTAATTTTTTAATCAAGAATAATTTCAAACCGCTTTTAATACAGGGTTTCTATTCACAAAGCTTTCAATTTTTGAATTATTTTTCCCGATAAAATACTTTACCCAAAGTATTAGCCCAAAGCACCATTATTATAAGATGATCGTGGTTATGGCCGCCGCAGCTCTATCAAAGATGATACCTTCACATTATGTGAAACCCCAAAGCGAGCTGACGTCATATATATATATATATATATATATATATAAAAATAATAAATTTTGAATTTTTATAGATTGAAAAATATTTTTTTTATAAATTAACTTTATTTTATTATTTATTGGCCGACACCAACATGATTTACTAACTCTATTCTAAAAAATTGTGAGCTCATCAGGTCTTTAAAATAACTTTCTTTTAACCAAAAATGATCTCATCCGCTCATCAGCTTTAATGCATACATATGTAAATATTAACTTTAAAATAACTCTTAGTTTTATGAACAAGAGTTTAAGCATATTAAGCTCCATTGACTTACGTCGAAACGGTGCTTATCGGTTTTGATTATAGATCTGCCAATTTAGGTATGAGCTCACAGATGATAAATTTTCAACTTTATTTGCAATAATAAAACAAAGAACGATCGTATTTTAATGATCATTCATGAAAGAGTCACAATAACATTCGATTATCCGAGCCAGAAATTGACAAAGATAAACAAGGGTAAGGGAATTGTGGGGTTTGCTTTTTTACAGACACCCACGAACACATCTGATTGCTACATTCTCAAAACATTTTAATTCGCAATAGCTCACAGCTTATAAGATGGCTTATGACGCTGACACAATACTCGGCCATTAATTTCAGCTAGCTTTGAATTTCAAAATTGGTTGTTTTAGAGTGATTTGGGAAGTAAAGTTAAACATCATATTGCTCTGACCCTGTTTGACTTCAGATACTCCACTGTGTCGGCCATATTTATGAGAGTTTGACATTTCTCCAAATATGTAAATATATGTAAATTCAAACCATTCTTGGGTATGTCATATTTTAGTTCAGCTGTTAACCAGTTTCGCTAAATAAAACATGGGAGAGATTTTGAAAGCATACTATTTTTTTTTATTTTATTATTATTTACTAATCAAACTACTTAGCATGAGCATAAATATGGAAATTTTTGGCATAATCCAATAAATTGAAAAAAGCTGTTTTATATTCGTCAAAGACTTAAAAATTCCTACAGTTATTTAATGAAAAAACACTCCTCTGATGAAGTGTTAATAAAATCATTGTCATCTTCGGAAATACATAAGTAAATAATAAAATGTTTAAATTAATTGTCCTAATTTTCACCGGACGGCACTTGCTACATATCACAGATTGATCACAGTTTTTATATTTGTTACCACCTAAGTGATAAGATTGTTACGTATATATGTACATATGTGTGCATATTTGTTTAGAGATTAAAGTATGTATGTTTCCTTTCGGCCAAATGAATTATTATTGTAGATGATAAGATTTTTTCATGTTGAACGTTCCATTTAGTTTTTTTTACACCCAAAAGCCTTAGCAATTTATTCAAGTGCTCGGGTACCATATTGAAGCAGATGATCTGCCACTCATAGCACCAAATCTCCTACTGCAATTTCTTTGGGAAATTGGTCTGCATGAGGTGCTACGACATATGGAATTCTCACCTGGGCCAGGAGTGAGCGAAACTCTCTTTAACCAGTTCTAATAGGAATAATGAGGAGAGGGATGTTCCTTCATCTGCGACCTGTAGGGGGTACAATAGATCTTGCGGTTATGGTGCATTTTACCCATCATACATAAAGTAAAAATAATAATAATAACTATTTAGCTATTCATATTCTTTTTCGCAGTTCCAAGGTTTCATTGTATTAGCAGAGCAGATGGTTCTGAAGGAAATAGTAGGCAATAAATCACTTTTTATACAGCTGTTTTAGCCCATTTGGATATAATAATAGTATGTTTTGTACATGCATGTTTATTCTTGAAGTAAAATGTCAAATTCATTATTTGTTAAAGTCCATTCAGCTACGTTGAAAAGTTCATAGATACCTTATGCTAGGCTAGGTTAGTGGATGCGGCTGAGCTTCAAATAGACCAGTGTTGGTCCATAGATATATCACAACTTACTTAGTAATTAAGTTAAATGTTGTTCCTGAGTTTGTTCGTTAAGGTGCTCCCTTGATTCTGCAGTATCCGGTTCATTGCAGCTTCTGCATATCGTCGGCTAAAGATGCAAACCTCGTAAATCCACTTTTTGCCAAAAATTAGGTTTTCGAAAATATATCAAGTAGGCATTGAAATCTATCGCTGGATTCAAAAAAATGCATTTTATTGTTGTATTAAATGGTATAAAAAACAATATTAGAAATGCAAACATTAGAAATCACTGTCCTGTGCCTGTCCTGCATGCTCAATTTACAAAAATGGATTTACGGGGTTTGCATTCTTAGCCGACGATATGTCCAACGAGACTGGACAAATCGGCGAGCGTGATATTCGATTCGACAGTGACTTATGACAATGTCAAGTACCTAGTAAATTGCATCCAACTTTTGTTAGCCAGATGTTTCGTCTGATTCCACATTTGGTCAGCTGTACTTTGTACTTCGGCATCAATTTCTGAGAAACAGGCTTGTCGATAATTTCAGGTACTGAACTGAGTAATGCTCCAAGCTGTGTCGATCCAGAGTCACTTTGGCTTATAATCCCCATTTTATTCCAAACATTTTTTTAAAAGTGTAGTATGCATTTTTTTATCTAACCCATTGTTCAAAAAAACACCATTATTTTCTGACAAATTAAGTTCCTATTAATAAAGTAAATGTATTTTAAAAAATACTACTTTTATCTACTTTAGTATAAAAACATACATACTTACGAACAAATTCAATTACTAGAATAGTATCAACAAAAAACGTTCAACCAACCTTTAACAGATTTCAACGCCGTCTGGTTTTTTAAGCTGCAAACAAATCCTACCCAGTGTACCGCGGGTAAATTAAAAAAGGGAGTTATTACTGAGCAAGCAAAAAAACACAACTTATAAGTAGCAATGTACTAAGTATAAGTTTCTAACCGCTAAATCTTCCTTATTTGCGTTAGGAGAATAAAATGGTTTTACTACTACCATTTCTATGAATTCAACCAATGCCATTTGTTTAGAAGTAACTTTTGTTCCCCCTTCTACCTATTATAGATAAATCTTAGAAGTTGCTCATCCTTTCCTTATAAAATTTCCTTTAATACCAATGTCCAAAGGGTTGTAAAGAAAAAGGTAATCCGCCATTTTGGGACGACTGCCATATTGAATTTAGAATGACGTTACGTAGCTTATCGTATTCTATTTGTCAAATCCTTTTATTTGATACCCATATCAAGGAGGTCTTGAAGGTAAAGGCAATTTGCCAACTTGAGGCATCCGCCATAATGCATTTTTCTGTGGCGTCATATAGCCTTAGACGCTCAACACTCAACAAGTGAAATCAGTTGAGTAGTTTCCTTTAATACAAATATAGCCTTGAGATTCATAACCCTTCGTTTTGGGTTTGCCATAGTCAATGACCGAATTACCGCACTCGTTGACCAGTTACTCGTTATCGAAATGTTACGATTCGGTATTACAGCTTACGTTAACGAGTATCATTTGCTACTCACTCACTCGTTATCGAGTGCGGTAATTCGGCGACAGGTAAAAAGGTAAGTCCCCCGGTTAAAAGCTTCTAGTAGTTTGGCAGTCTGAACAACAAGATTCTTAAAATTTATCGCAGTATCTGCAAGATAATCAGAATCAAAGACAAGATATTCCAGGAAGCCATTTAATTAAGAAATAAGGTTGAAGCTGAAACCATTGTGATGTCTTGTACTGGATAAGAGTGTAATTGACAGATTTATAGTGATATCCACGGTAGCTGGCATTTTCCACATGGAACAGAGCATGTAAATATGTTCACATATTCCAGGCACAGTAGTTGCTAATGTCCTCTGGACTTCATGTTCTAGCCCCATTTTACACCGTTACACATTGCTTCCACCGTTGATCATTTCATCTACGATTCGATCAATAGTATCGATTTCTTTTGAAACTGATACCTTGGTATAATCGTATACATACCTATATTAAAAACTCAGCTCCGAAAATTAGGTCAGCAGTCGACACTCCTCATCTTATCAACATTTGACCTGCATTTTAAGTTATATGACACGTGTGATTTTATACAGAAGCGAATAAAAATGCTAGATATCACTGTGCAACCCATGAGATCAGTTCGAATGCGATTCCCAGACATTTGAATGGTGTACCGCTCCAGTTGTCTACAAACTACAACAGCATCGAAATGAAATTCGATACGCTCAGACAAGGCCATTAAATCCTGCAGCAGATATTCATCAATCACGCATAACTTGCGGTCCACACAAAGTCTGAAAGTGTTGAGTTTCACAAGTACAGGTAGTTTTCCTGTTTTCCTATATATTGTATCGTCTGAAGTTGCAGATACCACCGAGGTATTTGCAAAATAAACAAAATGAATAGCAAAACACAAACTGGTTCGGTGGACAAATTCGCAGAATTTCCGTGTGACATGATTTTCGAGGGTCTACAGGGCACTGTTAACATGTGGTTAGTAAGTTTTATATTACCATTATAAGGTACTGTTAAACCTGACAAGCAAAATATAATAAAAATGAGTCAAACACCGAGAGAATATTGATGAAATAAAAGACCCACGTTGCGTAAATGTTAATATAGGTAATCGGTTGATCAGATTGACGGATGTGTGGTTGGTGTCACGTTGTTGTATTCACATTTTTATTTACCAGTTCTTGGCAATGGGGCATGTGATGGTGAAATCATTAAACTAAGGAACTAGTTTTGGATACATATTTTTTATTTTTTTTTGTGATTAAGAATTATTCAGTGAAATTCCACGAAATTTTAATTCAATAGCCATGTATTTACATATGTACAAAAGTAAATACTGACTTTAACAAAAACGTCTAACGTTTGTTTGTCGTTAGTCGTTAGTATTAATTATTGTTATAAAAATAAATCGAATTGTGATACAAGTGATAATAATATAATGTTAACATGTAGATGCGGTGTCTGTGTTTTGGTTCGGAAATTTTCGAAATTAATAAACTAACTCGATACACATGGGTTTATGATTCCTAAAAAAAAAACTAAGGAAAGAACTCTATCATTCTGCTCCAGCCAGCGTTGTTCCGGAGAAATGTTGGAGTTGAGCCAATTTCCGAGCCATTTTACACTAGGTTTAGCCAAATTAGTAACATTACTGAAAATCTGAATATTAATGAGCGGGGGGGACCAAAAAAATAATTGATACATGTTTGTTTATAAACACGAACACAGCAACTTTATATCACAAATAAATTTTTCAAAGTGCAAGAACGACTGTGATATTTTGGTTTTATGGCTTGGAAATCGACATTCGCTTTTGACGTCACAAATTTGGCGAAATGTGATATCGTCTTATTACGGTTCGCGAAAATTCAAACATTCGATTTGGATTCACTAACCATACTAAAGCCCTAAGAAAGTGTCACGTTATTGTGGCATAAAACAAATAACATTAAACAATAGGACATACCTAAATAAAGTCGAAAACAAATAACCAAGGAAAGAAACAATACGAAACGGCTAACATTTCCTTATTTCAACTTTAAAAAAAAAAAAAAAAAATATTTGGCTTCAGCAGTCCTAGGTAGAACCAAGCCTAGCTTCCCGCAACCATTTGTGTGTGCGCGTTATATTCTTGCACGAACGGAAGGGACCTACAGTTTTTTGCCGACTCCGAACGGCGAGTTGAGAAGCTTTTCATGACAGATGATACTCTTGGATGCTTGTCAGGCATTCGGAAGAGGTGGGCACTGTGAAAAACTTTTTAGGTGTTTGCGGCGGGATTCGAACCCAAGACCGCTGGCTCAGTAGTCCGACGCACTAACCACTTGCGCTACGGTGCCAAGTTTAGGTTGTTCAAAATTCCCACATGTTCTTGTTGATCCTTTTAAAGGCTCTATAAAACTCATAAGTGAGTGAATTACTTCATATTGTATGCGATTGCGATTATTTATCTCAATGTTATTTAAAGAGTGAATTCTTATTTCCCGATAACATTTTTATTGTTTTTTTTTTAATTTTTTGTTAAAAGAATGAAGTTTTGAGCCAAATGAGCCAATGAGCCGTATTACCCAATTGAGTACTTCAGAACAACGCTGGCTCCAGGTGCTTATTATACTCATTTCCGTTAAGGTTTTCAAAAGGACCTGAACTTTTTTGTTTCGCTCTTTTACGAACAAAAAGTGTATAGGCAGGGGGAGGTAGGGCATATATTGACACTTTGTTTGTAGATGTCGAATAACTTTATTTGTAATGAATATTTAAAAGATTTTTGTTATTTTATTTGATACTTCAATGATTGTACTATAGAAATGCATAATTCTTGAAAATTTTATTGAACCCCTAGGCTCTTTTCGCACTATCCGGTTTGTGCACGGTTCTGACCGGGCGGCGAAATTATTTCAGTGACGTGAAGAAGAGCATGGCCACTTTCACATTACACGACGACGGTTTTTCACGTTCAGCAGCCGTCCACTGCCACTGAAACTCACGGCGCTGCGCACACAGGCGGATTTTCCAAAAAACATGGCGCCGCGCCCGGACGGCAACCGATAGTTCAGTTATAGTTGCAAAAAAAAAATTTAAAAACTGCGTCAAATTTAGTATGGCACTTTCGACATGAGTTGCGAGACATACAAAGCTTCCTAGCTTCCTTTACTCTTTCCGGGATATTGAGATTCCAGGTAGGTTTTTAATCCAGGATGAGACCCAGGGTAAGATGTACTTTGCTTTATCGGCGAAGACTTAGTTGGTACCGTCTAAAGAAGGAGGGCCAATATGAAGGATTACGTATTTCCTAGTGAAACGGAACAGTTTAGTTTTCTGATGATTCTGGTTAATTTCGAGAGCTTGTTAAATGCTTTAGCATGAGTATGAAGATACTTACCGGAGATAGCTACAGCGATGTTGTAAGCATAATGCGACTATGTACTAAGCATCCCGCACCTTCCAGGAGTAGCTAAAGTCCGATTACTACAATGTTTCAACAAAAAAAAAGGGAAAAAGGACACCAATCCAGTCCAACTTTGCCTAAAATATCTGCAAGAGCCTTTTTATGTGTACAGTTTCGTCGATATAAAATCTGTTAGTTGTCTTCTTATATAAACGAATCTTTCTGAAAATGTTATCGAATCTTTAATCCCGTCTTAAATTATTATAACATACTAAAATAGAACATGAGGACTTTCGACTTTTGTCGAATGTATAGCAGAAAACTCAAATGATAACAAACAGAAACATTTGACATAACAACCCAAGAAATTCAATAAGAAACAATAAGATATCACTTATCTCGTGCACACGCAAATTTACACAAAATCACAAAAAAAATGTGGGGTTCCCACCACCACTTTTGAACAAGAACTGCCACAAATCGTGTGCGGTATGAGAGAACAGTGCGGCACGATTGCACATCAAACATTTTGTTTCAAAATTACCATCTTCGGGAATCGAAAAAGTTCAAAGTTCACCGTCTCGTCGCAAGCGCCCTGCCTATATTGCTGCTGTTTTTGAAAGTGTAGTCATTTTATAGCTCCCTTCGGCACATTTTTACCCAGGACTTGCACCGATATAATATTCTGCTTACACAAGAACTGAAGCCCAGAAGCCAGAATCTATGAACAACGAAGAATTTATGAAGATTAAGTGGTAGTTAGGGCAGCAGGAAGTTGATGCTGATTTTTCAATCATCTTCTCTGATGAGGCACATTTCTACCTCTCTGAGTAATCCAATAAATAAAATATTGGGCTAGGATATCTTAAAAGTGACTGTGTTGCGCGCATAGTAGTCAAGTGGGATGATTGGTTAGTTAAGGTAGCAGTGCCTCTCGGTAATTCGGGTACCCGGTCTATTATGATAACCATCTTGGGGATATGTATTCCCGCTACTCAGGAAAACCATTGGAGCTTTGTATAAAGCGGGATAGGCTTCTAACACCCGTTTGTGCTAAGGCACTTAGATTATTAAAATAGTATTCAGTTTCATTCTACGGAAAAGAGCTGAGCATGAACAGCGGAGATAAGTAACAATTTCTTCCTCTTCCTCGTCTCTATAAATCTTCTGCAGAAGTCGTTTGAATTTATCTGCCTTAAAGGATTCCTTCAGGAACAGTCACCCCAATTCTGAAAGTCGTATTTGCGAGTCGCATACGACCCTACTCGTATTTTGTAACAGCAAATACATTACCAAATACGAGCGTGGTCGTATGCGACTCACAAATACGGCTTCGGTACTCTACACTGTGTTATTTGGCCTTACTCTGTTTAAGATGAAATCTAGAAAAAAGTCACCGAAAATTGCCGCGAAAGGATCAACAGAAGCACTCATTTAATGGATATTATTTTTCATCAATGAAGAACTGCATTTTGAATTTTTAAAAATTTGGGTTTTTTTTTTTGTAAAAAAAAGGTTCGGGAGCTCGAATCCCTTTTAAAAGTGATGTTTTAATTTAAAACTTTTTTTTACAAATTTAGTTGTGGTGAACTGTGTCGAAATTTTCTTTAATAAAATATTTAAAGAAACTTAATTCTGAAATGATACATTTGTGAGATGCAACAGTATGACACGACGCTAGCAATAATGCTGTGACAGCCAGTTTATAGATTACTTCTTCAAAGTAATACAATTATCTAGCCACCGAAAACGAACAAATTTTTTGTCTTAGCCCTGAAATTCACCGTGTGTCATACATGGCACAAACCAGTTTTTACCGATATATTGGCATATAAGCAAAAAATTTATGTTAATGTATCATTTGGGTCCCGTTAGGATTTTCCAAGAAAAATACGTATGCGTGGCGGTTATCATTTTTAACTAAAAACCTGTGCTTTCTTGCAAAATTACCATTAACCTAAATAATATAATATTTTAATAAAAATAAAATTAACATTACTAACAACATTAACCCTTTTGTTAATCAATCACGTTCTAGTTTTAATTTTATGATGCCTAAATGCACGATTTTCCATATATGGCACAAACAATATTTTAGCTAATTATAACTATGTACATATATACATACATACAATATAACAAAATTCAAAAATTTTGAAGAGAATGTGTTTTTAGCGTCAATACATAATCAGGATAATTTTTTTTCCATGTTTTGTGCTGTGTTCTACATTATAAAAGGGTGCTAACAATCCCTTTTGCACGCGCAAATTATACAAAAAAAAAGAAGATATATATAAATATAACCTAGGTGCAAGAAGTTGTTTTCCTGCACGTAAGCAACTCCTGTTCAATTCACTTTATAGCTCAGTCAATTCGTTTGTGTGGATGAGTTGTGCATTGTTCTAAATGTCGAAGAATAAGTTAAACTGCTTATCATCTGCGTTTTCAAGCCGGGTAACTGGAATACCTCTTTATGTGGGATTACAGTAAATTGCCAAAATGATTTCTATTACCAGATTCGACCTTCTAACTTATTTAATTAAGTACATATGTGATAACCTTGACCGACAAAGGCAGTTTATTATAATACTAGTGTGTGCCCGTGCGAGAACTCTCGCAAGAGAAAATCCAACCCCAAAAATCCAAACTTCCCATATGATTTTCATCTGTCAACAAATATATCCTATATGAATTCCATAAAGCAAATACATCAATCAATAGGAATTAACTCTTAAATCATACTGGAAGTGTTTATTCTTTTGGGAGTTCATTTTGGGTAAAATATTTGTTTTGATCGGTTTTTCAATTTGTTAAATTTCATAAATTGAAAGTGCAATTCGTCAGTGCTCCAGGAAATTTTCTTTATTTTAACACCTCATTTATAAGATTGGTTAAGTATGAGAGCCGCAAATGATAGGTACTTATACTACAGAAATATTATATATGATTTTTTATTATAAACAAATAATCTTGAACTTACAAAAATGTGCCACTGAAGCTACTCTGAAGTGGCATTTATTATAATAATAAATTCCGAAAGATGTATGGCACCATCTAAGTATGCTTATAAATCAATATACACATACAACTAGCTCTTGTTGTCCTTACATATGTATGTATGTTTGATATTATAAAAATAAATCTAATCGAACTGCGATTAGAAAAATTAAGTCTCAAAAACAGCTCTTTAGCAACGTAAACAACTATCTTACGGAGAGTATTGTCGGATCCAATTTACCGATTAAGCATTGTTTAAACATTTTAATCAATATTATCAAATTCAAATCGTCAAGTTTACGTCAATGTTTTCAATTAAAATATAAACTCATATACCTTCTTCGATTGGACAAGCGATAAAAACCATTTCTGGACAGCAACAATTTAGTGCTGTCACTGTTCTAATCAGATGCCACAAGTTGTAAATATCATTCTATCGATCATAAAGTGAATTCATTTCATTTCTATTTCTAATTTAAGACCTGCAACCAATATAAATATGTATCTGTAGGCACACGGTTTTTTATTGTAGAGTATAGCTTAGATGAGGACCGTTTTGCCTATACTACCAAGTGTTAATCTTAATCATATTTGAGTTTATTTTTTTCTAATCGAATGGCAATGAAAAATATAAACTAAATGGCACAAATTCATAGCCAGATAGAGCCGACGATAAAAGAATTTATTCACCCACATAACCTAAAATATACTTTTTGCTATTCATAGTCACCTTATGGTCGACTTTGAACTTATAGCCGGCTTGAAATTTAAAATGACCCAAACGTCATTTTAAATAATTAGAGTCGGCTATAAATTTCTCATATAATATTTTGACGTTTGGGTTTGTTCGTTCAAATCACTTTACACAGTTACCGACAAATAAGTAACTGAGTGGTGTCAGCAAAATATAAGAAAAAATTCTGAAAGAAAAAATTCTGAAAATTGTTGATAGGGCCAATTATTACTTGACGAACAGTTCGGTTTCAGACGTTTTCATAGCACTGCCCATCAGGTACTACGAATAACCAATAGCATTAAAAGAAACCGAGATATAGGGAAATCAACGGGTATGATACAACTTGTCAGTGTTCCAGGAAATTCTCTTTCTTTTGACACCTCATTTGTTAAGATTGGTTACGTGTGAGAGCCGAAAATGGTACCTATACTACAGAAATAATATATATGATGAAACTCTTAATTTTCCCCAATTTATCTGTAAAATTGAACAAAGTTTTTTGTCAAATCGGTGTTTCAAAGTCCATGTCAATAAAAGTGCGACTTCTTTAGTTAGTTGTAATGCTGGTGTACCCCTAGGCTCGGTGCTCGGACGAATATTATACAATATATACACCTCAGATTTTCCCAATTTACCAAATTGTGATACTGCTATATTTTCGTCACATGAATTTGGTTTTAATATTCAATCAAACCTAGAAAATGCAGCGAAATTATTATTTATTTATTTTTTATTTATTTATTTATAGTCTATAAGTACAATTATTGGTATAATTTATTATTATATTAATATTAGAACAGTATTATGCGAAATGGAAAATTAAACTAAATGCGGAAAAAATGCAAGCCATCTTTTTTACTCGAAAAAGGAAACCTTGTTTTCTCCCCGCTAATCAACTAATGGTGAATGGCCAGCAAATATTGTGGGAGCACTCCATAAAATATCTGGGTATGCATTTAGATACAAAATTGACCTTTAAGGAACATATAGCTCGAACTTTGGCAAAAATAAATATAGCTATAAGAATGCTATATCCTTTCATTAATCGAAAGTCCCTATTATCAAAAGAAAATAAAATAATAATCCACAAAGTTATTTTTCAACCAATACTTCTATATGGATGTCAAGTGTGGGGTGACTCGGCAGAGTGTCACATAAAAAAACTGCAAATATCACAAAATAAAGTATTGAAAATGATGCTGAATTTGCCTTGGCATCATTCTACGTCTTATCTACATATTTTAAGCAAAGTTGAATTGATCTGTGATAGAATACGAAAATTAACTGAAACATTTATAATGCGATGTGACTACTCCGATAATCGCCTAATAAATCAACTACATGTTTCTTTATAATACCTTTTAATCTCAATGTTATAATTATCATGTGTTTTCTTTTAATTAACCTATTTGTTTCCCCGTAAATCTATTTAAATATATATTTTTCAACTTTATTTAATCTTTGTTAAATTATTGATAAGTTTATTATTTTGTTAATTATTTAATTGTTATTTATTTACATAGTTTTTGTTAATTTATTAATATTAACATAAAATTAATTAAATTAATATTAATTTTGTTAAATCCTTCTGTTCTGTTGTTACTTATTTCTCTGTTGATTTAATTATTTATTTATCTATTTTTTTAATTATTATTAGTATTATTATATTATTATCTATTTATTAGTATTATTATTATATTATTATTATTTATTTATTTAGTACCCATTCATTTATTTATTTTCTGTTAATTTATTTATTGTTATGCCCAATTTATTAACTTAAGTATTATTCTTTGTTGTTAATCAAATTACCTTTTTTCTGTGATATTTTTTTATTTTTATTAACATAATATTTATTTAGTAATTTTTGTATAATGTATATTAAACATACATTTTGTTGTAAACAAAATTTTTTTTATTTTTCAAATTGAGGGTTGTGTACGTTTTTTTCCCTCAAAATAAATAAATTCTCAATTAAACAAATAAATTTAGAAAATAAGACAATGCTTCAGTAGAAAGATACATACCTACATAGTAATACCATATCTCTGAATTGTAAACTGTGCGGTAGAAAACAAAAAACAAAAAAACAAAAACATACCAAAGTCGATACTAACTAATACACAGGAAAAAAATGTGTTTATGAATAACAAAAAGGTATAGCCGGCTTTTTTATTTCGTGGCAGCTGTAACTAAAGTCACTATTCATGGGCTGACTATGAATTTGCGTTAATGATTTTGTTAATAAATTACAATAGTTTCTTTATGTGACGATTTTTGAAGCGCTATAGCTGAACTAATTGTATATATTAAAATTGAGTTACATACAATCGTAAATCAGTGAAATAATAATTAGAAGAGAAAACAAAGTTTCTTATTGCTTGTGGTTTGAGTTTAACGAATATCGAAACCAGCAGATTGGGAATCCTCACCAGCTGCATGGATGAGAAAGACGAAGAATCCCCCTATCGCCACCTGTACAGCTGTCCAGCACTTTCCTCTGGGAGAATATTTCTTAACAGACCTACAAGATATCTCCTCAACGGATATCAATAGAATATGGAAATTTATCAAACTTTCAAAATTGTTTCAAGAGTACCGATAAGAATCGTATCACATGGCAATACAGTGGAACTACTATGGTCTAAGTGAATCCTACCGAGTACGGTGGATAGCCACCCAACCTTACCTAACCTAACGAAAATCAAACGATTTTGTAGTTTTTTTGTTTAATCTCTAATTTTTTTCAAAACACAGCTATTTACACTTCAGACACGTTCCAAAGATTTGATAAGGGGTGTGAGATTAATCAAACAAAAAATGTAATCTTCAAATTGTGGCGAACCTCGTATGTGTAAGATTGATTTACACATGTGGAAGTCATGAGCATAACAAATACATATTATGTTTTTTTTTTACTTGTCAACTTTAGATTCTGATTATGCACGGTGTCGACATTTTGAACAAATGTACATATGGTTTAAGAATTCGCAACTCGCTCTAGGGTTTACTCAAATAATCAGCTCTTCCTGTTCTAAAACTTCAGTCTCAATTTTCGTTACGTTCCGTGTTTCAAAATTAACTTTCCTTTAAGTTTGATCAATAAGGTGTAAGATCTAAAGCTAGCATGAGGTGCAGGTTTGGGGTTTTAAGCAGGGCTTTCAACAAAGAGTTGGTCGCAAGTATGTATGTATTTTTTTGTGGGTGCACCCCTGATGCTGTCTTTTCTGATATATTTCGTGCACCTTTTGATATATTTTCTAGTACCTAACCTAAAAGGGATAAATATTAGCTGCAGATGGGCGGTGCATGCCGTGTTTTATAGGCACGTCGTCATCGCGTCGCACAGTGCGTTGAATACTGGGCGCTGATGGACAAAAATCTGAATGTGTTCGTACGTACTGCTGATTTTTTTGTAGTTAGTTAGTTTTAGTGACTTTTATTTCATACAAAAACAATTCATTACAACATATTTTATCTTAAGTCTAAATTGGTTTGGCGGCTAAGCCGTCTACCAGATTGACATTTTTTATGATTCGTCTGAACATAAATCATAACTTTTGGTCTCTCTCCATTTAGGATACTAATCGTGCTTTCTTTATCTAGTACGCCTGTCCCAAAAAAATGTCTACGATGCTCCTGAAGAATTGGATATATCGCTATGAAATGAAACACATCTTTTCTCACTTTAAGGTTGCAGAGGTCGCACAAAAAAGGAAGCTCTGGCCGATGTGGAATAAAGTTGAGTGTAGATAATTGTCATCTTATTTTAAAAGTCGTACTGATCATATCAGATGTACTATTGTTTTAAAGACACGAGTTATCTCCCAGATTGTAATTCAAATTAAAATAAAACATTCTATATTGTGAGCTTCTCGCCTCACTAACATATTTCTCGTGTATCATTTTGCCGGCTGTCTTGAGTAGCACGTTAATCTTATTTGCTAATGATATAAGTTGCTCTTTTTTTGTATACTTGTTAAATTAAAAATATACATACATATTAGGTATATTGTTGTGAAAGAAATATGTATAAGTAAGACAAGAATCAGGCATTTTATTTCAAACTAAGTTATATTTCTTATTGATTATTATTTAACTATAATTATTATTTATACAATATCATTAATTTAGTTCAACCAATAAAACAAGTGTGGTATAACAATTTGCCAAAGAAGAATATGTACCTGTGAGTATTTATGTATTTATGTAGCTTTTAATCAGACTCACTCAAGTCAATCAGTCCACTATCACTCTCAGCATTTAAGTAAGCTTGCTGGTAGGTTTGCTATGTTTCTTGCAAAATTTCACTAAACTTGATTAATTTTGAATTTGCAAAAAATCTTCTTGCGGTATTCCCAACATCCTGGTTTGGGTTCCACTACTAGACCCATTCTGGTTTTAAATAAATTTTTAATTTCCTTCTTTCTATTTGCAAAAATTATTTTGTTTTCGGATGCAAGCACCCGCCAATATTTAAAGGGTAGTCTGTATGAAATATGTGGCAAATATTCAAAAAAAAATCCAAGAATAAAGAGTGGAAAGTCCAAAGCGATAATTTTCCTGCCTGGGTATTTTTTCGCTGATCGCTTGTTTATTAATTTCCTTAGGAGTTGCACTATAAATGTAACATTCGGCCGCGGCATTTCTCATTGAAAAAACACTACATACAATGCGCCGATTCTTCAAATGACTTTTCTGGTCTTCCGCGGCTAGTTCCAAAGAGTTCTTCTTGATACGATCTGTTCAATAAACTGAAATCGGTCTGCAACCAAAGATGGTGATGTTTTGCAAATAAAATGCGATTGCGAGAGCATTGTTTACAGTACTTGCTCATATTCATGTTAAAGACGGTACATTTCCGGGTCAAATCAAGTTTTGAAAAATGTTGACATTCGCTAATGTTAAGTAGGTCCAAAACATTTTGTTGTAGATATTTCATCAACTTTGGATTTTTTTTTCGCAGAGATCCATCTTCCTCATTTTTAATAACTAAGCATTTCGCTATAAAAAGTTGAAGCATAGGTATATATTATTTCTGTAGTGTAGGTACCATTTGCGGTTCTCACACTTAACCAATCTTAACAAATGAGGCGTCAAAAGAAAGAGATTTTCCTGGAGCACTGCCGAATTGCACTTTCACTTTATAAATTTTAACAAATTAAAAGATCTATCACAACAAATACTCTACCCAAAATGAACTCCCAAAAGAATAAACACTACCCGTATGATTTCCATGGGATTTCCATGAGTTGACAGGTGGAAATCATATGGAAAGTTTGGATTTTCTCCTGCGAGCGCTCTCGTACGGGCACACTAGTATTTTAAAAAGTCGCAAAAGTAGCCAAAAAAACTTTACTGTCCCATAAAGTACAACAGAAGACGAATGGAATACATATCAAATTACAGGTATATTTTGATAGATTTTTTTAAACTTGATTGAAACTTAGATGATGAAACTCACAAGGGCCCTTTATTAGTAATTAGTTTGAAAATCGTTAGCACACACTATATAATTTTAAAGTAAACAATAGAAAACTGAAGAATTTAAAAAAATTATATTTATTTATTTATATTTATCACAAACGAAGGTCAAAAGTTATGATTTCAGGGTACAAAACACAACTATCGCAAAAATTGGCTGATCTTTTAGCCTATTAGTGTCATTTATGTCATTTTGTTACTGAAATAAGTTAAATTTTTTTATTTTTGGAATCATTAATAGAATAAGGTTGGCTTTGTTGTTTGGAAAATGACAAAATTATTTCAAACCATTTTACGAGAGTGCTGTTATAAATAAGAACAAGTGTGTACGTCATGAAGTAAAAATGGCAAATCGAAGAGTCTAAGTTATTTTAATTATAATTATTTCCAAAAGGGTACAAAAGTGATGATTTCGCATAAAAACCTTACTCAGTTGTTTATGTTATTGTGTTTTGTTAAAATAAATGGATTTGTTAGCATGCAGTTAAAGTTGTGGGTGTTTTTTAACAGTCCGTTTAACGGACACCATGCTGTCAGGCCATTTTATATTGTTTTCCTAATAGTCGTTTCTATGTATTTGATTATACGATAATGTTTGCTATTCTGTGTAGTTTCGGGCGCAGAGATATTCCAGTGAATTGTAAGCTATAGAAACAACAATAGCTTTTCCAGCGGATAAGGAAAATCTAGGTATACGACTTGCTACTTAAAAGCTATCCCTGAAACTTGACATAGTCAGTAAAACCAATGTTAGATGAGAAAAGGGATCCACCTGCCTTTCCACCAGATAGATGTGACCTAGACTGGATCAAAATGGTCTATATATCTTCTGTCCCTTAAAAGACCACAAATTGGAGTCAACATAGCGGACTGCCTTATAGGCAGGCATTCAACCAGGCGTCTTTTCAAATGACTTCTGCAGAAGTTGTAGAGACGAGAAAGAGATAACAATCACTACTCATCTCCTTTCATATCCAGCTCTTCGAAGACAACTACACTTAGGTGAATATGGCTTCAACAACCTTGTGCTAGGTTACGAACGGATATTATAAAAAGACTAAAAAGATGGACAAATCATATCATACGGTACATAAATAAATGTCAATCAATTATGAAGCCTTTGTATTACTCTATAAAACATTCACATTCCATAAACCGGCTTTAGTTCATTGGTTTCCCTTCTGCCAGTTACTAAAAGGATTACTTATCAGTGGCGTCCTGAAATACTGTATTTGATTTATTACACAGGACCTTCAGGGTTGACAAGCAGGAAGAAACAATTATTCATATTCATTGAATTTGCTTAGGAAAAAAAACGTCATCTTTAAACTAACTAACTAATAAATGGAAGTACATACTTTTCATTGCTATTACCGAGAATCCGGCCGACAATTTTTGCACTCGTAATTGAAGTCAATCAACTTACTCAATGCAATTTAAACCAAAAAAAGATACAGATAAGAAACTACGACTATGAAATACGTCATCTGTTTCTTAATAAACGGTTTCTTCATCACGTGCACAAAATAAATACAATCTCGGATCCAAAGTGAATATAATTAAATGGATGACGTTTCATTTAATTCCAGAACTGTGATTTAACAATAGAAAAGCTGGAAGTCTGATGAGTAACACATTTATTTATTTTTTGCGTTGAATGACTCAACATAATTTTCGATTACAGACAATTTAGACTCCCCTAATAAAAAAAAAGGTTCTTTAAGAACAGGTAAGGCTCTCCAAAACCAAATTGATGAAGCCATTGTGCTCTCGACTCGAATTGAGTGATTTCTTATGTGACCGGAAATATCCAACTATTTTAAGTAAAGGTGGCAGCGGCAGGTAGTTCGATAGAGAGCACACGAAAACCGAACTGTGAGAAAATTCATATAAAAAAAATAGATAAGCAACAGATAAAAAAAACGAAACTGTTTGGCATTTTTGAAACCATAATTTGAGTAGCCAATATACAAAACAGACACTGGTTCTACTCCTTAAACTTTAGTCTTAGACACCAACTGAGTACGAATAGCAAAGCAAGTAGGTAGTAGCCATTTAGTTATTAATCAATGGTTATTCCTTGTGTCTACTTTGTTATTTTTCTGTTACGATGTTACGTTATGATGACATTGCGTTTTTTATTTCGTTCTTTTAAATGAGTTTTTGGGAACTTTAACAAAATAGCGCTTCAAAGATTTATAAAAGCCCACTTTACTACTGCACTACTAGACCTATCCTAATTTCAACATCCCCTATATCTTCTATAGATGCCGCTATGGTCTGGGCTGGATCCGTTAACAGCTGTTCCTGCCATTTTTTTCTCAGTTCTTAGCGGTCATTTTGACAGAAGAAAAAGTGTTCGAATATAGGGTTCCCTACCTAGACAATCAGGTTCCTAATCTATATTTATTGACATTTATGCGTGGCGGTTCTTCACGCATCTGATAATGAGTTAAATTGTCTGGCGATTACGCATCGATTCGACACCCATCAAAATTGTGCGGCTTAAATGTCACCAGTGACGTGAGTTACGGTTCTTCACGCGGCCGATAGCGAGTTAAATTGTCTAGTGATTACGCATCGAAGCGACACCCATCAAATGAGTGACGTCTACATAGGTCAAAAGATATTCCGTGAAGTTCAAAATCATAAATTGCAGAGGTATAAATTGGTAAGGTGGCAGGTAAAATGTTATCAAATCTTTGCTAAAGCGCTTAATATTTTTTGATTTAAGTTTTATTGACAGAGTTTGTAAAAAAAAAATCAAAAGATGCATTATTGGCTTAGCTACCTACCTACCAACTGCCAATACATTGTGTAACATAGTGTGGAAAGGGCAAACACTTATTCACCTCTCGCAAGCCACGATACAAATACCGGTGTTTACCTTCGAAGTGTTTTCCGTTTTCAAATTCTCTTTCTTTTAAATGTAAATCACAAAAAATAGGTTAATTTTAATTAAAAAAAAAATCTAAATACCTTCAAACTATTTAAAATTAGAAGTAAAAACGTAAAAAGTATCTACAACCAAACAACTTGTATCTTATATGTGTGCTCTCTTTCTCCAGTCTTAAATTTCGACCATTCTTGTTGGTATAAAGTCCAAAAGATCTCTCTGCTTTTTTGAACCAAGGGGATAGCAACATAGCGTAAATGTAGATTTCCCCTATTTATGTCGCTTACCAAATACCAAAGCAAAGCAAACGATCAATGCGGCATTATATCTACACAAGTATTGGTTGCTTACAAACAAAGAGAACCAACCGAGAGATTCAGATCGCATGGGCCCAGTATTAAGTGGGTGAATTGTGAGTGTCTTCAATACCAACCTTTCAGCCGTTGATAGCGAATGTAATAGTTTGCCAGTTAAGGTTTTCTACTCGGTCTGTGCGCTGCGGTCATAAGTAAAGCGCTTATTTATTGTGGCCGTGAATAGATTAATAACAACAAAAAGTGCCTTTGTTTTTCTTATTTATTTTAGATAAATAATTAATATAACCCAAAAGTGACACAAAAACAAACGCGCTATAAATATGCTGATTAAGTGATTTTTTGTTGTGCTAAGCATATCCGAAGAAAAAAAAAATGATCTAACCCTCGATAGAAAGAAGGATACTCACTTGTGCTGTGCAATCAATAGATACAAAAAGAAATAGTGAAACAGATAGAAAATAAAAAGTGAAAAAGTGCTTGTTTATCTATAAAACTACAACTGCTCGTCTAAACGTGTGTATCGCGTTTGCTTGTATCTAGAAATTCGAAAGAAGTGAACAAAAGCCGCCGCAATGTTTGATGTATTCGGCTCCGTCAAGGGGCTTCTGAAAATCGATCAAGTCTGCATCGATAACAATGTCTTTCGCATGCACTATAAAGCGACAGTGATCATATTGGTCGCCTTCTCATTGTTGGTAACATCTCGACAGTACATTGGTGACCCAATCGATTGTATTGTCGATGAGATCCCGCTTGGTGTTATGGACACATACTGCTGGATTTACTCAACATTCACGGTACCGGAACGTCTAACTGGCATAACTGGTCGTGATGTGGTACAACCCGGTGTGGGCAGTCATGTAGAGGGCGAGGACGAAGTCAAGTACCACAAGTACTATCAGTGGGTGTGTTTTGTGCTCTTCTTCCAAGCTATACTGTTCTATGTGCCACGCTATCTCTGGAAGTCATGGGAAGGTGGCCGCCTCAAGATGCTCGTCATGGATTTGAATTCACCGATCGTCAACGATGAGTGCAAGAATGATCGTAAAAAGATACTCGTCGAGTACTTCAATGATAATTTGAGCAATCACAACTTTTATGCTTTCCGTTTCTTCACCTGTGAGGCCCTGAACTTTATCAATGTGATTGCGCAAATTTTCTTCGTGGATTTCTTCCTCGATGGCGAATTCTCTACATACGGCAGCGATGTACTGAAATTTACCGAAATGGAACCGGATGAACGTGTCGACCCGATGGCGAGAGTGTTTCCCAAAGTCACAAAGTGTACATTCCACAAATATGGTCCATCCGGATCGGTGCAGAAGTTCGACGGTCTCTGTGTGTTACCACTGAATATTGTCAACGAGAAAATCTATGTTTTCCTGTGGTTCTGGTTCATCATTTTGAGTATCTTGTCTGGAATTTCACTCATCTACCGTGTGGCTGTCATTATGGGACCTAAATTGCGGCTGTTGCTGTTGCGTGCCAGATCTCGTCTCTCCCAGCAGGAAGAAGTGGAGTCAATAGCTCAGCGGTGTAACATTGGGGATTGGTTCCTGTTGTATCAACTGGGCAAGAACATCGATCCATTAATTTACAAGGAGATCATTACGGACTTATCCAATAAGCTAGAAGGAAAGGGCCTACCAACTGTGTAAAAAAGGATTTACAATTTTATTTTTGTTTTCTATGACCACTTTCATTAAATAATTTTTTTTATTTCATTTTTCCTCATCACATTCAAAAAGAAAATAATTTCCATGCTTAACAAGCAAAGCACTTTAAGTTGTCAAAAAGAGAGCATGAACACATAGATACTTTCGCAGATACTTTTTCTTATATCGACTCCAAGGAGCGACATGTATTGAATTCAGCAATTCATGTGTAAGGGTGTTAAACCAGTTTCCCCTGAATTACGCTCATTGTTAGTATTATTACCTATGTGTTGGTAGCTGAGCATCATCTTTCTCGCTCTCTCTCTATCTCAAAAACCAATATGGCCGTATGCTCTCAAAAATACAGCATGGCAGAAGAGCAGTTAACATTTCTTCCCCCATGCCACACACACACACACATACATATCTCTTTATTTAAAGACCCTTCGCTTCGCATGTGGATAAAAAGAACTGCATCCTCTTCACCACCATCTCATGAAATACCCATTTCTCCAAAAATAAAAAAAAAATTAAACCCGAATACCTTATACAAAGGACAGAGAAATAGAGTATGAAAGGAACGAAAGAAAAACTGGTTTTACCGGATTTGAAGACATTTCCAAAAGATAAAGCATCAATATATCTCCTTCCACTCAACAGCTACCTGTGTTGAGTTCTTTTTTTTTTGTCTTTTATTCTTCATCATCGTTCTTGTATCTTGAAACAGGTAGCTAAAATACTTTGGTGGTCACATATTTAATTGCACGACTGTAGTAGTTTTCTTCGAATTTATCTAAAAAACAAATTATACATAGATATTTATTTTAAAAGCATTTGGACTGAACGAATTTATTTAAGTGAGACGTATTCAAATATCATTCCAAAAGCATTTTTTTTTTTTTGTTTGCCTCCCACCTTGCCTGACTAGGTTTTTCATAAGAAAATTAAGTAGGTAAACATCCGAATAAATAGTGCAATTATGTATCTAGAAATATACAAATATCTATCAACAACAAAAAAGACAGCTTAATAAAAAAAGACACGTTCTAGGCAAAAAAAAAAAGCAAGTAGGTAGGAATTCTAAATGACAAAAATAAAAATAAATCCAGAAATGGAAATTAATTTAAAAACTCTAAAAAAAAAAAAATTAATAAATTTTAAATATATTTACACAATTATTGTTTTTTTCTTGGAATATATTTAAAATTTAGTTGATTTGAAAAATATTTTAATTGAAAACTTTTGCCTGCCATATCATACATAATAAAATAAACGAGTATATACTTATATTTTTCTTACACGTAGTTAGGTAACATTTTCGAGAGTTGTGACATTTCGTTGTGTGTATTTTTTGAAGCTCACATAACTGTGCTCTGAATATCTTATCGCAAGAATAAACTGATAACATCATCGAACATTGCATGCTTGTGTGTGCCTCTAATTAATTTACGTACTAATGAGGTTTTGTAATTCACGCGTATCAGAAGTCAATTAATTAACTTTTAAGGCAGCGGCCTTTTTGTTTCTTTTATTTTGTTCTATCGCGCATAATTAATTGAATGGTGATTGAAGTGAATTCTCTGTTGATTGGTAGAATTTATTTTTTGATTTATCCATTTTATATTGGAAACTTAATCGGTTAGTAGGTAGGTGTCTTTGGGACGATTATGTTGGACTTTAGTAAGGCGTTTTTAGTTACTATAAAATAAAATCCGCAAGCCAAAAGATCTGGTTCTTTGATCTACTTAAATGTGTCTAAGGCTTACTCAAAATATTTTTAAACAAAGTTTTACTCCTACAACTTAACGTAACAAAATTAAATATATTAATATTTGGCCAAAATTGTCACTTCGATTTCAAAAAAATTTGCAAAATTTAAACGATATAAGTCAAAAATAATTTCTCATAAAGCAGAGTTCCAAATAGTTAAAAATTGTTATTTAACTGTTTTTTTTTTTGTTTTGTAAGAAAAGCGTGCTATGATAAATTGCCAAAGCCATTCATGTTACAGAGTTCCAAATAGTTCAAAATTGTGAACTGTTTACTCTTTTTTTTATTTTTGTATCCAAAACGTGCCAAGATAAATTGCCAAACCTATTTATTTACATATGTTCAACGTGTTCTACATTCATTTGTTAACTTTTCGCTGAACGAAGTGATATGCCATCTCCTTTATAGATCCAATAATTGTACGAAGATCTGCAATTGATGATCATTTTCAAATTTTGCTGTTGGGCGCCACTTTTTATAAACATTCTTTGAACAGCGCTGTTTCTTATGAAATACGGTTTGTTAAGAATTCGAAGAAAGATATTCAATTCCCTCTCAACTCAAAAGTCCCTGCAGTTTATTTTACTTCTCGTCTTTAAAATTAGAATATATGTTCACTTAAAAACAATCGTTGCAAAAACCTCATTTGATTATTTTAAACAACCACATCGGTTCATGGTAAAAGTAATTTGAAACGTAAATAAAAACAAGACCCGATATTATGTTCCAAGTTCCACTAGATTGCAATATTTCATGGCACAAGCTAATATCAAGGCATGTTGTTCCTATGTGTATATAAATCATACTCATGATCATGATCATAAATACTCGCAAACATCTTAAGCACGTGGTTTCCCAGTGTCCTCTTCTAAAACGAACGAGTCCCAGCCGAGGCAGAAGACAACAACAAACGCACTTAACAAAAGTGAGTTCACTATTATATTTCTATGGTTGTTTACTTTTCTGCACAATTCGAGCTTATTTTAACTGTTCTTAGAATTTATGAATCATTGTTTTTTTTTCTTTCTTGTTTGCTTTTAATATTGCAGGCAAGCGCGTTGAAAATAAATACTCGGTATCCAGACATTTAGAACCAACCCAAAATAAAACCCTTAGCTTGCAATAAGAGTCTCAGACTGGGCGGCATTAAAAGGTTAAAGAAATGTTACATCTTTCATGTTATAAAAGACAACAAATAACTAATTATGTTAAAATTAAAGAAATTATGTATAAGCACTAAATCATGTCATAAGCACTAACATTATACTTATACAAAATTTATAGATTAATTTTTGTTTATTATATCAAAACATTAAACGAACCTAACGATGGAGTGTACTTCATATTTTGTCTCTGCTCTCCATAAAAAAAAACTAAAACGACTAATTAAAAAAAAATACGAACGAATGAAAAAAAATTAACAAAAAAGAACTTTCTTTTTCTTTTTAATTTATAAGATGAAAGGAAAACAAGTAAATTATTAAATAAGAGTTGTGATCATTTAAATATTATACTACAATAATTTTCTTCTTTTTTTTAGAATTTTTAGTGATAGTTTTTTTTTTAATGTAATCTCTTCTCCATTGTCTCTATTTTAAAAATATTTTTTTTAATTTCTCATTTATATATATATTTTTATATACTACTTATTATATTTTGTGTAGTGACAAAAGGAGAAGAAGCAACAAAATCATAATGTAATAAAAAAAAAACAATAATAATTTTATTTAAAGAAAAATAAAATTGTATGCATTCAATATACATATTTTAAAATAAAATAAGTAGTTTTAAAATAGTTTAAGAAAAATGTAAGAAATTTGATAAAAAAAAACTTATATATATATTTTTATATATACAGACTAAGAAGCAATTTTAGATTATACAAAGGAGATATACATATAATTGTATTTTTATATATATTTTAAATTATGGTAATAATGAAAAAAAAATTCCATAACATAAGGCAATGTTAAATATTTGTACTTTTTTAAAAAAAAGATATCGAAATAAATAAAGAGCTAAATTGTATGCCTAAAAAATTTTGTTTTCAAATTTTATATTTTCAGAAAATGCAAATTTCTACCACGTATTGGCTCATCTACTCTGCTTTACGGACTTCGTCAAGCCGTTTGCTCCACTTTTAGGATGTTTGAAATGAACGCTATATGCACTTTGCGCAACTAACGGTACATAGAATTATTTGCCCAGCATTAGTATAGGAAATGGTCTGTTCCTAAAAATATATCTCATTCATGACGTCTCTTTATCCCCATCGAATGCAGTACCATCTATTGAATGATAATAGCAAATGAACAGGTCTAGGGTACTATACATTTTGCTCAGAATAAAATAAGTCGGTTCTGTCCTGTTTTTATTGAACTTCAATCTATAAACAGTTCGCTAACTTCTGCGTATTCTGTTACCGTAGTGCCGCAAACATTTTTTATATGAGCGACGGCGAAGGCTTGTTGTAATGTTGTTTTGCATTCGTACTCTTGCGTTCTTCATTTAGTTTTTTTTTTTTTTTTTTTTTGTTTGTGAAGAACAGAAAGCAAATGTAAAGAAGAAGAACAAAAAAACAAACAAAACAATGAAGGTACATATTTCGTTTTCAGGCCACGACATTTAACCATCGCCTGCATCGCTGCCGTCCCATCGTCTTTATCGTTGTTATTCCCACACACTCAAACCGCATTTGGTATTCCACAGAAGTTATCCCAGTCCCACTCCCAGTGCACTCTCTCCCTTTGGGCGACGACAAAGCGCAATGACATGTAGTATCATAGTTCAGGAAAAATCGAAACGTTTTGAAACCCTTTCTTGTTAAGACCAACTATAGCCGATGGGGTCGGGCTCCACAGACACCACCACTAAAGAAAAGAAAAAAACAACCAAATGATCTTGCTCCCAACCGATGAAGACGACGATCGTGGGACTGGTTCAGTCAACTGTGGTGAAATGAAAAATGTTGCCTGGCAATTGACAGGCATTGGGGTGTTTGGCACTTTAGTATGTTTATTGGAAAAGAACCGTTTTTGTTTTTTGTTTTTCGTGGGCGACGTGCATTTGATAGTGAAGTGACTTGTGGGTTAGCTATACAAAAAAAAATAACTACGACGATGTTTTTAAACTGTTCTTTGTCCTAAAAAAAAGAAGAAGAAATAAATTACTATCCAAACAAGTTTTTTGGGAGTGCATTGTTAGACTAGTTTATTAACTTAATTAAAGCCATTTAAGCGTTTAATAATTGGCGCCACAATACTCGTAGCTCGTAGATCACTTTACGACATTACCTACGCTTTGCGATGCACCGCTGCACTCGAGCACAAAGATAATTTCGGGGGAAACGCTTCGAAGATTTTCTTAGCTAATGTGCATGCTTGGGAATACATCTCAGCAACGCCTTTTTTGTAAATTATGTTTTCAAAACTACCTACATATATTGAAAGGGGAAAGGTGTCTTGGAAATATCAACTGACGAACAACACTGGTATATGGTATACCACAGGTCATCCAAAGGTGCTCTATATTGAAGATGGGGTTAGCTTTAATAGTCCCCTGAGTGTTCGAGTGGAGAAAAACAAACTTATGAAAAGTTGGACAAAGATGGACGGGACGGGACGGAATTTAGGCGTGAAATTCGTCATTGTTTTTGAACTCCATACTTCGTACGTTGATAAATACAATGGTCTTTGGCTATAGACAAATGAAGTCAAAAGATCCGCATTTATTCCTTTTCTACTAATTTTACTGAGATTAAGAACAAAATAATTAGAATGGCAACACAGCTCTACTAATCTTAAGAAAGAGGTCTTCGTGGAGTAGCCGGGACTGCTATTATTCGAATGTCTGACAAGTATCATTTATGAGCTTCTCAACTCGCCGGCCGTTTGGAGTCGGCACGAAACTGTAGGTCCATTCCATTCAAAAAATGCAAAAGAAGAAGATAAGAAAAGAAAAAGACAGAAGTCTCTGAGAGGTGATCGACGCTATCGTAATGGCTACGGCCAAGTGACTGTTCACGCAATCAGGATAGTGATCATTTGGTGCAATAGGCAGTGAGTGCTCACCACCCTGATGACAGTTAGTTTTTATTTTAAGTTAAATAATTGTACCTTAGGCCCCTATTGTGAGTGTCGATCGACGATCGATAATCAACAACTAACGATCATCGATCGTCGATTGCAGGATTCGGTATTGTCTATTGTGATTGTGATCGGTAGTTGTCGATTTGACAGTCGCTTGTAGTCGATCACAAATTTCTGGTCGATGCTTTTTTTCAAGAAATCTGAAAGAGTTTTGTGCGTATGAAATGGTAGTAATTTTAATAAAAATGATATGTTAAAAAAACTTGATTATTAATTCGAATCCAGTGCGAAGCAGGTTACAAAGAAAAAGCAATTGGAGCTGGTATTTATGAAAACAAATCCTGATATCGCGAAGGGAGTTCGTGCAAAAACCCAAGCAAATAGGCGATGGAAAAAGATAATTAATAATTATTATTTATTTTATTCTCTTTACTTTGATACCACAATATCATGAAATAAACTGAAATAAATTGCAATTTCAAGTGATTTTAATTTGTTTTTATTTTCAAAATTATGCATATTGGCATGGATCCAAGAATATTATTCCCGATTTCTACCGCTTTGTCGTCTGCAAAGAATGTCTTCTTCGTAATTTGCTGAATGCACTTTTTCACTATTCGTCGATCATCGTTAAGCCACAACTTAATGCAACTCATTTATTTAAATAAATTACTTATAATGCAATGGGAAACAAATAATTATGAAAACAATAGCCCAATAGCCAAACAACTGTCAAAAGTATGATGTATTCACAATATTCACATTTTTATTCACAATAATCTATTCTTCCGTCGATTGAGTTACACAATAGCGAAGCCAAAATAAATCGACGCAATCGACAATTGTCGTGACGATCGTTGATCGACACTCACAATAGGGGCCTTAGGGTATTTAAGGTAAGTTCAGTTTATATAGTTTTCAAATTAATAAAAAAAAAACCGTATTCAAGTTTTCCAAGCTCTTCTTGGAACTGAATATAAGTGTTAGAGTTGCTTAGTCTTAGTATAGTTAGTTTAAGGTCGAAAGGCAATAGTTTCTAATAATAGAGTTAGGCTAGTAAGCTAGATTAAGTCATTTTTGTTAAGTTTTTAACTCTATATTGAAAATGGCATAATAAAAATGTTTTAAAAAGTAAAAAAAAAGCTTGTCTTAAGAACCGTAACGATTTCATTTTATAAAATTTTTTAAAAAGTATTTTACAAACGATAAAGAAAAAATACTTAAGAAACTAGACTTTTGAAAAATTCCATCAAAACTAGACACAGTAGAGGGAAGTTGGGAACTGTCACTTTTGATATAAAGTTGTATGCACATCAATAGGACGGCATAGTTATACATATGTCAATGTCAATGTTGTATTGCTGACTTTAAGAGATAAAGGAGTTCTCTATAAATAATCACAATAAAAACGCTACACCAAAGATAAAACTGAGACTCATAATCAGCTTTATTATCAGTTTTATTTTCAAAAGTAAGGCAGGTGATCCGACCACTAGTTTATCATAAATGCTTTCGATAATTTTTGACAGACAGAAGAAGACATTTATGAAGATATTTAATACTGCATTGCACAGTTTTGAGTCATAAAGTCCAAATCAGTCATTGATTCGAAAACGGAGAAATACTTTCTTGGAATAAGAAATTCCAAACCAAGACACTTTATTTATATTAAAACTCTTGAATAATTGTATACGGCCATGTCTGTTTGATTACCGTTAAATAAACAATATTTATTTCCTCTGCAATTTGAAGTGTCACTGGCAATTTAAACATAGTACTCGTAGCTATAACATATTTACTTTTTATTGTTATTTTATTTATCGAGCTCCTATTTGCATTATTTTTAAACACTGATTACTCGTCTATTGTATTGTACAAGTAGGTATTGTATTGTATTTCTATAGAACGAAGTGCAAGTATTGCAACCACAGATGTTTACCCAGCAAAGTTTGCAGTCAATATTTACGATTGGCAATGTAAACAAAGCAAGTAAGAAAGCTGAAATGAGAAATCAATGGGTCCACTCTGCATATTGGTATCCATATCGGTAGTTGCATAACTATGACCTTGGAATACAAAGTAGAGATAACACCCTTGAGTGGAATGTTCGGGATCTGTCGGCACTAATATCACTGCTATCAAAGAAGTGATATGGAATGCACCAGGGCCGGGCAAAAATAGGAAGAGAAGTCTTGATCAGAATAGGCGCCCTGAGTGGAACTTGCATTCACACATTCAAAATACTAAATCTAGAATAAAATATACGGCCGGCGGCGTCAGCAGTCCTATACAGAACCAAGCCTAGCTTCTCGCAACCATTTGTGTGTGCGTGTTATTTTTCCACGAAATGGAAGGGACCTACAGTTTTATGCCGCCTCCGAACGCGCGGCGAGTTGAGAAGCTCCTCGTGACAAATGATACTCTTTGTCATTCGAAAGAGGTGGTGCCGTGAAAAAACTTTTAGATGTTTGATGGGATTGAACCCGGGCAGCGTGCCTAGTAGTCCAACGCACTAACGGCCACGGCGACCACTAAATTTAAAATAATAATGTTTAATGTTTTGAGTTATCAAATCACTTTGTTTTGATTTTAGTTATAAAGTCTCATTCGAAGGCTCTTCCATCACGACATTTGTTTTCGATATCACTCACTATAAACTTGTTGACCGCTTAAAGTAGGATTTTACATTAAGGCACTTTTATAATTGATTAATCAATCAATTATACCTAATTTTATATTCGCCCGGCTCTGAATGAGTGCCATCTGGTAGGAAGATGATGAATGGTTTGCTTGAAGCCTTTTGATCCCTCTTTATTGATAGGAGCTCAATTTTATAATTAATTCTATTAAACAAAAAAATTGCCCATCAAACATTTAGTTGTAATTGAAATTACGCTTTTTTTCTTTGAAAAGCCTATTGGTGAATCAACCTAAAATGTTGACTGATCTATTCCCACAATTTACCTGTGATAATTTAAAACTAAACTGATTCTAATTTTGCCATAATATCTGCCGTGTCTTTCCCATGTACGAGTACCTACGTAATAACTCATTAAGTAGCTACCCCCTTTATGCATTCGATTTAAATAATGTTGGCTTTGTTACGTGCAACAGCTGAGAGCCGCGAGCTGGCCCCAATTTACGAAGCGACAAATTAAAACTACAGACTATAGGCATAATTAACACGTCCAATATAGTCTACGAGTAGGCATGCTGCTTCCGTCCGTCGGCGTCTCGTCGGTCGGTCGTAGACTACGAGTAGATCGCTTCATTTCATATTCAAATTCATTATGTCTTGTTGAACAAGTGGAACGGCCAACCCGGAGACACTAATTTATTCCACAGCCTGGTCGTTCCTTGGAATCCGTGCAAAGACCTTTTTCACAATAATCAACCGACCAGTGCGCGGCGTGTTGCTTGTTCATTTTCCATTTATGGATGGAATCGTCTGAAGAAAAAATAAAAATTACAAACACCACTTAGACTCACACTCAATTTGATCAGTGTTCACTGTTCACTCTTTCTGAGCTAAAAAAAAAAAAAAAACGATGAGCGGCGACCAGGTTGATGCATGCGTTATGTTTGCTTTCATTGCGCACTTGATAAGAATGATAAGATACCAACCGGAATCGTGTAAACATGAACACCGCATTTGAATTCGAAGTCAACTGACAACATGTCTCGAAAGAGCCAAAGTAAACGTCAAACTTGTCACTGTTTACATAGCTTCTAAAGTTGAGTCTGGCTCCGGAAGACAGTAATGATCTAAGGAGATAATTTTTTTTTGTTTTTGTTTTTTTGTAAAATTGTAGTAATTTGTTTATCTTTTAATGGAATATGTTAAATTTTATTTTCACCAGGGTATGAGAAGAGGTAATATGTACAACACGACTTATTCTAATTCTATGTAATTTAGGCTTCCATGGCAGTCAGTATCTTTGTTGCCAGATAAGATAAGAACTTGAAGCAGAGATACTTCATTATGTCAACCTAGTAAAATTGTATCCTCATTAAGATTTGTTAGAAGCTGATGATCTTTAAAAGAAGGCACAGGGTGAGCCAGATTATCTCCTTCTTTTTTGGAAGAATGAGTTTGCCTGAAATAGAGGTGTAGTAAACTGTATGCAGCACTTTTGGTGAACATGAGTAACGCATGCGTGACAGAATTAGTTTGCTGTTACTATCAGATGTGGCGGTTGAATTCCAAAAACAAATTTCTTTACCATAGATATTAAAAGACGTGATAACTAAAAAAATAATTACGTTTCACGAATTCTATTAATCTGATTCCATCCTCGTTTTCACAGTGGGTTTCAAAGGCATAATATGACTTATTAAAACGTCAAATCTGAAAAATTGTACCAAATTGTACTTATTTTAAACTAAATTTGGAAAAAATTGGCAAACTCAAACTTCTATTAATTGAAATGGACCAAATAAGCGGCTGTGTACGATATCCCGCTTTTTTAAATCCGCATTTTAAAACTCCGCAAAATCGAGATTATAAAAAATTAAAAAAAACAGTGGACGCTCGATATAGTGAACATCGATATAGTGAACAATCCAATATAGTGAACACAATATTTTATAAAGGCTATTCTAAATAGTGAACAAAAAAAATCTCGCTACAGGGAACCTATTATTTTTTATTTTCTTTGAACCTTTCAGCAGGCAAAAACACGTCTAAAACTCATTAGTGCTATGCAGGCGGCAGTATCCATACAATCGTCCAAATTTACCGTTGGTTCTACTCATCGTGTTGTGCGAGAATCTTGCATGATTATGTATGTACATATATGGTCCACAGTTTGCGGTTGTTTGTAGTGCAAATACAAAGTGCATGCTTATTCTGTCATTTTGTGAACGATCTTCTTTGTGACCATGTCACTTAAGCACAGCTTAAGTGTATTGTATTTTTATTTTTTAAGTGCATGGAATGTATTATTTTTGTTGCGTTTTACGTTTTTTTACGGATGAGTTGTTTTTGATAAAAATAAAGTATTCTTTCTTATAAATATTGGCTTGTTTTTTAGTAATTGCAAAGAAAAATTGTAATTATATTCTATTTTCAATGAATTGTAGGTAAAAAGATACATATTTGGCTGAAATTTACTTCAAGGAGCCCATGCTCGTTACAATGAACAGTCTTGCTCCAGTAAACAGGCTAGTTCACTATATCAAGCGTCTACTGTAAGTGAATTGAAAATAGAGATATTGTTATGCACTAATCCTTTATTATTTTCAACAATAAAAAAATACCAAAATACAAACAAATATGTATAATAGTTAAACAAATAGCTGTAAATAAAATTATATTTAGGTACTGAAAAAAAAAATGAAATAAAACTCAAAACTTGTATATAACACGAGAAAAACTTAAATCTGAAATTTTGTACTTATTTTTATTCTAATCTACATATGTATACATACTTAAATTGTTGTAAATCTGTTAGCTGTAATATTGCTTATAGATAAATAAATAAATATGTACATTTATTATAGACCTGGATTAGAAATTCTTTCCTATTTTCCACAATTTTCCATTTTTTTTTTTTTTAATGGAACCTTTCTTATGTTAAAAAAAAACATTTGAAACTGATAAAATTATAAAAGAAAATGGAAAATAAGTTAAATTAAATTTCGAACGATGAAGTTATTGAAATACGAAAGTTAGATTCTGAGAAACGGACAAAGCGAGATCAAACGAGACTTTAAAAAGCGGAATTTTAAGAGGCGGTATTTAAGATTTTAAAAATAAACCGAGATTTTAGAAGACGGTATTTTAAAACTTTTTCGGCAGGTTTCTTAAGAAACGGAATTTTTAAAACGGGATTCCGATATGCTACCACCAACTAGAAATAGATAATTAAAACACCATCAGCTCGTTTCAAGTAAGGAATGTCTTTATTGAGGTACATGTGTATTACGTTGGCATACAAATAGATGCGAAATCCATAGGATGCCGGTTCATATCCGGCTCGAAGGGCCATGTTTAAAACTAAACTTGAAGAAAATTAGCAAACTCAAACTTCTTTTCATTGAAATGGACCAATAAGCAATAAGGAATCAAAACAACATCAGCTCGTTTCACGTTATAATAAAAATTGTCTTTATTATCATATATGTGCATTACATTGACATACAAATTAACAAATTTACTAATGCTAGCGAATTTTAAAACTGAGCGAAATCCCAACTGGCCTAAATTCTTACTACTCATACTGGAGATATGCATCAAAATTAGAAATAGCTTGCAGCACTGCAGTAATCACATGTGTGTTCTTGTGAATAAAGTCATGTTCTGTGCACGTTATTTTCAAGCTAATTATTAAGAAAAAAAATTAAACTGCATCTTTGACAAGAAAAGATGGATCGTATTTCTTTTGAACAAAATGTAGGTACAGTTTAGAAAAGAATCCACTACTCTCCAGGATTAAGAATTCATTAGGTATGTTCAGTAAAAAAAAAGTCGGATCAGAACAGTACAGATTTGTGCAAAAGCTCAGATCAAGTCAGCACAGAAAAGCACAGCCATATGTTTGTTGTCAAAAATGACAACTGCATTGATAATTATTTTACTTAATGTTTAACAAACTAATAATAGCATTTCACAATAACTGATTGCCCTTTTTGAAATTGAATTTCGATTTCTTCCATTTGGTAAACTGAAATCCCGTCGAAACACTTTTCACTGCAAATAAAAAAATCAAATGTGCAACACAGCTGATTTTGAAATTCCTCATGAATCTGTTCTACTTCAAAAGTAGGTGGTGTTGAAAAGTTGTCCAGCATAGAGTTACTTACTTAGTTGGCGCTACAGCTCGAGGTGAACCTAGGCCTGCTTCTCGCAACCATTTGTGTGGGCGTGTTATATTTTTGCACGAATGGAAGGGACCTACAGTTTTTTGCCGACTCCGAACGGCGAGTTGAGAAGCTCAATCGTGACAAATGATACTCTTTGATGCTTGTCAGACATTCGAAAGAGGTGGGCACTGTGAAAAACTTTTAGGTGTTTGCGGCGGGATTCGAACCCAAGACCACTGGCTCAGTAGTCCGACGCACTAACCACTTGCGCTACGGTGTCCAGCTACTGAACACAAAAAGGATCAGTCTCGGACAAAAACTTTTTTTTACTGAACACCAAAACCTGTACTTTTCTGTCCAGCACAGAGTTACTTAACAGACCTATTATCGTCCCAAGCCCCTCCGAGTAAAAAGCTGTGGAAACGTATTTCTACTCGGTGCAGTGCAGTCTTTCAAGTACGCAATAATTTCCAAATGTCTTCGACCATCCGTTATTTGTTTCTTTTTTTGCAAAATTACACACATTATGAACGAACAACAATGTAAGAGCAAATTGAAAATTATCTAATTTATTGAAATTTAATTTTACCTTAGCAATTGAGATATTTGTCACGCAATGACAACTGAAATAATACGCATCGATCTGATGACAATCGTTTTTGACAGTCACACACGAAGCTAACGGCAGAGAAAAACTCGATGGCTATCATCTATTAGCCGTTTGCTGGTGTTTCTGTAGACATAAACATTTTACAGCTTTGTTGGATTATGCGTTTCGGTTGAATTCTTTTTCCGATAGATAAAAAAAAGAAAGACTCAATGAGTCTCAATTAAATTTTGGGGTCGTAAAAATGTATTTATCTTCATTTCTTCTCTTGTATCTCTGTGCACGTCGCCCTCGCCTACCTGTGGTGAAAATAATTCCACCTATGGACTGTGATCGTTTTTTTCCCTGCTTTTTATAGATTTTTTTTTTTGTACAAAAATCTGGTTTTTTGAACAGAGGATAGTGTAACAGAATTTTGGTTAAAGTGTTACGTAAACAAGATTATTAACACCGATAACGTGGGAGCAAAGCCACTGCCGCATGAAAGAAATCATGATTTCCAGTACCAGTGATTAATTTCATGTGGTTTTAAGTTTTGAATGCCTCATTTGGAAATATGCAAAAATGACGAGCCGTGTTATCATTGTAACGAGTTCATATAAAAATGTTTGAATGAGTAGTTTCAAGTTGGAATGTAGGTAATGATTCAGAAAAACTTAAGTAGATACAAACTGGTACCTAACAACAATGTGAATTGGTGACTTTTAATTTATTTTAAATTGTTTTTCTTATTAAGCCCAGTATAAAAGGAGACTAATTAAGGTCAGAGATGAGAGAAGTTCCGTTTTGATCACATGAAGAAAACATTAATTTTGATTGATCATTGCCAGACAGTCTTGTTCTAAGTGTATTTACATCGTAAAACTGTTTTACTCAGATAAGAGCGCTGAAATATTATGACGACAGCTGTATTTGTTTGTCTACGATCACTGCGATTTCCAATACCTTTATGTGTGCGCTGATTTACTACAAAGAACAGGCCTTTTCAAGACTACAACAGTATGTGGCCAATGTATTATGACCGATCGAGTTTTCAACGAATTTTTGAATATGAGTGTTCTGTGAAATGCGTTTTTTCTTTAATTGATTTTAAGAATACGGTTAGCTACGGATATACTTTTTTTAATTTCAATAGCAGTCACCGAAGGACTTCCCTAAGTGCACCAACACATAAAAAGGTTTAAAGGTGCTTTTCTTAAAGTTCTATTTTAGCTCGCAGTTGGCAATAGTAGTGCGGTTGCAAAAAAGTATTGAAATAAGTGGAAAAGTGATTTATGACTTAAATTAAATAAGTTGCAGTTAGTAACATTTAATATTTGTTTGAAAATTTATAAATTATCTTAATTGATTTTTGTCAATATGGGTTAGAAAGCCGACATTTCTGTCGAAAAAAATCACAAGTTGCTGCTTTGTTGATTGAGAAGAAGTCCAGCTATGCTCAAATACCCGAGATTGTTGGAATTGCGTAGTCTTCAGTAGTCAACATAGCAAGACACGTGAACATACCAGGCGGTTCAACCTTGGTTACGCCAAATAATAAGCAAACTGTGGCAAAAAGAGAAAAACCACACCAATAACTGACCGGAAAATCGTTCATTAAGTTCTACAGCAACGTAATGCAGCAGCTCACTGAATTTTGAAGGATTTGAACGAAGCTGGAATCGACCTATCATTGAGAACCCTGCGGCGTCGCAGAGAACCCTAAATTGACCAACGTCATGCGAAAACGGTGATTGTATTGGGCACAACTTTACACAGTTTGCGGGAGTGGCTATTGGAACAAGGTAAGTTAATTGTTTCTTCAAATTTTTTCTCATAATAAAAGATGAAACAGTTTTATTAATTCTCCCGTAATCGCGATTTTATTTTAAGTTGTCTTTAGCGATGAGTGTCGCTTAGAAGCCGTGACGGAGACGGCCAAATTCGTCCGCAGAATGCCCAATGAAAAATATTCAGAGCATTGCATAGTTCTAACGGTCACATACCCGTTGCATAACATGCGAAGGTACGGGGCCAATTTATTACATTGATGGAACAAAGGACTCCAATCAGTATATTAACGTCTTGAGGAAAGTTCTTCGGCCGTATTTGAGCACATTAGACTCTCCCAGAGAAGAATGCGTCTTTATGCAAGATGGAGCTCCATACCAAACATCCAAAGCAAGCATGAACTGCTTGGATTCTATGAAATTGGATGTCTTACCACGGCTTGGTCATTCTCCGGATTTGAATCCTCTTGAAAACTGCTGGGCCTACCTAAAATCTTGCGTTTAAAGTCGAAGAAACAATACCATAAAAGAGCTCAAGCAGTACATTGAAGATATCTGGAAAAACGAGCCCGCTATGAATGAAGTGGTCGCGAAATGCATTGAAATCATGCCCAAAAGAGAAAAGGTACGGTTTTTCCACTCGATTGTCCCTACAAATTGGAGTCAAAATCTAGTCAAAATCTAGTCAAAACGTTAAAAAAATAGCTAGTGTATTAAATGTTAACGCAATTGATCGCAAGCAAGCAAGCAGCGATATAAAGGCCTTTTGCAACACCGGTTAATACTTAAAGATGTTTTTTAATCGAATCTTTTAAGATAAAATACCAAAAAAGGAGACCTTCGGACCTCAGCTAAAAGATATGAATTACTAGTCTTTAACTAAACCTACACTAAACATTACTCTGTGTATTCCATCATTAAATATCCGAACGGATTCACCCCAAAACCTCGTATCTAACAGTAAAATAAGAAGTTACCGGTGTTATATTTTTGTTCTCATTAATGATTACCCAACTTTGGTCTTTTTAACATCTAATTTATCCCAACTCATATCTGGAACAACTTTTAAAAAATGTTTAGACCATATTTTGATCCAGGCTTAAAATGAACTGCGAACTCTATTTCCCGCACTTGTCATCATATTTCCAGATTTTCCAGAAGCCTGTTTTTTAACTGCTCTAAAAAGCCTCTGAAACAGCTGGCTAGGAACAGATATGAGATTAAAGTGAATTGTATGTTCAAATTCATCAGCTGTTTTCGTATTTTTCGCTGACACCAATACGATGTGATTTTTGATACGATATCGATGTCATTGAACGTCAGCCATTAAGTGATATCAAACAAACTACTCGAACAGAGCTTATATGACAATGCTATTATATATGATACCGGTAACATAAATCACTGCAGAGCGAGTGCAGTTGTGAGTTACTAATCACTTTAAATTATGTATTTGCCAGTATTCCGCCATTGTTCTCGTACCAAACATATACACTCACATTAGGATCAAAATGCATTACGCTCGTGTGCTTTGTCACTTTTTGACATTGGTTAGGCTGCGCCGCACCGGTTGTTCACGTCTAGTTCTATTCTATTCGGATTGAGTTCAGAGGCAGATTGCCACATGCGCGCTCGGTCAAATTAATTTCGGAGATGAATTGATCTTGATGAGGAAATTTCAATCCCACTGGCATTTGTAACTACAATTGTAATGTGAGAACAGATACATTACGTCATGTGGGGCGGTTGGAATTCCGTAACGTACTTATTGACGACATATAAAATAAATAAGTACCTATCGTCTGGATGTGTGTGTAGGTATGCATATCTAAAACACTTTTTTAAACTTTATTTTGTCTATTCAAAGTCAATGTCACAAATTGGATAGCACCCCCTTTTACGGGTGCAGTGTCACGTTTAATGAAATACATAAATTACGAGCTTAAAAAACTAAAAACACAAACGTCACCACACCAGTTGATAACACAGTGTAGTGCCGCCAGCATTGTGTAAGAGTTCCAATTATTATACGAGTACTGTAGGCCTAGCAAAGCATTACATCAAAGCTGTTATCTAAGTTTTGTTTTTTTCTTTTTTTTCTGTTTGATTGACGACATGAATTTGTTTGCACAATTACAAAAACAGTTTTGAAAAAAAAGAGCTTTTCCTGCCTACTACGTTCATACAATTTGAATGGATATGCGCGATACATGGGATTGTGATTGTGAGATGTACGTTCTCTTTGGAATGTACATGCATACATATGTTTCAATATGTGAGATAAGCTTACATTGGGCATATTTATTTTGATTGCGGTCAGAATATTATCACATTTAAAAAAAAAAAAAAATCGGAATTCTGTAAACGCGAGGCCCGGTGTTATAACCGGACACTGTATAATAGGAAACATGGCCAGAAGATACGTCATCCTTACAAATGACTTCTATAGAAGTTGTATGGATGAGGATGAAATAGAATCTGTAGCACACCTTCTATACCAATGCCCAGCTCTTTTAGAACGGCTGGCGCCTGTCTTGTATGGGAGCACGGTTATTCGACAGATGACCTGGCTAACATACCGCTCACAGACCTAAAGAGATTTATTACAAGATCGAAACTAGGGTAATCACAATGGACCTTTACGGCCTCTGGGGGAAGTTGCATTTACTGCGAGCGACCCTCCTAACCTAACCTAACCTAACCTATACGCTCGGCCCAGTGTGGACCATTGTGGCAACATTTCCAGAAACGTATCGTAACTTTGAGACTACTGAAGAACTAAGCCTATTATGTGTAAAATTACAAGTCCCTATTATTTTCTTTATTTCAGTATAAGGAAAACAGTCGGTGAAAGCATCGATCCCTGAGGCACGTCACCATTTACTCCAAAACTATCGGCAGATACTCCAACGATTATTATATTCCAGCTTTGATGAAGATGAAGTGATCAAAGTGATAGTAAGTAAGTATGTTTATTTTAGCATAAAGTCTACCAGTTACAAAGACAATGCAAGTACAAGCTGTTTGATTTTGATTGGGATTTGGGAATATATATACAGTAAAATACTAAAAGGACTAAGTCCTGGAAAAGCAAATGGTTTAAAACAGGGCAATATTCTTTTGCATAACAATAACTTGAAAAGATTCAAAACGTGCATACGCCTAAAATCCGTATCCTCACCGCGTTAATTGTGGTGCATTATAAACTCAAGGGGCATTTTAGGAATCTATGTCTCTCCGATGAAGACACTAATAAGTCATATGTTCCAATACGAATCTACGACTTGTAGGGGGCACAATAGACTTTAAGGTCGCGGTGTATCTCACCCTTCAATTATAACAATCATAATAATAATAACTCTTAATCTAAATCTACTAAACCCACATACATATACATACATCACATATGTATATAATAGAATGGCTAAAGAATTATAGGAAATTAAGTGCTACAGTATTCTCTTCTCTAACACTGAAGGGACCACATAGTATTGACATGCTACGTATGTTCTCTTTTTGCTAAGTGTTTTTAGTATCATGTTTTTCAATCTGTCGTAGATTCTGTCTACTGCATAAGTAGGTGCAGAGCACAGATCAAATAAACCTTCTGCGCGGTAACTGATCGCCTACTTAAAACGTTATGCGTCTGCAGGAGGTTCAATACAGTGATCCCAAGCCATAAAGCATAGAACTATAAAAAAAAACCAACCTCAAACCTAAAAGGTAGCAAGTGGTATATGAATGGATCAAAAATGGACACCGGAGTGGGTGGTGGTACATTCGGACCAAAAAATTGAATATTCATACAAATGGGGAAAAGTCCCAGTGTATGTATTTCAAGCAGAAATGCATGCCATTCAAGTGTGCGTCTCTCCTCTTCGACTACTTACCTTGACGCTGGTGGGGAGGCTCAGTAGGACCTTTTGACTCCAGGGGGCGATTGCAGTAGGGCTACCCAAGCTGTAAGGTCTCTGGATGAGGGACCGAAGCCAAAGAGTAGTCATCCTGATGCCAGTGGTGGTGTGAGCGCATTGCAAACCGTGCCCAAGGATGCAAGGCTGAGGGTTAAATCAGTCTTTAACGAGCGCCTTCAGGCGCCCTGGCAACGGCCTGTCGTATTTTCGCCCCACCACAGTAAAACCGGCTATGCTGTGGCACTTGTTTCACCGGCTTACTCGTGGGATCCAATTAATGAATGATTTAAACACCAAACAAAATACAGTTAAACAAGTTTTGGGGGAGACCCCAAATCGCTCGATGGAGGAAGAGGGGAAAGCCCAACTTCCAGAACCGTCGATAGTAGTCTCTTCGAATTGGTGTCAATGATGACAATATCACGTGAGGATATCAATATTTACATTGACAGCCAGGCGGCCATAAAAGCGATAGCTGCTACGCAAATAACATCGAAGCTTGTAAAGTATTGCCGCGAAGAGCTTAAGGTTCTCAGTACGCAGCACAATGTAAAACTCTGCTGGGTCCCTGGTCACAGCGGGATACCGGGCAATGAAGCCGCAGACGAACTGGCTAGAAAGGGTTCAGCCCTAGATAGAGAACAAGCAGACGGGACGGTCAAACCACCACTCTGCAACCTTCGAGCCAGAATTGAACAAAAATCAGTAAGTGATGCGAACAATAGGCGGAGATCGCTAAACACCTGTGTGATATCGAGAGGACTATGGCCAAAGTATGACAAAACAAGAACTAGAAAACTCCTACAAAAAGATAGAAAGTCGTTGTCAATACTAATTGGGGTGCTAACAGGGCATAATACCTTAAGATACCACATGAAAAGATTACGATTGAATGATGATGACATATGCAGAGGATGTGGTGATGAAGAGGTACATGAGGATACAACCCATTTCCTACCACGGGTAGGACCACACTATGGGTATCACAATGGGTCCACATGGACCTAAGTGTGATGAGGACACACACATCCTCATCAGCCCGAAAACCTAACCTAACCTAAAGTGTGCGTCAACGTTATCCTCGAATTAGGAATGAAAGGTGTCCTCATAGATATACTCACTGATAGTCAAACCGCTATAAAAGCACTAGGCTCAAACCCGGTTGACATCAAATCAGTCCTGAAATACTTCAATACTCGCTAAGACCTCTCAAACTTTGGTAGGTGTCCGGACATGGAATCGAAAAAAAGCCGACGAACTGGCTAAAAAAGGATCGGCTGCCTCCATTACCGGCCCTGAGCCGTTTTGCAATATTTCCAACTCAGCTATAAATTTAAAAATCAAAATTTAGGAAAACGAAATGTGGGTCTTCGTCAGGCTGAATGAGCCATTAAACCCTTCCATAATAAGTCCATAAAACACCTACTCCTTAGTAGGAATTATATCAAGAGATCTCTTACAGGGCATTGTCATCTTCGATATCACCTAAAAAAAATAAGTCTCATTCATTCAAGAAACTGAATATCGTGGAAGATGCCGAAACTGCGGACCTGTCCAAGCAGACAATATTTTTACAGAGAAATTCTAACTCCCGGGCAAATTTTTAAACTTGCCACCAATGAGATCCTCAATTTCATCAAAAAAATTTAACCTCTCCTGGTTCATTGAACGCTGACTTTGCGGTACAAAAAATCTGGGTCGCAGTGCTCTCCGTCATACATTCGATTTCATGATGCTGGCTTGCATTTTTCATAACCATATGTAGGTACATGTGTTGTGTATATCACCATAAAATGCTGTTAATCAACAGATTTCAGTTAAGTTTTTTTCAATGACACATCGCCGGATGTCACAAAAATGAGAATAATTTAGTTTATTTCCAGCAATCTGTGCACGTCAGCATTTATTAATAATATGTCAAGCACCCACCGTATCTACTAGCTTTCCCTGCTCTCTTATAATTTTTACTTGATCTACATATATTCTGCATATTCTGTCAACATGTCCAGTATTGGTACCTCGAATCATAGGTACCACATACTCTCTACTTACGTAACCAATATTATAAATGTATAGATACCAGGAGTACAATTTGCTTAACGCTAATATGCACTTCGTATCTCAAAGATTTCATATTTCTAAAGAGAGCGCCAAACTTTCACTTATGCAACTCCATTCACATGATTCTCCTCCTTACCACTCGCATGGTTTGCTACTCATCGAGCAATCACGTCGCATTAGCACCTGTTACAATATTTCTTATTCTGAAATAGAATCACGAACCAATAAAACCCGAATGGGGGTATTTACAGAAATTAGCGATCTAATGTCTCTTTAGGGGTTTGGGGCTTTAATGTTGTGATGTTATTTTTGGTTGTTTTTATTGCGCGCTGTTCCTCCACCTAATCACATCACTAATTAATTGTGACAATAAAAATTGTCAGAGACTGTCACCACACGGTCCTCTCACACAGAAATCACAAGCACTCTCATCGGAGTTCGATCATCAGTCAAGGAGCCGCTCAAACCTGTTTGAACACCTTCACCGACAAACGAAAAACCATAGCGCTGCGCAGCGCTGCTGGTGGAAACAAATTGTAAATAAAATATTAGCTTATCTTGTTATTATAAATTAGCAGCTTAATTTTTATTTTCGTTGCCATTGAGCTCGAATGCGAATTGAAATTAATTGCGGCTCAAAACTTTAGACACTTTTTTTTTTGCCAAATCCAGAATCAGATCATTCTGTCGCGGCATCATGATCGGCGCGAATGAAGAGCTGCGCCCGACTTTATGACCGCAATTTGCTGTGAATACATTTTATGACGGTCCACGGAATCTCATCTCATTTGTGTCGATATGGGATTCTGTTTGAAGCTATTCATTAGCAAAATGGTGTTGGTATTGCTGGTGGTGAGGAGACCACTCCAAACCAATATCCAATTAACTTGTCTGCGCGGTTTCGAATTTCAACCGGATTGGTTTTTTGGTTTTCGTTGTTTTATTTTCTTTTCGTTTATTTTTTGCTTTAGAACACCGATCACAATAAATAAAGGAACGATAATGACGCCCGTTGAAACGGTGGAGAGTGTTTAGCCGTAAACATGGGAATTTCATGAGCCAGCACATCGATGAAACTAACAAAAAGAAAAACAAAACAATTTCAGTTCACGAATCCGAATGACGTTGGCAAAAAGTATTTTAGCGCATGGCCGCTTTGGTGCTACCTTAAGCGGCACTGAACTTTTATTCCGTACCATATACTCGTATACATAATTATGACATGTTGCTCATTGGAAATTAGCTCGTAAATGCCCGCCATTGTAGTGAGCTAGCCGGGTTGCAGCAGTGAATGACCAGTTGTGCCGCCCTGCCCACTCCTCCTCGCTCGTATGATTATGCAAATATTAATTTAAAACCTGTCTGCTAGGAGGAGAACCAAACACCAAATCTAAAGACAGCAGGCCATCGAATGTGCGGAGGATGGAAAGAGTTCAGGTGGTGATCGGATTTCTATATAATGGAGTCGATTAGGTGAACGCTGCTCTTGGCTTACATACATATGTACATGTGATTTTTATTTACATGTGGCTTTTGAAGGTTTCACATCAGTACATGAGAAAAGTAAACCATAGTGCAGTACATACGAGTACATATGTACATATATGAAAACTGATTAATTTTATGGACAAACTACCAAATTGTGATTTTTTTTTATTGTATAAGGCTAGTCATACTCAACATCTGTTGTTGTGTCATGGGGTAGAATATGTACGAGCATTTACATACATACATTTGTATGCTCTTTTTGTTATCCAGGAAATAAAGTGAGGCCTTCAGAACACCTTTAGATTCCGAATAGGATGTAATCATCTTGTAACCGATACTTTACTTGTGGGCTTGTGGCTTACAGGTTACAGCTGTCAATAAAAACAGATCCCCTATGGTTTGGTCAATTGGCTATAGAGATGCGATATCATTAATTATTACAAGGACACATATCAGCCATAGTGATCACTGGAGAACGTAACTATCATTTATAGGTTCTTCGGTGTGATATTTTGCTTACGCTAGTGTCTTGATCTTGAAATAATAAGTGGTAGGTACCTTTATACTCAAGACATCTAATAGGCAACGGCTGGGTTCGGAATTCTGAGAAAATATATCCACCAAGTAGACCAACAAAGACTGAATGTTTTGACAAATTCGTAACTACAGTGGTGGTCCAGTATAACGAATGACCAACATAACGTACACTTTTTTCAAACGAAAAAAATTTACCACCCTTGATCCAACTAATGAATCAGAAGAATGTCATTCGGCTTTTTTTATTTTATAGAAATTGCTTGCTGAACAAAATCGTAAGTTCAGGGAAAGTCATAACAAATGCCCTTTTTGTGACTCTGTGTGGCGGAGGAGTCACTAGCACTTTTTACACTCGCCGTTACGAAATCTTCGTGCGATCAGCTGCCAACGCCAAGGTTCACTTGGCTCACCTGCCCCCAACTAAAGAGGCTGCAGCTCAACATGCATATCGAACATACCACCAGGTTCAGGAGTGGTTGGGGGTAGACAAAGAACCAACCAAATAGGACTGGAACAGTAACCAGAAGGGACTCCTACCCGACTGAATAGACTTAGAAACTTTTTATGTTTTTTTTTTCCACATAAAGCCCAAAATTTCATGTTAGGTTAGGCTCATATTTTAAAACTTGTAGTATTGCAATTTTTGTTTTTATACGATTACAAGAGAACTATAAGTGTTACTGACCCCGGTTTGCGCTTAAATGCAAGCTAATTATATGTGCTAAAACTTTATTTCTCACAATTTTTCTCTAAGCATGAGCGGTTATGCCAAAATTCGGCTGAAAGCATAAGCAAGACTCAATATTACAATATTTTGCAAAAAGAAAACATTTTTTGAAACCTCATATCTCAAAAACTATTAAACATATGCAGCTGTGGGTGCACTTAAATTGTCTCAAATTTAACAATCTCAAAATGATGGTGTCAACTATTGTCAAAAAACCCATAGTTTTTGAATTAAACTGCAAAAACTGAAAAAATTCCGAAAATATTGCAGTTTTTCACCTGTTGCGCAGGTAGCACACATTTTTTTTGCTTGCAAAACGTTGTTTGACACCCCCCTAAGGGGTCCAAATAACATACCTAAAATGCAGCTTTACATCAAGTTTTGCGATTTTAATGTAGAATTTGACTGGCCTACTAAAGGAGCTAAATCTTTTCGAAGCTGTTTCCCTGACTGCATGAGCATGCAAAAAATATCAGCGATTGTGCTTAACAAGTGCTGGAAAAATATATTAACTCCAACCGTGAAACCGAGTTTGAAGAGGAGGGTGATATTCCTCATTCAGTTCTACGGCGCTAAAAAGAGGTGGTCGTAGTTACGAATATAAAAACTCTTGTCCAAAGGTTGTTCCCAGAGGTAAGAACAACTCTTTTTCGTCTAGGTATAGTTGAACAAGTTACATTTGCTTAGGCTGACTATGGAGGATTTGGAATCTTGGAACTGAAATGTTTCTTAAAGATGATACTCGTAGGTACCAGTCCATTTCATGAAAATTATGTTAGGAAGACGCTAACTAAATGTGCTCGAGCACTATTCAGAAAGTAAAGCATAATGCGTTGAGTGTTTTTACAAATGTATTGATCGGGTGGAATAGAAGAACGTTGAAAATTTTAAAATATCTGCTCTACGAGGTCTGCTTACTTACTTACTTAGTTGGCGCTACAGCTCGAGGTGAACTGGGGCCTGCTTCTCGCAACCATTTGTGTGTGCGTGTTATATTTTTGCACGAATGGAAGGGACCTACAGTTTTTTTGCCGACTCCGAACAGCGAGTTTAGAAGCTCAGCCGTGACAAATGATACTCTTTGATGCTTGTCAGACATTCGGCACCGTGGCACCGTGAAAAAACTCTTTTTTTAGGTGTTTGACCCGGCCAGGAGTTGAACCCGGGCAGCATTGCGTGGTAGTCCAACGCACTAACCACCACGGCCACGGCGACTTACGAGGTCTGCGTTGAACTTTTTTTTTTGTAAATTTATGAATAAATGAAACATTAAAATGTTATGAATTAGATGCAATATTTGTATATTTATTTAATGTACTAAGTGAGAATCCATCTATCTATCTATCTATGTTTCGATTTGATTTTATTTTTTTTTAGATTAGATTAAGAAATTCTTTTATTCAAATGTTTTATATACAAATTGACTTAAAACTAGATTTATAATTAAATTGAAAATGTGACTCAACAATATGGGCCCAACGTATATCTTATGTCTAATTTATAATTATTCTTCAAAACAATATTATTGACTACTTAATCTATTACATGACGTATTCTTAATAATTAACATAATATATGAAATTATAAATGATTTTTTTTAATAGGTTTTTTTAGAAAATAAATATTACAGGGACTCATCCCCTGTAATATGCGTTGTCGGCGATTATGTAGAACGGTGTACCTTCGTTATGCATGATGTCTTCAAATCTGGGATTTATGATCGCTCGTACGCTCAGGTATCTGTCGGTGGTGTTGGTGGTTTCCTGGAGGAGATCCTTAATTTCTTGCTTTGGGTGACCGGCGAGATTCTCTAAAATTCTTGAAGACAGCTGAATCATATGATGGTCTATTGGGGTCATCTTAGCAGTTTCGTATAGCGTGCTATTTTTGATGTACATATCTATGTTTCGTATACAAGAAAAATGTGTTTGATATTACGAATTTTTCGATATAGCGAATGCAAGTGGACATTATATCACTCGTTTGGTTCGTAATTTTATTTAGCCAATTTGTTAACACGTTTAACCGTTATAAGAAGCTAAGTAGAGAATCATATAAGAAAAAATGCCACTTCACGTATAAACGTCCTCATCTTAAGAAAGTCTGAATTTCACTGACCTCCGCGCTTACACAATACAAAGTTTTTTTTTATTTATTTATTAATTCAATCTACGATTTATACAATCCACAAATTTTGATATGAATATAAAAATAGTATTAACATAAATTCATTATAAATTCATTTTATAAATTCATACGTATAAATAAATATGCGCATATGTAAGAAAACAAGCAGATTAACGTTAAAAATAAAATTAATTTAAATGAATCTCTAGACATCATCAACTTAATTAAATATATTAGTACAACTACATAGATAGAAGGTCCCATGAGCCAGACATCGTACTATTATTATATTATTATTATTATCCTTTATTTCCAACGGTTTTTTTTTTTTGTTACATTTTATTTGGGTTTTGCAAAGAATCTATGGACATGGCATGTTGCCGTCGGCCAGATAATGACATTTCAAAATATGTAGGTATATAATAATAAGAGATAACACATATTGTAAAAAGTAGGTATCTACTTAGTCTGCTTTTAGACTTTAGACTTTTGAGGCTGGACTTTTTTCGAATTTCTCTTTGTTATTTTCTTTCGTGAGTCTCGCGGTTTTACACTTCAGACTTAACTCTTTGACTTAAATTTGGCATTCCTCTTTTATTACAAGCAACTGAACACAAACACATAGAAAAACCGACTCCTGTGCTCTAAAGCAACGAGAACATATGAAGCACACAATGATAAAGTGAAGAACAGAAAAGAAAAATGTCAAAAAGAGTCGCCGAAAACTTTACCCTCGACTCACAGGGCAAAATATTTTCCTTCTCATCTTTTCGAACTTTCTTACACTTTTGCACTTATGTAAGTCTATACTCACAAGTCTAAGTGTAAAAGAAGACTTAGTAATTTTTTTTCTTTTTTCCTTAGTAAAAGGTTGAACAGCACGCAGATATTTTAAAAACTAATTCGATTGGTAAGATCACAAAACTTGCAGAGGTTTATCCTCACTGAAATTTAGCGAATACCCAATTTGGGCATTCGGATTATAATAGAGGTTAGGTTAGGTTAGGACCACTTCTTGTCTTAGCTTCAAAGCAAAAATTTATTATTTTTTTTTGCTCAATTGCGAATATGCATTCGCCTATTAATAGCACCTGCTTAGGCTTGTACATTAGAACAAGAGGGAAACTCTAATTAACTTATTCTAATTTGCACAATCAGTTAGTGTTAGTGGACCCATAAAATTGCCACATAACATTACAAAAAATAGTCTCCTTAACACATTGACTGCCATGTCTATCATTTATGTGATTTAGCCAGTGGTAGTTCCGTGGGTGAAATGGCTATCAAATATCATAGCCACGCATGTTCTCACTTCGGACTGTCGCATGCAAAGATAATAGCCACTACGAACAAATCCGGTATGAGGATAAATTGGTTGGCATCAAACGATGAGATGGATATTTGGTGTGGAAATTTCGAAAACTTAATGTTTTATGCCCATAATTATGGGAAAAACTAAAAATAAATAGCCATTACTAAATTCGTCCTAAACATCATGTATGCTAGCCAATAGATAATATGGCGTCTATGTACTGTTTTTTTTTATGCAGAAATGTAAATAACGAAATAATTTTTTTAAAAATTGATTTGGCAGTCAATTTGTTAAATATCCGTTTGCATTCGACACCACCAACAAAGGGTACAACTTGCCACTGCAAGCTGTTCTTCCAAATGTCGGCAAACACCTGCTGAAAATGATTTTCAAATTATTATATTTCCTGTTTCAATTCATAAGCTTTCTGTGTAATTTTGTTAAGCGCTTTTGACTTCTGATACAGTTTCATCAACCAGTTTTGTTAATGACAAGAAACCTGCTAATTTGAATAACTTTACGTTTCATTTTAAGATCCTCGCTGCTACTTCTGGGCACTCCCAAAAAATATTCAGAATAACATGAGAATTCCAGCAAAGTTAAGTCGACAAAAATGAAATAAAAATTGGAAGATAAAAAAGAAGAAGCCATTTAACTGGTCAACGAGGCACAGGTATGTTACCATGTTATGGAAATTAATTACTCACCTTTAAAAGTCCATATTTCAACTGGCGTTAACATTTAATTAAAACCGAAGGAACAAACTTCTGAGAGTTAAAGATACTCTCGAGGTAAAATGAAAAAAAAAGAAGACAACATCAACAGCACAACACCCAGCTTCATCGCGCGGTTGCTGATCCGATCCGAAATTAATAATTGGTTCTGGCTGAATGGATGAGTTCTTCTTATTATAGTACAAATAGGAACGGGCAGACATACTCGTATTACAGTGATGTGTTGTTGTAAGCTCATGCTACTACCACCACTACCACTACCACAACGAAGACCAGCAACAGCAGAAGCAGCCTACAAATAATGCCACTGCCCATGACTATTCAGGCTACCAAATTACGCAAAGACTCGACCGGGCGAACAGGCAACGCAGCAACATAATCACTCAGACATTCCTTAAGAGTTGATTGGAAAAGTGGTAAGACTGGTTCCGTGAGCGCGTGTGAAATGGTCATTGCCTGACGTGACTTGCACAGAGCTACTTCGTGTTCCACTCTTGGTTTTCTGCGCGAAGCCATAGTCGTTTCGTGATGGTGGAGTTTACCTCTCGATCTGGTACTAGAATGAGTTGGTGGTTGAGTAGAACAGGTATTCGGACAGGTCCCACCAACGAAAGGCGTAAAAATAATAGGATGGGCAGCGGCAGTAATAGCAGAAGCAGCAGCGTATTCTCGTCTCTTGTCCGTAAGTTGAACGCCATTGGAATATCTCAATTCTTGGTCCCAAAGGCGAATTCGTGTTTATTTCTCACTTTAGCTCGCTTTAGAGTACAGTTTAACGCATTTAGTTAATATTAAAAAAAAAAAATAAGAAAAACAAATGTTTAAAATATTTATTTATTTAACACTGACAAACAACATAGAGTTAGTCCATCTGAGTCTCGTCCAATTATTCCAGAGTTCACAGCAAACATTAATCATCATAGGAGCTTACTCGGATATGATGAACGATGTAGTGATTCTCCGTGGCTTGTTAACGACCTGTGCTGTATTTTCTCGGAGTAGATGAGACGAACTGTTTCGAAGCATCGTGTCAACCAGTGCAGGAAAAAAATCCGCTTTGGGTGACTGACATTTCGGCAAGCTTTGCGGTTGCTACCGATGATTTCGTATCGGGATCGGTAGTCAAATATAATGCCGGATTATTTTATAATAAGTTGGGTCTTTCTAAACTACCGTCACATCGAAAGTGATTTATGAATGTTAACATAGGAAGCATTCATAAATTAAGCACTGGCACCTTGAAATAACATCGAAATAACATTCGAAGATTTTATGAAGAAAAAAAATCGAGTAAAAATCCAGATATTTTTCAAAGTAATGTAGAAAATCTGGGATTCTTAGGAGAATTATTGTCAGCAGAAAAAGAGTAACTTATAACTGATGGCTTATATTATGCGGCCTTTACATATTTCATTAACTAAGAGATGAGTGGATGTTCCTAGACTAAGCATCAATTCGATTGCGAAAGTAAAAATTAATTATGACTGAAATACCATCGACAGTTGCAATTTCAGATATTCAAACATATACGGTAAGCTATAGGAGATTCTGTTCATCGCCATTAGGAAGACTTATTCGTTAATCCACAGATGCGATACGAGCATAAATATGTTAAACCTCAAAACTATGCACGATTAGTGGTTGACTGAATTTCGGTTGTTGTTTTTAAAACAAAATTATTTAGTTTTATTGATTGTCGGCCTTTTTGCCGCGGCTTAGGTTAGGTTAGGTTAGGTTGAGAGGGATTGAAAAGTTGAGCCATCCCAAAACACTAGGCACCAACCAGAGTGGGCCCGATCCCCTTAGAATGACACCTAAACTGCCACAATTTCCTCAAAGCATTTTATTACCCTGCAAAATTTTGAGAACGAGTCGGTGATGGATTTAGCCTACCTCCTCTAGGTTACTAAAAAAGTAGGAGCCTAAGATGTTCCTGCGACTGGGTGATATGCCCTGAGCCCCTGACATTCTGATATCATTGCAGTATTTGCAAATATCGGTGCATATGAGTCCAAGCCTCTTGGCATGTGTGCCTAGAATTTCCTTTTCTGTGGAACACATAGATTAGCATTAGCTTTTTGTGGATTTCCTGAGTGACTGGTTTGAATTTTAAGTTTTATAAATGCAGTACATACGAGTTTAGTAATTTGGTTTTTTTTTTTCATTGGATATACAACAAACAAACTTGCAAACTTATTCTAAAAATTTGAATATGGGTATGACGTATGAATATGGTCCTACAGAGAGTGTAAATGTGACCAATAAGAATAAAAATCATCAAAAAAAGTAGTCATTGCCCTACATGTGACATCTGTATCTCGATAACTAAAAGAGACAGGACCGTTATGACGTCAGCAATCGAAGGAGCCACAGTGGGGCAGCTTATGTATCACAGCCGGACAAAAATCAAAAAAATGAAATGAAAGAGAAGAATATCCAAGGTTATTTTACTTACTTACTTAGGTGGCGCTACAGTCCAGGGTGGACCAAGGCCTCAACCAACAACCTCTTCCAGTTAGCCCGGTCCTTAGCTAACCGCTTCCAGTTGCGCACTCCAAGTTGGTTGAGGTCTTGTTCTACTTGGTCGCGCCACCTTAGGCGAGGTCGTCCTCTGCTGCGCTGACCCTCCGGGTTAGAGTTGAATATTCTCCGAGCCGAAGCGCTGATGTCCATGCGCTCTACATGTCCTAGCCATCTTAAACGCCCAATGTGCAGTTTTTTGACCAGGCTGATGTCGCTGTATAGCTCGTACAGTTCGTCGTTGAATCTTTTCCTCCAAAACCCGTCAACGCCGTTAGAATATATTGCAATGCATCAGATGCAAAAACCGTTATACATTTTACATGCTTTTTCACTCCTATGTATCTATTTTGTGTTTTTCATTTTATATACAAACTATAAAATTCATTTTTTTATGAATTTCTGTGCATACAAATTCCAATGAAATTTAAAGTATGTATACTTTCATAAATTTTTAAAGTAAAAGTTAGTTTCCACGCGTTTCCACACTGACATTTTTGTATGTTGATATAAGTTGACTTATTGTGTGCAGATTTCCAAAAAAACCCGGTGCTCATACGTGCTCCTTTTTTTTATTCAGATTTTTTCGAATCAACTATTTTATAACATGTGCTTAGTAGATTCTTACATACATATTTCTAAATGTCCATTATTTCTGCGTAGGTTCGCACTAAAAAAATTTGTTTTTAACAAGGATGGAGTTATTTAACCTTATGAAGGAATCAGGACTTCAAACATTAGATGAAATTTTTTTATTATTAAAGACACGCCTTGTCGACCACCCCAAGATTAATTAAAAAAAAAAACTTTATGAAGGAAAATGTCATCTTTCTCTGTAGTTGGTTTTTATATAAAAAAATATTTTCAGCAAAGCTGGCGCATCACATTAATTAATTCCAGTTTCTGAGGTATCTTGCCCCACTGTGGAGCGTGGCGAAAAAAAGAAAATATCACTGAGAACCCATTTTTGTTCAAAATAGTCTGTAGAACATACGTACATATTATGTAGTTAATAGGTATAAGAACTGGCGTGACTTGGAAGCAACATCATTAGAAAATCAACTCGCATCTACCCGTAACTGCTTATAATTTATCAAATGCTAAATCTGAGTAAGCCGTTTTACAAAAACAATGATGTCTCTATCGAACGTTAGCTTAGGGACCATCCGACCCAATTTAGGCTCCGATGTTTTGGATAATTTCACGATCTCGAAGTTCGCACAAAATGGGTGAATTCAACACAACAAATTTAATTATGTTTTTTTTTATGAAATTTGCGATTCAGATATGACAATTTTGCGAAAGAGAACGTGATGCGTAAAAATGTATACCAAATTTTGCATTTTAGAACTTTATGCAGAGCTAAGGCTAATTCACCCAATGTCATGATTTTTAAGCAAAAACTAAATCGGTTCCGATTTCGAATAATTAAATTTTCCAAAAATGATCTTATAAAATATTTGAGATCGGCACAACCGGAACATAAGTAGAAGATTGTAAAAAAGAATATTCCATATTATATTACTTAAGTATAAAACATGTTCAAGTATGGCATTGATTCGTTTCAAAGTATTCAAGATATGATATACTCGCACATACCATTCATATTTTCAGTTTCATGAGTAAATCTGCATTTAGGTACTTATGTATAAGGACGAAACTGTTCACCATTTTTTTAGTCAGTATCTAACTCGGAGACACTAAAAGCCTGGTGTTGAGGCGGTAGTTTTTGAGGCCAGCACCAAAGTCTCTGTATCTCTTGGAACATTCCCAACAATGTTTTAGGCTGAAGTATATTCCATTGAGATCTGCGCCTTAATAAATCTACAAAGAGGTATCAAGGGCGGTTTTAATAATGTATTCTCAACAGCCAAGCTGCACTTAAAACTTTGATCTCTTATTCTTTGGATTCGAATCTAGTAGAGTGCTGCGTCTATGCTCTCCAATCCCTAACTACTCACAACAAAGTCATACTTTGGCCACGGATGCATTCAAGGTTATGAGACTGTGGATGAGCTGACCCGATCCTAGGCCCGGGACACTTTTTGTAGCGTGAACTGGGTAACCACAACCTTAACTAACATGTGGGAATAGAAACTTCAACTTTTTCATTGATGAGATATCCCGCGGTTCATACAAGCCAAACTGTTAATTAGGGGGGTATTCTAGTCTAGAATTTTGAAAAAAATCGTTTTTTTATTTTATTTCATATTTTTAAAGATTAGACCTTCAAAAATGTATCCTCCAAACGTTTCCTGAATTATCCTACAGAAAGTCTCTTATACACCATGAATTCTTAGAAAGTCTCTATGTGAAGGTCGTTGCAACGTATTTCTTTAAATGCGTTTTTCTCGAAACTACTTTTTCCAACACGTCTGACACGATTTCTCAAGTTCTAATGAACCGATTGACTTGAAATTTAGTCTGTATTTTCTTTAAATATCCCTCTATCGCAGGAAGTAGAATTATGTAAAAAAAACTATTCTTGCTATTCTTAAAAAATTAAAAAAAACTTTGAAAAAAAGGCAAAAATCACTTTTTTTTTCAAACAGCCGCCATTTTGTGAAAAAAGTTTTGTTTTTTATTTCCGTAGTTCAGACATTCTTACTGATTAAGAATTTTTTTGTTTTTTTTTTCATATCACCAGAAGGGTTGGAATCATGTCAACAAGGACGCACCCTTATTTTTCACCGCCCCACTTTACCAGCCTATAACTTTTTAAATTTTCAAAAAAAAAGTTTTTTAATTTTTTTTTTTGTATTGTTAAAATATTAATAAATATCTAATAGAAGACTGACTACTAAAAATAGACTTAGTTTTTTTTTATCGAATTTAAAAATACACCGAAAATTCGTACCGCTAGACTAGAATACCCCCTTAAGCCATATACCCATCATAGAAAACTTCTTAATAATAACAAGAAGCACATTAGATATCTAGCACATTTCCTTTCAGGTCATTGTAATCTACGGTGCCACCTATGTTAAACAAGTTAAGCCTGTCTAGTGAAAAGGAATATCGACTAGGCCTGAAATCCAAAGACCTAAATAAATGCTATTCAATCGAAGACATTCTTGTCTTAAATAAAGATGGAAACTCTCTTAGGCTAAGGGCATTCTAAATAGCTCACATTGGACATTGGCAACGTAACTATAAACTTGGTGAAGCTTTATAATATGAACAATAACACGATTTATATGTCAATGTCCTGATTTTAGAATAAAATAATATGTAAGCTATAAGTACCCACTCTATACTCTACTAATCGATTACAGTTCCCATCAGCATTCGACATACATATATTATGTATTTCTTATCATTCTTCTCCCTTTTAATGGGCTAGATGTGCCCAGGTTACTTCAGATAAACATACTAAAACCAACGAACTTTATAGATAGACCATAACGAAAATTTAATACGGTCGGCTAATTGTTTCTTGTGTTTAACAACACGTACTATATGTATGCAAAACCTACATATGTATGTATGTTTATGCAAAATAGTAATTACAGTGAAAATGTTTTGACACAATGAAATTCGTGGTTGATAAGTGGTTACAAATGTTCGTTTACTCACCCAAGTCACGTTCAAGCCATTTCAAAATTTCTAAGCGTTATTTCCAACAGTTGCTTATAGCATAAACTACTTGTAACGTGATGTCAGTGACTCATTTGTTTAACTCATATTTTATTACCAAATATTCCAACGAAATTGCATAGAAATCGTTATGAACAAAAAGATATAATTTTCGCAAAGTGACTTTCGTTTTGTGGTTAAGGGTTTTAGAATGGAGAGATAAAAGCCATGAGTTTGTTGGTAATAGTTATCTGTGTTTCAAATATTAAAATAATACAATTGCACCCTATGACAGAATATGGTCAAAAATAAAAGGAAATATCCTCAACATGAGTAGTATTTTTGCCGGCACATAATGTAGCTACCATCACAAAAGAGAGGTGAATCTCTGGTACCAATAAAAAGAGCACCGAGCCGAGCACGTTGCTGGGATGATCAGGATCGGGAACCTAAATACCGAACCTATTACTAATGCTAGCCGCAACGCTTCGTGCAACGTCTTCTATGTGCTTCTTTTCGCATTTGCCGGCTTTTATATGTAGTTTCTTTTCTTCTTCTTCTTTTTTCTGTTAACATGACTGTGGATTGCCCGTTGCTGGGCTGATTCATGTCTTTCTTTTTGGAATTCCAAAGAGGAGCCACCAACTGTGTTACTCAGAATGAAATCGGTATTTTTGTTCTCTGTTCCCAAACGAGAAGCCGTCATCTGTGTTACTCAGAGTGAACTCGGCTTTAAGGATACCCTTGCCTTAGACAATGATTCGTAATAGTTTTCTTTGTTTCGGAGAGTTGTTGAAAATTACATTGACCGATACATGCAGACATACATGTATACTCGTATATACAGACGTTACTTAGTTCATTGTATCTACGTGCATGCAAAGTTTTCTTCAAACGCGTACATTGCGTGTATCGCATGTGCACGGTGGCATTTTTGTATTAATTTTAATTAAATTGTGCTTGAGATGATAGGCATAATTATGTCCTAATGTTACTTTGTATTGTGATTCTCTTTTGACATCGTTTTGGTTGATGATTTGATTTGATAGTGTAAAAGGGATTCATTTTAAAACAGAAAATTAAATTTAATTAAATAATGAAAGGGACAAGTAGGGTTTGTAATTTTTTGATATATAATTATGTCAATCATTTACATAATTGTAATTGGCTGTAAATAATTTATTTACAAATTTAATAAATGTATGCAACTGAGTCAGTTTCCGTTTTGAAATTTGGCATAATTATACATTACGGTGATCCATTATATTTGAGACTTACTTATCACTCAAAAATATTGTGAAATATGTAATTACACAGGGTGGCAAAATGTAAAAAAAAAATTCTCCAAAACTACCAATAATTAGTAAAATGATCAATAATACGTTAAGGAGCATTATAGACCATCCCAAACTATTGAAAAAAACGTGATTTTGCTGAGGCTCGAACATGCAAACCTAGCTCAGTCATATAAGTTTAGTGCATGATTTTGGCAGTGATTTTGTTTCTGTGTATCGATAAGAAAATTAGACCACAACCTACAAATCTGTGCTAAAACATTGCAATGTACGAGCATGTACATACTCTTTTGATTTAGGGCTTTCAAAACTTCCCGTCTTCTTAAAGATTTGTATTGCTCCGAAAACAAGCTTCTTGGAGTAACTGAACCTTTTCGCTATCCGCGCCATCGACCTATTTTCATTTTGCTAGCTTTAGCCGATTAGCTTTCGAAATTTTGAAGTACAAGATTTATTCTAACCCATTTATTTACTGTGTATTAATCAAAAAATAAGGAAAAATATCTTACATCACGAAAACCAAAGTATTTTGCACAAATGTTTCACTTTAAAAATAACCACAACGAATTGTAACAAAGCCGAACTTTCTGCAATTGTATACCAGTTTGACAACCACCGGAGCTGATGAAAACATATTCCAGGAATAAACAGTCTAACAGTAATCTAATAACGGTATTGGCTAAACACAGTGGCGCAAATTCATAGTCCGTGCATGAATAGTGCGTAGAGCCGACTTTAGCTACAGCCGCCACTAAATAGAAAAGCCGGCTATAATTTATTCGTGTCAATGGTGTCTGTTATTGTCACGATTATAGGATTGCCAGGATATACACATACACATCCTCTTCCAAGATTTTGCTTAATTCGTGCGGTTTGCTAAGAGATGGCGTAACTTGTATTATTCCATTGTTATTATTCCATTGGAACATGCGTTGGAAAGCTACTGTCACTGTACGTCATTTCAGTATATGTCATTCATTTGAAGCGTAAACAAAAATAATTTTTTTTCACTCAAATATGTCGAACTTTGTGCCTGAAATGGTGTCTTTGCGGGAAGTTCTTCTTCATTACTTTAATATGAAGACAACGCCACAAAAGGAAGTCATTTTTGCATCGGATTGTTACTGGTGATGAAAAATGGATCCATTACGACAACCCCAAGCGCAAAAAATCATATGTGAAACCCGGCCAACCAGCCAAATCAACGGCAAAGCCAAATATCCATGGCGCGAAGGTAATGCTCTGTATTTGGTGGGATCAGAAGGGTGTGCTGTATTATAAGCTGCTAGAACCGGGTGAAACTATCAATGGACAACGCTACCGAACACAATTAATCCGTTTGAAGAGAGCAGTAGCCGAAAAACGCTCGGAATATGCGACCAGACACGAGGCAATAATTTTCCATCATGACAACGCTCGGCCCCACGTCGCTATTCCAGTTAAGAACTATTTAGAAAACAGTGGATGGGAAGTTTTACGGCACCCGCCTTATAGCCCAGACATTGCCCCTTCTGACTACTATTTGTTCCGGTCGATGCAGAACGCCCTCACTGAAATACGGTTCACATCAGAGCAGAATATCAAAAATTGGCTTGATTCATTATTGGCTGCCAAGCCGGCGCAGTTCTTTTGGGATGGGATCCACAAATTGCCAGAAAGATGGGAAAAAGTCATAACTTCAGATAGGCAATAATTTGAATAATACTACTGTTCATGTTTTTCTTAAATAAACGTTTAAATTTAGAAAAAAAAACCGCACGAATTAAGTTATATACCCGATATATTAAGATATAGACTTTCCCTGAAAATATTGTAATTTGTGTCTGGATTTCCGATTTTCAACCTTCCCAATTTATATCTCCACAGCAATTATACAAAAGAACACTTAATGTGCGATGAATATATGGGTTAGGAATGTCTGCAAGTTTGTGCTTTTATTAAACAGTAATACACACATAAATAGCATAAATTTAAACCAAAATTGAGTTAGTCACTCAAAAGACAAATAAATTATTGTGGTTTGCTTGGCCAAATCGTATAAAATAAATGCAAACATACATAGATAGATTTCAGTTTTAAGACATTTAAAAATTACATTGAACTCTTTCGAGTTTGAATTTCTAAAAGTTAATTTTTTATGCAAGATTCAAACAACTCAGTTGACACCATAGAAGCTTGATTTTCAGAGGACTTTGAATTTACTGGCTCAGATCCTAATCTATGTACTCGTAATTCAAAAATGTATGGCAATAGGTTTAAGGCGAACAAGACTTTAAAACTCTGATGACTTCTGGAATACTATTAAAGAAAGCTGGGTGATTTATTTCCAAAGTATACATATGTACATTGATATTAAAAACTTTTTAAGAGTATGGGATGCAAATTTTGCATTTTGTTTAGAGCTTTTACTGCAGCTAAAGGTACTTCCTTTCTTCTTTTTAGGTGGCGCTACAGTTCAAGGTGAACCAGGGCCTACTTCTCGCAACGATTTATGTCTTCGTGTTATATTTTTGGACGAACTGCCATTCGATCTACTGTTTTGTGCCGACTCCGAACGGCTCTTTGACAAATGCTTGTCAGACTTTTCAAAGAGGTGACACAATGAAAAAGCCTTAATGTATTTGCTAGGATTGAACCTGGGCAGCATTGCGTAACAGTCCAACGCTCTTGCCACTACATTACAGTGATTACTAGCTAAAGGTACTAAGTCCATAAATCCTAGCACAAAAAACTAATGTATCAAACAAAACCGAATCAATCTTCTTCGAAATGATACGTTCGATAACTCAAATATGCAGTTAACCTCGCAGTTTAGAGTTTTCACTTCTAGTAATAGTTGCAGTAGTTGATCTAATATGTACTTTACTAGATACGTAATACAATCAATACAATACAATCAGTCTTAAAATATATAAAATATTGTGTCGATCTTTGCCTTAATTTAAATTGCCTCAAAACTTCACTCTGTCTAGTTCTACTATTACTTTTAATTCTATTATTTTAAAAACGACCAAGTCTTTAAGATACTACATAATATGTACATACTGCAACTCGTCTAACAAACCTGTCAATCAGTCCTGCGTAGTCAGCTACCGTGTTCCCTACTTGATTAAACATTCAAAAGTGAAGTGAAAGTAATCCCGATTTGGAGGTTAACTACTTTTTTTCACATACATACATACAGATATTTAATCCTTGAACATGACATAACGATAACACTAAAGTGTCTTCCAAAATTATCCACTTAAGTGCATTCCTTGAACTAAAAAAACTAAAATATTTGCATTTTCACAGCCATAACCAAAGAAAGCACGTTTGCTGCTCAACTCTTTCGTTTTTATTTTTTTTTACCCATCCACTCCCTACACCATTCTATCACTTATGTTAAATTACAGCCACGTGTTTATGGTCAATATCGAATGGATGCCACAAGAATTGCAATGCAGAAATCTTTTCTGCTGGTTGGAAAACAATCTGCAGTGGCCACTACCATTACATCAAACGCATTCATTCCCTTTCCTTTTTTGCATGTTCTGTCTGACAAATGAAAAACAAAGACCTCAACTGGCGTACATTGCCACTTGTTATCCGCTATCTCATAGCCATCGCTTGGTTGCACCCTGAACAGGAATTCGTAAAAAGACCGAACTGGCTAAATTAACAATCACATTTTGCGAAACTTACTGCTACAGCAGTCCACCGGCTGCTGCGCAGGGAACGAAAGTGGTTCTATGCCGCAAAAAAAGAAAAAGGAATAAATTCCAACGACACGTCAGATACTTTATAATCGAAGTTAACTGTCATCTCTTTTACCTGGCGTGCCTATATATGAAGAGAAGCCCGTATTCCTTTCACAAATCACGTCTCTAATGTTCGGACATGTTCGAGTGCAGGAACCCATTGCAATATAACCAAAAACCAGTAAACCAGGAACGTATATTATATTTTTTGCTGCTGCTTGTTGCATTGAGTTGGCTGGCGAGCAACTCTTGGTCTCCGGGAATCTCTTTGTTGATCATCATCGCTGTTACTAGGCCCGTTGCTGCAACCATTTTTGTGGTTATTAAACGCAAATTATATACCTAAGAATGCATATACAAAAAAAAAAATACATAAGTATGTACTCGTATGTAACTTAACAAAAGATAAATACTATGCGGTGTGGTCTTGTGAAGATACGTTTAGCAGAGAATTGGCAAGCTGTAAGCAGTTTCATATTTGTATGCGCAAAAAATGTGCTGCAGAGGTTCGAAGCGGCGAATTGGTTTTAGACAGATACAAATATTAGCAGAGTCAGTCGATGTTAAAATGTGAAAGAAAAAAAGGGAACAACTTCCCAAAATATTTTAGAGAAAATCATCAATTAAGGAGTTTTATTTAATTGAAACAGGACTGATTGGCAAATTTCGCAAATAACAAGTCTTGAATTAATGAGAGATTGTGGAATTACAAAAGCCATTTTGTTTATAAGACATGATGAATTAAATAAAGATTTATAATTTAATGCAATGAGGGATTTTTTTATTTTTATCGACTGATATGGAAAATCTCCATCGGTAATACAATTTCTTCGTATGTTGTCACGAATCCTGGAAGAAAATTTATAGCCGTTACAGTCTTGTGGGGCGAGTTGTGTGAACGTTTTTGGGAGCAAAGTTTTTAGACTATTTGTTTTAAGGCATTTGGATATCCCCGGGGAAAGATAGTGTTGTTTAAAACACAGCATGTTTTTACTAGAATATCACAGCAGTCTAAAGAAACCTTCGATTGGACGACAAAAAATTCTGAAACAGGCTGCAAGCCTTCCAAATACCATTTTAAGGCTTTCATATAATGAGCTATCTCTGTGTATAACTGCATCTGATGTTCTTCCGTTCTCTCCAACATCAGTGCGCATGAACCACAGCTAACAACACGACACTAAAAAAAAAATAAAAAACATTTTCGATTTTCTCTAGTTCTTGCAAAGACATCACGGCAAGAATTAATCGTCGTTGCCACCGATTCGCCCACCCAATGAAAAAATAAAAATGTCTGAAATGATGTCTGACTGAAGTTTTAGTACTTCACTTACGTTAAAAAATGGAGTTCCTCAAGGATCTGTGCTAGGACCAATACTGTTTCTTATATATATAAACTCTCTATTCTACCAGAACTTCCATGGTAAACACAAAGCTTTTGCTGATGATGTAGCATTCACCTACACTGAGCTAACATCTTTTAACTGTATAGTTAAAATAAATGAGGACTTGCAATTACTTAGATCTTGGTTTGCACTCCATAAACTTAAAATCAGCGAAAAAACGAAAATCATGAGTTTTTAGCAATCGGGACTTAATCAAGAAGAATCCGAAGTTTTTTATCACTCTTATGACTGTAAAAAATTCAGCTTACCAATACATATATGTGGTAAGAACAATTTTGAAAGAAATAACGTTTGCTCGAGCAACTGCTTTAAAATTGAATTCGTCGATTCATTTAAATATTTAGGTATTCATATTGATAATAATTTGAATTTTAAGGTTCATATTCAAGCTGTTAAATCATACATGACGCACATAATTCGAAAAATATACCTTCTAAAACCTTATTGTTCGTCAAGTCTCCTTTCTAAGATCTACTACGGCCTTGTGAATTCTAAGCTGCAATACGGTAAAGTAAGTTGGGGGGGGTTCTTATATGAACACTATTAGGTTGCTCATGATTGCCCAGAAGCACATAATACGCATCATGTGTGGTAAGAATCGCCTTACAAACAGTTGGCCGCTTTTTTGCGGCTTACGTATCCTACCTCTAAGCATCATTACCTTTTGCACGACCTGCCATTCGACCTACAGTTTTGTGCCGAGTCCGAACGACGAGTTGAGAAATTCGTTGACAAATGATACTCTTTGAATGCTTGTCAAACATTCGAAAGAGGTGGCAACGTGAAAAAACTTTTAGGTGTTTGCGGGGATTGAACCCGGCCAGCATTGCGTATAGCAGTCCAACTCACTAACCACTGCACCACGAATCTCACAGTATTAACATTGTATCGCTAAATACCCCCAGATCAGTACACACCATTATGTACCTATATATATGTAACTTCATGTTAATTTGCTTTTTTGTTTTGGTTTTCCCTTTACCTATTTGCCCACGGAGCAATTGTTTGTTCTCCCCATTGCCATGTAAAATTCTATAAACGGTTATTGATTTCTGTTTTACAATATCTGCGTTAAGCTCAGAGGTTTGTTCTTCTTTAGAATGTTAACCATTACGAATTAAATAGTCTAGCCAAGAAGACTCATGGAATACAATGAGAAGGCGTGGTATTGATGACTTATGCCGCACAAAAGAGGTTTGGTTTGTTTTTTATAAAGACCGCAACCGCAATGGGTGGTTGAACAAAAGTAGATTCTGCAAAATAAGTTTATACATAAATGATGATGTGGTAAGAGATTTAGTTCTTTAGTATCTAGTTTTAAAATGCGGTTTACTCTGCAGTTTGCTTAAAATACCGACTATCTTAACCGACTTGAGGTGAATTCCACAATAAACAGCCAATAGTCTTAATCCGAATTGTCTGCCAATTTGTGTTTCTTCTCCCATTAGATGCCAGTCCATCAATCAAATTATCTCGCCCACATTACGGTGTTATGGTTTAACTCCAAACCTCGTCTGTAAACTAAACGCTAGTCACGCAAACATGTCGAACAGTCGGCTAAAGCGCGATTAGTCACTCCGGAGGCATGAAATAAGTATCCACTTTGTTCATCGACATCAGACACGCATGGCTATGATCCCAATTCCAAATGATTGCATAAAATTTGCTGACAACCGGATAATATTACAGCAGCAACAACAACAAAAGATAATATCTGGCAGCTCGCGTGCAGAGTTTTATACTTTCGGTTTTTGCTGAAGTTAAAGTCATATCCTAAGCTTTAACACCATTTGCATGTGTCGATGGAGATGCTTAAAATAATTAGCTGATCTTAATTCGATAGGCTTGGTTAGCATACGAATTTAAGATAAGATAAGATAATAGTTTTTTATTTAAATTCTTAAGAAACTGGCTAAGAAATATTTGAGTACGAGTTTTTCTTTGTAGATACTCCAAAAGCGCTAAACCTCTTAACCCATTTTGGCCCGGTACCAGTTCCTGTGGACATTTTTTCACGATATTTTCAAAAGTAGCTCATATGGACCCCATCAAAACAAAAATGTTAACAAAACATTTTTCTCCTTAACCGTTTACCTGTTATGACCTGGGTAGTTTACTACCCACTGGGCCAATAAGTATAGAAAAAAAAATTATTTCAAGAAAATCAACATTGCATAAATTAAATAGCTAAGTTATAAGTAGTACGTAGGGGTAAATAACTATGTACTTATATGTTTGTAGTATATTTTCCGAAGCATTTAGAACGCAAACTAGCTAATAATACACTTTATATTTACAAATAAAGGGCGCCTTACTGTGACGAATTTTGCAGCGCTTTTGTCACTAATGCTCCCATCGAAATATTGTATTATGCATGTGGATGGGCGATTGCGGTCTGCTCTCAAAACCTCCTTAGACACATGGTCTCTTAGCTCCAATTGTGGCTTGACATTTCATGTTGGAAGATGTATTGACAAAAAGTGGTCACCACTATTTTTTACTGTGAATACCTCAATAATCGCCTACAGTGATTGATGAGCCGTCTTATTTTGGCAAATGTATCCGATCGAACTTCGTGTTGTCTGATAAATGAATAAGTCATTTGATTGATTCAAATATCGACATTGAAAGATTCTTCGCAATTGAAACACAAAATGTATGCTGAATTAACCAGTACATACAATTTCCATAGAGGAAGTGTATGGTATTCATTGCGGAACAGTGTATCCAAGAATCTCTTCAATTCGTGCAGTTTGAATTGAAGCTGTGCATTATGTTGTGCCGCATATTGGTTATTAAATACTTTTATCATTTCGGTAATGCCATCAGTATGGAAAAGAGAAAAGAACTGAGATGACGATTTACCACCTAACCTACGACAATGATAGGCAATAAAAGAGCGTTGTAGCATATTTTATACTTGCTTTAGCGGAGTATAATACCCAATAGCTGTGATATAGATTAAATTCTGGCTGCTTCAGTATCCACTTCCACGTTAAGAATACTCAAAGATACGTTATTCTGACAATGATTAAAAGGTGGCTCCAATCTGGTCTCCGACTCTGCCTCATGAGCATGTAAACCACCCTCCTCTAAATATTCTAGCTCCAAAGTTCCACAGAAATCTATTAAAAGGAGTGCATTGTCGACTTTTGAAGGTACATACACAACATTTGCGTATTCCGTTCTGTGCACCTTATTGACCACATAATCTTCTTCATCAGGTGACTAAAGCAAGTCCATAATCTCCTCCATTTGCATTGTTGTTGTTTTAATCTATGATATCTACTAGTACACCATTTATTATCTTGACTAAATACTGAATCTGGATGAATCACCTCGAAATGCAGAACAAATAAATAAACAAAAAACGGTCATTTCAAATTGTTTCAATGTTATACATGACTTGTCTTAAAATGAAAAAAATTCTTACATATTGGCCCGTTGGGTAGAAATCTACCCATCGATTTTTCAACGTTGATCTGTCAGGTCTGATACACGGAACACATAAAGTAATGATACAAATGTTTAGTACTTTATATTGACGTCATAGAATAGACATTATATTTTATTGTTTATATATTTATAATATTTTTTTTATTTTTTTTGTAAATCCTTTTTTGAAGCCTACATTTTAGGCCCCAATCATAGTGTTAAAAGAGAGGGGTGGGGGGAAGAACGAAAAACAAAATGGTAGCTAACACTACTAAAATTACATTTAAATAGAAACATTTTACAAACAGTCATTAATCCTCTGGAGGTAAAATTATAAAAATCTGGGTAGAAAACTACCCACTCGGGCCAAAATGGGTTAAGTATGTTCCTTAAACAAAACCAATAGTGACGATATGCTAACATTTATGGTATCTTTATTCAGAGGCCTATATGTAAATACATACGTGTTTATATCTCTTCTAAAGTTGCCTTTTGTATAGTTCCAGTGTGGGTGTTTATTCAAAACACAATCAAGCTGAATTTTAACGCCCACGTAGCTGGATGCTTTGTCACTAAACCACAAAATTCGAAATCGATGAGAATGAAGTATTCTTTCACAGCTGCCGAAATACTCGTATCACTCTGACCTTTCTGTAGCATGTTTTTGTTGGCGTCACATTCTTAATATTTTCTCATGTTCGTCGTTTGACTATCGAATTTGCTTTGCAGTCATCGGTCTTGACCCCTCAGCTGTGCCAAATTTTAGAGACAAAAATTCACCAGGTCAAAGGCACGGAACAAAACGAAGACGACCTTACAATATAGACAGACAGTGCGCTCGCGGTTCATGCAATTGATAATAAGGGCTATAATCTGGGCAGCAACACGGTTTTAATCATTTTCGAGCTGAACATTTATTAAATCTGTCCATTAAATAAAGAAGGTATTGGTATGTAAAAGAATCTGCTTCTTCTTTTACTGTTTGGAATATTTTCCCATATAGCAAGCATAGCTCATTCTTATCCAATATTTGTATTCATTATATTTAACGCGTGCTTGGGAATATTACTATGTACCATGCTGTTTTATAAATGCACTGTTTTACGACATGGTATGATCTACAGTAGTATGTAAGTTAGGCATTATTTTCATATCGTATCATACCCATATGCCCCGAAAGATCTTATTTTAAGGTGGCGCACTTAAGTCATCAACCAATCGGAAGATAATAGGTCTGTTTGGTAACCTGTTAATTTACGTAAATAGGTCTGTTTGGTAACATGCTAGTTTTAGAAAGTTCTATGTAAACTACATAAAATCATGACAGTTTCAAGGCTCTCAATTTTTTTTAACTCTCATTTGGCTCTCAGCTTGCGATGTATTTTCTGCAAGACCTATTCTTCGGGGTGGGCCGAGCCAACTCTGTCAAACCAGCCATCTGACAGTTTGTGAAATATCATAATCTTCATTGTTAGTGAAAAACAAAAACAAATTGATAGGTTTGACCAAGTGTTATTTCAAAAGCGTTTGTTTACTTTTGTGCAAGAGATTTCTCTCTCTTTGAGAGGATTCTACTATTTGACATAAATCTCAATTCCGTGTGCCAAAAAAGATACCAAACAGACCTAATTTACATCCAACTGTCAAAAATCAAGGGAAGAGAGAGCCAAATGAGAGTGTCAAAAAATTTCCCCTCTCGCGAAATCGTAGGTCCGTTCGCGTACTTTTTGCACTAAATATGGGTTTTCTGTCAAATCTCGAAGAGTGGGGGTAAAATTCGCTCGAAGACAGAAAAATCACGAAAAAGTAATCGAACGCATTAAGCACCAAAAAATGAAGAATGTATGTGACAGATTTGACAGTTTTCATAATATACCCGAAAGAAATTTCTTGGACTAAAATTCGTAGCATGGGGAAATTTCTTACTCTCTCGTGAGCACTCTCTTCTACGAAAAACTACGAAATTTTTGCGTACGCGAACGCATTTTCGTTGTTTTTCGTTATTTTTCGTAGATTTTCGTTGTTTTGGGAGGGTACGCGAACGGACCTCGTGCTACATCTAATTCATGGAGTCATCGAGGCACATCTATCAAACAGCATTCTGACAATTTGTGAAATGTCAATCAATTCTTGTTAACAAAATAAAAGAAAATTAGTTTTTCGTGAAAATATTCAATAGTTGGAGGATTTTCCCATTTGTGTTAATAAAAGTAAACAAACACACCTAATAGGTCTGTTCCTTTACTTGAAAATTGTTACTGATTCGTACGAATTTGTACGCATTCTAGACAAACCGCGTTCCTTTACACAAAAAGGTAGTAAAAGAGAGAGGCAACGAGAAAGTAAAAATCCCCCCTCACTAAAAAATCTTACTCATTCTTACTGGACTTTCTTCCAGTAGAAAGGGAGCTGTCTGTCAAAGTCAGCTGTTTCATTTGTTTTGAATTATGTACAAGCATTTTTTTATTTTAATGCAAAAAGTAAAACAATGGATAGAAAAGGAACATAGGTGAAAGTTGAATGTTCTGAATGTTGAAATTTGGATTTCTCAATACCTAGGTATAGGTATATTGGATCTGGGATATCATGAAGACTGGACTTTGCTGTAAAATTCAAATTTGTACAACACTTTGTTTACGTTTCCTTCACATGTTTATGACATTTCGTTTCTTGCTACTTTTAAGGTTAAACGCGTTCCATTACTTTTCGTAATTTTGCCTCTGTCTCTGTTAGAGAATTTTACCCCCACTCCATGAAATTCAATAACTATTTTTGGAGCAGAAAGTAAAGGAACAGACCTTATCTAATTTTTGTAAATGTCGTCTTATGTTATCGCGACGTTGAACAGTAACAGAAACACTTAGACAAACTCACTTACTTAGATAGCGCTAGAGTCCCCGCGGTCCAAGGCCTCAACCCACAATAAGTTAGCCCGGTCTTAGCTAACCGCCCACAGTTGCACACTTCAAGTTTGTTGAGGTGTTGTTCTACTTGTGCGCGCCACCTTAGGCGATGTCGTCCTTTGTTGCGTTGACCCTCCGGTTTAGAATCGAATATTCGCCGAGCTGGAGCGTTGATGTCCTACATGTCCTAACAACCTTAAACGCCCAATGCGCAGTTTTTTGACCAGCTCGATGTTGCTTTACAGCTCATACAGTTCATGGTTAAATCTTTTCATCCAAAACCCGTCAACGCGAACGGGAACGACTATCTTACGAAGGATTTCTCTCTCGAAGCGACCAAGGATATCTTCAACCACTTTCGATAAAGTTCATGCTCCTTAGTAGATCGGGAAAGGGCTTTACCACTCAATTGCCTTCTTAGCCCAAAGAAACAGCGATTGGCAAGAGTAATCCTTCGTTTGATTTCCGACGAGAGGTCATTTTTTTATGTTATAGTAAAGTAAACAAAGTCCTTTACCACCTCAAAGTTGTAGCTGTCGTTGAGTGCCCCTTTTTGTTGACAGCATTTACTTTGTTTTGCCCTCGTTTACCGCTAAGCCCATTTTAGCCGCTTGCATTTCTATACTCGCAAACGCACCACTGACAGCACGCTGTGTTCTACCAATGATGTCAATATCGTCGGCGTATGCAAGTAGTTGAACGGACGGCTTGTAAGTTTCAAATAATTCTTTCAAGTATTATGTTGAAGAAGTCGCATGACAGTGCGTCACATTGTCTGAATCCTTTTTTGGCATCGAAGGTCTTGGTGAGGTCATTACCGACCTTGATGGAGCAGCGAGCTTTCTCCATCGTCATTCTGAACAGACAGATTAGTTTGGCAGATATGTAAAAACTAGACATGGCTCTATATAGCTAGTCTCTCCAGATGCTGTCATAGGCGGCTTTAATATCGATGAACAGGTGGTGGGTATCGATTTGGACTTCTTGAGTTTTTTCCAGGATCTGCCGAAGTGTGAAAATTTGGTCTCGAATGGACTTTCTTGGCCTGAAACCGTACTTATAGGGCCCAATCAGGTTGTTGACGAAAGGTTTCAGGCGTTCATAAAATATGGCGGATAGGATCATACAGGCGATGTTAAGGAGACTGATGCCTCTGTAATTGGAGCAGTTGAGGGGGCTACTTACTTGTGGATCGGGCAAACGATGCTGAGATTCCGTTCATCTGGCATACTTTCATCTGACCAAATCTTAGAGATGGAGTTGGTGCATGCTCTTCACCAAGTCATTTCCAGCTGCTTTAAATAGCGCTGCGGGTAGACCATCAGGTCCAGCAGACTTGTTGGACTTAAGCTTTGATATTGCTACCCTCACTTCGTTTTGATCAGATGCATGGGAGTTTTGGGTATAATCATCTAAATTGAATGGTTCATTCTGCCTGATAGCAGAGTTCTGCTCTTCATCGCCATTATACAGTCTGCAGAAGTAGTTTTTCCATATACTCAACACCGACTGTGTTTCTACTACAACCTTTCCTTCGTCATCTCTACAGGTTTCTGTACGGGACTTGTTTTGCTGTTTTTATCTTCTGGTAAAACTTCCCTACATTGTTTCTGGACAAACTCACTTAGTCTTCAAAAATGTCAAATGATTATAAAAATCGGTTGGTGGTTCGGCTCGTGAATTTTAGTTACTATATTTTGGTAATTAAAATGATGACTTCCTGTACTTTTTATATACATTGGTGTTGGTGTTGACGTCGGGAGAGTGACTATTCTTGGCTGTTATTTAATTAAAGCCTTTAGGGCAGTTCAGAAAGAAGCACGATATTTGAACTAATTTTTTAAATTCGTTAATGTGTTCAAATCTGCGTACAAAAAAACGCTTTAGAAAATTACCACCAACTTGCACATAAAATAAACTTTTTTCTTTAACAATAATAATGTCATTTACTTTTATAGCAGAATATCAGTAATGTACGTATGAATTTTAAAAATAATTTTACCATCTAAATATTATTTAATTTAACTTTCTTTCTCGGTCCACAGCAATGGCTATCGTGTTACATTCGAATTTGGAACTTTCCTGCTTTCGTAATATATTTAACGCCTTTGAACGGTTTATATTTCTCATTGTACATATCCAGACGATTGACTTTCAGCCCGGATACTGCCAATTGTGAGATAGAAAACTGCACATTAATTGAAGGGTTTGAATCAACATTGGTACTTCCAGCAGCTATTGAAACCTAAAACAAAGTAAGAACAAAGCAAATATAAATTATTCTTAGAATTTATCCAAACTTACCGTTCCGCGTAGATTTGGCAGTTTTGTGACATCGATTCTTCCCACATCCCAGTGTAATACTTTTGAAACTGAGTCAAATGTATACTTGCCCTGGTTGGGAGTTAGAATGCAATTCAGGACACATTTCGGCATAGAAATATCCAATTTAACCTTATCCACGGTGCGACCGAGAGTAGTTCGAGGACCCACGGTCAAATCTAATCGACCTTGTTCACCTGTTTTTATAGAAAAATTATGACGAATGTAAATTGGGATAGCCACAACACTCTGTGAACTAATATGGTAAGACATAAGACGGAAGTTTCCGTCTGGTGGAATGAAGGACAAAATACGCTCTGATTCCCAGCGCTTAAAACGTACGCATGGATGAAATGATACATCATCAAACAATCGGGGATTCATGAAGGAAAGTGTTAAATCTGGCATTCCAGAGAGTTTTATGCAGCAGTCAATCTATATGTGACATAAAATCAGGTTTCTTTTTGTGTACTTGTAGGGTTAACTTACATATCCTTGAATCTCCGCAAATACAGTCGAACCAGACTTGTCAATAATAGCATCTACCTCTTCGATTACATCGAAATAAGATTCATTGTTTGTGTATCGTACACCGCTTCGACGCCATGGAATTGCCGACAGCTGGCCAGATGGCAGAATACCACTTACACTGGTGGAAAAGAGAAATAAAATCAGTGAGTTGGAAATTTGCACTTCTGCAGATCATGCTTACTTGGACTTTCCTGTTACAGTGTTAGCTATGGTACGTAATATATTCGGTGGTTTGATAAGTTCCTTAAGGATGTTACTTTCCGTTGCCAGTGGAAATCCATTATCCAGCATTTCGTCTAACAGCTCATAGACGACCACATAGTTCTCCTTAATCACAGACTCTGAACAATCAGAGAAATAATCTTCAAACGTGTCAATAACTCTGTGCAAAAATTCAATGACAAAAAGTGGTGGAAACTCCTGTTTACAAGCTGCCACGAGCGAGATACCATTTCGTTGCACAGTAATAAGATAATAGTGAGGAGTTTGGATAACAGGTGGGACATCCTAAATAACAAAGTAAATCAGAATTTTTGGTAATATCTCATTTTATATCTGTATATTACATTATGTATTTAACTTACAAAAGGTGAATTTCGCTGGGCATCCAGGAAGTAATCACACACAGACCGGGACACGACACTACGCCAATGTTTTTCCAGGAAAACATCTCTGCAAAGCGATGAGTTTTATTTGATTCTTTCAAATCATTATATTTTGTTAAGCTTACCCACAATTGTTAACTATAAACAAACTATGTATCATTTTAAACAGCAATAAATTACCAAGTCTAAAAAAATTTCTTTATCTGGGAATGAGAAAGTGTGAAGTAAATGACAGATCTCAAACACTTGACAACTGTTAGGTTAGACATGTTCGATTGAAGCAACTTTGGGAACATGATTGGCTCTGTTTGACCAGGAGAACCTATACGGTATTCCCGTACTGTACCTAATAGCATCAGCCGTGTTTTTTTGAAACGTAGCTAGCCAGTAGTTGCTAGCAAAGTCAAATTTCACACGTAAAACAAATACAACAACCAGCTGGCTACAACTCTTGATTTTATCCGCAGCCAAAAGCAGCTGGCTAGGAATGTTGCGATATCTCATGGCAAGGTGGCACTTAAAGCGATTTGTAGAACATTTGACAGACTGCCGTGTACGAAAATTATATAAGGTCTGTTCAGTAACTCTGTGCTGGACAGAAAAGTACAGAAAAGTACAGGTTTTGGTGTTCAATAAAAAAAGTTTCTGTCCGAGACTGATCTTTTTTGTGTTCAGTAACTCTGTGCTGGACAACTTTTCTGCACCTACTTTTAAGGTAGAACAGAATCGTGAGGAATGTCAAAATCAGCTGTAATTGAATATGGCTGTATTTTTCTGTGCTGACTTGATCTGATATTTTCCTACAAATCTGTGCTGTTCTGATCTGACTTTTTTTTACTGAACAGACCTATAGTTTCAATTACTAAAGCCGTGTTTTTTTTTTAAAGTGAGTACATACTCACTTTTGGAATCATAAAAAAAAACGGGTATACTCACTTTTTGTACAGCTTTTTTGGGATTTTCAAACTGTCACATTTTTATAAATTCTTGACATATTAAACATGTCAAATTAAATTGTTTTTTCCAACGTTTTGATGGTCAATAGTTTGAAAATATAGATGAATATGTATTTAATTAATAGATTAATATCAAATATTCAAATATTTAATATGAGTTTCAAATATTTACATTTTTGACTTTTGTTTCATATTTTTTGCTTGATATCTAAGGAGGCTACGTTCATAAGTACACACCTTTTTATGTTTATTGTTTTATAATTCTCTGACAATAAATTGGTTAAAGGGATTTATGATTAGAAAAGCTACTACGGAGAACTATTCATTCGTCCATGCTATAAAAAAACATATGGGAGGGTGGGTCCATATTCTACATTCACGGAGCTATGCACATGGAGTTTAAAAAAGTTCATTCAGAGGAGTATGTAGGTAGGTAACAATAATTATTCAATTTTAAATTCTGGTGTATTAAACCCAGATCAACCAAAGTGGGTCCGTGCGATAGGCAGTTGATCAATGTTTATAACAGCTGCCCATAGCTGTTACTATTCCAGCTTTCATTTTCGAGTTATTGGTCTTCAAACACAATTTTTTTTACATTTTTTTTTTTTAATCAATTTAATTCAAAATCGCATCTATCCCGGGCAAATGTGTTAATAATTTTTTTTTTTTTTTTCTTATTTTGGTGCGCCATAATGTTACCTACAAATTCACTATACAAAGGGCTTTTATAGTTCTGCATGTAAATATAAAGGTATTATTATAATTTTTTTTAGGATTTCAACTACAATACAGCACGAAAAAATATTTTTTATCAAATGCTATGAATCTGACCATTATTTCCTAACAAAATAAGTTTATATTTATAAAATGAATGTATTTTAATCAATCAGAAAAAAGAACTGCACTTACCAACTTCATTTAAAAAAAGGAAAACTTACGGACACATCCAATTACAAATGCCAAAAACAAATTTTCCTCCAACCATTAACCGATTTCAGCGCCATTGGTATTCAGAGTCTGAAACTGCTGTACCAAGTAAAGCGTTTACATGGAGAATTTTACCTAGTAGGCGTGTTTTTTTGAAACGTAGCTAGCCAGTCGTTCATTAAAACGATTCCCATCCAGCCGAACCCAGCTGACTTACATCCAAGTTGGTGTGTGTGATTTCGGTCATATGTGTGTGATTTCGATCAGCTGTTAAGTGCGAACTGTCAAAGTATTCGGCATTCAACCAAATCGTCTTTTTGTTATTTGTTGTGTAAACAATTAATTTCGGTAATTTATTCAATGGATAATTTACATAAAGTGATATGAAATCATAATATTATGGATTATTTCTGTGATTATTTCGTCAATAATAATAATGGTAAAATAAGGAACATGTTCATTTTATTCATTATAATTTTCTTTTCCTTGTCAGATAAATTCGTATTTCTTTCTTTTCTACCCATTTTAAAATGAACAGAAATAATTTAAATTTGAAATGACAGCAGAGTTCGGTTGATGCTACCGGCCTTCATATTTCTCCCTCACTTTCATGTCATATTTGACATTTCGATAAAATTTTCGATAACTATCGACGAAAAACAGTTTGGTAGCACATAAGACTGGATAATTATCCAGTTTTCGTAAGCCTATAAGGTTTAGCTGTTAGAGTAATTAAAATGGAAAAAATTTGCTAAACCTGTATAGTTTTAAAAAAAAAACACAACTAATAACTTTGTTTGACGTTGATTACATGACTCTTTTTTTCGTTCGTTTCGTATTTCATCTTCTTGACAGATTGGGGGAGGGGCATAGAAACGAGAGAAGAATGAAATAACAAAAGCAGGAATGAAAATTCTGAGATTTTTTACGGTTGATCTTTGACATTTCTCGTTTGACAACCAAAACAAAGCAGAGAAATTTAATGATAAATTTTAAAGTTAGTTTGGAGCTACATTTAGGGACATTTTACATTTGCTAGTAAACACGTAATTATTATCCTCCATAATAAGTAAACTTAGTGCGATTCCAACTGAAATTTTAATATTCCCTTCCTAAATATAAAGTGAATTTCAATAAACGTCAGAATCACGTATGCACGTATCCACCAATCATTAGGGACCGTGTTATAACTAGCATATGTACCTGTCAAAAAGACGAAAGAACGAAAAAAGAGTCGTGTAATCAGCGTCTTTTTCGGATTCGTTTATTTATATTAAATATAGGTACATGAAATAAAAAAAAAATTAGAACATGACAATTTTCTCACTTCACAGCATATAATAATAATAATAACCACATGTTCGGTTTTAGCAAAGAGAATGAGGAGACGAATCCAAAAAATTGTTTCAGTAAATGAATAAAAATCTCCTTTTCCCCAGTTGAGGAATCATGTTCCGACTTATATTTTTAATAATTATAAAATAATAATAGGTCTGTTTGATAACTGGTAATTTTACGTAAATTTACATCCAACTGTCAAAAATCAAGAGAAGAGAGAGACAAATGAGAGTGTTAAAAAATTCCCCCTCTTGCGAAATCGTGCTACATATTTTTCTTTGAGTGACTGACGGACATCTATCAAACAGCAATCTGACAATTTGTGAAATGCCAATCACCTTTCGTTAGCGAAATAAAAGAAAATGAGTTTTTCGTGAAAACATTTTTAATAGTCAAAAAAGAAAAGGAGGGGATTTTTCCCCACTTTTACTATTGGACAGATGTCCCGTTTGGGTCACAAAAAGTTACCAAACACACCTAATAGGGTATACAAGAAACATAAATTATGTTGAAAAACAAAATTACAAGTTATCATTGCAGTTCCACCTAAACCAGTTGGTGTATGACAGCTGCTGTCACTTACATCTGACTTCTCAGCCAGCAGTCATCAGACAAAACGTAGAACTGCGGAGGCTGAAAATATTTTTTGTTGTGAAACAAAATATACACTAGTAATTAATTATTCATACAATTTGTTTAGTGCGTTAGCAACGAAGTGAATTCACAAATAAAAAAAGTGTAAAACGAAATGGGAAACAAGCAGCTTAAGCAACACTTGGAAACCGCCCAAAAGACAGGGATTCTCAAGATATCCTTGCAGCGCCTGCAGGACTTTCCACCTCAACTGAAATCATATCCCAACGTTTTAAAAACCCTCGACCTTTCGGAGAATCGATTCGAACGTATACCAGATGATATCCGAAGGTTTACACTCCTCAAACACCTCAATCTAAGTGGCAACAAACTATCAGATATACCCGAAGTTCTTGGAGAGCTGCAGAAATTGGAAGTACTCCTAGTGATGGATAATTTTATGACGCGGCTTCCAAATGCATTATCGAATTTAAAGAACTTAAAACAAGTGAATTTAAGCAATAACCAAATAGTTGAGTTTCCCATCATGTTGTGTGGGCTACGACATCTAGACGTTTTGGACATATCGCGCAATAAAATTACCATAGTGCCAGTCGAAGTTCGTGACCTATATGTGATCGAATTGAATGTGAATCAAAATCAGATTTCCACTCTGTCGGAAGAAATAGCTAGTTCACCAAAGCTGAAAACGCTACGCATCGAAGAGAACTGTTTGCAGGCGAGTGCGTTTACACCGCGCATACTTAAGGAGTCTAAGATAAGCAATCTGTGCGTGGATGGCAATCTTTTCAATTCGAAACAGTTCACCGATCTAGATGGGTATGACTCGTATATGGAACGTTATACAGCAGTGAAGAAAAAAATGTTTTAACAGAGCACTCGATGGCCAGGCACTTGCATCTGCGTAGGTTTATAGATCAATGTATATTCCGTTAATGGTAGATAATTTATTGTTACACTAGAATTCTTTATTCTTTTTTTTTTTTGTTCTTTTTATTTATTCACATATATATTTTCGTGTCATTTCTCTAGAACGTCGCACGCAATAAAGTAATTTTATATTTATGTGGAATATGTGTCTTGTTTTAATTAGTTGCAACGGAAGGTTGGTATAGAATTTTTAATGATATTGATTGGAAGTTGAGGAAGAATGTTACTTAATTAGGACGCTTAACTCTGCATTGGCGCTGTAGAGAATAAACCAAGACAATGCCGAATTATTTCGACGTGAGACATAATGTATCTGTTGTAAGCTGGACATACTTAAAAAAATTGTAGGTAATAAATTTATTATTTGACTTGCCTGGATTTTTTTAAGGCTTGTCTGTATCCATCAGCTAACCCTTTCAGTGAAAGCGAAATATCTTGGAATTATTCTAGATAGATAGCTATACTGGTACAAGATAGAATCAGCAAAGCTTATAATGCACTCTTTATCTGCAAAAGAGCGGCTGGACAAACATCGGGCCTGAGACCAGCTGTGATGCACTGGCTATACGTCATTATAGTCACACCCATACTCACGTACGGGGCACTAGTCTGTTGGAAGGCGGCAAACAAGAAAACATTACTGGTAAAATTTGGGGCGGTACAGAGAACGGCTGATATTGCCATTATGGGTGCCCTTCGTACGACACATACGGCGGCCATAGACAACGCTCGATTTGTATTTGAGGCGAGTGGCGAGTATAAGTGCAAGTGCAGTATGCCTCACCAACCTAGGGATAACGGCAAAGAATACTGTACTATTCATACAGAAATCCAAATGGATAATCCAATTAGAACAGACGATTCCCTCTTCACCCTTAACTTCAACACACCGTACTACATTTCGTACCCTGTGCGTGAAGAGTGGACAAATAACACAGTAACTAGGCAAACAGACACTGCAGTTTTCAGGGATGGATCCAGACTGCTTACCGCGCGGGGTCTGGTATCTTCTATGTGGAGCCAGATCTAAGAGTGTTCTTCAGACTCCCGGATGCCTGCAGTGCCTTTCAGGCAGAGGTTCTAGCCGTACTTAGAGTAGTAGTTGCCCCACCGCTAGGAAGCCATAAATCAAGGGTAAAGGATAGTTTTATGAGAAGGGCTGACCATAGATGGTCGAACATAGTGGGACATAGGGACTTAGGCTCTTTGGTCGGCATTGGACCGTTAAGGGACTAGTGAAATCCTTAAACTTAGTTTTACATAGATAAGAATAGCTATAAGAATATCATCCGGACATTGTCTCCTGGGCATACACGCCAAAAGGCTCGGAATCACAGACACGGATATCTGCAGATGCTGAAATGATATAGGTGTAGCAGAAGCTGTCGAACATATTCTATGTGAATGTAGAGTATTACCACGCACTCGCAGGAACATTTTGGACTGCTACTTCTTCAGTAACCTGCAGAAGGTGGGCCAGATCAACCAAAGGCTCGTTCAAAAATTGTGTAGGGTAATAAAATGCTTTCAGAAAATTGTGGTGGTTTAGGTACCATCCTGTGATGGATTCTAGGGGATCGCGATGGGCCCACTCTGGTGCCTAGTGTTTTGTGATGGCTCAGCCTTACAGCGCCTCTCAATCTAACTTAATCTACCTAACATCCATCAGCAGGACAGTAGTTTTATAATTTTTGTACAAGTACCCATCACTAAATAAATTGCCAACGCATTAAGAAACCACAACCTTATGAGTTTTATCATATGTATGTATGTATTACATTTCGCCTACGATAAGTAAGATGAATCTGTGTTTTAGACATAAAGCAATCGTGGATGTAAGAAAGCTTGACTTAATGAATTCAAAACAGCATGCCAGTGATTAATTTCCACGACAGTTGAGACGCTCTTCTAGGAGAACTAAGGCATTCTCCTAAGTGAACGAATTAACACATCAGCGAGATCGAAAATGGAATTAGTTTAAAAGCTATAAAATATCAAAACCATATTTAGTTTTTATTTAAAAATTTATTAGCATCTTGTACAGGAAACAATATCCGGTTAGTGTCACTGACTTCAAATTACCATATAAGATTTTTATGGTAAAATTAAAAAAATATATACAGCCTGAAAACCTTGTCGAAACAGTTTAGTTCTGTTGATTCAGATACAAATCTATAAGGGTAAGCATATCCATTAATACCTCAAGTTTTATTTTCAAAATAAATTCATCCCAAAACATAAATTTCTACCAGTTTTAGATAATTGAATCTGACGGACAGATGCCGCAGCACAAACTGCACCACAATCTCAACTGACAGGCAGCGCCGATGCGATGCGATGGCTGTGTCGACGCAAGGAAGATAAAAATACTTCTTCGCTTCCTTACTTTCCCGTTTCCGTTATGCATCAGCATTATTTAATTAAAAAATAATTAATACATTTTCTCAATTTGAATAGAGTGCATTGTTGTAACTATTAGCAGTGTGTTATTGATCCGTCCCTAAATGCGTAGCTATAATGCATAAATAAATATGTATGTGCATATGTATGCTAATTTGAAATCGATTTTTTGATAATCTTCTTTTTTAAATACATAAATAAAAAATTAAATACTAAATATTTCAATAATATGTATTATAGGTGGAACTTCTTACTTCAGTTAGCTTAAACAGTTTTTAAATAGACTCGTTTACGGCACAAGCAATTTAGAATGGTTCTTTTTCAAAGAATAGCGATTATGATTAAATGAATTGAATAATAATATTTAAAAGGGATAGAGGCTATGGGCTGCATTACTGATGAAAAAATATACATAATTCAATACATATCCTTGGAGTTTCGCAGAAAGTGAGCGGCTAAGACCCGGTTAGATAATATGGACTTTAGTTAAACTTTTGGGGTAGTTTTAAGAAAGTTTATTTTTTAATTATTATTTATACACTGAGTGGCGCAGTCACACTTTTTGATGTGTTGTTATCATTTTGATAATAATGCCGCTATATTTTTGCAGAACGTTCTTTTTTTTAGGTTGCAGGTATATTTGTCTGTCTGTTTGCATAATCTGTTTCCATTTTTCTTGTGATATGCACATTATATTGAGGAAAACCGCATCATAATCATTTTTTCATACTAGACCCAAGATACCTATACATATTGATATTTTGGCTTCCGTGATCCTGTAAATGTTTTATTACGTTAAATATTATGGATTTTTTTTAATTTGTTTACTTTTTAGTTTTTTAGTCATTTTTGTAAAAAAAAAAAATTGTGTGTAGAAAGCTGCGCGATAGAAGTGAAACTTGACTTCCAAAATACGATGTAGATCACTTAACTTATTGTTTGTCTTGTCAAACCCTTTGATTTGATACACATATGTATAATGGAGGTCGTGAAGATATCGGTAATCCGCCATATTGGTGTAATACCATATTGAAATTCGAATGGTGTCACTTAGCTAATTGTTTGTCTTCCTAAACCCTTTCATTTGATACCCATATAATGGAGGTCGTGCACATAACGGTAATCCGCCATCTTGGTGGACCGCCATGCTGAGTTTCGAATGACGTCACTTAGCATAATGTTTGTCTTGTCAAACCCTTTTATTTGATACCCAAATTAAGTAGGACGTGAGTAAACGGTAACCGGCCATCTTGGGGTGTCCGCCATATTGACTGTTTCTATGACGTCATATAACCTAAGATACTCTCCTTATCCTCCTTATCCTCCTTATCCTTATCGCTTATCCCTCCGAATGTGTCCCCCACGACCCACGCCCACCACGAGCGCTCATTCTCGTCTGTGAATATTTTCGTTTTCTTTTGTCAAGCCATTTCAATTGTCATTTGTCACTGTGAATAAGCAAGTAGGCTGTTTTTTTTTTTTTTAATTATTTTATTTCTATACTATACCCCTTTAAATTTCCCCTCTGCCTATGAACATTTTCGTTTCATTTGAGTTTCATTTTACTGCCCTACCGCGACATAAGAAGTTTCACTTCAATTCTAGTATAAGGTAATTATTTGGGCGTCACTGTGACTACGACTATGACAAGAGACATACGACATACCTACGTTCCTTTCCTCGAGTAGAAGCGGAATTATAGGGGCGTACATGAGCCCTTCTATTGAAATATCTCCATGCTCCGAGTTATACAACTACTCTGACATCTAATTTTTTTTAAAACTCCGTCTCTGTAATCGTAATACTGCTGTCTGCTGATATCGTTGGTAGACAATAGTTTTCTCAACAGCTTATTTAATTCCCCAACTATGTACACCAGAGATGTCAGCAAGAAACTATTTACTTCCAAGGCCCCGTTTCCGGCAAAGAAGTCTTTCAATATGAAGCCAAAGATGGAATTTGATCCTCGTATCTTGAACAAAGCTTCTTTTAAGCTTATGGAAACATAAAACACTTAATCCTTGTTTATAGACTTAAAGTTAATTTATTTAGTTATAGAACTTACTTAAGTACATGAAAATTATTACAAAATAAGTTACTTTTTCTATATTCTATCGATGACTATAATGAATTATCTAAGCACCCACGTCATATTGAAGGAAACCCTTGACTTTTGTATCGAAACGACGCATAACCGTGTTGATAGGATGATGGACCACAGTAATTCGAAGGCGTCAGGAAGGAACAACCCGCATTATTAGTATCTGCTGCCGCGAAGCCACTATAACTGCTGTTATAGTTCTTGGCTGTGTACATTCCCATGCCGGGGAATCCCAAGTGATACGGATGATGCGGTAGCTCCATCTGTTGATGAAATAGCGCCGGCGTTTTGTCCATTTTATGTGCGGATGTAATAGGGGGTACTGGCTGTGGGGTTGTCGCTCCTACCGATCTGCGTTCGTTGCGACGAAACTTTGCGCGACGGTTTTGAAACCACACCTATAAAATTAGAATTTGTTTAAGTAAAATATAATAAAAAAAATATTCAACTCACTTGAACTCTAGCTTCGCTTAGGCCAACCTTATTGGCTAGTTCTTCCCTCACAAAGGCGTCAGGATAATGTGTTCTCTCGAATACCTTCTCCAGAGCTGTCAGCTGTCCACTCGTAAAAGTCGTTCTATTTCGCCGGGGTTTCCGCGATCCATTCTGTCTATCGTCTACAGATGAATTGTATTCCGCTCGAAAACTATCACCTACGGGACAAATAGAAAAAAAGAGGGTGTACTCAAAAATGAAAAGTTTCTGAGAATTTGCGGCATCGCACATGAACAAGCGACAGTTGTTGTTTGTGCAACATGAGGGATATAGAGCAATTAAATTTTTATGGTGACATTAACGGTTTCGATTTTCGATTAACTCAATAGGCCCAGGAATCTCAAGTATGTATTTTCTTTTGAAGATATTTTATCTTTTCTGTTTTTTTCTTGTTTTGTTTTATTGGTTTTCCCTGAACCTCCCAATGCGGCCAGAACGATAGATATTTTTAGTTATGGTAGACACTTTGGCATTATTCAATTGAATTAAAAAGCAATAAACCGATCTTATGATTTAGTGGGTCATTATTCTGTGTGCCCTGGTAATGGATTGTAGAATATTTTGACTTAATGGCAAATGAATATTTATGGGGTGTGGTTTCGGAGTGTCCTTTAATTGATTCGAATTAAATTGTAAGTTAACCCTTCTATCCTACTGGGAAAGATTTTTTGTTTTATTTTTATTCAAGCATAAGGATAATGATTGCAAAATCTAATGGTCGGGCAATTTTCCAACGTCATTGTTGATAGTTCCAACGACGAAATATTATAGTTAATAGGGTCATCTTCCTGGGAGTAAGCACAAATTAAACCGAAGTGGAAATTCGATGGTGCCTTACCCTTGCCCCTTTTCCGACCATGAGCAGTAAGGTTACTTACTTAGTTGGCGCTACAGCTCGAGGTGAACCTGGGCCTGCTTCTCGCAACCATTTGTGTGTGCGTGTTATATTTTTGCACGAATGGAAGGGACCTACAGTTTTTTGCCGACTCCGAACGGCTAGTTGAGAAGCTCAATCGTGAGCCGGCGTTGCCAAAATGCTACTTTCGTAGCAAAAGTGCTACATTATTTTTCGGTTTTTTCAATTTGCTACTTTGCTACTTTAATTTTAAAATTTGCCTCATTTTGCTACATTTAATTTTTTCGAAATTTCCAGCAAAATATTTTGTTTATGTTTGGTAATGCTTTCTGTTGCTTTCAATCCCAATAAAAGGTCTGTTTAATTAAGCTGTGCTTGACAGAGAAGAACAGAAAAGTACAAAGTTTTTGTGTTCAATGAGAAAAGTTTCTGTCCGGGACTGATCTGCTTTGTGTTCAACGACTCTGTCCTGGACAACTTTTCTGCACCTGCTCTTGAGGTAGAACAGATTTGTAAAAAATTTTAAAATCAGCTGTGTTGCACATTTTTATTTAAAGTGAAAAGTGTTTCGACGAGATTTAAGTTTACTAAATAGAAAGTAATTGAAGTTCAATTGCAAAATCGCAATCAGTTATTGTAAAATGCTATAAATAATTTGGAAAACATTAAGTAAAATAATCATTAATGCAGTTGTCATTTTTGACAACAAACATAATATGGCTGTATGTAATTTTCTATGCTGACTTGATCTGACATTTTTCACAAATCTGTGCTGTTCTGATCTGCCTTTTTTCCTCATTGAACAAAGCTAATTCATTTGGGGGTGAGAGCTGAGTTTTCTGTTTTGTGCATCCAATATATGCGTTCCCTACCGTCGTTTATTTATTCTGTTCGTGTTCAAAAACTGGTAAACTGCCAATTGTGTTGACTACAGCAAACAGGAATATTGTTGCATTTCTTCTGTTAAGTTTAAACTGGATCAGAAAGATGATAAATTGTACTTATAAATTGCTAAAGATCGCCCAACAACTTTATGTAATTGTTGCAGATTCGTAATAAGACAGCGAAAAGAAAAGGAGGAGGAAAATAAAAAAAAAATGAATAGTATGGAAGTTTCGAAGAGCATTGCCTGGTCATGTTTTGGAACGTTAACCATATTCCGGTGTTCAACATGGATTCTATTCCAAAAGTTTTAAGGAAGTGTTTTCCTGACTCCAAGGTAGCACAACATATAACTTTTGTTAGAACCAAAACGATAAGTATTATAAACAATCAGTTTTTGCAAAATAAATTGATTGATATTACAAACCTTCTTCTTTTGCTTTTGCTACCTTAGGCTACTTTTCGGAATGAGAGATTTTGCTACTTTTGCTACTTTTGCTACTTTTCACAGTTTTTCGGGCTACATTTATCCAAAGTCAAACGGCAACGCTGCGTGACAAATGATACTCTTTGATGCTTGTCAGACATTCGGAAGAGATGGGCACTGTGAAAAACTTTTAGGTGTTTGCGGAGGGATTCGAACCCAAGACCACTGGCTCAGTAGTCAGTAGGCTCAGAGAAGTAAGGTTGAGCACACTTTAAACTCTTTCAAATCATAACTTGTTCGTCGGATAGGTATTCATTTCCGTATGCGAAGTAGGCGACATCTGTATGTATAAGCTGAACCAAGATATGAATGAAGTACAAAAAGCCAACACCTTATTAAAACATTGTCGCGGACACTTCGACCACAGTACTCCATTCAAACCCCCAGGGTCAAGACAGACCTCCATTTTAAAAGAATCTCCATTTTAAGAAACAAGCAATAATTGCAAATATCAGGAAGTTTAATCTAGTGAAGTAGAAGCGATGTTGTTTATCCTCAATGAGGAGGCAAAGTAATGTGGTTCAGGCTCTTTACGGGTTAGGTATTCATTAACAAGGTTCGGCTATGTACATTTTACTGGGAAAACCACCTCGTTACCAAAGGGACACGTTGTATTTGCAATAGTTATGTTAGGTTGGGTAAGTCGGTTGACGCTGAGGAATACCAGTCTAGCGCCACACTTTAGATCACTACAGATCCATGGTGAGGCTTATTTTTTCTGAAAATTACTGGCTACTTACTGGATCGGGAATAATATTATCAAGTCTGGTGGCATAGAGCCCGATGAATTCAAGAAATCGATTGCCCAGGCTTTTTTGGAACTAGAAATGAAGTCGGAGCTAAAGCCGCAATTAAAAGATCTTTCACATTACCCATGTTAGGGAAATCGAGTTCAACAACAGGAAAGCTGTCATCATTTACATACATATGTCCCTTTTTTAAACCAGAAATCGATCCAAAAAATCCAAATCCGTTTGGTACGTGAGATAGAGAAGAATTTCTCTGGCAAACATGTCGTCTTAATTGGCGAACGTAAGATCTTACCGAAGCCAACAAGGAAATCGAGGAATCCTCTGAAACAGTAGAGACCATACGTTCCCGCACTCTTACATCAGGGAACGATGCCATTCTAGAGGATTTGGTATTCCCTGCCAAGATTTTGGGTAAACGCATCCGCTCGACGATACGCAGCTGATCAAGGTGCATTTAGATGAAAATGAACAGACCATCGTTAAGCACAAAGTTAACACCTTCACTTCGGTGTACAAGAAACTGACTGGACTTGATGTTATTTTCGAGTTCCCAGATAGCTACTAGTACATTTTTTTAAAGAAAATATTGCTTCTAAGGTCATATTCGAAAGAGGCATACTTGTAGTCTCCTTATACGTTTGAATGACGGGGACTAAACAGTATTTAACCAACCCGAAGCTTTACTGAAGCTGCAGATGTATTTTATTGGAAGTCCAGAGGGTTCTTCTAGATCTTGGATGAGGTGTCTGCCTAGAGTTCTGTATGTTATGTATATTATAGAGACCTGGGCAGTGACATAGGATCCTATCCAATGTACTGTGTGAACGTCTGAAACCTTTCTGCAGCACACTAATCGGCACTTACCAGTGTGGCTTCCGGCCCGGCAGATCGACGATCGACCAAATTTTCACACTAAGGCAGATCCTGGAAAAGACCAACGAATTTCAAGTCAAGACTCACCATCTCTTCATCGACTTCAAAGCCGCATATGATAGCATTCATCGTCTTGAGCTCTACAAGGCGATGGCCGAATTCGGGATCCCGGCTAAACTGATCCAGCTATGCCGCGTAACGCGGTGCAACGATTTGAAAACTGTTCCTCCGAACTATTCCAAACATGCACCGGATTTCGGCAAGGAGATGCGCTGTCATGTGACTTCTTCAATCTTTTGCTGGAACAGATAGTGCGCAGGGCAGGTGTAAGCACGGAAGGTACTATCTTTCACAAATCTGTCCAGCTACTGGGATACGCAGACGACATCGACATCAGCGGTCGCTCCCAGCGCGCTTGTTAGAGGCTTTTACGGTAATTGAAGAGCAGGCGAAACGAGTTGGCCTTGAAGTGAATGAGGACAAAACCAAGTACATGTTGTCAACAAACAAAGAAATATCTGTCCACCGCCTAGGACAAAACGTCACTCTTGGCAACAGTAACTTCGAAGTGGTTAAGGAGTTTACCAATCTCGGAGTAAACATCAACTCCGCACGAATGACACCTTAGTGGAGATTCGACGAAGACTTACCCTAGGAAACCGCTGTACTTCGGTTTGCAAAACATATGGGTTCAAAACTCCTAACTCGGAAGACGAAATGCATGCTCTTCAAAACATTGATCCTGCCAGTTCTGCTGTATGGAGCCGAGTGTTGGACGATAAGCGGGAAAGCAGAGCAGATTTTTAATACCTTCGAGAGAAAAATTCTTCGTCGGATATTCGGTCCTGTATGCTAGGAGGGCGAATGGAGGAGAAGATATAACCGCGAACTCTATGAGCTCACGGGTCGGGAGCCCGTTAAGTGAGTAAGTAAGTATTTCCTTTTGCAATAGTTTTTTAGTTATTTAAATATTGTCAATTTATATAGGATAAAATTATTATTATTTCTATTATTATTGTTATTGTTGTATTACTCTCTTGAATAATTAAATCCGTTACCTTTTTTTTAAAAAAATTTGCACAACTCAAAGATAATTGTATATCTAAGTGTAAAATTATTATTTAATAAAAATACAAAAATACAAAAAATACAAAAAAATAGTTAATCCATACATTTTGTTCGTATTAGGGCATCATCATAAGGTATGCCTTTTGATATAAAAACCAAGTGTCAGAGAGTTCATTATATTGTCTCTCCGAAAACGGATGGACGTACATATCTCTTGTTAGCAGTTTTGTGCCTTAATAAATAAAAATGGGAGCATATTGGCACGTCACTCTAACAACAACAATGCAAATGACTGAAATCTAATAATTGCCAAAAACCGTAGAACGTATTACAATTACATTGAAGTTCACCTGCCTTCTATTTAGGTGATCTCAAAATAGATCACATGCAATCGATGTCCAATGACAAGTTTATTTTTTTCTAATTCACTTGTACCTACTTGTAGAAAAAATAGCAAATGATAGATAAATTAAAATCACATCATCGCAGCACTTTTAAGTTTGTAATTTTATGCGAATGACTTATGTACTCGACCGGAATTCAAAATCGGATCGTGTAGTGTGCCTGATGAGGCTGACTTGACTGCCCGCCGTTCAATTCGTCTTAATTATCTAATTAAGATTGGAAGCGGCGTACATATTTTCAATGCTCCGCCATTCACCGAATTTGATTCCATTCAACATCCATGTACTGAGAGCACATGCAACACAGAAAACGACAGACGCAACACAGAGCGTTCTATTCTCGAGATTTTGGATTCGAATCGGATCGTCGGGAATGGTGCTTCACTGATGTTTTTTTTTTAGAGAGAGTAAAGACTGCGGCCAATTCTCAAAGGAGTAAGTGGCTGTCTTCATTTCTACCGCAGAAGGCAATCCCGACATGACGGGACGTTAATTCGTGTTGACAGGTCGGCCGCACAGGAAAAGTGATGCGCGTGGTTGGAAAACGATGCCGTTTTTTCTGTTTCACGATTTTTTCTTTCGATTTTTCTTTATCTTTTCATTACACTGGAAAGGGGGTTGTGAATTTTGTCAATGCAAAGCGACTCTTAAAAAACGGATCGAGTAAAACATGTGCACCTAAACTGTCATCGATGCACAGCACAGCACAGCGAATGGCGGATTCAGTGTTTTATTGTCACTACGCTGAGGTTTCATGGTGGTAGCAGTTCTTTAACTTGAATGCTTTGACAAATTGTGCCGCATGCATTTGACTTATTTATTGTGAGAGGGTTTCCCCAAGGAGATATTGTACTCGTGAGTCGTGACACCTGAATCCTGCATCAGACAGCATTTCATCTTCATCAACTGACAGTTGATGGAAGCCGACGGATTCGATGCGCATGCATTTTTCTAAAGCCGTAATCCGTAACGAGCCAAAATGAGCAATTAAAATTTAAATACTCTCAAATTATCACTCAATTACGAGAGCGAAAAAGTGAGCTCTTTGAGGCGGAAAATTAGCATGGGAGACGAACTGAGGCGCTTGATGAAGTGCCTACAAATCTGTCATAAATTTGGTTGTTAGTGACGCGCTACGCTTTAAAGTAAACCGCCAAAGGATTTCGCGAATGTGTGTTTGAAATGTGACCTGCTTTAGTGTTTTGACTCTCTTGACGTTTTGTAGTCATAATTTGTATTTATACATAATTTTCACGGACATGGAAAACGTTTGAAGAAGATTTATGTAGCGTAGGAGTCTATTTGTTTGTCAAGATGGTACTAGATCGTGTTTTCATTGAGCCATTAGCGCTGTACATCATCATTTTAAGCAAAATAACGTTTGCAAGTAGATAAATTTGTTTTTAATTATTTAGAAAAAGTTGCAATAAAACATAATCGCGGACAGCGCTGTTGAAAGAACGCCCAAGAGACTAGTAAAATTTGAAGAGTGCTAATTCAGTTGTGACATGACGTATTGTTTGTGATTTAAACCCGTTGGCTTCTTCCACTAGTAGTCAGCACTCATGTCCAAACTGAGATGTGACACATACCTTATCCATCGTGTCTCCTCTATGTTTTTGAATAGAATTTCTGTTTAATTTATTTGAATTTACTAATTTTAATTTTAAATATTGAACTTATGGATTTGTGGGCGCGCGCCGTGGCGTAGTCGTTAGTACGTTGAACTACTACACAATGCTGAGCGGGTTCAATCCCAGCAAACACCCAGAAGTTTTTTCACGACGTCACCTCCTCCGAATATCTGACAAGCATTAAAGAGCAGAGTAGGAGCTTCTTAATTCGCCGTGCGTCCCTTCTATTCGTGCAAAGCTATAACAATAGTTATATTTATTGATGGAAAAACTTACAAAGTGGCGCCCAACTATGCAACTTTTACAGTTTTTTTACGTGTATGCAAGTGTATAATTATTTCTATGACCAAATTATAAAATAGAATAATATGAACAACTCTCGGCGTAATTACCGTTACTTGAATGGGTTTTAACGCTGGAAGTACATGCTCATTTTTGAACGTAAAGGAGATACTCGTACTTCGTTGCATCGATGACGCAACGGCATTATTCAAAGTAGTCATATAAATGACATAAAAATAGAGTTTCTTGAAGTTTTTTGCTGACCAATATTTTGCTTATTGACAAAACCAGCTTCATCGCCCAAGATGATTTTTCGATGAAATTCAGGATACATAGAAACGGTGTAGACGTAGAGCAAGATCTTTACGCACAATTCGTCATAATGTGGACAGAGAGATTCCCGATTCCTGTCAACGGCGTGGAATCGACTGGAGATTTTGAACTGAAGCACTTACAGGAACAGCTGTGATATTTTCGGGACTTCTACCGGTGCGTTGTCGCACCGAGACAGTAACATTCAATAGTGAATATGTTGACTCGAATTTATCCACTCACTATAGCATGCACAGCCTGTCTGGTGGGACGATTTTTGCGCTCGAAAATTGGCGAAAGCGCTCTTAAAGTTGCGATCACCGACTCAGAAATTCGGTAGTAATTTTAAGTAATTTCCAAGCGTCCGAATTACCGCATACGAGTGAGTTAGTAGGACTCGTTATCGAATGATCGAGTAAATGATACGTAAAATGGTACTCGATAGCGTGAGCGGTAATGCCAAATCGTCACATTTCGATAACGAGTAACTCGTTAACGGATGTAGTAATTCGGCCGCTGACTGACGTTTTCACATTAACAGATCACAAAAAAAGCTTAAAGGTGCGTTAGTATTTAAATACAAAATGGTGATGGCCCTATTGAAAAACTCTTGCACATATGCACCAAAAACTTTGAAAGCCAATTGTTTTATTATTATTATTATATTTATTAAATAGTAATTAAAAATTACACGATAATCTTAAAATTTATGAGCCCAGCTGCGGAGTCTATTGGCCAATTGTATTTCGTTATTTAGTTCATCACGTGGAATACAAAAAATAACAATGGACATTTATTTTTAAAATATTTCCTTAAAAATTAAATGTTCACAACTTTATTTGACATATTATGTTATGTATTTGAAAAAACGTAAAAATGCGTCGTCGATTCTACAAAGCGTGTACTTCCAGGGTCCAAACCACTGAAACAATAACAAATCCAAGCGATAAAATACGTTTTCAAGTTATCAAAAACAAGTGACAAACTGAAAGTAAATGGAATTATAGAAAAACGACTTTCTATTTTAATGTTTAGTGCCCTAAAAACGGTATTGTAAATGCTTCTTTAAATGTTAGATGTGCGATAGATAGTGATGTTTAACCGACGGTATTTTGAAGCCGTGAGCTGACTAAATTACAAGAAGATAAGTCTTCCTGAACTCACAAGCGACAGCATATTACCCTTGCAGACATAACTCTTTTCATTTCTAGAGTGAAAAAATGCTAAATGCCAGATTATTTATGTATGTATTTATTTTGAGTTTGGTTTTAAGTGGGTAAAGTTAAATAAAAAAAAAATACAAAATGTAAGGAAATTTACATAGACAAAGTTGTATTAAACAAAATGATTTATTTTTCTATGTTTATAACTTTTGTTTAATATTGCTTGAATGCTTGAATTTGCTTATTAATTTTTTTTTGTGAATTGGGCGCTTCCACAAGTGCTTCTCTGGAATAAGAAAAGTATGGCCTCACCGTCGCACAGTGTTCCATTTCACACCATTAAGTGGACAAAATTCAAAAAATTCATGACAAAATTGAGAGTACTTGCTAACACAATTCTTGTAAAGGATAACTGAAAGATAAGTAAATCACATTTTCTCAAAGTGGAGTGTGTTACCATAATAGGTCCAGTGCACAATTAGTGTTCAATTTGTATTTAATTAATTTTTTAATTTTTTTGTGTGAAAAATTAAACCAAATTGGTATGGATTCAAGTAATCAAAGTGAATAGATTATTCTAATAAATTTTGAAAGTCTATTAAACTGTTTTTTAAAGATTTTTTTAATTATAAGATGTAAGTTTTTTTGAGGCATTTTTTATTTTTTTTGCATAGACTTTTAAATATGAGCCCCACCTTGCCCCGGGTCAGTTTTTATTTTGATATAAAACTCGACTTCTTAATTATAGGCCGTGAAAAAATCAGAGTGCGCAAACGTGCGCAAAAAAAGTAATCCTTTTTTTTGTAGGTCACCCCAATAGCCCACGTTATGGCTCTGTTAGTCGGCCCTGCTGTCCCACCATTACCTCAGAAACGAAATATTGAATCAGATAAAGACTTTGATTCTGAAAACTCACTCAATAATAGCAGCAGTGATGATGAATATGATATACACAATATAAAAAAAAAATATCAAAGAAATTTTAATTTTTTTAATTTTTTTGTTTTTTTTACCCTATAAAGTAGTTAGTATCAAAACGTAAATAAAGCACTTAAAACATAAGTTTTTTACTACAATATACTTAACTAATAAGAATAACATGAAATAGTCAAAAAAACATTTTTGTCCACTTAATATGTACTACGCGGAACACTGTGCGTTGGTCGGGGTGATAATGGAATGCATGGTAAGGTTATGCTTTCATAAGGAAGTGATATCCATTCTCACATTCGTATTTCACGTTTAACGATGAAGAAAACGGAATTCTAAAAATTAAGCTCTTCTGTAATGAAAATCCATATTTAACGTTATAGAAGCACTGAAAGAATCGATTCCATTTCGTACTGGGATGCAAAAGTATTCATAAGCGTATGCGGTATTCTATGCATCTACAAATTTCTCACCACTACAATTTCTTTGATTGTGCGAACTTTAGAAGTACAAAATGGGTTATATCTTTTGCTTTATAGGTACAGAAATTAAACATGCACCTGATCAATCAGAAAACATACATAAATGCTTCAAAGATGTACACATGCAATCATTTAAGAATTAATGAAGTCTGTGGCACTCATTTGCATTCTTTTCATTCTTTTGTAATTGTTACATTCATTGACCCCATATATGTAATATTAAAAATAAAAAAAAAATTAAAAAATTGCAGAATTTAAAAAATATATACACACGAGTAGAAAATATGCATACACTAAACAGTGGTGAAAACTAAGAAGACACAAACTAAACACTAAAATTAATTTGTATTTTTACACAATTTATGTATATTAATATCTAAACGCTGCTCCTCAAACTCGCCGTAAAGTGTGTTTAGGATAATTTTTCTGGTAAAATATAAAAGTTAGTGGTAAGTGGTCAACAGCATATGGCTTTATTGTTTTTTATATGTCCTGTATACAGATTTCAGCCCTTTAGGTCCATCGGTTTGGCCTGTGTGTTGTCCGTAAGTCACACTGTTTTATTTGTAAGGAATGTGACATGTGAGGATTAAGGATTTTCCCGAATTCACACACTTAGAGAGTGAATTTCAAAAAATCCTCTCTTAGCGGATGTCTGTGTCACTTCACTATAGGAATGTCCTGTTCAAATTTCACCACTTTAGGTCCAGCGGTCTGGGCGCTGTCTGTCAGTCAGTCAGTGAACTGTTTTATATATAGAGTTATGCTATATAATACCTGCAGAGTATTCAAATTGACGGGCAGCGTGTCTTCCTCTGTACCTTAATCTCTCATCTTTATACTCGTACATAATTCCTCATCTATAGTGCTCTCTTTCACTGCATCAGTGCGTAATTAGAAAAGTCGATTTTGTTTTTCTTGCTAAAATTCAAGAAGTTAAACCCCAATTTGGAAATCATACTACAACTCCTTAACATAGTGGTAACATTCAGATGATCTTTTTAATTTTAATTCAATAACAGGGTGTTAATGTTTAAGAGAAATGAATGAAGCATCGGTTTAAAATGATCTCTATGCATTCGAAAAATGGCCGCTTACTATGTTTAAAAAATAGATTGATGAACATCGACAGGCATGGGGAAGAGAGATAGCATTTTGATCGATTTAACCATGTTAACAGAGAGACTTAGTGCCGTCGTCGGATACCGATTTCAAAAATGATCCAATTGAATAATAAAACAGTAATATTTATTATGTTTAGCTATACCATATTCCTCCCAGGAGCAATTTTGAGTGTGGTACAGCAAAAGATTATTAGAAAATCTAAATATTACAGCGATTTACTATCGGCTCTAATAATGGTAACTAGTGGACCAGTGCGAGAAAACTGTAGAAACGCTACGCTATGAAAACGTAGGTATAGGTAATTATGTTTTTCCGTAATAACTTTACTCATATGCACTTTTTCAAAATTGTTAATACTGATGAACAAGGGTCAGTTGACAAGCTTTTGATCAGTGCGAATCATTGAAATCGGTGCAGAAGTAAACTCTCAGGAGTAATCACAAGCCCTTGCGCTAGCGATTTAATTATATAGATAGATAGATGTGTATGTATATGGAATTTGGACCTAAATAACCAATATTTGATTCCGTCAAATAATATAACAACAGAAACAAATAAAAATTTAAATGGTCTGTTCAGTCAATCCGTTTCAATTGAAATTACAACACGAATTATTGATCTTATGCTCATTGAATGCAATTATTTATGAATTCATGAAGTCTTTTACACTCATTTTCACTATTTTGCATTATTTGCTTCCATTTAAATTCATTTGTTACCAACAGTAGGTAAATTGGGAACCATTTCAAAAAAATGCACACAATACATACATATACAGTGGTAGAAAATTAATTAGAAACAATGGGAAAAATAAATATTGTTTATTTTCGCCTCTTTATTTTCATATTTATTTGCAAGATATCCAAATATCATCGCGTTTTTAATTTCACCTGTATCGATCACTGAAACTCTATCACAAGAGATAAATTCAAAAATATATTTCGTCGTTGAGATTTGTAGGGAAACTTTGCTGGGAAAATAATTCTCTGCTGAAAAGGTAAACTATCTTAAGTTGACTTAAGTGAATTTTTAACAGTTTAGTGCATTAGTCGCCAATTCAATACGCGTAGTTGTATTTAATCCTCGTCCTTGTTTCTAACTTATATCCCGAGTTGTAGAAAAACAAGAACATCTTAAGTCCATAAAACGCGTATTAAATTTACATTTTGTGTTTTGTTTTTTTGCTTTCCTGAAAAACTATGAAAATAGACTTAAGCTAGTTTACTTTTTCAGCAGAGAATTAGGAACAGTGATCAAATATTGAATAGTGAAATATTACAGCAAATCTTAATTCAATTATTTTCTGTCAGCATATTATAACATAATTATGTTACCGTCACTTGTTAGTATAAAAAATTAAGAAGGAACAACAGTTGCACGCCAGAGATGAGAAGGCTTATCGTGCAGTGCAGTACTGCCAGGAAAAAGGATCAATGGAACTGGAAAGGATCTGGTGTACACTGAAGCTAGCAGCATAGGAAACCTCAAAAAACAACAACGGGCCGATTAAAGAGAACAGAATTAATTGTTGACAGAGTAGGGCCAATCCTTGTTGCACTGGCAATGATATTCTATCTCCCATGTCAACCAGTTTAATGGCTTACATTACACTAAAGACTATAAGGAACCGACTTTTAGAAGCAGGTTTGCCGGGGTCCATTGCTCGTAAAAATCCACACGTTTCAAAATAAATATTTAAAACATCAGTTGCAATTTGCTAAGGAGCATCCACCAAAACATCTCGCATTTTGGAAAACAATCTTCTGGAATCTAGACTAATGAATCGAAGTTTAAAATGTTCTGATCCGATGGCGAAAAATAAAAGAGATGGGAAATTAATAAAAAAAAATTCCTCAAAAATAGACATCAAAAATATTGAACTCAGTGGTAGAAATGTCATGAATCTTTTTGTGGTATGGTATTGCCCGTATAGAGAGAGAGGATTTTTTGAAATTCCATCTCTAAGTGGGTGAATTCGGAAAAATAATTCGGCACTCATATCCAATACAATTTGTTTTGCCTTAACAGTGGCAGGGGGGGCGGAGCAAGGCGAGCATGGGTCAGCTAGTTGAAACATACTGAAAAGCGATCTTTAGAAGTGTGTTTATCAGCCAAAAGCGGTCACCGAAGTACACTCATACGTCTCAGTCGTTGCAATCCAAATTTTTTTTCAATAAACTAAGTACCTACGGTATCTCCGTAACTTTGAATAATTAGAAAAAACCTATTTATGGAATTTTTTGAAGGTAGATAATATGGGAATAAAGTTCCAAAAAGAATTTCGAATTCTGGAGAAATATTGTTAGTTTTACGCACTTTGGCCAATTTCGGTCATAAAATCGGCAATTTTTTTCATCTCAGCTATGCTAAAACCAAGCAACTTAAGCGAGGAGGAAAAGGCTCTCATTCGAGCCTATAAGGACGAGGGTCAAAGCAGCCGCTATAGGCAACACAGGGTCGTGAGCAACGACCGCCGAAACATGGACAACTATGAGAAAAACTGGAAATCACGTGTGAATATGGCTACAACACGTCAAGACCAACTGGTCATACTCCGAGAAATCTCCCATTCCACTCTTTCAACGAGCGAAATCAGAGATAAAGCCGGAGTAGCCAGCAGCGCAATAGATTATTCAGCAAACCGCTCATTTAAATCACCTGAGCCGACAAAACCACCACTAAATGAAACACGTTGAAATTAGCGGTTTTGCGAAGCAGCATATTTGGTAAGATCAAGAAATGACATCAGGTCGTCTTCTCTGGCAAAAGGATGTTTAATTTAAATGGCGCCGACGCGACGGCTTTAATTTCTATTTTTTTGCATTATTTGCGAAAAGATGCAATAGCGTTGGATAGAAGACGCAGCAAAGGGGGTGGTGTGATGGGGAGTTGGACAGAATCCCCAAAAAAATAATTTCCTAAGTTTAATGAATTGTTTGGTCGACTCCGGTGAACTTTCCAGCGGGACAACGCTCTCATACAGTCAGGGTCAAAATGTAGAACTTTTGCCATGGCCGCCATACTCACATGCATTGAACATAATAAAAAAGGTGGATTTTATGACCCAAATTATTGGTCAAAGTGCCATGAGATGAAACTAACAAATTCTTACTAGAATTCAATATTCTTCCTGGAGTTTAATCCGAAGAAATCGTACCAAGTTTATTGAAACAAGAGTGGATTTAAACGACTGAGACGGAAGTGTATACGAATATGTATGGGCGGAACCCAAAGATCCTTTAAAAAACCCCAATGCTTATTTGTTTTTCTTGTAAACTGCATCGTCAGAATCACACTTTGGGATTAAAGCTAGAACAGGATTCAAAAGCTTGATAATTAAAAAAACAAAACATGTTGCAAAAGATTTACGACCTATTTCTTGATTTTTGTTGCGCGGAGTATAATAATTTGGCATTGTTCTTTTCATTTGAAAAAAACATCTTTTATCTCTTTCCCACCAATGAGATAAAAAAAAAACCAAATATATTGTATTGTACTCCTCATAAGCGATTTGAAAATTAATTGATTGGCCCAAAGTTGAGGAAGCAACAACAAGTGACAGGTCTAGGAATATACATATGCACGTGTGTAAACAACCACCCAACCATTCAAAAATATTGTTTTCTTAATACAAAGGATGTTCGCTTGTCGCATTAAATATTTACTACTTTGCCTAATAAATTATTAAGAGACACACTCACCTAGGGCTTCCATGTCAGGGGCGCTGCCAGAAGCAGCAATGGTTGAGGAATGATGTGGTTGCTGCATCTTCGAAATATCACAGTCACTCGCCAGCTGTAGAAGATTATTTACCGAAAAACGTTTCACATTTTCAGATCCTTTCGCCGTCGCTACGTGCATGCTACTAAATTGATTATTTGCGTTCAACAAATCACTTTTGCCGCCATCGGTGTTGCCGTTGTATACAGCATGAAACATTGATCCTTGACTCTGAACGTTATTATAACCGGCAGCAGAGGGATGCTCAACAGGGGTGGCTGCCATTAGCCCACTGTGAAGGTGCTCCAGTGATGCCTGATTGTTGTTGCCATAAAAGAAACTACCCGGCGTTTCTATGGACGCATCCAAATGCTGATAATTTAACATGCTGCCTTATTCTTCTCTAGCCCCCTCCACAAAAAACAAAATCGTTGTTGGAATCTCTACGTTGTTCTCTGCCGACAGAACGACGAATTCGCTTTCGATTTTCCACTTAATTAGTCAATAGTTAATGTAATTAGCAAATTAGTCGCGTGAATCATTTATCAAGTAAACCCAACAACAACAACAAGACGAACAAAATGAATCCGCCCGACGCGTTGCTTTCGCTTTCGACAGTATTTACTTCAAGCACACTTTCGTGGCACGCGAATTCGCTGGGAAATTTTTGAAATTTTCAAAACTTTTTTTTTGTTTCTCCTTTTTTTTGGTTTTGGCCGGCGCGGCGCTCGTAATTAAATTAACTCGGTACAAACGGTTTAATTAGGATAATTGCTGTTTAACACTAACCACCCTATAGTCAACTGACTACTGAAATTACTCAGCGAGATTTTGATGTTTCGCTTTGGAATCATCTCGTTTTTGTTCTTTTTAAAAATAGTATCCCCGAGCGGATTTAACGTCCGTTCTGTGGCGTGTGTATGCCTTTGAGTGTGTTCGGTGGTAGTTGCATCAAATCAGAGAATGAGATACTTACGTGGAGTACGGATCGTATGGGATATTTTTAGATTGAACGTCGTTATTGGTTAAAATTAAAATTTCATGAAACGAGGAAAATTAGTGTGTGAGTATTTGTGGGTGGTTTTTCTTTGCAGGGAAACCGCACCTTCTTAGACGTGCCAGCGATATAGACAGACCGTGTTCTTCTTCTTCTGTTTTTTTTTCTAGGAGGGATTATGGGAATAATTTTGATTGGTTAATTCATCTAATTTAATTGAATTAGATGCAATCATAGATTATTTGGTTAGTTTTTTTTTTAGCGTAGCTTGTCACGTGCTTTTCTAGTATGTAATTGAAAATTTGGAAAATGGATTTTATAATCAGCACCGAAAAATTATGAATGAATCGATCGACAAGCGTTTAGTTAATCAAATTTTAATTATAATATATTTTAAATATTTTCTTTTCGATAGGAATCATTTGCAACTGAACTATAAAGGACTGCGGGCTCTGTTCCAGGATCATCTGTAACGGAAAAAGAAGTCCTGAACCAACCAGTGGACTTGCGAAAAAGGTCGTACGTGCTGTATCCGCGTGCTAATGTTACACCTGCAAGTTCTTCGCAGCCTTCCCTCTCCTACGCCCGTCCGGACACATTCTGTTTTAGTATGTATTAAGCCTTAAATGCGCAAAATTTTTAGTTTCTGATGAAAAAAATTATATGGACTAATTGAACAATCCGAAATTGAACTACATTAATTTTTTTTTTAATAAACTTGCAAGAACGGGCTAGAAAATAAAAAAATAAGGTCGATGCATATATGCATCAGTGCGCATTAATATGTATTAAAATCTCAACTGAAAAGTTAGTTTACAGGCTACGTTTTTAACGTTTTTCGGCGAAACGGCTTGCGCAAATGACAATTATTTTCGGCCGGGGAAAACACACGCATTATAGGTAGCATAAACTCAACAAAATAACAGAATTGAAACATCGAACAAGAGGTCAGGGGGAGGAACAATAGAGGCCTTTACGGCATGACCTAGGCGCGCTAGTATTTGTATAACCGGCAGCCACTGCTACCTAAGTTAATCTACATATTATGTAAGGACGAAACTGATGGGCTGCTTTGCTTAGTGAACTAGATGGCCTCCCTCTTTTGACCAACTACTTATTCGGATACGCATATGCACACATGATAGTTGCTAGCTCAAACCGGAAATCACCTTGACTTCCTCGAATTAGTCTCGCAATATCGTTCATAAAACAACCACGAGTTGATAGTTGTTAGGTCTATCAAATGATGGACAATTCTGCAATACAACTTTCTGTACCGTCCTTCAAAGCTATCAAGCCGGTCAACGCTACCCATATGTTTGCTGTAATGGGATATTATGGCAGGTCATGGAACATCAATTAAATTGGTTAATATTTTTGGTTGGTTTATATTTTGGATGGAATTGTTTCTGCGAATGCGCACTGATTCATATATGAATCGTCTGAATTTTTGGAAATTGTACGCAGTATATTGAAATAAATATTATTTTGTTCACTAATTATAAAACAAAATGTTTCAAACTTACACAAATATATTTTATTAAGCAGTTTCCAACTATTTATATATTTTTAAAACATTTTTAAACTTCGCAAAGTTTCACCGTCAGCTAAAACACGAAAAATAATTTTGCAATCCCTCTTATTACAAAAAAAAAACATGACATAAGAATGTTGAATCTTTACACACATAAAGAGAAGTATTTTAAATACGTGAATTGGGGCCTACTGAGATTTAAAAGTTAAAAGATTTAATTTAAATCTGGATTTTTTGAGACGATTCATATATGGGACACGGCGCGTTTAAGGGTTAAATGATCACTATTGGCTGCAACATTCTGGAAGGTTGTACTCGTATATGCCTCCAACTTTGTTGCATAAGAAAAAAGAAAGTAAGAAGTTATTGTTTGCGGTTATTCGAACAGTATTCAAGATCTGATTTCTAAAGCTATCAGTCGCAAACTTGATCTTGACCTGGAGCCATGCTGTTCTACTGAAATTCTTTGCACAATTTCTTATTTATTGTTACGAAGAAGTCCCGAAAAAAAACGAGAAACTTCACAAACAATCCCATTTAGAGAAGAAAAAAAAAATAGCTACATTACATATACCCCCTGTTCTTCATTTAATGAAGAACCAAATGAAGTTAACATCGAAGTAATCGATCCATTATATTACTAGTAGACCAGTGCGAGAAATCTCGCATGTAGTAACCCTATAACCTTATACGGTTTACGAATAAAAAATGAGAACGTAGGTATAGGTTATAATGTTTTTTCATAAAAAAGGAGATGGAGCACTTTTGGGTTAAGAGCGTACATCAATGAAATTGGTATAAAAATAACCCAAACGATGCGAAATTGATATCGGGGTGGGAGCTGGAGGCCACTGCGAAACATTAGGAGTCAATCGTGCCTTTAGAATAAACAGCCTCTTCCAAGCTAAGATCACTGCTGGACTCAGGCTGCAAAAATCAGCATGGAGGACAGTAAAGATTACTGATGTATACACTGATAGCCAGGCAGCCATAAAGGCTCTGAAATCACCAGTAGTAGATCAAAGCTATAGTAAGGAATTGCAAGCGATATATTAATGAGGCATCTATGAAAGCGCTGACCCTATATTGGGTTCCAGGGCATATGTATATCACAGGTCACAGGCAATGAAAGAGCAGACAAACTCGCAAGAAAAAGATAATAAAATTCTCGAAGATGGAGTCATAAATAAAGCCAATTTATTTTGGTTTTGTGTCCAGTTTATGATAAGAAAAGATCACATTGTCTGGTTAACCTCAGTCGGAGTGAACTACTCAGTCTCTGGTGTCATTACTTGGCACTGCACAACTGGCATCAATGCGGAGCATCTCAGCATATTCTTCAATATTTACTGCAGAAGGACTGGAATATGTGCTTCACCTGCTGTGCGATTATCCGGTCCTCGCCGACAGAAGAATGAGATTCTTGGGCAGTTACTTCTTCACAGAGATAGAGGACCAGATACTACTACATATCTGGTTGGTTTTAAATCGGCATAGTTCACAGGGTTTCCATGGTGAGCAAAAATGGGCACAATAATAGACCTTATTCATGGTCTAAGTGAGGAATGACGAAAGTCACAGGGCATATACCTAACCTAACCTAAACATTTGTAAAACTATACTCTAAGAAAAAAAATTTATAAAATTGTAACTCAATTTTAACGGTAAGTAGTAAAATAGGTATATGTTAGGTACATACCCAGGGTAAATACATATGTATGTAATGTACATATATTAAGAAAAAAAGTTGGTTCGTATAGTCATAGTGCTAAACTTGTAGCGGGCGCTTTAGATGAGTTTGTCATTTTGCTGACTTAATTTTTTTTTCTCTAATGTCTATTCCTCAAGCCTATTTTACAATTAATTTGGAATTAAATATAAACCTCGCCTAGACAGAGTTTTATTTATGTACACCATATTTAAAACAAGAGAAGAAAACCGACTTCATTCATTTCTTCCACTACCCAAATAAAATCCTTAAAACATGTCGACTTTGAAAATTATTAGGTGAAGAATTGTTGACAATTTTAACTATTTAAGTAGCAATAAATACCCATTAAAATGTCACTTGTTGGACACGCCCCGTCAATAGAACATGCCACAGAAGGACAATAATCATGCACTCAAAAGTATCTTCAGGAAGTGGGTGCGAAGCGATAATTGTATGCAACACACGTCGAAAGAAACCACACTCGACATAAGAGAAGATCCTTAATGTTGGTTGGACATGTTTGTGTTCATTTTGACTTGTTACTTAAAACATGTGGCGCCATCGAAGAAATCAAAAAAAAAAAAAAAAAAAAACGCCTTCCATGTTTCCACGCTCAATTAGTTATGGCATCTGGGCAATAAATTAACGCAATTATTTAACTTGCTTACTAAGTTATTAACATTTTGAGTTAGAATGATGTGCATGCAATGTGAATGCTAGTGATGTGATGAAAGACAGGCAACCAGTAACAAAAATCAAATCTAAGCTGATTTCTGTCGTATTTTAGTGGACGCATGAGAGGACATTTCATATGTTTTTAAAACATTCTACATCTTAAAAAAATTAATCCATCTTTCAATGGATGTTAGTGGTTTCTGTAGTTAAATTTTATCATAGCTGGAACGATTTAAGAAGCATTTTTCTTAGCTTACCTCGATTTTGATTTACTTTCACGCGTTTATTGATAGAAACGCCATATCAACCGTTAGACCCAAATTACATACAAACATGAAAATCCAGTTAGTGTTGTTGGAGTAAGAACTGCAAAAGGAAATGACACGTGAGAGGTGACGTTCAGATGGACGTCCGAGTATCATATGGAACAGCTTTCGCATATCCTTTCGGTACAGCGGGTAGTGAGTTATACGAGCATATATACATACATACATGGGTATGTACAGTACAGTACATATCTACGTACAATACATGCCTAGTTGGTAATTTCAATGTCGGACCGGATCTATCAGTAACGAACAGTAGATAAACACCGAGCAGTTTAATCCTAATCATAGGTAGATTTACTGAAAACGTTGATATCTAAAGTTCGTGAGACATAAATTTCAAACGAAAAGGGATGTTTCATCCTACTTTAAAGGGCGCAACAGCCTATATTGTGTATCTAATAATCGAATTTGTGTACATATGTATGTACGAATAGGTAAAAAAAATTAATAAAACTATGTAAAGTATGATTTTTAATATTCTATCACGAACTGAAATAATTTCCCTTTTACTCGTCTAAGTGCATCGCCATTAAATGAGAGCATAAATTACATAAAAGGTATTAAATTGAAATGAACTTCATGTCTTATCAAACATTTAAATTTATTTTTTTTATAATAATGTTAACTCCGAGCACAGACAAGAGAAATATTTCTCTTGTCTGTGCTCCGAGTTAGCCTTAAAATCCCCATTTCAAGATGACCATGCAAAAATTCTCTGCAGATTTGAATAAAAGAATTTCCTTCTCCATGACTACAACCATTTACACATGTTGGTTGTAGTCCGAAATTAAAGAATTCCATTTTCCAAGACTACAACCATTTCCCCAGTATTTTCGTTATACCTAATGTTTTCGCTTATTACGTTTTTTAATAGATGGCACTGATACGAATCTGATATGGGAGTCTCTAAAATTAAGCAAACAAGTTCAATAACTAACGTTGAGTGAGATGACGTTGCAACTATTACTTTTGCCGTATTCACCAAGTCCATAGCACGTGTTCAACACTTAACAAGGAATTTCTGTCTATGAATGGGTAAAGTATTTTATGGCTTACTTAGGTGGCGCTACAGCTCGGGGTGAACCTGGGCCTGCCTCTTGCAACCATTTGTGTGTGCGTGTTAGCCAGTGCCGGTTTTAGCACTACCAGCGCCCTGGGCGAGATTTCTACGGCGCCCGCGATCTGCTATACAAACCCATGTGAAAAGAGGAAAGATTTAAATAAGGGAAACAATGAAATAAAAACCTTTTATGTATTAAAAAAAAAAATAAAATAATTTTAGTTTCCTGGCCTTTCTATCGCCAAACTCTCCTACATATGACACCGAAGTCTATGTTTCCTTCAAATTCATTTTCGATTGACAAAGTTGCCAATTTCAATCTAGATTGAAATGCTGTCGATCGCAGATCGGAATACGAGTTCATCACACAACATAAACCATTTTTAACTGATTTCGAGCCTACAGTTAATTTTAATTCGAGATTATCACAGAGTTTGAGAAGGTCTGGTTTTTCTGGAATATTTTTTTATGTTACACAAAAAGGACGAAGATTCGTAGTACTAATTTAACTGTTCAAATCATTCACTGAGTGAAATTAAGGTAGTGTCCAATAGACAGTTGAAAAATCTAACTTTAAATTTATTTTCTGGAGAAGCTGTACATCGCATTCTTATTGTGGCTTTCAATACAAGTTCAATTTCAAGTTCTTCAGTTAATTCCTTCGCTGTTTAAATGACGCTTTTAAATCCTGTTTTTCTATACTCTTCCAAGAAAGCGCAGAATTTGTTCAACACTCCTGTGCATTTATCGAGATCCATGTCCACTGATGGACTGCTTTTACACTGCTTATTCTTGCTCCCCAACATATTTCACTAAGTTTTGTTTATAGTGTATAAGCCTAAGTGATCAGAAGCTGGAAGCAATGTGAACAACTTCTGAAGTACCCCAAATAATGTGACGGATTCGAATTATTTTCAAGTGCACCGGTGTAATGAGCGGTGTTCCACTTATGATTCAAAAATAATATTAGCTCTTTTTTAATAGAATGCTAAAATGGGATAAATAATAAGTTTTGTCTATTGACGGGGATTCCATGGATATCAGTACTCGCGTTCCAGTGTTGCAACCTTAATGATTTTGTCGCCAGATTAAGGGGATTTTAGACTCTTACAGGTGACCTGGCCGCTGCCGAAAATGCCACAAGTCACAATATGCAACTGGATCGGCGCCCCTTCATGTCAGGCGCCCTGGGCGGTCGCCCAACCGCGCCCTACCCTAACGCCGCTACTGCGTGTTACATCTTCGCACGAATGGAAGGGACCTATAGTTTTTTTTCGACTCCGAACGGCGAGTTGAGAAGCTCAATCATGACAAATGATTGCTCTTTGATTGCTTGTCAGACATTCGAAAGATGTGGCACCGTGAAAAACTTTTTAGGTGTTGGACCCGGGCTGGGATTGAACCCAATAGTTGGGATAGGCCAATGCACTAACCACTACACCAAGGTGGCTTCATGGCTATGTTCGTCTTTTGTTGTACCTATATGTTCTTTAGTTGTTAGTTTTTGGTCCAAATGCATGGCCAGGTACATATTTAACAGTTCTGTTCCAGGTAACTCTTAGACCATTTATACTTATTGCATTGCTGGGAAGGTAATAGCTCTTTCATTTTCTTGCTTTATCAGCAGTTATGTTTATCTTCCATTTGTTTTAATATGTTACTAATATTTCAACCGCATTTTGTAGATTAGTCTCAATATTGTCATCTGTGTCATCAGCATAAATATATATAATGGTATCTATGTGTGGAAGATCCGATGCATAAATATTGTTCATTGTATAGCACGACGACATGAATTTAAGCCGCGATCAAAAAATGAAATTGGACCGCGCGGTCTAAATTCATCAGATGACATGAATTTAGGCCGCGATGTAGAAATGAAATTAGGCCGCGCGGGAGTATTACGATAACCGGGGCGCCGAGGTTTGAAAATGCCATTTTGTGGATCTCGGTGAAATATGCAGAAAATATAAAGTAAAAAATATTGATTTATCGCTTAGGTTAGGAGATATTGAGGTTTGAAAATTTGAGTAAAGAAATTTATAAAATTGTAGTTTTTGAGGATCAGACTTTGAAAAAATAAAACTAAAAAAATCGCGCGATTTTTTCTGATCCTCAAAAACTACAATTTTATAAATTGCTTTACTTAAATTCTTAAAAAGCAATTTAATTTTCGTATCGCGGCCTAAATTCATATCGTCTGATGAATTAAGCCCGCGCGGTCTAATTGAATTTTTTGATCGCGGTCTAAATTCATTGTATGATATGAATTTAGACCACGATGAAAAAATGAAATTAGACCGGTATCTCGGCCTAAAAGGGCATATGAATGTATTTATTTGAAAATGCATAATATGGGAACCTAGTAATGGTAAATTGGGACAAGTATCCGCAGTAATTCCTAGATGAGTCACCGCTTCCGTACACTGTGCCGGTATGTGGTTTTACAGATATAATGACTATTCTTCGAGAAAGGAAACATAGACTCGTTCTTTGTGTCTCCTGCACACCTGAAAAGGAACATTTAGTGCCATATATTGTCCTTGAAACCAAAATCTTGGAAAATATCATCCAAAGATTGGAGTACAAAAACCTTAACATTCTTTCAGTTTTGTTAAAATTCGTTAACCAAATAAAAAGATATTCAAATTTGAAATCCACCTCATATCTTTGGCCCGCCTGTAGATACATACATACATACAATATGTATGTATGTAATTTCAATGTACGTCACTTACTTTCCACTTATCAGCTGGCTCCACAGATGATGATGATGATGTTGATGAGAGACTCATGCTCGTACCAGAGTGCCATAAACTCTTAAACACGTCATTCTTAAGAATTATATTTCGTTGGAATGTAAAAGTTTTTGTTTTAATTTTCTTTTGAATTTAGTTCTTCTTAAGAAACTACCGCTGTTAATTCGTGCTAATAGCATAACTAAACATTCTTTTGTAAGCTACTATTTGTTGAGGCACACATTAGCTTTTTGGCAGCATGAGGTTTTTTATTAATTTTCCAATTCCAAGTACAAATAACAGATGCGGCCTCTGCTTTTAGTTTCAATTAACTGCCACTGCCAGGTCTAGTACAAATGTATAACAGGTGTACTTAGAGTAGCATGTATGCAAAGCATCCAATTTTGTTTTATGAAAATTCTCAGTTTCATCGCACTCTTTTCCATTAGCATCTCGCGATCAAGAAGTATGGTAGAAGCTTTCATTTAAAGAAGAGAATAATTCTCAACTCAAAAAAGTTTACTTCTTCACTTCTGTTGTGTAGGTAGTTCAGAATTCAGATACCAGCAGACATTCGTGCGGTTCACTTGCCTCTTCGTGGATCGGTCGTTATCGTTAGCTACAAAGATACAAAGTACATACATGCATTTTAAATTCGAGCAGTTTTATCAGTGTTATCAGTTTCATACTCGTAGTATCACCCGCCGGTATCAATAATAAAGTTGTTAAGTGTTTGTGTTCTATTGAATTTGAAGTGTACATATGGTTCTACTTCGTGTGGACTTAATATAGCAGCTTTGTAGAACAGGTAAGTAAGTTTTTTTTTTTACCTCTGACTGTCACATGGGAAGCATACTTATACACACATACGTACAGCCCCCACGATGCGATGGTTTCAGAAAGAAATATTCCGTGCATGTTGTTTGATAGTGGAAGTTCATTGTCGTATTCCTCTCTTTATCTGAAAGATGTATTTTTTTTTTATTTATCGTTATGTCGAAACCGAAACCGGCTATTCAAGAGAAATTATTGCTTGTCAGCTGTCAATTTTAGTTTTTTTTTTTAAAATTAGTATTAGGTTATATGTAGCTCATATGTGTTTAAATATGAGTTTCTTATGTACATATGTACATATGTGTACATAGGAAACAACAATTTTAATTTAAAATTAAAACATTGTGCAAATTCAGTTGTCTGTTTGCTTTTGGGTTTTTTGTTTTTGTTTTGATAGTCAGGTTGCTGTACATATGTACATATGTACATATGTATATTGCACCGCCAAAATCGTGTGTGAATTAAACTGGTTTCTCAAGTTAAGCAGAATAGTGATTAGAACTTTTTATAGCATTTATTAAAGTTGAATAAAATCGAAATCTGCATATTATGGAAATACAATGACATAATATTAATGAGGAATGCTGTAAAGCGGCCCTTACACGGTTAATCGATCGATGCCAATTACTTATGTGCATTTGTAAAAATGTATCTGTGGGCGTCACACATAGAAATCAAAATATGTATGTTTGATTTTGCATGACCAGGATCATGCTGATTGATGTGTGTAAGGGTGGGATTGACCTAATTACATACTTCATTGTGATTGGTTTCGCGGAATAGTAAACATAACTGCCGTTGGTAGTCAAAGCGGAAAAAGGAATAGCGAAGACCGAGCATTCACATACATACATATGTCGGAATTTATTGAAGCTTATTGGATTGATACTTACTGCGGTTGTAAATTTTAGAAGTGAAAAGCCGCTGGCTAACAGGAATCGCTACACGCATAAATATATCTTATCTTTTTTCATAATTAAGGGGTTATATACAGTCAGGAGGGCTAAAAAAAGCGATTTTTCAAGAATTTTTCCTGAGAAAACTTTTAAAGTTATTAATGTAAAATTACACGTATTCAGGTAACTTTTAACTGTATTTCAAGATTTTTTATTTGTAAAAATAATAATTTTGAAGGCTGCTATAGCTGATCTCCCAGAGCTCCTCTCAAAAAAGGCGTCTTGCGGTGACCACGATATCTCTGGACTGGATCATAGAAAATGAAAAAACCAAACGGTTATCGTTAAAGAAATGTATAATCTAGGTTTTAATCGAAGGAATAAGCAAAATAACATTTCTTGCAAAAATGGCGTCCTCTCAAGAAAAAAAAAACGATTTTTGGCCAAAATTTCGGCACTAATTTGACAGATGTTTTTTTTATAAACAATTTTAAACTACAGATACGTTTTTTCACAGAACCCGATCAGGTGTTTTTTCAATTGCACATAGAGTTCCATGAAATTATTCTTAAAAAATATAAGGGTGGATCATTGCACATTATTTTTTCCTGTTATCAGTACTGAACTGACTGTACTGATAACAGGAGCCTTAAATAATAAGATAAGTTATTACGAACATTTTCCTATGGAAGATTAGGTATGTTTAAAGCTACTTTTTTTTTTTTAAATTGACTAACGTTCCTTTTGTTTGGAATTAACGTATCCAAAAAAATTAATTGATATTAATAAAACGGCAAAGGAAAGAAAAACAAATATTCAATACACGTTATAATTCTTTATTTATGTTCACTTGCTAAAAGATGCTTGATAGGTGTCTTGAAAATTCAAATTTGCTTAAGAGGCAACCTCGAATAGACCAGCTGATAAGCTTTACATAGAGTACATTGGCCGTTGACCTCAAGGAGCATAAGTTACTAATTTTTTCAATACAATGACACTGTGTTTGACATAAATAACACTTGAATTTTCATACATATTACACTGGGGAACGATTTAAAAAAAGTTGTTGAGTTAAATTTTTCGGCTGTTTTACAGTTAAATAGGTACGCTGATTACATAACTGTACTTAGTTTTCTTCTATCACGACAATTTTTTATTTTTATAATGCAGTTCGTTAGTACCAAAATACAAAATATAATTTAGGTAATATCGAAGTACCGTGGTAAAAATAAATATCTTGAGAAAAAAATCTCGTAGCGAAAAAAAACTAAAATGGGATTGAAAGGGAAGAGTAGTACTAAAGGATGCTTTAGTTAGAAATTACTATAAAAATTTGCTGTTCTCAAAAAATTAAAATATCGCCAAAAATCGTGTTTTTTGAAATTTGTATATCTCAACATTCTGACGTCCTAGAGTAATTTTTATTGCCAGATTTAGATTCAGCATGCTAAACTCTTTATACTGATCATGTTTTTATTGAAACAACGATTCCGTTGTAGGCCAGTGTTATCGTAGAGATTAAATGCAATGACAATTTTCTATACGACGGTGGTGATTTACTTTACTTGAGGTGGCTCTATAGCTCGGTTTGAACCTGGGCCCTGGGCCTGCTTAGTCCTTCTCGCAACCATTTCGTGTGTGCATGTTATATTTTTGCACGAATGGAAGGGACCTACAGTTTTTTGCCGACTCCAAACGACGAGTGGAGAAGCTCAATCGTGACAAATGATATTCTTTGATTGCTTGTCAGTGGCGTTCCAAAGAGGTGGCACCGTTAAAAAAAAACTTTTTTTAGGTGTTGGACCCGGGCTGGGATTGAACCCGGGCATCATTGCATAGTAGTCTAACGCACTTACCACTACACCACAGTGCTCATTGATGGTGATTAATGCCCCATATAAAATTTGGGCACTAAACAAGGACGAATATAGTTTTTTGTCTATGCACTTGCTTGCCCATAATTTGAAGTCTCAATTATTATGAGTTCTCGTTGTTGTGCAGTGCCGCGAATTTATTCTTTGGTGTTTTCGTCATTTTCGGTGTTAAGTGGTGTTCTTAATCTTGTTGTGTGTCTGTTTTCTGGGACGTTATTATGTTGGTGCCATATGCACCTGTCCAATGATATTATTAACGATAGTTAGCTCCAATGGACGGAACACCTGCTCTTCAGTTGTTCGGTGACAAGTGACACTTTTAAAGAATTTGAAATAAGTTATCTCTTGACTTACCGTTTTCTACTCAGTAAAAAAGAGAAGGTTTTTGAGAACTAGTAGTTTCAAACCTTAAAAAAATACAACCTAAGTATTTTATTACATACTAAAAATACTTAAAACTTAAAGATTCTCTATTCGATGGGGATTCGCAACACGTGCTTTATTAAGAATACTGAATCCTATAAATAAATAATTTATATCAGTCCAAATTCTAAATATAAGTCTTTCATTCGCACAGCATATACAACGCTACTCTAATCAGACATCTAAGAGATGGTTTTTTTAAATTAGATTTTAGATTTTATTGCAAGTAATAAATTGTTGTTTTTAATAACAAATTGACAAAACTGCAGCATTGCCATTTGCCGTCTACGGAATATAAGTTTAACATACAATTTATAAAAGAATATTAATTTATTTATTTGCATATGTATCTATATAATCGGTTAATTAATTTGTATAACATAATATTAAATTAAAATGCAAAGGCACTCCTCAGAGAGTTGTTATTTACCCACTGCTATGAGTTCTGGTCAACATCCTTATTGAGTTACGCTCTAAGCATATAAGCGTAACTGCTTCCTTCATATCCTGAGCCGGAGGCGCCATAAGCAACCACCAGTAAATTGGCAAGTACGTGTGGACTAAACGTCAATCCTCAGAAAACCTTTTCATCAGAAAATACAAGTTACCGCCTTTCAAGCTCCCGAAAATAAACAGGACAGAGCTAACCCTATCGGGGCCAGCAAAGTATTTTGGCGTTATATTGAATAATAAGCTTAATTGGAACTTAAGCATACAATATAAACTCGACAGCACTTATTATTTGTAAAAGAGCGGCGGGAAAAACATGTACTTGCTATACGTCATGATAGTCAGACCCATTCTCACATATGGAGCAGTAGTCTGGTGGAAAGCTGCAAAAAAAAAAAACCATATTGGCAAGATAAGTGGCGGTACAGAGAACAGCATGTGCTGCCGTTACAGGTGCCCTTCGCACGATGCACACGGCTGCCGTGGATACGTTCCTTTACATGCTGCCACTCGATTTGCATCATAGGCAACTAGCGGGTCTACGTATAGCGTATACCACGACTCACCAAGCCATGTCCTTTCAAGAATAGCAGCATAGGACTTTGTACTATTTTTACAGAAATCCAAATGGATAACCCAATACGAATAGACGGTTCCCTCTTCACTCTTGAATTTAACACACCATACAAAACGTTGTAAACAATGCGTGAAGAGTGTATGGACAACACAGTTGTTAACTCGGCATACAGACCCTGTAGTCTTTTCGGACGGGTCCAAAACTGCAAAAGACACGGTGTCTGGTCTAGGATGCCTGCAGCGTTTTTCAGGCAGAACTTCTGGCATGAAAATAAAGCTAATATTCAGCAAGGATATTGATATTTACATCGACAGTCACGCTGCGCTAAAGGGGGAGCTGCCACCAAACGAGGTGGTTGAACTTGCTCAAACGTTATGCAGCATTAAATCATTGGTATTAGAATCTTATACGAAAACGGCTGACCATATATGGTCTAAAAGGGTAGAACGGAGGGTTTTTAAGGCCGGGTTGGAATTGGAAGCGTAAAAGGAATAGTGAAATCCTTAGACTGAGCGAGGTACAAATTAGTTATATGGAGAAGGTAGGCCAAATCATCCATAGACAGGCTCTAAAATATTGCAGTATAGTCCACTCTGGTACCTAGTGTTATGTTATGGCTCAGGCATACAACCCCTCCTAATCTAACCTTACCTGTTTTTTTATTATTTAGTCTTTTCCAGATAACATCAAATATTTAATTAACTCTAGTACACTAATCATAACCAGACTGACAGAGTAGCGACACAACCTAGACGGTGCGCGCGGCGTTTCAAGAGGAACTAAACAGTGGAACCTTAGGCGCTAGTGCCTCATCCGAACTGTACATGCTCTGATCAGTTATATGTACATTGTGAGTCGATTCGACTCATGTTTAGTGTTCTAGCTTCTAGGGTTAAACCAGTTAAAGAGATACATATTTGTGTTTCGGATGTTATTCAATTATAGATTTGGTTTTTAGTTCACTTTTTAATGCATTGAATGCGCTTTGATAATTGTTAACTCGGCCATATAATCAGAGCTCTAAGAAGAGCCTAAGTGAGCACATCGAGCTTGAACAGAGTGCGGTTGGAGCGCTCTGATTTATTTTTGAAATACACTTGAGCACTTAGCTGTTACAGTAAAACCTCCTAATTGGGACACTCCAGCGGACTAAGAAAATCCGAACCAAATTGTAGGTGCCCCGGTATGTGAGGACCTCCAAACTAAGCCAAATATCATTTTGTACCAATTATACTGCTGCCTCTGTTCGAAACTATACAAAAATTAATGAGTGCTTTGTGGATTGTGGCAACAGGTATGAGCAAGATTTTTTTTGCAAACGCAATTCCGATATTCCAGGGGAATCCCTTATTTATATGCATCATACATATGTACAGTATGTGGCCAATGAATTATGACCGATCGAGTTTTCAACGAATTTTTGTATTTTTTGATGTGAGTGTTCTGTGAAATGCGTTTTTTCGTTAATTTTTTTTAAAAATACGGTTAGCTACGGATTTTCTCTATACTTTCTTTAATTTCAATAGCAGTCACCGAAGGTCTTACCTACGTGCGTACGATAAATGTGCACAAACACATAAAAAGGTTTAAAGGTGATTTTCTTAAAGTTATCTTTTAGCTCGTAGTTGGCAATAGTAGTGCGGTTGCAAAAAAGGATTGTAATAAGTGGAAAAGTGATTTGTGACTTAAATTAAACAAGTTGTAGTTAGTAACATTAAATATTTGTTTGAACATTTATACATATATACATCTCATAGAAAGTCGGAAACCTTATTTTAATTGATTTTTGTCAATATGGGTTAGAAAGCCGACATTTGTGTCGAAAAAAAAAAATATCACAAGTTGCTGCTTGGTTGATTGAGAAGATGTCCAGCTATGCTCAAATAGCCAAGATTGTTGGAATTGCGTAGTCTTCAGTAGTGAACAAAACAGAATACGTGGATATACCAGGTGGTTCAACCTTGCTTAAGCCAAATAATAGGCAAAACTGTGGCAAAAAGAGTAAAACAACAGCAATGACTGACGGGAAAATCGTTCAAAGAGCTCTACAGCAATGTAATGCACCAGCTCACTGCATTTTGAAGGATTTGAACGAAGCTGGAATCGACCTATCGTTGAGTACCTCGCAAAAATATTTCTCATCGGTCATAATTCAATGGTCACATACTGTACATACACACAATCAATTCTGACACTTGTAATTATTTCAGATTTGGATTAATTGATGTGGCGTCAATCCGAAACCTAGAAATGGATAAAAATCGATTTTCTAAATAACATTACATATTATGTATGTATGTGCAGCGGTGCTAGCGGTGAAATTACTAAAAACAATTATAAAGAAAAATTTTTTTTGAGTTTTTGTATTCACTGTAAATTAAAGAATAACTGATAGACATACATATTTACACGCAGTTCTTTGGATTCTGAAAATATTCTTCCTCACTGGACTCGCTGTCTTTCAAGTCCATTAACATAATATCCTTACTCTACCCGATGCCGATGTTGATTGAATTCTCTAAAAATTTCTTCCACATTGAGCTTGAAATTTCGATTTTCATGGATTTTTGTCTAATTTGTAAACGTTGCGTCAAAAAACGCAAAGATGTCCAACACACAGTAAGGTCAAAGATGACCTAGCCATCTCTGTCATCGATCTGTTTGCGCGTTCAGCGATGCCATTTTGCGAACTCTACTGTCTCTTTATTCGCTCTATGACTAGAAATTGACGTACGCACGTTCGTCACTCCTGAAGCCTTGATTTTGCCAAAAGATTCAGGGCTGTACCTCGTGCTTGAATGATTTAAATGCATCAATACATCGGGTTTAGCTTTGAAAAAGTATATAAACGTTGGTTGAATTTTCTCTATATGAGAGCGCAATGAGGTAAAAAAAACTTTCTTTGCAGCACATACTCATTTGTATGGCAAGTTTTGCTCCTATCCAGAATAGGGGAACTACATTTTTAGTTACATTATTTATATGTACATACTAGCTGCTGCCCGCCCGTGCACTGAAACAGTCGCGTTATTGTCAAAAACTTTGCATCATTGAGCGATACACCTTCCCGTCGACCGAGGGTTTTATTCCCTGTACATTGATGAGAATTCGAATCAAGAAATTACGGAATTATATTTTTATCAATTCACGCCCTAAGGCCAGTGGATACAATTTAAACAGCCTTAGAGATTAAATTTCAAAAAATCTTCTCTTAGTGGGTGTCTAATGTCTAGGTATGTCATTATAGGAATGTACTGTCCAAAGTTCAGCCATTTAGGTCCAGCAGCGGTTTGATCTGTGCCTTGTCTGTCAATCAGTCGGTGAACTGTTTTATATATAAATGTACATACATGTATGTATGTACTGTACATATGTACATATATTTAGCATGCAAAGTGAGCACGTCACATTTTTTTGAGAAGGGTTTTCGGTACTGTACGTGATGACGCAAAATGTCCTCTTCTATTGCAATTGTAGAATTTACCTTATTCTTGTTTGTTGGCTCATGTGCTTTCGGCTATTTCCGTGTGAAGCCTAAAACAGATGTGCAGCAAAGCTGATGCAGTAATACCCAAAATACATGTGCCGAATTCTGTATGCAGAGAAATTAGAACATACATGTTTTATTACGCGTAGCTACATGTAAATTCTGTATGAAGTGCTGTTCTGCAAGATGTCTCTATTTCTAAATTCTCTGCAATCGACAATGTTGACACAACACAAAAGAAAAAAAATACAGTTTCAGGTATTTAGTTTCACCGATGTTTGAAGTGAATGGAATTTGTAAAAGAAAATGTATTTCAAATAGGACTGATACACACATAAGAGCAATTTCACTTTCTGAATTTTTTTGTATTTTGTAATACCTACTATTCGTTTTTCTCAAATCATATCAAAATAATTTTCGCAAAAGCAAATGTGATTTTAAATTAATCGTGCAGCAAATTCTGGACATCTCATTGCATTAGTAGCTGTCATTATTACAATGTGATCGCATGCGATCATTTATTTGAAATTCGCGTTGCAATGTTATAAATTAAAGAAAATAACTACATAAGTTCTATTTTATTATAAGTGGCGGCTGCGGCCGTGGTGGTTAGTACGTTGGACTACTGCGAATGTTGTTCCGGTTCAATTCCAACCCGGGTCTAACACCTAAGAAAGTTTTTCACGGTTGCCACCTCTTTCGAATGTCTGACAAGCAATCAAAGAGTATCATTTGTCATGAGAAGCTTCTCAACTTGCCGTTCGGAGTCGGCAAAAAACTGTAGGTCCCTTCCATTCGTGAAAGTAACGCGCACACACAAATGGTTGCGAGAAGCTAGGCTTGGTTCTGTGTAGGACTGGTGACGCCGTATATTTATTTTTTTTATTTTATTATAAGCCCACGAATTATATTATTTTTTTTAATCAAATGTCATTTTCCACTGCGCACTTTAGAATTTGATCTCAGATTTTAGATTTTTCGTGCTCAATGAGACAGAAACGAGATTAAGTTTTTGGTCTGTAATTGTAACGGGCTATTCATTTAGATTAGAGGCAACATACAGTCAGTAGGGATTTTATGACGCGGGAGTCAGGGCTGGTACGTACTGTGGATGGCACCCGTTATAAAACTGAAGCCCGTGATGTCGATAACATTTGATATGCTCTTTGTTACATAGCCTGTGAAACCATGGCTTTATTGCGAGAACAATTCGGTGAACAGTTAATTTGCACGATTCGGACCGGTGGATTGGGCGTCGATATCATGTGATATCACACCCGTAGACATTTTCCTTTGGGGCAACGTAAAGTCTTCATCTCTGTTACATATTCGACTGATATTATCCTGAGCAATTCCTGTGGCCAGACGATGTTTTTTTTTTAAGTCCGCAGTATCCCGTCAAGAATCCGGTTACTGCGTATATCTGCAAGTTGTAGGAGTTGTTTAGTTCTTTTTACGTGTAATACAGATTTACCTTCTTTTACTTTCTTTTCATCTGCTTCTAGCTATAAACTGACTTTGCAAAGTACTTTACGCTTTATTGCTTTCTTTATGCCATGACCCGAATTTAACAAAATGTCTGACTTTTCTTTGTTTCTTTAAAGATTATTTTTGCAAATTGAGCTACAAACATATAACAATGTAAACAAGTATGTACCGAGGTGTTATAAATGCGTTGCTCATTGGATGCCTTTTCATATTTATGAATATGTTTACAACTTTTCAATTACTCATCGACATTTTATTACCAACATGAAGTACACACGCATATGAAACAGCTTTCCAATACTTCCGTCTCGGACGTGAGATAGATTTGTTGATAATCGAGAATGCATGTTTGCTGCTTTGTCTGTTGTTGCCATAATCCACAAGTACACAGTTTCGATTACTGGCAGCAGTATGATTGGGACAAAATGATACTTGACTCAATTTGGAGGTCCTCCCATACCGGGGCGTCTACAAATTGGTTCGGATTTTCTTGGTCACCTGGAGTGCCCCAATTAGGAGGCTTTACTATATTTATCCTAAACATTTTAAGATTCGACAAAAATACCTTTAATAGAGTAAAACGTGTGTAAAATGCAATTTCATGGATTGGTCAATACAAGTATAGGAAACTATCATAACTAAACTATTAAACTGATGCACGGCGACCCTAAGGTCTATTGTGTCCCCTACAAGTTCTAGATGAATGAAAATCCACCTCGTCATTATTTCTAATGGAACACCTAGCCCAGGTGAGTATTCTAGAGGTCATAGCACTTCATCCAGACCAATTTTCTTGAGAAATCGCAGTAGGAGATTGGCTGCTATGAGTGGTAGTTGCTCTGCTGTAAGCACTTGAACATTTTCTGAGTTAATGTCCCACATTCCACCAGTATGCACTCTGTAGTTTCACTGAATTCATTTCAAAATCTGCATGCGTCTTCATCTAATAGACCTACATAGCTTCCTGAGATGTCAATGTCCCATAAGGAACGCAGTCCGGATGCTGGGTTTGTTTTTGTCAAGGCTAATGCAGGCTTTGAATCTCTTCAAGTTATGCCTTCCCAAAAGCATATATGAGATGATACATAAATTCAGTCGGCTTCTACCAGGAAAGGTTTGCTTCTATACTCTCAACAAACTCGCTGATAACCGAATCGGGCTATTCGAGAATAATTCCAAAATCTAATTACACCACTTTCGGGCTGAACTTCAGGCAAATCAAAGACAGTTATAAACTGCTACGCTTGAGTACAAGAACTCAGCAGAAGCAATGCGGTCTACTTATTAGATCTTTGGTCATTAAGGTAAAACAGGTTATGAAAAAGCGTCTGACCAGGAGTATTACTCAGTTCAGAACCCGAATCATCGACGCGTCCATTCAGCACAATTTCTCTGAAATTGATAAATTGCAAAGTACAGCTGACAACGTTTATGTAACTTTTTTTATGTATTTAGTTACAAAAATGAATAATAATAAATTTTATGTTTTATTTGAAATCTTTTGTGTTAGTAAAATAATTTCTCGTTTTAATTTCTTGCATTTTTTCATCGATAGGAACGCGTTTAAGTGAATAAAAAATATCTCTCATTAATTCGGAAAATTCGTTTATTTGGACTGAACTTATCGTTCAATAACATAAACTGAAAAGTATACCGTGTTAACTACCTTTGGTAAAATATTCTGTCTTAGGATACAGAACAAACATATACCGCCTACATCACAAGTTTAATGCCTTATAAGCTTTCGCTGTCACTTCTACACTTGAATGTATATTCTAATATGTATGCTTATGTAAAACTTAAGAGTCGCATACGACACTAGTAGGTATTCCTATTTGTATTTGCCGCCCACAGCTGTATTTTGCTATCTTTATTCAGCGAAATATCGTCATTATACTGTTAAACTCGTGTTAATTATAAAAATATCCATGGGGATTGTTTCATCTTGGTTTCCAAAATGTGTAGGCTGCCATATACGTTAGGTTCCAACATATGAACGAGCATATTTAGGTCAAACCTATACTTGTCTTATATTCAGTAATTGAGATATTTTTCCATCATAATCCAACGCAAATATCACTTGGATTTATCCTCCACTAAATACCTAATACCTACGAATAACGCAATTTATTTGGGTTAATCCACAGACACCAGTGCTGCCGTTTCAACTGTGCTGACAACAGTCTGTCCAACCTACTGTCTCCTATGGCCATACCATATTATTCTCTTGTGACTTTTATTTACTTACTTTCTTACTGTATGTAAATGTAGCGCCATTTTGGGAGTAACCAGGGGCTGCTTTTCGTAACCATTTGTGTGTGCAGTGCATGCTATAATTTTTGCACGATTGGAAGGGACCTTTATAGTTTTTTGCCATCTTCGAACGGCGAGTTGAGAAACCCTTCATGCCAAATGATACTCTTCAATGTTTGTCAGACATTCGCAAGCGAAAGCATTTACCACGACACCTGACGTCGCCTGGCGTCGCCACTGTAACCTTTCTTAATTTTTTTTTTTAAATTTTTATATTGTTTTATTTATTTATTTAACAAAGAAAATAAGTAGTACCATTGTGTATGGTAGTACATAAAGTGTAAGTATCCCCATAACACATTAGGCATAACCGTATAACATCCCTTATCAAATTCATCCCTGTTTTGAAGTTTACATTCGACACGCTGTAGCGGTAGCTGTAAGGAATCCTATTACGGTAAGTATACGTACACACACTGGGGCGGTATACCGCATCCGGTACTGCGGTATTGCAACGATACAGTTTTGTACCGCAGCAAGCAATAATAACAATAATGTTGAAAATAAATCAAATTTTATTTGATTTGACTGATAAATTGTTTGAGATTCTATTCGTCCAACCCTTCTATTTGATATCCATGTCATGTGGGTTGTGAAGAAAAAAGTAATCCGCCATCTTATGGCATCCACCATATTGAATTTAGAATCACGTCACTTAGCTAATCGTATTCTACTTGTCAAATCCTTTCATTTGATACCCATATTTAGAAGGTCGTGAATATAATGGTAAACCACCATCTTTGGGCGTCCGCCATATTAGATTTACAAGATCATGAAATATACTATATTGAGTTGTCACCGGATACGCGAAATTTCAGCATGATCGGATATCTGGAAGTGGGTGTAAAATCGAATCCCAGATTCCGCGTTCACAGAAAGTGAAGTTAATATAAAGTTTGTAATAATAAAAAGCATAAAATATGGAAAAATATAGCAGAGGCGATAAAACTAGGTAGTGATTTCAGTGCTTCAAGTCCGTGTGCACGGACATTCGATGCACCGCTACCACTACCGTGTACCGCTCTGTGTGAGCTTCTTTAGGCGTGTTTTCTCTCATCTACATATTATATAGGCTTAGAAATGTTTTTCCATTTAAAGTATTAAATACACTTACAACCAAGCCTATACAGAATTACGAAATTTGGACAGCTATCCAGTCTTAGGTCCTTAGCCTGGATAGAAAATTGTGCTTCCAAACTTTTTTTTGTTGATTGTTATCAAAAAGTCAAATATGCTAGGTAAGTGGGACATTTGTAAACAATTACGGCGAAAATGTAAAAAATTAACAAAATGGAAGCTAAAACTAATAATTATTTCATAATTTTACTATTTCTTTAAAAGATGTGCGCTCAAAGATTCATTTTATATTTAATATTTATGAATTTAATGAATTTGACAGCAGATGTTAAACTGACAAATGTCAATTATCATAGTGTTGCCAAGTCACTGACGAGCGTTTTTTTTTCTCATTTTTAGTTAAGCCTATCAGAAAAAAAAGCATATTGAGTTTCTCTGGTAATTTATCATTTCATCTTGACTTTTTGAATAAATAATAGGTTTGTGGCTGTATCTTGTAATTCTTTTCGTTTTTCAACAATCGAAATGTAATCTGTTATATTTATTCATATTTTTGTGGGTTGATTAATGATTTTTGTTTTAAAAAGTCAGATTCATTAGGTTCGTTCATTGTCACCAGCCTTGTGGCGTGTCAGCGTTTTTTCGTGGTTGTCAAAATACCCACTGCAAATAAATCGCCCTGACAAACTACTACCATTCTTTTATAACTATTGTACTATTACGCTTGTTCAGTTCGTTGTTTTATTAAGCAATCTATTAGAACACAAAAATCACAAGCACAATTAGCAAAACACATGGCAAATTAGGTCTGTTTTGTACGAATTCTCACAAATTCCTGTTTGTTAACCCAAAAAGTTCGTTATAGTTCGCAGAAAAAAGAGCCAAATGAGAGTGTCAAAAATTGCCATTCAATTAAAAAACTTGCGAATTGTTACGAATTCTTACACCAAGTTTTTCTTTGGATGAAGTTACCCACTTCAAACCAGCTATTTGACATTAGATGTCATAAAGTCATTGTAAAGTGAAAAAAATCAAATTGACGGTTTATACCCACAAAGTGTCAGAAATGTTGTACAACGCGTTTGTTTAATTTCTTGCAAATTTTCTACTCTCTGAGAGGATTTTCCCCCACTTTTCAAATTATTTATTATTTGACAGGTTCGCTTTACAGTGCGAAGCGAATCCTGTGCGCACTAGAGCGGAAACCGAAGAAACAAAAAAAAAGATCAAATACAATGAAATAAGGTTGTTATGGTTTATATTAGAAATGTAACGGATATCCGGTTAGTATCCGGTATCCGGCCCTTTTTTTGATATCCAGTCGATACAAGGTAAAAAAAGTTAAGAAAAAGAATTGAAAGCATTCAAAAATATAGTTTACAAGTTTTATTTTTCAGAATAAACAAGTATTTTAATAATGAAAGTAGATTAAGCCATTTAGTACTAAAAGTTTACTAACGGCAACTTATGGTAGATGAAAACAATTTTTTTTATCGTACATTGAAATGTAATAAACGATTACGTTTCCTTTGTTAAGCGATACTTGCTTCCGAAAATAGTCTTACGGAGTTAAAAGATAAATCTTGGCAAATGTAGACAAAATTGTATAAACTGATCACCAAGCCCAAGGATCACTATTCCGAACAAGCCGAACTGTTTTATAAAAGAAATCCAGCACGTTGGCTGTGCCACTTTTCTGTGAAACTTATTAACTTTGGCTATTTTCTTCCGCCACCCCGTCACCCATTTCATTTTTCTGCCAAGTGGAGAATCGCCTACTCCGACCACGTTCACTTAATTTCCGCGACTTCGTTTTACTAGTGAATTTCTTCACTGAACATTTGATTTCAGGCACGTACACATCCTGTTAACGGGAGTTCTTTTTTGTATGTTATTTCGATCATATTGATCTTTTTGCGGGATAAAACCTGAATGTATGCATCGCAGTACGCATTTCGTTCGGCCAGATATCCGGCCGCCGAATATCCGACCATCCGGCCTTTTTACATGCCGAATATCCTTTATCCGGATAAATTACTATCCGTTACATCTCTAGTTTCAATCCAAATTCTAAAATGCTAAAATGCTTTTATTTTTGTCCCTTAATCAGGAAATCTGTTTTTCTTGAATCTTAAAAGATACAGCACTGAGTTGAGTAGTAGTACGCATGGCAATAGACATGTCACCACTTCTTGAAACTTTTGAGTAATTTACTTGAAGATCCTTGTTACTATAAAATAACAGAAACGGCGGCGTTCTAATGAAGTATAAACTCGTTAACCTGGAATAGGCATGGGCGAATGGCATATCACTTTGTGAAGCAATTATCCACTGCATTATAAATGAAATTTATTGTTTCATTAGAGACCGAGTGCAGCCTTCCATAACGTCTAAGGAAAGCCATTATTCATTTAAGTTACGAGTTGCGAATCTTCCAAAAATCAGTGAATTCTGTGCGTACAATGGGCGAACGTGACCCGTAATCTCATCTTTGAACTATTTCGAAATAAACAATTGAAAGTGAAATCAATGAACGTTCATCAATTATCGCCGATTCATGTTAATGGACTATTCTAATTTTGAACCTTCTAATTATTAAATTGCATTCGCTTTCGCCACAATGATACATATCTACATATTTCAAAACATTATGTCTTGGCTGGTGAACTCCTTTCATATACTGGACGCTATGCTATACACAGAATAAACTGAAACAATCATTATTGGCTTCATTTCGATTTATTGGTTCTACCAATCTAAAATAGAAATGCGGAGCTTTATGTATGTACGTCTTGCATCATAATTATTTACATTTTGTCGGGGATTCCCAAGATAACGCACTATTATTATATAAATAGGCGAAGGCAAAACAGTTCCACGCGTTTTTAACTGTGGGAAAACCCGATTTTGTGGTTTATTGAGAAGTGTTTAGGTTTTTCATAATTATTACGGTTTTCGACTTTTGGTAATTGATTCAGCTCTTTTTTATGATTTCTTAGATAAAAAGTGTTGTCAAATCCCAACTTTTGTCGACCTGGAATGCACGGGCCATACATAAAGGCCAAACTTTGAAGTCATAAGATTTTTTTTGAGGTTCTTCACGTCTTGAGTAAACCACTCATCAGAAAGTCTGTGAAACCACAATCGAGAAACGATCTGCAACCATCACAATTCTGAAAGAAGACAAATCGCAGCGAGAAGCTGCTTCGCAGTTGAAGGTATGAAGGTGCTGTGCTCAACGTACCCCTAAACGACACGCGCAAACCGTACATCTTGATGATAAATCATGGACAGGGCGGCCTAGAGCTACAACTTAGGTTAGGTGATACCCATAGTGTGGTCCTACCCGTGGTATCAATGTTTATGCTTTCATCTAACCCGATGCCTTAGCAAACTCATGTATATTAGATGGTGATCCATCAGAAAGCTCCTCGATATGATCGAAGTAGAATTTGCCTAGGGTTCTGTTTCTTAGTTGACAGAGGTTAGGGCAGTGACAGAGGAAATGGGTTGTATCCTCATGTACCTCTTCGTCACCACATCCTCTGCATATGTCATCAATTCATCATCATTCAATCGAGCTACAACTTACGAAGTATGTATACGAAAAAACAGAATGAAGTCAGTTGCCTAGGGTGACATCAAACTTATGGCCTGCAGTGTAGGTATACTCGTTAACACTAGAAAGACGGGAAAATCTTCTTACCAAGAAAGACGGCAAGGGTCATTTGACCCCATACAATAAAAATGTAGATTTTGATATAGTAAATCATTTAAAAGTGCTAATCAATCAGTGAACAAACTTAAATATAATCGTATTAACGTGTTTTATTAACAAGAAGTTTGTTATTTCTTACTACAATCATGACAAATAATTGCTTTTGACTGATTACATTTTCCACGTAATGGAATTTTACAATTATCGCACACATAACTAGATTTATTATTACAGCTGGAAATATAACAGTGACGTCTTTTACCAGCTGAAGGCTGCATCGGTATTGGTGGTTGTGTTAAAAATTAAAAAAAAAAAGTTAAAAAAAAGTAAAAAAATGTGAAAAATTATACTACATGGGTCAAATGACCGGCGCGGCGCCGGCTTTGTAGGTAGATGATATGTTTATGCAATTCTTTATGAAGATATAATGATGAAACTATATGTAAATTTAAATTGACACTATTTTAATAAAAGTCACAAGAGAACATGCCATAAAAGTTAAAACTTTTAAAATTATAGAACGCTAAGCTTCAAAATGGGTCAAATGACCCCCGCACGTCTGTCTAGTGTTAAAAGCATCTAACTTGCTGCATTTCTTAGTTTCATTTATTTTCTTCTTAATTGCAGTGATTTACTTAGCATATAATGCGTCATTGAATAAGACAACTTTGATGACTTTTGTTTTTTCAAAATTCTGATTAAATCTTATTCATCAATCATTATCAGCATCAACAATTCAAAGCGTATTATATTCCTCCTAAACATACGCAATGCATTTTTCTTATAAAAAAAACCCTAATTTATGTGGCATAATTTCAGGCGTTTTGAATTTATTTACATGAAGGTAATGTATGTGATATACATTCATATGTATGTGTGGTAGGTAAATTATGTTAAGAAAAAGATGAGAAAGCATTATAATACATACGTTTTAGAGGTTAGAGAAACTGATTTGATAAGTACATGCATACATATCTGTAATGAAGGTGATAAGAACGTCATGACTTACTCTTCAGTGCAATACAATTGAATGGAGGTATGAGATGAATTCATAGATGGCAGGAATACGAAGGTCGCCATGACAAGAGCCGGCAAGTATACAAATACATATGCTGCAAGCTGTGTTATTGATTTTTTGGGGCTACATACCATTATTGGACAGGACACGATTCTAGGGACTCGAATTTATCACCGTATGCGGCTGTCGCTCTTTGCTTCTAATAAAAATTGACGTACCTTGAACTAGGAGAAAATGATAATTTAGAAATAAATACGTAAAACTATTTTTTTTTATAGTTAAATAAACTAACCGACCATTAAAAGTTGTTTCACGCACAGTAACCCAGTGGGAGCTTTAACCCTTTCGGTACTGGTTTTTTTTTTACACATACAAAATTTTTTGTGATGCGAATTGGTTGCTTATGGTCAAAGTAATGTGTCTTATTGCACATTTCAAAAAAGGATATCTAAGGCTGTATCTTGTAATTCTTTTCGTTTTTCAACAATCGAAATGTAATCTGTTATATTTATTCATATTTTTGTGGGTTGATTAATGATTTTTGTTTTAAAAAGTCAGATTCATTAGGTTCGTTCATTGTCACCAGCCTTGTGGCGTGTCAGCGTTTTTTCGTGGTTGTCAAAATACCCACTGCAAATAAATCGCCCTGACAAACTACTACCATTCTTTTATAACTATTGTACTATTACGCTTGTTCAGTTCGTTGTTTTATTAAGCAATCTATTAGAACACAAAAATCACAAGCACAATTAGCAAAACACATGGCAAATTAGGTCTGTTTTGTACGAATTCTCACAAATTCCTGTTTGTTAACCCAAAAAGTTCGTTATAGTTCGCAGAAAAAAGAGCCAAATGAGAGTGTCAAAAATTGCCATTCAATTAAAAAACTTGCGAATTGTTACGAATTCTTACACCAAGTTTTTCTTTGGATGAAGTTACCCACTTCAAACCAGCTATTTGACATTAGATGTCATAAAGTCATTGTAAAGTGAAAAAAATCAAATTGACGGTTTATACCCACAAAGTGTCAGAAATGTTGTACAACGCGTTTGTTTAATTTCTTGCAAATTTTCTACTCTCTGAGAGGATTTTCCCCCACTTTTCAAATTATTTATTATTTGACAGGTTCGCTTTACAGTGCGAAGCGAATCCTGTGCGCACTAGAGCGGAAACCGAAGAAACAAAAAAAAAGATCAAATACAATGAAATAAGGTTGTTATGGTTTATATTAGAAATGTAACGGATATCCGGTTAGTATCCGGTATCCGGCCCTTTTTTTGATATCCAGTCGATACAAGGTAAAAAAAGTTAAGAAAAAGAATTGAAAGCATTCAAAAATATAGTTTACAAGTTTTATTTTTCAGAATAAACAAGTATTTTAATAATGAAAGTAGATTAAGCCATTTAGTACTAAAAGTTTACTAACGGCAACTTATGGTAGATGAAAACAATTTTTTTTATCGTACATTGAAATGTAATAAACGATTACGTTTCCTTTGTTAAGCGATACTTGCTTCCGAAAATAGTCTTACGGAGTTAAAAGATAAATCTTGGCAAATGTAGACAAAATTGTATAAACTGATCACCAAGCCCAAGGATCACTATTCCGAACAAGCCGAACTGTTTTATAAAAGAAATCCAGCACGTTGGCTGTGCCACTTTTCTGTGAAACTTATTAACTTTGGCTATTTTCTTCCGCCACCCCGTCACCCATTTCATTTTTCTGCCAAGTGGAGAATCGCCTACTCCGACCACGTTCACTTAATTTCCGCGACTTCGTTTTACTAGTGAATTTCTTCACTGAACATTTGATTTCAGGCACGTACACATCCTGTTAACGGGAGTTCTTTTTTGTATGTTATTTCGATCATATTGATCTTTTTGCGGGATAAAACCTGAATGTATGCATCGCAGTACGCATTTCGTTCGGCCAGATATCCGGCCGCCGAATATCCGACCATCCGGCCTTTTTACATGCCGAATATCCTTTATCCGGATAAATTACTATCCGTTACATCTCTAGTTTCAATCCAAATTCTAAAATGCTAAAATGCTTTTATTTTTGTCCCTTAATCAGGAAATCTGTTTTTCTTGAATCTTAAAAGATACAGCACTGAGTTGAGTAGTAGTACGCATGGCAATAGACATGTCACCACTTCTTGAAACTTTTGAGTAATTTACTTGAAGATCCTTGTTACTATAAAATAACAGAAACGGCGGCGTTCTAATGAAGTATAAACTCGTTAACCTGGAATAGGCATGGGCGAATGGCATATCACTTTGTGAAGCAATTATCCACTGCATTATAAATGAAATTTATTGTTTCATTAGAGACCGAGTGCAGCCTTCCATAACGTCTAAGGAAAGCCATTATTCATTTAAGTTACGAGTTGCGAATCTTCCAAAAATCAGTGAATTCTGTGCGTACAATGGGCGAACGTGACCCGTAATCTCATCTTTGAACTATTTCGAAATAAACAATTGAAAGTGAAATCAATGAACGTTCATCAATTATCGCCGATTCATGTTAATGGACTATTCTAATTTTGAACCTTCTAATTATTAAATTGCATTCGCTTTCGCCACAATGATACATATCTACATATTTCAAAACATTATGTCTTGGCTGGTGAACTCCTTTCATATACTGGACGCTATGCTATACACAGAATAAACTGAAACAATCATTATTGGCTTCATTTCGATTTATTGGTTCTACCAATCTAAAATAGAAATGCGGAGCTTTATGTATGTACGTCTTGCATCATAATTATTTACATTTTGTCGGGGATTCCCAAGATAACGCACTATTATTATATAAATAGGCGAAGGCAAAACAGTTCCACGCGTTTTTAACTGTGGGAAAACCCGATTTTGTGGTTTATTGAGAAGTGTTTAGGTTTTTCATAATTATTACGGTTTTCGACTTTTGGTAATTGATTCAGCTCTTTTTTATGATTTCTTAGATAAAAAGTGTTGTCAAATCCCAACTTTTGTCGACCTGGAATGCACGGGCCATACATAAAGGCCAAACTTTGAAGTCATAAGATTTTTTTTGAGGTTCTTCACGTCTTGAGTAAACCACTCATCAGAAAGTCTGTGAAACCACAATCGAGAAACGATCTGCAACCATCACAATTCTGAAAGAAGACAAATCGCAGCGAGAAGCTGCTTCGCAGTTGAAGGTATGAAGGTGCTGTGCTCAACGTACCCCTAAACGACACGCGCAAACCGTACATCTTGATGATAAATCATGGACAGGGCGGCCTAGAGCTACAACTTAGGTTAGGTGATACCCATAGTGTGGTCCTACCCGTGGTATCAATGTTTATGCTTTCATCTAACCCGATGCCTTAGCAAACTCATGTATATTAGATGGTGATCCATCAGAAAGCTCCTCGATATGATCGAAGTAGAATTTGCCTAGGGTTCTGTTTCTTAGTTGACAGAGGTTAGGGCAGTGACAGAGGAAATGGGTTGTATCCTCATGTACCTCTTCGTCACCACATCCTCTGCATATGTCATCAATTCATCATCATTCAATCGAGCTACAACTTACGAAGTATGTATACGAAAAAACAGAATGAAGTCAGTTGCCTAGGGTGACATCAAACTTATGGCCTGCAGTGTAGGTATACTCGTTAACACTAGAAAGACGGGAAAATCTTCTTACCAAGAAAGACGGCAAGGGTCATTTGACCCCATACAATAAAAATGTAGATTTTGATATAGTAAATCATTTAAAAGTGCTAATCAATCAGTGAACAAACTTAAATATAATCGTATTAACGTGTTTTATTAACAAGAAGTTTGTTATTTCTTACTACAATCATGACAAATAATTGCTTTTGACTGATTACATTTTCCACGTAATGGAATTTTACAATTATCGCACACATAACTAGATTTATTATTACAGCTGGAAATATAACAGTGACGTCTTTTACCAGCTGAAGGCTGCATCGGTATTGGTGGTTGTGTTAAAAATTAAAAAAAAAAAGTTAAAAAAAAGTAAAAAAATGTGAAAAATTATACTACATGGGTCAAATGACCGGCGCGGCGCCGGCTTTGTAGGTAGATGATATGTTTATGCAATTCTTTATGAAGATATAATGATGAAACTATATGTAAATTTAAATTGACACTATTTTAATAAAAGTCACAAGAGAACATGCCATAAAAGTTAAAACTTTTAAAATTATAGAACGCTAAGCTTCAAAATGGGTCAAATGACCCCCGCACGTCTGTCTAGTGTTAAAAGCATCTAACTTGCTGCATTTCTTAGTTTCATTTATTTTCTTCTTAATTGCAGTGATTTACTTAGCATATAATGCGTCATTGAATAAGACAACTTTGATGACTTTTGTTTTTTCAAAATTCTGATTAAATCTTATTCATCAATCATTATCAGCATCAACAATTCAAAGCGTATTATATTCCTCCTAAACATACGCAATGCATTTTTCTTATAAAAAAAACCCTAATTTATGTGGCATAATTTCAGGCGTTTTGAATTTATTTACATGAAGGTAATGTATGTGATATACATTCATATGTATGTGTGGTAGGTAAATTATGTTAAGAAAAAGATGAGAAAGCATTATAATACATACGTTTTAGAGGTTAGAGAAACTGATTTGATAAGTACATGCATACATATCTGTAATGAAGGTGATAAGAACGTCATGACTTACTCTTCAGTGCAATACAATTGAATGGAGGTATGAGATGAATTCATAGATGGCAGGAATACGAAGGTCGCCATGACAAGAGCCGGCAAGTATACAAATACATATGCTGCAAGCTGTGTTATTGATTTTTTGGGGCTACATACCATTATTGGACAGGACACGATTCTAGGGACTCGAATTTATCACCGTATGCGGCTGTCGCTCTTTGCTTCTAATAAAAATTGACGTACCTTGAACTAGGAGAAAATGATAATTTAGAAATAAATACGTAAAACTATTTTTTTTTATAGTTAAATAAACTAACCGACCATTAAAAGTTGTTTCACGCACAGTAACCCAGTGGGAGCTTTAACCCTTTCGGTACTGGTTTTTTTTTTACACATACAAAATTTTTTGTGATGCGAATTGGTTGCTTATGGTCAAAGTAATGTGTCTTATTGCACATTTCAAAAAAGGATATCTAAGGACAAAGAAAATGTCCTGGAACGCAAATGCGACCATTAATAATTGCAGTAACTCAAACTAGATTGTGCACGAATACATAACGGGATCAAAGCATACGTAAATGATCGCATTGACTGTAAAATACTGATGGGACAAAAATATATAACAATAGGTGTTCTCGTAAAACGCGAACTCCTAATGGGTGTCCCGTGTGTCCCGTTAGTACCGAAAGGGTTAAAGAGTGACATGTTTATGCAGTCAATTGCAACAAAGACATCCAAGGTTAACATCGTACCTTTCCTGTACTGACAATTTTTTTTGGGACAGTGTAGCTAGCCTTTTGATTTTGGTGGATAACGGTGACATACATATGTACATACAGTGAACCAAATAAAAAACTTGGACAGGAAGAGGATGCAATTAGAAAACTGAATATAATCTTAACGCATAAAGCCATTTAATTCAATGAAAGTGCATATGAAACATAATATTGTAAGCTTTCCAAATAGTTTTAATTCATTTTTCTAATATACGTTTTTTTTTATTTAAAACACACAAAAAAACAGTAGTTTTCAAAGCCAAAAAAAAAAACTTGGACACTTAGGGAATTCGTTATAAGTACCGAATACATTAACAAAACTATACGTTTTAATATTTAGTGTAGTGGCCCTTGGCTTCCAAAACAGCTTGTATCCTTCTATTCATAGACATAACTTAGTTTTTTGTTACATTGGGCTGTTAATTGGCCCATATATCCTGAAGGGCGCTTTTCAAGATATTTTTGCTGCATATTGGCCTTTCCCTCAATTTTTTCTCCATGTGCGCTCTCAGGTGCCTAATAGGCTTAAATCCCGGCCTTGTGGATGATGGTTAAGCAAATTTTTCATGTTTTAGAACAACCATTCCCGTAAAATATGGGACGCGTGCTTTGGGTCATTATCATAAGCAAAGCAATAACTACCGCTCATGCCTAGCTTATTAGCCGTTGCTAGCAAATTGTTTTTGGGGATGTTAAGGTAGTCTATTTTCTTCATATTACCATCAACGCACACCATGTTACTTACTCCGCTTGAGCCCATTGCACCCCATACCATCGCACTGCCTCCACCATGTTTAACAGTGGCATTTATATGGGTCGGATTTAAGGCTGTGCCTTGTCTCGTCCAAACAAATCGGCTTTCATCAGAACCAAATATGTTGAATTTGGACTCGTCGCTTACCGTGTTCCAGAACTCCAAAGGTTGACAGACATACATTAGGGCATATTCCAAGTGTTTCCTAATGTTGCTTGCAGACATAAAGGGGCTTGTTTCGGCAGGTGTAGGCTCTCAAGCCCATTGAATTTAATAAATTTCTAACAGTCTGTAGGTGCACTTCTACAACTGCATTTTCCTGTAGGTCTCTAGCAATGTCTACCGCAGAAATGTTGGGATCGTTAACGACTAATCGAACAATTGAGTAGTTTGAGGAGTCGACATTTGTTTTGGTCGTCCACGACCACGACCAGGTGACTAGGTGTTTGCAAGAAACCATTTTTTCAAGCACTCGGATGGCATAATGCACTGTAGATCTAAGTTGTTTTTCCCAATTTTGGAAATTTCTCTCACACTTTTGGTTTTTTCCACAACTTTATTGACAGTTCCTTCGTGTCAATGGATGTTTGCTTTTTATCAATTTTTTTGATAAATTGGTACTGAAAATACGTCTCATCACTAAAAAGAGAAAAATTAAACAATGACTCTTTAAAGAATGTACAAAAAATGTTAAAATAGGAAAATGCGTCGATTATTAGAATAAGGAAAAAACTATCCAAGTTTTTTTTTTGGTTCTTCAAAATTACATTTTCGGTTAATTATTTGTTTTAAAATAACAGGAAATAATTTAGTAAAAGGATATAAAATTATTTATTGTACGAGAATATAAGTACTTACATCAAGCCTGAACATGAAGAAACACTTAACATCCAAATTAGCAGAAGCAAAGCGAGCAGTTGGTTCAGTTTGGGGACGTTGCATCAGCCACAAAAGCATATCCCACAGTGCGAAGCAGAAAATATTCCGTTCAACTGCATCTTCCATTATTCTTTATGGAGCACAAGTATGGGGATACCGTCCATACGATGAGATCGAAAAGTTTCGCTTCTTTATAAGAAGAGTACTTAGACTGCCAAGTAGTTCACCCATATACATGCTCCACCTAGAAACAGGTATAGCTCCCTTATTCCTGGACACACTTAAGCTTCATTTGGACTATATGGTACGAGTAATGGCAATGGATGAACACAGAATACCGAAAATAGTCTTATCGCATGTATTATTGACCAGAGGAATTTTCGTAGAAGAGTGGGAAAAGTTAGCGTCTGACTGCGAGTTCAATCTATCGGTTACCATTAACGAACAGCTAGCTAGAAAAAGTTCAACACCCTACTAGAAAAATCAGGTAAAAGATTATATGACAAATTCGTAAGCGACGCCCAGGCATCGCAATACAAACTATACTATAGCAGACTGGACCACTACATACGGGATAGAACATATACTACTACTACTACTTATTTGGAAAATATAAAGAATTAAGTTTCATTTGCAGTTTATTTGACTTCAATATTTCTACAAACTGCAAAAATATTTAAGTTACAATTGCTGTGTGCTCTGCTGTCCAACTTTTTTTTTTGGTTCACTGTATTAGAAAGTTTTACTCCCGGGCGACGGATAACCTGGTTCTAACTTCTAAGTATGATTCGTCTTTTAAGCCACATTGCCACGTGGGTATTTGCATTTCGTAAATTATTATTTCAGCCTTAAGTCCATTGAACTTATAAGTACATTTTAAAGTAAACAAAATGCTAATCATCACTGAGATTCGCAATAACAAGTTATTTGACCCTTGGAATCGCTAAACAAATCTTCCAGCTGATTAGATTGCACTGATCAACAAAATTCTCGCAATTCTCACGACCCGATTGACCATTGTTATTTTCACCTCCAATCGTAGCTGTACGAGCAAGCTTCTTCAAAACAAGGCACTTGATAACCTCCCCCACTTATCACAGTTCGAATGTAAGTAAACAACAGGAAGTTGGTGTTAATTTTTATATTTGTTTTCCTGTTTGAGTAAAAATTATTTTACTCATGATGTGAAGTTGAGGACTAGTGTGCTGCTCCACAGTCCACCCACACTACTCTAGTCTTAATTTTTTTCCTCCACACTGAAGATAAATGCTCACTAAATTTTTTATACAGGATGTTCATAGATGGGAAACAAAAACATAGAAGTCAGTAAATGACATTTTAATCAGACGCGTCAATTAATATCTTCAAAATTGATCTTTCTTTCTTTTAATATCTTCTTGCTAAATTCTACATAAAGTTAAGCCTACATATGTTTATAAAGTTAAAAATTTAGCGTGCAATCAAAATACTAGGCTAAAATAACCACTGTTACAGGATATCCTTTTTCTCCATTTGGTATTCTCACCCAGCGCGCGGGGAAAAAATACAAATAAATTCAAAATCGGTTTGAGGTCTAAAGCCGATTATCGCTGTCACATCACCTGAAAAACTTCTATCAACACTTTAATTGATAAGACAGTTTTAATGTCGATCAACTAAGTAGTACTTATGTATGTAGGTATATTTAGTAGTTCAAACCTATTTTTATTACGCGTATGTGAACTCTCTTTATACTGGCACTTTGATGTGATGAGATTAGGTGAGAATGACTGCGAATTCTTGCCTTGTAATCCCGTTAGTTTTCAATCCGGTCGGAATTGATCACAGGAGTGATTCTGGCTGTATTTCCGAACTATTATAATTCTGGATAATTGCCAGGAAAGGTTATTTATTTTAAAATTAAATAAATAGGAAGGGGGAGTACTACGTGCATCAACAATATTTCTGTCGTTTTTTTGCAAAAGAAAATTCTGGCGTAAATTCTTTTCGCGTCATCATAGGGAGCCGGTGAGAACGTTAGCAATATTAGGCGTGTTTTTTTTCAAAACTATATAGGCTTAGAAAATTGTTTTCATGTTAATTACACTAACAACTAAGCCTATATAGGCTTACGAAACCTGGATAATTATCCAGTCTTAGGTGCTTAGCCTGGATAGAAAAATGTGCTCCCAAACTATTTTTTGTCGATAGTTATCGAAATGTCAAATATGACATGAAAGTAAGGGAGAACTATGAAGGCCGGTAGCTATCAACCGAACTTTGCTGTCATTTCAAATTTAAATTATTTCTGTTCATTTTAAAATGGGTAGAAAAGAAAGAAATACGAATTTATCCGACAAGGAAAAGAAAATTATAATGAATTAAGTGAACATGTTCCTTATTTTACTATTTAATTGAACTAGATTTGATGAAATAAAATTCTATCCACCAACTTATTAGTTTCTTAGTTATAAAGCGCTCAGATAACTGCCGGCCTTACTTTCAAGGAAAACAATGCCGATGTGAAACTGTCAAACGTCAATTAGCATAGTCCTGCCAAGTCACTGTTCAGCGTTTTTTTTCTCATTTCCGCTAAGCCTATATAGATTTGAGTTTGAATTTTTTTTCAAGTTCATACATATTTTTCAAATATGTATTTGTTTTGATTAAAATTGAGTACAGGTCTGCTGGCTTCAATGCTTATGTCATCTGGATCTTATAAGTATGTAGATAAAGATCTACATAAATGCAAAATTCGATCCAAGGTGATTGGAGATAGGCCCAATTCTTGTGGTTGTCTCAAAATGAACACACACACGCGATGTATTCAGCTCACTTTGTCAGACGAACACGAGTTGGAGTCTTCACATCACTAACCTGTCCGAGTTAATGGTGTTCAATGAGTCTCTGCACTCGGCGTGTTGTCCAATATATGTTAGATTAACCACGTGATAACTGTGCCTCAATCATTTCAGCATCAACAATTACACACCGAAAAATTGCTAATAATTCCTATTACTTACTTACACATGATAGAAAATTTATCAGTTTTAGCAAAATTATTTTTTATTTATAATGACATTGACACTGACATGTTCGAACGAGTGTTCGAAAACTCATTTTAGGTATCTTGCATTGTTGAAACCGAAAAGCTTTCCATTCTCGGCATGTGTATTAATGCCAACCTACGTTGGACTGACCACATATTTGAAGTCGCCAAAAACGCCGCGAAATGCCTAGGTTTCCTCCAACGATGTAAGAAATTCTTTACCCCTTCTGATCTAGCTACAATTTATAAGGCGTATATTCGCCCCAAACTCGAGTACAATGCTCATATCTGGTCGGGTGATCCAAACACATCACTGCACGTGATCGATAGAATACAAAAGCGCGCGATAAAACTTAGAGGGGATAGAAACATCACTGAGTCAAGTGACTCCCTTGAACACCGCGTCGTAATGTTTCGTGTCGTTCCCTGTTTTATCGCTGTTTCCACAAACAGTGCTCCAGCGAAATAGCTAGCTGCATTCCTCCCCTTCAATAATTTTCTCGCAACACACGTCTCGCAAGGAATGCCCATTAGTTTACCCTTGAGCCCAACTTCGGACGTACAGTAAAAATTCTTTCTTTAACCGCTCAACACGAATGTGGAATGATCTACCAACCACAATGTTTCGCTCCCGTTACGATCTATCTACATACAAGCATTTAACACCAATTCGCATCGGTATCTCCTCCCTAAATTTCCCTATGGCACGCGCTTTGCAAGACAATTTAAGGGTATTCATAACCCCTTTAGCGCGCGTGAATTATAAAAAAAGGGCGCATTTGGAATTCGAAAAAGATAGCTAGGTGCTTGCACTTGATAACTACCGGCCTTAGTATTCACAGTAAATTAACTTTTACCTAGCAACTTTGTTTTTCTTTTAAATTCTTTGTAACAAAAATATGTTGTTTGATTTCCTGCGACCCCCCTAACTATTTACTGTCATTATTTTGACACTTTCAAATTTTAAGATATCTATCTAACGTTAAAAAAAAGGAGGAACGTGTATGTTTATATGTCAATCCCTTTGTCTACTTGTCGCCGCCGATTTTTTAATTATGTTGGACAACCCAATATTGTTCGTAGACAGATGGGTTTAAAAGTTCGACCACTTCTCATAAAGTAATTAAAGGATATTGACCGATGCTCAGTGAATATACTTTGCCAATTTCCACCTGGAAGAACATTAAGTCCGGAAATGATACTCAAAAGTAGTTATTGTTTCGATATTCTTTTCCCGGGCACTAAGGATGTGACTAGGCACATGAGTAAAGCATATAAGGACTACGAGAATTTTCGGATGCGTATTCCACAAGGATAACTCACTAACTAGTGTCCGTTGCATTGTAGAAGTTGATGGCAACACTTTACCACCCCAATAGCGAAAAATTCAAATCTTGCCTGAGTTTTGGGACATCCTATACAAGGCGACGTAGTACGGTTTTCGCTACCAACAAATGTGCGCTTAGAATCCTTCGAGTCATCAATAGTTTTGATCCTTATTATCCATGTATTTTCTTGCCGTTTTTTTTTTAAATCTGTCGCAATTAGGTAAAACTTCATAATTCACCCTCAATTCCGACCATACATGGAAAAACACTTTACGTGTACGTTTGATTTTAAAATAGAAACAAATACATTAACAGTGACTATCCCCAAATATCGCTATCAACGACCATTCCGATATTATTTTCTCACTCGTGTGATTCTCTAATTGTCCATTGTAGTGTTGTTACTATGTTTGGGAATTAAAATCAAGATTCGCACCGGAAGTCCCAAAATGGTCGTGCTCCATTGTGAAATTGTTTTATATTTGTCTGACACGAGTATGTGAGAACACCAAACACCATAATTCATATCCACTTGGCACCCCTTTAAACTTCAATCACCAAGAGCAGATCACAACGATCATTTCAATTCACCAGATCGCAGACTCAAGTGTTAAGTATCAAATAATATTTGTAACAAATTAACTGCAACTGTGGGGTATTTTTTACTCACTAGGTTTTGATGACTACTCAAGTATATATTTCAGTTCGAGCTGTTTACTAATGCACAGAATACGTAACGCTATTAATTAGCGAGTACTATACTGGTATTTATTACTCAGTACTTTTGCATGACCTATCCCAATTTAAAATAGAAGGAAAAAACTTTAATTACTCTATGGAAATATTCCGCCCATAAATGGATGTGATCGAGCGTACTACGTCCACGTTTCGGAAGCATGCTTTGGTTACTTACTCGTATGTAATTAAAAAACTCACAATTCGTGACGTATCACAAGAACTGAGTACTTGTATCATTGATCGAAATTATTAGATTGAACGTCATTTGGAAATCTGTGAGATCATTATAATGAAATGCATTTAGCGACGGATGAGTGTCGGGAAAACTGCAGTTTTCAATTAATCAATAACTGAGATGCGTGAATCTTGCAATGACTGTACTTGGAAAATAATATTTCAGTGACGCTGAGGAGTATAGTCATTCCGACCAATAAGTGTGAGTATGCGAAATTTCAAAAGCAAAATTCGGGTAAAATTTGTGAATTTAGGAGAATAGAAATGATTTTCATCGTAGGAAAAGCCCAAATATGATTGATTTGGCATTTATTGGATACCTTTTCGGTGCAGTCTTTCAGATCCAAAAACGTCGGAAGTGTACACAAAATCTATAGATAGGGTGCTTTCAGAGCCATATTTGAGTCATCACACGTCCTTTCCACTGGTGCACGTCACACGAATCTAAATCTGCCCATCGCTTTCACACAGTGTAGCAATTGGAGATGTAACTGCCTAGGGTGGCCCTTCTTATCTGAGCAAAGCCCGGACATTCACTGTGTCTAGCTGTCTCGTCTTCCTCCAAGTACATTTCGCAGCTTAGTTTATCAGAAGGCTTGAGCTTCGAAACCAAATTTGCTTAGGTGTTCGTTTTAGGAAGTGAATCCTGTGATCAGTCCAGTGAGGATCTTAAAGTCGCTTCTATTTAGGTGTATGAATGTCATTCTGTTGACCTTGGGTGGTTGTAGTGTTTTGGGCGCTGCAGCCAATATTGCAAGTGGTCGCTGATCCAGCTCTAGACAGAGCATAAGCTTCTTCGTTTCCCAGGATAACAGTTTGTTCCAGGACACAAATCAGTGTGACTTTGTTACATCGTCCAATCTGGTTCAATTTGTTTCTTCCTTTACTATTTTTGAGGTGATCAACGTTGTTGAACAAGCTTTGATAGTTGTTTGGCTAGACGGATTGGCCTTTTATCTACTTTCGTTGTGCTAGCGATAGCCTACACCGCTGCCTGAAAAGACAGTTGTAAACCAGCTCAGTGTGACAGATTCTTCGACATAACACCTGCTCCAGAGAGCTCATTCATTAAGGATCCGTCCGTGTAAAAGATGCTGCCTGATAGGAAACTAGGGCTCAAATCGTCTCATACGAGTAAGTGCATTCGAAATTTTCGATTTTGGATTGTGGCATTCGTGATCGATTGACAAATATCGAAATTCGGTATGATTGCTTTCGTGAAGGAGTTACTGAACGAACTAATTTCTTTTTAAATGTCATTCGATAGCTCAGTTACTGGGGTATAGTTTTGTTTCCATCTCCTTAACAACATTTCCTGTTATCTTGGAAACACTACTTTGGCACATTCCTATCAAAAAGTCGTTTCCAACTGAGTGCTTATAGCTTCCACTAGCCAAGAGTGACAGTGTTTTTTGTATTGATGTTGAAAGATAATCGTGGAATTCCAGCTGTGAGAGAACATATCTGAATGCCTCCTTACTCAATCGGAACCTTTTTATGAACCTAGAAGAAAATTAAATTTTTTTAACCTTCGAATTCGGTTGTCACATTTTTTAAATTTCGATTAGTCACCAATCGTATGCCATAGTTTCAATCAATTCGATCGTTCGATTCGTTACGTAATTGTTTTCGATAAGATTGCTCACGGAACAGACGATTCGGCCCCAGATTTACCCCTGTTGCTCCACTAATAGCGCTTTGGAAGGAGACATTCGAACCTACGGCTGAAATTATATTTCGATATCCAGGGCACAGACTCGAAAAGCTCAGAAATTGTTAATATTACAGAGAGTTAAACTCAGCTCATGAAGGACTACATTTTTTAAAACATGTGACACTTCAGGCTTCTACTACTATACATACCTTCATTGGTTTAAGCCTGAAATACATGTGCAGATAATCTGCACGCGTCCATATCTGCATCTGAAATAGATGAGCAGAGTCTTCTGACAATTCTTCGATTGAATTGGCTGGCGCAAGCAAAACAAACAAATGTCAGATAAAAACAAATGATAAAAATTATACTATTTTCGCGATCTAGTACCGGCGCTGTGCGGCAAAATTTAAAATAGGCAGCGCTGTGCCGCATGCAGAATTCACATGTAATCGCTTCCATATAAACTGGTGTATTCTAATTTCACTACATGCTAGATTCTACACATGTATTTCCAGCATAACAATTGTTATACAAAAAAAAAATCTTATTCACATTCACATATGTTACAGTCCACGTGATGGCATGATGGTCTTCCCCTGAATCAGTCATTATTTCCGAAATATTTGATTCATCATGACCCGCACACCATAGAGTATATCAATCTCAGCTCTCAAGTCTCCGCTATCAACCATCTACTACCATAAAACGAGAAGCTTAGCGTTACTCATAGAATACGAAATGTTTAGCCAAAAAAAAGGCACGTGCCCATACAATAGACTCCACAAAAGTCGCACCTTTCTTCAAACAACTGAAATCTTGATAAGACTAAGCATCTTCTAATGGATTGAACGATTAGCCGCGATTCCAAGAAAAACAGTTCATTTGCTTGATCTAACAATTTCTGGTAGATATGTAATTGATTATCACGATTTTTTTTTTGTACCCAAAATTGGTCGTATCGGGAATCCAATTCAATAATAATTGTTATGAGTCATCTGCAGATGATTAGCTCTTGTTTTCATAACTCATATGGATCCATCAAGTTTTTGGGCAGAATGTTCAACGACCTTGGATTCGTGGCCGATCAAGTGGTGGATGTTTATGGTAATGTGGATTTGATTGAGTTCAAGTACCAACAAATTTTACGGAAAATGTGAGGGGCTTGTCAATGTGTCTGTGGTTAAGGCCTTTTTTTGGGAAGCAATACTGAACATGTGCAAATAAAATAAAGAGACAAATAGCACGTTTCCTGCAGGATAATATAGACAACTTTAGCCTGCCGTTTTTTAGTACAAGACTTTCGACCTCAGAAGCATTCTTAGACAGAGCTGCATGCTCATATTTCTGAAATTAATCATAGTAGCTTATAAGCGAATGGTTTTGTTCTTTGACTTTGGTGCACAAGTTTATCACGGCCAGACTTGAAAGTATTGAATTGAATGGTTGCAATGACCACGAAGACGAATATGGAACATACCTCTACAAAGGTAGCTATCCCTTATCTCTGTGGATATCATTTTTTCGGTGCAGGGAAATAACTTCACGGGCAATAACTTCACATGGGAAATAACTTCACCTCTAGTGGGAAATAAATGCACATTTTTGATGTGAAGTTATTTCTCACTGAATGTGGACAATAGCTTCACTTTTTGTGGGAAATAATTTCTTTTAATATGTGAAGTTATTTCTCACTGAATGTGGGCACTAACTTCACTTTTAATGATTATTTAAAATTCGTGCCAGCGAATGTAAGCGAATATCACCCGCGCGAATTCGCAAAGTTCGCTAAAATCATTCAAAAGTACGCAATTCCTATGTTGTGGTTCCAGTGAACAAAATTTACTCGCGCGAATTTAGCAAATCTAAGCAAGTAAAATGTTCGATAGTTTCATTTCTATTTTACTCGTGCGAGCAAAACGAATTCAAGATATGTTTTTACGTAGGATTTGTGCTTTACTGCTTAGTTGTGTACTGATTTTTATGCAAAATTGGATTCGGAAAAATTAATCTATGAAGTTAGAAATCGAGCACTGTTATGGGTGTGAAAAAAATAAGATTTATATAAGTCACGTACTCCCAATGCATTTAAAGAAGATCGATTTTGGTTAGCTCTCTGCGCTTGCGCTTCTGTTCCAGTTACTATGGAATTCATAGTGTCTAATAAAATTTGTCTGTCGATACCTTCCTTATCAATTACGTCATACATATAATATAATATTATGAAAAAGGCAGGCACATTTTGTGATGGTTTAGCAGTTTCAACATTTGTCTCACTTGCCTTCCCTAATATTCGTCATTTGCTGGTTATATGTCCAAAAGTACACTCTATAGTTTTCCTTACTTCTCTTTAGGTAAATTCGGCGTAAAAAATTATACTTGTCAAAATATAGTGAAATGTATCTGGTCATTCTATAATATTCAAAAAAAAAATTGCTCAATTTTGATCAACGAATTGTGTAGATTGTGAAATTCTCCACATTCCAGTCTCGTTAATGTATTTGTACTTCAAGAAGCTATTTTCTAACAAAAAATTGTTCTTCGCAAAGCGAAAATGACATGATAAATGTTTTCTAAATCACAAAAATCAAAACACGACTACTTAGCTGTACTTCCTGCAGATAAATGTTTCGTTCCCACTTCATACGACTATTTCGATAAATAAATTCGCTTACTTCGCTTGAGTAAACTTGCTTGCACCGGAACCACTCTGTTCGCGCGAATGTGCGCGAGTTTATTCGCTTACATTCGCTAAGTTCGTGCGAGTAAGATAGAGTAATAGTGAAAAATTTTATAAGTAGCCAATTTTTTCTTCATTTGGCCTTATTTCCACTTAAAAATAGAGATAATGCCGAATTCGGCCTTATTTCGCTCGGCTTTATTCCACGGTTCCCCTGTGTTTTTCAAAAAAATCATAAGTGAGAAGTAATTTCACAAAATTTCTGGTTAAATTATTGCCCACCTTCAGTGTGAAATAACTTCACATCAAAAAAATGCATTTATTTCCCACTCGAAGTGAAGTTATTTCCCATATGAAGTTATTGCCCGTGAAGTTATTTCCCTGCACCCATTTTTCCATATTATTATTTGCAAGCTGTGTACTAGTTTCCTTATCGATACATAGAAATCCACTGAGCTAGGGTTAGAGATTCGAGTCTCAGCTCAATCACGATTTTTTTTTTTAAATATATTTCAGTGCAATTTTGGAAAGTTTATAATACAGTGTACTCTCTCCTTACGGATACCTCTCATATCCAGACACCTCTTATAACCGGACAGATCTTAAAGAACAGAAATAAATACACGACTTTTCATATAAAAAATTCTCCCATAACCGGACACGGACACCAATTTTCGTAACCGAAAATGGACAAAACACATCTACGTATGGCAAACTACATATGTAGGTACTTTATTTTGTTTTTGTTTTGTTTTCCTCTTCTTTACACTTTGCAATGAAACAAAACAAAAATGTAAACTGTGGATAATAACCCTTGCGTTATTATCCAACAACTATGTGCATTTATAAATCCCGTTGCATTTTTTGAATATGGTTTTATGATAAGTTGGTGTGGTCGCGTTTTCATTAATTCCTGTACCCAAATTAATTCCTTTATCTTTCGTTTATTTCTTCTTCTAAAATTTTATCAATCATAAATGCTGCTCTCAGTACGTTCGACATCTTGCAAATCCACTTGCAGAGTGAAGTTGGACAAACATGTTGGACAATGTGAACGCTTACAACATCGGTCTGTCAAACATCCATCCCACCAAGTCTGTCAGATATGTCGGATCGTGTCTATGGCAAGACAGAAATTAGTATCTTTCGGTAATTTGCGTAGTTTGTGTTTACCTATCACATAAAAATGAATTCATTTATAAAATTAATATCATGTCTATTGTTTCTTCTTTAAATGATGTCAAATTTTTTTCGCATCGGACATCTCTCATAACCGGACAAATTTCTCGTTACCGTCAATGGCCGGTTAGACAGACAGACAGACAGACAGACAGATAGATATACAGACAGACAGACAGAGAGACAGACAGACAGACAGACAGCCAAACAGATAGACAGACAGACAGACAGATAGACAGACTGACTGACAGACAGATAGACAGCTGATGTTTTCTGCATGCATATTTCCCCTGTATGGAATCATTTCCCCTTTATCGAACAACATTTATCGTAACACATTTATCGTAACGCTACACATTTTCAAAACAAATACGTCGCTGAAGAAGTATTCACTTCAAAAATAAAAAAATAGTACGTATACGTCTACGCAACACCAAAACCTAAATTGTACCGTTAGTGGGTGATTGTGGGTGATAAGTTTGTTTTTTTTTTTCGAAGAACAGGACCGAGCGTCAATATTTTAGACACCATTTTATCGTTAGGTAATGAACAGGGATATATTAAAACTTTACATAAAGTTACATAAAAAGGAAAAAGAGCAACTTAAGAGATTAAAAATATAAAACGTGTAGGCGATCTTTATCACCACTAAAACACACAAGTATCTAGTTTCTTTGCGACAGTTTATTGGGAACTAAAAAAAACTTGGGCTCAGCAGCTATCGAAAGGCTGTCTTTCACATAAAGCGTAATACGGGACATCAGAGTCAGAGAAAGCCCAGTGTGTTGTACAAAAACGAAAATTCACTACGAGGTAGCTTTTTTTTAAAAGTTAATTTTATTCTTTGCTTAAGGTGGTATTCTAGTCTAGCGGTACGAATTTTTGGCGTTTCTTTAAAATTCGATAAAAAAGAACTAAGTATATTTTTACTAGTCAGTCTTTTATTAGATATTTATTAATATTTTAACAATACAAAAAAAAAATTAAAAAAACTTTTTTTTTGAAAATTTACAAAATTACAGGCTGGTAAAGTGGGGCGGTGAAAAATAAGGGTGCGCCCCTGTTGACATGATTCCAACCCTTCTGATGATACGAAAAAAGAAAAACAAAAAGATTCTTAATGTAAGAATGTCACTATCGCCTGAACTACGGAAATAAAAAACAAAATTTTTTTCACAATATGGCGGCTGTTTAAAAAAAGTGATTTTTTGCTCTTTTTTCAAAGTTTTTCATTTTTTAAAAATAGTAAAAAACAAAATGTTTACATAATTCTAGGTTACAACGACCTTCACATAGAGACTTTCTGAGAATTCATGGTGTATAAGAGACTTTCTGTAGGTTAATTCAGGAAACGTTTGGAGGATACATTTTTGAAGGTCTAATCGATTTTTTCAAAATTCTAGACTAGAATACCCCCGTAAACTTAAAATAACTACAATTATACAACGCTTTTTTGTGAATGACCTTATTGGTTCTCATAACTTATTTTATTTATTTTAAACTAGCTTACGTCTACAGTGTATTTCATTTATGTGTATATATTTTTTATGTTTTTAACGGTTTCCTTGGTTTTTTTTTTGTGTTAAGGAAAAATGTGGCTAAACCTTGTACAAGGGGTGTATCTTTTTTCTCTTTCTTTTAAATGACTACAATAAAAATAAAAACTAAAACTAACTTAATGTTAACTAAACCTAAGAGCAAGGTAGGCCCCGACATGTGGTCTCTATTCTGCCAACTCCCAGGCCAAGTATTTGAGAGAGTTCAACCACTCAACCAAATTGTTGGCAGATAAAAAACCACATGTCGGGGCCCACTCTTATCTAACCTAAAGGTTTGCAGCAGCCCAGTCGAGCCACCAATATTTATCTCCATTAAGTCTACTTTTATTTTCTATGTTTTTTTCTGGTACTGTATAAACCTTGTTTATTATTTTATGTATTTTATATCAACACGTGAATGTCCCAACTCATCACGTGGTTAACCGATAAGAAAACTAACCACAACCTTTTTTTATTTTCCCATATTAAATCGATGTGAATTTCATATTCAGTTTGGAATTTCCGATATAAATTGAAGTTTTCATTACGAGGTCATTGCATCAATAGCACAGTTTCGCCAACATGCACAGACCGCCAATACTCACTTTCAACTACGAGTATACTTTCCAAGTTTGAGCGATGCGATGACTAAACACTGCACAAAGAATCTGGGTATGAATTCGAGACTGTCGTCTTAAACATCGTCGTCGCTGGCGGGCAGTGTTATGTAACCTACAAGCACCCTCTCCCGTTTTAATAGCCCCGTGATATGGTGTATACACAAATGTTCATTACTCGTTTACCGCAGATTTTATCTGCTTTGGAGTATCACACGTACTGAAATAACTTGGCTATTCAAAAAAAAAAAAAAATCGTTTTGTATAAATCCAAAAGCATTACATTCCTTCATTCCGGAAATGCCAACATTTTGATTCATATGATGGCTGACTCCCATCGAACTCTGCACGCACTCTATCGCACCTTCCACTAAAACCCCTTGCCGACATCACAGTGCTCTTAATTTGAAATTATTGTTTTAGGTTTAAAGAGTTTTGAGTTTTAATTTGAGTTCTTTTACACCCGATGATTAACCAGATGAGACATTTTATTGAGTAATTCTGTGGGGTGACATGTTGTTGCGATTAAAATTCACACAAAGGCTCTGTGCTCCCATTTCCACCTGCTCTTTGAAGCTAGAACAGCAGGTAACCTGGATTCATAGCTAGTCGGTGAGCAGGGAACCCTAAACTCCCAAACTGATTGAAAGCAACCCCATTATCACTTGAATGGCCTTGTGTTCTCCAAAGTGTGTAAGTGCTGCATAATACAACTTTGCCCCAATTCGACATAAAATAAAAGCCATTGTAACTCCTGTATCTCTGGGTTCTCTGTGCCCTTTATCTGTCCGTTGTGTTATCAATCCGAATCAGGATCATTGTTGTATTTACGTTATACTACTTGCTGGTTATTGTTGTTGGACCCAAGCAGTCACTACGACTATGAACTTGAAGAGGAAATTGTCGGGACTCTGGATGTGATTCTAACAACGACAAAGTGAAATCGGCTTCCGTCGAAGCCAGAGAAACGGTGCGTCATGTGGACTTTTTGGTTGACGATCTTAGAGTTCGCAGACATTTTAATTGAAAAAGAGAAAGAAGTGTTTACAGAAACAAAAAATAACTGAAAACATTCCCAGGTATTTTGCCTCGTTTGCTTACGGTATTTGTACCGAGTTAATGGAAATAAGTAGGTAAGTTGGTTATCTTTTTGTACGTAAAATTGACATGCGTCTCATTAAGGATGATTCGCCACGTCTTTGTCCATTCGTATAGTTTGCTTAAAGCCCGTTGGAGGTTTTCCGTTGATGATTAGATTGACACCCTCGTTGCGAAGATTGCCGTATCATCTGCGAACGTTGCTACGACGTGGTGTATCTCTTGTGTAGAGCAGGAACAGGATTGGACCTAGAACGCTTCCTTGCGGTACACCGGTGTAGATTTCTTTGAATTCCGAGTATTCAGTCCCGTGTCTAATATGAAAGAGTCTGTTATGAAGATAGGATTCCAGAGTCTCTACAATTTTTCCTGTAAGGTTACCCTTAGCTTATACTTTAGTCCTTCGTGCCATACCTTGTCAAAGGCTTGCGATACATCGAGAAAAGCCCTAGAGCATATCTTTTTCCCTTCTAAGACTTTTTCAATTTCATTTGCTATTCGATACACCTCATCGATTGTGGAATGTTTGACCCGAGAGCCGAATAGATGGTCCCGGATCAAGCGTCTTTTTTGAATTACTGCTTGTAATTGTATTAGCACAAGTTTCTCGAATACCTTAGATATTATCGGCAAAAGCGAAATCGGTCTATATGATTTCTTGTCGTTCCCTGTTTCGGAACCATAATAACTTCGGCGACTTGGAACATATAGAATTCTCAATGAAGCATTTACAGTGTAGAGCAACTTAACTCGTGCTTTTCAGTAGCTTCTTCAAAATTTCGCTGGTGATCAAGTCGTATCTCTGAAGTTGTCCGGTACCGTATGAACATTTGGATCGTCGACCAATTGCTGTCCTTCGGCAAAGAATTGCGGAACTGCTCTTAAACTGCTCATGTATACACAGTCTATCCCAGATCCAATAAGACTGGTTCCATGAAAGTTCTTAGCGCAGCTACATCTATGAGTAAATGATGATAGGTGAATGTTCTACCCTTCATTTCAAATGTTGCCACCCTATCTTAACAATAACATCAGGAGATACACAGTTCAGACGCCCTTTTCGACGTATTTAACGGAGCTAGATAGAATACTTACACATCAGCTTATCAGATATGACAGACAGAAAGAGACAGTAGGTTAACTTTTGACATTATCCATTGAATCCAAAAAGAACTGATTGACAGTTTACAGGAAAGGAGCTGTCATCATAGACGAGAGATATGTATACAGATGTAATTACATTCATGTATCCGAAAGCCAACATACCATAGATACCATTGATTCTTTGGGACTGGCGCTTCAATTCCTCATCTGAGAAATTAAATTTGATCGTTTTATTAAAAGGTTTCAAAATTTGTCTTTTATTCAAAAGATTGTTTGGCGCTCTTGAGATTTAACCATCTCTCCCGGGTATTGTGAATTCACCACACTATTTCTATCAGTTAGACAATCAATCCCACATTTCGCTGTGTTTAATTTTGTTTTATTTCCCCAACTAGATTTAGTACTTAGTAGTCAACAGGCGCTCGCTCTCTTATCTGTCAGAGTCGAGGAATGAAACTGTAGAATGCATTTTACAATACGCGAGTTTTCAAACTGACCTCCGACAATTACGTCACAATATGTAAATGGAATGTAATGTGAATACCCTTTTAATGGTTTACGGTGATAAACTAGTCACAATCACACTTATTCCCCTTACAATGTATACCCACGTATGAGAGTTTACCCACTTCCGAATGAAATCAATGATTCAATTGTTTATGTATTTGTTTTGTTTTATTGGGAAAACCGCAAATAACAGTGTTTATTTTCATTTCACCTGAGTATTTCTTTAGATTTGCCCTGGTTAAGCGAGTGAAATAAATACTTTCGAGATGACTTGCCGAATAAAAGCTGACCGCAGACCGTGTACTGCTACGAGTATATGAATGTGCTGGCTTCAATAAATCAGGATGAATCAATGTAAAAAACTGCATTTTATTTCGGGATTTTGGAAGATACGTCACCAAGGAATGTACAACGTACTATTCCGCGATGGTGAATCAATAACTACTTCGTTTTAGGATATCCAGCACTTGTGGTGTTTTCTATTGTATTAAATCTTTTTTGTTTGAAGAAATATAGATTCTATGTATGTATGTATGTACGAGTATGTACATATTTATATCGAAAGCTACACCCGACATTCACCTGTTGTATAATACTTAATTAGTGATATTAAAACTATGCTAGAAGAGAGCGAATATTACTTCGAGGTGATGAATGTGATGAATGCTATACGATATGTGGTGGCCGTGGTCATGGTGGTTAGTGAGTTGGACTATTACGCATGCTGCTCGTATTCAATCCCAGCCCGGGTCCAACACCTAAAAAAGTTTTTCACGGTTGCCACCTCTTTCGAATGTCTGACAAGCAATTAAAGAGTATAATTTGTCAATGAGCTTCTCAATTCGCCGGCGCCGTTCGAAATCGGCAAAAAACTGTAGGTCTCTTCCCAGTGCACGTATCTAGGGTAATCACCCCTATTATTAGATCCGCCGGATCGGAGATTCCCTTCACTCATTCGGTTCACATTCGATTACGGTTGTGACATTAGATCCGCCGGATACACTACTTTATCTAAAGGCTCTTCCAATAGGGACTTTCAAACTTTGATAGTTGATAGCGGCCAATTTGTTGAAGCTACATCTATCAAATTGGCTGTCATTTATTCAGTCTGTTTTGCCAAATCACCATGGACCAGGGATATAGCGTTCAACAATACTTACAAATAATAAAATTGTTTTATCAAAATGGGTGTTCTGTTCGGGCAACGTTCCGCGCGCTTCGCCCATTTTACAGTCGCCATAATCGTCCTCCCGAGAGGACTTTTGGCAGTGTGGTGGATAAATTTGAGTCCACTGGTTCAGTAAACGATCAACCAACACCTGTACGTCGACGAAACCCAAGATCTGCCGAAAACATCGCCGCTGTCCGTGAGAGTGTGCAGGAGAATCTAAGGCAGTCGATTTCACTCACAAGAACTCGGCATTTCGCAGACTACAACTTGACGAATTCTGCGTCGTAATTTAGGCCTGCACCCGTACAAAATTCAACTGACTCAGGAGCTGAAGGTAAACGACCATAGACAATGACGTGTGTTCGCTGAATGGGCTCTGGAGCAGTTAGAAACTGATCCTAATTTTTATCGAAAAATCATCTTCAGCGATGAGGCCCATTTCTGGATGAAGGGGTACGTCAACAAACAAAATTGTCGAATTCGGGACGATACCAATTCGCATGAGATCCAAGAGCGTCCAGTGTATCCCGAAAAAGTCACTGTTTGGTGTGGATTTTGGGTTGGCGGCGTCATCGGTCCAAACGAAAAACGGAAAACGACGTTGACCAGGCCATCACCGTCAACGGCGAGCGCTATAGGTCTATGATTACCAACTTTTTTTTGGCGAGAATTGGATCATATGGACACCAACGAAATGTGGTTTCAAAAGGACGGCGCTACGTGCCACACAGCCCACGCCACATTGGAAATTCTGCACGAGCGATTGGAGGGCATTGTCATCTCACGTAAAGGTGATGTGAACTGGCCACAAAAATTGTGCGATTTGACCCCGTTAGACATTTTCTTGTGGGATTTTCTGAAGTCGCAGGTCTATGCGAATAAGCCACAAACCACAGCGGCCCTCAAAGCCAACATAACCCATGCCATCGGTCAAATTCAGCCTGATTTATGCGCCAGAATCATTGAAAATTGTATATTTCGGATGAGCGCCACCCGGAGTAACCGCGGCGGACATTTGAACGATGTTATATTCCACACATAATGGCATGCACAGGCCTTTCAAATGAATAAACAATTTCGATGATATCTCACACACACTTTGTTTTATTTCAATTTAAAGATAGGAAGCGCTTAATGAAAGACCCTATACATCGCTTTTTAGGTTTCGAAATCAATTGTTTTCTGATTTGACATTTGAAAGGCCGTAAATAAGTTTGAAAAATAGGTCTGTTTGGTGTGTCGATAGTTTCTGCAATACTATGTTAACTTTCATAGAATCATGACAGTTGCATGGCTCTCAATTTTTTTTTACTCTCATTTAGCTCGCTCTTTGCGATGAATTATCTGCAAGTATCTGCAAGACCTTTTCCTCGGAGTGGACTGTTGAACTCTGTCAAACCAAGCCATCTGACAGTTTGAGAAATGTCATAATCTTCATTGTAGTGGAAAACAAAAACAAATCGACAGGTTTCTTTTCAAAAGCGTTTGGTGTCTTTTGTTCAAGCTTTTCTCTGGGAGAGGATATCTCTCTCATTGAGAGGATTCTACTAATTGACAGATACCAATCACTTATGCGAAGAAGACACACCAAACAGACCTAATAATTCAAGAAATAAATAATAATGCAGCTATATCAATAATTTCTGCCAGTTTCGAACTTAATAGGACTTTTTTCAGATCCAAAGACTTATTCAACTTATTCATTTATCTGCTTTTAAACCATTTTTGCACACAACAACCAAATCCGCCCTAAAATAGTTGCGGATGACAAATGTATGGGGAGATTCGATCCGATCGTCACACTATATAATAAAGCAGTAACGATTATTCTGTAAACACGGCTGTATCTCGGATTGGAGCCTAAACGGCTGGGCGGATTTGCTTGAAACTTCATATCTGGGGTCTATGGGACTATACTACAAGGCCAATTTGAAATTTTCATTCTATCCCCAAAATTTAAAGTACCTGTACTTCATTTGGGACCGATTTTATTTAAAGCCGATTTCCTCAAAAATGTCTCCAACGATTTTGTTAAAATTTCATATTTAGATTAGCTTAGACGCATGCTATCAAATGTCATACTAGGTTTTCGCCTAAAAAGTTGTACAACGGTACTTGACTTTTTAACTGATTTTCTAAAATTACGGATATTGCTCAGTCGATCAGTATTACCGATTTTCATATAGTAACAGTTTAAAAGTGAAATAGCAATAAGAACTACGATGCAATGTGAAAAGAACGTCAACATTTTTGCATGTACATAGCATATGTATGTATATTGTATGTATATTCCTTGCATGTTTTGCTCCTCTTGCAATACAATTCGTTATGAAAGTGGAAGCGTATGAATTAGGTTAGGTTAAAAAAAACAATCCATCTTATAAATAAACTTGACGAAAAAATTTAAAATTATTCAAAAGTGCAACGAAATTTTCAAAAATATATTTATTGACCTACAGCAAATAATGGGGCTGAAAGTGGGTACATAAGATAAATAAATCTGCCGCGCATACAACGAAAGCATGATCTACACCAGAGGGAAATGTCGAAAAAACAGAACATGCTAATGTTGTGAGCCTAACGGAAGATGGTGCTGTTGTTGAGTACTTATGAATAGCGAATTACTTATCTGCAGATGTAGGCATTGAATCTTCTAACGACATTGAGCTTTTATTGGTAAATATGATTCACACAGTTATTTTCTTAACTTGCCCCTTTAGCTCTGTAAAAATGTTCGTCGTTTTCGACGAGGGTCAGCTAGTTTTTAATAATCAAGTGAATCTCATTCACATTACCGACAAGTGGACGATTCCCTTCGAACGGATGAAATAATATGAATTTCCGAATTTTGGTGAAACATTCCCCCCGCCGGATTTAATTATAGGGGTGATTAACTTTTCTTTTTCTCATTTAGAAGTTTTTAATAGAAATATGTATATTGATTTTTTTTGATCCATTTTATAGATTTAATCCAACAAGAATCGATTGCAAAAAACCGCATTCGAATCCGTTCACTGGTTTTTCTATTTTTGCGGCACATACATATATATATACTTTTTTTTTAGACTTCCTTTTATAAAAGTAGTGATGATTTCGCGCAGCATGTTCACTTCGTTCTATTTTACCGGCTGTTTCGCGTTTTAAAAGACCTTCCGAATGGTAAGCATCGGTTTTTGCTCTTTCCTCTAAGGTTAACAGTTTTTTTTTGCCTATTTGGACAAATACTTCCTTTAATCACAAATTAATATTTCACTGCGATACGCACGATCACTCTTTGTCTATTAACTAAATTTGCCCGTGCGTCTAATCAAGTGAACCGAAAAAATGCTGCTGATTTCACATGTTTGCAAGAAAAAAGAACAAAAGTACCGTTAGGTGTCTCACACCAAGAATGTTTTTATGTTTATTTTACAGAGTAATAACTAACCTTTCTGCCAAATGTAATCTTTTGCTGATTGATGCAAATAAGGGGGAAAAATCAAAATCGAAAATCAAAATCAAGTGATTCGCACTGTATGAATCGCCCTGTAACTTTGGTGTTTATCTTCACCAACCATAACAGAATATACGAACTCACCAACAACGCCTAAAATAAACCGCATGTAAATAATGTTTCAACAAAGTCTTTATTTTGTTACTTGCAGACACCCGCATCTGGAAGGAAGTTCACCATAGCTTTCCATAAAGAGGTAAGTCGTTCTATTTGTTTACTTTTTTTTTTCAATTCTCGCATTTCTGCAAGTGGAAATAAACAATTTTATAAATTACAGTAGGGTAGGGTTAACATTCAAAGTGCAAGCAAAAATCACTGCCTCCTCCATCCAACTGACATTAGTTGCAAAGCTTCCTCCGTGCGGCGAAAGTCAAGCGGCGAGTGATACGGCGCGCGCGACAATGACAATTAAAAGAGATTCCTTTTTGAATTTTTATTATTTCACGTTTTACTTGTTAAGTGTTTTGTTTTTCGATCCCCGTTTGATGTTTCATTCAATTTTATATTTCATAACAAAAAATAAATGTTTTTTCTGTCGTCGACTGACTTGAAAATAAAACCCAACAACAATCAGGTGCATCTTCTGAATAAATTTTCTGTGAAGTTTTTTTACCCAGAATATAAACATCAAAATTATAAAAAATTAAATTAATTTGTTGTTGTATTTTGGGATAATTTTTTTACTTTTTTTTGTGTGCAATTTGGAAAAAAGTATGACAACGCCGTTATAATACAAGGCAGCGGCTGTTTAATTATCTTGACCAAGGTTTATAGACGATCAGAGAGCCGCATTCAGAAGCAAAAACGAAGAAACAAAAATGGGAACGCATGAAGGCAATGTCCGGGACAACTATGCGTCAAACAAAAATGCATCCAAGTAAGATTTTGACAGATTTTCATTTTTGGATATTTGAATTTTTTGTTGAAAGAAGTTTTACATGCTCTGTTCGAGGAAACGCTTCAATATGGTCATGGATCGTATTCTCCTTGGTTGCCATTCGGGAAAGGCTTCAGACCTGGAATCGGAAGGGCGCTTATTCGAATTTGTGAATTTATTTCTTTAAAACAAAATGTCACGTTGATATTTCGCATATAAAACATTCGGGTGATGTTGGTGATAGGAGTTTCTTGAATTACAATTATGTAGTTACTTCGATGGCAAGAGTTATATATTAAATCGAGTTAATAACATTTTCCTTCCACTTGTGGCGTATTTATAAACTATTGTTTATTAATTCTTTTGTCATCTATCTAAAGAATTATTATGCGTATCCGTTTGAGATCTTCTTTTAGCGCGCATAGTCGTATATGTCTGTTATTAGGGGGCACAAGCACAATCCAATTGAGCAAAACAAACACAAGAAATAAAAAACAAATGGCAAACAAGCTTTTTTTGATTTTAATTTAATTTAGTTTTTTGACAGCACTTTTTTTTTGAACTGAACTAACACTAACTGCGGCGAATGCAGTGCTGAACAAGTGTTCACACCGAACACAGTACAGCAAAATCTGTACGATTTCAGTGTTGCACTGGTGACCATCGAGCACATCGGGACGAAACCAGTGTGCACTAGGTCGCTCCAGTGGCGTACGCAGGGGGAGGGGGGGGGCTCAAGGGGCTAGCCCCCCCCCCCCCAGTCCCAGCCCACCCCAAAGACTCAGTGGGTTGGGTACAAATTTATATGTCGTGGCATATGAACACTATTTTCCATTTTCACCTCTGACTATTTTTTTTCCATAACCTCAGCTAGCCTTTCCTTATTGCGAACATTTTTCTTTATAATTATGTATTATGTCATGTTTGTCTGCTATGCTGAGTTCTGAAACGTTAGAATTTTTTGCTTAGTCTTAGTCGCCTTTTACATGCAGAGATTCGAAGTAGGTTTTTACTAACTGGGCGCCGCGCCGGCTGTGGCTCAGTGGCTAGTGCATCAGACTACTGAGGGCGCTGCTGTCTGTGTTCGATTCCAGAAAACACTTAAACGTTTTTCCACGGTGCCCACCGCTTCCGAATGTCTGGCAAGCATTCAAGAGAATCATTTATCGTGAGAAGCTACTCGCCGTTTGGAGATGACAAAAAACTGTAGGTCCCTTCCATTCGTGCAGAAATATAACACGAACACACATATGGCTGACTGTTAGAAGGTAGACTTGGTTCCTATATGGGACTGCTGACGCCGAATATTTACTTTTTTTATTTCAGTTTTTTCACTAACTGAAATTTTCTTTCCTGTACCTAACGTTGCCAAAATAAGGCTTATTCATTTTAGGTTAAAAAAACAAAACAATCAAAACGTCTTATATTTTGTCTGTTAAAAGAAATATGGCACAGGTAAATCATTAAAAGCGAGTCATAGTGAAAACCCAAAACAGCTCATTAAAATCAAGGCTAAGCCCCCCCCAAAAAAAATCCTGCGTACGCCACTGGGTCGCTCTATGGCCGACATTCAAAGAGCTATTAGCTCTAAGAATGTGTGCATTTTTCTCACCAAGGCAATATTCGCCATTAAACCGTTTGTCTCTGAAAAGATTTTAGATTCTGCTTTTTAAAGCAGATTTGGTTCGTTTGGTTAAAGTAGATGCCCTACCAGTAGTAGCAGAAGTGTAATTAATTTTTCAAACTATACAGGGGTGGAATCGGCTAACGCGATAGTTGATAGTTGATAATCATAATCGACACTTTTGCTCTGTGTAAGGTGATTATCAAATCGACAATCGTTTTTTTTTGCGTTGATTTTAGGTGACAGTTATTTAGGTGTCGTTTTTAAAAAAGACAATCAAAAAAGCGACAGTCAATTATCGCGTTAGCCGATTCCACCCCAGAATTACAAACTTCTTAATATATAAAAATCACGTGTCACTGTGTTCGTACACGCTAATCTCCGAAACCGCCTAACCGATTTCGATAAAATTTTGTAAATATGTATGGTTGGTTCCAGCTTGAAAGATAGGATAGTTCTGGATCCGATAGGTGGCGCTTTAGTCGAGTCATTAACAAATTCTACATTTAATCTCTGCACTATCGTCAATTCAAAGAATGTCTTCCCGGCCATACTGAATGATTACTTAAAACCATAATTGTCTCATACCCCGTTTATATGACAACTCAATGCGCATTGAATCCACTCTTGTGATTTATTTGAGGTTCTATGACATCTATCTACTACAATCCAAGCAAATAACCGGAGCAGGTTATGCGGGTCGAAAAGAAGATAACATACATTTTGGCAATCCTTCCGACACTTTCTCTTGAATAGCATTTCTTGCAAATACCTTTCTTCGATTGGTTGTTTTGATAAAATCGAATCGAGTTGTTAGCATTTCTAAGCTCCGAACTTGAATCGATGGTCAGCATAGACCTTGGGTCAGTACTTTCAGGTCAAGTTTGGGACGATCTATCCGAGAATCATCGGACTAGTTGATTACCTCAACGGCATTGCTCATGGGCCCAATCATGTTCATGTCTTCAATATCGGATTCTTCATTGTTTCCTGGTGACCAATCAGCATCGGCATCGTTTTCATCAGCCTGGAATGTCTCTTCATCTTCGTCAGAATAAGTTTCACACAATTCCCGAATTTATTCTTTCGTCAACCTAATAAAATAAAAACAATGTGTATAGTATACTTGAAACAAATTAAGAAACCTCTCACCACTGCAATCCCAGAATCGAAGATTGACAATTCAAATCAAAGACTTATACCGTTGAAATCGCTTTTGCGCCGCTAGTTCTAGGTACCACAATATTTTTTTTTGCTCATATTAGTAAAAATAACTTACAAATTAATTTTTTATTTGATACGACTGCCAAAACACTCGACTGACGCTCTGCCGCATGTGCGTTTTGCTGGCCATGCACGAATTACCGCCATCACGATCACATACTCTCGTTCACTCCCACTCTGTGATCGTTGATCACTACGAAAATCAAAGAGAGAAAAGTACACGGACATTATCATAGTTAGTTATTCTTGTTAGCGGTTGTGCAATTACGCACAGTTCCTACATATATACATTACATACTTATGTATAACATATATACAAACATGATCGACCGAATTCTATGTAAACCGCACCGAAACTATGTTATAGTGGTACCGAGTTTCAACATATGCTCACTTTCGTGTGTAGATTTGTATGGGTCGTTAGTTTGGTGCTACAGTCTGGAGTGGAACTAGACGTGAACCAGCGTCCCCAGTCATCTCTTTCTTGCTAGCTGTTTTCAGTTTCGCACGCAACATTGTGTTAATGTCTCCTTTCACTTGCGTGCGTCACCTGATGCGCGGTCTTCCTCTTCTGCACCATCCTTCGGTGGTGGCTTCGAAGTTTATCCGGGCCGAAGCATTGATGTCTATCCGCCCTTTGTATATAACCCAGTCACTTTAGTCGTTGGACCTTGAATTTTCTGGCTAAGTCGATGTCGATGTATAGTTCTTATATCTGTAGATTTGTAATTTTGACGGTAATTTAATATAATGGTACGGAACCTCACTCGTACTTGGCCGTCTTTTTTTTTTACTACACCTCGACTAAGTGTCCAGCAATGCAAATTAGTCAGATAGTATGACTAATTTGCCTCTTACACTGCAAGCTATTGAATTTAAATGCATACATACATGCATATGGGTCGTGAACAAGTTTTCAATTCCACCTACAAACCACAGCAAAGCACGTCACTATTGTGACTTACATAATTTAGTATATGCTAGTATAAATCTCATTACCTCTTCGTTATTGATATTCTTACTTATTTATGCTACCAAAAAAAAAAAAAAAAAACGTTCAAATCCGTAATTACCCATTCGCACCCGATGGATTGCAATATCCAATAAATGTTTAACTAGTTCCCTCGTGCTAAGTGAATATCTAATCGCGGATCTTCTCTGGATGACATAATTTAGAAAATTTCCAAAATAATCATGATTACATACCCCGGCGGATATGCTTTCGCCGTCATAAAGAATACAACCAGCGCATACAGTGGCTCTCAGCTTAAATGATGTAGTAACTTTTTTTCTATAAAGCTAAAATTTTACCAAAAAAATTCGCTAAAAGTGTGTGGGACACACCTCCCACACAATAATATTGCACTTATGTACATGATAAACGGTACAACAAGATTTTATTGTTCGAAGTTCAGAGATGATAAAATGAAACTCTCTCCAAATAACGTCCCAGGTTAAATGATGCACTCAGTTTGAACGGTAAATTATGTTCGTGAAAATCGAGTGGTTAGTAAAGGAGGGGCAGCCCCAAATAAATTTTTTTCCGGCAGTAATTGCCGATGGATCGTAAGAAAAGTGAAGGATGATCCTACTTTGAGTGCACTAGAATTAGCACAAGAGGCTGAAAAGTATTTAAAGAAGAAGTGCAGTGCTGAGACAATACGCCGAATCTTAAGAGAAGCCAATTTTAATGGAAGGAGTGCCCGAAAAAAACCCTTCATTAGTTCTAAAAATAAAATATGCAGAGTAAAATTTGCTCGTGAGCATATTAATAAGGATGAATTGTTTTGGGACACTAATAATTTACTGATGAGATTAAATTCAACTTTCACGGGTCAGATGGTAAAGCATACGTTTGGAGGCTACCAAGTGCAGAGCTTCAACCGAAGAATTTGCGTGGCACAGTAAAACACGGTGGAGGCTACGGTATAGTGTGGGGCTCCATGTCATCGACTAGCGTCGGAAACCTGTTTTTTATCGAAAAAAATGGAAAAAAATATGTACCTAGATACAAAATTTAATACAAAGTGCTGAAAAACTGAACATCAAAGATAGTTTTCGATTGTACCAAGACAACGATCCGAAGTTACAAGTCTGGAACTGTGCGATTTGGTTGATTTGGAGTTGTCCTCATATCATGCAGCTGCCTGCTCAGTCACCAGACCTCAATGTAATTGAAAATTTATGGTCTAAACTTGAGTGCGAAATCAGAAAACACAAGATAAGATCCAAAGCAGATTTAAAAAAAAGCGCCATTGGAAGAATGAGGTCAAATATCTGCAGAATATACCAGGAAGCTCGTGAGATCAATGCCAAAGAGTCAGTGATAAAATCAAAAGGATACTCTACAAAATGATAAAAACATTTTGAAGTGAAACATCTTAGCTTTTAGTTTAAACGTTAACCTAAGAACCGTGTACGCTCTGGCCAACTTATTTCCGTGTTTGGGGAGTTGTACTCCCCAGTACATTTTGTATTAATATAACTCATTATTAAATAATTTTATTTGGTTTTATGTATGTAATATGTACAAGTACATAGCACATATATGGAATGTATATGCAATGTTACTTATGCGTTTCCATATGCTTGTACATATGTATACATACATATGAACATATATATGTACATACATATGTAGGTATGTACATACATTAAATGGAGAAAACTAATTTTAAATCAAACATTTACAAAGCTGAGTGTGAACCGTTTTAACCTAATGTTGATGAGCTTCGTGTGGATGGACCTGATTTTGGTGGAATATCATCCTCGACAGTACATTCATCACTTGAGAGACCTTTGAGTTTGAGTAGGTAACACTACTGGCAACTTCGCAAGTTCGATTTGCTCAAGCGCTCCGTAGACATCACTGCTCTATAGAATGTCATATGAGATTTAGAAACAAAGTACATATTACAACCCTATTATGGTTAGCGAATCGAACGTTCGAGATATATGTATAGCGAACTCTTTTGATAATCACCCATATGGTGTGGTATTATGGTTAGCGATTGTGTCATTCGCCTGTGAAACAACTGCTGCAACAACAAAAAACAAATTAATATGACAGTTGCGAACGTAATATCACGATACGGGTGATTCGCAAAAGAGTTCGCTTCATATCGAACGTTCGATTCGCTAACCATAATAGGGATATTAGGCTTACACTGCACCATCGTAAAACAAAATGAACATTAATTAGTATTATTCCAAGCTTGCAGTCTTTTCGGACTCTCTTGAGGCTTGATGCTGGTTCTCTGTTCTTGTTCTATCAGCTTTTTTTGGTTTCTAATACAATCGTTTCAACTATTGCTATTGACAAAAGATGCTTGAATGGAGATTGCTTTCCAAAGAAAATGTCTGTGCTACAGCCAATAGGTTCCATTCTCTTTCTTTTCAGAATTTCATTGCTAGCCTGGTCTGTAACTGTAGCACTAGGCATCGACCATTAAACTATTTTGTCATTTTACCTTAACCCAAGTATTTCTGGCCGCGATTTGCTTGGATTGCTACTGCTGGAACTGATACTTGCACTAACTTCTACTTCTTCTACTTCTACTTTGCGAGCATATGAATTCCCCATCTCTTGAACGAGCTCCGTCAACTGGATATCTTGAAGTGGCCGATTATTAGCCATCAAAATCGCTATTTAATAAAACGATTTCGTCAGGAGAAAAATTTGCAGCAACGCCAACGTCCAGAAATAATGAAGCTACACGATGATCTCGTCCATCATCAGCTTCACTCACTTCACCCATATCATCGTCGGTATCTCTGACAAAATAATCAGCAAGCTTTTGTTGTTATTCGTCAGTCGGAGACGAATATTTGGTATATAAATAATTCTGCTATCCACGTTTTTCCTTATCACAAACTTTACGGTTTGAAAAAAAATAATATTATGTTATAATAATGTAATATGATATCTATTGTTTTATTTATGTTTTATTTGATTGATTGAAAAAATCGTGAAATTCAAAAAAAGGCGGGAAAAAATGCAATTCAAATCGCTTTCCATACTAAATGTACTGAAATAAATACTGGGTAGTACAACTCCCCAAACACGTATAGAAGTTGTGCCATTCTAGGCTCTCTCGTATGAAACCCATTACAAAACAATATCCAAACTAGTCGAAAACCGAATGGGGAGTCTAGCACCCCAAACACGGTTCTAAGGTTAAAAATGTGTTGATTCTTCATTTGCCGTAAAACACTCTTTATAGTAACAGATAACATATGTTTTTCTTTTCCTTTGCAAGTATTTTCCTATTTATTTACATTTTCAACAAAAAAATTAACTGCTTCATTTAAGCTGAGAGCCACTGTATATAGTGCCTAACTAAGACCGCCATGTTTACTTGACGTATTGTAAAACAAAATACTAGACACTATAATTTGGGATTATTTAAACAAATTATACTTGAAGTACGCGTATTAAGTCTTTGGCTTAGGAGATCGTAAGCTCGATTATTCATCGGCTGGAAAATCCACCGAAATTCTATTCAAAGCCAAAAACCCGCTTATGACGGGACACACTCGCAACGAAATCCTCCTCGAATTGCACCAAGCCAATATTTAAGCCATAAACATGTGTATGTATATATACATATGTGTGTATGTACATACATACATAATGACAAAAGACTCATATTCAGTTCCAAAGAACCTATGAAATTCGTCTGGGTAAAGATGTGAATTAAGCGTAAACGATCTAAAACATCCAACGTCACACTCACCATCACCAGGGGAACTATTTTTGTTTCAGAGATCTCTCTCATATTGACCTAGCCCCATAATCTATTCATGAGCCATGAGTTATTTTATTGGAATCATCAATTAACCCGTGACGTGACGGAGTTGTATCTCATACAGAGTACCAGCTGTGCGTTTTGCCGGTTCCACAACGATACGTTTGATTCATTCATAAATCCGCGGTTTTTCAGCGATGAGTAATTTAGTTGTTTGCCCAGATGGGGGACGTCATTATTTTAAGAGCACGTACGGAAAGGCCTGTCTGGCAAGTTGCTCAGTTGGCGGTTATGAAATTAGCAATTTCGCCACAGCCGAAGTTAGGAATTTTCGGACTCTTTGAGTGTGGCTTTGGAGTCACTCAAATAATTTATACTCAAAAAAATATTCTCTGGTGCTATAAGAGAGAGAAAAAAAAAAACTCGACAACAGGTGCGGCGGGCGGCGGCCGTTCATCACGAGAGCAATAAACGCGATCAACGATATCATTTCGTTATCACTCAGAATACCCGCGGGGAGCTCCCCCCTTCCACATGCTGATTAATTGTGTAATAAATTGGTAATTGTGAACCGACTTTGTATGGATACGAGTATGTGATGCAAATGAGCGGTTAAATTTACCGACCTACCTTAGTTTACTCATTTAACAGTATACTGTCGTTGAAGAGGGATTAAGTGCCATGTCATTTATTTGCTAAATAATAAAATTGCGAATGCAAATGCGATTTGTGAATTCTTTTCTGTTATATGTACATAGAATGATTCGTATCGATGCCTGAAGGTCAACAGTGGGCTGTGGCTTATTACTGTAAGTTGGCTTACAGCATTTTGTCATAAGTGGCTTAAATGTGATTTTAAGTTTATATGGGCGCAGCAGTAGCGAAAACTTTGCAAAAGCCTTAGATTAGTAGCGAAGCCGACATACTGAAAAAAGAAAGAAGATAGAGGTTTTTTTTGTAGCACTGACTGTCTGAGAAGCAACCGAAACGCATTCACTTAGATTTGACACAATGAGCCATACATACATGTACGACTTTACTACAAAACCTGGTTCAGGATGCATTTTTTTAGAAGATGTACACACGTGGAAATTCATATTAACTGTAATTCAATCTATTTATATTTGCTCTCTATATGTTGTTGCCTTTTGTAAAAAAAAAAACAAGTTTAATTTCTAGGGTCCCGTTAAGTCCTGGAAGGAACCTTATAATTTCGCTCAATCCGTCTGTCTGTCATTTTTAAAAACATTATCAGATCTGTGTCATGGTGTGCTTGATACAAGCAACAACCACAAGCAGAAATTTGCCAGGGCAAAATATGCATCAACAGGCTCATCATTTAGTGCTGGTGTTAGTGGTTAGGCTACGCTACATTTCAACACTACCACTAGCAATAAATAAACAAATAATGAGAACAAATAAACAATATTATAATAGTATTTATGTGTGAGGAACTACATTACGCAATACATTTTTTAGTGTAATCTTGTTAAGGTTAAAAAAAAATAAAAAATGTAAGCTATAGATTTTACTCATGCGGTTAATAGGCTCATGCATCCCGTAATTTGTTCTGTGATGAGGAACAAGCAGTAGCTCTATACTACGCAGGTAATGCGATCCCCAAGAAACTTTAATCCTAAACAGGATAATAAGTCAGGTGCATCAATCAGACCTGAGATCTTACTTAGTTGGCGCTACAGCTCGAGGTGAACCGGGGCCTGCTTCTCGCAACCATTTGTGTGTGCGTGTTATATTTTTGCACGAAATGGAAGGGACCTACAGTTTTTTGCCGACTCCGAACGGCGAGTTGAGAAGCTTAATCGTGACAAATGATACTCTTGGATGCTTGTCAGGCATTCGAAAGAGGTGGTACCGTGAAAAAACTGTTTTAGGTGTTAGACCCGGCCAGGAGTTGAACCTGGGCAGCATTGCGTGGTAGTCCAACGCACTAACCACCACGGCCACGGCGACCACCTGAGACCTGAGATCAGTTGATGCATAAAAATGATATCATTATTGACCCTTCTTTGAGCCAAAGGCTGGATTTGCATATCGCACCCTCATATACCTAATCAATCTGGGTGAAATGCTTCAGCTGGCATTCTTAAGACTCTTGATCGCAAATGTGACGGTTTGTCAGAAAAAATAGTTGTCCAAAGACATTGAATTAAAAAAAAAGTTGAAAAACTTCCCTTATAAAATTTGTATCCCATTTTCTAAATTTCACGAATGCAAGTGTCTCTCGAAACTGGTTTTTCAATTACTCTTTTCCAGTCTAACGTGGCATTTGCCATTGTAGCACGATGATATTTTTCAGGAATTTTTCTTAAAGCCTTTCTGTCCCAATCCGTAGCAATGCATGGCCTTCCAGTTTTTGTAAGTGGGCTCACATTTCTGGTCTTGTTGAATAAATTAATTATTTTTCAAACTGAAGACCTCAAAAATTCAATATCAGAAGCCGAAACGTTTCTTTGGAGATCTTTTATTATTAAATCACGCATGTCTTCCGATCAACTATTTTGCATAGTACATAAATGCGGTCACAAATTTTGTTTTTGTTTTTTTTTTACTTATGAAACGAACGCTTATCATTTAGTAATTGCCTGTGTTTAAATGTGTATATCTAACACTTACATAATATATATAAATAAATATTGAATTACTTTTTTTGATCTTTTATTCTAAGTTCGTATGAAGAAATTTTCACTAGGCCAACTATTTTGCGTTTGGGCTCGTATAAAGAGGAAAAGTTTGTATAAAGCGGTAATCTTTTAGTCGCCAAAGGCAATTCAATGTTGGTGTTTATCTTGCGCAATTCAAAGGAGTTCTGTAATATCCACATACTTTGAAGTGTCTGTTTTTGCGATTGTTAGGTCTACTCTTGAATATTGTAATACTATTTGGAGCCCTTTGTATGAAGTTCACTCTTTTAGAATCGAGAAAATCCAAAAACGTTTTACTAGAGTATTAGTGAAAAGGCTTCACTGGGACATTGTTATACCTCCCTATGGAATAAGGTGCAAATTATTCGGAATCTCACCTCTTAACATTCGAAGAAAGATCTCTGAGGTTATGTTCATTCGTGATGTATTGGCAAATCATATTGATTGTTCCGATATTTTGGCTTAATTAATTTCAATGTTCCTGCGAGGATGCTTAGAAACCGATTGTTTTTTAAGATTCCATTCCACAGAACAAATTATGCTGCCAATGAACCATTGTCTAGGTGCTTAAGCGAAACCAATTCCGTTTGCGATATGATCGATTTTAGTCTAAGTAGATTTTCATATAAAACTAATTTGCTATTAATTTGAAGTAATATTAATGGTGGCAATGTTTAATATTCTTTCCTTTCCTTTTTTTTATACTAATTTATTATTTATATATTTATCAAGTAATCACTAAAGCATTGTAACTTTGTTTGATGAAATAAACTAAGCTTAACACTAATCTCTGGATCTACTCAACCGATTTCAAAAATTCTTTCACTAATAGAAAGCTTCGTTTTAGGAAATATTAAAAAATATTTGTTTCTACATACATATTTTACTTTGGCGGCTTTCATTTCTATGTTAAACCAGATTACCAGATCAATTATCTGCCATGTGAGTATCCTGTCTGTTTGCCTATACGGGCGGGTCAGCTAGCTAGCAATAAAGACTAAGTTTCCTGGATATGTACGCTCATACAATAACAGACAATTTTCCGAAAGCCAAAGTTCGAATCATAGTCCGATTGGACAAGTATTTTAAAGAATGTTGGGTTCTTTGTTACATCAGTCCAATGTTACTCTGAGTCAATATCATACTTTGTAGCGAACGACAAGCGTTTTTGTGTATTTTCAGGTGAAAGCAGTGTTTTTTTTCGCGCAACTACTGATGATTACCACAATCTTGGTGTATCTCCATCGACAAAGCTTTAATTGAGATTTTCGCTTTCATGCACATGCTTCAGTTTGTTTTTGTTTGTTTTTAGAACAATATATTCCAACCTCTATTCGCTTAATTGTGAGCACCGTGGTGTAGTGGTAAGTGCATTGGACTACTACGCAATACTGCCCGGGTTCCATCCCAGCAAACACCTAAACGTTTTTTCGTCGTGCTACCTCTTTCGAATGTCTAACAAGCAATCGAAGAGTATCATTTGTCAAGTCGGAGTCGGCAAAAAACTGTAGTGCAAAAACTATAAAATCTACGTACCAATGGTTGCGAGTAGCAGGCCCTGGTTAACCCCGAGCTGTAGCGCCACCTAACATAATGACAGGGCACTGGGCCATAAATTCTATGAAGACCGAATTTTAAACTGGGTCCAACGATTCCGTCAGAAAACGCGAGGATAAGGATAGCATGAATGTGAATTACAGTAAAACTTGTGAATAGTGGAATGCTTTGCTGCACTTTTTTTTATTCTACTATTCGCAATATTTCTACTATTCGCAAGTTTTTCTACTATCTGCAACATAATTTCTTTTACTATTTTTCGATAAATTTTTATATCGGAATTCAGAATGTTGACTTGCTGAATGAAGCCGCTAGTAGAATGAGACACACACTAAAAGAAACACTTGAAATGTCAAAATTCTCGGAAAAGGAAACGAAGCCGACAAAATGTTAATGAATTTTGGCGCATTCATATCTTGATTCTGCTATTGAGGAGTGAATTTGTATGGGGAAAAAACAAAATTCATTGAAAAATTTTCTAGTATTCAGATTTCGCAGGTTTCCACTACACCTATAAGAGTGAGTTTGTATGAAGAAAATCAAAATTAGCATCCAAAAATGTCCACTATCCAGGTTTCGCAAGATTCTTTTATTCGCAGATTCCACTATTCGCAAGTTTTACTGTATTTCAACTTCTCTAATGCTACTGCCTCGAAGGATTGACGCCTCCGCACCTTAGACCACAGATTCTTTGAAATCATAGCAGAGTTAGAAAAACTCCACGATATTGGTATCCTGAAATGCACAACTAATCACAAAGGAGCTTCGGGTCTTCGAGTGGAATCGATTGTTCCCATAATCACACACCCTTGCCAACCTAACCTACCCAAGTTCAAATACAATTTCTTAGATCATTTGTTGTAATTTATTTTTTAAGCAATTAACCCGCGATCAATAAACCCGGATAACTAGAATCGAGTAATCCATTCGAAATGAATGTCTCATTGTTTATCCCGTCTTACTGTAAAAATTTCCACTTCAAACAAAAGCGACCGATTTACGTTCAACTTACAACCGAATGTGTCATTTAAGACCGACATTTAATGAGCAATAAAAGAAAGCCGCAATTGCACCACACACTTACGAAATTACACAATATCGTAAAACGATATTCACCTTTAGCCAGGCTGAAGTCGATTAAGCCAATTTCTCTTAAACACAAATTCTCCCACATAACCAACGGAATTGAGTGATTTTCGATACACACAGAAATGATAGTGAAAACAAAACAAAAACTCCCCCGTCTGAGAGTTCAACGCCAACCACCAGCAACCTGCTAAAAGAGAAGCTGATCTTTGTCACCGCACCGCTGCCGCCACTACCACTAATCTCGAATTTTGTTTCCATTGTATCTATAGATACATGTACGATAGGCTCTCTTCGGCTCTGGAGTGGCTTATTTCATTCATAATTCGTGTTCTGACCATACCCCCCACAAATCCAGCCGTCACCACCACCACACACACTGAAGGTGGTAATTTCTTGTATGATTTTTTGTTCTTTTTATTTTTTGCATTTATATTGGTGTTAAATGAGCTGTCAAATGTATTTGACTGCGAATCATTCGTCCGGTGCGCGTGGTACTGCTGCGCTCGATCAGTACTTCCAAAAAAACGTTTCCTCTTAAATTTTTGCAACACCCACCGTAGGCCGCCGCGTAGTCCACGAGGACGTATATTTGTTGTGACAAAAACAAAAATAAATCAAATTATAAAATTTAACAAAAAAAAAAGTTAAAAAAAAAAAAACAATAATTTAAAACTCCGATACCTGAATCCAAGTGGTTTTGCTGCTGGTGCTATTGCTGCTGTGCTTCTGCGCTTTCAGCCGAGTGTGATTCTAGAGTGTGCGTATGGTTTACCATTTACGTTTTGGGTTGACGATCGTTTGACTTCCGTTTCGTTGGTACGAAGAGTATGTGCCGTCGATTTCCGTCAATAAAGTACGAAAACCCGATGAACTGATAAAGAAAGAAAAATAAAAGAAAAACAAAACGGCGGCGAAAAAAAGTGCAAAAAACCAGAGAACCACTAGTTCTTGTATCAAATCTAGTGACGTAGAAAGCGGCAAAATACCACCTACGTCGCCTAAAACCCCAAATACAGATGTATGTATGTATGTATGTACATCACCCACTGATAAACCCAGCGTACAACTAAAAAAAAAAAAAAAAAAAAAACAATAACAACAAGCGTGCTACATTTGTCGGGGATTCTGATTAGTAACTAATTGGAGCCCGCCACACTTACTCTTGGCTACTCTGCTCTGTCATTACAGAGCGCACAGTGACACAGTGTATAACCCTATGCGGTATATGCAGTGAGCAGTGATGTATTGACCAACACCAACACAACGTTATTCGCGAAATAGTGATACACAATATACTCGCACTCTCGTATTTCATAATAAAACAGCTCTGTCACACATCTGTGTCGTGCCCAATAGCATCATCGCCTGCTGATACCAGATAAATAGGGATGCCTTATAAAACATCGTGATCCAAATCGATTGATGTCCAGTGGAGAAGGCGTTGAGAAGCTGCCACTACTTAACAAAATACTGCCTTTGACCAAGTGAAATGCTATTTACACTTGAGATCTCAACGCGTCAACACACTTGTAGCTCTCCCTCGTTGAATCAAAACAAAAGGGTCGATACCCTTTGGGCTAAAATAAAATTAATTTACGTTCGGTTTTAGTATTTTCTTGTTTTAATTTTATTGCAAGTTCGGTTGCAATTTTATTTTATTTTATTTTTTTTTAAATTTTAATTTAATCCCGAACTAAATACCAAGTGAAGACAGTTTTGTTTTTTTTTTTAAATAAAAATAGTGCCAGCTAATTTAAATTTAATTTATTTATCTGTGATAAGAAATTTGTGGGAATAATTTCCAAAAAAAAAGTGACAATGTGCCCATCACGTTTGCCAAATAATGAAGAAACCTCATATCGCCCCAGCGGTATGTTGGATCGCGATCAAAGAACAGCATTCACAATCAGTAGGATACGCAGTGGTCCATCAGTTATTACGGCCACTACGACTGCGTCGAGTGAAAACAATCGGTCGAATTCAAGCCACCAGTGCAACAATACCAGTGTAAAATGTGACATCACAGTGGAAAGGGCGATGAAGGATATCTCTGGAGGCTACAGCTACAGGTGCAAATGTGATTGCCAACAAAATTATGGCGGCAGCCTGTGGGAGGATAGCATCCGCCACACAAGAAAATACACAACAACAGGTGGTTATTATCGGTCACAAACAAGTGAGTAGTTTACTTTATGGAGTGTCAAATATGCCGCACAAATTAGATTTAATTTTAAAATGTGTAAGCCGCATGGGGGTTGAAAAGGCGCGCTTAGAATAAATCTTGTTTTTCCTCAGTTAATAATGGCAATCGAGCACAAGTCAGTCTCAGTAAGGTTACTCTTACGAGTAACGAATGCTGGTACTGGTAGACTTTCCTGTAATCCTGGTATTTTATTTTTATAAACAAGTTGCAGGTGTGTTTGTCATTGTCTTCTGTTTGTTTAATGATTTGCGTTATTATTTATTTATGATTTTAAATGCAAAAAAATACATGCGATGTACTAAAACTCAACAACTTGTTGGAGTATTAAGATTCCTCTGATGGCTTCATGCAGATTTTTTTGTTATCCTTATTTACAGTGAAAACTCTCTTAAATGGACAGCCGAGGGATCGGAGTTTTTTGTCCGGTAATGAGAGCTTACTTAGTTGGCGCTACAGCTCGAGGTGAACCTGGGCCTGCTTCTCGCAACCATTTGTGTGTGCGTGTTATATTTTTGCACCAATGGAAGGGACCTACAGTTTTTTGCCGACTCCGAACGGCGAATTGAGAAGCTCAATCGTGACAAATGATACTCTTTGATGCTTGTCAGACATTCGAAAGAGCTGGGCGGCACTGTGAAAAACTTTTAGGTGTTTGCGGCGGGATTCGAACCCAGGACCGCTGGCTCAGTAGTCCGACGCACTAACCACTTGCGCTACGGTGCCCACCCGGTAATGAGAGCTGTCCATCTATAAAAGCGCATTTTGTATGGGAGATTAGAAATTGGTTTCCCAAAAAGGTGTCCGTTAATGCGAGTTGTCCGCTAATGAGAGATTGCACTGTATTACTCTTACATAAAGATATAAAATGATATCTTAAAATTACAGCTTAGCTACCTCGTATTTCTGTACATGTAGATTTGTTTTGGAAGCTAAATTGAGCAGCGCTGCCACTTTGCTACGATCGTAGCAAAACTGCTATGCGATTTTCAAAAAAGTCAAATTTGCTACGCTGCCACGCGTACCCCAATTTTGCTACGCTTTTTTAAAACATGAACTGTCAACAGAAATTTTGAATATTTAAACCTCTCACAATCACAATTACAAATCAAAAAAAGAAAAGAAACGAGCATATTTTCAAACTATCTAGTTCTGACAGACAGTATACATTTCTTTGGATTTGTTTGAATTTGACTGGAATTGGGCTGGTATTGCAATGGTTTTATTATACCAACTAAGCAAGTCCTTTCAAAGCTGTTTATTTTTAGTAAAGATCTAAGCGGTTTTTGGTTTGTTGTCGATGAAAAACGGCATATTATGGACTTATTGAGGTTTGCTACGTAAAATTTAGTTTTGCCACGGGAATTCTTTCCTCAGTAGCAGCACTGAAATTGAATCCAGAGCAAGTTAAAGATAATACGGCTTCTCATCCAATATCGGGTTGGTAAAGTCAAGCCTCGCAAAAAACAACGGGTCTATGCACCACTTTTGTAAAATGACCACTGTTACAACTTTTGAGATTTTTGGCGAATAATGCCAAGTCTCGGATATTTCACAAATCCATTCGTCTGTTATTGGCAATTGTGTTAATAACGAATTGTAATTTTTTTCTAAAAATACAATTTGAAAACATGCATTTGATGAGAATTGTATTATTTGGATGCCTCTGCTATTTTAAGCGGTTACAAATTTCAATTTTTTGCATACTCTCTTAGTATATCATCGTGAAAATATTCTCTGTAAGTTTCAAGCCGATCCGAGCCAAATTGACTGAGTTAGAACTTCTCGATAAAAAAAATGTATATCTACATGTAAACAATACTTTGAACTTCAAACGCGATTATCTCGAAACAATGTTTTTGAAAGCAGTGAATAAAATTACTCGAGAACCAGTCGACTGATTTTCTTTAAACTTAACAGAGTTCTTCTATATATATATATATATATAAGAACTGCTTGCTCGAAGATTTTTTACATCGAAAACTGTCTTTCTTATAAACAAATTATGTGAGCCAAATTATTGACGAAAATCGGACTTTCAAGTTTGAACGTCCGCCATTTCGCCAATTTTTTTTTTTCAAAATCCTTCGATTAATCATAAGATGAATGTTTTTATTTTATTTTCCATACATATTGATATTGATATTGTTTTCAGCCAATGGTGCGTTTTTGCACCAGCCCAAAACACACAATTACAAGATTTGTAAAAATTTGTTTTATCAAAATATGGTATTTGTCCAAGGATACAGGATTTCTTGTACTGGCCTAAAACGGGTTACAAGCATACTTAATACTAACTATTAAATTAACAGAATCTTCTTGATTTTCGATAACCCGTTCATGAACAGGAACACCACTTTTGAAAAACATACTCTACAAAAACGGATGTATTTTTTGCAATTTTCAATATTTCCCAATGTAATTTACAGAAAAGTTAAATAAAAGATGATCTCTCGGACACTAAAAAGTTTTCTGAAAAATATCAATATGGAGAGGAGAAATAAATTAACCCCTTAAACGTCACTTGACGGTTGAACTAAAGCAGTTTTCTTCGTTCGTGTTGGCTGTAGCAAAGGGATTTTTTACCGATATCCCCATTCCTAATGTAAAATGTGTGCCTACTTTTACAGTATACAGTAGAAGTCTTAAAAAAATCCGTTGAATCTTTTTGTGATGAGTTGGCTTAAAAAAATGATTCCGACATAGATTAAAGTTCACTTAACATGACGTGTTCCTTGAAACGAGAACTGGTCATAGAAGAACCAAAAATTCCCCTACTGTTTTAATAATATGATGTCTAAATCATTTGACGTTAATAATGTCTCATCACTGAGAGAGCTTAGTTTGTTCCTTCCTAACTAATAAATTTCAAATTCTCGAATTAATCACCCTATGTAGTTTATTCTTATTTCCATTGCATACCCGTCTGCGTACCACTTGTTAACTTGTTATCTCTAAAACCCCACTGCTAGAATATATTTCATGTTTACACACTAATGTTTATCATTTATATTGTAAAAATAATTATAAAATTGTATGACAAATAGCAACCAATATTTTTGCACGTACAAAGGTCTGTCGAAGCGATTGCTTTGGGTGATGAAATGCTTAAAATATTTCCGCAGACGCTTTCTCCCCAGATCTGGAGTATCCGCATATGCTTGAATGACTAAATGGTAATTGTTTTTTTTTTAGTATTTTATCGTACTCAAAGTACTCAAGCCTTTGCATCGAACAAAAAAAAAAAAATCAATATGCTGAGGAAGATTCTAATAGCGAGAGATTTACACCTGAATCTGTTACGAAATTTATACATCAAAGCTGATCCGGTATAATTTCGAATGCAGATTCAAATGATTAGAAATGATTTCATCCACTCATTTGCAAACGTTTGGCGCGTGCCACAATGATGTTGATTTGACTCGAAAAAAACCGATTTGACTCATTAAACACAGGGCGGTGGTGTAAACCATAGAACGTGTTCTTTTTTATCGATTCATTGGGTTCCCATAACCTTTTTTTCTGAATTTCAACAGTTGCAGATGTTACTGTCTCTAGAACGTGTTATTTTGTCTGCTATTTAGTAATCAATCACCGGCAAATATCTACAATAATTTCATCCGGGTTTATCCGCCGCTTTTTATTTTGGACTTTCGTCAGCTTGTTATTTTTATTTATTTATTTTTTTTATATCTTACCTCTGTATTAAATCCAGTTTCTTTAATCTTGTGACCATGTCAAAATCTGTGAGTAATCCAAATATCGGGAAAGAATCTAGGCTATCAACATTTCTGGTTTGGAGGATAGTGTAGAGGTCGACCTTGTAGGCGTGTTTGAGGAAACTTGTAAAGAGATGGTTTTTGCGGTAAGAGTCTATCGAGGGAGTTCGATGAATCTGACTTTTTTCAACCTCATATTTGATCTATCCAATGGAAGCCTTGCTTAAGATAACTCAATATTTGCAAAGCTTGAGTAAAACCGTATTCACCCTTATATTCGCCGGACTAACTATTTTGTTAGCCATCAAATCCGTTCTAAACATGATCTTCTGCTTTTTAGTGGATTTTTATCAACTCTGTAACTTGGTAGACACATTTCTTATTATTATTATTTTTTTTATTTGAGTGACTTTCAGTGAAAATTCACAAAATATCTGTAAATAAAGTAATTCGTTACTTACTTAGGTGGCGCTACAGCTCGAGGTGAACCTGGGCCTGCTTCTCGCAACCATTTGTGTGTGCGTGTTATATTTTTGCACTAACGGGAGGGACATACAGTTTTTTGCCGAGTCCGCCGTTCGGAGTTAAGAAGCTCAATCGTGACAAATGATACTCTTTAATTGCTTGTCAAACATTCGAAAGAAGTGGCACCGTGAAAAAACTTCTAGGTTTTGGACCCGAGCTTGGATTGAACCCGGGCAGCATTGCATAGTAAACCACTACACCACGGTGCTCACAAAAAGTAATTTATTGGATCATATATTATTGGGCTTATAGATCGCTCCATCACAGTTTTTTAAAACCTTGCACTTAAAACTATGGTAGCCTTGCAAACAGACAAAATCCTTAATTGACAGTAGCTAAATAACGTGGCAAGGCATTCGAATAGGTAATCCCTATTAGTTGTCGCTTACAATGTTATCCCTTTCCCTTTCTCGAACAATCTTCAATGAAACTATTTTCCTAATTTTTTCAAAGTCTACTTAAATTATGAAACAGAAAAGAAACGTACAAAGCAAACGAGGCTTCCTAATTTTATAAATAACCTTCGTACAATTGAGTCCTTCCTAAAAAAAAAAACACAATCACAAATCAAATGCAATGCCGATTGTACGAGTAGATACATTCTGCTCATTGAACCATACCATTTGTATTTGCTAATCAGCATCTAATTGGTGTACGAAAATGTTATTAATTACATAGGTATATCCGTATTTATGTAGTCTGCTAAAAATAAAATGCACGAATTTTCTCCTCATACACACATACTCGTACATAATCGTATCTGTTTGATATGATGGCTAATTAAAAATGGTACTGCCCGGAAAAGCGCTGAGGCGAAGAATAAAACAAGATCAAGGCTATTATTATAACGACTTGAAACACACTATCTACGAGTATGATACAGAGAAAAAAGGAGAAGACAATAATGATACGATTAAGTATCTATGCGACCAAGGGAGAAACTTTTTCCATCGTACGAGTACATCGTGCCCTGAATCTCATCGGTCATCATCAGGAACACGCGAATAACGATATCAATTGGCATGATTTTACCACACACATTGAACCCCATACACCAGGATATCATCACGATCCACAATAGGGATCAACATCTCGCAGATATTTGTGTCTAAATTATGACAGGTATGTAGACTACAAAGTCCCGCTTGCACTCTGTGCACACAAGGTTTACTTAGCGCACTTTGGATTGTGCCCGGCTGGTCGTCGTTGAACTTGAATTTTCCCAGCGTACATCTAGCCATCTCCTTTCAGCCTCGTGGAGGTCTATTTAAAAAATTCCCCACATAACTGCGGCGAGTTTAGTTGTAGTTCATGAATGAAAAATAAAGTTTTTCGCCAACACACGCTGCCGACAGTCGCAGTGCAAATATTTCGATGATGACAATCCAAGTATTTCAAAGATACAAGATACAAAAATTGCTCAGACACAACTATTTGCACAGAGATACATTATGTATGTCGAAAAAAAAAACCGAACAGATTTCCGTACATGTGCCACGCATCAGCTGCCTTGTGTGCTTCAAGTGCACCAATTTAAAGTGCGATGCGTACTTATGTAATTAAGTCCGAGCCAGGCCAAGTTGGTGGGCTGTGCAGCCTCAGCTGAGTCTCTCTTTTCCTTGGCGGAAGATGGATCATCTATCCGAGGGATGGGGAAAGAATTCTGCTTGTGTGGCGTTTGGAAATTAAACACTACGAGTAGTTAACAACTCTTAATTACAACGTTCATCTGGCTAACTGGTTGCTGCAGAAATGTCCAGGCTAACAAATGTTTATCCATACTACCTGGTGGAAGGGTTAGTTCTTTTTTGTTTGCTTCTTGTAGAAAGCTTATACAAGTATATTATTTTTGCTATGAATTTGATAGACTATGAGGAAGGAACTAAAGCATGCGCAGTGTTTAGAAAAAAAGCATTCCTAATGCATTAGGTCCTTGCAATTTCATATGTGAGCATAAGGAATGTGGAAATGAGTTGTAAGAGCAACTGTCATCGATAGCTGAGTGACGATGACAACTCTCTATTTATTTGACAGATATTTAGATTCGGATTACATCATGCCAAACCGATCGCTTTGACTAAAGCGGTAGTGGACAATAGACACCAGAAAAGAAGGTCAATTGTGCTGAACCCAGAAATGAGCTGAAGCTTTTGAAGTGCTGATATTTCCTCCGAGTGCAAAAACATTCTACGTTTCGCAGTCACAGAGCTAGTCGAAGGAATAGTCTACAAATAATTATATCTAACTCAAGTGGCTTTTTGGCTTTGCCACGAGCTGGGTCAATGAACTACTCAGTCTGCCATTGGTCCATTGCCTGATTGTGGAGTGTATGGGGCTAAAAGATACTTCGCGAAAGGGTTCAAGATCTTATCTATCTTTCGTCATACGAGAATTCGGCTTTTCTCTCGAAAAACAGGGTTAAAGCTAGATACATTTTTATTAGTGAAAAAGTATTCAAATATAATGTGGCTGATAAAACATGCTACCAAAAGAAAACCGTATAACTGTGATATCTGTGTGCTCGATCGGTTCCATTTTACACATTGGCATATAGATTTAACGGAAATGGACGACTGAGACGATAACACTAGGAGTAGATAGTGAGTCGCTATCATCCTTTGAAGTCTGTGATTGAGATCCAAAGAGAGTTTAGGCGGACGTTTGGTGGCATTCCTCCGAGCGGCGAGCAGATGGACTGTGATGAGGGTAGCCAACTCTTTTGTCGAGCTCCGGACAGTCACAGAAGGTCTTATCACAGCGATTCTTCAGGTAGGGCATAAGATACGATTACGATTGCTGCTCTATTTTAAAAAATTTTTAATAAAAATTTAAAAAAATAAGCTAATCTAAAGGAACTCTACATTCTGTTGGCCGCCAAGGTTTCCTAATTTGGTTAGGGTTTATGGCGTTGTTATAAAAAAAAAGTCTACAAAATTAAACCCACAAATTTGAATGATTTGAAGCGTTCTATTCAAATAATAATTGAAGCTAATCTCACTGCAACCCTACAGGCAGTGTGATGAAACACTTTTTAATAAGGTGTCGTATATCACCGAGCGCAGAGGCCTTTGCAACGGTTCATACCCACAAACCGTTAAAAATGTGGTTCAACACGTTTGTTTACTTTCTCGCAATTTTTTCTCACTGTGAGAGAATTTTCTCCATCTGGAAACATCTTTCTGACAAAATTCTATCCCGAATTAGGAGCAAACGAACATGATCAGGAGTTCTGATTACTTTTTTTCCAACATTTAGCAATTGTATTCGCTTTTAACTGTTTCCCAGCGTTTATGCCATCGTTTTAAGTCTAAGCTTTTCAGTGCTTCTTCATAATTGCAAGAAAAAACAAGATGACTTAACAAACTTTTTTTGTAGTAGAGTTTAGTCAACATTTACGTTCATTCGGCCGCGTATTTTATAGCGATGGACCTTTTTTGAGTGTTGCTACGTGGTCTGCGGATTTATTGCTTTATTGCTCAAATGATCATTTCAAAGGGAACACGGCTCTATGAAGAAAAGACAAATAATGTTCTTTTCCATTGGTTCCGGATTCGCTGCATTTAAAACAAAACAAAATCAAGACGCGTTGTTATTATCACACTGCGTCAATACGATTTATAATATCGGTAGAAGTTTGCTCGCCTGCACACAAATTGTGTATGTTGCGAAAATTAAATCTCAAAGTTGCGAAAATCGATAAATTTTTTTGGATTTGTTGCAAAAATCGAAAAAGGGAAATCCTTTTACGAAGGTTGCATATATAGAGGTTTGCAGAAATTGAGGTTGCAAAAATCGAGAGTGCACTGTATATTATTTCTGTAGTATATGTAGGTACCATTTGCGGCTCTCATGCTTAACCAATCTTAACAAATGAGGCGTCAAAAGAAAGAGATTTACCTGGAGCACTGACGAATTGCATTTTCACTTAATAAATTTTAACAAATTAAAGAATCTATCAAAACAAATATTCTACCCAAAATTAAGTCCCATAGGAATAAAAACTTCCCGTATGATTTCCATGGGATTTCCGAGAGTTGACAGATGGAAATCATATGGGAAGTTTGGATTTTTGGGGTTGGATTTTCACCTGCGAGAGTTCTCGCACGGGCACACTACTTACTTGTATATCCGGAATCATTTCATTCTTCGGCTTCGACATACATATCTGAGTCGTATTCAGTGTACCTATACTTATCTTTCGAAGAAATTTGTGAGAACATATCATCCTGATTTTTTATAAAGTCGAAAAACATCAGACACGTTAGAACAGGATAAAAGTAGGAGTCTTACAGGATTTTAGGCGTAAAAGTAGGATTAAAAATTTCGCAGGATTTGGGTTGGAAAAGCAGGAGTATTCTGCGAAAAGTAGGATGAATACCATGCTCAGGTATAAACGATTTAAGAGCTTGTTGGCTAGACATTCGCCACTTTTTGTTAGCTCTAAAGTTGGGTGATATGACCAGTACTATAGCTTTTTGTAACCTAGGCTTACCTCCAGGATATAGTTTTAGTCCGAAGCTGAACTGTACATGCATTCTGACACTGGTTCGAGTCCCAAGAAACATTAAAATCACGGCGTAAGCTGGCGAATGTTTATCTCGGCTTAAAAAAACTTTAGCCCCAAATTATTGCAGGAGCTCATTTTTACGGAACCAATGATGTCTGTTCCTTTAAATAAGCAGTCTCATTACAATTTTTGCAACTCTCTAACGCATTAAAAAAAACCCATTGTCCAAGTGAAAATTAAAAATGACTAATTCTGCCAACATTCGCTACGGTTTATGATTTTTATTTATTTTTTGAACCAGGATCTGTTACCTTGCTTCTGTATTTCGCAACTTTCTAAATCAGCTATGATCTATTTGTTTTTTTTTTTTTCAAATTTTTTATTGAAGTACAATAGCTCAAGACTTGCATTTGCGTCATAGTTCCTGAATATTCTCTTCTTAAAGTAGCCGTGGTGTTTCCCCCGGTCTTTCAATTCACAAAATACTATTTCTTAGATAAACAATGATAAATTGCAACTTTCTTGAGCAACACTTTAATAATTATTGTATACATAAAAAAGATATTTTCAAGTATGTAGACGAAAAAAAAAATACAAAACTTCATTGTTTTGTTTATCGAACGGGTTTCATTTACGTTATATGTATCTCGATTGAATCTAAACAAAATCGTATCTCTGTATTCAATCAACAAAATCCGGTCTAAATCTAAGAGATTATACAAGCACTCCAGAAGTCAATATTCTTCATAGAAGATCCGAATTGTTTTAGATACGTTCTAGCCGAGGGAGTATGGTTCAAAGTCCACATTCGCCCGAGTGCCTGCTAAAGCGGGAGAGGTTCCTTTCCAGAACTGGGTTAACAATAGTTTCCCACGCAAACACACACACACACATATGTACATCGCTATAGTCTTTTGACTTCTCAAACTTGGTCTCAAAAAAAAAAAACAATGACCAGGCGGCGTTAGCCATGAACTTGCATAGTTGGACACAACTTTTTTCTTTGCCTCTGCCAACATTCGAGTACATACATATGTATGTACGTACATAGGTGGCTACTCCCATTAAAGTTTTTTTTTTTTTTTGACTTCTTATTGTATGCCCACATTAAATTTTGGTGTTATTACAAAGTATCAAGTGGAGAGTTTGCGCTATTACGAAATAGCACCGGGATAATGGGGAAAAATAATATTGACAAGGTGTCGTTGGTACCCCGGGGGGGAGATGTTTCAAAACGGAACAACATTTTCTCTTAATTCCTTTTATTGAATCTACCTAAATGACATAACAAATCTTTTTGTATCTTTGCAGAATTCGTCAACTACCTATTAGTGTTCATCTGCATTTGGCTGGCCACAATCCATTCTACTTGCGCATACCCCTTATCTCAGTCAGGAGCAATGTTAGCCGCAAATAACGAAGATCCTGAAGCGCAAAGGTGTAGGGCAATCAAAGATGCACTCAACAAATCCATAACACAAACGATCGACTCATCAACGTATATCCTCGGATTGGTTAGGAAATATGTAAGTACCTGTGACGTGCACATTTATGAGTGACACAGACTTTATACCCATTTTGAATGAACTAAAATTATCCGAAAAAATCAGTTTCATTTCGATTGAATTCGTTATAAAACATTAATCTCCAATTAAGCCATAAATCGTGAATATACTCGTACTCGTACTAGCGTTCGGGTTCGTATCGTATCGTAGATTTGCGTGAGCGCGGACGCGCGCGAAATCCATTTACTATCATTCATTCATTATTTCTTTGGGAGGCGGCAGCAGCGACGGCAGCGGTTGTAGCGACGACGACGCGACGGTGCTGTTGTTGTTGATATTTCCCGGGACTATCAGAAGCTAGCGCTAGACATCGGAGCGTCAGTGAAATTGCGCGCGGCTCTGACGGTTCTCGTGCTGGGGTCTTTGATTAGCGCAACAATTTAGCTGCTGCCTGCTGGCCATTATCTGCTTTTAATTTGTTTTTGTTTTCCACTGTTTCGATTAAAGATTGCTTATGTTGTTGTTGTTGTTGTATCTACATAGCTATTGCGGTTGTGCTATTCTTGTTGTTATTTTGAATTTAGTGAGTAAGGTTTTGGATTTTCTCGATTGCATTTACTATGCGCACTGCGATTAGTTGGGTGGTGAATAAATCTGCATAATGCTATGTTGCAGTAGTTGTCATTAAGAGAGAATCGGACGCGCGGTAAGAAACGGACGGACGGACGACCACTGTCGGTTTGTAATTGTCTGCGGTTCTGTCTGTGACAATTGCAAGAATTATTTGCAATTTTTTTTTAAATTTTGTTCCCTGTGAGGGTGGCTATGCGTCTGCAGAGAACCAAGCTTGAGTCATGCGCGTTGATGGATCGTGCGCTGGATTAGTGGGAAATTTAGTGAGTTTTATTTTTTTGTTGTTACTTGGGATTTTCCACTTTTATATGATGGCTATTATAAAATATTCGATATATGAATGAAAAAACAGATGTTAGATTTTGCGGAAATAAATTTGTAATGAAAACAAAAAAACGTCGTTGACCGGTATGCGGTTAGCGTTTCTCCTTCGGCTACGGGAATTTGTTGTCACTTTGACGTCAAAACTAATTGCTTTGGGCATTACCTCCCATATTGAATTTACCCAATGGGGAAAGAACTTAACTTCTTGTTTTCAAGGTGTACCTATAGAATACCGTGGCTATGGCAATGAGTTGCTTGTTTAGTGAGAATCGGTCTTTCGTGTTTTGCAATACTTTATTATGCCATAAAGTGGGCAACTACGTATATATGATTCACTATAAAAAACTTTGGACGTTGAACTAGTGACGAATACAAGTCAGACTTAACGCCTCCGATGTGTTTCCAATGGTGTGTAGCTAGCTGATATCCAAAGCTTGCGCAAGCATCCATATGATGACAGGATAGGTGCTGATTTATGACAAAGCCAAGGCTGGTAGCGGATTCAACAACTATTTTCAATTTAGTTTCAGATAACCAAATGTCGGGCACAAGGTTGATTTTAAAAGAACTGTTTGGGATAGATATTTATAACTGTTCAGTACCAATCCATTGTTTCTGGTCCAGTTATCAGTTGCACATAAATCCTCGTTTATGCACAAAACAAGCTAACTGAGCTTACTTATTAGCTGCGATAACTGGAGCTGAGCATCATCAGCTTGGAGGTGAAGGCAAGTCCCGAATTAAATGGGTCCTAGAATGGATCCTTGAGGAATACCTTGCGGGAGCGACTTAGAAACGGAGTATTTGCCACCCAAAATGACTCTCTTTGATCTATCGCTCACATAGCTACCGACAAGTGTGGTAGCCCTGCCGCTAAAACCAAAATAGTTTAGGATTTCTCTTGTCGAAAGCCTTTGAGAAATCGAGGAGGCAAAGCGAAGTAAGAAATCCCTTATCGAACTCCTGCCATATATCGTCCAAAATATTAACCATGGCAGTTGAGCAACTATGGCCTGCTCTAAAGCCAGACTGATATTCGTTGAACAGGAAATTCCCAGACAAGTGATCTTGAATTTGCCCCGCTAATACTCTTTCAAAGACATTCGACAGGCAGGGCAAGTTGCTGATGAGCCTGTAGAGGTATTCGTTTTTTTTTTTTTAACAAATGGCTTTTCCAGGACGGGAAAGTTCGAAGTCATTATACAATGGTTACCAAATTGGCATAGATTTTTGCACAATATTTTGGAAGGTAATGATGTGCTATGTTTCGAGGAGAAGTAGTAGCAATTAGATGCTCGAATTGCAGATGTCGCTTTGTCACGAGCATTTCATTACGTTTCCGTTTATTGTAAAGCCTTTGTTACGGTTGGAAAAATTTTTGGTTCGCATATATTCATTGTATAAATACAGAAGGAGCATCTGAAAATGATTAAGTTTTTCATTACGGTCTGCACTCATTCTACGGTGCTCCCGGGAAGTGATATACATACACGCAATTTAGATAAATTGATGTCGATTGCGGTGACATCTTTATACCCAAAATTTAGAGAATAAATTTCGTGCGAGAAAACTATGTCCAGAGTACAGAACAGGAGATCGAAATAAAGTCCAAAGAAAGCTGCTCAGAAAGAAGAACCGCTAAAGAGCAAACTCCTCAAGCCATAAATTTATAAGAAATTGCCAGCAATAAACTTGGAACTCAATTTTCTTTTTAATATGTAGAACAGCCCCCCCAAGATCAGGTTTCATCTAAGACTAAGAGTTCTGACCACAAACTGTAACCCTTTATGGTCACCATTGAACCCACCTGCACACGCACGCACACACTTAGCATAATAGCTCAAAATTATCACTTTCTCCTTTCAAAGCGAAACAAAGCAAAAGAGTCGAATATGCAGAAATAAAAGGTACTCTTAGCATTCTCCAACGCAAATTCTACATATTTGCTTAAATCGGAAGGAAGTAAATACTTCCACACGCCCACTACCCTTCATCGCCATAGTTAAAAAAAAAATAAAAAATTGATCGTACCTACACCTCGAGTGTCGCGGTGGTAATTATAATTGTACACTCTACGTGTATAGGTAAACGTACGTCAGAATTGATATACTGAATCATCTAACCATTAAGTCAGTAAAAAGTGAAGACAAATGGCATACGACAATTACGAGGCCCTCATTAAATTAGGCTCGATTCAATTCAAGTAAATCATAGTGATTGATCGAAGTTATTACCATTTTTCGATTTGAAACTTTTTAGTTGACAGTTGTTGTGATAACTGACAGATGGCAATCTTTTATTTATTTATTTTTGTATTTATAAAGAAACAACACATTAACGATTTATTTTCTTCGATTCCACTTCGGGTGGACAATATGACAAGAGAAGGACTCGACAGACAGTAAAAAATATGCAAACTAAAAAAAAAAACAACACTCAGAGGAAAGAGTCCAACGGCAAGCAAATGAAAAAGAAATACAGAATTCGCTTGATCAAATCCGGCGTCTGGGTGATTTCCGAAAGGAAGTTGATCGGAATAACCGCACGATCGTCGCACAACAGAGTCTAGTGAAGTCTCAAGGGAGGCACTCACTACGCGACAAGTAAATTCTTGTGTGTGCGACATCAGGTAGGAATTATTTGTGGTACACGGTAATAAAAAAATATTCTTGGATACGGTAAAATTAGTTTAAAATCATTTTCTAAAAAAAAAACAATTTTTAAATTGGAATAAATAGTTAAATTAATGAAAAAAACAAGACGCAGTTGTCCTAAAACCGCTCGTTTTAATGTCTTTACTAGCCATGTGTTTTTGAAACGTAGCTAGCCAGTAGTTGCTAGCAAAGTCAAGTTTCACACGTAAAACAAATATAACAACCAGCTAGCTACAACTCTTGATTTCCCCCGCAGCCAAAAGCCGCTGGCTAGGAATTTCGCGATATCTCATAGCAAGGCGGCGCTGAAAGCGATTTGTAGAACATTTGACAGACCGCCGTGTACAATAATTATGTAATTTCAATTATTCAATGATGTTTCACAAACATAATCAACTTTATTATGATTTCATATCACTTTTTGTAAATCATCCATTCAATAAATTACCGATAGTAATTGTTTTCAGAACAAATAACAGAAAATCAATTTGGTTGAATGCCGAATACTTTGACAGTTCACACATAACAGCTGATTTCATATGACCGAAATCACACTTGGAAGTAAGTCGGCTGGGGATCGTTTTAATGAACGACTTCTTCTTCTGTTAAAATAAGTCACCGCCATCTTGTTGTAAACATATATACTAGATTCAATGAAGGGTTTGCGACTTGGCTATTGAAGCACTTGTTTTTTCCTTTTTTCTCTAAATACAGCAGTCCTTTTATATACGCAAGAGATATGAACCGTAAAAATCTCATGCTTATTCAGCCTATTTTTACTGAACAGACTGAAATACTATCAAAATTCATTTTAAAAATAAGTCGTATATTATGAAGTTATTCTTAGAGTTAGCCCCGCCGGTCGACATTGGGGGCACAGCGCTGTCCAAATCCCTTTTGAACACTATCTTTCTATCGGAACTAAAATCAGCCTCTAGGGTCTAGGGTTTAGATCATTTTTTACAATTTGAGTGAATGACTCCGTTTAGAATCTACGGTGGTATTTTAATACCTAATATTTTTAAATGTAAAATGCTAAATTAACTTTACTATAGATATGCTTTGGTAGATGAAACCCTGAACACTTCAGTTGTAAGAGCTCCACCTTTTGCTTGCAGTTATGCCGAGACTGCCTCACAAAGGAGAAAAACAGCAATGTACCTTCAGATGTGTATTTAAATAATAAACACTAACACTGTCCCCCTTCATCTTTACCAAAACAAGTGCACTCACACAGGTCGGGTAGTTAGTTAAAACTTTTATTCCATAAAAAAAGGTATGTCGATATAGTAGCATACATTTTCAAGTCTATTTAGGTTTGGTGATTATTGACCGTCTACCAGAGTGACATTTAGGCTCCCTACATAAAATTTGAGTTTATTTATAGTACATTTACTTATAGTATATGACATGTGAACTTTAAATAGTCGCATAAAGAATTTAACATTCGCATAACGAAAATTAGTTATATTGACATTTCTATTTTAAAATCTTTCCTCCATGATACTTACTTACTTACTTAGTTGGCGCTACAGCTCGAGGTGAACCTGGGCCTGCTTCTCGCAACCATTTGTGTATGCGTATTATATTTCTGCACGAATGGAAGGGACCTACAGTTTTTGGCCGACTCCGAACGGCGAGTTGAGAAGCCCAATCGTGACAAAGTCAGACATTCGAAAGAGGTGGCACCGTGAAAAAACTCTTTTAGGTGTTAGACCCGGCCAGGAGTTGAACCCGGGCAGCATTGCGTAGTAGTGCAACGCACTAACTACCACGCCCACGGCGACCACTCCATGATATATTTTACGTATATTAACGACTTTGTAGTGTAGTTATCCCTTTCAGACACGAAAGTCAACGGATTGAGCTAGAGATCTGAAAATTTGTATATTGACTACCTTGAATCAATTGGTAACGAAAATGCAATAAATTTTTTTTCGAAAATGTACCAAAATGTACCAAAATGTACCAAAATGTACCAAAATGTAAATAGGGAAATGTTATAAGGGAAATCGTGTCGGAAAGGGTTAAACAACGTGTTCCATCCATAGCTTCCATTTGAAATGTTCAGCGTTCTCTCTTCATTGGGCGCAATCGCCCCAAAGTATTTCAAGCGGTATTCCTTCAGAATAGGACGTATTGCTAAAAAGTGGAAAACGTCCTTCTCGTATTATTGTTACACAGATCGCAAAGGATTGGCAGCTCAGGACAATGCGGAACAAAATTAAGTGCAATCAGCTCCACTCTTACTTTTGATAGTAGGCTTATTCTGTCGATTGAGTTGCTGTTTAAAAAGCATGTTTTATCCTGTAGTGCACAGTACACGTAGTACAGGTAATATATTGCGCAGGAAAAATGGCCGCAATTCGTGCCTTTTCTATAACTGTACTGAGTTTGGCGTTTAATTCAAAGTCATTTGTTTTTGTTATTGAATGTAAAGAAATATTCGCAGGGCACGTATGGCGGCCATCTTCTTGAATTTTTGACAGGTGCGCGAACTTGATCGAAAATGAACACTCAGAGTATACTACCTTATATATGTGTACTGTGCCTGTAGTGCATATCATATCTAAGTCACGAGTAGTATATTCTATGTTCGAAACTACGAACATCGTTTGCGTATCTACATAAATCGTCCCATTGATGAACACTAGCGCGTTAAATCTAGATCGGCCTTATCCGCCGTTTTTAAAGGTTTCGTATATTGAAGACCGACCATTATTCGGTCCTTTGCAATCTTGTAGTGTATTTTCAAAAACGTTTGATGAAAAGATGAAAATAATTCTTGCCAGCCATAGTTGTGGAATATTAGGAATATTTCAAGATACTAAGTTTGTGTTTGACCAACCGTACGTTCGGGGTTTATTTGTTTAAAGCCTAGTACCAGGGATTGTACATATAAACGTAAGCATGGTATGTTGTACCTTCTTTGGCTCTGTAGAGTGACAATATAGAACCATGATAAGCATAAACTTTTTTTCAGTGTACACTGAATTGCTTCTATCGAATGCAGGAAGTTGCGTTTATTTTCTATTCTACGCCATCCACGATCGTTGAAAACTCTTCGATCATCACCATACTGACCGCCAGCACTTACAGAGACAATTGTCATTGCAATCATCACCATAACTTTGGCTTTGCCAACATTATAAACAAAAACTGCTTTTTAAAAATTTACGTGACAAGATCAGTGATCTGTTACCACCCATTTGTTGTCAGTACACATATAAACTACGAAATTTCGCGATTCTCAAAGTCAACATTAATAAGCAGAATAAAATAATCAATTTTATTTTATTTTTCTCTTTCCTACAAACCGACACCGGCATACACAAAACGCCGAAAATACATCCGATCACATAGAAAAAAAAAAAAAAAAAAACAAAAGAGTCAAAGATCGCTGATCGTCCGTAGTCGGCTATTATCAAACGGTTACGGTTGTTTTAATTTGCATTTTTATATCCATTCACGAATTGTAATCACGTTAAATAAAGAAGATACAAACCGCAGCAGCAGTGCTGCTGATTTTATGATCGCGATTGGTAAAGGCATGCGGTTTAGATGACGATGATTCATGTGTTGGTTGCACCAACAAGTTAGGATTCGTGTCTTGGGTGGTTTTCACGTGACTCCAATAGATGGCAATATTCTGAAATCAGAAATGGAATTTTTTCTTCACCTTCATATTGAACGTCATCAGTTACTGTTCGTTATATGAACTTTAACCAGATTACTCACGTCCCGTTGACCGCAACAAGCGTTTAGTCTTTCTATCATTTTTTAACTGACTCATTCCAATGAATGTAGTATTTTAATGAATTCTCTTTTTATATCATTTTAGACTCAAGCACAATTCGGTGAGACACCAGATGCAGTCCACCAGGTATGGAGAAAGCATGCAGCACACTTTGATTATAGCAGGGGTATAGAAAAGTTTCTACCAAAAGACTTTAAAGACGTGGATGGCAAATCTCAAGAATCACATGTCGAGCATTTCTTTGGCGAAGGTGTACCAACTGCAGAAGAGGTGCGCATATTTACATCCGAATCTCCTTCTAATTGACATGTCATATATGAATCGATTTTACTAATTCCAAACTATTCTCTCTTGCACTTTCCAGTTATCAGAACAATTCCAAAGAATTTACATTTATCTGCACACTCTGAAGCAGGTCTTCGAAGAAATCATCACAAATCGTAGCGTCAATGAATCTCAAATACTGCATCACTTAGGCAACAATCGCGAGAAACACAAAGTCATAAGCCACCTGTTCCAAGAACAGTTCAATTATAACAATCAAGACATTCAACAGCTGAAAACTGCAATGGCCGCTCTGCAGATTCCCGATCCCAAACTGGACAAAGTGAATATCGGTGAAAAAGAACGCGTCATCGGCGAGTGGCTTGCCACTAGGGAGTACCTAAAAGTCCTTAAATATATGCAAGAAGTATTTAATATTTTGCTAAACCGTTGCTCGTTAGAAACTAATTAAATAAAAACAAAAGCTCTGCATCTATTTGTACCTATGTCAAATATATTTATAAAAAAAAGGCAGTGAAATTTTAAAAATGTATGTATTAAACGAAATATCTGTAAAGATGTTAACTATAATAGGTATAAATGTTCCTTTATCGATTTTATTTGCAATTGTAGGTGGAAATCTTCTGTAAGACACTATGGGGAACGTGCGTCGGCGCGTGCTCATAGTAGCGTGAGCGTTTCACTCACTGAAACCACCACCGTTCGCTACAAATCTGTTGGGTATGACTTATCTAGCTTTTTTTTTATCAGGAAGTTGGCAGGTAACTTCCACCCGGCGATAGATCCTGCTAATTCCGCGGTTCGTAATTATCGTAGATCATAGTCAATTTGTTTCGTTAAAAATTTGAAAGACCGTGTTTTTAAGGTATCTTATGCTTATGTACGTGCAAAAATTTTCGTTTCATCTTTAACCGTAGGGATTCCTAAATCTTTTGCGTCATTTGACAAAGGGACTTAGGATGTGTTAACAAATACCGTCCAATTTATAAACAAAATTCACGTGGATCGATTTAGTTTCGTTAAGTGCGATCTGACAGTCCCTTCTTTAACCTCAGTGATCGCGCCTTGTAATTTCATATTCGGTTCTTTGATCGCTGTGCCTTTCGGTTGCGGTGTATCACGAGTAAATAATAGGTACAGATGTGGTCCAAGAAGGTTGTTTCCTTCTTATTCCAAACTGGTGGACAGGTTAAGGGTGGTAGTAAAATCCTCTCAAAAACTTTTAACCCTGGAAGTACATGCTTCGTCGAATCGACGACGCATTTTCGCGTTTTGTAAAATATGCCAAATAACATGAAGATTTGAAAATTATTTTTTTAAGTTAATATTATAAGAAAAAATGTCCATTGTTGCTTTTCTTTATGCTCAATGAACTAAATAACTAAATACAATCGGTTTTCATAGTTTTTGTAGCATGTCTCATTTGTAAAACTGGTTTGAATAATGCCGTCGTCTTTTCGACGAAGCATATCCTTTACGTACAAAAAAAAAGCATGTACTTCCAGGGTTAAAATATTAGAAAGAAGTGACTTTTTTTCATTCAGTCTGGTTTTAGAATGATTATGACTTCTGTAACTTTCCATTGTCTCGGAATGTATTCTAGTATAATTGCGTGGCGTTTTAAATAAGATAAGTTAATCCAACATCTTGAGAAGTTCTCCCGTAACAAGGTTATTTGCAAAATAAAATATACGAACAGTTATATATTTAGACAGAAAAGAAAATAATAAACAATGTTTACAAAAAAAAAAAAATAACAACGAAAAAAAGTAAAAGTATTTATCAAAATTAATTTATTTTTTTTTTAATTTAATACTTATCGAAACTTATCTTCTAAGGCAAACTTTTTAAATGTACTTAATTATTTTTTTTTTACTATATCCTTCGAAAACTTATCTTTGTGCCAAAGTATTTTATTTATTAGATAAGAACAAAAGAAATCAATTTCATCGCATCCCATCACATTTAATTTATTTATACTTTTTTTTTTGTTTTAATTTATACAAAATATATATATTTAAAAATTATTTATTTTTATATGATTTTCAAACAAATACACACTGACACATTTTATAAATTTATTTATCAAAATTTACTATTTAACTATTTATTCTACAAATACTTACTAATTCATCAACAAACAACTCTCATCCATACATCCAGTGTATATCTATATTTATACGTATTTATTATAAACATTAATATTTATTCATTGTGACACAATTGTTTTTAAAACTAAAATAAATCTTAAACATAAGTTAATATTGCCGTATGACTTTAATGAATGTAAACACCAGTATGTAACTTACACGTATGTATTTGCTTCAAGTCTAATTAAAGAAAAAGCTAATCTTAGATATACTTTCGATTTTTATTCATCTGAACGAGTACACGTATCTGGTTGTTTTTATTTGTTTCGTTTTTTTTTTTTTTAATAGGGGGAATATCAGGGTGGTTTTATTGAACACGAATAGCATCGTTAATTTAATTTCATCAGTTGCGATAATATATTATATTTGTTTTGTTTAGTGGATAAGTAAACCGATTGGAATTTCACGGATACTTGAGGTGACAGCAAACGTGTTTTCTGCTGCTTGTACAAGCGGGGTGTCAAAAATGATAAATGCGAAATGAATTCGCGCTGTTAATGAGTTAATAATCGTTAATTAGTAGGTGTAAAGTATTCGTCATTCATAATGTTGGTGTATGAAGTTATTTGCGAGTGAGTCTGTCAAGAGAAATTTGACAGCTTTGTAAGGTTATAAAAATAGAAGCAGTAAGCCATTAGCTGATGGGGGTGGGTGGAGATAATTGATATTTATTTACAATACGAGATTAGTACATGTACATAAAGTGAAATCTCGGGGATCATTTATTTCATATTGAACTTATAGAGGTGTTGTGTGTAATGGAGTTACAAAAAGTACTAATTTCCATCCCATTTACGTTTTATATTAACAAAATAATAGACGTGTTTTTTTTCGTAATCTGTATAGACTTAGAAAAATTTGTTCATATTAAACACACTAACAACTAGCTATCGAGTCTTATGTCCTTAACACGGCGTCTCCACGAGACATTATTCATGTCGGACAGATCTGGCAAGTACAAACACAAGATGGCGGAACGAACGTCAAATTTTGTATGGTGGGCATTTCATGTATTGCCTTTTCATATGTATCACTTCTCTTGAAAACTTCAACGAAATTGAAAACTTTACACCAAAGTGACAGCTCATGTCCAGCATAGATGTCGGGCTGAAAATCCAGACATAGATGGCGGGGTAGAAAATCTGATTGTGGTCTCCACTAGACATTTTCCTAGCCAGACATGAAAAATGTCTCGTGGAGACCCCTAGTACGCTGCTTTTGGTATTAGGTCTGTTTGGTAACTCACGAATTCATACGAATTCGTAAGTTCTTACGAATTTTTTGTCTTGTGAGGGGAAAATGAGAGAGTAAAAAAATTCCCCACCTTACGAATTTCTACACTGTCTTTTTCTTTGGGTAAGCTTGAAAAACACTGTCAAACCTCATTTTAGTGGAAAACAAAAACAAATCTGAGAGTATGTTCCCCCACTTCTCAAATTATTTAGGATTTGACAGCGATGTTGGGCATTACACAGAAAAGATAACAAACAGACCTACTGAAAATAAAAAATGTCAAAAATGACGCCACAGCCATCATGAAAAAAAAGTAAAAATTAATGAAATAGAAGCTAAAATAAAATAAAATTTAAAATAATTTTTTCAACCAGGAAATGGAAGATGTTGGCGAAGGAGTAGGTGTTAGGAGTGCACGGTAGGATGAATTCGAACAGCAGGAACAAGAAGAATCGTATAGAAGTGAGAAAGTTGTTTTATTCATAGACATGCCGCAACTTTCTGGAACCTGATTGTATGCGACGTGTCTAGTTCTCATTTGTTCAACAAAAACATTTTTTTCTTTTCTGGCAAAAAGATGATGTCAAATTAAAAGTTTAGGCAACTACATTTTACAAATAAACAAAAAAAAAAAAAACAAACGTAAATGCCATTAATAGTGCTGCCAAACTGCGATGATGAAATTCCTTAGCCCCGATAAGCGTGTTTTTCGCACATATTTTTTTAAGGCTATATTATAATATACATAGATTACTAAAAAAAACACGTCCAATAGTACTTCCTATGTACATTTATATTACGTACATTTATATAAGAATCACGTGTCACTGTGTTCGTACACGTTAATCTCCGAAGCCGCCCAACTGATTTCGACGAAATTTCGCGAATATGTATGGTTGGTTCCAGCTTGAAAGATAGGATAGTTGTAGATCCGATAGATGGCGCTGAAGTCAAGTTACTAACAAATTCCATATTTGTGTGCCAAAATTACTTATACAGTGGAACTTCCCTAACTCGAACTTCTGTTACTCGAACTTTTCTATAAGTCGAATTTTTATCGTGAGCACTGCTTTTCCGTTGCTTTTTTCATACATTTTTATCTCTCTAACTCAAATTTCTATAACTCGAATATTTCTATAACTCGAATATTTCTATTTACGAGTAATAAACACAAAATGTAATTTTAGCTTATTTAGAGCCTTATACGAGGTTTTCTGTACTGGAGCGGTTGCAAATTTTTATCTTCACTAAAAAGTGGCGTTAAGAGGTTTGTTCTTTGTTTATCTAGTCATATAATACTCGTATTGCAATGCAGAGCTTTTGTGGAGTGCAAAAACAATGTTCCTGAAAATTTGTATAAGGCTTTGTGTTTGGTGGAGGATTTTGTAGAAAAAGAGAAGTAGCCATGCAAAACACAAGCATAAACTTGCAGATTTCAAATAAATAAATAACTTGATTAATGTATTTTCTTTAACTCGAAGTTTCTATAACTCGAACTTATTTTCTGGTCCCTTGGAGATTCGACTTAGGGAAGTTCCACTGTATTCACAAAATATGTTGGTTTAGTGCCAAAAGAGAAAATATCAAAATCTGGACCGATTGGTGGCGCTGAAATCAAGTTTATTAATAAATTCAATATTTATTGACTAAAATAACACATATCTATTGATAATTTGATTACTGATTATTTCATACATACACTGTTTGTATGTTTTCCATAAATTTCGAAATTACTCGGCCGATTGAGCCGAAATCAGAAGCGCGTTTTTGTAAATTTTTCGACTCCACTAATTCATCGATCAAAGTAAGATCAAATTCATACATATTTTCTAATCTTAACTGAGACAATAATGCCCGTTTTTACAGTGCGAGTTAAAGTGTCGATCCAGGGAAAATCTCAGGATCAACACGAATTGCGTATAGTAAGTAGTAGTACAGGTACAGGCTTAACGCTTAATGCTTTCACTTAAGCCATCGGCATCGCATCGACTTCCGTGGCTTAAGAGTCAATCCAGAGAGTAAATAGTTACCGTAAGTAAGTGTACTAAGATAATATCAACCACAAAATACATTACAGGAAACCTAGCTAAACAACAAAAATACATGCTCCCGACTTCAGTTGTGTATCTGTTTCATCAGGATTCAGGATGCACATCGAGGAAAAGAAGGACTGCGGAATTTTTTTTATTCTAGCCATGCGGCGGTTTCTTCGTCTTTTTTTCTCCTGATTTTCATTGTTTTTTTTTCTAAAAAGCACTTGACACGGAAATGAAAATCAAATTTCGTTTGACATTTCGTGTTCATTCAGAATTACTTTTTTTCCATAAATGGTTCACAATAACACTCAATCCATTAAACATGACTAACCTAAACTGTTGACTGTGAAGACGAAAACTTGTTAAGTAAAGTTTTTGTTCAATCCTACACTTAACTAATCCGACACTTAATCCCGTACAGTGAAAACGGTCATAAATGTAATTAAGAATTCAAACTAATTACGCAACATACTGGAAAGGGCAGAAAAACGTATGCCGCCAAACCAACTAGTAGCATATACATAATATAAAATAGAATGTTCACTTTCTGTGAATATAATGGAAAGGACAAACAAAAAATAGAACGCATAGAACATACGTAGAAATGGGTCACCTGAGATAGTGGTATCAAAACGGCGCCCCTTTGCGCTTTTTGGGTTTCTTTCCACCGAAACCACCACTTCTACCTATCTGACATATAGAAAAGTCGAATTCCACTCTAGAGTGCAATGCTGCCCGGGATCAATCCCAGCCCGGGTTCAATACCTACATAAAAGTTTTTTCACGGTGCCATCTCTTTCGAATGTCTGACAATGACAAGCAATCAAAGAGTATCATTTTTCGCGATTGAGCTTCTCACCTCGCCGTTCGGGTCGGCAAAAAAATATACTACAGTTTTCTGCCGACTCCGAGCGGCGAGGTGAGAACCTCAATCGTGACAAATGATACTCTTTGATTGCTTGTCAGACATTCGAAAGGGGCGGCACTGTGAAAAAACTTTTTTTTTAGGTGTTGGACCCGGGCTGGGATTGAACCCGGGCGGCATTGCACGCACTAACCACTAAAAAATTCAATAACTTTTCCGTCATCAATTTACATAACTTTGCAATAACAAACGCTATGCCAAAAAGTTGCTTTAATTAACGTGTGGCAGTGCTGATTAAGCTTCGCGTTTGAATGCCTGTAAGCACTTTGAAGTTATAAAATAATAATAAAAGTATCTGAACGATACACCGTACTGTAGTTGGCCGAATCTTGCAAGATGAATTATCATGAACAAAATAAAATATTCAACCAATTTTTAGTTTCCTTGTCGATAAACAGAAAACGCACTCATTTACAAAATTATTGCCACAGATTGATCACCGGTCTACCCATCCGATTTGATTGCATACTTTTGGTTGAAGTGAAACTTCCTTTGAACAAGATATCAAACCTAAAGAATGAGTGCAGAACATCCATTTTTTTTTGCTCCAAAAGTACATCATGTATGTATGTAAGGTACTCGTATGAGAAATTGCATGCTGTGTTTCCATAGGTGCAGTGTCTAGTGTGCTGGATTTTAGCTCTTGCATATGCACATACTCGTATATATGTACATAGATGCTGCTCTGGTCAGAACCCCTTCCCTTACAAAGAAAATGTTCAATAGCAGTCAATTCGATGCATGTGTAAAGGTTATCTGCTACATGACCCTCATCCTGCCAATGATTGTTATTTTCAAGCTTATACATTATGTCGAACGGTTTCTGAGATAAATGCCTGTTACATACATTTTTAGTACGGATACACTTGGATACGGTATCCTAAAAACGACCGAATCTGGCCTGACACCCATAGCGTCTCATTTTGACTTGGAATATGAAATCATAGAATGGCTGTACCTGTATGTGTGGCCAGCTTTAATTTGCAAGCCAAAATGTAAATGTTTGACTTGACAAATCGAAAACAAAACTTTCTAGTTTTAAAATCAAAGAAACGATTAATTTATCCTCAACTCATCATCATCGCATGACAAAAATGACGCATCAAACATTTGTCAAACATCACAGATGTTCATGAATTTTAATAAAAAGTCAAACTTGAAATCTACATAATTAGTACCATCAAATGAAACACACCGCAGCAGCAGATGAAAACAAAAACAACAACCTCAACGAGCGAGGGTAATAAAAAAATCAAGAGCTTCTCAGGTGGCATAAAGTGATTCGTTTTCCTTTAGCTTTTTTTACGCCTCGCTATTACGTTAGTTAGTTATATTCTTTGGCTAAAAGTTGACAAAAAGTTGAGTTATTATGATGTTCTCACCTCGGCGTGGATACATTTTTCTGCCCCCCTTCCCTAACCGCTTCTTGCTTCTTCTTATTTCCTCTTCTTATTAAGTTTTATTGCATTCTTCATTATTTCCCAGTTCATCGACATTTCGCGTGAGTTATTATAGCAGTTTATGTGGAACACGTTTAATTGTGTGTTGGCTTGGTCATAATAATAACTGTGTTTAATTTTTACAACATGATATAAATTCAGATAACTAAGTGTGAACATAAAATAAACGTAGGAACGAGTGATTTCTTCCCCGAGTGATGTAAAAAAGGGTGTGGGGAGGCGTGAGCAATTAGCGTAATAGAGCTGACATAAGAGCTATTTATGTACATATGTATATGCAAATTGATGGCCTGCTGAGTATGGACTTATGCTGAACAGATTTGTAACAGATCAGCTCCAATTTTATTGAACGTAGGTACATATGTTATATGTAGGTAATTGAAAAATCAGAAGCTTACTACTGGCATTTTGCCATCTAACACATTCTAGATTCAATTTCGTGTAGTATGTTTGTGTAGATAACAAATTTCGATTCATTACCAGGTGTTATCTAGGTTCGTGTATAATTCAATTTAATTCATTTATTTACATACATATCTTCTTTATCCTTACATAGTATAAAGCAAAGTCCCGATCGGTGTCATATTACCTTTGTAGTAAAGGATTTCAAGAACCGCTGAATAGATTTTAACGATTCTTTTGGTATAAGATTACTAATTTCTCGAAGAAGGTTTATCAATTAGCTTTGAACTAGATAAATTTTTAGCTTTAGAGTTTAAGGGACTTCAAATGAGAAAACGAAAATTCAATTTAAAACAAACGGCTATTCCTTAAGGAACAGCTTCTCCCATGTGATTGATATTTATTCTCAGCTTAATTACATTCAATACGCAGATTTAAGGACCAAAATCATATCTGTGCAATTACTAGAAGCTGAATAAGAGTACAAAATGCATTCCAAAGTCGTTTTTTTTTTTAATTTTTTTTCAAGCAGAGGCTGAATCACAGCACTCAGTGGCAATCGTGTGGCGTTGATGACGAGTTTTTTTTTCAATTCTCTCATTGCACTCCTTTTGGTATCTCTAGCATTTGTTTTTGATTTTTTTTTTTCAAAGCATACTGACTGACTTTTTATGTGTATCACAGCACTCAGTGGCAATCGTGTGGAGTTGATGATGAGTTTTTTTTTGGAATTCTCTCATTGCGTTCATTTTCGTATTTCTAACATACGTACGTGTACGTATACGTACGCGTAGTGGGTTTTTGATTTTTTTTTTCATAGCATACTGAGTTAATGTGTATCACAGTCGCAGCACACAGTGGCAATCGTGTGGAGTTGATGATGATTTTTTTTGTAAGTCGCGCTCCTCCGAAACGGCTCGACCGATTTTCATAAATTTTTTTGTATATACATATTTGGTAGATGAATGAGAATAGGTTGTAAAGTATATTTCATCTCGCTAGGTGACGCTGGAGTCAAGCTATTAATGACTTCTAATTTTATGGACCAAAAATTTTGGTTCAGTGCCAAAAGAGAAAATTGTAAAATCTGGACCTGATATATGGCGCTGGAGTCAAGTTATTACTAACTTCTATATTTATGGACCAAGAAGGCTCATATTCACAATATATGTTGCTTCAGTGCCAAAAGACAAAATTATATAATAAAATATGGACCCGATAGGTGGCGCTGGAGTTAGGTTATTAGATCTATATATATAAAAATAAATGTACAATGTACATATTTATGTTTGCTTTTCATAGGCTCGGAAACTACTCAACCGATTTTGGTAAAATCTTCAGAGTACGTTTTTCTTAATATAGAATACAACATAGCATCAGTGCGGTTACTCAACAACCGGCGGTTCTGGTACCTGTCATACAAAATTTCGTAGTTTCAGGTGAAATGTGAATATGAAACATTTTGGTCAATTAATATAGACAGACAGACAGACATACAGCCAGAGAGATAGATAGATAGATTGACAGACAGACAGACAGACAGATTCTTTGAACTCAATGAAAATGTATGTATTGAAAGTAAAACTATATTTTTTGGACACGGGCGAAGTCGGGCGGGACAGCTAGTCTTTATATATAAAAATGAGCTGTTCGTTTGATACCTCAGAACTCACGAACTAACCGTCCAACTTAGCTGAAACTTACATTATATACTTTTTCAGATGTTTGAAGTGTTCGTACATCAAAATTCATTTCAATTTCAAATTTTCCGCTAGATGGCGCTGGAACTCAAACATTTTTAAACTCACCGTCAGGGTTGTAGACGTATAATAGTTGGCGTATTATACACACTTTTTTACTTGTATAAAAGTATGTATTATACATCTGAAAAATATTGCTCGTGTACAAAAGTGTATATAAGCAAGTAAGAGGTATAAAACTGAAAAAAATATATGAAAGTCCTACATAATTGTATACACTTTTAGATACTTTTTTACACTTTTATACCCTTTTATGTACTTTAATACACTTTTATACACTTTAATACACTTTTATACACTTTTTTACACTTTAAACACTTTTATACACTTTAATACACCTGTATACCCTTTTTTAAGGTAAAATGTATAAAAAGCCAAAAAGTGTGTCATTTAGCAACCCTGATCACCTTACGATTAAGCTGAAACTTACACAGTATATTTGTAATGAATTGAGAAATGTTCGTACATAAACAGTTCTCACGTTTTCCGATAGATGGCGATGGAACACCAAAATTTCAAAACCATCCGATTCAGCTAAAACTTACAGAATATATTATTTGTTATGAAGTGAGAAATATTTGTTAATCAAAAGTTTTCAAGTTTTCCGATAGATGGCCATGGAATCCAAAATCTCCAAATTGTTACTACAGCAATGCGCGGTAACAGCTAACAGCTAACTTTTGATTTACGTGCACTTCTCGCTTCATAACAAATATATTGAGTTTCAGCTCAATCGGATGGTAAGTTTTTGAGTTTTTAGGATATTATTGTTTGGAAAGTTTTCCAAATAGAGTTGTCGGCATTTAACTCTCCACCAGAGTCATTACTATTCACAAAAAGTCACTGGAAAAATTTCATTACATTTATGATATAAACACTGTTTTCAATGGGTGTAGCGAAGCGCACCGGGTAACCACTAGTATATCTTATAGACATTGAAGCTCATCTATCTATCTACATAGTTATATAAGAGCTTGTAATTTCTCATGAGAGTTTATTTTTGCACAGATTTCAATGATTCTAACATTGATCGAATGCTTTTCAACTGAACTTTGTTTATGTTGGGAAATGCAGAAATAATTAACTTAGGAGTCTTACTTCAGTGAGGTTTATTTTAAGACTAAAAACTAAGTTAACAAAGATAGTGGAAAATTAACGTATCAACTGTATTAGTGTATGTAATTAGTTATGTAAGGAATACAATAGAACTATGTATATACAATATGAGTTCAGTTAATGTTAATACATAAGTAAGATTGAGTTGCCAATGCAGCATTTTCAACAGTTTATCAGTATAATCAATTTTGAAAAAGTGCATATGAGTAAAGTTATTGAGAAAAAATATTATTACCTATACCTACGGGTATAGAGTTTCTACATGCGAAATCCTCGCACTGGTACACTAGTTATTATTAATTTATTTATTTAGTACTAGCTGATCCGTATACTCGCCTTGCTACCCCCGCCTGTGTGAAAACAAATTATTTTTTTCTAATATGTATATGTATTCATGTAGTATATAAAGGGTGTCCTAAAATTTACGCAGGAAGTAATGATAGAAAACACAGGTCTTTAATGTTTTGATTGATTCATAAAGTACAGTACAGTATGAGGTTATGTATGGAATAGCATCGTAGCATAAATGGCTTTCACGGCTTTGGTATGCTTTTGTCGAAATTTTCCATGACTGTTTAGCATAAATGTGCCTGAATCTTGTTTATACATTACATCGCGCAATTCTCCCATGACCACCCACTCCTTCAACACATTAGATTCAATGCGCATTGAGTTATCATATAAACGGGGTATATGTCAGTGTATTTGTAAAAATGGAAAAAAAACAGAGTGTGGATCTGTCATTTAATATTTGTTTTTAAAAGGCAATACGCTTACGCAAATGAAATATGAGCTGGACGCTGTGTACGGGGACTGTGTGCCATCATTTACCACTGTGGAATTTTGGGCAGCTTATTTAAACGTGGCCGTACCAGCTTGGGGGACGATCAACGTTCGGGACGCCCAAAAATCGCAACCACTGGCGGTAACATCGCCTAAGTTCACAAAGTGGTGCCAGACGACAGTCGATTAAAGTGAAAGCAGAATTTATGAATATGTCCAAAGAATATGTTTGTTACATATGTAATCAAGATTTAGGCATGAGAAAGCTGACCGCGCGTTGGGTGCCACGTTCGCTCACGTTAAACCAAAAACGTGTTAAAATGAATATTTCCAACGCTCTCTTTCTGTCGTTGAAATTTGGCGCCGCCGATTAATTACTGTAGATGAATCTTGGATAAACCATTATAGATTATACCGAAGAAATAAAAATACAGTCAAAACAGTGGACTGCGCAGGAGGAATCAGCTCAAAAAAAAAACCAAATCAGCTTTTTCAGCTATAGGAAAGTGATGATCGATCGATGATCGATTATAGGTGGCACCTCAGCGGTTGCCATGCCGAAAATCTATGAATTACGGTTTAGACTGCTTGACCAGCCTCATATAAAAGTAAAAAAAAAAAAAATAAAAAATCGGAGGACCGAGATTTTCGTCAAATGAGGAGGCCAACAGCTTCGTAAAAACTTACTTTGCAGAGTAAGATGCCGAGTACTTATTTGGACGGGTTAAAGATATGGGAGCATCGCTGGGAGAAGTGTGTAGACTTATATAGATACTAAGTAGAAAAATAAAAATAAATTTGAAGAAAATACGTCTTGTATCTTTGTTAGGTCGGAAACTTTTCAGACCACCCTCGTATCCCTCCAATGCGTGACATGTTATCTGTTAACTGTTACTGCTTTTATTTGGTAGCAGGACATTTATAGAGGAAAATATGCAACCGATATCTAATAGGTATGTTCCCGTGCCTGCCCAAAACAGCAAAAAAATCAGTCGAAAATCAGTCAAATTCTGTTCCCGTAAGAACATTTTTCGTAGTTTTTCGCAGAAGAGAACGCTAAAAAGAGAGTAAGGGCCCCGACCCACAGAATCCGTTGTGCGTTTATTCATCCGTTTTAATGGACAGCTCGATAGAATACACGCATTCTTATGGAAGGTGGCCCATAACCAACGCACATAAAAACGCAGACGCATAAAGTAGGTTTACTTTCTACTTTTTTCTTTGCGCTGTGCGTTGGGTGTTTACACATTCACGCATTGAAGTGCACACCTTCACATATTCTGGTCTGTTCCTTTACTTCAAAATTGTTACTGATTCTTACTGGTTTTAGATAAATCGCGTTCCTTTACACAAAAAAACAGTAAAAGAGAGAGGCAACGAGAGAGTAAAAATTTCCTCTCACTAAATAATCTTACTATTTCTTACTGGACAAATTTCTTCCAGTAGAAATTGAACTATCTGCCAAAGTCAGCTGTTTCACTTGTTTGAATTATTTGCATTTTTTTATTTTAATTCAAAAAGTAAAAAAATGGAGAGAAAAGGAACAAAGATGAAAGTTGAACGTTCTGAATGTTGAAATTTGCATTTCGCAATATATTGCATACTGTATTGATTCTGGGAAATCATCAGGGGTGGACTTTTCTGTAAAATCCAAAATCATACAACAAAACTCTGTTTACTTTTGCTTCACATATGTTTATGACATTTCGTTTGTAGCAGCTTTTGTGGTTAATCGCGTTCCTTTACTTTTTTGTGATTTTGCCTTACTCTCAGAGAATTTTACCCCCACTCCTTGAAATTCAATAATTTACTATTTTTGGAGCAAAAAGTAAAGGAACAGACCCACAGTACACATATCTAAGGTAGTATACTTAGAGTGTTCATTTTCGTCCAAGTTCGCGCATCTGTCAAAAATTCAAGAAAATGGCCGCCAACTGTGAGGATATTTGCATTTTATTTTCGTTTTTTTAATGTTTTCTATACTATTTAATTAACTTTTTTGTCAAAACTTTGAAAAATGTGTTGTGTCGTATACGAATGTTGTGTGAACAATAATAAAAAGAACTGTGATGAGAAAATATGACCGACTGAAATATCCGAACAATAACTATAGAAAACTCAAGGAAAATGAAAAGATAAACGAATAAATCGATTTCATAAAGAAAAACGTATGTTATTTTATTAAGAAATGATAAGAAAAACTACGAAAACAATGAATTTGAATTAAATCCCATAGAAATGCCACACAGTTGTCGGCCATTTTTTGCTTTGAAAATGTTTGACAGATGCGCAATATACTACCTTAGATACGTGTACTGTGAACAGACCTATTATAGTTCACGCATTCACAAATTGAGAGTATGCATTTCAATTGGTGGAAGCATAGAGAAATATAGAGAAACTGTCATCGATGTTGACAATCAGCTGATATCAGTTTGAAAAGAAAACACTTTCAGCCAGTGTTGTCGATGGTACTACACCTATATACCCATCTGCAGTCCGTACTACACTTGCCTTATGTCATTTTTGTTTGGGCTTTGCAGAGTTTGCTCTCAGATCTCAGATTGTTCGTGCTGAATAGAAAACAAATGAGATTGATCTGTTTTCCTGAAATTGTATTAGTGTGTCATTTGACATTTTGTTCGTAAAAGGAAATACATAAATAAAAAAGAAAAATAATAAATACAATTTTAAAGACACTTTTTTTCTTTGTATTTTCTAGTTTTTTCTGATAATATTTATGTTAATTAATAGCATTTTGATGAGCTGCGTTTAAATTTCGTATAAAATTTTGGTATTAGTGAAAGTAGGTGTAAATCTCGAGTTGAATCCGAAATTCGCAAAAATTGATCTCGAGCAAAAAAAAGTGCGTTTTTAGTCGGTTGGAAAATGATAATTGTACTGGAGCGATAAAAACTGCTCGAGATAAAAAAAAGTGATTGCAATGTCAGGTCCTTATACCAAATAATAGAACTCTATTGGTAAGACATTGGTAAGCAAACTCCGAAGGCCATGATAAAATTATGTTTGGCAATCGATACACTGAAAAATTCAAAAAAGAAAAAAATCCAAACTAGTGAGCTTCAGATAATTTTGTTTCTGATTCCAAACAATTTACCATTTTCATAATTTTTCTCATATGTGAATATTGGTACCTATGTACCTTCATTCAAAAAGTACAGCCATGTTATCAAAAATTAAGCTCCCAAAAAATTACCGAAACGGCAGCTCTGCTTTCAGCAATAGCAAAATGTCATCGGCTGTCATCCTCTCAGCGCTGGTATGCGACGGATTCTATGGGACGGATCTTTCTATGGGTCGGGGCCTTAAGAAATTTCCCCGTGCTGCGAATTTTAGCCCAATCAATTTCTTTGGGCAGCATTATGCAAACTGTCAAATGTCAGACATTTTCCATTTTTTGTTGTTTAATGCGTTACTGTACTTTTGCACACTTTTACCTCTCTCTGACAGAGATTTTTACCCCCACTCGTTGAAATTTGAGAATCTGTTAATTTTGGTGCAGAAAGTAGGTACGGGAAAAGACCTAATATTCGAGGACTGATTTTTGTAGCCTGTTCTACCGCAGATAGCTGGACATCAGCGTTGTGCTGAAGTACTCAATTGGGTAATTCGGCTGAAGTATTTCTTCTTTGGCTCAATGCTCCGAGCCACAAAGAAATGGCCCACATTTGGCTCATTTGGCTCAAAACTTCATTCTCTTAAAAAAAAATTACAAAACAATAAAACATCATCAGGAAGTAAGAATATTCAATCTTCAAATAAAATTGAGACAAATAATCGCAATCGCTTAAAGTATGAAGTAATTATATATGTATAGTCGTTCGGGGCAAGAGTGCGCATTTTGGACTTCGGGCTTAAATTCTGAAAAACTTTCAACAGATATCAAACAAAAGAGCCTATTATTTGGTAGCTCTATATTTTAGGAACAAAATTATACAAAAATATTTTATATTCTTTTTAATGTTTCATAATGTTTTGATCAAAAAACCAAAGTACCTAAGTCAAGTTGCGCACTTTTGCCCCGAAGTCAGGGTAAGAGTGCGCAGAGGTATGGGTAAGAGTGCGCAACCATTTTAAATCACAGTTTTCGTAGTTGAAATGGCTTGAAACTGTGCTTTCACTCAAACCAAGTTCTTCGGCAGCGTTTAATGTGCTGTTTCCATTTTAAATCAACTTTGGGTTATCAATTTCCTTACCGTTTGTATTTGGTAGATACGAGGCATTTTCCTGGAAAAACGAAAACAGAAAAATAGTTCAGCTACGAGCTACCACCTACTGTCTACGACTGTGATGTGCTCATTGCATCTTTCCATAGAAGGTAATAGCCTAAAAATTGTTATTATTATAAAAAGTTAAATACTGGGTAAGAAAGCACTGCGCACTCTTACCCTCAGAACGACTGCGTACTCTTTCCCTAGACCCTACTTTTTTTTCATTGTATTGAAAATCTAAGAACGAATAATATTATTCACTAAAATTGTATCCTAAATCAAACACGCATATACACTGTTAATGACTACGTACTACTTATGGGGTATCGAGTTGCCAAGCTTTCCTGACACACTTTTAAAAATCAACTTTTTTTTAACAAAATGCGGCTTATTTTTCCTTGATGATTTTCTTTGTACTATTAAATGGAAAATTTTCTTAGAAGTTGTTCATCATTGGCGGTTAGTGAAGCACACATTTTCTCATTTAGCGATTGTTGCTAATTCTTTCACAGATGGAGAAAATGGCACTGCGTACTCTTACCCGCTGCGCACTCTTACCCCAAACGACTCTAACTTATAAGTTTTAAAGAGCCTTAAGAGGGATAAACAAGCACATGTGGGCATTTTAACCTTAGGATAGCAACAGGGGTGACACGTCACCCCACGGAAACAAAAAGCTCTTCATTTCACATATATCCCGTTGTATGTTGTCTCTCTTTTTTTTTCTATTTTCAAATTGATTGCTAAGCTTTCAATTAAGGGTCAAAGCATGGTCTGGTAGGTCCTAATTTTTGCTTTACAGACATTGTTGGGGTGACACGTGTTGCTATTTATGTAACTTTTTTTTAGGATTTTGTGTTTTGAATTTCATTATTTTTCACCTCAAAATGGCTTTTCGGTTTATTGAATTTATGGAAAATACATAAAATAAGTTTGCCCAAATGATTTTGATGAATCAGTGAGTTGATTGATATCATTAAAAAAAAAATGTTGCACAGTTACAGTACGAGCAGAAATATAAGACGAATGCCACTTCGATATTTCGTTGGTATGTTAGATCAAGCTGCGATAAATGCGATGATACTTCGTATTTCTGCTAGTAAGCCAGCCAAATACTGTTGAAAGATTTTTTGACGCAGTTAGCCTTCCAACTTCCAACTGAACTTCAAGCAACGTGCCCATTATAGACAAATTTACATCAAGAATGTCTTGTCATATTCGACACGGTCTAGGAAACATCCAGGAGCCTTATGTAGGAGAACCACCTTTAAAAACAAAGAAGCAGTTAAGATGTGTCATTTATCCTAGAAACCGAGACAGAAAAGACAGGCCATGTTGTGCAAAGTGTGAATTGCCAACGTGCTCGGTGCACCGTAGGGAAATTCACATTCAATGTGTTTAGTGAATTAAAATTATTTTTATTTATAAATTTAATCAAAAGTTATGATAAAAGTAATTTTTTTTTACCAATAAAAGCTCAGTGTAGTTAGAAGATTCAATGGCTACCTCTGTAGATAAGTACTTCGCTGTTCATAAGTAGTCGTATATTCTTTTCGCGTGCTTTTAAGCGCCGCGCCGTATAAACTGAGTTTGAATTCATTGCTATAATGCAGAATTGAATTGGGAGAACTGACAGAAAGAAAAAGACAACAGCGCCATCATCCGTTAGGCCCACAACATTACCATGTTCTTTTTTTCGACATTTCCTTCTGGTGCAAATCATGCTTTCGTTGTATGCGCGGCAGATTTATTTATCTTATGTACCCACTTTCAGCCCCATTATTTGCTATAGGTCAATAAATATATTTTTGAAAATTTCGTTGCACTTTTGAATCATTTTAAATTTTTCCTCAAATTTATTTACAAGATGGATTGTTTTTTTTTTTTAACCTAACCTAATTCATACGCTTCCATTTTCATACCGAATTGTACTGCAAGAGGAGCAAAACATGCGAGGGATGTACATATATAACATACATAATATGTACATGCATACATGCAAACATGTTGAAGTTCCTTTCACATTGCATCGTAGTCCTTATTGCTATTTCACTTTTAAACAGTTACTGTATGAATATCGGTAATACCGGTCGACTGAGCAGTATCCGAAAAATATCCAATTTTAAAAAATCAGTTAAAAAGTCAACTAGCGTTGTACAACTTTTTAGGCAAAAACCTGGTATGGCATTTGATAGCATGTGTCTAAGCTAACCTAAATAAGAAATTTTAACACAATTGTTGGATCCGTTTTCGAGAAAATCCGCTTTTTATAAAATCGGTCCCAAATGAGGTATAGGTATGTACCTTAATATTATGGTCTAGAATGAAAATTCGAAATTGGCCTTCTGGTATAGTCCCACAGACCCCAGATATGAAGTTTCAAGCAAATCCGCCCAGCCGTTTAGGCTCCAGTCCGAGATACAACCGTGTTTACAGATTGAGCGTTACTGCTTTATTATATAGTATATGATTGTATTGTTAAATGTTATTTGTTTCATGCCTCAATAGGTATTTTGTGATTTTTTCTTATAATGGTTTGCGAATCCGAATAGAATGTTTGAATTTTCGCAAACCGTAATAATTTGATATCACATTTTGCCAAATTTGTGATTTTAAAAGCGAGTGTGATTTTTTCGATTCGCAAGTCATAATATCAAATTAACACTTTAACATGAATTTGTGATATGCTGTTGCTGTGTTCATGTTTATAAGTACGTTGCAATTTTTTTTTGTGCCCCAATACCGCCCACCTCCCGCTTATTCATATTCAGATTTTCATTAATTTTACTAATGGCTCAACCTGGTGTGAAATGGCTCGGAAAATGGCTCAACTCCAACATTTTTCCGGAACAACGCTGCTGGACATATCAAACTCAAAGCAAATTGAAACCAGCCATGTTAATAGCGGCAGTGTTTCTCAACGAGTCGCCAAGTTTGTTAATAAGAAAACTTGATACAAAATGAAAGGCAAAGATTCCTTTGAGTCTAACTGGTCGAACAAGGAGCGGTTTTTTTTGTAAATTGTTAAACACTTAGCAATGATCTTATTAGCGTAATTTATTTCAACACAATTACTCACCCAGCACGAACCAAGCACCGTGCGTCTGTGGGGTTTACGTACAATGCCCAAAAAGAATAACTTTATAACAATTTAAAACTCAAAGAAGGTACGAGAGGTACTAATCCAACATAATTGAGTTCACACCAAAACACAATGCCTCCTGTCTTGATGATTAATTCTGAATGCACACATGTGTATACACACTATATGTACTCATACGTAACGTGCCTACATTTTTCTGTTTTTATTGGATAATAAAAATGTTCCCAACAACAATTGTGAATCTCTATAGGTACTGCGGTTTATTAATATCAAAAAAAGGCACAAATGGACAAGGGTCTGACGAACAAAACGCCCATGTAGAACATTAACCAGGCAAGGAGACGCCATTAATGTGATATAAAAACGTGAAAATGTTAAAAAAAAAAAAAAATAGTTAAAAGAGACGGTAATACGCAACAAAGCGAGTGCGCTATTAAATTAAGAGCGCTTCACTGAACGCGAACGTTCGTTCGGATGCTAAACGAAGGTCAAGGGTGATGAAGGGTCTTGAACTTGAGGCGTGTATTTGGGGAGGAAGGACGGATGCAAGCGAAACACAGATTTGTATTTAATTAGACGGTTGTAGAGTAGGTGCCTAAGATACTCACAGTGACTCAATCCGCCCCGGAATCAGCTGTGCGATACACGTAATCTGCGGTGGTGATAGTGACATTGTCGACGAAATGTGCGACTAAAAATGTTTTGACAAAATTATCTCCCCGCGGGGCTCTGCTCTTTTTTTTTTTTTGGTAGGTATATCACGGTTACCATGGGAACCGATTTGGAGGTAGTATGGTATATGAACGTGCTACATGACAGGATCCAGCTACAAGAGTCAGTAAAGGTTAGGAGCACCACTTTTTTCTGCTTCGGTTTATTATGCCAGATAAAATCTGAGATTAATTTCTTTCTTTTACCTTGTTAGCATTCCGTTTTATTTATTTTGGTTTCGCTTTATCCATGGTCCTGTTCTCTTGTACGAGCGTATATTTAAATCGGAATATACACGCTGTCACTTTTACTGTCATCGTGAATGATTTTATTGGGACTGTCATAAAAGTTGAAAGTGTGCAAGCCGACGAGTGTAGTGGATTTGCGAAAATGCTTGCAACATTTAAGGACAACTTTTACACTTTCTTTTCGTTTTTTTTTTAATTCTTAGTTCAAAGGGATATCTACACCTTCTGGGAAATATTTACATGTAGTTTCAGTTATTTTTTTGGTAGGTAAACAATGAAAAAAAAGAAGCATTTATGGAAATTTCAGCATCTCTGTTCCAAGGACTCTTTTGGGATTAAATGAGGATCTTTGCATAATAATTATGTGTCGGTAAGTTGCTGGCCCACAAAAGAAGGCGTAGGACCTTACCTACTGCCGAGAGTGACAATTGACAATTGATATAAGGTTAAGGGCAATAGAATAAGGGCATCATAAAAGTGGCACCTTAATTGTTTTATTGCGGTCTCGCTCTTATTTAGTTTTCATTTAAATTATATGGATATGCATCCTCTGAAGTAGGCGATGTTTCCTGGTATTTCCAGGAGCTAAGCTACCATCCTTATCTGGATGGATTGTTGAATGGTGTATCTTTGTCTTTATTGTTACCTGTGTTAGCACGCACCGATAAGATGTTACTTTCAATTGTAATTGATTCCTTTTTTTTTTGAAATTGTGAAATTTTATGTTTTTATTATCTACCGGTTGACAAAGGGACATGGTGAGGTACAAGGTCATGCTTCAATTTGGTCTCAAATACGTGCGTGATGTATGCACAGCTGCATAACTGTGTTTATTATAATTCTAAAAAAAGTAATTAGTACATATGGGTGGAAACTGATTCGTAGGCATTATAGGCTTTTCTACGAGTATTTTGCAAAATAAAAATACGAATTAGACAATAATATTTAACCTTTTTATGGATGCAGAATCCATTGGGGAGTCCGGGAGTATTCGGAGAGAAAAATTGTAAAACTATTTAAAAATAGTGAAAAGTCGTAAAAAAAACTGACCAAGAGCGTGTTTGGCAAACACATGATAGGATTCCGTAATTATAAGTACAAACATAACGGGGCTCCATGTCAAATCGCTCAAAATGCAAAAATGTCACATTGCCCAACATTTTAGGGCGATTCAACACTAAGAGAAATCGCCCAAAAATTAAAAAATGTCCAATCGCCCAAGAAAGTGTGGGCGTTTTGTCAGAACTCATGCTTCCGATCGCCCAAAACGAAATAAAATCCAAAAAATGTTAAATCGCCCAAAAATCTTTGTGGGCGATTTAACATTTTTAATTTGCCCAAAAAATATCACTTATTTTGGGCGATTTGATATCTCCGTTAAATTGGGTTTTAAAGTGTGTTCAAACCGAATTGAAACAACTACTGTAACGGTCACAGCAGAAGGTTGTTTTTTCTTCAGATTATGATTATGAAATGAAATATATGAAACGTATATTAGCGCGTGAAGCATTGCGGTTCGCGCCGACGCGCCCCTCCTCCGCTCGTTTGTTTCCCCCTGCCTAGATTGTAAGTGGAGCCTGACTTCTTGTTTTAATTATATCCATTTCTTCAATCTTTTATCTCGGATGACTTCAGATGGGGCATTACCTTTCTCAGTTTTTAAAAAGTTGACCAGGGAAACATCGAATATTGAAGGCTACAATGCGTTTTTTTCTTTGGGTAATTTGACATTTTTATTTTTTGGTCAATCTGTCATAGTGTTAAATCGCCCAAAAATGTTGGGCAAGGTGATATTTTTCAGATTTGGGTGATTTGGTTTTGGGCGATATGGCACAGATCCGCCTTAAAAAAGCCGAAACACAAAATCGCCCAAAATTACTTTTTTTTTTTTTTTTTTGATATTTTGACATTATGCCAAATCGCCCAAAATATAAAAATGTCTAATTGCCCCAATTTTTTTTTTGGGTGATTTGAATTTTTTTTGACTTTTTGTATTTTTGTCGATTTGGTTTTGGGCGATTTGACACTGACCCGCATAACAGGCCACTTTATTTGTTTATCTTTATAGTGTTGTTTTGTTTATCGTTGTTAATCATAATTTACGCGCCTTTTATGTTATTTAACATTTTTTTGAATAGAAAGGGGCTCTTAAGAAAAGAAACAGTAGGTAATTTATGAATTTCAAAAAAAAACTTCATATTGTATTTAAAAAATCCGGCTTTCTTTTGCATCGGGACCTACGAAATATCGTTGCTTCGGCTCTTAAGCCAATTAGGTGGATAGATCTCGCGGTCTTTCGATGGCTGCACGCCATTGGGATACACGGTTTTTTTTTCCGAAGCTTCCTCAGCAATGTCGATCCATTGCTCTTAAGATAATTCAGCAGAGGCAATGATTTGCCAAACGGTGATGACATTCCAGCCAGAAAATTGTAGTATAATTCACGAATTTATTCTTTAGTCTTTAGTCACTTACACACAATATAAAAACAAAACAAATTAAGTAATCTCTCACCGCAACACTACAATTGACGATTGAAAATTCAAAACAAAGACTTAACATTGTAATCGTTCCAGGGACCGCATTATTTTCATTCGCCCTCGTATTAAACCTTCTGTCAACGGATGTTTTGCCACCTTCCCAGCAATGGAAAAGGTCTGGCTGGACCTTCATACATTTTGTATGGAAATTATTAGAATACAATGCAATAATTTTTTTTGTTATTTTGGACATGTTATTAATTTTTTTGTGGTCAAAAGTTTTTTTTATATATAATAGTGATATTACTAAGTATTTTGTTGATTTTCACATTTATGGCATTTATGTAATAGAATACTGTGTTGTAAATAGACAGGCTCTTCACCTGCAGTGCCTACAAATCTGTTTTTCCTTTGCGTTGGGTCGTTTACTTTGCAAATTCTGCACTACTTTACTGGGCCGTTGATGTCTGGCTACTACTAGGTTGTAGAATACTTTGTTGTAATGGTGCTCCAAAGAAAGTTTGGAAACCATCTCGAAGGGAAAACAGTCCTATAATCTTTGGAGTGTTCATCTTTGCTTCGACCTGAGGATAACTAACCATACTCAATCAAAGAATGCAAAAATTGTCGATGTGCATTGGTTTTTTCACTTTCATATAATTTACGTTTTTATAAAAAAGTAGAAAAAAGCTAATAGCCATTGCTTCGTCTGTCGTTTGCATGTATATTCTCCCAACATTTGGTCCATGACGTCCATGCCTAATTTGTTTTTTGTTGTAAAACAGAATAGCTTGTGGCTTTTTTGTTTCTCAAACTGTGTCATAATAAAGTGATGACAGTTAAACCACTGCCTTATATTTTTTTGGCACATTAGACACTGATGCGACATTATCCGTAAATCTAAAGATAGTAGATTGTGCTAGGCGACTACGGTCCGGAAGCATTTCTTTAGGAATACATTTCTTATTCCATTGAATAGTTCCTTCAAAACATGTAAAGTTGTCAGTAACAACAGTCTTCTCGCTGGCTCTGTATTTGGTCAATCATCACCTTCTCGCCCAAATTTACAGCTGTCTGATTTACAATCAATTAGGAAATGCTCAAGTGACCGAATGTATACGCCATAAACATCAATAATTAGCCGGAGACCCCAGGTAATAAATACTCGTGTGCATATTTGGGCGCGATAGTAAATATGTTCTAAATAAATTTAAAAATTATATATTTTGTTCATTTATGATGCGATTATCAAAACTAACTATCTGGCAGACATATGCAAGTAAAAAAAGACGTTTTTCCGGATGAAATAGGAAATAAATACGTTTCTCCATAACAAAGTCTGGCCAGACCTATTCCATTGACTCTAGGGGTTGTTTTAGAAAATCCTTATTTTTTTTTGCACTCACTTACATCTAAAAAATTTTGTCTGCACTAAAGCATTAAAAATATGAATGCTGACAAAGTCAGGAAAATTTGTAATGATAGCTACACAATTTATTAGAAGAAAATGGTTTTGAAAGTGCGAAAGGTCTAACCAGACCTAGTCATTGACAGAAGGGTTAATAAAAACTTACAAATTAACATTAAATTTGATACTATTGCTAAAACACGACTGACGCTCTACCGCATGTGTATTTTGCAGGTCATGCACGATATATCGCGATCACGATCACATACTTTCTTTCATCATTTGATCGTTGATCTCTACTAAAATCAAGACGTTATCAAAATTAGTTATTCTCGTTAGCGGTTGTCTAATTACGAACATAATGAGCTTTTTTTATATTGTAAACCGCATCGTGGTAATAGGTATGGTGGTACTGCGGTACCACCTATGGTCGCTTTAGTGTGTAGATTTGGATGGGTCTGGGTTAAGGTACAAATCGACCATTATTCGTTGACATTCTGCCATCAATCTTACTTGGCCGTCGAGTTCTTGGCTTGTTTTCAAATAATCTTCTACTTCTGTCATTTTCGATTATTGTTTGAACTGTTGCCTTAGGAAAGTTAAATATTTGACCGATCTCCGCCATTGATTTTCCTTCATTTTTTACGCACTTCAATAGTAGCACATTTCTTTGGATTTGTCTTTTTTTTAGACAAATTACTCAACAAGATATCGTTAATTGCTTACTAAGAACTCTGAATGATCAGACTATGTCAAAAAATAAACTTCAAACAGTTGTCATTGGGATGGTCGTATGTAAACTTCTGTCACTCAGCAAAGCCAAAAGATGCCATATTCTTCATTTCCTTTAAAAAATATCAAAAATAAATAAATATACGGCGTCTGCAGTCCTATACAGAACCAAGCCTAGCTTCTCGCAACCATTTGCGTGTGCGTGCTATTTTTTCCACGAATGGAAGCGACCTACAATTTTTTGCCGACTCCGAACGGCGAGTTGAGAAGCTTCTCACGATAAATGATACTCTTTGATTACTTGTCAGACATTCGAAAGAGAGGTGGTAGCCGTGAAAAACTTTTTTAGGTGTTGGACCCGGGCTGGAATTGAACCCGACCAGCATGCGTAGTAGTCCAACGCACTAACCATCACGGCCGCCACAAAAAAAAAAAAAAATTACTAGTGCTGCCAATTTTGTTCATATTTTTAACTACCTACTTAAATAGGATAAGTGAATAGGTATCATTATTTCTTTCAGTACTGTCTTGAGAGTTTTACAGGAATACATAACATCGTATATTGACTTTCGTAAATAAGTGAAGTTTCGAAACTCAAGCATTGAAACGTCAAAGTGTCAAGGTATTTTTTCATATTCCTGATTTGTAACTTTGTTTAGTTCAATTACTAGCCAAATAGCAAATCACTAGCATAACTGTAATAAAATACCTATCATTATATCATATTAAAGAATAATTGCGATTGAAAGAGTGTAAATGGCAAGTTGACAACTCCGTACCTTATGTTCGAGGTTTAAACAAATCAGCAAGCCCCTATTCACACTTTAAAATATTTTCAATAGTTTAACTGTCAAAAAAGACACTTCATACATCATATTTGATACACAAAACTCCACATGAAAGGCGTTCATTGTGTCGACCATCAACAGCCATGTAGTATGTATATCCGTTTGTCCTTTGAGTTTTTGCTGAGATATTGAATTACCCTTTTTTATTTTTCCATTATTATCCTTATCTTCTCGGCATTCTTATTATCCTTTGTTGAGCAACGCCATTGTAATTCACAAGTATTTGTGAAAAGTCAACTTTGACATCCATACGAAATGAGGTGTTTGATTAAGCCTTTCAAGTACCCTGAAGATTTACATAACACCTGTTTGAATAGATAAGGAATGCAAATATTTAGAAGTATTTACCATGATTTCATTGAAGGATAGAGTACAAAAAAAACTCTTTCATCAATTGGCGATGGATAGATACATCAAAACTAACTAAGACTAGATTTAGTAGATACTCGTAACTTTCAATTTAAAAGTACACATTTAAACGACCGGAAATTCCCATCAACATTGTCCACAAAACCACTTAACGAATCCCATTTGTAGTTGCACACCTGGACCCCTTGTCCCATTGTTACGTTATCACACTCCGGAGAAAGGTCAAACGAAAGCTGCTCATTTACTTTCTATTTATAAGCAATTAGACGAACGGTCTACATTTACCCAGGATCGAGTCCATGTGCTATTTGCACCCTTCATGCATTCAAATTGCAGGATATTTATGATACGACAGGAGTAGATGGAAAAAGTTAGCATTGTTATTTTTGCACACATGCATTTGCCACTCAATGCGACATCCCTTTGATCCTTAATAAATGCCCGACTGCTGTAAAATTGTAAAACCGATGTACGAATATTCTAGAGATAATTCACCAATGAGTACAGCTTATCCTCAACGAACACCGAGTTGAAGCTGAATTATCTCGGGTTTATAATCGTTCAACAACACAACTCCTCTCATTGTGCGTGTGCGCTTGAACCATGCTAGCCAATAGCTTACCTATAAACGGATATTTGGCTGTTAAAGGTGTTTCCGAGAAGTCCATTGTTGCACATGTGTTGTGGTGGTGTTTGCAACCTGTTGAGATCGTAGCACTCCTTTTTGTCGGTTTTTGTACTTCTGAATAACAGTAACTGCCTGCAAAGTGATGAATTATCCTGTGGGCTGGTTAAGTTTTTTTTATTGTTATTTTAACAGATTTATTTTCAAAATCCGCTTGTCAATTGTTGCAGAACAGGTTGTTTTTGCTTCTTGTAGGAGATTAAGGCAAGGATTGAGAAGTTCTTCGTTGAATGGATAATCCCTTTCCGCAAGGACATTGCATTCAATTTGAATGCTAATCTGTGCTGAGTTAAATGATGGAGAAGATAATAATTGTTTTCAACGGGTGTCCTTACAATCGGTATTTTCTGTTGATAATTTGTTAAGAATAGCTTTGACAATATTCAATTGAAAAAAAGGAGTTATTGTTATATTATTTTTAGCATATGGGAAATTAAAGTTGGACTCTCATACATTTTTTTTTATTGGGATCAAGCATTGCGTAATTCCTCTCCTAGCACATAAAAGGTTCCATGGGTACCACAAAATATCAGTGCTATTTCATTTGAATGTTATGTTCTGTATGTGGGCTGACGCGGTGAAGAGTTCCTCCAACGCCACACAATAAAGTTCCATTATGATACCCATGTTAATGTCATTAATTGGTGGGATGTATTGTCTTAAGGGTTTTTTTTTTCAATCGAGTGATCCTGCCCCAAGGCTGATACTGCGACCTAAAAGATCTATTGTATCGTAGGAATTACCTAGTTCAACAGGCAAACCATCTACATATCTGATAAAGGTTAGAATGTCTTTGGGTGATGCATATATTAAATCGTAAGGGCTGCTGGTGTAGTATACGCAATGCTTAACTGGTTCAATCCCAGCAAGCACCTAAAAGTTGTTTCACTGTGCCATCTCTTTCGAATGTTTGGCAAGCATTCAAAGAGTATCATTTACCATGAGGAGCTTCTCAACTCGCCGTTCGGAGTCGGCACAAAACTGTAGGTCCCTTCCATTTGTGCAAAAATATAACACGTACACACAAATGGTTGCGAAAAGCGCCACCTAAAGTAGGTATCATTTTGTGTATTATTTTTTTTATGAAAACGAAGTAGTAAAATACCCAACTGAATTTTTAAATTCACTAGATATGCCAGGAATACCACCACACAATCTTCGATTGAAGATTGGTTCGCCGATAATTCTGCTTCGTAATTTAAACCCACCCAGATTATGCAACGGCACACGTTTTGCAATCAAACGGATCACCGGAAATGTTATTAAAGCAACCATTTTGAACGGAAAGTTTAAGGGAGAAATCGTTTTGTTGCCCCGTATCCCAATGATACCGTCGGCGTCGGGTACTATAATCCTATTGGAACGCCTTCAATTTCCGATTCCTTTGGCATTCGCAATGACAGTCAACAAATCACAACGGCGGACATTATCCGTTTGAAAATTAGAAACTTAGAAAATCCATGTTTCTCCTGTGGTCAAATCATCGAATCTATTCATATTTGTAAAAGACGGATTGACAAAAAATATTTTTCATCAAATCGCTCCATAGTAAATTTAAATTCTTTACCATCATTTAAAACAATAATAGGCGTGTTTTTTTTTGTAATCTATGTACATATATAGCCTTAGAAAATATTTTTCATGTTAAATACACTAACAACTAAGCCTATATACAATAACGAAATCCAAATAGCTATCGAGTCTTATGTCCTTAGCCTGGACAAAAAAAATGTGCTACCAAACTATTTTCTGTCGATTGTTATCGAAATATTATCGAAAATGTCAAATATGACATGTAAGTGACAAATTTGAAAACAATTGCGGCGATGAAAACGTGATGCTATTCAAAGGAGTTTGGAAAACAAGTGGAAAAGTGAGGAAGAAATATTAAAAGTCAGAAAAAAATTACATTTTTCTCAGGCAAATCATTAAAAATGGTATCCCGCCTTTAAAAAAAAAAACAGATGTTTAAATGTCGAATGTCAATTAGCATAGTGCTACCAAATCACCGAAGAGCTTTATTTTAAACATATTTTTTTAAGGCTATATAGATTACCAAAAAAAACACGCCTAATATTGTTTAGACTTAAGAATTAACTGTTATTTACATGATTTACCTAACCTACTCTATTATATAACATTACATTTAAAGATTAGTAATTAAATAAAATTTTTGTTTTTGTTTGTGTTTTTTTTTTTTTTTTTTTTTGAAAAACATGTGCATCTGTGTTTTTGTTTTTATTCAATCTTCTACTTCCCTAATTCATCAATCCAAGTAAGATCAAATTCATATTTTCATAATCTTAACTAAGATACTAAATGTAATTAAGAAATTAAACTCATCGCGCAACATACAGGAAAGGGCAGGACAACGTCTGCCCCAAACCAACTCGTAAATAAAGGGTGATTTTTTAAGAGGTTGAGAACTTTTTTTAAAAAAAAAACACAAAAAATTCGAAAAAATGAATGAAATATTTATTTGAATCGATAGTTTGAACCTTGCAATTTAATGTTTAAAGATAATTTCATGCAAATGTTGACCGCGGCTGCGTCTCAGGTAGCCCATCCGCTGAGTCCAATTTTGGCATACTCTTTCACACATATCGGCCGGTATCTCACGAATGAATGCATGGATGTTGGCTTCCAGTGCGTCAATCGAAGCGGGCTTGTCCCTATAGACATTAGCCTTGACATACCCCCACAAAAAATAATCTAATGGTGTCAAATCGCACGATCTAGGCGGCCAATTGACCGGCCCGAAACGTGAAATTAACTGTTCACCAAACTCGCCTCGCAATTGCGCCATTGTTTCGCGTGCTGTGTGGCATGTGGCACCGTCTTGTTGAAACCACATATCATGCAAGTCAAGAACTTCCATTTCGGGCAAAAAAAAGTTTGTTATCATCGCTCGGTAGCGTTCACCATTGACAGTAACGCTGCGATTCGCATCATCTTTGAAGAAATATGGCCCAATAATGCCGCCGGCCCATAAACCGCACCAAACAGTGGCTTTTTCGGGATGCATTGGTAGCTGTTGCAATGCTTCTGGCTGATCTTCACTCCAAATGCGGCAATTTTGCTTATTTACGTACCCATTCAACCAAAAATGAGCCTCATCGCTGAACACAATTTTTCGATAAAAAAGCGGATCCTCGGCCAGCTTTCCAAGAGCCCATTCACCAAAAATTCGGCGTTGTGGTAGGTCGGCTGGCTTTAGTTCTTGCACCAGCTGTATCTTAAAAGGATTTACGCCCAAATCCTTCCGCAAAATTTTCCACGTAGTGCTGTAACAAAGGCCTAACTGCTGGGAACGGCGCCGAATCGACATTTCGCGGTCTTCTGTCACACTAGCTGATACGGCCGCAATATTTTCTTCACTACGCACAGTACGTAAACGTGTTGGTGGTTTAATGTCCAACAAAGTAAATTTGGTGCGAAATTTGGTCACAATCTTCCGAATAGACTGCTCAGAAGGTCGAGAATGCCGATCATAAAATGGAAGCAGCGCGCGATGAACATTTCGAACCGAGCACGAATTTTGATAGTAAAATTCAATAATTTGCAAGCGTTGTTCATTTGTAAGACGATCCATGGTTAAATTGCAAACCAAACTGAAGCTGTTTGATAGTGACACAAGGTACTAAACACACGTCAGCTGTCAAAACCAGTGTTGCCAAAACCAAACCAGCTAAAAAATCACCCTTTATAAAAATAATACTTACTTACAAAAACATTTAGGCAGATGATGAATATTATGATGTTTCATTGAATGTTATCTGACTTCTTGCAATATCTTACATTAAGTTTATCTATTTTCGTAGCAACGAAGTTGATATTGGTCATATCATCCAGATCTGAAAAATGCCAAGAAAGCTTATGCATGAGTTTTAATAGCTTATTTTGAGATATTTAATTGAAATTTTAATTAAATATGAAGGACCGAAAAATTTATTAGTTTATTCTCCCGTTTGTTTATTTATGAGAGGATACATAATTCTTATTGTTTTATTGAATTTATCTATGGTATTTATGATGTGTTTGGAAAGTTTTTTTTTTTCTACATAAATAGTAGTAGTTTAATTATTAATATCTTGCTTGGCAAAAAAATAAGCTTGTGTTATTTTGTGGAAAAGAGATAAATCTTGTTTTTTTTTTTTTATTTCGCCATCTGTCTTAGTTTTAAGAGCCGTTTATATATAGGTTTCTATTACAAAACTAAACACATCGGATGAATAAATGCGTCTATCAAATGCAAATATTTACGGACTCATAGTTGGGAAGATTTCGAAAGTCAAACATGTACAAATTTAACAAAACAGGCCCTAGCAAATTAACGCCTCGACTTATCCCTAATATAGAACTTTGGGTGAAAAGAAGAAGCGGAGACTTAAACTTCTACATCACACAGTTCTTAACTGGCCATGGAGGATACCGAAAGTATCTGCATACTGTCCCGAAGAAATTGCAGATCATTTTATTTTTTACTATCCACTCTTCAGAAGAATGGGTAACAACATTCCAGACCCAAACGAAATAATTGGCGATACACAGTGCCGTTCGAAGAATGTTGCTCAGACTATGTTTTTCGAAGTTTGTCGAATTGGTTGCAATAACTACATATTTTTTTTATGAGATTTTGTTTTATTAAGTATTTTCGAACGTTTCATGATACTTTTATTTATCTGCAGTCAAGGGAGCACATTGGTCTTAGACCGAAAAATGGGTTTTTTGTGTGCTTGGCTTAAAAATTCAGACATTTTATTTTTTTTATTGCTTCCCAGAAACATTGTCCATTCAATCAGTACTTTGTTGAGCCTCCTGTTTCTTTTATTACTGCTGCATATCTTCGATTCATTGAATCAGATATGTTGTTCCATGTGGATGCTGGTATGGTGTTCCAGTTCCGGATTAGTAAATTTCTTAGGATGTCAATGGACTCTGAACGCTCTCCTGCAATCTTAAGTTTCATGATTGACCAGATATTTTCAATTGGATTGAGGTTTGGGCAGTAGGGAGGCAAGCTTAGCACATCAATATTGTTTTCTTCGAAGTACTTTTTAATCTAAATAATTAAGAAAAAAATACTAATTTAGTTTTTAGTCATAGAAGTTGTACCTTATTTTCAAGCTATAAATTAATCCTTTATTTGAAAAATTAAAACGAGTTCATACTTACAATTTTGGCTGTATGGCAAGAAGCATTATCCTATTGAAATATGAAGCTGCAAGTGTCACTAAAGAGCTCTAACGCGGAGGGCTCTAATTCATATTCTAGGACCCTTAGATAAACTGCTGCAGTCCCTTTCGATTTTGAAGAGGCCATTCTACCTTTTTATCTCCAGAGAAGCATCCCCAGACCATCACACCTTCAGTTCTGGAGGCATCTTCGTAAGAAGCATTCAGAGCTCTATCTTTCCTTTGGTTCTCTTCACGCAGGACTGCCCCCATTTCCCACGTTCAGCTTAAACTTGGATTTGTCGGAAAAGATACTATTGTTCCACATGTCTTGAATCCAATTAAGATGTGTCTCATCCCAAATTAGTCGTTTTCCTCTAACTCTAATTGGAAAATCCGGCTGTAGTACTTGCTTGCGTGCTTTAAGTCCAGCTTTAACGAGACATTTTCTTACTGATCTTGCTGAAATTATTTACCATTTAGCTCGAAAAAGATCACTTTTAATATCTTAGACTGATACCGACGGCTTTGGAACACCTGAGCCTTTCCTTTTGCTGGTAGTCACAGTCTCAGGATATTTCTTAAATTCCATAGTACAGTTCATTGAACAATATCAAATCTTTCAGAAATTTCACGGGTTGTTGAAAGTATTAGATTTGCACTCGGAACTGAATTTTCCAATTTTTTGTGTTTTTTTTAATCACTTTGGTTCGTTTTGGACGGCTATCACGAGCTAAATGCACCTCTTATTTATAATTACATGGACTTTTGTTGACTAATTGAATGATATTTTGCTAACCAGTGCAAAAAACATTGTAGCTCTTATAAATTCCAAGAACTCCCATCCGAAAGAGTAAGAAAAGGTTTGAGCAAAATTTTTCGAACGGCACTGTATGAAAACATGAAGCAAAATAAACCGATTTGTGACCACTTTTTTAACCGAACTGAGGAGAATCGAACGTCTTGGGGTACTCCTATAGGAACTGGTCTGTCAGAATAAAAATCATTATTTCTACAGACGCGTTCTTTTAAAAAAGTTGTAACTATTTTAATTACATTATAAGGGAATTCACACAAAATCATTTTTTAAAGCAGTCCTTCGTGCCAGATAGCATCAAAGGACTCTTCGATGTCAAAAAGCACTACCCTTGTGCATTTTTAGGATAAAAATCCTTTTCTGACATTATTCTGTCGACTTGTTGCCCAGTATTGTAATGGGATCTGAACCCAAATATTTGTTTATGGAAGGTATCTCGTTTCTCGAAAAATTGGTAGCTCCATATCCTTTCAAACAGAAAGCTGCTGATTTCAGCGCCAACCTTACCCTTGACCATGAAATACCCTACTTCGAAACAATCGCAAAGATTCCCTCCGATTGTAGAGCTTGCATCAGCCAATTAGCGTTGCATTTTGAATTCCATCCAAACAACTAAGCGCCATGAGTCTATTAAAAAACCGGCCAAAGTATGTCGTTAGATATAAAACACCATGACAACATCAAGCGACAGACTTAGCGCCATTAAATACCAAAACGATCATCGCCTAAATGCAATTAAATGAACATCAAAGCCATTCAGTGTGGCTGGCATCCTCAAGAGCACACATGCACAGCATACCCAGAGGCAGACCCAACTCAAGGGTGGTAAATTGAAGATCAATTTAATTCGAATGCTCGAGAATTGAGTGTGATGGATAAGGTCACCGCCAGAGCCACCACAAACAAAGGCATATCACAAGAGGCGTTTTGTTATACTCACCGTGCTCACTGGGCAGCCACAGCCACAGCCGCAGTCGCAGCCGGACCGATGCAACAAATTTCCCATAATGGCTGTAATTTTTTTTCTTTTTTTTTGGTACTCCAGGGATACTCCTCCTCCTCCTTCCTGGTCTGACAAAAAATTAAAAAAAGATTATTTCATAGCAATCAATTGCCCACCTTCCCGGCTATTGTATTGTTACCTTGGTCGATCTGTCCCGTCGATGGTCCGATTTTTTTTCGCACACAATAGCGGTTCAAATGCGATGCGATTTGAGAGATAGAGTTTTGAGCTGTTTTGTTGTTGTTCCGTGCGTCATCTCGTCATTTTGCCTTGGAACGTTGGGAACCTAATTTTTGGGTGATTTATTTTTGTCGATTTGTGTGCCCATGCCCAGCTCTGTGTCGGGTCAGCAGGGGGTCCGGCATGGCCATGGGTTTACTCAGCGGTAGCTTTTGATGATTATTGTGTGTTCTAGTGTCTCTCCTGTATAAAAGGGAGATGGAGACAGAGCGAGATACATTTTGTGTATACCTGGTGCTTATGTACGCGCGCCCCTGTGTGAGTGTTTGGACCCGACCAACAATAAAAGGGTACCGGTGCAGCGCAGTGTCTCTTGTGAACGGGCGTCCGACATCAATTCAACACACAATTCGAGACCAATCCAACAGATACGCGCTGTCTAAATTGTAGGTTAGATTTCCATTCCCATTCCCATTTGAGATCTTTTCACGTTTCAATGTTCGCGGTGCAATCATTTTATTGTGTTTATTTTTTTAGACGAGATCGGCGTGTATCTAGAGGTGCTCTGGTGAGCTGCCGTTGTTGGTTCAACGGATATCTCACACCATGTTCTGGCACTTTGTCGACTTTGCTCACAGAAGTTACCTGTGCACACATTACCACGATGATGATGATGATGATGGCGATGGCGATAGTGATGGTGATGATGATAACCAACCGTGTGGTGTGCACACAGAAGAATCAGAAGAAGGAGTGCTCCTCTGATGAGCGTTAAGTGATTGGGCCAACACTAGAGATGCAAGGCGAAAAAAAAAAAAAACAACAACATCAAAACAACACAACATAATCATAATCGTTGCTTATACAAAACAGTGCTCAGTGTAAATGTCGAAGAATGGGCATGACATGTACAAATCTGTTCTTTATCGTTTTTTTTTTTTATTCTCTGTCTTTTCATCAGTCTTTGTGTGTTTTTTTATTTGTTGTTTATTCGGGCATCTAATCCTCTTGACCTCTTGACAGAGAGCTTCACCTGGAAAATGTGTGATGCGCTTTGTAGAGCGGAAACTTTGTTTGTTTTATTATTAATTTTTTTTTTCGTTGCATTCTTTTGTACTTCTTGCATCTTCTGGTTGGTGTTTTGCCTCCTTTGAGGTGGTTCATCTGTTGTTGCGTTGCGTACCTGCGCCAGCCGCACCACACCGTGCCGATGCTGAGGTACTCGATGAATAAATTGTTTTTAATTGGTTGTGATGAGATTGAATTGATTTATTTTCAGAGTCTAGTTAAAAAGTTCTACCTGTAATGTTGGTGGAAGTTTAAACCAAGATTAGCATTTTTTTTATCGTATATGCTTATTAGTATGTCATCAATTTATAATCACACTCATACAAACGTCGTCAATTTACCAATTTCCGTATTTCTTTGCAATAAAGAGTGGGCAGTAGCAGTAGCATAGTTTTTGGTTGACATTCAAATAGGACAGCTCCACCACTGTGACAGATAAGAAATTGAGTGAAATTAGCCATTAAATCTCTAAATAGGATACCATTCAAGAGACGCCTTATCTTGACCTTCTTCGATTCAACTGTGGTAGATCGATCTCTACACCGCTCCCTGTGAAATGGCAGGCATTTTGGAATCGGATACCGCGATAGGCTTAACGCGGAAATTTAAAATCTTATTGGCAAGATTTATATGGGTGCTCTAAAGTGATAGCTGACAGTGTAAGGTGCCAAACAAAATTAATTGATCCTAGAGTATACCTAGCTTCTTTCTTTTTTTAGTTGGGACAACAGTTCGGGGTGAAACAGGGCATGCTTCTTGCAACCATTTGCTTAAGGGATCTGCAATTACTGGTACCGTAAAATGGGGTGACAAGCAACTTTTTTTTTTTGTTTTGACTGTTTTTATCGTACTCTCAATTTGAATATACCAAAACATGAGTTACGGCTCCTATTTTCATTGGCAGTCACCCCGATGCTGTACAACAAGCCGTTCTATTTAATTTTGGGCAAAATATGCCTTGTTACGAGTCAGGGTGACTAACGACGGGAAGGGGGTGACTAGCGACGGTAAAGGGGCGACAAGCAACTACACTGGAGTGGAAAAAAAAACACAAACTTATTAAAATTCAAGTTTAAAAGTTTTAAAATCCACTTTAAGCTGCAATCTGAAAAAAAAATTCAACAAATAATACAAATAATGCAAGAAAATATTTTTTCGTTCATAAAAGCGCAACTTTAATAGCTTTGAATAGTTATAAAAGCAAAAAAAAAGAATTCAAATTAATTAAATGATGATTGCATTCTTCACCCTAGTGTAGTTGCTAATCACCCCTTTCCCGTGGCTAGTCACCCCATTTCTATTAAAAAAATGTATGTTTTCGAATTTTTAACTAAAATATATGTTTTTTTTAGTAATTCACTTACTTTTTTTAATCAATCTTCTTACTAAATAAATGAGGTCTGCTGCAAATACGAGATAAACAACAAAGCTTCACTTTTTCATACCGAAAATTATAGAGTTTTAAGAGCAACAAAAATCGCTTCAAAATATATACCACACTCAAACCCAATTTGGCGTGTATGTAGGTTTGACACTCTGTGTTGGAGCTTCCAATTTGCATAAACAATATATCCTTTTTTGATCTGACCAACAAATATGTTCCAGTGTGGCATGACGTTGAGCATAGAGTACGATTTGCTTTTTTATTAGCAATCCTTGCTAGTCACCCCGCAGTTGCTAGTCACCCCATTTTACGGTACTGCAAATAATTTTACTTTTAACACTGCCAATTATTGTTGTAGCTTTCAACCTTTATTGATTGCAGTTTAGAAAATAACTTTTCGTATATATGTATGTATGTATGTATGTATATTTAATAATTAAGCAGGTTGTAGGCCATTTAAAGTGGAAGCATTTGTTTCTGAAAAAAACATTAAAGAAAAACAAATTTTTTATTCATTTGGATCATCATTCATTTTAGTTAAGGAAATTTGTTTCAGCTACTTTTTGAAAATGATATCGCGCAAATGCTCTATTTTCGGCATTTTCCATCATTTTGGCCAATGATTCGGCAGATATGGCAGCGATTTCACGTCGTATATTGGCTTTCAATTGAGCTAAAGTCCTTGGCATACTTTCGTATGGGAGTGTCACGATTGACCGCAAACCAAAATCTCTAATAACGAAATCTCGCATTTTTTAAATAAATCCCGAATAACAAAATCACGCATTTCAAATTCTAGCACTATCAAAATTTCGCATAATCGAAATCTCGCATCAGCAAAATCTCGCTTATTATTAAAATCTCGCTTATTAGGAAAATCCCGCTTATTAAGATCAGTCTTCTGTAATGTACATACATAGTATTTAATATAATGCAATTATTTGAGTTTTGAGTTACCTACATATCTAATATAGATTTAGAGTCTCGCGAAATAAAATATTTATTACATAATTAGCGCGAATTATAGTTTTCGAGATTTTGATTTGCAAGATTTTGATATTGCAAGTTTTCGATATAGGAACGAGATTTTGTAATTGCGAGATTCTGATAATGCGAGCTTATGATAATGCAAGATTTTGTTCTGCGAGATTTTGAAAACGGGATTTTAATATGCGGTCAGTCGCTTTCGTATACATACCTTGGACTTCAAATAACTCCACAAATAAAAGTCTGGTGGCGTTAAATCGGGCGATCTGGGTGGCCAGTCAAAGTCGCCATTTTTCGATATTAGTCGAGTTTGGCATAATTAAGGCGACGCGAATAATAAGCAAGGTTAAGTTTTTGTGCCATTTGAATTTCGTATGGAAACATATATTCAAATCGCTACGAATTATGCGTCGGAGAGTGGTTCGAGGGATGTCTAATTCCTGAGAACGGCGATAGCTCGATATCTGGCTCGTACGGGTTCAATATTTTAATCGGAATGTCTTGTTCGTTATCTAGTGGGTTGCGTAGCTGGCATTTTAGAGAATACCGGAGCTCACAAATTTTGCGTATAAACGCCTTATGGTGTTGTTACCTGGAGCACTTTAAACTGTTTTTTTTTTTACAAAATGCACATCGGAGACGGCAGAAAACTGTAGGTCCCTTCCATTCGTGCAAAAATATAACGCTAGGCTTGGTTCTACCTAGGACTGCTGAAGCCAAATATTTATTTTATTTTTAGTTACAAAAAAATACTGTAAGATGTTGGAAGCATTGCAGATAATATAAAGCTTGTGCAGCATCGTGGTATCCGTTCAGTAGAAAGATACTTCGACATTATTAACTTTTGGGCTTTTCTTATGGCTCTGTTTGGAGGCATTTTTGATCAACATACCGGAAACGTTGAAATATCCCCTTTTCTTGCGTCTTTTTTTAATTTGTAAGCTGCAACTCTGACCGGTAGCAGGCAAATCAACTCAATGGCAATTTACTGCAATTTATTTGAAGATGCAACAATCTTAAAGAATTTTAAAGACGAACTTTCACAAGTTTATATTGTGCGAACGATTTTAAATTTTAGCTTTCGGCGTGCGCAATAACCTTTCGTTAAAAATTGGTTGATGAAGAGTTCGATTGATAGCCTTCCGTTTCTAATGCACAGGCTTATTATCGCTATGGCGTGCAAGATTGCATTAATTGTCTGTTTTCTATTCTTCGCTGACCACCAAATATGCTTCCATATTGATTGAAGGTGTATGTACCTCCAAAATATGCAAATAGTAAAAGTTTGTATAGTGAAAGCTTTACAAACAGTAGCATATTTTCCAACGTAAAACACCACTGTCAATATTATTGCTGAGCGTTACGCTTATAACATTACGTAAAATTTGTTTAACAGTAGATGATGCCAACACCTTTAATCTTCTGTGACCATCTTCAGAGTTCTACTCGGAGTATCTGCATCTCATAAATTTTAATAATTTATCATCCGCATTTGAAATACGACTTCCTATGGCTCAGTCTCGGTCTTGATCTCAAATATACCACAGAGTACAGTTTTAGCCGTGTGACGCCAGTTGGGTGGAATGTTGAGGCTCCCCATTAGCAGAACCCACCAAAGAGTTTGTAAGTCAAAGACAGATGTAATGATTTCTTTGATTTTCCATGCTCTCCCTCTGTCTCTCTCGTGTTCGGTGTCTAAGCAAAGAAACTAAAAAGAAAAAAACACTGAAGACAACCGCGATGGGGAAACGAAGACACAAAACGCAATTAGACCGAGCAGCAAGAATGTCACAGGAAGAAAATATTGGTCTTTGTCATTAACCGAAACAAGTGATGGCGCGATACATTAAGTGATTTGTATATTTTTTTATTTTTTTTCAGTTTCACGGCTCACGTAGAGCGGATGGCCGGACTAAGCGCTTGTCCGCGCTCAAACAAAAGCGGAAAGAATACCTATTATATACCTGAATTGTAGCGAGCAAACAAACAACAAACAAACCATCCGGGCAGATACTTGAAGAAGAGATCTGAACACAAGTTTAACGTGCATACGTAGGTAACAACAGTGCGCTCTCCAAAGACGTTGATGGACACAAATGATTATGGGATTACAGAGCGCGGGTTGAGTGCGATAAGATGTGACATATGCACTTGGCTGAACCTAAGCTATGGCTGTATGTAGTATTGGGATTGTAACTATGGACTTGGGACCACCGCCATGCGATGTGAGGAAACATTTGCTTTGCTGCGTAACCAAAAACTGAAGACCAAACTACGATTAGCACCTTGTTGAATGTTTCTTGCAGTTCTGCACTAATTATTTCGGTAAACAAAGATCCTTTTGCTTAGCATTGGCGTGTCTTTTTTTTGTCGGTTATGAGAAGGCCTTCGATTTTTGGTTTTAGGAGCGATTTAGTTAACCTATAACCTTTACATAAACAATGAAATCAATTTCTCCGATCGACGGGCAATATTCTGTGCAACACGGACAAAAAACCGTTACAAATGAGATGGAATTGTTGATTTTCTTCGATCGAATCCAAATAAAAAATTGAACTTGACAGTGGTGGTGTGTCATCGGGGAATAAGTTCAACTAAACCAAGACACAGATTCACATCAGGGATGGAAAATGACATTTTTGAGTTGTACTTAAAACTGTTTTAAAATTGTACTAAAATGGAGCCAATAGTATTGAAAACTATTTTCCGCATGAAAAATATAAAGTGAACTCAAAATATTTCATTTTCAAAAACATAAACAAAAAAAAAAATAAATTAACATGAATAACTTCATAACAAACTAGCTGTTCAGTGAGGCTATTTTGGGCAGAAAAGTACAGAAAAGTACAAGGTTTTGTGTTCCGTGAGATAAATTTCTGTCCGAAACTGATCTGCTTTGTGTTTAGTGAGGTTGTCCAGAACAGAAAAAAAAGGAAATCTTGCACCTACTCTTGAGGTAGGTTGTAGGTAGCTGTGATTGCATATTTCCTTTTTTTTACTCGAAGTAAAAAGTGAATCGACGAGTAAAGTTTACCAAATTTCGAAATTCAATCGGAAAAAGAAAAGCGGGCTATTGTAAAATTCAATTTTCACAAAAACGAATCAATGTACTTAAGTACATTAAAACTCAATGTTACAGTATTGTCATACACCGTTCTATTAATTTTCAGTAAGTGTCAGCTGAAAGAGATCGCGTTAGGTGCTCATATCTGGGTTGTAGTTCACTTGTCACTAAACTTGTGAAAAAACACATGCGTGAATATTGTTAAGTAATTAAAAATACATATACTCAAAAGTGATATCTAGTGCATATTTTTTCGTAAAACTATAAGTTGGTTTATTGCATTATGTTACAATAAGAAAAATAATTGATTCAAAATATTGCATACAACATAGAGATACGTTATAACCAGGGATAGGATTTTGTGGACCTAAAAAAGTAAAAAAAGGCAAAATAAAACACTTAAAAAGGAAGAAGAACGTAAATGCACATTTAATTATAGTAGCATTGAACTACCAAGATATTTTTGAAATTGTCTGGTAATAATCTTTTGGTTTTCTCTTAGAAGCGCCTTGAGGAGCTAAATGGCCTTTCTACTTCAGCTGAAACGAGTGGAACCCATTTAAAGCTTTCAACATTATTTACATCAATGTTTGACGGTACATTCTGGAAAATATTTTTCAATTTTCTCAAAACTTTTTATTAAAATGAATTTATAAGCAGTAAGATAAATTGTAAATTATCTATCTCTGTACTGTGCAATAACATCGTGAAGGCCAATGTAAACTGTTTTTCTATGACAAAACTAAATATATATATATCTGTTTTTTTCGATTTGCCGGAATACGTAGAAAGATGCATATTTAAGTATGAATGAACACAAGCAATAAAAATTATCAAACCAAGGCGGGTAGATATGTACAATGTGTACATACATAGAGTAACTTCGGGTATTGTGGAATACCCATTCCTATTTTGGACTTAATGGACAAAGTGTAAGATTTAATGCATCCAAATTTCGTAAGGTTCAATATAGAAGTATAAACTACCATTCAGTAACCTTTGATGGGATTCTAATAGTTACTATAGAGTATTTTGACAAAAATGTGCTCCGGCCTCGAAAACCTAATTTGTAAAAAGTTGCGGTTAATGTGGTATACGTTTTTTAGCTGAAAAGTTTTAAGACGGGTAATGTGGTATACTATACCACTGTAGCCCATGGCTAGTGTTCCACATCAGATGAAACTGAGTATTTTTAAAAAAACATTTAATAGAATATAAAATTAAGTTGTTAAAACAAAACTTGCAGTTATTCTATGTAAATGAAATATTGCTTTTTCCAAATAACTTATCATCTAGTTTCAAATAGAATTTCTCACTGCATACAATAATTTTTTGTTTTGCTGAAAAAAACTCGAATGCACACGAAAAATGTTAAGGTTTTTAACTTTTTTTTTTAAATATTTTCTTTTTTAACTTGATTAAATACGGATGCTCCTCTCACCACAGTCCCTAACTGCTGATGTAAAAAGAGTTACCAAACTGAGCTTAGTTTTCGAAAAAACCACCTGTCCCAAATAACCCGCGAATTCTACAATACCCGAAGTTATTATATGGTATATAAATCGATCTCCCCACGGACTAGACGGTTTAAATTGTAATGCGTCTAGGAATGTAAGTATGCGTATTACGTAGTGTGAGAAAGAAGCATATAATGCTTGCACAGACATACATGCATATGTATATACGAGCATTATTTTTTTAGCGAACTTTTGAGAAAAAAGCAAAATATGCAAAAAGGCAATAACGGGGAAAAAAGGCAAAAAAGGCAATAATGGTATAAAAAGGCAAAAAAAGGCAAAATAAAATACGTATGTATTGTAAAGTCGATACTATCTTCCGATTAAGCCAAAAAAAGAGGCAAAGTAAGCAAAATCCTATCCCTGGTTATAACACAATGTGAATGAAAGTGTCAAAAAAACTTTTCCAACTATTTTTCCAAAAAATAAATAAAATTTTGTAAATCTAAAAAAATAAGTGTTTCATTAAATTCGGAAAGTAATTAAAACAACTAGTACTTTGATATTTTTACGATGTTGAGTTACAAAGGGTTAAGGTTTTTGTTTTCGCAAGTTTCGACTTGAAGTCAGTGTCGCTATTAATTGATTCGATTTTCTCTTTTTTGGAAAATATAGCATGAAAACGAATTTGAAAGATACAGATTTATTAATTGTATTGAATTAGGGCAAATTGTAATTGTATACAATTGTATCGACTTTTCCATCCCTGATTCACATAAGCTTAGATTTGCAACATGCCAACAGTAACAGCCTCTGTTGTATAGAGGGCAAGGGAAGTATCCAATTACCTCCACAGACGTAATGTCTGCTATAATCTTGAGGTAGTTTGTCAGCTTCAGGCGCACAAGTGTAGCTCTGCTGTAACTAGAAGCTACGATGGCAGAAAACTCTCAGATCTGACACCATAAATTTCCACTGCCAAAACCATTGTCCAACACCCACATTAAGCGGGGAGTACCTATTAGTTATCAGATGTATGTTATAGTCAATTTATGAACTCCAAACAGAGCAACTTTCACACAATTCAACACAAATGTCCATCATTCGTAATTGGAGTCAATCATCTCAGTCGCTCTTTCTCTATCTGACAAATTGCACAAAGTAAAACTCACAAGTCAAGCGGCGGCAGCGCGCCAACTGGACCACGCTACAGGCATTTGGCTGCGTTGCACCGAGTTATATATGGCCATAGTGGATGGCCCCACTCGTAAATAAGCAGCAGACGCAATTATTCAGTTTAATACAGCGGTAATTTATTAAAGCTTCTTTACTTTTCAACACCAACCACACTCATATCTTAGCTCACTAGGCGCGCCTGTCTAGTTAATTGTTGCCGCGCGCATCAACTGCACCAAGTCATCAGCTACAGCATCAGCATCAGCATCAGAGGAGCCTCACGGGTCCTGAGAGTGTATACGAGTACAAGTATTTCGTCTGCGATATACCTACACACAGCGTCCAGTCGTCCGGTCGTGGTCTTATTCTCATCGCTAGCCTCGAGGCTCCAGATTGGATGATGCTTGATGATGGTCCTGTGATAATTGTATGCCATTGAGCCGGTGTAAGCTTCTTTGTGATGCGGCATGAAGTAAATATAGAAAAGAGGAGAGAAGGTGAACGTTATACTCGTATTATACATATGTACTCGAACTCGTAGAAGTTTCCACTCCACGGAAGCGGTAGTGGTAGCACTTCGTGGTCAATTCATGTAACGCATAACACTGTAAATAATGGTGACTGTGGATCCTCCATCGCCATCCAGACCAGATCAATCTCAGAGAAAGGATACAAAAAAAAAAACAAGCAAAATTCAATGAGTAGAGAAAGAACAGCGATGTATGACGCGATGATGATGATGATGCACGGCAAAAGAAGAAGATGATGATGATGGTGATGATGATAATGACAACGATTATGACGATGACGAGGACACGATCGCCTGGAGGATGTGTCATTATTTGATTTATAATTTTAAATGCCCTTAATTGAGTCTGCAAAGGGGCTGATAATTGCCCCGGAATATTCCAAAGACTCCAGTTAGCAGCTCGTTTGGCATACTTTGAGTATCTGTCGGAACCGCTCTTGTGAATGACTGTATATGTACGTGTAGTGTATCCATATCAATGCAAATGGAATGCGGTACATGAGAGTATTTGCACAGAAAATTCCAAAATCGCTTCCTGTCCCGTAGACAGTGAGGCACTGTTTTATTTATTTGTGTAGTCAGCTCACTGGTGTGCAGGTAATTTGTGACTAAGAACAAGTGGAACAGACGTGGCTTTCTTCATTTTAGTCATTTCAAATTTAGAAGTCTTCTCTACTTTTAAGGCATCCATGATGTTACTTGGAATTTAATCCTAGACCGGAGTTTTGGAGCTAATCTTGTACATTATCTACCTTCCCACCTTTGAAGAGCATAGACGTATTTCAAAATGGATGGAAGGAAAATGTTTCTTCCAAGACTAGTTGGTTGAGTGGGAGTAAGGAGCATATTCCAGTTCCAGCTCTCTCTGCTGATCCGGTTTTGGAAACTTCAGGTCTTTTTACCAGTTTGCAGCTTTCCAATTTATTCCAATCCGCATTCCATTCGCATGACACTCTGATGTAATTTTGACGTCAGAGAGTATTAAAAAGGCTCGCATGCTATGTAATCGACATTCATAATTGTGTTGGTATGCGTCGTCGTCATGTTCACATGCCAACATATGACAAAAAACCAAAGTCACCGTTGACATATGAACATGACAATTTTATGACAGAATTGGTACTCAGCAAATTTGTAGCACATGACAAAGTACAACGACGTCAGAGTGTCATATCAACACACAAAAATTCAGATGGACCTACAAGCTGATCCCGTACGTTTGCATCCGCTCACAGAGTGCTGGTAAATTCATCATTAGCGAATCCAATTGTTGGATATCCTCCCTAGTTAAGTCTTCTCAGTAAGGAGTCAGCTAAGAGGTTCCACAATGTGGTCGACAGGACTCCACCTAGCGCAAAGCCTTTTACAGCTTGCACTGCCTTGGAGTAACTATCTAATGAAGCTGTTGTTGATCTGTCTTAAGCATCGCTAGAACCCAACCAATGAGTGTCGGGTCAGTTCCTGTTGATCTTAGTGCAGATTCAATCATTTCAAACGTGGGATTACCGAAAGCTCCCTCAATATCGAGGAATACGGCGAGACTATAGTGATTCCGGTCGAGAACGCGTTGCACTCTGCCTGTCAGCTCCACCAGCGCTGTCTCCGTCGACTTGCCTCTTTGATAGGCATGCTGGCTATCATGGATTGGCACTACACTTAGCGTTCCTATCTTAAGCTGCACGTCAATCAATTTTTCAAGGCCATTCGTAAGGAAGAAAGAAAGGCTGATAGTCCTGAAGCTTTTTGGAAGATCATATGCTGGTTTACCCGGGTTGGGGATGAAGACAGCCTTGGCCCTCCTCCAAGATAGAGGGACATAGCCTAGAGCAATACTTGGTCGATAGATCCTAGTGAACCACAGTAGTATTGTATCAATTCCCCTTTGAAGGAGTATCGGATAGATACCGTCTGGTTCGGGCGACTTATAGGGTGAGAAAGATAGAATGATGGTTCTTACCTTTTCACTCGTTACGGCGCTCACCGCTGACCTTCATTGATCACTAGTGGACCTGCTTATGTATGGATTATGACTCTCCTCACCAGCATCACTGCATCCAGGAAAATGAGTCTCCATTAACAATTGCAGGGTTTCCTCTTTTGAGGCAGTGAAACGACCATCGGGATAGCGCAAGGTGTCAAGTTTGGCATTTGGGTCCGCAGAGAGAACTCTTTGCAGGCGCCAAATGGCACTTACATCCCTTAGCTCCCCACAGAAATTTCGCCAAGATGTGAGCTTGGCCTTTTTGACTTGTCGTTTGTATTCTCTCTGCTCGTTGGCATGAGAGTTCCAATCAACCGTACTGCCAGTTTCCATGGCTCGATTAAATAGCTTCCGCACTTTCTTCCTGATCGTGACTAGTTTGGTGTTCCACCAACGAGTTGGTTTTGCACCGCCGACCTTTTCCTCAGGACATGATTCGTGGAATGCTGTTATAATATCGCACTGTAGGGTATCAACCGCTATGTCAAGTGCAACGCTGTCGTGGATCCGCATTGGCGTCTGCCCCAATTGGTCCTGCAGCGCTGAAGCATAGGCGTTCCAGTTCGTACGGCGCACATTTCTGGTGGTGGTTTTGATCGGTTGATCCGTAGGCAAATTAAAGGCCACGTATCTATGATCTGAAGCCGATTCTTCTTTGAGAACTCTCCATCGAGTAACCATGCATGCCGTGTACTCATAGCTTAAGTCCTTGCTTGATACAAAAATGTTCACCTCACACACGAGTACTAGCGTAGATAGTATAGCAATAGCGCCACTATTACCACCTACAACCCAAGGCCAAGGTAATATAAAAAAAAAAGGAAAAGTGATCGTGACTGCTCCTGTCCAGCCGCAACTACTTTGACATTTCCATACTCCGCAACGACAAATCGTTAGTCTTGCTGTCAACAGTGCTCTGTTCCTGTCAATAAAGGAGTCAAATTCACTCCCAGATTAAACTCAATTACTGTGCGACTGTCTGAAGCTACACAGAAGCAGAAGTCCACCACTATGGAATGAAAAGTAGATTACGGGACGATAGGTCCGCCACAGCAACGAGTGTGGACGATATAAATGCTTATTATTCTCATTCATATAACATGCATCTGATAGCGAACGTGCAAATACGAGAAAGAGAAACTGACAAACTCCGATAATGAATTAATGGCATTGCCATCCCGCCTTGTAAAGCCGTCCGCAGAAGACCCAACGGCGACCACTTTACCAACAGGATGAGAAAAAGAAGAAAAGAACAACTTGATTCCGCAGTATAGACGACTCCTGAACTTCTGTCAAAGATCTCGTCGGAGTTGTTTTCGGATTCGGACAGGAGGATGCACATTACACATACTCGTATGCCCAACAGCGACTACCATCATCACCCCACTTGACGAGTGCACACATAACAACGGCTCGGTAAGCATCGTGGGATACATTAGAAGCAGCAGCTTCTGTGGGCCAGGATACTTAAGAGATTTTAGGGATCCCATCGCAGCCGATTACGCCTGCAACGAGACGAACTCACATGGATTCGGTTCGTGACTTGTCCTCCATCCAGATATCATGCAAACCTTCATAAAGGAAAACAAAATAAACACACATACCCAAGCGGGATGTAATCAAATCACAGAAAGAGCATTCTGCATTCAGATACACGTACATTCTTAGTCTTACGCGTTCTTCCATGCTGATCCATCATCCAGACACTGAGGTCTGGTCGTCGTTTTGCACTTCTTCTTTTGAACTTCTGGGGTTTCTGGTCGCCACACACCACGTGAAGAGGCCCTGCACAAAATGGCCAGCCTAGTGAGCCGTTATAAAATTTGTATCGACATCTTAATATGAAACCCGATCTATATGCATAAGCCACAAGAGTGTGTTGCTTGTCAAAAGGTAAAACAAAAATTTAAAAAAAAAAAAGAAGCGTCTCAACTTGTTCGAGACAAAGGATATGGGACAGCGCCATCATCACCACAACCACCAATGGGCCGTCCATCTAGATTTAGTTTCTTGTTGTTGTTTTTCCCCCAATTGTAACTCAATAGGGTGCAACCTTTTTGACCTGTTTTGGGGTGGTGTTTGGGATCATATCGCCAGTCAAGCGGAAAGCTAATGGTTCCAACTTATTTTTGGGCGGTACGACGCGATCTGATCAGAGCCACAGTCGAAGTTTTGTGGTGATCATATTTTAGTCTTGCTGGGGTTTTAAAGGTGAAAAACCTTCTTGACACATCTGACAGGCAACCGTATAACAACTTCGACACCCAAGACAAACTGTGGAGGGAGGCGGTTGACTGACTAACTTAAGCAAAAGTAAATAAAAATGGGAGAAGTCTTCCTTCAAGTGGACCTCACGTTGGTAATGGGATCGCATTCGGTGCGGTTTGATGTCACCGAAAGACATTTTGGCAGACATCTTTCACATTGTACTTAAGTCGCGCGACTAGCGTGACTGGCAGGTGAGTAGGTATCAAATGTTTTGGCCTTTCGATTTTGATTTGGATTATATAGCAGTGGCTTTGGTTGACTTGAATAGGTTTATGTATAACAGCGATAACGGTACATTAACCAAAATCTCACCACTTACGAGTGACAGTGATTTGTAACACTTGAGAAGATACAGAGTTCTGGGAAATTTATTTTAGGATTTATTTTTGAAACTTAGCACATGCAATGACAGGTGGATTTTTCCCAGCTACAAGCAATGCTACGACATGGAATCTATTGTCGTCTGGTTAATGTTCGTGAACCTAAGTCAACCTCAAAAAGGCGTTTTATGTTTTACATACGTCCACTCACTATTTCTATCAAGGTTTACACTTAAAGAAATCGTTGCGCTGATGCGATGAGATAATTTTTAGCTCACTAAATAAAATAAAAAAAGATTGCCGAGATCAAACTGGGCAATATTTGGAAAAAAAAAACACTTTATTTCTAAATTTCACAACTAGATGGCGTTGGATAACAATGGAAATTAAGTACATCATGAAAATACCTACGAATAGGAGGAATATGGGATGCTAAAAATTGATAAGTTTGTGGGTGTAGTGGTCAGCGTTGCCGCAAAACATTTTTTTTCCATGCCACCACTGGCAAAATAAGGTGCCATTTTCAGCCATTGCGTGCCACCAGCATAAATAGATAGAAAAACACATTTTTTCAGTCTTCTTAATATAACACGTTATGACACATTTCTCCGACAACATTCAAATGATTCAAACTAAAAAATAATAGAGTCCGTTGAACCCTAACATCTGAGTTTCCTATCACTGCGTCGATTTGTCTCTTTCTCGTTCTTGTTCTTCATGTGCTCGCGATGTGTGTAAACATTATAAGGATATTCATATCCCCTTTAGCGTGTGTACATTATGAAAAAGAGTTTTCTCTAAATTAATTTCTCAGCTTATTGCTAAAACTGCAACTATCAACTTCTCTCATCTGGCTTGTACCTACAATAAAAATATAATTTTCTAATGGCAACAAAAAGTGGTTGGATGTTCGCTCAAAGTTTTGTAGAAGCGTTTTAGCAATTATGCAGTATTCCAACGAAGACCATATTCTTCTTTTGCTTGATAGCCATACGAGTCATGAATCCAACGAAGCCATAAATTATGCAAGAGACAACGGAATATTAATACCGTCATTTCTACGCCACCACAGTCATCGCCTACAACCCCTTGATATATCTGTATATGGCCTATTTAAAAGTCCCTTGAAAGTTGCTTTCCAAGATAGTTTGACAAGCAAACCCGGTCTCCAATCACGATTTATGATACCTATTGCCGAGTTATCCCATGTCCTATTTTATAACGCACTTTCTGCTCGAAATACAGTAAAACTTGTGAATAGTGGAATGCTTCGGTGCACTTATTTTTTCTTACATTCGCAATTTTTACCACAATCGACAACCTAGTTTCTTTGATTATTTTTCGATCGATTTTTATATCGGAGTTCAGAATGTGTAGGTGTCCTTGCTGAATGTAGCCGCCAGCAGAATGAGACACATGTTAAAAAATTCTGGCGCATTTAAATCTTGATTCTGCTATTGAAGAGCGAATTCGGAAAAAGCAAAATTCATTGAAAAATTTTCCAGTATTCAGATTTTGCAGGTTTCGGAGTGAGTTTGTATGAAGAAAAGCAAAATTGGCATCCAAAAATGTCCACTATCCAGGTTTCGCAATACATAATATTTTATTCGCAGATTCTACTATCCACAAGTTTAACTACTAAATTCTACTAAATTTGACCAGACTGTCAATTTCTACTGAGCGATTCGCAGTTTTGGTAAAAACCCCTTGCCAAATCAGAGTATTTTGTCATTTCAATGCCAATGTCAATTTTTTGTCAATGCCATCCGTCTGTGGAATTGTTTACCGCGTCATATTAAAGAGATACAGATGCATTAAAGGAGTTAAGGAATCATTTTTCTATAGTAACATGAATACCTATAATTGTTAGTTGAAGATTTGAAATTTAAAATGTTGTACTTTTTTTTTTCTTTTCTGCTTTTCTCATTTTATTTTTTTTCTTTTTTATATGAATTTAAATTTGTAAATTTTTTAAATATCAGCCCTATTTTGTAAAATTAGCTTAAAACTAACTTGTAAGATATTGTATCTTACAGTCTCTAAGCAATCTCGAGTTAATAAATAAATAAATAAAAAAAAAAAATCTATCGTTACCTGATTTTGGTTGGCATTTGTATGTTTTCCCCTAAATTAAGAAGAAATAATTAATATTTTATGTATAAATCTTATTTTGAGTCTTTGGGATTCAATTTCACCAACAAAAAACCGAACGAATTAAAGACTCAGCACACCCCTAAATCGTTCGAATTCAAAGAAATTTCGAAAAGCATCACAACTGCGAAAACGGTACGGATTGGATTTTGACCGAAATTAATGACAGGGGTGATTACTTTATTTTTCAAGTATCATAATGACATTTCTGACATTTCTCCAAATAATCAATGCAAAATTAAGGCCAATGTTCAAGGTTATGTGTTTTTTTTTTCTTGAAACATCATTATATTGAAGCCTCGAATTAAATTATTGGATGAATTTTCCAAAAAATCATTTACACCATCCCGTACTCCCCTATGTATTTAATTTACAAATCGGTTACACGAAAGAACAGTTAATATTTTGGTTCGAAAAATTTGCCTTTGTCCGAAAACTTCGAGACCCATTTTTGACAGAGGAATGCAGTTCAAAACTCAACCCCGATGATCTACATATTAATGGTTTTTCCAGTTCTACCCAGACCTCGTGAACAAAGCGAAAACGCTTGCAAAGTAATGGCAACCAAAGAGTTTGAATCTCGTTTGCCAAGTTGCAACGACAAAGAAGACGAAACCCCTATTTTAAAAGCCAAGCGAGTTGAAGAATACTGACACTTTTTAGTGCCACATTGACCGGACATCTGGCTAAAAGTTCGGTTTTTATTTGCCAGATTGGGGAGTTTCACATTCTTGCACGTAACGGCGTTTTATACTTTCTGTTACGTCACGTAACGTCAATTCAAAGTGAACATTCCAGCAGTTTATTACATAAGCGTATAAATAACCACGCTTAGTAAAATAAAATAAAAACAAAACAAAAGCACCACCATTTTTCATATTCTGCATCTCAAAGGCAAGAAAAAACTAAAAATAAATAAATAAACAGCAGTCAGCAATAAAGTCTTCGACAAATATGCGATGAATCCTGTACAGCAATACACAAGATTTGCGAACTTCTTCACAGATTGCAGAAGTCAGATTTTGCCCTGTACTATAGTGTCCAAGTCGCACCACAACAGCCAGCACCAGGAACGCACTGGGACTTGGACCCCGAAGATGTGCTTGCTGCGAATAAAACTACTCGTAGTCGTACATAAAAAAAAAAAACAACGAATTCAACACAAAAATACAAAAAGGAAAAAAGTGTGGCACCCTGCGGTGAGCATTCCTTTACGATTAACCATATGACAAAAGCGCACTAATATCGATGGCTGACATTGTGGTACCGCATTGTTCAGCGCTGTGCGAAGCGCTTGGAAAAGAGTGGTGTGGACACCTCGGCCGGGATAACAGCTATCACCTCTTCTGCTCGGGGTCAACACTGGGACTCCAGCTTGCGGGAATTATAAATGTTATCAGCATAATAGCGATATATTGTGTGGACGGAGGATGCCAATCTCTGCCTACACACATGCATGCATGCTTATGCTTCCCTGAGACGGTCGATGTTGTGGTGCTAGAAGGATCGGCGCTCGTTGAAGAGATGATGGTTGATGTACGTGCTCAGAGGCAGGAGCAGGAGCAGGAGCTGTGTGGTAGCATCCAGGACTGTGTCCAGTTTTGGTGGATGACAAAAGGTAAATTATTTTCATGATTCACATATCTGATGTTATTTAAATGCATAAGTGATTGTGTAGCATTTAGGAACCGACCGCGACCGATTCACTCAATGAAGTTTCACAGCCATATACACGGCCAGATGCTTATCATTACGGACCCATGGACAAAATGAAATGGCGTTTGCTTTATTTGTTAAAGGAAATGAGCGTTTCAGAGGTAAAAATGCACCACAATGGTGGTTAAGTTTCTTCTTCGTTTGTTAATAAACTGATTGAGTCTCTTAATCCGCATGGAACACTTTAGAGTTTTGACATTACACACCTCAAAAACAGTAATTTATCTACATGACACAAGATAAAACAAAGAACTGTCAAAGTCTAGGGAGAGAACCGACAAAATGTCAAAATAAATGACAGAACCGTTAAGTTCGTGTGAAAAACTAGTGCTGCCAATCACAGTTTTTTTTTTTAACTAAGAATAGAATTCAGTAGGCAAAACTTTTGTAGGAACAGCCAAGTAGACGATGTAGGTGACCGTCATGATTTCTCGTCTTACAAATTCAGATAGAAAAATGTGAACTTAAATGATGAACTGTGATAATGAAATCATAATTAAGATAGCTTACGCAATTGATAGTGAAAGAGATCTCAGCCAACTTGGTGTGTGAAACGAGTTCACCGTTGATTGTAATGATTTAGGTCAGAAACTGGAGCACCATTTAATAATGGATCACCCACGGATACGATTTGCCTGAATCGTTTTGATCCAAACAGATGCTATGGGGTCTTACCAAACAGTTAAAACGTGGCCATATGTTTTACTACTTTTTTTTACTTTTTTACTACTTTACTTTTATCCGAAAGTATAACAAGCGATAGAAGGAGATATTTAAGACCTTCTACTACAAAAGCACTCAAATGAAGCAGAACAAAGAATCTTAACTGAACAACCTGTGGCCTATTTCACCAAATTACAACTACAATCACAAATTTGTAATTGTAAACCACAATTACAAAATTGTAAACGTAATTTCTGTTTCACAAACTGCAAACATATTTCCAATAAATTTGTAACAAAGAGGAAATAAAATTGTGGAAAATAAACTTGTAGGTGCAAAAAGTTTATGAAACTATTTAATCGTATTTTAATTGAGAAAGATTGGAAATATCTTCGAGATTTTGCTTGGCATCTATCGACACATGCTGATTAAAATTTGTTGGGTGAATCAATATTAATTAAAGTTCCGTGGATACACATATGGCATACCTTTAAAAAAATTTTAAATTTTAAATCATAGATACATATTTATATACATTCTGTCGAAAAAGTACCAGGAATCAGCGTTGCCGCTGGTAAAATTTGAAAAGTGTCCAAAAAGGTGTCCCGGACTAGAAAAAAGAGTCCACATACATAATTCCAATAGATGTGTATTTACTTGTATTAATATCAAAGGAAAAAAACAAAAAAAAAACTTCTTTAAAATTCATTAAAAAAATACTACTATTAGGAACTCCATACATATTTATTAATAAAAAAAAGCGTCAGAAATTCATAAATAACAACAGACAAAAAGTAAATAAATTGAAAATGAAATACAAGCGTTAACATTTAATAATATAACTCAAACTCATATTTCATTTTGAAATCATCATTTAGGTACCCAATAATTTTCAACCAAACCAATGCGTCAATGCGAAACTGATACAATATGTAGTCGCGCAACCGCCGTCAGAAATCAGTTGCTGTTTTTAGTTGCTATAAGTATGTTTTGCGTATAACAGGGTTCACATGATCCAATATATCTGACAGACCTGGTTGGATGGATGTCGAACGAACCGTAGTCGTTAGCGTCCACATTGTTCAACATGATCGAAGAAAGAAAAAGGAGGCGAATTTCGGTACAGGAATGTATGAAAAAGTGACCAAAGTTTTCATCTGTTAATTTGCCAACAGAATTACAATTTAAAATTCCAGGGGATTATCAGAATATTTCTTATTTAAAATTTTTTTTTCCAAAATTCAATATTTCCATACACAGCCATTTTTAATTCTCCGACAGTCGTCTGTCAGGTTATATGCCAAGTTAGATATTGTTATTACAATTAAAACTTTATATTTTTATAACAAATTGTTTGTATTTTTATTGAGATATTGGAAAAGCGTCCAAAAGCGTCCACAATTTTCAAAAAGCGTCCATTTTAACTAATTATCAAAAAATGGTGTCCAGGTGTCCCGATTTCTAAAAAGCGTCCAAATGGACACCTTAGCGTCCCAACGGCAACACTGCCAGGAATTGGTCAATCAAATATGAAATATTAATTTATTATTCATTTAAATCTATTGTGCTGTCTTCAAAGCCTTCCCCGTCCCCTTCCGAAATAATACACTTTTCCCAATGAATAATCCAATCATCGCATTTTCCGGAATCGACTTCAGTTATCGCTGCGAATTTTCTTTTATGTTTTATATTGACCGAAAATGGGTATCTCGAAGTGGTAATTTGAGTATTGGAAAGAGAAAAGTCAGCTGAAGTCATATCAGCTGAATACGGAGGTTATTCGATGATATTTGTTGAGTTTCTGGCCAGAAATTCGTTCACAATGATAGCCCAACTTGAGAAAATCGAGCACTGTAAACAAATAACAGGACAGATTGCGCTCAAACTTCACGTCAGGGTAGAGGACAGTTGTGCCAACTTAGCGACAAAAAGAAATTTAACAATTCCTTTAAGCGGGCTTTTTAAATGATCGATTCCCGGTACTTTTTTGACAGAATGTGTGTTCAAAAAGTAATATAAACCACCAATATTATAGAACCGTTCACAAATGCTTTTGTGTTCCTCTGGCTAACGTACACTACTTTCATCAGAAACATTTACAATGGCTCCACAAACAGGATTAACACATCTGCATACCGTAGATTTAGCTATGCCGTGCATGTCTGCTATCCCATCAATATTGTTCGCCGTTTCTAATCCAGTGTAAAACTGTAAGAAACTGCTGCCTCGAAGTCAATGAAAAGCTTTTTTTTCAGACTCATTAGCAATCTGTGTCAATTAATTGTTATTATTTCCTCTTCCTTTATAGAATGTAAGCAAACCTTTTCGTTGAAGGCAAAATATGTATATAATAAAATTTCGTAGTTTATACCCGACCGATAAACTTTTTATCACCTATTTATCACAAAATATTCACTTGTATCACTATCGATGCTTTTATGCCTACACCGTTAAGGCATTTTTACTTTCAAAAATGGATTTCTATGTACAAAGTAGGGATGTTACGGATGTAAAAATTTTAACATCCGCGGATGCGGATGCAGATTTTAGGAGACTCACATCCGCGGATGCGGATTTTAGAATTTGTTAAATATATTACATTTTAAATACATAAATAAATGAAAATTGATTGATTTTTATAAAATTTTATTTGAATATGAATATAAATGAAAATTTATTGAATTTCATTTTCTTATTGAATTCGGTAAGGCGTGCAGTGAAAAAAAAAACTTAGATAACGGAATCGGATTCGGTGTTTGCTATTTGCTTTTGCATTGTGTGCAGGTAGTAAAGAAACTTAAAAAAAAAGATTGAATCGCATCCGCAAAAATTCCGCATGAGTTGATGCGGATGCGGATGCGGATGCAGATGTTGGAATTAATGCGAATAATCCGCGATTGCGGATGCAGATGCGAATATCTTCAACACCCCTGGTACAAAGCACAAATTGTAGATGAAATTACAGACGATCTTTCATTTGTAAATTTTTTTTCAATAACTGAACAAATTTGTAAAGTACTTTCATTTGGTGAAACAGAAAACTACAAAAAATATCAATTTTCACAAATTTGTAATTTCTAAACTACAAAAGAAATTGACTCTTGGTGAAACGAAAACAGAAATACAGTCGAACTTTGATAACTCGAACCATCACTTGCCACAAAAAAAATTCGAGTTATCAAGACTTTGAGTTATCAAGTAAAATGCAAAATTGATAAAACATGTATTTGTTTGCGAACATGTATAACACAAAAATCGTACGGGAACATAATTATTATTTAAAATAGTCTGTTATACATGACTGAATTGTGGATTTCTTATTTTGATTTTCAAAAAAAAAAAAAAAAAAAATTCAATGGAATTTAAACCTTTATATACAGAATCGGTTGTTTCTTCATTTGTCTTTAAATATAAACGCAAAATGCTTAACGAATTTGCAACCAACACGTTTGAAGGTGTGGTTGAATCAAATTTTCCTCCATTACATCACTGTCGCTGTCATCGTTGTTGTCAAGCTGTGCAGATTCGGATTCACATCTGAATGTCTCGACAATATCTTCATCTGTTGGAAACTCCGAAGTAACAATATCGTCATCCACCTGCAGAAAATCTTTATACGTAACACCTTGTATATTTCTGATATTTTCGCAAGCTTCAAATTCCACCTGCAGTTGAATTTCTCCCTCATTTCTTTCGTTTGAGCGTTCAGATATGAAAATCAAAGGAATTTCATCCTCTTCCTCCCACTCAAAGTATTCACCAAAACCGGCTTTTTTAAAGCAATTAGAAATGGTCTCAGACTTAACGTCGATATTCCACGCATTGGTTATTTCATCAACACAGTCTATCATAGTAATGTTAGTTTTTTTTGTTTTCTTCAAAATCTCAACCTTGTAGCAGAGACAATTATATAATTGTCTATTGTGTTCTAACCCCTACTAACAAGAAATTTCACAATATTCTTACTTACACAACGAAATCAAGATTTTCTACACGTATGTATACTAGGTCATAGGACATACCAACACAGTGCCCCCGAAAGCGATGCATTCTATGTAAAACGAACATGTAAAAACACGCAGAATTTGGGAATTCCCCTTCAGAATTTGACTTATCGAAGGTGATGCCAAATAATCTCTTCGAGTTATCAAGACATTGGAGTTATCGAAGTTCGAGTTATCAAATAAAAATTACATGTAAATTTCAGTCTTGGCGCTATTGCCAACCAATTTCATTCGAGTTATCAAATATTCGAGTTATCGAAGTTCGACTTATCGAAGTTTGACTGTATTTCTAAAAATTTCTCTTTTTGTAAACTACAACTACAATTTTGTCATACCAAAATTTGGTGAAACCGAATTAATCGATTTTTCTACAAAATTGTTAAAAAACCACTTGTGGATTACAATTTGTAAGTTGGTGAAATAGGCCACTGGTTTGAGTGCCATTGTAATCAATTGTGTTAAATGTGGAAAATCCATGATGAAACAACCGACAAGAGAATAAAAAGCCATCTCATGAAGAAAATGGAGAGCAGATCCTAGAGTCTTGAATTCCTTTTCATGGTGACAGCCAAACATACCTCGCAGACGAGCTATCTAAATCTCAAGATCAATAGGCTAACGCATGTATAAATGCTTTGAAAATGACAACTCAAAGCTCTTCTTTTGCTACCTACAGATCCCCAAATGCAGACTTCTAAATCCATATCTGCAATCAGTATTAATGTTAAGGTAGGTGGCCCAATCAAATGCGCATCGGTCGCCGTCCTTGAGATGACAAGAAATAATTTCATCGTTTCCACCGACACTTGAGAGAGCGCAGCGCACACAGGCAAAATTGATTAAACACCGAGATCGAGATCAAGATCGAGATCGCCGTGCGTGCACAGAACACAAAAAGGATGAAATGCATGAATGCATTTCATGAAATATAATAACTTTGCCCTCTGTCGTTACGAAGTGAACAGAAGAAGAGACGATGTCTCAATTAAGCATAAAGCATTTACGTTTTAACCCATGACCAGATGACGTATGATGACCAACGACAACGGAGATCGAGACGATGAAGACACAGGCGTACTACTACCACAAGAAGTACGGGAGGTCTACCTGCTTGTTTATGATGATGCACTGCACTGAAGGCGGATAACGAGGAGGACGACGCAAGTGGAAACAAATTGAATTGAAGAGGATCACACGCATTTCGATGTGCCAACGATATTGAGTGGATAGATGATGGTGGCATTTTTCAATTCAGGACTTTCAGGTGGTATCCTTGTTTTTTTGTACCTACATATACATGAATAATTGAATATCCTTTTTAATTTGTTGTCTCCCCCTACGGTAGTCTCGAAATGAACTGGAAATTTTAAAAACTATTGTCATTATTCAAATTCTCTTTGTCCTGTTTGGTGGTGGGATTGAATTGATCAGTCGGGATACAGGATAATAAGCATATTACGATCAATGAATTTGGGCAGAATGAAAGGATTGCAATGAACATGGGCATATGTATAAATATATGTGTCTACATATTTCGGATGTCTGAATTGGAAATTTGAGATACAACACGTTGTGATCTGCGAATTATTTTAGTAAGACAAGCAAAGGATGAACAAGGAGTGAGGAATTTGTTTTGTTTTTTTTTCGAAAGCGACGATGTTTTTGGACTTTTTGTTATTTGTGGTATTTCATTTCATACGTTCTGGAGTGAGCTTAAATGCTTCAATGGCTAACGTAAATAGCTATTGGTGACAATACTTTATTCTGGTTAAAATCCTTCCCGTTATTGAATTAAATAAAATTTTTAAATATTGGTCTCCATAAAGAAAAAGTAGCAGCTAACATAGATGGCAATTGTAAAACTCCTAAAGGAATACGAATAAAGTTGTAACCCTCTGTTATTATTGGACTAAGAATACTTTAATGCGATTAAATCGCTAATAAATCAAAAGTTATTGCTATTAGCTGTCAAGTGTAATTTTTGTATGTTTTTATTACCCCTGCAGAGCAATTTAAAATAGTATCTTGTTTCACATTTCAACTAAAATTCAATAGAACAGTGAGCGTTAACATTTTTTTTATCTTTTTTTTTTTTATAAATCTTCTTTTTGACAGTAGAGAAATTTTCAATTATAACGGTAGTAAGATAAAAAAAAAAGTGTGTGTGTCAGTCACATGCGGTAGAAGTGAAACATTTTTTTTAAAAATGGTGTATGTATTTGTATATATTATTATCTTTATATATAAAAATCACGTGTCACTGTGTACGTACACGCTAATCTCCGAAACCGCCTAACCGATTTCGATGAAATTTGGGGAATCTGCGCGGTTGGTTCCAACTTAAAAGATAGGATAGTTCTAAACTCGATAGGTGGTGCTGGAGTCAAGTTATTATTAAGAAATTCTATATTTATTGACAAAAATGACTCATATTCACAACATATGTTGGTTTAAAACCAAAAGATAATTTTAAAAAATCTGGACCCGACAGGTGGCGTCGTAGTCAAGTTATTAACAATTTTTAAATTTTTGTTGAAAAAAAATGACTCATTCACAATATTTGCTGGCTTAGTGCCAACGGAGAAAATTACAAACTTCGGACCTGATATTATGGCGCTGGAGTTAAGTTATTAACAAATTCTAAGCTCCATTTAGCTAAAACTTTTTTGTTTTGTGGAGAGAGAAACTTTATTTGTTTATTTTTTTTTGTGTTTCGCTTTCATTTTTGTGGTGCTGTGTATCATTTTGTTTGGAATAGTACGGCATGATGCCCGAATTCAATCACAACCCGGATCCAATACATAAAGTTGTTCATGATGCCACCTCTTTCGAATTTCTGGCAAGCAATCAAAGAGTATTATTTGTCACGGGGGGCCACTCAACTCGCCATTCGGAGTCGGACAAAAACTGTAGGTCCCTTCCATTCGTGCAAAAATATAACACGCACACACAAATGGTTGCGAGAAACAGGCCCAGGTTCGCCCCGAGCTGTAGCTGTTTGTGTTTAATTTTTTTTATAAAAACGAAGCATTAAAATATCCAACTGATTTTTTTAAATTCACTAGATATGCCAGGAATGCCACCACACAATCTTCGATTGAAGATTGGGTCGCCGATAGTTCTGCTTCGTAATTTAAACCCACCCAGATTATGCAACGGATTGCCGGAAATGTTATTGAAGCAACCATTTTGAATGGAAAGTTTAAGGGAGAAATACTATTCAAACGACTTCAATTTCCGATTCGTTTGGCATTCGCAATGACAGTCAACAAATCAGAACGGCAGACATTATCCATTTGTGGCCTGGACTTAGAAAATCCATGTTTCTCCTGTGGTCAATTATACGTTGCATGCTAACGTGTGGGTAAATCATCGAATCTATTCATATTGGCAAAAGACGCATTGACATCAAATATTGTTCACCAAATCGCACAACAATAAATTTAAATTCATTACCATAATTTAAAACAATAATATTACTTCGACTTAAGAATTAACTGTTGTTTACCTGATTTATAACATTTAATTTGTATCCATAACATAACTGAGACACACTGTGTATCATTAATATCAATCAATATTTATTATATCACATTAATTTTTGTTTTTCTTTGTGTTTAATAAAAAAATTCTGTTTCTGTGTTCTTATTTTTGTCCATTCTTCTACTTCCCTAATTCATCAATCAAAGATAGATCAAGTTCAATCTTAACTAAGTAAGGTACTTAATGTAATTAAGAAATCAAACTCATCGCGCAACATACAGAAAAGAGTAGGACAACGTCTGCCCTTTGGCCAACTAGTCTCTCCACGCATATGTAATTTTGACAGTTGTTTGAATTAAAAAAAAAAATCAAATAAAATAAGATAAAATAGCGGCGAATTTAAAAGGATATGCATTTGTTCATAAATTAATTGAATGTGTGCGGCAAAATAGCTGCCTTATTCGTGTGGGTAAATGCTTGCAGCCAACAACCAGTGTTATCAGGTCGTGGGAATTCGCCCGTTTTTTGGATTATTGGATTCCTGAACTGGCACGTGATTTCTTGCATAAAATCTTTGTTTTTTTTTTAAATAAATAAAAGAATAGGAACTGCATATGTACATATCGATGGCCCCATGCAAAAAGATACTAAGTGCATTTTTGCTATTTTCCAGGAGAAGCGTTTAAAGTTTTTTGACAATAACTTCTTTGTTTATTAACGGATTTTTAAGCTGAATGCTTTGTTACTCTCATAATTTTTATACAATTTTTTAGAGATGGAGTTAGGTCTGCAATATAGTGGTTTATTATGTTAAATTGCAGTTAGTATTATTGTGTCTGTCTTATTCAAACTTTTGAATATACTATTTGATGTTAGTTCTGTTTAACACGGAACAAAACATATCAAAAACTATTTTAAGTGCACTTAGTATTAATGTGGCTCGAAATCTATACACTGAAGAGTATACTAAGATACACTTAAGTGCCATCTTCTTTTTCATACGTACAGACAAAAGTATACTAAAAGGCACATTAGTGCATCCAACTTCCAAAAATTCCATGCAAAAAAATACTATGTCAACATAGTATACATGCGTTCATTGGAAGATTTAGTGATAAAAATATTAAGAGCGCTTAGTATGATTTTGCTTGGAATAAGTGTTTACATAAGACATTATTCTAAGTGCTATTATAGCTCTATTTTCAAGGTTTTTGGTTCGATTCGCACGAAAAAAATTTGAAAAATAAAATACAATGTGTGGATTCTTATGGTATAATTAACTCAAAACTATACTAAGTGCACTTAGTATCTTTTTGCATGGGGCCATCGATATAATATATCAATGGTTTTGGAAAGTTTCCTGCGAATGACTTCCCAAGAGAGAACTAAGTTTCAATACTGAGTCTCTGATGTTGCAATGTTGCCTTTACTAATAGAAGCAAAGTCAATAAAGTCCAATGATAAAATGAACAATCATGTAGCACTATTATTCACCCAAGCAAAATAAATACCAGATTGTGTCACTCCTGAGCACAGAAATGTTCCTTTTGTTGTTATGTGTACGAAATCATGTTCTTGCAAAGAGAGTCGGACAGAATCCCGAAAACCAAAATCCCGAAAGTCCAAAATCCCGAAAATTCAAAATACCGAGAATCCAAAATCCCGAAAATCCAAAATCTGGAAAATCCACAATTCCGAAAACCCAAAATCAAGAATGTGAAAATAAGAATTTGTTTGTAGGAAAAAAAAAATAGTGGAAAATTTAGGTATTTAACATATTTAACAAAAAAACAAACTTCAAATAAATAAAACATAACAACACAGTTCAAATCTTATTGACAAAAACATTTAAGAAACGATCTATGACAAATCAATATCTATCTAATACAAGTTCATCTCGAACGAAATTCCCATTAAAAAACTTATTTCAGAAAGCTCGTTACGTTCCGCATAAATTTTGTTTTCCTTAATAACGTAACGTTTTCTTATTCTTTGCTTTTCACCGGAAACTATTTTTGATACAAGTATTTACATATACATGTTTTCACACGAATTTGCCCTTCATCTAAAAGGTCGATCAGTGTACAATACATACGCCAATGTGTGAAACTAAAATCAAAACTGAAACCAACATCTAATCTATCAGCTGTCACATTGAATGAGACCAACTCAACTGAATGCACATTGCGAATTGTAAAATATTACAACACTAACGCCAACGGGAATGGAATGGACAAACATTTGTCTACTTTCCTTTCAAAAAAAAATCCCGCGCAAAAATTTTCATTTTATATAAATTTTCGGGATTTTGGATTTTCGGGATTTTGGAATTTCGGGATATTGGATTTTCGGGATTTTGGATTTTCGGGATTTTGGGTTTTCGGGATTGTGACCCCAACCCTCTTGCAAACATGTGGAAATACAAAATCTCGAACTTTATAAATCGTTGCGTTACATTACAATTCAAATAAAAGAGCTTTATGTGCAATAACTTTACGAGCTTAGTTGTGAGATAAACAATAACAAAAAAGTACTAGATGAAATTAAAATTACTTTAAAATGATTTTTTTTTTGCAATAGCGATAAAATATGTAATAATGACAGTATACCTATTGTATACACAGTAAAAAATATAAAACATATGATGAATTGATGAGCCGCTACTCCTTATAAACGGTTTTTCAATAAGAGCGCTACAAAAGTTTTTTTAAATAAAACAAAAACGGTTTTGGATATCAATGAAATTCTTTATTCCTGTGAAAGTACGTTCGATGCCATTATGTATGGAACTCGATTTCTTTTGCATGGCCACCACGGGCACGCTTGCAGAAGTTCAGACGCTGAACTCAATTTTCGACGGTTTTTAAGCATAAATCGGCCGATACTGCTGCAATTTCACGTTCGATATTCGTAAGAAGTTCATCAATCGTCGCTGGCTTGTTGGCATAGACCATGGACTTGACGTGGCCCCACAGGAAATATTCTATCGGCGTCAAATCGCACGACCAAGGCGGCCAAGCGACTGGACCATTTCGTGAGATCAACGTTCTCCAAACTTGGTTTCCAATAAATTGATTGTGACATTCGCTGTGTGGCTTGTGGCGCCGTCCTGTTGAAACCACATGTCCTCCAAGTCCATATCATCCAATTGGGGCCAAAAATATTCGGTTATCATTGAACGGTAGCGATTCCCATTCACAGTAACGTGCCGGTCTTCAATCATCAATTTTCGTCAATTTAATCTTGTAAGGATGTAGGCCAAGATCTTTTCGCGAAATTCGCCACAACGACGTCACAGAGATGCCCAACGCTTGAGAACGACGTGTGAGAGACACATTTGGGCTTTCTTCAACTGAAGCCTCAGCGGCAGCAATATTCTCGACACTACGGGCACTTCTTTGTCTCACTGGCACGGGAACATTTTGTACTGTGCCTGTGGATTCAAATTTTTCCACTAGACGTTCAATTGTTGATCTGCTAGGACGATTATGACGACCATAAATTGGACGTAGCGTTCTTAACGTTGAGGCCACTTACTCCGAATTTCTGTAGTAAATTTTAATAATTTCGACTCATTGTTGGCTCGTATATCTTTCCATCATGAAATGGCAAACCTTACTGAAGAGAAATGTCAAAAGAGCGGCAAGAAATATGGCGTCATTTGCTGTCCCTGTCGCTCTAATTTTGCAGCGTCCCTGTTGAAAAACCCTGTAATTTTGAAATGCTGAAAATTACAACATAATGACAAGACACCAACATTTGTTCCTAGCTCAATATGTACTGTTATTAATGGCAAACCCTCGTTTGTCAAAAAAAGTTCACCTAAATTTACATAAACCAAGTGAGTGGCCTTATAATTGTGAAACTCACTGTAATTATTATCTAATTTTTGATTACATTTCGAACTGTCAAAATGACCCTCTGAACGAATGTAATCTCACTGCGCATGAGTGAAAGAAAACTTGACGAAACCATTTCTTTAAATATCATATTTAAGTAGCTACGTCGCGTCGCGTCGTCGGCTAGTTATTAATATCGATGAAATGTTTGATGTGTGGGCGAATTGTGTCACTGTCACAACTGAACACCGATTCGATTGATTCCACATACCATAGACGTGATACACTTTGCAAGTCAATTTATCGCTTCCTCCGGAATGCTTACCTGCCCTGATTAGTATTTATCGGTCACAGCGTACTAATCTGTTTATTAGTTAACCACTTGTTGTTTTTGGTGTTTTTTTTTTTTATTTATTTAATAAAACAAGATACCGTAAAGACATTTATAGCCACCGTCATCATCGGCTTGTTTGTTAATTGTACGAAATGACTTTTGTGGACGTGCTCTAAAAAAACACTAGGTACGAAAAAACCACAACATTATCACCCTGTGACCGTTAAAATTAAAATGTGATCACCTTCGGATTGGTATTTTGTCGCCGCCTTTGTTTCACCATGGAGAGTATTATTTTCGTCGACCACCTTTGTTTTTATATTAATTAATGCTTCTAATTAGCGAAACAAATTAATGTGTGTGCGGGGGTGTTTCATAAGGAACTCATTTCATATCTCCCTACACTCGAAAACCGGAATACAAGGCAAGGCACACAACAAAGTGACGAAGGAGTGGATAAAAATATCCTTGTCGTTCGGTTAGATACGAATATATTTAATCCCCCGTTCGAGATACAAATCTAAACACGACACAAGAAATCAAAGAATTTAAAGCGATAATCCGATAAGAATTCTTTGTCCCCTACACACAGGTACAACAAGTGTCCTTGCCTTTATTACTCGTGTTTTCTCATGTTAAAGTGAGATTTTCGTCCACATTCCAGAGCCGTCTGGTTTCTATTGAACATTGGTTGGTAGCCGTAGCATCACCGTCCAAATTAGGATTCAAATGATTTAACATAAAAAATACACCAGCTCGGAGAAATGTAGGCCATAATTCTCATTCAAGATCACACAATAGAGGCAGAGGACGCACAAAGGATGAAGGGACACAAAGGGAACGGGGACGGAATTTAACAAGAAGATAATAGGAATGAGATGTGAATCCGTGAAATAGCCGCGACGCCTTTATATTCAAAATACACGTCGTTGGATACGAGATGCAAAGAAATCAACAAAAAGAACAACAAAAAGAAATGGATAAAAGCAAAACAGTGAATGGACACGGAGTACGGACCCACCAAATAAAACTAAAAAAAAAAAAAAACCAAAAAAAACTTGAAATTTTGGACCAGCAGAGGCGCTGCTTGTGGCGCTATCTCATTTGATCTAATTTAAGCCAAACGTGCGGTCGCAAGCCGGATTAATGTTCGCTTCGGATTGGTATTTGGCCCGTTTCCGGCCTGGCGGTCTATAATGAGAGTCCACACACATCGGAGAGCGCGCAGGATGCCAACGTAATGTGTAAGCACACTAACTAGATGGAAGACCCGTCATGGTGTTGATGGTGTGTTGTTTTTTTTTTTCTTCATTTTTGTTTGAGCCTGGATGGTTGGTGTCATCCTTTTTTTTTTTGTAGTTTCCAACTGGTATCGCGTCAGTCTCGCGCTTGATTTCGGGCATTGATTTGGATGGTTTTTTTGCATATGTCGCACTTTTTTTGGAACTTTTGTTCGATCAAACGAAACAGAACATGAATGAACTTTGTTTTTTCTGTGGTTTTTGTGGTCACCATTTGATCTGTGTTAACACATGCTTAGCGTTTAGATAAGCGGACGACCCGACCCATCCTCGTTAGTGGATTGGATTCTTTTTATTTGAAATCGAATAAAAGAAATTCCGAAACAGAACTGTGAAGAGCGTTGCTGAAGAAAAAAAAATGCATCGAGGAATTCGTTTTGTCTGTCGTTTTTTTGGGATTCTTTTGGCCGCGCGTTGGGCCTTAAGTCCATGACACCTCTGGTGTAGTCTTACCTCTGTTTTTGGGATGTAGACGTGGTTTTATGCTAATATCGCGTGTATTCAATCGATGAAAACCGACAGTCGGTGATTTTGCTTATCGGCGGAGTCGTTGTAGAGCAGGATTCTTTGTTGTTTGGTTATTTGCTGGCAGGATGCGAAGGCGAAGGTATGATTTTTTTTTCGTGGTTGTATTTGTAATACTTAAAGGAAGGCTTCAAAGATTATCGAATTCGAAACTTTCCAGAATCCCATGTCTTTCTATCTTGAGCCATGAACACATTACAGATGCTATCATTTTCAAATGGAGAATAAAGAGCTGAAAACCCAATCCGAAGGCCTTTTGGTTCGATGCGGTTTACAGATTTGGACAGAAGCTCGTGGCTCGTGGTAGCTTTTCTGTCGCAGACTAGAGGTATGGAAACATTTGAGATAAGCGCATGTTATCAGATAACAATGCCTATCTTTACACTGTCCCGCTGTATTGTTATATCCCAAATATCGATTAAACAGGCAAATTGACGGATTTCATTTGTACACCACTTTCATTAATAAGTCTCCACCAAGCAGAATGCTGGCCAGCGGTGCGGGCAGAACGTACTGTTTCCCGCCGCGGTCAGTGATGTCAAACATAAAGCGGATAACATTCCAGTTATTAAAGGGATTTTCTGCAGAACACATCGGCCGCTGTGCATCAGCAATGGGCAGTAGTTCTGATGAAGATGAACTGCTTCTTCTGTGGGGTGCGAGTATGATAAAGTCCATCGTCCTTCCAAGGAACTCAATTTATTTGAAGACCGTTTCTTTAATTATTTTCTTATGTCTCGAGAGCAGTCGGAGACGATATAAAAACTCACCACACCGAAGATCTCAAAAATGTCCACGAACTGGAGAAAGCCAATACTTGTTTTGTTCAGAACGATAGAAGTTTGTTTAGATGTTTAGGTACAACACGTGATAATATAGTGGCCGACTCTAAACCCTTTCACACCTATTGGGACATATGTGTCCCATCCCACTGAATGTTCATAGAGCCCTAGGATCTACAATTTTCACTTTAAATGGGTTAAATATGTCCCAGTTGGTTTCTTATAAGTTTAATAACGGTTCCTGGAAATTTTATTGCGCATTTTTCTCATTTTTCTGGCATTTATTCTTGTGTAAAATGTTATACATTCAGATCTTGCTCAGGACTGATGGGACTTATATGTCCCACCCCCCTCCCCCCCAATATTTTCCCTGGCAAGGGACAAGCCAAAAAAAAGGCTGTAGTAATAGTTAATATGCATGTCTCCATTAGATGAACTCATTATAAACATTTTAGACTTGTCTCCCGTACCGAAAGGGTTGAACTTTATGGGTGCACTTCTGCTAATAGCAGGTTGAGATGTTCAAGGGCTAAACATCGTTGTTTTTGAAGTATTAAATAGGTTGCAAAAGCTGATCCACACTGTAATTTTTCCAAATCCACTCTATAGTGCAAAACAGAGTATGACCTCTTTAGTTCTTAAAGAGCTATAGCCCGGAGTGGATCTGAGCCTTGCTTTCTACAACTATTCCTGTTTCTGTGTTTTATATTTTCTTTGTCTTCCTAGAGTACATTCTTTGTTGCCTTCTTCTAATAGGTACTTAGATACTCAGAAAAGTACGCTTTCTTGGTGTAAATTTATAGGTTCTAGGAATAATGGTTACAATCTTACTTACTTACTTAATTGGCGCTACAGCTCGAGGTGAACCTGGGCCTGCTTCTCGCAACCATTTGTGTGTGCGTGTTATATTTTTGCACAAATGGAAGGGACCTACAGTTTCTTGCCGGCTCCGAACGGCGATTGGGGAAGCTCAATCGTGACAAATGATACTCTTTGATGCTTGTCAGACATTCGAAAGAGGTGGGCACTGTGAAAAACTTTTAGGTGTTTGCGGCGGGATTCGAACCCAAGACCGCTGACTCAGTAGTCCGACGCACTAACCACTTGAGCTACGGTGCCCACAATCTAGCAATATCTATTTCAGAGCAATAGCTAAAAATAGAGACCAGAAAGCTTAAAATTAGTGACGTAAGGCCCGCCAACGAAGGGAGAAATTCGTTTTGCTTAACTCTTCGGGCCTTAACGTCAACTCACGCCAGTGAAAATTTTGCACGTTACTGTTGCAAAGTGGCTTCGAAGATGCCAGACTAGACATTTTAGTGTGGAGCCTGAATCTCGTGAAGGTCGGTCCAAATCGTTGACAGACGCGACAATGCCAATGTGGCTCTGGTAAAAAGCAGAAGTTGTCCAAAATCCTAGAACGATGTTGGAAATGATAGCTCATTAACTGAGCTTTAATGTCATGGCTGTATAACGAATATTGAATTATTGCTCGATGGGTTCCGAGAATTTTTAATAAAGATCAGATACAGGCTTGTGTGAAAAATTAGCGGAAGCACATTCATGTCTAATTAGGAAAATATAAATGCAGTCAGGGTCAAGATCAGAATGCTGCAAAAAGGCGATTTTGAAACCTGTTTTGAAAGATTGACCTATCCTGAAATAAACGGGAATTATATTTTGAAAATAAAAAATATGCGTATTAAGGGGCTAGATGCAGTAACAATGCCACAATTTCCACAGTTTTCGGGAATTTTTTTCTCTTTTCCATATGGATATTTTTTGTGTTTGAAAGATCATCTTCTGTAAATTACATTAAAAAATATTGAAAATTGCATAAGATGCATCCATTTTTGTAGAGTCTGTTTTTTAAAAGTTGTATTGTGGTGAACAATCCTGTTCGTAAACGTGTTAACCGAAATCAAGAAAACAAGAAGGCTCTGTTAATCTTATAGTTAGCCTTCTGTTTAATTGATGGATTTTGAAAAAAAAAATTGTTTGACAAAGTGGCGGCCGTTCAAACTTAGAGATCCGATTTTCGTCAAAATATTAGCTCATAATTTGTTTATAGAAGGAGAGTTTTTGATGTAAAAAAAACTTCGATCGATCAGTTCTTTTGTATATATGGAAGAACTCTGCCAAATTAAAAGTTAATCGGTCAACTGGATCTCGAGTAATTTGGTTCACCGATTTCAAAAGATGGTTTCGAAATAATTGCGATTCAAGTTTAAAGTATTGTTTACATATACATAGATAAAAAAAAATTATTGGGGGGTTTTAACTCAGTCAGTTTATCTGTGATCGAATTATAACTAACAAAGAACTAAAAGAATATGCAAAAAAAAAAAAAACGATTTTTTGAAATTTGTGACTGCCTCTAGCCCCTTAAAGATCTAAAACTTACGTACTTACGTATTCAGTCACCTTAGGAAAATAAGAAAGGTGGGCACCGTAGCGCAAGTGGTTAGTGCGTCGGACTACTGAGCCAGCGGTCTTGGGTTCGAATCACGCCGCAAACACCTTAAAGTTTTTCACAGTGCCCACCTCTTCCGAATGCCTGACAAACATTCAAGAGTATCATTTGTCATGTAAAGCTTCCCAACTCGCCGTTCGGAGACGGCAGAAAACTGTAGGTCCTTTCCATTCGTGCAAAAATGTAACGCGCACGTATAAATGGTTGCGGGAAGATAGGCTTGGTTCTACCTAGGACTGCTGAAGCCAAATATTTTATTTTTTTAGGAAAATAAGAAACTCCCGAATAATAAACCAGGCACATAAAACATTGTGGCTGCTTTGGAGGTTACTGCCGACGATCAATGTGCTATTAAAGAATGACTAGACTACATCCATACTACTGAATGCCTTTATGTTTCATGTCGATCGCCTGTTTTGAACCCCTCCCGATTTCTTCCTTTGTGGGTCCTTAAAGGATTAAGTGGACCCACACCAATAAATCAAACAGAAAATTGATGCTTAAGGACATCATTCGAAATGAAATTGCTTTAATAACACCAGAAGTCTGCGAAATTGTTCTGAAAAACCTGCTTAAAAGAGCTTACCTGTGGGCGACGGACAGATTATACTCCATACATGCAAAACCATATATTTATGTATTTGATCAATAAAATATGAATTACAACATTGTATTTCATTTAAATGTTATTAACAAAAATATCGACCTGGAACATAAAAAGCAACCTACATGTAGAAAGTTGGTGGGTGGAGATTGTCTCCTAATATTGTAAGGCTAGCCAAACATTTCATACCGACTCATAGTCATAGGACTTTATCCGACTAAACAGTCAACAGTTGAATATATCGACCTTTCAGTGAGCCACTGCATGATAGACCAGTCCTTTGTTGCTCAGCGCTTCTAATTTAACTACGACTACTCTACCCAAGTGAATGCTTGCGAAACAAAACAAAAAGTCGTCCTTGCTACAAATATATTCGCAAAGGTCAATACCACCGACACAGAGATGTCGAAAAACTTTCCAAAGTAATGAGTCAGTATTACACCAAACTGCTGTTAAATTTCCCCCCCAAATTTAAAGCTTTTTGTGTTCTGTTGCTGTGTGCTTCACAACCCCTGTTCGTCTGGAAGGTGGTGTTTTTCGATGAATCATTTAGAATGGGTTTCATTCATTTCTTTCACACAGTGAAACGTCTTCTGTAACCTCTTTTTGTGAGGTCTCTTACCAGATACAATAGATCACCCACAAAAGACAGATTAGCTGACCGTTTATCGTCCACTTATCTAAACTTGGCATGAGCCACCGTTCTCGGAACACTGTTCAACTATAATTCCATAACTCGCCCCGAAACAAAGGAAACAAAGGTAGGTAATGTGATTAAGAGTTTATGATTGACCATGACGTTCACGTTGTTAACGATTCAGTTCGCACGGAAATACCGAAGACCAAACTAATCCACCACCGAAAATCTGTGACACAAGAACTAGTGCCGGACAAGGCTCCATCCATTGTTCTTGCCAGATACAGATACCCATGTTCAAATCTGCATAGGATAGGAGGGTGGTTGGTGTTAAGCCTGAAAGACATTTAAATCCAAACACTTTCCATATTTTGATCGAACTCGAAACTCCCGGGTAAAAAGGAACCGACCAGTCTGCCCTCTCCCCCTTCTCTGATCACTCGAGTGGAATTGTATGGCGGCGCCAATTGGTCGTCTGATCGAGAATGCGATCGATTGATCGCATTTGTTACCTTATTTTATTCTACATCATTCTTTTCATTCGCATCCGTTCGCTTTCGCTTTGGTGTTTCATTCCGATGATGGTCGTGGTGTCGGTGTGGTGGTGGCCCAAAGGCCCGAGGGCCAAGTCGCCCTCGCTCGTCTCCTTTGTGTTTATGTTTATTGCGTTCGGTGGTGTGTGACTCTGGACACCAATAAGAACAGGCATTTCACACACTAACAGAGGTCAAATAGAGCGAGAGCGCTCTCACAAGGACAATGGAGCAATAAATAAAAATAAATAAAAAAGAAGGAATTTATAACAATGGAAGAAAATCACAGTTATCCCTGTAACAATAAACGATTGAAAGGATGTTTACACTGATGAATTATTGCGTACTTGAGATAAGGACAGGGGTGAGAGTTATCATAGCGAAAGGAAGAGTGTTTGAGTTTTCTATTTTCTGTGTAAGCCATTTGCGGCGAAAGGGCTTGGCGGCGGCAACTTGTCAAATGTGAGAAAGTAAGATGGTCGGTCACCTAGCAACAACGCAACGCAACGGTGGGAAATGTCTTTCCTTGGATGGGTGGCAATGGCAAATACCAAATCGATGAAGAGAGGTAAACGGTTTCCTAGGACGTTTATATTTGTATTGTTAAATTGACATGTGAAAGGGATTTTCTCGGAACACCATACGAGATTAGTGAGATTTTCTGCACTTGATTTTTACTATCGACTCGTTTTATGTCTTTTTTATGACGTTTAAGATAAGTGAAGAATCAATTCAGGTTGAAGATGCGAACTGAATACTAATTTATCGAATAATTTGCTATTTTAAAAAAAATATAAAATAATTTAATCAACCTTTTACAAAAGGAATGGAACAAATAGGAATCAGAGCAATCCGCACCCATTAAGCTTAGATACCAACCATTCATCGACGTTTCAAACCAGAAAACAGATTCTATAAAGCTACGAGCAGACGATATGCAAAAGTCGCATATATATGCGAGTCTGACGTAATTTTTGCGTCATCATATGCGATTAATGCTCGCATATCGTCTGAACACCAATTTAGGACAGCCCGCATATGCTCGCAAAACATATGCGGACGATATGCGACACCCAGTTCGCAAACCAATTTGCGACTTTTCCGCATATCGTGTGAACACTTTCGCATATCATTTGTGACAATTTGCGAGCATATGCGATCATTTGCAAGCGTCCGAACCATATGCGAACGGACGAAAACCTTACATTGCATATGACCGCATATTTGCGAACAAATCCAAGATCTCAAAAGTTTGAAAATTTAGTTTGGGGTGTGTGTAGGTACTTTTTTTTATTTTTATCTTACATTTTGCTTTGGTTGGGCTGTGTTGTGAGTTGTGACAGTTAAATTGTGAAGATAATTATTAGGTCTGTTTGGTAACACGCTACTTTTCGTAATACTTTGTAAAATTACATAGAATCACATGAATCTGTGTTTGTTAACTCGAAAAAATCACGGTGCATCGCAAGCTGAGAGCGAAATGAGAGCGTAAAAAATAAAGAGCGATGAAATTGTACGCAACTCTGTCAAATCAGGCCATCTGACAGTTTATGAAATCTCATAAATCTTCATTGTTAGTGAAAAACAAAAACAAATCGAAAGGTTTGGCCAAAACTGGGTTTGTTTACTTTTGTGCAAGTTTCCTGTCTTTGGGTTATGCTCGCTTGTGCACAAAAAAGATACCAAACAGACCTATTATATGTAATTGTGTAAGTAATCAATCCGTAGGCTACCTAGCGGTACGTGTCGCCATGTAATTATAGTCGAAATAGTAGGTCTCTTTGTCTTTGGTAACTTTTTTTTGCAGAAGGAATTGAGACCTGTCAAATAGTAACATCGTCTCAAAGATAGAAAACTTGAACAAAAGTTACCAATCGCTTTTGAAACAACACTTGGTAAAAAAAATTGAGAGCCATGAAACTGTCATGATTCTATGAAAGTTTACATAGTAGGTTCGCGTACTTTTTGCACTAAATATGGGTTTTCTGTCAAATCTCGAAGAGTGGGGTTAAAATTCTCTCAAAGACAGAAAAATCACGAAAAAAATAATCGAACGCGTTAACTGGAATACGGAAATGGTATTGCAAAGACCAAACATTTTCGTCAGTGGACAAGAAGCGCAGCATCAGCAACGGGCCATCTGACGCGGGAATGCTTAATCGCATTTTCCTGTCCTGGCTTCCATCATCGTCGTCATTTTCCATCATATCTATTGCCAAAATAGCAATAGCAGCCCATTTCCTTTTTGACATTTTTAATATATTCCCACACTTTAAATTGTGACAAATCACAAACACATTACAGAAAATACAAAACGCCAAAAGATTGATTATGCTCGCAAATCTGCATGTGATTGAAAATATGTGATCTGCAAATTGTGTCGCATATCGTGTGAACACCTCGCATATAGGCCACAACATTTGCGACCCCATTTGCGAACATATCATATGCGAACACCATGTTCGCAAATGCATTTGCGAGTTTTGGGACAAAAGTCGCATATCGTGTGAACACGTCTATATGCGAGTTTGCAAGCAATGCCTACTTTTTAGCATTTGCCATAAATTTGAGAGTTTTTTCGTGACGTCAGCACTCGCATATATATGCGACTTTTGCATATCGTCTGCTCGTAGCTTAAAGAGGTGCATGATTTGAATTGAACGTTGGTTTCGTTGTATAATGATGGTCATGGTGTAGTGGTGAACCAAGACCAAGAGGGTCATATCGTCCCTCTTTCAATTATTATAGTTGTGATCTTAAAGTCTGAAATCCGAGCGTGAAACGTATAAAGTATTTATTTATTTTTTATTCAGCTTAAGGGGTAACATGGGTTTCAAGCTTCCAATTTTTTTTTATTTTCATATTAAATTCTGCAAGAATAGAATATCTCTAGAATATTGTCTTAAATTTTCAAGTCGATCGGAATAATAGTTTCGGAGATAGAGCCTTGGCTTGGGCTCAGTTTTATTGTCACTCAAAACTTAAAACGCGTTTTTCTTGAAACTGTATTTTGTATTTGTATTTGTATTTGTATTTTATTTATTTGGAGACTTTATTCAGTAAGATACAAAATCTTTTAAATTAGAGTAAGTTCAGTATAAGAATACTATAAATATATGAATTATTATATTTTCAAAGTCGGTTGTCAAGATTTCTCGAAAACTACTGAACCGATCTTGATGAAATTTCACACACGTCTTTGAGATATTATTTAAATGCAACTATTTTAAAAAAAAAATGTAGAGCAAATTTTACCGCAATTTTTAAATTTTTTGTAAAAATGTCTGCCAAAAATCCAATTTTTTTTTTTCATTCGTCCAAGGTCTAGTTTAAGATATTAACTTAAACACGTAGTTTTTTTGGCTTCAGTTTATCCTGTCATGAGTTCTGCTGTCAACGCGCAAGCACCGGAAATAACATCGCGATGGCACAGTTTTAAATATTTGTCTACAAAAATTTTTACTCTTTGTCAAATGTGTATATAATGCAATAAAAAGTTTGAGTGAAATATTTCATATTTTATATAAAAAAAAATTGCTAAAAATAAGCCGTTTTTTTACCCGAGAAAACAAATGTAACCCCTTAGTACAAGTATAATCAAAAAACTTAAACAAACTACGGAACTTAGACTAAACTTAGAGCTAACATTTACAAATTTAATTAATTATGGTCGTTTTGAAGTCAAAGTGGGGGTAGATATTACCTTAATGAATTTCATGTCATCCGCGTAAATAGACAGATCGGATTCATTATCATTTATTGTTAAAACAAAGATTAGTGAACCGAGCTGACTGCCTGGAGGAACACCTGAAGTGGCATTGATGGGGACCAAGACTGAAAATCTGAAGGGAACCCTATCAGGGTTACCTTTGGGACCCTTTTTTGATGGCACGGATCCCAGGACCCACCTTTTTGAAAATCATCCAGTGTTTTTACTGATGTTCAATAAGTCACTAACACAAAATCAAAACTGCTTTTTATGTTTCAGGTTGAATTTGTTTAGCCGCCATTTCGGTTTGAATGCCATTTGTTATTTGTCAGCTGGCATTTAAAAGTCGTAGAAAGTGGTCGATAACAATAAATATTATACCATTATACACATTTCATTTCATGTTAGAAAACTTCCTTGTGCCGGAATTGAATCAATTAGACGTACGGAATGGCTCGATCATCACACACAGCTCGTGCTACGATGCACATTTTGCGAGAAACTTTTGCCGGCTAAATACTATACCTTGATTTAACCCCTCCCGATTCCTTCTTATGGGGGTACTTGAAGGAAAGGGTGAAGAAACCAAGCACAACCTTGATGCAGGACAACATTCGATATTAAGTTGCTGAGATAATAATGGAAGTCTGCGAAATCTTTATGAAGAATGCGCTTAAAGGAGCTCGCTTATGCGCCACGACCAGAGGCAGCCACTTGACCGACATCATATTCCATTTCCATACATAATGTGAAAGACCATATATTCGATCAATAAAATATAAATTAAAAATTGAAAAGTTATTAAAAATAAACATCGACATGGAACATAAAAAACACCCTTTAGTAAATTTGGACTAAATTGGGAATTTTGACTACATACGGGAATTGCATTGACAAAATTTCAAATGGCAATCGAATGTGTTATTTTAAAAGCTGGTTATTAAATATTCATAGTGAATGAAACTAAAAAGAAATTGATTTTCCTTTTAAAACCGCCATCTTATGATGTCCTATATGGGAGCTAAATTGTTGTGAGCTAATTGCTCTGAGCTAATTGCTCTGGTCAGCACTACAATGGAAAACAGTAACTTATGCTATGCAGCGTTGCCAGATTACATCATTGACAGTTTCAATTAATAAATACTAGGAAAGCAATATATTTAAAATATCACACAAATACAACGCGTCATTGCAAATAATTTTAGACTAACAATAGCCGTGTTTTTTGCACGCGTATATAAAAGTGCATAAAATAACACCTAACGCCGCTTAGCGACTTCATCACCACAAATTGGCAGCACAGGCATTATGTATAACAATTTATACAGACAATAACAAATGAGCTGTCAGTTGTTGACAAAACTGAAAAAAAAAAATATTTTGAAGAATAAAATTATAAAGATGGAAAACTCCGGAAATGCACATTATAATATATTTAGTTCCGATAAAAAAAAAAAACTTATCTTATATGATCAATTGAATAACCAATCGTTGGCAAAAAAATAAATAAGAGATGGAGATGTTTTCGATTGTTTTCTTTACGTTTGGGTTTCCCCGGTTTTCAAAACAATAAAATTTTGCATAGGAATTCATTGCAAAAGTAGAAATTTGGATTTGGTATCACTGTTGTTACATCGGCTTAGCTGAGCGGTGATACTATCGCCGCTAATTATATTTTTGTTTTATTTTATATGTAAATTTGCAAAATAAGCGTATATACGCGTGTCAAAAAACACGTGGAAAAAGGGGGAAAAAACGGAGAAAATTAAACACTACATATATCGGGGGTAAAAAAAATTCATCCTGAAAAAGGAAATATACCTGACAACACTGGTTATGCGCCTATTTCGCAAGACAACTTTGGTTGAGTTGAGTTGTAAATTGTAATTAGCTTGTAATTAAAATGCAAATGCGATTCAAATTCAACTCAACCAAAGTCCTCTAGCGTAATGGAGGCATTAATCATTTTACATTCTATTCTATCCTATCATATCCTATCCTATCCTACTATCCTACTAATCCTACTAATATATAAATGTGAAAGTTTGGATGTTTGGATGTTTGTTGCTCAATAACACCTTAACGGTTTAACAGACTTGAATGCAATTTCGGGAATAGATAGTCGACTTCCTGGATTAGAGATTAGGCTAATTTTTATACAAAACATACAATTCCTTGATTCCATAATTCGCATTATTCCAATTTCCGTTTTTATTTGGTCATTATTTTTGGGTAAACCATTGTCATTGATCATCAGTCTGTTGGGAGAGGGTTGTTTCTGTAGATGTTTTGGTCTTCTCTTCGCCACAAATCCATCGCTATCTCCTTTCTACCCATACGCGCATTGAATGATGGGTAAACCATTGCCATTGATCGTCATTCTGGGGAGAAGGTTGTTCGTGTAGATATTATGCTTTTCTCTTCTCCACAAATCCATCGCTATCGCTTAAATAATTATTAGATATACTCTGGATTTTGCTACCGACTTTAGTAAGTTGTGTTTCTGCCTCATCAGCGTGCGAATCTAGATCGACGGAAAGGGGGAAATGCACGATTTTTTTTACTTTCTTTTTTTTGTCACTTTACAGCGGTATTTGGTTACCAAGTTTAAGTCAGTGGATACCTTAGAATAAAGTTTCACCTTTTACTTCAATTCACAAATACATATATTGTAGTAGGGGTAGGTATAGGCGTTGCTGAGTTTTAAAATCAGTAAATAGTTGGTTATTTCAGACAAACCTTACCAGTTACTCCACGATCAATGCTTACATCAAAGCCTAATATATTCGTCATTTACATAATGTAACTTTAACTATGAACATTAAGTACAACTCTTAGATATAAGATTCCAGAAAGTACCAATATTTGATGCTCATAAAATACATATTATGTACATACGTGTGTAGATGTGTTTGTACACAGGTATACTACATTTCCATCGATTTTTTATGCAATCGTTTCATCTATAGGGAACAACCACTAAGTTCAGATTACAATGTATTGACTTCAGATTTCTTTAGAATCTTAATTTAAATAATATCGCTTCCTACTACTTCCTTTCTATCATACTACAATCAAACAACGCGACTGATTTAAAGCACGGGCAACGCCGGGCAGGCAACAGCTAGTATTTAATAAAATAAAACTAAAGCTGGATGAGGGATTAAGCAAATTGACTCAATATTGAACAATAGATATTGAAAGACCAACCAGATAAGCTATACCCTAAGTTCGATATTTAGTATAAGTACTAACACAGTATTGGTACTAGCATTACCAAATTCTAAATAGTAGATACCATGTAATATTCTCTCATTTCCAAATGACTGAAAGATAAATAAGGGGTCCCTTTCTCTAGATTGAGAAACAATTGACACATGCAACCGAAATTCCTTCACTTCTTTTAGTAGACAAAGTCACCGACAGCAATCACACTTTTGCATGAATTGAATTTTTTTGCCAACGCCAAACTGTAAATTTTCCTTGTAAACAGACACGTTGAAGTAGTTGGTGCGTTTCGTTTATCATACTTCATCGTATTTAAATTTCATATAGTGTCACAATCACAACTTTTTGTCCAAATACTTTTCTTGTTTCTTTTGTTTATGATACTTTATTTTTAAATGAATTGCTTTTTTTTAAATGAACTGATTTTTTTGTTTTGTTTAAGAGTTCTTATGCATAAGCTTTATATATTTTTAGGCAACTGGACAAAAATACAAAAAAAAAAATAAAAAAATAATAAAATAATACTTATCCTACCCGTCTTATTCTTTAATTTTGTATGGGACTCTTTTTGGACCCTTTACGGAAATTTTCAGAGGTAACCCTGAACCCTATACTGGCATTTCTCTAGGTACGATCTCAGCTATGATATGAAAAATGGTGGAAGACCGAGGGCTTTAAGATTTTATCAAACGCCTTACTTTAGTCGGTAGTAGGGGAGACTGTGGCTGGTTGTAACAGGGGTAGGTTGTAACAGCTACAAAATAAAATATCACAGTAGCTATATCAAGAGTCTGATACATAGAAGTGTTTGTTTGCACATATTCTCAGAGAGAATATTAGCCAGAAGTACCGCAGTTGTGGAAAGAACAAGTTATGTATGCCGCTGTCAAAATCAATAGGTTTGTAACTTTTTACATTCTCAGTATTTTTAGCCGTTCCTTTCGAATCTGAGGAATACGGAAACTTGTTATACTTTTTTGTATGGGTTCGTGTCTTGGCCATATGTGAATGTAATTGTTTAAGACCTAAAACTTAAGTTATTTTTTTATGGTGCCTAGAGATTGTTAATTTCTGGTGTAGGGGCTAAAAGTAACATGACTCTGGGGCAGGTTGTAACATGGTATAACCATTCGAGTATTTTTTTTTTTAGAATTCAGTTATTCAAGAAGAAGAATAATGATAAGGATATACATTACACACGAAGAAGTTGGTTAAAATTTTAAAGTAATCGCTAAGGCCAATAATAATGTTGTCTTTTCCATTGCATTGCTCCCATAAACTGCACCTTTAGACGTGGGAGTTTATGAGCCTTGTAAGACGTACTGTGCCAATCAACAATCAACGCTTGGCAATGAAACCATACAGGGAAAACCATGACAATATATAACATTCCATCTATTGCCAAAGTAAGATTGTTGTTACTTTTTACCCCGGGTACTGTTACAACCAACCCCAAGGTCGGGGCTAAAAGTAACACTCGCCAAAATTAAAATGATTCAAAAAATGAAATTGAATCCTTTCAGTTTCTAAATGGCGTTTTAGAGGTAAGATATGCATCTTCGGAATGAATTTTTTTTATTTGAATAGTATGCAATATTTAAGGAGTGAGGACGAATTTACCAAAAAGTGTTACAACCAGCCCCAGTCACCCCTAATGAGATCCAGTTTCTAACCGTCCACAAGTGCTTGCAGCGTTTTAGAAACGAATTCGGTTAGGTTAGTCGTTGCCGACCTACCTTATAAGAAACCGTGCTATTGAGGGGAAAAGATGAATTTGCAATGAAAATACAGAGCGTCGTAGATAATGCTTTCGAAGAGCTTGGGGATAGAAAAGAGTTAAGCTATGGGTCGGTGGTTTGATATGTAATTTTTCTACATTTCTTATGGATAGGAAAAATAAAGGAGTCCTTCCATAACTTTGGGAAACGGCTTAAGAGAGTGAGAGTCGAAATAGAGTTGTAAGGGCTGACATACAGCATTTACACATTTTTTTTTAGAATTATGGCGGGTAGGCCATCAGGACCGAGGGAAAAATCATCCTTGAGCCTATTACGTACCATATTGGTCCTAATGTCAATTGAGACTAAGGAGGTTTGTGGGCAGTTATTCAGGTATCTGGAAAAGTCAATGTCCGGTTCATATACGTGGTCACTATACGATTGCCTATCCCAGATGTACGAGATAGAGGGTTTTGCAAAGGATGGAAAAGCGGAAGTAAGCTTGCTGGTAGTAAGCATAATCAGAGGCAGATCTGGATCTCAGGTAAGTTTTCCATAGTTTGTTTTTGACATTACGAAGAGTACACGGTTCATTATTATACCAGGGAGGGAGAGGCGAGCAATTTTTTCGAAGCACATAAGGGACGGATTTGAGAAGACAGCCAAGGATGGTTGTGTAGAAGAATTCGAGAGCAAGAAGAAGAATCCGATGGAGCCCATTGCAAAAAGGGAAGGTTAAAGTCGCCAAAAATTACGAAATCGTCTCCAGGATCAGCGACGTCAAGTCAATTGCATCAACAACCAGCCACTACGCTTGAGCGGGTAGAGCGGGGCGAATATAACAGCAGAGAATATGTACGCTCCGTCTGGGTATAGATATTTTTACACATACAAATTCGAAAGAAGTATCGTTTGAGAATTAAACGAGGGTTGCATCAATACTTTTATGTATGGCTAAAAGAACACCGCGGCCGAAGGAAAAGTCATCCTTATCTTGGCCGTCAGCGCGAAAGACAACGAAATCACAAGTGAATAATAATTCATTATTAAGAAAATTGGGACATAGATTGGTTTTAGTGAGGGCAAAACTGTCATAGGGAAGTGATTGTGAGTTCAAGTACACCATCGAGGTTTAGGTGCGAAGTCCTCTGACATTCTACATTTACATATGTATGCATTCGGGAGCCGAAATTGACCACCATATTGGGTCCCTCTTGGTCTCTCTTGCACGATGCATCTTCCCCAAGTTGACACTTTTGATTTCTCAAAAGTACTTCGCTGGCTGTGATTCCTCGTGGTAACTCTAGAATCTGTTTCATCCTCTGGGTTTCCACTCAATGAAGTCCTCTCTATTCTTCTGCCTACCAGTGTACTGGACATTGACATAGTATATGTCTAGGCATAGTTTACACGGTCCATCTTCCTTAGAAGATAACCGAAATTTTTATGACTTGTATATAACGATACTATCTATTTCAACGTGCTTTGCCTGAAGCTAACATTTTTTCTCTGAATAGAGTAAGTCGGCATGATGCCGATGTGTCCTCTTACCCAAAGCAGTGCTACTTTATTTCTAGATGAACACTCATGGAGCTTCAGTGAGCAAACTTGTGGATCATCGCTATACTTTATTAACTGAAAATATAGCTGCTGTAACTGCCTCAGTGTCCAGAGACATTTGGACATTTCCTACAGCTTCGTTTCGTATTTTGCGCTCGAATTTGCTTCTTAAAGATCCACAGCTAACACAACTAAAGCCATCTGGCAAAAGTATGCGTTGAACATACGTGGATTTTGTACCAATTTCTTCAGCGAGGCTCATATCTGGCTCAGCGGCTACGTAAAGAAGCAATCTTTGGGGCCCTCAGAATCCAAGTGGAATCGTTGAGAGGCCATTGCATCCGGTGGTAGTTTGGTCAACCGTTTGAACCGGTACGGCCGTGTATTCAGACAAATTTGGTTCTATTGCACAAAAAGTTCCCCGGTCGTCTAGTTTCAAAATTTGGCGACATCAATTGGTCAGCAAGTTCGGGTGATCTAAGTCATTTAGAAGTCCATTTGTGAAGCTATGCTAATGATCGTTTCTATGCAGACAATCAACAAACTTTGCAGCACCCAGAAACCCGAAACCCGTACAGTTTTGGCCGCAATACAACCAGAAATGTGCCAAAAAGTCCCGAAAAAGTTTACAAAAACTTTCTCTTTCTCTCACGTTTGGAATGCTGAATATATTGAACAGTCTGCGGCGAATCTATTGGCTCTGCGAAAATCAGCCGCAATAAATGATTGGAGGCAAAGCACTTCATTACCCGACGGAAACTGAAGGTAACAGACAGGCCAAATGCTTCCTACCAACCGCTTCTTTGAAAGGAACTTGACAAATCCTACAATTGCCCAGTGAGTGAAAAAACACTTTCTGGACATGGGAATAGCTTTTAACAATATCTGTCAAATGTGCAACGAAGATGAAGAAACAGCAAAAAAGATCCTATGCCAATGCAAGAACAAATCTATATCCTAGGTAAACCTTACCTTACTTACTTAGTTAGCGCTACAGCTCGAGGTTAACCTGGGCCTGCTTCTCGCAACCATTTGTGTGTGCGTCTTATATTTTTGCACGAATGGAAGGGACCTACAGTTTTTTGCCGACTGCGAACGGCGAGTTGAGAAGCTTAATCGTCACAAATGATACTCTTTGATGCTTGTCAGACATTCGAAAGAGGTGGCACCGTGAAAAAACTCTTTAGGTGATAGATAGTAGTCCAACGCACTAATCACTACGGCCACGGCGACCACTAAACCTAACCTTTCCTGGAGCCATCTAATCTAATCTAATCTACCATGGAGCAGTGAATTCATCCCATTATGAGGAGTAGATGAGTGGATGTCCTACATGAAAAAACAAACGATTGTCTGTCGTTTCCCAACCACACCCCCCAATGACAATCAATCAATCTGTACTTATTTATTTTATATATATTTTGTATAATATTTAAAGAGGCCTATAATCCCCCAATTAACTGATAACGGGGATTGACTGATTGCAAAAGATGACTCAGATATCCTTATCGGCTTACACGTATTCCACTCACTACAGAAGCGCCATATAAATTTCGATCCTGAACCTTTAGCCGCTCCGCTCCACTCAGCAATTGAATTGAAAGGATCACTGCGTGAGAAAGGCAAACGGCCTCACAGTGTCAAATCGAATTTCAACTTCAAAAATAATAAAGAGAAACCCATCTACTCCGGACAACTATAGCAACAAAAACAAAGAGAAGGAAACCGAGAATAGAATTATTGATGAATGATTCGACATTAATCCTTACTAATCCTTACAAGAGCCTTAGAGGAATCGGCATTCGACATCAGAATGAATTATGTACAAGAATCCTCCCGAAGTGATACAAACCACCGTCCAGCACCCGTACGTGTACAAATGCATCAGCGCTGCTGCGATGTCCCTTTGGGATCATCGTCTAATACCCGAAAAGATGACGATTCACAAAAATTCCATCATCTGATCTGGCGGCAGTATCAAATATTGTTGTGCGTTTTTTTTTTTTCATCATTCCCATATTTCTGGTTCTCTTTTTGGTTTTGTTTTGTTGGATGACATCAAGTAAATTTATTGATCCGTCACTGATTGAGGTCCAGATTCGAAATCCCAATGGAGAACCAACCATAGAACCACCAGACCGTACAACCGTACAACCGACACGACTACGACCGCACAGCAAAGTTGATCAAGTGACTTCATCTGTCACTTGAATGCTTGTAGATGATGGCACTTGATCATTGATTGACTCCTCCCTGACAAGTGTTGGTATTTATTATTATTATTATCATTATGAGTGAGTGAGAAAGAGATAGAGGTGCTCCTCTTGTTATCTGTTGGAAAGAAAAGAAAAAATAAAAAAAAAAACTCTCAAGAAACATGTTCTTAAGGAACCATGTCATGCCGAAAGATCTTCTTGATCGCCAAGATCTGAGTAAGCATTGGCCAGGTACTGGGTGCCCATAGCCACCAAGCCCATGTGCATTGCGCCGCTGCCGCGCGGTTGTGTGCTTCAACAAGTGGTGCTTCATAGGTGTTCCAAATATTGGGAAACCAAACAAATGCTGAAGCAGCCACGGATTTGACATATTTGGTGGTGGAATTAACACAACACACACTGCGCACGGCGATCATAATCGTCATCTTCATCTCTCGAGTCCGATCTCCTTCAGGTTGATTTGGAAGTCATTTGTGTGCACACACATTTGGAGCAGCACTATATAAGAGGAGTATGTGGCTGGTGGCTGCATTCTGGGGACATGTATAGACGGTGCTTTCTCGACAGTGTACTTTTGTGTTCTTAACTCCTTTGTATTTTTTTTTATAAATTTTTGTATCAAGATGACGTGGGATTAGCTATTACTTTGATCTTTTGTTTTCATAAGGTCAGGATGAGTTGGCGGAATTTCTACCAAAAAAAAATGTGCAGCATAATCTTTGCATCTGGTGGTAGGCTTTGCTACTACATATTTCGATCTAGGTTACGTTGCTTCCAGTTCTCTAGAACTAGCCATCGAACAACCGTCTTTTTCTGGACTTTTAAACCGATGTTCAATCAGTACGTTTTTCCTAAACCTAGAAGTGGTATTTGAAGACATCTTTCAACGGAGTTAAACGGCTAGTAATCAATGAGATCAATATGGTTGGTGAACTCAAGACTGGTAAAGTGCTGCTGCAATGCCCTCCAATCCCAAGCTACTCACAATAAGGTCAAACTTTGGTGGGTACCTGCAACCTGGTCACAGAGGTATTAAAGAAAATGCGATTCTTCTGCCGAATTCTCAGGCCCGGAACCCTTTTGTGGCATAAACTGGGCAACTATCTTAGCCTTAATTAACAAATAGGAACATAATCTCCGACTCTCTCATCTGAGAAATGTCCCAGGGCTTACAAAAGCAAGACTGTTAATCAAGCCAGGGAACTTCTAAACTACGATAAGAAGGATATTAGGTATCTAACAAATTTCCTCTCCAGTCATTGTCAATTACGAAACCACTTAAACAAGTTAGGCCTGACTAGCGAGACAGATTGTCGCCTCTGTTTAGAGGAGTTCGAGACAGCCGAGAACGTCCTTTGTGACTGACCTTATGAATAAAAAAAAACGTCAACCAAGGACATACTTGCCTTTATTAGAAATGTGATTTGCCTTTTGGACTAATTAGTATCCTTTGATACAATAGATAGTTTCGGACGCAGTATCAGCATTGGGCAGGATCCGTTATTTAAAAAAAAATGGATGGTTGTCTTGAGTCGTATAAGCCATTCCACAACTTCAAAAACGATGCCAGATTCTTT